>JARGCV010000003.1:21810000-23105000 GCA_034064705.1 Bothrops alternatus | reverse complement strand
ATGTAAATGGTTTATTTCAATCATTTGTGAATCCATTAGACATCTGAAGACTCTTTAAAGAACATTTAAGGATTCACGTTGGTTTAGCTTTGCTGCTTTAAAGTTTCCTTCTTGCTGGTTTTATTAATTCATTTGATTGTGGTGTGGTGTCATTTGTTTTTGCTTGTGTATGATTTTCTTTGTTCTTCTATTACATTTTCACATTTACTGTTTGAACGAACGGATTCTTACTATGGCAAAAGGCCAGCAAGCACATTTGTTTTCTTAATTGTGCATATCCAATAGCTGTAAGTGAATAAATACAGAAACTTGCACTCATGAAATCCCTAGCTCATTTTGCAGAGCTCCAATTGCTAGTTCATAGAAATAATTAGTTTATGTTGATCCTCTGTTTATTAGAATGAATAAAGTACAGCACAGGAAACAATGCTCACATTATGTCAATATTGACATGCTGAAATGTAGGTTAACTATATTTACAGCTTAACAAAATGAATTCAGAGCAGTTTAACATACCATTTTGCATACCAGACACTAGAGGTTGTTCCAGTTCAAGCTGCTGTATCTATACTTATGTATCTACCTAACAATTCAAGGGATGCAGTACATACACCGTCCAGCTAGGATGAGATTTTGTGATTAGCGGACATATATGCCAGGTTATGGCTGAGGTCATGTTTTTAAAAAGCATTACTTAGAAGAACCAGTGTCCAAGTGAATACTTTGGTCAGATCAATTTGCATCCACAAGACAAAGTGTGGAAAAGGGAGGGACAACCTGTTTAACCAGTCTGACGTTCATGTACATGACAGTAAACAATAGTTTGATGTTCCATCCAACTTTGTTTTGTCTCAAGCACTGCTGGCTTTGATTTTATCTTATATTTTTCTCTCATCAAAGCTTAGCTGTAATGGGCCGATTATTTCAAGATGATGGAAAAGTCTGTTGAGTTGCGTGGGTTGTGCATGGTTGTGTATGAAAACAACCTTAGACTGTCATTCTAAATTGCATTTTTGTTATTTGTAGAAGCTTTTCATTAATCTTTTATCTCAAGAAGGCAATAAGGGAAACTGGTAATTTTGTTTAAGAACGTAAGAATTCAACTGCCCTGATTTATACGATTGTTTTGAAACAGCAATATAGACACCTCCTATAATAGAATATACTGGACATAAAATAGAAAGTCCTAGTTTGAGCCAACTCTCTAAAACATGCTTGCAAATCAGGATCAAGCTGTTGAAATAATCTATTAAGTCAGCATATATGTATTAATGGGTGAAAGCATGCATATACCAGCAACTAATTCCTGAGGTCTGAAAACATGCTTTTGCAAATCTTGGAGGGAAAAATAGCAACAACAGTGATAATAACATGAATTGGAGTGCTTACCTTTCTGCTACTTTAGACATTTTTAAACAATGCCTGTCTATCTGAATGTTCAGAAATGATATCTGAAGAAAAGAAATGAAAACAGCTCTTGAAGAAACAATTATATGTAGCTGCATAGACATGCAGTTATCCAGTAATTTTATTTGATGGTTTACACAATTCGCATCATAATATATTGGAAAGATATGGACTCTAAACCAAGGTATCCAAGCATTCTGCTCTATATTTGGAGGGCATTTCCCCCCTCAACTTTAAGTAAGTTTGTTCTTCTCTATGTTGCAGATGTCCAAGATCTCCAAGGCTTTCCAACTTCATTGTTCTGGTATAAACTATGCAGAACCAAAAGGAAGATGAAGGATATGGTTCAGCTGATTTACTAGATAAATCCTCCTTCCCCATAAGTGTAATTATCAGAAGGAATACATTTCTAACATCTTATTTACTCAAAATTATGTCCCACATCTGCAGAAATACAGTACTTTAAAAAAATCAATCCATTTCTCAAATGCAAAAGAAGCAGTTTCAAAGCCATTCAGCTTACTTGCTTTCGGACGTCATCTTTTGTTGTTTTGCGAATTGGCTGGGAAGGTATATGTGCAGGACTTTGGGACTGACTGTCTTCTGTAACTCCATAAACTGACTGCAATAAAAAGTTGAAAATAATTTGGTACATAAGAGTGATCACCAGTAGAGAGATGTTTCACATCCTTAAATGCCTAATGATAGCATTAATTCAAAAGGAAGATGAACAATGCATTCTCTAATGAAAGAGTAGATAGAAAAATGAAGGAGGAAATGGCTCAGTGGTTAAGACCAGATCATCATGCATCTTTGCGTACCTAGCTCCTGCCTACCTAGCATTAGGTTTATCTCAAAGGCCTTTGTATAATGTCAAAATAATAATAATTTCATGCCAGTCCATAAAGATTTATAAACATTTGCCTGAAGTGAGGATTATTTTTCATTAGGCTGATGTCAATGTCTTCTTAATATAGATCATCACTAAATGTATCCCATAAAAATCTCATCTAGCATGTTTTTCAGGTTCTTTGGAGAAGAGAAGAAGAGGCTTGCCTTTTTGACCCTCTGTGGATTCTTCATTCGCCGACATTTCCTGATGTCCATCTCTGTTGTATTCACACAGCCCGGCTAGGAAAAAACCCACATACAAAAATATTAATCTTGTTTAATGTTTGTACTGCCTTTCATTTTCTACAGACCAATGATTTCAAACTCTGACTTATGGTGCAATTAGAATTGCATTTTTAATCTAATATTCGGAAGTTCATTTAAAAATCACAGCAGGCTAATACACCACAAATTAGCTTTCAATGAGGCTCACTTCAATGGAAGAGTGGATGTATCTATTTTCTGTTCCCAGGGCATATATTGTCATTGGGTGCACTTTGCCAAAATTCAGTGCTATTCAGATCATAACCATTTGCTTTTTCTACTTAATTTTTGGAGATAAACTACTCGTTTGAACCCTGCTTTTATATAATAGCTAGGTTCATATATTGTGCTAAGCCTTCATCGTTTGCTTTTTTTTTTTTTTTGCTTTCTGAACAAACTGGGGCTTATAGCTAGTTTGCAAAATTCAGACAACTACTAGTCTTTTTGCTGTCATCTAATGATCATTCGGAATTGGGCAGCTGAAATGTAATAACCTATGTAAGTCATAGTTCAGCAAATAATACCTTAGATATTCACTCATACTTTCTATCATTTGTGTGATGAAAACATGGACAAAAAAAATAATTGATTCCTTGAGAATAAACAGGACTTCCTTCCAGCTTTCACAGCATTGCTCAAATTAATGGTAACTCATAGTTGCAGTTGCAATTCACATTTTATTGATTTATGTCTTTATTGTTCTATCAAAGAAACGATCAAACTTCATGAGCTGGATAAACACTTTAATAACAAAGGACAAGATAGTCAAACGTTATGTACTCACAGAAACGAGAATCAATAGTGGAAGAATATCTTTAATTAGACCTATTTTCAGCATCAAATATCCTTAATTTGTCTATTTCCAGCATCAAATAACTTTCTTAGACCTCATTTGTTTTTCTCTTCCTGGAATTGCTATTTTAAGCCAAATCCAACACTTGAACCAACCAACAAATCAAGAAATCATTTACCGGAATACAGTTTCCATTTTGTCCAAATATAGACAGCATTATAAACCATTTCAAAATAAGGCAGGATAAATCAATTTTAAACTTTGGTTTAATATCTTGGCTCTCATCCATTTCCCTTACTATGGTTAACAGGTTTGTTTGCCAGCTCATCTAAAGGTGAAGACATGGGAGTAACGTTTTGCAGCAGAATATGCTTCAGATCTCAAGATATAATAACAGCATCCGTATGACGACATCACCATGCGTGGATCATTATTTTGATAATTGTAGTTTTCAATACTGTTTTTATATGATTTGGCACGGTATCTACTGGCAGAGGAAACTAAGAAGGATAGTGGAAGCACGGAATAGGATCTGGAAGTGATGATGCCCTAAGAATGGCTTGCTAGGTTGTGCCAAAGAGGTAGTATCCCCAACTAATTCTGACTTACTTGGTGGCCATTAGATTGAAAAGATTGCCCAAAATACAGATACATCACCATTGTGTCTCCAGATGTTTTATAATTAGCTGATTATAAAAGAGTAACACATCAGTGAATCTTACCACTGGCCTATGAACATCCCAGAAAGCTCTTTCTTGACTATCCAGAATCTTCCTTTCTGTCTTATCCTTTTTTCTGTCAATTCTAAAAAAAAACCAAACCAACAAATTGGTCCAATAAATAGAACCAAAAGCAGTTTTTGGGTGCAATCCTGATTTGTATGAGTATTCATATCAGTCTTCATCATGAATTTTTAGTTAATAAAATCATGCATAACAGAGTATCCTGCCATACAGTTCAAACTACACCCCTCTCTCCATCATACTGTATTTGCATGTGCAATTAGTCCAGTTTACAATTAATCACATTACTGTACAGGGTTGCTCAAGATCTTAGGCTAAAATGTGGTTGGTTAATTTGGCTCAACATATAATGTGAATACAGATAGTCCTTATCCCACAATTGGGATTGGCAACTTGGTCGCTAAGCAAATTGAACACTAAATAAACTGTGATTGTGCTAAACTTTCCTTTGCTTTACAGAAATGGTCATAAATGTGAGGACTAGTTGCAAAGTTACTTTTTCACCACTGTCGCAACTGTGAACAGTCACTAGAAGAGAGGCAGTCACTAGAAGAGAACTACCAGTACAACCAATGGGCTATTTAAGTTTTGCAAAAAATACCCATCTAAAATTTTATACCAAAAATATAGTGTTTCTACTGTATAACCATCCCTCCACCCACCCACCCACCCACCCACCCATCCATCCCTCCCCCCAAGAGTCAATTCTTTGCACATATAGCTAAGAGTTTTAAACTAAATTAGTTTTAGTGGTGAATAAAAATACATCCAGACTAAATACAGCCTCCATTTGGAGTAACATGGAGAAACACAGCAATTAAGCTAGGGTTAAATTTTATTTTATTTATTTATTCAATTTCCATAGCCACCCAATTTAACCAAGTGACCATATAGTTTTACTGCATCTATATTATACTTGTTATAGCAATCAAAGATGAATACGAACTAAGCATTTATGCCACCCCTTCCTCCAAAATGTTGACAACTCCTGGAAAGGAATTACAGGCTATGTGATAGCCACAACAGTTAAACCCTCTTAAAATTAGGCCCATAAATCGAACAGCTTTAGCAGCAAGAGTTTAATAATCAGCATCCACTCTTCTCCATGTGGTTGACATTGATTAATACAGCTCATTTAATGTTGCCTGAGGCTTTAGGGATGCCCAGCAGATAGTAGTGGGAAAAAACCTGTCAGAGCAGAAAGGCCATGGAATGAATTACGACAGAGGAAACATACCACATGTGTGTGCGCATTGACATGCAGTGTTCCAATTGCTTTATAAAAATTTATATTTATTTCTAAAAATAAATAAATACTGGAGACAGCAAGACTCAAATTAAATTTAATTCTTTTTTTTAATTTTTATGTTAATAAAGTAATCTGTAGCAACATCACTTACTTGTGATCAGTGTACTGCATGGGCTGAATCAGTGGATTAAGCCACTAAAGGTTTAGTGAAGTAGAGAGAAGACTCCCGTTTTAATTGGTAAAATGATATTCAAAGCTCAAATACATATTTTGGGGGGCAGAGAATGGGTTTGATATAATGTCCCCCATGTCTTTCAGTATTTCAACAGTATTTCCTCTTTTTTTTTTTTTTACATGGGTAACATTTTGTAGTCCTTGCACTTATGGCCATTGCAACATCCTTGTGCTTATCTGATTGCACTTTGGGTGCTTGGCAACTGGCAGGTATTTATGATGGCTGCAGCATCCCAGAGTCATCTGATTGTCATTTGCAGCCTTCCCAGCTGGTTTTGAACAAGCAAACTCAGTGGGGAAGCCAGCGGGAGGTCTCAAGTCTTGGTCATATGATGTCTTGCTTAATGACTATAGAGAAATAAGAGTGTAAAATCAGGTACAGCCTTCTGATGCTTCTCTTAATGATGGCACCACTTTAATAACAAATTTTCCATTTCCAGTTATGGTCATAAGTCAAGGACTACCTGTGTTCCATGCTTATTCTATGGATTGATCTAACCCAGGGGTAGGCAACCTTGGCTCTTTTATGATTCGTGGACTTCAACTCCCAGAATTCCTGAGTCAGCATACTGGCTCAGGAATTCCGGGAGCTGAAGTCCACAAGTCATAAAAGAGCCAAGGTTGCCTACCCCTGAATCCTTCTCAAGTCTTGAGCTCAGATTTCTTCCCTCTCCAATGTACCAGCCAAGTTGCGGCTGTGTTTTCTCAAAGAATGCTCACCATAAGGGGTGGGAGTGAGTGAGAATGAGGCTGCCTGGGTGGCAAAGAGATTAAAACTTTTCTAATACCAAGTGGAAAGTAAGCTACAGAAATACTTTCAGTAGTGGGAAGACAATTTAACCTTAAAGTATAAGCCTGAAATAGTATATTTCATCATTACCATGTATTCAGTATCATCACAATTTTCAATCAACTGACTTGTTTTACTGCAAACACCTACTTGACTTGTGCTTCAGCTTGCATAAAGATGAATTCCCACTTTCTGGCAAAAGCTCTCTGAAGTCTTGCTAAGTTCTCCTAAGAGGAGAGAAAAACAACAACAACAGCAAAACAACAACACAAGAGTAAGGAGAGCTAACAATCAAAAGAATCACCATTAGGAAATCTGGTTGTTATCTAGATCCCATTAAACTGAAAATGGAAGTAATGAGGGAAATGCCAAGAAGAGAATTTTCACTGGATACAGGAGAATGAATTAATGGGATTCGTACTTCATGTTTGTACATTTCTTGATGTTTTGAACCTTGAACCAGTTTTATTCTTTTAGGGCAGCGGTTCTCAACCTATGGGTCGTGACCCCATTTGGGGTCGAACAACCGTTTCGCGGGGGTCGCCGGACACTGCGGTCCGCCATTTTGTTTTTTTTCTTCGTCGCGCATGCGCAGTTCGGGCCGTCGCACACGGGCCGCACATGCGCGGATCGGCCCGTTGCGGACCGCCATTTTGTTTGTTTGTTTTTTCGTCACGCGCACGTCGCGCATGCGCGGATCGGGGTTGCGCCACGCATGGGCGGAGCAAGTGGGGTCTCAACCTGAAAAAGGTTGAGAACCACTGTTTTAGGGTTTTCCCCCCTCCTCATAGATAACTCCTATGATCCTTATGGTGATCCCCATGCATTATTATATATAACGAAAATGGCATCTCTATTGTCTCACTGATCTCATGGGGGCAATTCCAATAAGTCCTTACTAACTTCAGTGGACTTTTAAATGTACCCAATTTTCAAGTGATTTGCACCTATCTGAAAAGCGTCATGCTTCGTTCCCATGTTGTTTAATCATTATGTGTCCATGTAATGCTCACTCTTTTCTTAAACATTAGCCTTCTCATACTTGCGGCCTTTCAAAAGTATTGTGAATTCTGTAAAATGTAATCGCAACACATTTGGAGGGCTCCAGGCTGGGAAGGCCGCTATATTCTGCAGATGCAATGATCTAAACCAGGGGTTCTCAACCTTGGCAACTTTAAGACTTGTGGACTTCAACTCCCAGAATTCCTCAGCCAGATTTGCTGGCTGAGGAATTCTGGGAGTTGAAGTCCACAAGTCTTAAAGTTGCCAAGGTTGAGAACCCCTGATCTAAACCATGGCAATACAGATAAACCACAATCATTTAACAGAAGTCTCTTATCTAATATGATATGTTGACAGGGGTGGATAAAAATAATTGATTCAGGCATTCACAGTGGGATAATGAAATATTGAATTTGCCATTGAAGATACAAATCCATTATGTACAAAGTGTGTAAACTGAATGCTTTGAATTATTGGCAGGAAGATTTTAGGCTAGTACAATTCCCCACAAGAATCCAGATGCCCAACAATCCGAAGCAAGACTTTAAGTATTGAAATGTGAAATTCTCTGCCTACTGAATAATGCAAGCCATACTTTTGAAATGCAATGAATTTACATTAAAAATGTTAAATAAGAGACTTCCGGTGGCTCCGCCGGCGTCGCTGGAGTCTCTAACGTGAGGCTCCGGTCTCTGAGTTAGTATAGCCGTCAACAACAGCGCTCAACAGCTGTTTGTTGCGGCGAAAAAACTCCTCTTCGGGCAAAGAAGGGGAGTAGAGCTTCAAGAGCCGGGTTGAGCCCTTCCAAGACCCCTGGAACAAGTTTTCAGGGGCAGAGAAGGTGTGCTCCCCAGGCACTTGAAACGCTCCTGCTCAGAGACGCTTCTGTCGGCTGACAGAATTAGACGCCGCGACCGCCTCTGCTTTGAAGAGAGAACAATAAGGATTTTTAAACAGACGGAGTGAATACAAGAGTCCTTTGAGTATTGCAAGTATTTTGTTATTTTGTTTATGCCTTTTTACTTATAACTTTCTTGAATCAATATAATTCTTTCAAAATGGCGATTGCTTTAAGCTTTCACTTACTCAGTGAAAGTGAAGAAATCGAAAGTATTGAATCTGCTGGAAAGTGAAACTGAATTTTCTCTTCTCTTTCTGAAGTGATGTTTGAGAGACTATTTAGACTTGATGTATTTACTAAATTATAACGCAAATTGGATTTTAAAAGAAATTGAGAAGGGAGGAACTGGCAATTTTAAAAATCTTTTTTTCTACTTTTTCCTTTTTTTCTTTTTTTCTTCTTTCTACTATGACTATGAGATATAAGGCAGCAATGGCAAAGGTTTTTTTAGAATCTCAAGAGCTTATACAGTCTCCTTCGGAAATGCTTACAATGAAAGACTTACAGAATGCTTTAACTGTTGCATTATTTCCAGTAATGGTTACATTATCTTCAATAAATGATAAGCTGGATAAACTGGAGAACAAGCTGGATAAAAAGATGCCAGAACAGAAAAAAGATTTTAAAGCTATGTCAGAAGTTTGTAACTTAGAGCTGAGAGAAGATATTATTGAAGTCAATAAAGGAGTATTTTTTTCAAATGAAACTGATCTTCAATTGGCTGCTGAACATTATATAATACAATTTAATCAAGAAGTAAAACAAGAACAATCAATTAGATCCCTTTTTTCAAATGGAATTGATTTACAATTGATTGCTGAACATTTTATAATACAATCTAAATCAAAAGGAGAGCAAGAAAAAGAAGAATACAGTACTGAGTATAAAGAGAATAAAGGATGGATTTTGTTTGATAAACAGTTTATTTATGGACTGGAGGAAGAAGACTTGTTTCAAGAAAGGAAGGGTTGGTTATTCCTTTTTGATAAGCAGCAAGAAGAGGATTTATTTGACAAAAAAGAGACATTGATTCAGTTCAAGATGCGAATTACTTATGGAGGTGAAGAAGTAAAGAAGAGAGATTTATTATTAACGAGGGTGGCCTCGTTATGGAGGTCTACTTGGCTGAAAAAAAAACCTAGAGTTCGACTGAAATGAAATTTAAAATTGTATGCAAGGGTTTATGGGTAATTTAATATTATGGACTGAATTAAGGACTAAGATTATGAGTAAGATGTAAGAGAAGATGATTAATGGAAGACATAACTAAACTGATGAAGAATGTATTTGTTTTGAAATGATCTAGGTTTGATATTGAATTGATTGATTGAAGGGATAGATAAGCATTATGTGATTTGTTAAAGTTTTAGGAATGTAAATTAGAAATGGAATAAACTGATTGTCAGATGAGAAAGCCCAGAAGTCGATTGAAGAGATGAAATTTAATAAATGTAAGGTATTAAGGTTAATCTAAGATCATGGGGTGAATTTAAGACTAATTTTACAAGTAAGATGTAAGAAAGGATGTTTAATGGAAAAAGATTAAGATTATAAGTAAGTTGTAAGATAGGATGTTTAAATGATATATTAAGATATATTAAGATATATTATTACAAATTAAATGTATTAGATTTGACTTAGATTGGTGGTTTAGATGTAAATGATAAATACTATTCTTAACAAGATGAGCTGATTGTTTAAAGGAATTAAGGTTAATTTAAGATTATGGATTGAATTAAAGATAAATATTATAAGTAAGGTTTAGGAGAGGATGTTTAAATGAAGATATATATTAAGATATATTATGGTAAATTGAATTGAATAAGAATATAATTATTATTATTCTTTCTTTTTTTATATAGTCTAAAATTCTTGTTAAGATTATATAATTATTTTGTTTGATGTAGTGGGGTTTTCTTTTGTTATACCTTGGATTCACTCTGGGAAGTCGGGGGGGGGGGGTTAGGGAGGCTTGATAATCTTATACATGATGTTTTCTCAACTGCAATTGGGGTTGGAGGAAGAATAAATAATTACTGTTACTGTTATTAAGGGGTTGCTCGGGTGTCCTCTGGGCTCCACATCTGATGGGGAAAAAGGAAGGAGGAGTGAAGGTTGATGTAAGTGTAAGTTGATAAGAAGGGGGAAGAGGAGGATGGAGATAGAGAAGGAAGCAGAAAGAAGAGAAGGAGGGAGAAGGTAGGTAGTCAGTTGGTAAGTGAGGGGGAAGGATAGGGTTGGTGGGATGTGGTGGTGGGGGTGCCGAGCAGTGATGTTAATTGTTTGGGATGATTATTCTCAGTTGAGTTATTAGTATTAGATGTATTGAAATGTATTTATATTTTGTGTATGGATGATTGTTTACTTTTATATTATGATTTGATATGACTAGTTTCTTTTCTCTGTTAAAATTATAAAAAAATTAATAAAAAAAAATGTTAAATAAGAGTTAACATGTGAGAGAGAAAGGATGTGGCACAGAAAGAAGCAAAACCAGTTCTATTCCAGCCATAAGAATTGGTGTTTTAAAAAGAGCTTTTTGTGTTATATAGCATTAACAGTGACAATAATAGAGTTGGAAGAGACCTTTGAGATCTTCTAGTCCAACCCCCTGCTCAGGTAGGAAACCTTATACCATTTCGGACAAATGGTTGTCCAGTCTCTTCTTTAAAACTTCCAATGTTGGAATGTTCACAACTTCTGGAGGAAGGTTGTTCCACTTATTGTTCTGTCAGGAAATTTCTCCTTAGTTCTAGGTGGCTTCTCTCCTTTATTAGTTACCATCTGTTGCTTCTTGTCCTGCCTTCAGGTGCTTTGGAGAATAGCTTGACTCTCTCTTTTTGTGGCAACCCCTGAGATATTGGAGCACTGCTATCATGTCACCCCTTGTCCTTCTCTTCATTAAACTAGACATACTCAATTCTAGCAACCGTTCTTTATATGTTTTAGCCTCCAGTCCCCTAATCATCTTTGTTGCTCTTCTCTGTACTCTTTCTAGAGTCTTTTTTACATCGTGGTAACCAAAACTGAATGCAATATTCCAAGTGTGGCCTTACCAAGACATTATAAAGTGGTATTAACACTTCACGTGATCTTGATTCTATCTCTCTGTTAATGCAGCCTACCACTGTGTTGGGGTTTTTTGGCAGCTGCAGCACACTGCTGGCTCATATTTAAGTGATTGTGCACCAGGATGCCAAGATCCCTCTCACAGTTACTACCACTGAGCAAAGTAGCACCTATACTGTACCTGTGCCTTTGATTTTTCTTGCCTAAATGTAGAGCCTTACTTTTTTCACCACTGAATTTCATTTTGTTAGATAGCGCCCAATGTTCAAGTCTGTCAAGATCCTTTTGTATCTTAAGCCTGTCTTCTCGAGTGTTGACTATTCCTGCTAGCTTGGTGTCATCTGCAGATTTGATGAGTTCCCCATCTATCACCTTATCCTAATCATTGATGAAGATGTTGAAAAGCACTGGGCCCAGACCAGAGCCCTGGGGCACCCCACTACACACTTCCCTCCATGTAGATGCAGTTCCATTGAAGATGCAGTTCCATTCTTCTGTGTACTTAAAAAGACCAGTACAGATATAGTTCTTCATTATGTGAGCAATCAGTTTGTGGTGAAGGTGGGGAAATGATCTAATTAGCAGATGTTAATTAATGAGTCCGACTCTTAATACTTGCAAGAGAACTGAATTTAGTGCTATGCCTCCTCTGTGGCTATACCATAATGTGACTGTGGATGCTGAATAAGGCTTTTGTTGATTTGTCGAGAATATTCATGATTATAGTTGCATAATTCACCAGCTAATGGTGTGGAAATGATGATAGTAGATGGGATGTAAGAATAAATACACTCAGAAAATTGCAATATGATGTGTAAAACTGTCCATATAAATGGTTGGCTGATTTCAAGACAACTGGTAATTCTGCCCAGGTTGCGGGAAGGAATGTAAATTTAAACCTCTATGCATGTCAAGCTATGCAAACATCAGTCATCACTGCATTTAACAGGGTCTAGGTGAGTTAAATAGCTACAGATTTTTCAGCATCTGAGGAGTTATTTTTTGTTTTTATAAATTTCCAAAATCCAGTTGAAGATATGTTGTCACAATGCCAAGAGGAGAAAGTAGGTGAAGAATATTAATCCTCAGTGTGGTCTTCCTTTATTTTTAGGGTCTTAAATTGTAGGCATAGGAAAACAGAAGAATCTTGATCATTTCAATTCTAAAGGTTGAAATATTGCTTTGAAGGCCTCATATAATTTGGAAATAATAATAATAATAATAAAGTTGGAAGGTACCTTGGAGATCATCTAGTCCAACCCCCTGCTCAGGCAGGAAATCCTATACCATTTCGGACAAATGGCTGTCCAGTCTCTTCTTTAAAAACTTCCAGTGTTGGAGCATTCACAGCTTCTGGAAGCAGGTTGTTCCACTGGTTAATTGTTCTAACTGTCAGGAAGTTTCTCCTTAGTTCTAGGTTGCTTCTCTCCTTGATGAGTTTCCATCCATTGCTTCCTGTCCTGCCTTCAGGCACTTTGGAGAATAGCTTGACTCCCTCTTCTTTGTGGCAGCCCCTTAGATATTGGAACACTGCTATCATGTCCCCCCTCGTCCTTCTCTTCATTAAACTAGACATACCTAATTCCAGCAACGTTCCTTGTAAGTTTTAGCCTCCAGTCCCCTAATCATCTTTGTTGCTCTTTTCTGTACTGTTTCTAGAGTCTCAACATCTTTTTTACATCGTGGTGACCAAAACTGGATGCAGTATTCCAAGTGTGGCTTTATCAAGGCATTGTAAAGTACCAATATTGGTGCACATCAGCGTAAGTGTATTTTACAAGGTTTAATTGTAGTAGGTTTCTGGGTGCAATTTGAAGTCCAGATTCCAACCTAAAAAGCTTATCACTGGCAAACAGAGGCAGATGCAGGACTGCCTTCTTCAACCAGAATATACCCATCCAATAAAGTTATCCCAGGAGAAACTGTGAGTGATGGCCCATTTTCTTGAGGTGATGGAATTGAGCCAGGAGAATTTCTTGATAATAAGTTTTGTACTTTGGAAAAAGTTCCCTTTGCAATTTAAATTAAACTCCCTCTGAGGTCCTCTTCTGGAAATTAGTTAAAGCAGAACTTTTATGTAGGGTGTTTGGGGATTAATGGAAATTGCCATCTGTGTTATTGATTGTTCTCCATTTTAATCTTTTTTACATTTAAAAGGATGTTCTGGTTTAAGTACAGATTACTTGGAAGCAAACAAGCACTGTAGTCAGGGATTGGATTGGAGGGGTGAAGCAATGATGGTGTTGACTCAGAGCAGAGCTCCTAATATCACTCCTGGCATGTTTCTTTCTGATATTGCCCTTAAATCTACATAATTTCTGAATAAATATAATCTAATAGCAGTCTTTTTAGACAATGATGCTGCCCATATATCAAATGACATTCAATTTTGAGGTTATCACACTTTGGAACTATAAAATCAATATACCCACTGCTTCATAATCTGCCAGTTCCAGTCTAGCTTTATTCTGCATGGTCCTCTTGCAAAGATAGATGGCTACAGAGAGAAACAAACAACAGCAAAATACACCATTAAAGATATGTGAAGAAGGAGGAGGAGGAGGAGGAGGAGGAGGGGAGGGAGAGGCAGAGGAAAATGGAAGAGAGAGAAGGAATCAAACAACTCCTCCTGAAATAATTGTTTCTGCTAAGACAATGGCATTCTCATACATACAGATGCAACATTGAGAAAACTGCACCTTTCTTTAATTAAAGAGGCTACTTTAGGTTTCAATCAAATTTTCTTCAATTTGATACATTCATAATGCATGAATTAACTAAGGAATGGAAATTCTAGTTCCAATTACCAAAATTATGAGACTGTAAAGCGCAATATCAAATAACCCCATTGCTTAGCAACAGCAATCCCAGTAGTCCCTATTGCCATTAGCACCATTAAGTAAGACCCACAGGTCATTAAGCAAAGACCTCCTCACAACTTACTGCTGACTTCCAACAAGCCAAATCAATGGGGAAGTCAGAAGGAAACTGCAAGTCCCAGACGTGCAGCCTGGCCAGTGGTGGTTCCATAAGTGACCATGTGAATTGCCTTCCAGACCAGGAAAGGGTACATAATTAGCATACAATATGAAGTGGTGCAAAAGCCTTTTTTCCCCCATGGCTACTCAGAAGTAAATATGGAACATCAATTCTTAGTGATCGCATAGATCAGTGTTTCTCAACCTTGGCCACTTTAAGATGTGCAGATTATTTCCTATCTCCCAGAATTCCTCAGCCAACATGGCTGGCATAGACACAGACAGACTTTCTCTAGGATACTTTCTCCAACCTGTTCTTCAGACCTTCCAACAGTGATAGAATATACCCATCGCTGCTGTAATCAGGTCCATCCACCTTGGTGCTGGTCATCCTCTTCTTTTTTCTTAGCTAGGTTTTTGCATAATGTGTCCCATAAACAATAATTTTGAGCCTGGTCATTTGTTCTATGAAAAATAGAATACACCAAATGCAAAATGTGTTCAAATCTGGGTCATAAGTACCCCCCAGATAGGTCTATGATAATTTTGAATGGACGCCAAGCAACTGGTTGTAAGTTGAGGAATGCCTGTAGAAGAAACACTTCCCAAACCTCTCATATTATGAATACAGGTACATTTGATTTCCTTTGCCAAGGACCAGGCTGAATGAAAAAGAAATGATTTTATCATTTCTGTATGAGAGGAGAGCTGTAGAAGAGACACTAATAGTACACAATAACAGCTAAAAGTAACTGTGCTGACACAGTTTATGCTTTAGTATTAAGTTGCTTAGCCATTTAATACAAAATCTGTGGTTTATTAGCTCATAAAACATGGTTATTTCTTTCTGTCAGACCTCAGCCTCTATTAAAAAAAAAAAACCTATCGCCCATTCTAACTCCTCTCTTTCTCCCTCTTTCTTTCTCAGGGAAGTGCCATTTTTCATTTATTACTATATAGAGATTACTAGTTTGGGTCACATAATAGTTTATTGATCAACCACGTATATATATTACCATTTATTTTAAAACAAATTAAATTCATCCATGGATTTGAACCTAACTTTTCCTTAGGCATAAGATTAATGTTGTTATACAGCAATAATCTTGGACAGTGTTTCCTCTGTTGAATAATGTAGTCCTTGTCTGTAAGGGGGGGACAGCATTCAGACCAACTGTCTTAAATGAACAGAACAGGGTCTCTGTTCAATGCTACATTTATGTAACTGTCCTAGACAGTGCTGCGCTTTTTAAATAATTGTAATAGACTAGTAACAAATTATTGAACTCTTTACTTAAGTTATTTCCATGTAGTTCAGAATAAAATAAAGTTGGGGTGGAAAACCTGGCCCATAGACCAGGAATAGGCAAATTATTGTTGGCTGGGAGTGGCAATTAAGATTTTTTAGGAGATATGCACCCCCAATAAAAAGGATTATGATGATACAAAAAGGCGCCCAAGGAAGCAAACAAATTAATTTAATGACACGTGCAGTCTTACAACCTAAGATTGTTTCCACTCACTCTGTTTCATATGCCCATTTGAACTGAAACGCTCAGCATGCTTCTCTACAGAGGTAGTCCTTGTTTAGTGACCTTTGGGACCGGCAACTAAGTTGTTAAGTGAATTGATCAATAAGTGAAACTGTGACTGTGCTTAGGATCTTTCTTCAGTTTTCCTTGGCTTTATAGGCCCGAGAAGGTTGCAGATGTGAGGACTGATCACAAAGTTATGTTTCATCAACACTGCAACTGCAAACAAGTCACTAAATGAGGCAAACACTGACCAAGAACTACCCATAATGTGATCTATGTGAATAAAGATACTGAAGCTTTCACAAGAGGCTGTACATATAAACATATATGAGTTATCTGGTTATAAGGTCCTGCCCTGAGCTCTGATGAATGCATGGAGAGAGAAATAAGAGACAATACTTATGCAACTTTCCCCCATGTTGTCCATAGTATCATTCTAAGCAGAAGCATTGTATAAAAAGACAATGCAACTAAGATACTTTAACTGAAATAACACACTACCAGCTGAAAGTGCAAAACCTGAAAATTTATCCAGTGAAATATATAAGGAAGGATATCAAATCTTATTTAATATATTTGGGTGAAATGGTGGATCTTCCAGGTGAGCTATTTTGAAAGGGTTTTATGATTTTCAGAAAGGACAGCATTTCAGAATGAAGGTGCCACCATTGAGAAGGCCTCTTAGCAAATAACGACAAAATAGTTTTCTGGGTTTTTAAAGTTGCACATAGAAGAAATTCCTCAGGCAATTTTGCCAACATGACAGAGAGGACAGAGTGGACAGAGAGTTAAACCCCTCACCCCAACCCCTCAGAATACAATTTATAAAACTAAACATCCTGAGACAATAATTAGCCTGGTTTAGGTAATGAGCATCTGTTAGGTATTCTGGCCTCCAGTTGTTTAGGGCATTATATCAAGAATCGAATGAAGAGGTTCAGTAGCTAATTGGCAATCAATACTGTTGTTTCCACATTAATACAATATGCACGTTGGCTGCAAAAGAAGTGCTTTGGACAGGATGGTAGTAAAGAAAATTTCTGGGTGTAGGGAAGGCTTCTTCAGAAATGGACAGACCACTTCCTTAAAATCTGGAGAGAATACTCCATCAAGTAAAAAGTTATGTTTACTGGTCTTTGAAAATCTCCAAATCACACACACACCCTTTGCTTGCTTGAGTACACCAAGAGGTTAGAAGTCTGGAGAGGATATGATAAACAGCCATAAATGTCTTGTTCTTTTTCTTAGGCCTCATAAATTGAAAGTGATCTTATACAATTACTGTATATTAGTCCTCAAGTCTTAATGTAGCCCTCAAGCCTTGGCTATGTTGATAGCCTTGGAGTCCTAGGTGATGGGGAACTTCTCATTGTTATCCTCCCTCTCCCGTGGGTTGTATTTTCACTTATTAATAAAGTTTTTATATTATACCATTTTTTAATGTATTGATTCTCGTTCACTGCCCAGTGACCTTTGGTGAGGTGCATGGTTATATGAATTTGATTGATAAATTGATTGCTAAATATTTTACCAAAAGCATCATTCAAATCAGCATTAAGTTGTCACTTTTTTTTTCCTTGAAGGACTTTGCTTTTGATAAAACTCCATTAAGTGCAGCCCTCTCAGCCATCGGCCAGTAGGTGGATGGCAAATACTCGCAGTGCTCGGCTGTCAGTCAGCTCAAGTCCAACATATAACAAGGCCTTCTCTTCTTCAAATCAAACAGGCTGTTGTTTAAAAATGGAGGGAAAGGGAGTGAATTGCAGCTTCAAAGAAAATCCTTTTATGTGTTCTGCTAGGGCAGGGGTCCCCAACCACCAGTCCATGGACTGGCACTGGGCCGTGGCATACCAAAAACTGGGCCATACAAACACGCGAAGCCCCATCTGTGGGATGCAAGCAGCACACAAAACCACGCCCCCTCTCGTCCACAGAAAATCCTGTCTCCACGGAAACGGTCCATGGTGCCCAAAAGATTGGGGGCCGCTGTGCTAGGGTATTTTGCTTGCATTATTCCTGCTCACCATCTATGCAAATGTTGGCAACTATTGGCTTTCACATCATGAAACCAAATATAGTAGCATTCTCCAATATGTAGTTGGTATTACAACTCCTTGGATTATGAGTCAGCATAATACTCTATAATGATATTATTCTATAATTTCTTTTAGAGTAAAAAGATTATCAGAGACAAGGGGTTTATACAAGAGACATTTCAAAATAAGTCTCACCATAGTCCGTGTTTTCTGGTTCCCAACAATTTGATGGCCAGAAGTATGGAGCCTGAAAAACAGAAAATAATACTTTATCATGAATATGTAGGTATTCAAACATCTTTACTCATTCAGATATTTAGGCAGCTTAAGTTTCAATGAAATAAAGAAATTCTTCTTAATTATTTTAAGGCATATTTTTTGAAATAAAGAAACTCAAAATAATTTTATATAGGTGTGATCGCCTATATGCATGCAATACCAGAGAACATGAGATTACACCAAAACATCCTACTTGTTAGGATCAGTATGATTGCAATCCTATGCATATAAATCCAATTTACAAATCACATCAAATTTTTCTACCAGCTGAAATGCAAATTAGAAAAAGGCAATTTTGAAAAAAAGTGCTACAGTTCGAGCTTCTATGATGAATTAAGAAGCCCATCACGGAAAGACGTAGTAAGCCTTTATTTGATTATCTTTCATATCTCCTGATTTCCCATGTGATAGGTTTTTTTTCACAAGCCATAATAACACTTTTTAAAAAAAATTATTTCTTCATTCATTTCCTAGAGAAAGAATGGCAAATAGATTCAATTCATGGGGCCCCTAGGGTGGCCCATGTTACACCACTGTACCACGAGCTGCACTTGCTGCTGATTTCCTTCCGGGTACAATTCAAGGTGTTGGTTACTTAAAGCCCTTCATGGCATGGGTCCAGGTTATCTGAAGAGCTATCTCAATGGGCTTGACCTGCCCCACCCATGCTGGCAGAAGGGACATGCTGCAGGCCCTGTCAGTCAAAGAATTTGGGCTGCTGAGGTCCAGGAGAAGAGCCTTTTCTGGCGTAGCTCCTGCCCTTTGGAACAAAGTGGTATCTGTACACACTCTACTTGACCATCCATAAAGGCCTGAAGACCTGGATCTTCCAGTTGGGGTGCACCATTCTGGAGGTGGCTATTGGATTAAGAAAAGCTTCCACCTCTCCCAATGTACTTCATGCTCCCCTCCTCCCCATCTTTTACTTATTTTATTGTTTTATCATTTTAATGTTTGTAAGCCACACAGTATCACTTCTGGATGAGATGGACAGCACCATCTAAATCTAATAAAATAATAAACTTACAAATAAACAAATAACCATGTTCCATGGTTTCTCTGAAGAAGATCCTAGAATTGTCTTTCCCAGTCTTTCCCTTCCATTACACTAATAAAGAGAAGTATTAATAAAATTATCATCAAAATGACCTTTTCAACCATTGTTACCTGCTGTGTGAATACCTTGTCTAGAGAAAATAGATATAACAGCGTAATGTTGCTTTCCATGTTTATATATATATATATATATATATATATATATATATATATATATATATATATATATATATATATATATATATATATATATATATATATATATATATATATATATATATATATATAATGTTGAAGTCCCATTCGTCATCTTCAGGCTGGTGTTTTCGGCTTTGTGCTCCTAGAAGCATGAAGCCGAAAACACCAGCCTGAAGATATGTCGCCAAGACACTTCCAATTTTACACGGGAGAAAACCCAAATAACCAAAGACATACATACATACATACATACATACATACATACATACATACATACAAAAAGCTGTCATCTTTCTTCTAAAAAAAATATTCTGTATGCATTAGAATGTTAGGATATTAATATTCCTTGGAACTGTATCACCATTACTGTCCCCTTATTTAACCATGCTAGGAAGAGAGGAAGAGAGGGAGGTATATGCAGTCATAATTTAAAAAAATGACATTATCTAGATCAGGGGTGTCAAACTCGCCGCATCATGTAACGCAATGTAGCGCAACTTTTTTCCCCTTGCCAGAGCTGGGGTGGTCACAGCTTCCGCATGGGTGGGGGCGGCTTCCGCATGACACATCCAGCCTGTGGGCCAGCAGTTTGACACCCCTGATCTAGATTAAGAAGAAATTTAAATGAATATTAGATGGCAGCAAAAACTTGGGCAATTTATTCTGTGTCTCTTGCTGTTATCTAGTGATTGACATCCCTAGAAAAGTAGATGGTTGCCTTCTGTTACTAAAGATAAAAAGCATACATTTGTCAAAGATGCAGCTATTGACAGGCAATCCTGAAGAAATTATATCCATTGTGTTATGAAGAATTGGAAGTGAGTGATTAACTTAATAATAACATTGATACTGATCTGATAATTACAACAAAACTGACAAGCAATCTCTTGCCACGCTTTGGAGATGTCAGATGTTATATGAACAGTGTAGGAAAAGGAATTAAGCCTGGTTTGGAATATAAGGAGACAAGCAGCAATTATCAGTAATCAATAAAATACTGTAAAATAATTTTAATAAATCAATAAAACATATACTTGTCTTTGAGAAAGTCTGAGGTTCGATTCTCAGCATCTCCAATTTAAAAAAGGATTAAAAAAAATACACTAACAGGACTAATACCCCAAAGGTTAACAAAATATACAAAGCTCTTACTATCTGGAGCAAAGTAGATCAGTTATCTTAAAAGACAAACAGTTCTATGGTGATGTTGAACAACTGGAAGAATTCAGACAAAAGTTAGGATAAGATAGGTATACAACAGGGTGTTTTGTTCTAGATTTGTTCCTCCATAAAAAAATGGAAATTGGAGGACTTCAGCAAGGAAAGACATACCTATCCAGTCTGTAATTCAAGTAAAGACAACAGATTTCTTACTTGAAACCGATAAAAAGTCCCATCATCCTTTAAAGTCAGCACGTGATCGGAAATTGGAAAAATATATCCTTGTGCTGCAATGAGACTTCCCATATGTATTGATTCAGCTGTAAAACAAACAAACGAACAAACACAAACAATTATGCTTTTCGGTAATCAACTTGCCAGACTTGGGTGGCAGGAATTTTCTGACTAGATATGATGATATCGGTGGTAAATTCAGCAAAATGGAAGTGCAACCTCTTTATTCAGGTTTGGGCCCTGTGTTGGGGGTGGATTAACAGTTAATCATCACAGGTACAGTATATTTTATTTACTTAAATAACATCTGGCCACCCATAACTGATTCCAGGCCGTCAAACAAAAGGGAATTAATATCTGGATGATACATTTCTAGTGGAAAGATCTTTTATACCAGAAATAACAAAGTGGAGCAATGATGCAGTTAAATAGGTAACATTTGTCTATCTTTGCAAAGGTAAATAACAATTTCTGCCCAACGGATGTTATAGTGTTCACATGGCTGGACACACAAGAGACTACTTAGGAAGCCAAATGACTCCATTTGTTGCAGGTGAATGAGACGGAGCAAAATCTGGCCCATCTGGAAACTTAATAGAGTCCAGGCACTCAGGACCTTAATTCTGCAATCCAACTGAATCTCACCTGTACATTTATCATTCTGGATTACAAGGTGAGAGACTTCTCGTGGTAGTGGTATTAATGCATACTGTATATTCAGATCTTATGGAAATATTAAAATATAAAAACAGTATATAAAAAATAAAAATTTAAAAAGATACAAGGATGATTAAAACATGAGTAGAATTGCCTCCAGGTGAGATGGGCAACATATAATTTTAATGAATGGATAAATATTAACATTTCAATAATTTTAATAACTGTTAAAAGGGGTAGGGAGGGCTTTCAGCCCCATGGCTGCATACTCCTTATGGGCTCCCTATGGAAGGCTGCAGTCATGTTTTCACTTCTTTATGGAAGGCCAGGAGGGTGTGGGCCCTGCTTCACCTCAGGTGGAAGGGGGGAGTAATTCCACAGTGCGGGAATTACTCCCCCAAGTCTACCAGTCAGAATTCTTTAACTGACAGGGTTAACTGACAGGTCCTCAACATATCTTCCCTGCCTGACTGGATGGAATGGGCCACCATGATTACCTGCTTGAAGCAAAAGAAACCATAAAACTTTTAATAAAACAATGATAGTGATGTAGTCTGCATTTGGGCTCTGTTATATCAAGCATATCATCTTCATTCTAGCCATTGTCTATCCATTGCAGGATGAAGGCCTCTTCTGCCTGTTTCCAACCAATACGATCTTGAGCTTTCTTTTGCCAATTGAGCCTGCAATACCTCAATATACAATATATCAAACTTATATAGAAAGCCATACCTTTCAGGGGAGGAAAAAAAAGCTAGAAAAAATTAGGAAACACCAATAGCCTATACACTATCATTTTCTGAATCTGAGAGATTATCACCAGTAATTTCTGTTTTTTAAGATTCTTTTTAATTTTTTGTTGTTGTAGCATTCTGAAAACTTTTTCTCTATATTGAGAAAAAAAATTTCTATACATTTTATGTAGTCTATTTCCTGCTTTATTGCATTTGCAAATATAATCTCAATCTTTACATCTACCTCATTTAATAATGCATCTATATGTATGATTAAAGTGCAGCTATATAGACATTGTTTAAAATTCCAATCTTTCCCCTATTTTTTTTCAAAATAGGAATAAAGTAAAAAAAAATAGCACTTTGGAAAACAATGAAACTTCTGCCCCTTATCTTTAAAATAAAGTTCACATTTTGAAATAATAATGTTCCAAAGTTATTAAGAATGTATGTGATTGGTATTTTCTTTTTTCACTTAGCTTTCCTGTCTAGAATAAAGAAGAACATTCCAGAAGAATGTATTCTGGAATCTAACTTACCATTTCAAGATCAAGATTTGACTTGGAATCACTTTCTCAATCAAAACTTATTTATTTATTTATTTATTTACTTCCAAATAAAATTTTGATTTTTCAGCTTTAGATCACAACATTTACTATTGCATTTTATAATGACAAGCCTAAAGATAATGCTTCCTTAGAATGTAATGAACAGATTACCTAGATCTTCAATACTGAGATTCTTCATAAGCCACTGTACTATGTCAGCTCCTGAAGAGAGAGAGAGAGAGAGAGAGAGAGAGAGAGAGAGAGAGAGAGAGAGAGAGAGAGAGAGAGAGAGAGAGAGAGAGAGAGAGAGAGAGAGAGAGAGAGAGAGAGAGAGAGAGAGAGAACATAACATAAACCATACATAAGTGATAAGTAATTTTCAGACGTGATAGCTGTTGCTTCCAACAAGGGAAAAAGCTTATTCTTCTAGCTGAGTTGTTGCTGTCATATCTTCTGTAGTCAATATCCATAAAATGCCTTCTCCTAGCTCCATCTCAATTTCATCATTAGAATTAAATGATTATTAAATGACATCCCTGTTTCAATTCAAGTGAATATATGTAGCCATATTCAACAAGGGGGTTCCTCAAAGCCATTTGACTCAGAGGCAGGGTTCACACAACACAGTAGACTATGCTACTCGATTTGTGGAGCTTGTTTTACGGTAACATATTATGTGACTCTGGCCACTGAATTTATTTGGGCTTAGCAGTATTATTGTTTTGGTGATAATGGTTGTTAAACTTATATCCCATCTGTATTTAATAAAACTTAGGGGAGAATATATTTTGCTGTCTACTTTGTTTTCCTTGTGAGGTGAGTTGGGCTGAGTGACTGGTCCAAAGTCACCCATCCAACTTTCATGCATAAAGGCTAGAACTCAATAGTTTCTCAGTTTATAATCTAGCACCTTAATCTCTACACCAAATTGGGCTTCGCTCATACACACACATGAACTTATATCTCAGCCATATATCTCCACAAGCTTGTAAACATTAATGATATATCTCCACATGCTCTGTGAAGAGAGTCACTTAGGTGAGATGGGTGAATATGATGAATGAATGAATGAACAAATATACCGTTACGTTTGCTAATTTGTTTTTTCTGCTTAGCATATTATAGGAACCCAGATGGAATGTGATCCTTGAACACAAAGCCACATATCATTGCAGAGGGAAGACAAAAACAAAACTTAACATCATTCCAACAATGAAGCTCCCAGACTAGTTTGCAGAGTACTTAATTATGAATGCCCTGATGCAATATTTGCTAACAGTTCACAGCAAGAATTTAAAAAACACACACCATAAAATACATGTATCAAGAATTATTTATTGAGCGTTTGCAAAAGAAAAATTCATGGTCACCAGGCAACATCCTATTGAGGACAAGAGTGTCCTGAGAGAATAGGAAAAGGGCTGTCATGTAAATGTCATCCTAGTGAATCTGCACAGCCATAAGGGTGGATGAGGCCAGGCTAATTCAACAAGGCCATTTTTGTGATCTTCTAAAATACAATTTTCAAATTGGGGGCCACTTCCATTCTCCCTCTGCCTGAGGGGCAGTCAGTAGGCCATTCCATTCATTATGCAAAGTGGTGACTTGGTTCCCTGCTCCAAAGGCTTGCGATGGTGGCAACTCTGTGTTTCTTATTTTATTTATTTATTAAACCTCATGCTACCCATCTTATAGAAGTGAACTCTTCCCATATGTTGTTTTACCATATTATTTCTTATCAGTCAGGAGTTTTCTGAGTAAAGTGGAAGGAACATATTTTACAGTTTTTTCAATCTATCACTGGCAGCAACCAAATGATAGACGTACTGTTGTTAAGCATTAAAAACAAGAGCCTTCTTTCTTTTCCCAAAGAAGTTGACAAATTAAAGATGTACAAAGCTTTGATAGAAATAACCTCCAAAGTATACACATATACAAATATCATTTCTTCATGCACCTTAAAAACCCTAAAGGATGTTTAAGAAAAGAACACAGAAAATGTTTCCAGTAGCTCCCCAGTTTTCTCAAACCTGAAGGATGATTTTTTGCTGACTTTGCCAGACCATTAATTATCACCTGTCAAAAATAATTACTCACCCTTAGGATAATGACAAGCTTTTCCTCTCCTGTTAATTACTGTCCTTGCTAGCAGTCTAATCAGCATTCATCAAGATGACAGACAGATTTATCCTCTCATCCTCTGCTTGTCTTTCTTACCTCAGACAGTCAGTAATTCAACCAAGAAGTTTACAAAGAAAAAGACTAGGCTGGTTACATCATATGCTGTCACCCTATCCATGGACCATTTTCTGAGTCTGCTGAATAAACATAATACAGGGACCAATTGACTTTCAATTTTTTTTAAAAGAAAGTCCTTCAGAGAATCTGCTTCTAACTGTATTTTATAAAGAGGAATAGGATACACACACACACACCCTTATCTATCTATAATTATCCCTTCCAGCTATAACAATAGCACTTAGACTTATATACCAATTCATAGTGCTTTACTACTCTGTCTAAGTGGTTTGCAGAGTCAGCCTATTGCCACCAATAATCTAGGTCCTCATTTTACCGACTTCGGAAGGCTGCAAGACTGAATCAATCTTGATCTGGTCAGGATTGAACTGCTGGCAATCAACAGAATTAGCTTGCACTACTGCACTCTAACTACTGTACCACCACGGCTCAGAATCAGGGTTTACTCTTTTCTCCTAAACATGATCTTCAACATACTAATTTAGGTGTTTGGTTTTTTTTAACCAAGCAGGAAAATATGAGACTGTAACGATGCTAAGAAAAAGACTCAGGCATTTCTTGAGCAGAGATTTGAAGCTGCTGCAGAGCTGCTTGTCACAGCTTGAGACAGCTTGAGAATCTCTCTGTGTTTATTGGTTTTTATATACTTTTTACATACATAGGCTTTTACATTAAATGCTGACATAAAGTTTTCTAGTAACCCATTACCTGATCAAGGACCAAGTAAAAAACAAATACAGGTAGATCAAAAGGAGAAAGAACTGACAAAGGCAGGAAGAGATAGGAAGTAACTTAAGCATATTATCTACAGGAAGAGATAGGGAGTAACTTAAGCATATTTAGGTAGGTCAGACATTAAGTCGAAGCTGCTTCATTGGGACAAAGAGTATCAAAAGGTTATGAGGTTTGTGGGGGGGAAAGCATGGCAGTTTGCTGCGCGTGCATTTTTCCCCACATGAGACAACACAGTAGGTTTTTTGTTTTTTACTCATTTCTCAATAAAGGTCAGGAGAATGAACTATACAATTACATTGTACTTCAGGAATAAGACACAGAGCAACACATAAGGGATAAGCACAAGGGAAATAAGTAATCATTTGGTTTCAAAATAGAGCCTTTTTAACATTCTGTTCCCATGTTAATTGGACATCCATCCTGGATTTTTTTTTTCTTTCAGAGCATCAAATTCTCTCCCTCCCCTATTTTTCATCCTTTGGAAGAATCAGAGATCTGATGGGGAGATTATATTTTAATTGATTAGTCCTATTGCCTTGAGTAGAAGCTCTCAATACAGCCAATGATTTCAAATACTGAACCTTACTGGATGGAGCTCCCTTCATATGCCTTCTTCTCATTGCTTTCTTAAACAATTTGCTGATAAACTAGAAAAGGGCATGTTTTGCAGAAGAGCAAAAACATTAATAATATATCCTGTAAAGTACAAAATATCAGTTGTAGTTCAAATTGGACTGAGGTACCTAGTAGCTTAGATGTTATAACACCTCCCCCCCAAATCCCCCCCATAGAACTAAGGAGTTTTCCCATCCTTTGCTGTACAGGTAGTTCTCAACTTACGACCACAACTGAACCCAAAATTTATGTTGAGCTTTGCTCCATTTTTGCTAAAGTTGTTAAGTGGATCATTGCAGTTGTTAAGTGAATCATGCATTCCTGGCTTCCCCACATTGTTGGAAGCCAGCTGGGAAGGTTACAAATAGTGATCACATGAACCTGGGACAATGCAATGCAACTGTCATAAATAGTAGTAGTAGTAGTAAAGTTGGAAGGGACCTTGGAGGTCATCTAGTCCAACCCTCTGCTCAGGCAGGAAACCCTATACCATTTCGGACAAATGGCTGTCCAGTCTCTTCTTAACAACTTCCAGTGTTGGAGCATTCACCACTTCTAGAGGCAGCTTGTTCCACTGGTTAATTGTTCTCACTGTCAGGAAGTTTCTCCTTAATTCTAGGTTGCTTCTCTCCTTGCTTACTTTCCATCCGTTGCTTCTTGTCCTGCCTTCAGGTGCTTTGGAAAATACATGCCAGTTGCCAAGTGCCCAAATTATGAACACATGACCTTGGGGATTCTGCAACGGTCATAAGTGTGAAAAACGGTCACAAGCAGTGTGGGATTCAGCCGGTTCACACCACTTCGGCAGAACCGATAGCTAATTTTTTGTTGCCCAGGCCCAGAACGGACTTCCGGAAGTGGTATCCACACAGAGAACCGGTTGTTCACATATTTGAATCTCACCACTGGTCACATCACTTTTTTCAGTGTCTTCTAATTTTGAACAGTCAGTAAGTGAATGGTTGTAAGCCAAGGACTGAATGAGAATACTGTGTGATTAAGTAATGGAGGGTGAAAACAGAACACCAATAGGAAAGTGAATGGAATAATGTAGAATATCCTATCAAGGGGAACAATATTGCAATAAACTGCATTGTGGATTCCAAATTACCATATACACAAATGTCTTTATTTTGCATTTAATCTGACTAAAGACATGTGCTTTCTTTTTTAATAATAGTAGTATTCAAGGGAGGAAAGGAAAATGAGGAAGCATGCATTTTCAATATAACACAAGCACAAATATAAGACTTCATTCTATAGTGAAAACTATTCCATCAGAGCAGAATGCTTCACCCCACAAATCCTATGTTGTTTTTACAGTATGCTGCTCTATATAAATTGATCTAAGCAATTCTTATTTTTTATATGGATCCATTTCTATGGGTTACTACATAAGGAAACAGCAATTAAGGGTGTTTTTTTTTCTTTTCATTGAATCAGTTTGTCCACTATCTGTACATTCCAGTAGCAAAAAGTGAAGTTACATTGTTACATGCCATCGACAAAACTATGAATCTGATCATAAATGGTAAAGCTGCCCATTCGACCAGCAAAGTACCAGAGAGACAATTGCTCTTCATTTCCAACTATTTCCTCTTATATATTGGATCACAAACCCACGTAAATGATACCAAGCATTTTCAGAAGTCAAGAACCTGTCACAGTGACAAATAGCAAGGCAGTCAAGGAAACAGGCAATAAAATTCTGTGTTCAAATCTGAGAAACGGAATGAATTATAGATTGAAACCTGCAGGTAGTAGAGATGAACATGCTAGAAACAGGGACAATTTTCTCTGACTCCCTCTGAAGACCTCAGCAGTTTTTTTCTGCAATGTTCCCAAGGGTTGAGGCATACTTTAGAATAAAGTTGAGACAGAGGGCTCCAAGCCAATCAATCCTATGACACAAAGTGTCTTTTATTAGTCACCTGGGCTCTATTACCTTCATTTAGCTATGCACTGGTAGATTTCAGGAATGTGCTATAGTAACTAGAAGCTTAGGGTAAGTTCCGAAGTTGTTTTGAAAACTGTAGCTATTACAGAATAGAGTTTTTAATAAATAACTTGTTTCCCCCAGGCTCTTTCTTGTCAACACTATTTTAACTGTATAAACCGAGATTGCTCTTCGACATAAGAATGGAGCAGCTGCGCTGTGCCAAATAAGTTCACTCCTGGTCATCCTGGGTCTGGTTCAAAACACAAGCATTGACCTTGAGTGCCCTTTTTTCTTTAGCACTAGCTTATATAAAGGATTGCATACAGGCACTCACTGACTTATGACCATTGACTTATGAGCCCAAAGTTTCTGTTGCTAAGTGAGACAGTTAAGTGAATTTTGCCCCATTTTATGACCAGAGTTGAATCACTGCAGTTGTTAAATTAGTAAGATGGGTGTTAAGTGAATCTGGCTTCCCCATTGACTTTGCTGGTCAGAAGTTTGCAAAAGGTGATCACGTGACCCGGGATATTGCAACCGTTATAAATATAAGTCAGCTGCCAAGCATCCGAATTTTGATCGCATGATTATAGGGATGTTGCAATGGTTGTAAATGTAAATGTCACTTTTCCTGTGCTGTTGTAAGTTCAAATGGTCACTAAATGAACTGTTGTAAGTCGAGGATTACCTGTATCTCTAGGCATAACTATACCATGCCTTAAAATCTTCTTATGGGGTTGTCATTAAAGGTGCCAATGTAAGACCTCAATGCTGATTAATTTTAGAGAAACTATGGTGGTGGAAGGAGCATAGTTAGAAATACTTTTGTTCAGAGAACTTCTTTGCGACAGCCAAAAAAAGCCCAAGCTTTACAAAAGCAATTTTAATGAAGCTTTCAAAATTCAGTGGCATTTAGCATAGATGTTTAACTTACGTTTTAACTGTTTTATTATTTGAGGAAATCTAATAAAACAAACTGTTTACAGATAGAGTTTTAAAATAACAGGAGCCAACAAAATAATACTACATGATTCAGTGTACTGTTTCTCCAGATGGCTAAACAGTTGTCATGTAAAAATAGATTGAGAATCCTGAAAACCTTGAATTTTATTTTAAAATGCTTGTGGCAACTAAGTATATAAATAAGACGTGCGAAGCAACTAATGTGCCTCGCTTATCTTGTTCCTTGAGTGCCTCCCCAAAATCCTTTTTCATTTATGCAACCATCAGCAAGTGACCATTAGATGGCACTCCATCCATGCATCCCATTCTTTCATTCAGAACATAAATGGTATATATTCTTAGGTATGTAGGAGAACATACATAAGCGTTATGTAGGCAGTCACCAGGAGTCAGCACCAAGTCAGAGGCATATGGATGTAGATATATATAAAGATATATGTATTATATATCAGAGTAGACTAGAAATGCACACAAGAAGTACTGGGAAAAGATAAGCTGTGTCTTTTGTAGGACATCATTAACTCCCAACTGAGTGTTTTGCTTAAATGAACACCTCATGGTTCATTTGAAAAACATACTCTCCCCTGAATTAAAAAATTGAAAGGAGAGCAGGCAAATTATCATGTCGGTCTCTCTCTTAAGCTGGCTGCCTAGCATTTATTTGCCATATAACTGCCTTGCCTGGTGCTAACAGATTTCGGATAGGATATAATTAATGCAACAAATTAAACATGAAGCTATAATTCTTATGACAATTCAGCCGTAAACATTATCAAATATGGAAATACCACTAGTAAATGAAGAAATGTGGAAAACAAACCACAATCAATAAATGCGCAAATTTGAGTAAATAGGTCTTCGTTTGATGTCCCTCAAAACATCAACAGTGGCATAGGCCCAGCCTTCTTGAAGAGGTATTTCATGCTGGGATGCCATAGCTAAGAAGGTTCTCTCTCATATAATAGACAATTGTCATTTGGAGAAGGGTATGCTTGGAAAAGAACTGCTCTCAAATATCAAGATCCCAAGCTCATCATCAACACCTTACACCTGCCCTGGGAATCACTGATGTTTCTCCAAAGTTATAAGAACGTAAGAACATAAGAAGAGCCATGCTGAATCAGGCCAAAGCCCATCGAGTCCAGCATTCCGTGTCACACAGTGGCCCACCAATTGTACATGGGGATCCTGAGCAGACAGAGAAGGCAAAACCCTCCCTTTCCCTTGATCCCCAACAAATGGTACTCAAGGGAATCCTGCCTGCCTCAACCAACATAGAGGCGGCACATGGACATCCGTTTTAATAACCACCGATACACTTGGCATCCATGAATCTATCTAACTCTGCCTTGAAGCTATCAAGGCTGACAGCTGTCACAACCTCTTCTGGAAATGAATTCCATAAACCAACGACCCTCTGGGTGAAGAAATATTTCCCTTTATTTGTCCTCACTTTCTTAGCTATGAGCTTTAGGGAGTGCCCCCTTTTTCTCTATCCACCTTTTCTATCCCATGCATGATTTTATACACTTCGATCAAGTCACCCCTTAAACGCCGTCTTTCAAGGCTGAAAGTGTTGTATGGATTCTGTTCCAACAGCAAGCTAGATTTCTGCATTAACTGCAGCTTCCAAGTTGTGTTTAAGATTTAGATTAAATATATCATCCCCCAAATCAGCAATATTCTGATTTTTTAGTAGGTTTTGATAGTACGTTTTATTGTATGCTGCACAGACTCACTTTTTATGAGATGGGCAGCCATATAAATTTGGCAGACAAACAGACAGACAAGCTTATCCACATTAGGAAAGGGATAAGAATCTATCCTATCTTCCCACCTAACGCTAGGCTCCCATTTTCCTGACCTCATACTAAAATCTGTCTGATCTTTTCTTTCATCTCTCTCAATATGCTTGAAACCGTGGGTCACAGTGCCACTGTTATAAATGTGACAGAATCAAAATTCAACATCCCTATTCTTAAGCAATAGAAAACAACATAGAAAATATAAAAGTGAAATATAAAATCCACATCTGATATGCAGCAGCATGTCAAAAGGTAGGGACCCAGCTAATGGTTATTTAAGAGTTCCAGTAGGAAGGAAATTTCATGTAACTCCATGTTGAGCCACAACACCTGAAATCAATTTTATACACTTTCCCCTATAATTCATATGTAAATTACCTTTTCATGTTAGCATCAAAATTTCTAACTCCTCCATTTGAAAGTACAGTAAATGCTTTACTCTTGTTACCAGCATGTGGTAATTGCTCCATTTGCTGCCAGCAAGATGCATCAAGGCATAAATATTGCTTGAGAGCAATGAGAGTGAGTACTATTTTTATGTTATGTAGATACCTCTTGGGCAAGTAGTAGCAGCTCTGTCTGTATAATACCAACATGAATTTGGTACATTTTTAGTTGGCAAAGCCTCAGCATTTGGAATTTTAAGGCACTATAAGTTCTATATAAGAATCCAAGAATACAGAGAATAGCAATAGCACTTAGACCTATATACCGCTTCACAGTGCTTTATAGCCCTTTCTAAGCAGTTTACATATTGCCCCCAATAAAATGGGTCCTCATTTTACTGACCTCGGAAGGATGGAAGTCTGAGTCAACCTTGAGCTGGTCAGGATCAAATTGCTGGCAGTCAGCAGAGTTAGCCTGAAATACTGCATTCTAACCACTGTGCCACCACTCTTTTGTTGTATTGTGCCACCACTCTTTTGTTTGTTATACAACTTGAAACAATACTGTACCAAAATCTGCATTTTGAACTCAGCTCATAATTGCAGATTGTGATGTTACAGTTCTTCTGGCTAGTTTTTCCCAGTTCTTCAATCTCCCAAAATAACATTATTACAAGATAAAGGGAGCACCAGCTTAAAGAGATGATAATGAAGTCTTTTACTAGCATCCAAGATTTTATATTTAAGTCATAGATTCTGATTTCCAGGGAAGAAATGGTGGACTGAAGACATCTCTGTAAAAAGCAGAGCCAATACAGGGCAGAATGAAGAGCTGGCAAGCAGACCAACACTCCGTAATTCCTCTTCAGACAAAGATAGGACTTGAGATTGCCCACAAGTGTTCCAAACAGTTGCTCCTTGTGAGCAGACCATGAGATAGTGGTCTCTGATTAATTTAGAGTTTTGGGACACAAGGAAATAGTCATCCTGCTTAAACTGTGGCCAGTAGCTTTGAAAGAATACTGAGTTTATATACCTCCTTTCTAATCACTTTTGGAAATTCTTGTCAACTGTTTTTCAACTATTAGGAAACTTTGGAGTGACAGATTTTATAGAACTAGGTAAGTTTTCTTCAATTCTTATTAAAAGAGGTTTTAACAACTACCGGTAGCTTAAGAATTTTCAAAAAGGTTTTTTGGGGGAAATAAATGGCAAAAGGGTGATTAAAACTTTGATTTTAGAAAACTACAATTGAATTACAGGTTTGAAGTAAGATTTTGGAATTGTAAAAAATCCTTCCTGTGGAAAAATGCTTTTGTTTGGAATTAAAAAGAAAAAAATTAAGACAAAACCTTAAAAATTGGACAGTAGAAGTAATTGTAATTAAAGGTTACACTTAAATGAGAAGAACCCCCAAACTTAATTTCCAATTAGAGAATGAAGAGAAAATTTTAAATATCAGACATGCTGAAGAATATTTTTGAACAATAGACCCCAAAATTAATTTTAAAAGTGTCTGTACCTATAGATAGACTATGTCTAAAAGAGATTATTGGGAGCTGTTTAAGTTGGTTATAAGATGGGCAGCTATATAAATATTTTAAATAAATAATAAATAAAATAAATAAGAATAACAACTTTGGTGTACTGATTAAGGTGTTGGGCTAGAAACCAGCGGACCATGAGTTCTAGTCTCACCGTAGGCATGAAAGCTGACTAGGCCAGTCACCCTCTTTCAGCCCAACTCACCTCACAGGATTGAGGTCGAGAAAGTGGGAGAAAGGAATGTTGGTATGTTTGGCACTTTAACTTATGTGTGTGCATAAAATAAAAGGATTTTTTAAAAGTTCTACCTGACAAGATTGAGACTGAACTGAAATTGGATTTAAAAATGACAGGCTGACATGGAAAAAGATGTTGCACTGGACACACAAAAGAAACTGGCTGATGTTTTAATAATTAAAAAAGAATATACAAAGAAACAAATCAAGAAAATGATCTGAATAATTTTCCTATATTGATTTTACAGAAGAGGCTTGTTAAAGTTTTGAAGAATTTTGTGAGAATGGATAAAGGAAAAATGAAAAGATATCAAATTCTGCAATGTTATTGGAAGTGAATAATAATAATAATAATAATAATAATAATAATAATAATAATAATAATAATAATAATAATAATAATAATAATAATAATAATAATAAAGTTGGAAGGGACATAGGAGGCCATCTAGTCCAAACTCCTGCTCAGGCAGGATACCCTATACCATTTCAGACAAATGGCTGTCCAGTCTCTTCTTAAAAACTTCCAGTGTTAGAGCATTCACCACTTCTGGAGGCAGGTTGTTCCACTGGTTAATTGTTCTAACTGTCAGGAAGTTTCTCCTTAGTTCTAGGTTGCTTCTCTCCTTGATTAGTTTCCATCCGTTGTTTCTTGTCCTGCCTTCAGGTGCCTTGGAAAATAGCTTGACTCCCTCTTCTTGGTGGCAGCCCCTGAGATATTGGAACACTGCTATCATGTCCCCCTCGTCCTTCTCTTCATTAAACTAGAAATACCCAATTCCAGCAACCGTTTCTTATATATTTTAGCCTCCAGTCCCCTAATCATCTTTGTTGCTCTTCTCTGTACTCTTTCTAGAGTCTCAACATCTTTTTTACATCGTGGTTACCAAAACTGGATGCAGTATTCCAAGTGCGGCCTTACCAAGGCATTGTAAAGTGGTATTAATACTTCATGTGATCTTGATTCTATCCCTCTGTTAATGCAGCCTAGCACTGTGTTGGCCTTTTTGGCAGCTGCAGCACACTGCTGGCTCATATTTAAATGATTGTCCACTAGGACTCCAAGATCCCTCTCACAGTTACTACTATTGAGCAAGGTACCCCCTGTACTATACCTGTACATTTGTTTTTTCTTGCCTAAATGTAGAACCTTACTTTTTTCACCATTGAATTTCATTTTGTTAGATAGCGCCCAGTGTTCAAGTCTGTCAAGATCTTCCTGTATCCTAAGCCTGTCTTCTGGAGTGTTGGCTATTCCTGCCAGCTTGGTGTCATCTGCAAATTTGATGATTTCCCCATCTATCCCCTCGTCCAAATCATTGACAAAGATGTTGAAGAGCACTGGGCCCAGAACAGAGCCCTGGGGCACCCCGCTACACACTTCCCTCCATGTAGATGCGGTTCCATTGAGGACCACACGCTGAATACGGCCGGTCAGCCAGCTACGGATCCATATGGTGGTGATGTTCTCTAACCTGCACTTTTCTATCTTATCAAGTAGTAGGTTGTGATCTACTTTATCAAATGCCTTACTGAAGTCCAAGTAAATTATATCCACAGCATTTCTCTGATCCACTAATTTTGTCACTTGGTCAAAGAATGCAATAAGATTTGTCTGGCATGATCTGTTTTTGACAAACCAATGTTGGCTTTTAGTAATGACTTTGTTTGCCTCTAGGTGTTTGCTGATTCGTTGTTTGATTATCTTTTCCAGAATCTTCCCAGGTATTGAGGTCAGGCTGATAGGTCTGTAATTTCCTGGGTCCATTTTTTTTCCTTTTTTGAAGATGGGAACTACATCAGCTCTTTTCCAGTCCTCTGGTAGTTCCCCAGCGCTCCAGGATCTTTGAAAACTATAGTTCAATGGTTCTGAGATCACATCTGCCAGTTCTTTGAGAACCCTGGAGTGTAATCCATCTGGTCCTGGTGATTTGAACTCATCTAGGCTGGAAGGTGCTCACTTACCGTTTTCTTGCCTATCTTAACTTGCGTTTCTATTCTGTTTTTTATGGCACTATTCTTGGTAGGTGGTCTGTTTTTTCTCTTTGTGTAAAGACAGATGCAAAAAAGGAGTTATATAGTTCTGCTTTCTCCCTGTTGCTTGTCACCTTCTTGCCACTTTCCCCCACTAATGGACCAATCATTTCCTTCATTTTTTTCTTGTTTTTTACATGTTGAAAGAAACTTTTTTTGTTATTTTATACTTGTGTTGGTTCAAAGCCATTTCTTTATATATTTTTCTTTTTATTTATTATATTTTTCTTTTTTTCTATTTCTGTATTTTTCCCTTTTCTGCACCTTCTACTTTGTTCTTCTCAGTATGCTCAAGATGGTTGCTGAGGAGCTTAATTCTCTAGCAACTCTGCTAATTGCTTGCATTAGTTTGGTGACTACAAAAATTGATTAGAGGATTGGGAATTAGTTCTTGTGGATTTGTCTTTCCAGATGTCCCCCAAGATCTGTTTTGTCCAAGAATTTTGAAATAATTTTTTAAAAAATGATCGAAGAGAGGCTATCCATTTCCTTGTTAAATATGGTCTTGTTGCTATGTCCTCAAAAGGTACCTTTATCCTTGTTAAATGCAGTATGCAAAACTGGGCAAAAATTTTCTTCCCATCCAGTGGATGAACAAGTTTTCTAAGTCCAGTAAAGGCTTTTTTCACCCTTAAGAGTCCAAATTCACAGTACAAGGAAAGCTGGTTTGATATTTATTAGAATGTATTTTACATGACTGATTAAGATGTAAAACCCTTAAGGGTCTGTTTCAGAGAGACCACAAAGAAAGCTTGTTAAGGAAGGAATTGGAAAAGAGAGCACTTGGAACTGCCATTCATGCCTGCAGTTCAACAGGCACATGAAGATAAAATGGGAACCCCGACAAAGGAGGTATTGTGGCTTTTTAGTTGCTACCATTAGTATGCCCTCTGGAATGGGGTCATCATAATCCACCCAAGGTCTGAACAGCCCCCACACTGCTGGCATTTTGAAGGGCTTGAACACCTGGCTCTTTGCCCAGGCTTTTGAAACCCCCCTTTTAACTCTGCAGCTTTTTTGTGTTTATCTAATTTTCATATCCTTTATATATAAAGTATACCTTCTATGTTTTTTTAAAAAAAATTGTGTAATTTTTGTTTTTATATTGTTTCAATATTTTAAAATTTGTTTATGCTTCACCTTTCAGTCTATAACTGAAAAACTAAAATGCTAAAATTGTTTTTTTTAAAAACATTTTTTTTTTAAAAAAATGGTTTGTATTATACTCCCTTGACTAGCTAGAGTATGTGCCAGATATTTCTGAATGACCCCTTCCATTGATTTGTTAGATAAGTGGATTTTATTATAGGTAATTCTTGCTTAACAGTGGTAATTGGGATTGGCAGCTTCATCACCAAGTGATGAGATTGTAAAGTGTGATACCCATTTAAATCAGCAGTTGTGGTAGTCCCACATGGTTGTGGCATCCTGCAGTCTGTGATTGCCATTTGCAGCCTCCTGCCAGCTTTTCCACTGATTTTGCTTGTTGGAAGTTGGCAGTGAAAGTCACAAAGGGTAATCACATGACCATGGGATGCTGCAAATGCGAAAATTATGAACTGATTTCTGAGAGCTTGAATTGCCATCATGTGACCATGATAATTCTACCTGTATTTGATTTTGGTAATCTAAATGCTCATGATGCAATCAAGTGCCAGGGCTGGAATTACAATTCTTTCATTTGTATTGTATGACACTAAACCAGTTCTACTATGCAGTTTTAAACCCCCCCCTGCACCCCCCCCTGCATCCCTGAATTTAGATTCTGAAGGGTAGGTTGCCATGTGATTTAATCTGTGGGCAACTGGAAATCTCCTACACTTGTGAAACTTAACTGTTGGCAATTCTTGTCAAAATATGAATGGCCAGGCACTGGACTTGCATCACTGCTCTGTTCCCATTCATTGTGTGATACATCTTCAACCAGGAGTAAAATAATATCTACAACAGAAACAATGGGAAACTTTTTGGCACACCAGAATTGTGGATGTATGGGAGTTTCTAGCACAAACCTGAAAATAATTTGCTAATTATTTTATACAGATGATAATGCAGGTGAAAAGTAGCTGTTCTTGTTACAATCATGTTTATTGCCTCTATTCTCTTTCACACAAAATCCACCCACTTGCTTCTCCCACATTTCCCAGTCACTGGGGGTATAAACATCAAAATGGATATACATTTTCAGATTAACATAATGAGTAAACACACCATCTCAACTGCTGCACAGCCTACAGTATTTATGTATTAGAAGGGACAAAAAAACACTCCATTTTTTCACAGAAGTAAACTGAGGCTGGGTTGTATTAATCCCATATTGAGATATTTCCCAATATTGGGAAAACTAACCAAGGAAAGCATGCAAAATAATAACAGGTAAATCTATAAAACAGAACATAATAGCAGCTGCAGTGATACACTGAGTAAAATAATTGTAGGAATTCAGACAAAATATTGGGCAAACAGATAGAGATTGAAATCTATCAAACTTCCATCTCTGGCAAAGAGAGAATTTTATAGCCAAATCCCTGAATTGAGAATGCTCTCTCTTTTGGGCTGTACATAGCAAATTTTTTACAATGAAGCAGTTTCAGATGGGCATCTCACTTCTGTCATAATTGTTGGACAGTTACATAAGAAATTAGGGGATCCATCAAAGATCTGGGTCTCAAGCTATACAGAACATTAATATGTAAGTGGAAGCATTGTAGCTACTTACTGTAGTGAAAGCATTGTATGCTGATTATTAATCTCCAAGGCAGCCCAACAAACAACAGATTGCAAAATGACCCATCTTGAGTCTTTGTTTCTTAACACTTCTTATAGGAGAAGAAACAAAGAGACCGGTCAGTCTCCCTGGCAGAATGAATCAGATCAGCCAATTTAAAAAATAAATCCACAGATGGATAAGATTCAAAATAAGTATAGCTAAAAAAAAAAAATCTTTTAAAATTTGCATTGCACAAATATTTTTTTCAGTTAGGTGATTATGCTTTGTAGTGTACTTGGTTATTTTTATTATTGGCATATTAAACAATCTAATATTGTTGCTTGATATGTTCCAATTCATGCAATCTCATTGGCGTTGGTTTTTTAGAAATTTCATGCAGCAGAAAAAACTACTCCCACTCCAGTGTCTTTTATTTGATCAGTAGGAATGTCTCTTCTATGAAGCTCAAAATGTCAATAACATTGTTAGACTTAGCAGAGACAGCTAATTCTAGTGATATGATACTATATTGAATGACAGCAAATCAAAATTTTCAACAATTTGGGACTGGATTATTTAAGTATAAAACTATACAGATATGTCAAGATTCTCCCAAGTTTCACTCGGTTAGTAGAAACAAGTTGGTTAGTAGACCTGGTGGTCTTCAGAGTTGGGGTTTTTTTAATGTATGGCAGGAACACTACAAATGTTTTTAAAAAATCATTTTAGGGATGGTTTTTATTAGTGGAAACAGTATATATAGTTCTTGAATTATGATGGCAGTTAGGACCAGAATTTCATTTGATAAATGATGCTATCATAAAATGTAATATCAGGTATCTGCATAGCTTAGCAATGGTCATTTCACAGTCCTGGTTGGGACTGTTATCCCAGGACTGTGTGGGCTATAAAGTAGGAAGTGCGAGAGGCAAGCAGGCTGACAGATAAGAGCTGCAAGTGAGAAGTATTTTATTTATTTATTTATTAAATTTCTATGCCGCCCTATTCCAGGAACTCAGGGCGGCTCACAGCATAAATAGAAATCCAATATAAAAAACTCCATAATACACATATAAAAAATACATATATAAAAAAGAGAACCCCTAAATTAAGAAACCATTCATTCAGCAAACGTACACACAAACATACACTGGCTAGGGGCAAGATGTCAACCGCCCCAGGTCTGTCGGCAGAGATGTGTCTTAAGTAGTTTACAAAAGGCGGAGAGGGTGGGGGCGATATGGATCCCCGGGGGGAGTTGATGGGGAGGTGCTATGGACAGACACTCTGGAGCATGGGTGGGTGCGCAGGTTCTCTGGCATATGAGCAGGTGTGCATGCTGTGGGTGGCACTATGGAGCAAAGATTGGTGCACAGGTGGCATAGGCAGTGCTATAGAATGCAGGTGGGTGAAAAAGCAGCAGGAGTAGGAGTGGCTTCTGACTTCCCCATTGACTTTGCTCGTGGAACACTAGCAGAGAAAGCTGGAACTCGCAATCACATGATCAGAGCTCACTGCAACATCTCAATTGTGAGCTAAACACCAATTATGTGACTGGGGATGCTGCAATGGGTGGAACTCCCATTTTAAGTCCCCCTTGTTCTGCACCATTATAACTAGTGACAATACTGATGTTAGGGTTCGTATAAGATGTTTGTGTTGCTGCCTTTTCATATTTTTGTTTGCTGACTGATTTTTTTTATCATTCCTGGAGCTGCCTAGTTTGAACCTGGCTTCTCGCCATGACCAGGTAGGAAGAATGTTGCATCATTTTCCTCATAAAAGTCATGAACGTTTCACTTGCCCTTTGCTTATTGATGTTTGATCATTGTAGTGCTTGATCATTGTAGCAATACCTTCTAGGAAGGATGACTTCATTTTCCCAATCTGGCAAGCCTGTCTTTGAACAGAGGCATGTATATTGGCTGGATGATTTTCCCTCGCAAGCATCTTTATGCAAAAATATTGTGGTCACAGTCCTGGATCAATACTTAATGGTCATCAATTGCTTCAGACTCTCTTTGTGTCCTGCCCTAGAATGGAAATACAGTATGTGTGAAAGTATCAAGCTTGGAGGTACCTCTGGTATGAGTCAAGAGGCATAAGTGAAAAATGCACATCTTCCTAATAAAAAAAGTATGGTATTGCATTTGAATTAACAATACCTTAGTCTAGTGGTTGGCAACCTTGGCTCTTTTATGACTCGTGGACTTCAACTCCCAGAATTCCTGAGCCAGCCATGCTGAGGGGAAAGGGAGAGGTTTCCAAGCTGAAATTGAATGCTATTCTGCCCCCACACCATCACGTTTAAATTGTTTTTTGTCAAACGGGGTGTTCACATGGACTGCTGAGTACAAACATATTGTGTATTAAACTCAGTTAAGGAATTGTGTTGTACTGAACTAGCCAACTTAATCTGTGTATCCCACCATGAACACTGGTGGAAAGATGTAAGTGTTCAGAAATGCTTATTTCTGTATTGTGCAAATCTATGCATTCTACATACATCTATAATCCTAATTCCCTGCCCCAAATTTAACATATTGGCGTCCCATAGGTTGCTCTGTCAGAATTATGAATCTTAGGAAATGACACTTACAGGGCACAAAGCATAAGCCGCGTTGCCCTTTGTTTTATTCATCCAGCCTTTTCTGCCCACCCCATGAACTTCCTTTCCTTTGTTTTTCTCTTACACTTTTGTTCCCTGCTTTGTTTCCTCCCTGCTGAAATACCTTTGAAGTTAACTAGGAGTCCTTATTATGTTGCACACCTGCTGTATAGAGCATTCTGGTGGAAGCAAAAAAAAGAAATAAAAGAAAAAGAGATCTCCTCTGCTTTGGGGGATTTTAATTTACAAGAATATTTTTTTTGCTGCCTGTTTCTGATTGACAATGAATTCCTGTAGCAGCAATCTTCTTTTAAACCAGCTGTAGTCAACCTTGGCTCTTTTATGACTCCTGGACTTCAATTCCCAGAATTCCTGAGCCAGCTGCGCTGGCTCAGGAATTCTGGGAGTTGAAGTCCAGGAGTCATAAAAGAGCCAAGGTTGACTACCCCTGTAATTTTAAACTCTTGTTTGGCCTGAGAGTGGTATGTCAGGATCACCCCACAGAAAAAAGCATTCAGGGCCACAAGAAAGACTTGGTTGAGATGAAAGGAAAAACCTAATTTACTTTGATTAAATGTACACAAGTTTAAAATTCAATTTAATTAATTTAAATTCAGTTAAATGTGAGTTAAATATGACCTACCATGTATTAGTAACTTACTTTTATGCTAAGTTAGGCTTTGGGACCATTTGAGATGCAGACAAGAATTTTTTTCCACTTTGAGCAAAACTGGTTTTCTCAAACAATTTTCATGTCTTTTTATATCTCAGATACTCACTATCACTCATCTACATTCAGATATAGATTGTGCACAAGAACCTCTGGACTTCTTCAGTTTTCTCATGATTGAAAAGAAAGTGGTGGCCAATTACAAGTTGCATGAAAGGAAGGTTAATGTCCAGGGAAGATTTGGAGAAAAACTGGGATTACATGCTCACTGAGTGAGTTCATAATATTTTAAACCAATTTGGACAAATACATTGTGTGGATACTGCCAGCGAGGTTTGTGTACAATTGTTTATGGACCAGCATCAGTGATGGGATTCAAATATGTGAACAACCGGTTCTCTGTGTGGATGCCGCTTCCAAAAGTCCATTTTAGGCCTGGGCAAAAAAATAGCTGCTGGTTCTACTGAAGTGGTGCAAACTGGCTGAATCCCACCACTGACCAGCATGTTGGAATAATCCATTCCAATGGGCTTCAACTACAAATCATTATTCTGCAAAGTTAGCATGTTATGTGTTGATAAAACAAAAACTGGTATTTTCTGGACATCCAGGCTCTTGACCAGCAGATGGTACTCTTGTACAGAAATCCCAAAACCAAATAGCTATTTGTTCTTAAAGCTTCAGTTATAACTTTTTTTAAAAAGTATACTTTATTTTGGCAAGGCAGGCTGCCAGCTTCCATGGGTACATTGATTTGTTGATTAGCAGTCATTAAACACTTGAGAATGCTGCTTAACCTTCTAGATTGAAAACAGTTGATCTGAAATTGATATGATGTTTATTCCCAATAGAGTCTGCTACAGTAAGGGAAATCTATCTGCAATGGGCAAGATCAAGTGGATATTTGTATGGCAGTAACCAAATGTTCTGATTATTATAACTCATAGCCTGTTAATCTAATATACATAATTAAATATAATATAATTCAAAGTATGAGAATATAAAAAACATGTGGCAAATTGAATCTAATATTTTAAATATTTCTATTTCTTTATATTTCTACATAGTTGATTAATTAATTACATTCATCTAGTGAATAAATAAATTAATGCACAAGTACAATGAATCACATGTAATACAATAATGAATATGGGGCAAATGGATCAAGCGGAGTACCACAAGGCTCTGTTCTGGGCCCAGTTATGTTTAATATTTTTATAAATGATTTGGATAAGGGAATTGAAGGGGAAATGATCAAATTTGCAGATGACACAAAGTTAGGAGGGATTGCAAACACCAGAGTAGAGAGAGAAATGATTCAAAAAGATTTAGAGAAACTCGGACAATGGGCTGCAACTAATAAAATGGTATTTAACAAGGAAAAATGCAAGGTACTACATCTGGGAAAGAAAAATGAAAAAAGCACATATAGTATGGGAGGAATCCAGCTGAGCAGCAGTACATGTGAAAAGGACCTCGGTGTCCTAGTAGATCATCGATTGAACATGAGGCAACAGTGTGAAGCAGCTGCAAAAAAGGCAAACACGATCTTGGGGTGTATCAAGAGAAGCATAGAGTCCAGATCACGTGAAGTTATTATTCCCCTCTACTCTACCTTGGTCCGACCTCACCTGGAGTACTGTGTCCAGTTCTGGTCACCCCAGTTCAAGGAAGACACTGACAAACTGGAGCAGATTCAAAGGAGAGCTACCAAGATGGTGAATGGTCTACAAACCATGTCCTATGAGGAACGGTTAAAGGAATTAGGAATGTTTAGTCTACAGAAAAGAAGACTGAGAGGAGACATGATAGCTGTCTATAAATACCTGAAGGGCTGTCATAGTGCAGAGGGATCAGCCCTGTTCTCACTTGCTCAAGGAAGGACTAGAAACAATGGGATGAAACTACAGGGAAAAGATTCAGATTGGAGGTTAGAAAAAAATTTCTAACAGTAAGGGTGATCAACCAGTGGAACAGGTTGCCACGGGAGGTGGTGAGCTCCCCTTCGATGGAGGTCTTCAAGCAGAGACTGGACGGCCATCTATCTGGGATGGTTTAGGGAATCCTGCCTCGAGCAGAGGGTTGGACTCGATGACCCGGGAGGTCCCCTCCAACTCTACGATTCTATGATTCTATGATTTTAAATAATAGATGTAATTAACATTTGTGCAGAGCTTTTCAAGGTAATAGTCTTTAACCATTTTTTTCATTAATTTTATTTGACAAGGAAATGAAATAGAACATTTTGGGTTCAGAGCATAAAAATAAAATGATAAGAACTAATTATGTATTTTGTACTATACATATACTTATTCATGAAAAATTAAAATATATATCATAGATGGTTGATTACTGCTAACCCATAAGGTCACTAATACCTGGTCTAGATAAAAGTTGTTTTACTGTTACATGGAAGCCAGGAAAATGGATTAGATGCATCACTACAGAAAAAATTGCAGCACTTATTATTAATAAAGAGATGGCATTAAGAAATGTTGATAATTGATTATCTAAGTACTTAACTATTATTTGCCTATCCATTCATTATTTTAAAAATGGATGATTTCATACTTTCCCCCCCATATTTATGGGTTTTGTCTAAACTCTAAGCCAAAGGTCTTATTAAACTACTTGAGAAAAGCATTTCTTCTTTTGTGATAAGATCCAACTTGAATTCTACACATCTTGGTTTAATGGAAATAAGGCTTAATCCATGTTTATGTTGAGCAACTATAGATCAAGTTCTTGAATCTTTTCTCCTGAAATACAGAGGTGCTTCACCACTGCCACAGATTCTCAAAACACTCTGCTGATTTATGTTGTCCATGTATGTTATTGGAAGACACGACAGTAGAGTATGAAGATTTTGGCAATATGCCCTTGTGTTGATATACGAATTCTACAGTTTAGCCACATATCAATCAACACAAACTGTGCTAGTAAAACCTTTTACAATTACATTAAGATATGCCTGAGTATTCTATCTCTATTTTTGTAATATATCCATTCAAGCACCCAACTAATTTGAAAGTTTTCTCCTATTTACCAAACATTTGTGGGAAACCCTCCTTTGAGTTCCTCAGAGCTGCAGAATATGCTACATATAAGTATTTGGAACATGTCCTGGAAAGGAAAATGTGAGAGACATCCTTCTTTGGTAACTATGCAGAATGGCTTGAGACTCCCTGGGGATATCATTAAATGATCATGTTGTGTTCCATGCATTTCTGGACAAGAGACCTGTTTCTTTTTTATCTTACTTGAGAAAAAGTAACTATAAAGCTTCACACTTGGAGGAAGATCAAAGAGCAAAAAAAATCTCTTCCTCCTTCCTTTGTTTTTTAAAGCATTTCACTTAGAAATGTCTGATAAAACTCAATATATAATCTGCCTTCACCATATCACATACTAGTGATTCTTAATCAAAGCATGCTTTGGTTTTTCCCCCCTCTATGGCTTATTTATGGACTTAACCTTCTTACAGTGATATATTAGAGTCCAGATGAACATTAATTATTAGTACAGCTAGGGCACAAAGAAGATGTAATGTTGTTTCTTGCTGGCAAGAACTCTCTTTCCCCATTCCCCCTAACAACTACAACAACGTTTGCACAATGTCACTGTGTTGTTATTTCCAAGGGTAATCTTTCAGTGCTAGTCTTTATTTGTAAGACGAGTGCATTTTAAATGCTCTAGTGCTTAAACAGATGCTTAAAGCTATTGCTTGCATTCTGGATGCACTTGCCCCCATGATCTTAACCTGATGCTTAGTCAAGCAGGTACATGAAAACTAAAGAAATGCAGCTTCTATCCAAATAAATATAGAAAGCATAAAAAGTATAGATTAGACATGAAACTTTCTTTGTTCCTTTTCCTGCATTTTCAGGGTAGACTAATGGGCAGAATAACACATTTGTGATATTGTTTTGTTGCCAATAAATCCTAAATATTCTGTCCAAATGAAGAGGTATATTGTGATAGGATATATTATATATACTGTTTGACTTATCAAACTGCTTTTCTCATACCTATTCATCTCTCTTAAAAACGTAGTACTTCTGAGCAGGTGAATGGGTGCATTTTTATAGGCAAAAACTTTTATTTTATCCATTTACTTAAAGATCCCCAAATTCCAAATATTCCTATGTTAACATACCTCTCTCTGCAACCTCCTATCATATACAAGTAATCCTCATTTAGCAACTGTCCTATTTAACAATCATTTTTTCTTTCTTCTGCACTTTTTGCTTTGTTCTTTCCTTCTTTTCTTTACCTTAAATATTAGTTTCTAATAGTTTTTATCTTCTTGTTTAAAAATTTAATAAATTTATTACAAAAAAGAAAAAAAAATTTTTGTTAAACTCACTTGCTGGCCAACCTTTCTTACAGAATGAGAACTCCCTCTGTATTAACTTGTCTTCTGTTTAAAAATGTGTTTACTTAACACGTTTCTGGTTTTCCATTACTTTATTTTTGTAGATTTAGCAGCTGTATATTAATCTTCACTCAGCTGATCACATATTACAAAAATAATTTAGGATTCCATGGGAATTTGAGAAAAAGCTGAGATAAATAGAATGTTATCAGTACCAAAGACAATGAGTAGAAACATCTGGAGGCCCACAAGTTGCATACATCTGCTTTATATCTTCTCTTTACCATGCTGTAGTTTGATCTGGGATAGATGGGGTTAAAAATAGGACTGTAGTGAGATTGGCTACCATCCATTTCTGAAGATGGGACTTCTGAAGAAAGAATTGACATGAGATGGGCTGCCATCCACTAGGGCAAAATTCACAAAGCATGTTGATGGCCTTGAAATAAGAAGGATAACTTCCCTTTTTATGACTCAGTAGTCACTAGTTGGGGTAGAGTCAGGGGGACTGAAGAGTCTGAGCATTTACTAGCTGGATGCCCTTCCTGACACAGCAGATAATTTTTATTTGAGCCCTAGGAGAGAAACATCTGCCACTATCTAAGATTGAACTCTCAACCCTTCTGAGTGAGAGATGAGTATCTTCACAACTGGTCGACCACGTCACTCTTGAAGTAGGATATAATATTTTAATTAGTTATTCTCAAACTCTCCAAGATTCTCAAAGGCTGTGAGTTGAAGCTATAATTTTACTTCACTGATACAGACATTGTTTCATATTATGTAAGAAAATCACTTTGCCTGCATACACTTTACTAAGGAACCTAATTCCAAATCCTGTCTTCTAGACATTCCATGTCAGTAAAATGATGGCAAAGCTTCCAATAAATTCAGAGCTTCATTTCAGATAAGATGCCAAATTTTGGAAGTTGGAAAATGCTAGACATTTAAGACATTTTTGCCTCTTTGGTATATTTTATTTCTGATCCAGGTTAAAGGTTATTATTTTAATAGCCAGTATTAGATCTATTCAATTGCTTCTGCTGCTACGTACCCTTGTGCTTGAGAAACTAACTTTCTGGATACACAACTGGGTGAGCTTGCCACTCACATAGTTACATGGCTATTAAATACATACATTATGAAAGAAGAAACACATCTCTTCAAAACAGATATTTGCATGACCATAGGAATAAGAAAGACTAACCAGAATAACAGAATAACAGAGTTGGAAGGGACTTTTGAGGTCTTCTAGTCCAACCCCCTGCTCATGCAGGAAACCCTATATCATATCAAACAAAATGATTGTCCAACCACCAAAATTACTCAATTAAAACTTCCAGTGTTGGAGCATCCACAACTTTTGGAGGCAAGTTGTTCCACTGATTGTTCTAACTGTCAGGAAATTTCTCCTTATTTCTAGGTTGCTTCTCTCCTTGATTAGTTTCCATCTTGTCCTGCCTTCAGGTGCTTTGAAGAATTGGTTGACTCCCTCTTCTTTGTGGCAACCCATGAGATATTGGAAAACTGCAATCATGTCACCCCTAGTCCTTTTTTTCGTTAAACTAGACATACCCAATTCCAGCAACTGTTCTTCATATGTTTTAGCCTTCAGTCCCCTAATTATCTGTATTGCTCTTCTCTGCACTCTTTCTAGAATCTCAACAACTAAGGTCAGATCTGACCTTACTCAATATTTTGCCAGGTGCTAACAATCTGCTGTGACTGCATGATCCCATCACATATTTCATAAACTTTATTTTTAGAAATATGGAAATAATTTGCTTCAAGGCAGCAACAGCATTTTATTTGTCTTAGTTACAATCTGTTTTCAGGTAGAATTCTAAATAGGAATAAGCTCATCATACTTTATAATTTCCTACAGGGAAACTATATTTATCTCTTTCAAGTAAAATATGCTGTTAAACTCAGAATGCTAGGCTATTCATAATTATGGGTCAGTAAATATTCCCGAATATGTCAGAGGGAAAAAAAACCTCTGATCCCAATAAGAACTGAAAACTGACATATGTTTTAGAAAAAGAAATTTAGAAAGGCTTGCTGTGTATTAAAAAAATAAAACAAAACAGAGTTGCCCTTGAAAATGGCAGCTTCTTATTGATTTTGACTTCCTAGCAAAGCAAAAACATTGCAAAATTGACCCAATTGTTCGATGTCATCATGTTGTATTTTCCTGCTTCTGATCCACAGGTATTACTGGTAATGAAAGAAACTCATCCAAAATATTGTGACTGAAGCATTGTATAAATTGTAATGCATGTCAGGGAGAAGTGAACTCTTCACAGGCTTCTCAACTGCGTTGCAAGCTCTATGACTTTCAATTAGATTATACAGCTATTCCTAATGAATCTTCCTGCTATTTATCTAAATATGTATATTCTGCAAATACATCACTGTTTAAGAACCGTAGAAATACAGTATATTTAATTTGCTACACTGAACCATAGATATCTTCTAAGTGTCACACTAAATTTTACATGAATATAAAGACATGAATATAAAGAAAAATATATAACGAAGGTAAAAAGAGGAGGCAAATTGACTGTCATTCACTGGGTAAATGTTAGGGACCAATATCAATGAATACTACAATAACCACAAAATTACTCAATTAAGAATGAGAAAAGGGAATAAACAGCTTTTAATTAAAAAACAATTTACTTTGCTGATAGAAATTTCCTGCCTAAAGAACTTATTCTATAAATTTAATAGGCTGTAGTAGGCAGCTAAAAATTGAAGCTTGCTTTTATTTCAGATCAAGTGGTTTGGTAAATACCAGTAGTACCAAGCAAGACGTCCTAACTCAAATTTCAGGTCAAGATGAAACCACCAACTCATTTCTATTTTTTTATTAGAAGATTTTAGTTATATAATAAGAAATACATTAAAAAAAGATATAGTAAATGTGAAACAGGAAAAAAGAAAGGAAAAAAGAAACAAGGAAAAAGGAGATATAGTAGAAAAAAAGAAAAAGTATAAAAACATGAATTAAATATTTAAAAACGGCTTTGGATCTTCCCCTCAGCACATATTTATACAATTCTAATGAACCCTCTCTATTTAAGATTACAACATAATTCTCTTCTTTTTATAAACTATTCTTTCTAATCATCAAAATCATAAGTCACAAAATCATTTTCTTCTTCTCTTCTCTTCTCTTCTCTTCTCTTCTCTTCTCTTCTCTTCTCTTCTCTTCTCTTCTCTTCTCTTCTCTTCTCTTCTCTTTTTGCAAAAAGCCATAGGAGGCTTCTAGTCATTGATGAATGCCAATAACAACCTTTCTCTAATTAAAAATGTCTGCTTGGCCATCTCAGCTAGTTCTGTCAATTTCATGGTAGATAGTGCTGAATCTTTTCATCTTTGCATATCTTGCTGCAGTAATTATATATTGAAATAATCATTCATGACATGTTTTTTTTTACTTTTTCTAACTGTGTTTCTAACTGTTAGTCCTAAAAGGAAAAGTTCTGGCTTCAACTGAATATTATATCTTTAAAATCTTCTAAATCAGACATGTCAAACTCGCGATGTCACATGACATCGCGCAATGTATCAGGATGGTTTTGCCATTGCTGCCAATGGGGTGGGCGCGGCTTCCGCATGATGCCTCTGGCCCACGGGCCAGCAGTTTGACACCCCTGTTCTAAATCAATGTTCATATTTGAATCCAATTTTTTTTTTAAATTATATGGTCACAAAAATGACAGAATATATCTTCATATGTTGATTAGATTTCCAAAATACATTTGGAATACCAATATACGGTAGATTCAAGATAATTTCTCTGTACTATATACCAAAAATATATCATTTTATAAAAATTCTCTTTAAGAGCATAACATAATGTAAAGTTCAACCCTTGACTGCATAGTTTCCTGTTCATCCATCTGTATATTATAACCAAAATTCTAAGCCCACTTTATCATACATTCTTTTACCTTCCATTTCAAATTTCAACAGTTTTTACATTTTAGCAATTACAATGTCATCAGTACGCAACTGCACTTCAAATTCTTTCTTATTTTGCTCCATTGTTTAAATCTTTTTATCCATTTTAAATTATTTTGCTGATAATTGAAAATGGGAAAACTATTGACAACAATATCCTTCTGCCATTATTTGTTCCCTTGATTTAATTTTATATTCCCCTTGATGATTCTCCAATAATTCCTGCTACCTTAACCATTTGTCTTTGCCTGTTGTTTCTCTTCCATAAAATGCTTTTGGGGCTGAGAGCCATAGAGGTGTTTTCAAGCACAGTTTGGGTTTATATCTATTCCACATTCTCAATTTGCTGCATGTGCCTAGCTGGCTTCAGCTATCCATACAAATAATCCCCAAAGAAGGATTTTCTTACTTCCTTCATCTCCCCTCTTTTTTTTTTTTAAATTAAATCCCTTTTCCTCTACTCTTCAGCCTGCCAATCAGCCATCAAAGTAAGTAATTTACAGATTTTGTCACTTGCATGGTGCAGTAAATTTAGCAAATTAAGTTGTGAAAGGGGATCCAGATTGGAGGGCAGAGATGGAGAGGTTAGCTTCAGCATTTAATGTGGGAGAAAAGAAAGATCAACAAGTTTGTCCTCCGCAACTTTTTTTTCTGTTTTCTTTATTTAAAAAAGGTAGGCTTGTGGGAGAAGGAGGGGGCTAAGCACAGGAATTTTGGGGGGGAACCTCATCATGGATTTGCCACCTTTGCATGCAGGGGGCTTGCTTCCACAAAGTTTAGCAAGAGCTAAGAGAGGGCTGCAATCTCCCAATGGCCTAGCCTTCAAGCATAGTTTCATTCTTTTACAAAACACCACCAATGGATGGATCACTAAGCTTCCTCTCTAAGCATCAGGACTTCTCACTGCTAAGCAGATACTGTAGTCTTGTTTGGAAGCCTCTTCAGCACTGGAACGCTGCGCTGGGTCAAGTCTTTAATACCTTAGTCCCAACGAGCTCTTCATAGATACAGTCATGGAGCTTGGCTCATATTACCCTTTATCTTATTACTGTGTAAAATCTACCAATTATCTACTTTTTTAAATAGTAAACAATCAACATTCCCATAAATGTCCAGTCTGTTTCTTTAGCTAATTTTATATTTTCAAAGGCACTTTCATCAAAGAAAAAAAAAAGATTCTTCTGTTTTCTAAAGTTACTGTCTCCTTATCAATCACAATCTTGTTAAGCTTTTGGTATTTAAGTCAAAATCTGAAATGGATGACCTTGGGCAGGGGTCTTCAAACCTGGCCCTTTAATGACTTGTGGACTTCAGCTCCCAGGATTCCTCAGCCAGGCTTTGGCTGAGGAATTCTGGGAGTTGAAGTCCACAAGTCATAAAAGGACCAAGTTTGAAGACCCTTGACCTTGGGGAGTGAGGGGAAGAGATTCTGCCTAGGAAACAATCAGACAAGAGAGTCAGGATCGTACAGTGACTTAATGGTCAGAGAAAATAACTTAGGAAGGCCCTGCTCTAATGGATCAAGCACTTAAAAGTAGTAGTGGGGAGACTATACTTTCAAACTTGCTAGATTCCGTTAATGTGGCCTTACAATAAAGTGGAATTAATTCATTTAGTCAGGTTTTTGGGTCTGATTTACCTACAAAAGTTGATATCCATTTTGCAAGTCTAAACATACAAATTTCCCACTATCACTTTTAACTGTTACATCCATTTGGATGGGTCCTTACTAAGTTTTTTCCTCTGACCATTAATCCATTGGGGGCTCTCCCCTATCTTGTCTGATCATTTCGCAGGTAACATCTCTTCCCCTCATCCCCTCAGGTCATCCCTACATTCCATTTACAAAATTTTTAATTCCAGAAAGATGACTCACCAAGTGTCTTTATTCTTTCTTTCCTGCTGATCAAAATATCTCTCTTATGTTGTAAAATAATTATCTCTGAAAGAATTTAAGGAAGTGAGGCTTTTGTTTAGGGAAATGTTTATAAAGGCTGCACAGTGGTTTTGAGTGTGTTAGGTAATCCCTTGGCTCCCAAGCCATTCAACAAGAAATTCAGTTCCTTCTGTCTCCTCACAAGCAGTAGCTATCCAGAGCACAAGTGAGCAATCTCTTCTTCTCCGGACAGAATTTGTTCACCAAAACTTGTTGCATGCCCATCAATCTTCACTGCGCTGTTGTCCCCATTCATAGAAACCCTCACCCTCGCCATAGGTCCTCGTTTGTAAGCCCCCACCAACCCATTTCTGAGAGAATGATCTTAAAGCAGGGGTCTTCAAACTTGGCCCTTTTATGACTTGTGGACTTCAATTCCCAGAATTCCTCAGCCAGTATGCCTGGCTGAGGAATTCTGGGAGTTGAAGTCCACAAGTCATAAAAGGACCAAGTTTGAAGACCCCTGTCCTAAAGTAACAACCCATGGTTTATACATTTGTTCCATCTTATTCTTCTCATGCATTTGTGGCTTCATAAGCTAGGATAACAACAATTTTGGGTAAGCTGTGGCTCTTTGTCTCCATATGGGGACACTGAGGCAGGATATGCAAAACTGTTTGTATGTATTCATACAGTCATTTTCATACATACAAATCTAAATACAATCTATATCAGGGGTGTCAAACTGCCAGCCCACGGGCCAAATGCATTATACCAAAACCGCGCCCACCCCATTGTCGGCAATGGAAAAAAAGTCATGATACGTCGCAACAGATCACATGACATTGCGAGTTTCACACCCCTGATCTATATGGACACTGTTGTGTCCTGAGCCTGCAAAAGCAGGCTCGGGATGTTGCATTGGTCCCGGGCTTTCCAAAAGCTGCCCAGGGACCAGACAGAGCGGCACCGGTCTTGTGCGCATGTGCAAGGCGCGAAAATGCTCTCTTCCTATTGGTTGACATTGTCCGGGTTTCTGGCCATATAAAAAGGCCTGCGTGCCTTTTGCTTTTGCTTGGTTGTTGTAGAAGGAGAATAAAGTGTTTGTTCAGCATCGCCATATGTCTTCATCATTCGCACACGAATAAAGTACACAACAGACACATATATTCACATAAACATATATTCACACATACACTGTACGTGCACATATATAGAGGTTACTACCTTTTTATAAAAATTACAAATTCTACTACATCAAGGGTTTCATGAAACTCCTTCACTATTGCAGCTGATCTAATCTTCAATGAGGTATTGCTGCCTGCTTTCTCATTTCCTTTCTGTTTCTCTATATAGCTGTTCACAGAAAAAGTTTAGACTCAGAGACCATTCATGTTATCTGAAGAAGATGCAATCTGTATCAAGGCAGTAATCCAATGGAAGGAGCCCTTGGAACTCAATGGGACATTTGCATAAGTAAAGTATTTTGTTGTATCATTAACAGATCTAGTTGGAATTCTACCCTACAGGTGACCGTCCAAGGGGTGATTAGAAAATTATGTACAGCTGAAAAAAGCAGAACTTCTCAATGCAATACATCCAAAAGTAGGAGGTTTGCAGCAGATGACTACATAGCTACTGCTGGAAAATGTATTGCTAACCAAATTTGATTAAGTTGGCTGTCAGCACTGATTAAATCAGTAATTTGTAAGCTGTTCTTATTATAAACAAGGGACAATCTACATTCTAGAGAATTCAGATGGCGCAAATTATTGGCTAAAAAGGGTTCTATTCCAATACTATTTTGATGAATGCAACAGCTCAGTTTTCAGACAGCTAAATTCTCTATAAAGACTAGATAAAGACAAGACAATCAGTTAAGGACTTATCATTACCTTATTGTCTTTCTTATTTTCTCCTAAGAAACGGTGCTGACTAGCTGTTAAGAAAAAAAAATCAGCCCTCTCCCTTTTTGGGGGATGGGGCTAAATATATGTAATTATCTTGAGATGTCCTTTGCAGAATGAAGAATGTTTCATTTTGACCTGCACATTTTCAGATATTACTTCTTGAGAGCAGTGAAATTACACCATCATCATGTTTTTTGTGCCTTTTCAAACAAGCTTCAAAGGAGTTGGACTACAATTCCAGTCATTCCCAACCAGCAGCATAAAACATTCCAAGTTAGGCAATACAGCAAGGGGTAATGTTAGTATCATATCTGAAGAACACTAAACTGGAACAGGCCAACCTACTATTTTGGTCACTTTTAAGGACTATAGTTATAACAGAATTAGGGATCTTTATTGTTAGTGATACTGATAAGCACAACATGCTTTTCTTAAAGTGCTTGCATGAATGGCTGGGCCACAAAATAACAAAGGTTATGAGTTCTGCAGCTTCAGTGAATGCAAAAATGATTGTGTTGCTGTTATTTTAGCTTTTGGGAAGCACTCAATGAGTCATTTGTCTGCACAGCCTAATTTGACAACACAAAGGGAATAAGTGAGGCCACAAATAAACATGCAACAATGTGCCACATTTAAGCAAATATATCTAATCTGCATAATTCATTCGTTATGTACACTGCCAAATTTAATAAGTAATGACTCTATGTGCTACTTTGCTTTGATAAATCACATTGTGTAAAATATCAAATACAGATCTCAGATAGTATGACCAACCTGTGCATAGGTTATTTTCATATAGGCATTTTCTGCTTGTCCCAGAACTTTGGATGCTTGAAAGTACAGATATCGTAAGTAGAATTTGGAAATTTAAAAGTTTCTTGGGATATTTCTTATTTTATAAATTTTTGTTTCATAAATTAAAACAGGTAGTTCAACTAACTGCAGCGCTTTCTTCTGTTGACAATGTCTGTGGGTTTTAGAATCCTCAAAAAATAAATGGCACAACTCAGAATCAATTCCTCCCACTCCACCAGAGTGGAACATGTAATTGCCCTCAATATAAACCATGATTCTGCTTTGCTAGGAATTTAGTTCCAAGGCAGCTCACCTCACCAGCTTTCCAATCTGAACAAATGGCAGTGTCATCTACTAAGATAGTCCATTTCAAACCAGAAGCCCCAATATAGTATGATCTCTCCTTGCCCCTGCAAAAGGATGAACTGCCCTAAAATAATGCTACATGCAATTGTCAAGGTTGATTTCTTTTTCTATAGTCATATGTCAAAGGTACAGTAGGCAGTTGCAGAGAAAAAATGGAAAGCAGTTTAAGCTCTTTAGAATTGGCATGTAATTTTTTTCAAAAAGAGAGGAATTTTCTCCTAGGTTTGGCTGGAGAAGCTGCTGGAATGAGAGGCAATTAGAAGAAATGTGGAACAGTGGAGGTGTGGGCTGAGATACCCAGAAGCCAGAGGATCTACAGCCAGGGACTGTGGCAGCTGAAGCCAAGGAAGGAATCGGGCAAAACAGCCAGCAAAATGGAAAATGCAGCTCTGGACTGTAAATAGTGGAGAGCAGATACCAATGATTCAGAACTGGAACACTGGGCAAGAGTGTGTTAAGGAGAAATGCTGTTATCCCAAAGATGCTTTTTCACAAGGCAACTGGACTAAATGATAGCACTGAGGATCACAGCAGTACAAGAACAGTCATTAACACCAGATCCATAGGAATGAGGATCTACCACATGACCTAGGACCACAGGTGCAGAGAGGCCTCAGAGACTGCCCAACACATAGTGGTAGGATGCATGATAGAGGCAGGAACAGTATAAAATGAACAGCACAACCACATAGCTGGCATTATGTACCTCTGCACATGGGCTAGAAAGGCCAGTACTGGCCAATCAACCAGATATTGTGGCAGTAGACAAGGACCAGAAGACAATGGTGGTGATTGAGGTAGTGCTGCCAAGTGACAGCAACCTCAGGAAAAGGAGTATGAAAAGCTGGAGAAGTACCGGAATCTGAAGGAGGAACTAGAGAAGATGTGGAAAGTAAAGGCTAAAGTAGTCTCAGTTGTGGTAGGTGCACTTGTGACTCTTAAGCTGGGAAAATGGCTCCACCAGATCTCAGGACAACATCAAAGCTTTCTGTCTAGAAGAGTGCAGTACTAGGAACAGCTGTGATACTGTGCAGAACCTCAAACTTCCAAAGACTGAGGACACATACCATCCATAGGGAGTGAGAAGGGAATTTTTGTTTGCACACACTGCACACACAGTATACACGCATACACACATTCACTAAAACTCTTCTAAATATACTTCGTACTAAGCTTGTATAGCAATATACAGAATAACAGCTGACTTGTTCTTACCCATTCCCACCTTCTGACAGCCATTAAAGTCTTTGCCTCCAGAAACAAAAAAATGCTATCAGCAAAGGTACCCAACTCGATTTAGTTTGATTTTTCCTCCCTAGCGTTTACACCAGATCCTCTTTTTCTGTATCTGTAGATAAGGAGCTATGCAGTGTTCTGCATGGAATATGAATCTTTGTAAAATTACAAAAACTTTTCCTACCTTCTGTGCTCTGCCTTGATTCATGGGTGACTGCATTTTGCCTTCCTTTCCTTTCCATACTGGAACCTATGTTCTTGCCCAGAGCTCCATCTTGCCCTGAAATGGATCTGCCTGAGATCACCTTCTATGACACTTTCAGCAACATGATGCCGCAATTTTGGCAACTTCTTGAGATTTTTCATTCTCTCATCAGCTCTTGTGCTAATGGAAAGGATGTGTCTGGAAGCCACCAAATGAAATCAGAGAAAACAACTTCCAAGACAGGTGCTCAAACAGAGCACAGGACAGGGTCTTTGATTCTCTGAAACTTGGTAGCCATTCTTAGCTATTTGGGACAAAGCTACAGTTTCCACATCCACCATCTTCATGCTTTCCAATCTTTCACCGATTTTACTTTGCAAAATTGAAATGGGAGGGCAAGGTTGCCAATGAATCCAATGGGGAGAAATTCTTAACCCTTTCCTCACTCGTCATTTTCCCTCACTACCTTCAACAGTGCAGTACCTGTCACAGTGCAGAGGGATCAGCCCTGTTCTCACTTGCCCAAGGAAGGACTAGAAACAATGGGATGAAACTGCAGGGGAAAAGATTCAGATTAGATGTTAGAAAAAAATTTCTAACAGTAAGGGTGATCGACCAGTGGAACAGGTTGCCACAGGAAGTGGTGAGCTCCCCTTCGATGGAGGTCTTCAAGCAGAGACTGGACGGCCATCTATCTGGGATGGTTTAGGGAATCCTGCCTCGAGCAGGGGGTTGGACTCGATGACCCGGGAGGTCCCCTCCAACTCTACGATTCTATGATTCTATGAACATTTTTTCCCATTTCACTTCCAAAACTATGTTGACAACATAATTAGCTCAAATCTGCACTGCTGGGGGCGGGGGACGGGGAACACAAAACAAGTGATTCTGATTGTTGGTGAAGTTGAAAAAAATTGTGCCAATGGTCATACTTATGTAGGAGGTTGATGTACACATAGCATTCTGTTGTTCGAAATCAAATCCAAAGAAGCAGCCAAGTGGCCCACAACTGCTGAAGCAAAAACTACTCTACTTGGGAACTATCTTAGCTTCCCTGGTTCCCAGCCCTCCTTGTCAATGGGGTACAAAGGTTTTGACTTTGAAACATACTATTTTGAGTAGGAAATAGCTGTCTTAACCTGACTAGAACCACTTCAATGCTGTTCTGACTATTTCAAAAGCTTTTTGGAACAGCATTCTAACACTTCTGGGAAGGTGGGGAAAAGCTGTTTTATGCTGAAAATATTTTTCATTTGAAACATTTTGTCCATTACCTCAAAGTTACCTGGAAGGTGTTTTCTACCTCCCAAATTACCTGTGCCAGTTTTCTTGAAGTTTTGCTCAGAGGCCAGCCATTGAAAGAATATGTGCTTATTAACGAAGTTGGATATTTTAGTCATATTCACTGACCTTTCTGTAGGGTCACAGTTTTTTAGATACTTCTTTTAAAATGAGTTAAACTAGGCTCCTGTGCTTGCTAATCCTCCTGTTCATTCTGATGAGTGGAACCATTTACTTCTGGCCTTGAGGCATCAGCATTAAAACTAGAATTAGAGGGGATATAATGATTTAGGCACATGTTGGAGAGAACCACTGATGAAGGTTTTGAATTTTCTTCACAGTGTGAGCACACGCTACAATCTTAATAAGGTGGAGATAAACAACATGTTACCTTTCAATTATGTTCATACCTGTCACAACACTAGGGATTTTCGACAGAAAGCTCTTGACCGTGCGAATGGGCACTCCACCTGTTTTGTCATCCTGCATTCTTGTTATGATATCTTCTATCTAGCAAATAAAACACAAATAGTATGTTAGTCTTACAAATCAAGAGGCTGACTTTTGTTAAGATAAAACCTTAGCAGTCATACATTTAAAGATTGAAATAACATTAAATTCACTCGGCTTCATTTGTTATCAGTCTCTCTCTGTGCTGACCATCATATCTACCATCTTATAGAATATTTAGCTTGCCTTAATCCTGAAGGACTGCAAAACAAAAACCTAAAATTATATAAAAATCCAAATAAAACAGTTCAAATAATACAACACATTTTTATTAAACCATAATTAGCTTGAGCCAAGGGCATGGGAAAGTGAGATTGTTTTGATGTCCATAAAAGAGAAACTGCTACTCACCTTGTCTATACTCCATGTGTCTTAAAAGGTCAATGTGTGGTCTTTTTACAAGGACCAAAGCAAATGGACAAACTCTATTCTGACATTGCTTGTTTAAACTGTGCTATGCTGTGTAGGTTTTTATAGGTAAAAAACAGCAGTTTGACTCAGGCCTAGAAATACAGTGGTACATTGGTACTCATTGTTAATTGGCTCTGGGAGGTGTAATGAGTACCAAAAACAATGAGTGCCAAACAAATTTTTCGCATAAAGAATAATATAGTGAGTCACAAGGTACTGACACCAACAAGTTCTAGCTTGTACGTTGATGTGTACTAGGACAAAATTTTTATGTCAAAATGCATTGGATACCAATTTGATGAGTTTCCACGAAGTTGTGTACCAAGATACCACTGTTTCCTATTATTATTATTATTTTTTAATAAAAAATTCCTTTATTAAAACAATCAGCATTGTACATAAAATCTTTGTATGCATCAAACTTCATAGCATCTGATATACAACATTACGTATTATTCTTTGTAAACGTCTGGTTTGGTACACATTTTTCACTCCTCTCTTCAACCCTCTATTATACACCTGTTACATTTTTTAATTCTCTATGATTCCTAACAATAGGTCTTGAGGTAGTAGTTAAACCTTAAATATAAGATCATATTAATAATCAGTCACCATAGATCACTACATATAGCACTAGGTATTAATCTTTGTAAACGTCTGGTTTGGTAAATATTCTTTACTTCTCCCTTCCAGCCTCAACTATATGTCCGTTGTATTTTATCTTTTATGCTCCCTAGAAAAAGATCCTGAGGTAGAGATTCAGTAACCTGGGGTAGAAGTTCAGTCTGCTTTTTCAATATTAAAGTGTTCAACCTTAAACTTAAGATCATATTAATAAGCAGTCATATTGAGAAGCGATCATCGTAGAACATAACCTACAACAATAGGGATACATTCTTCACTCCTCATTTCAAGCCTCTACTATACACCTGCTATATTTTTTAACCTGTGTGGTCCCTAATACTAGGTCCTGAGGTAGTAATTCAATAACCTGAGGTAGAAATTCAGTCTGCTTTTTCAATGTTAAAAATGTTCAACACTGTTTCCTATTATTGTTAGATGTTATTCTGCACTGATGTGATTGGCCTACCAACGTTTTAACCACCGTGCTTTGTAAAAATGGTAGCTTCTCAGGGTCCAAGGATAGACCTACACATAGCATATTACAATAGTCCTGCTGAGTGGTGACTAAAGTTCAGTTAACTACAGCACATCATCTCCTTTGATAGAGATACTAGCTAAGTAGATCAGGAAAATGCCATAAATATAGCAGTACTCAGAGCATGCCCTTGCTAGATCAGTAGGATGGGCAGAGTGAATTAGAGAAAGTTGGTCCAATTAATTGTTTTAAAATCATTTAGTCATTCTGATTGGTTCGAATGGTTTCATCTGCTTGAGTTGGAGCTAAAAGTTACCTAGAGAAAAATAGTTGGTATAGAAATGCAATATAGTCACAAAGCAAGATATATGGAGTACAGGGTACTCAAAAGACAATTGCTCTAAAACACTAAATATTCTATCTACAAAACCTAATTTGGCACTTTGCCGGGAGTTTCCACAATTAGTTTTCAGTCTCTATGTAACGATTTCAGCTCACAGTAATCACATTTTACCACTGCCTTCTAGTAAGCATATAACTGAAATAGTGTCACTGCTCTGCTCCAAATGTTTTCTCTCGAGATATGTGGGAGATGATGACTCATTATTTCACAGCTCCACAGTACAGCATGTGCAAGCCTTATTACTCTCAGTAACTGTGGCATAACCATGATTGTGTCTTTTTACACATAGTCATAGATATATATGATAACACATAATCATGTAGAATATAATTATTGGATATTATTATCAGCAGAAGAGAAAATCTACTTCCAGTCTTGCAACCAATAAACCCAGTATGAAGGAATGGGGAGGAAGAGGGATGTATCTGAATACAATACAGTAACTTCTCTAGCTATTAGCTCAGGGGTCTTCAGACTTGGCCCTTTTATAAGTTGTGGACTTCAATTCACACATATCATACAACCTGCCTTGCCTACCCTACAAGGTTCCATCCAAAAAAGGTGCCGGAATTCCATTCTGGGCGTTCTATGACAAAAAAAAAGCCCTGATGATCCCTGATAGTAATCATCGGATCAATGGAAAAGTTAAGTGTTCAGATTGAAGATGGCTAATGCTAACAAAAATCGTTCGTTCTGTTTGTCTGTGTAAGTTCTGAAGGAAGGAAAACCAGAGGAACAAGCAAATGTGGATTTGGAAATTCTACTATTTGCCATTATGAAATAAAAATGCTTTCAAGTAAAGAACTCTAAAAGGCCTTTACCATCTCTTAATCTCATGACTTCTTGTAAACAGCCTTAACTTTCTAACACTTAATCTAAAGAAGACAGGGATGTATGTTTCATCTTCAACTAAGCACAACTTTTGGTGAAAGAAGAAAACTGACCACAAGTTCAAAGGAATAGGAGAGCTTCTTTTTCAAGAGCATTTGCATATCTCTTATGCAACTAACAACATTAAATTTTAATGCTGATCTCAGATGCAAATGCAAACCAAACCAAACCAAACCAAAACAGCTGAGCCTGAGGACCAACAGAAGCAATTTGGGAGGGAGCATCCTCGATTGCTCAGCTCTCCTTGGTCTGGAAGCAGTCAAATAGAGCTTCAAGGATAAGCTGACAGTTCAACTTGTTGCAGATTGATGTATTCCTGAACACACTGCTGGAGATTTAGAGTGCATAATATAAGTAAATGAATCTTATTTGGCAGGAACATCTCAACCAAAGAGAAAAAGAACTGAGCCAATAGAGAACTGAAAGAACTGAAAGAAATCCCTTTACATTTATTTACTCCTCTCACTGTTCTTCAACATAGGAATTTCACTTTCACAGTTTAAATTAAAGGAATAAGAACTAATACGTTTCATTCTGTATGTTTAGAAAAGAGAAATGGCTATCTGTTCTATTAGAGGTGTTAATTTGTTTAGTAAACGCAAAGTTACTAAATTATTAATGGTTACTGGTATGTTGGCACTGTGTTCATTTTGCTTAAGTTTAAGCAGCAATTGCACTATCACAGATTGTACTTTTGCAACCTGTCAATGAAGGATAATATTTTATGTTTAACTAAGTATACCTTAGTTCCCAGAACCTTATGGCAGTTTTGATAGTTTTAATGATACTACAGATTCTTCCCTTTATTTCACTGGCTAGCATGCTGTCTTTGTGATTCATAAGAAAAGGGTTGAACTGCAGGGAATATTTGGAATTTTAACTGCGTGTTGTGGATGCTGTCACAATTTGACAAGCATCGGAAATTCTAGCCTGTCCTCAGTGCATGCATTACTGAGTATGCCCAGTTATAAAATACCCATTTATCAAGATACCAATGACACTTTTTCAAGCAAATAATGGGGTAGAGATACTCATCCCATTCAATTTTCTCAAAATGCCTCTACCGGTAGGTCTATATGGGAACCGGAGGCATTCTTGAAAATTAAAATAATGCTAGAGGCAAATGTTGCTTTACTTTATAACATATAAAATCAAGTGTGGAAGGAAATCTGATGGGCACCACGCTGGCCATCCCTGTAAGTAATTTTATTCATTGATTTATTTTAAAAATGTATATAGTCACCCAACTTATACCAAACTCTGGATGGCTCCCAATTTTAAACAATTAAAATAACATCAATAAAAATAGCATAATATCTATTAAAACCATAAACCTTAAAAAGCCTGGCACCAAAGTTAAGCTTCCAATACCCTTGTTAAATCTTCTTATCCATCTCAGCCTATCCCAGGATGTGGGGAGGAAAACCAGATCCTAAGTGGTTTTTGGAAGGCTGGGTGGGTGGAGACTTGCTGACTTTCAAGAGGAAGGGTCTTCCACAGAGCAGGGGCTGCCACAGAAGAGGCATACTCTCCAGCTCCCACCAGATGGCAATGTTTAAGGGAAGGGATTAGGATCATCTGCCAGTGTTTCTCAACCTTGACAATTTTAAGGCATGTGGACTTCAACTCCCAGAATTCCACAGCCAGCAATGCTGGCTATGGAATTCTGGGAGTTGAAGTCCACATACCTTAAAATTGTCAAGGTTGAGAAACACTGAATTCTGCACCCTATCTGATTTGACAAGATGAGTAGATAGATGTCTTTAGAGAGAGGCAGTATGGCGGATAATCTGGCCTTGTGCTATATGCGGTTTTAAAGATAATAACCAGCACCTTGAATTGCAATCAGAAAGAAACAGGGAGCCAGTGTGACTCATACAATAGAGGAGCTATATGGATAAACCTTGGGGCACCTATTGATGCACACGCAATTACATTTTGGATTGGCTGTAGCTTCTGGGTAGCCTTTTTGATCAATAGCTCTACTAATTCATATTTAACAAATTCCTAAAAAAACATTTTCTCACTGAAATACAGATAAACGATGATTAAAGGCAATCAATAAACTATTACAGAGATACTGCAGACAGCCAAAAGGAAATGCAAAAATATACCTGTAAAAATTGTGGATGAAAGAGATGTAGAGACAGGAGAAGAAAGGATTAAGAGAAATTCACTCCTGTTTTATAAAGGGAACCATGGTTGTAGAGAAGAATTTTTTTTGTATGCATGCAGGTGTGTGTGCATGTTGTGTCTTTTTGTGTGTGCATGTGTGTGCGCACACATGCATGTGCAGGCAGTGATAGTACAAAGGTGAGATGCCCAGTGTTGCTATGAAGATCATGAAGTCTCTACTCAGCCTACCAGATCTTTAACTCCTGGAGGAAGAGGAAGAATTTAAGAAGAAATGCCTGAGAAATGGGCATAACTATCTAATAATACCTCACAACAAAGCTTCCCTCTAGCTTTCTCTCACCCTGTATTAGAACCATGACAGAGAGTAGAATCCACTTATTGTTTAACTGTCAAGTTGCTGAGTGATTGCTATTATACTAGTTCTGCCTTCACAGATTTCAGTTTTAAAGAAGCAGACAAGGCATCAAAGAGCCATATAGCATCCTAGAAAAGATTTTCAATTTGCAGGATTCCAAATCTCTTTGCAGGAATGTTTAAACCTTATTAGCTTCACCTCAAGAAACAATGAGGATAAGCAATTAATTATTGCCATCCATTTATTCATTTCATATACCAAAGGATAGAAGGTGCCACTGAAGAAGTCTCTTAATGTCATAGGAAGCCATTATGTCATAGGAAAAAGAAAGCATATAGGGAAGATGGTTCTAGCCCTAGATTGAGCTACTATGATCCAGGCAAACTGAAGGTATATGGAACCAAGGATGGAAGAAACAAGGGCATCTGAAAGTAAGCAGAGGTGCTGGAAGAAACTTAAACCAAATAACATGTGCAAGAAGAAATGACCAAGGATGATGATCAAAGGAAAAGATCCAAGAACATGGAAAGGAAAGGAGAAATTACCAGGACCGAAAACCATATTGTAAAAAAGGTAAAATATGCAAAACTGAAATGGCCAATGTTTTGCACCCAATGTTGAGATCTGCTGTGACATTATGCAATGGCTTTAAAGTAAAGCATCCATTTCCCTTAAGAAGATGCAGTTTCATCTCCTTAATTGGGTATGTAAACTATACTTTTGGTTGCCCAATCACACACTGTTCTAGTTTGCACATTAGCCAACCCATTGTATAATTGATCACAGGCTACAATTAGCTGGGATCACACAACATGCTAAGTTATAAACCAAGACCTGCAAGTCACATTGGCTCAGTTCACATAATACTCTGAGACAAAAAAAAAACCCCACATGATGAGGGAGACCAGCCAGGATTTTCAGTACCGTGTTTCTGCCTGTTACTTTGTCTTACACTAAAATAATATATTACGAAAAATTTACTTAAATTTAAACTGTGTTGAATTTTTTACATTATGCCAATTTTGTAAACCTGGATCAATTTAATGTTTCTCTTCTGGAAGCACTAGAGTCACACAGAATATATACCTTCATGGGCAAAAAGTCCATGTCAGGCTGCAACATGACCTTAAAGACAGAGATTCAGTGACACAGTTCTTTGCTAAGATAGTTTTCTCACAGATACTAGAGAAAATGTAATTAGAGCCAAATCCAGCAAGTGCCAATTATATGCTTCAAGCAGAGCATCCCTGTCTCTACATTCATCCATTCTCAGGTTCAGATCTGACACACTTTATCCATCTGTGCGTTCTAATGGACCAAGAGCTAGGCATGACTTTCTGGGAGGGATAGTTGACATTACTATAATGGATCTGTCTGATTGCAGGTTTTTGAATCTGATTTTGATCTCTTCAGTCCTACCTGACAAACTAGTATTGTGGTTTTGTAATATAAAGGTTTTAGTTTTGTGATGCTATTGATTCAAACCTTTAGACAAGTGCAGTTCCAAAATTGAATAAGTTACTGAGTTACTTTCACTGTGAGAAAACTCTAATTAGGCTTATTGCACTAATTCACACCACTTCCCCAGCATGAAGCATAGGTATGGCAGAACCGTGTCTGTAAACAAGTGATCCTTTGAAAATAGCATCTTAGCTACCGGTAGCAGTATTGTGAGGAAAAAGTGAGAAAATGGGAGAGGCACCATTCTTTCCTCTCATATTGCTGTTGATAAATTTATACAAAGCCATATTGTATGAATACACCTTCCCCAATGAATTGCAGATGTACCATTATTATTGTCTATCTCCCTGTTATTTTTCTTTTGTATATTTTTCCATACCACATAATGCACTGTGACAGATCATTTCATACCTCATTTAACGCTATGCATTTTCATCCTCCCTTGCCAAAATTGTATCTGAAAATTGAGGAAATGCAGATGTAGAAGGAACTGAATAAACCGCAGTCTATTTGCCAATAAAAAAATCAGGCTGAATAATCAATGTTGTGCAACGAACACTTTCCATTTTTCTTGAAGGACGGTCCATCTGTATCTGGCATGCCACAGAAAAAGGTCAGAAAAAAAATGAAAATGGTCCTGTGGAGAAATATGTGGCAGCAGGCAAAAAAGAAACAAGATGTGTTGTACAGTAGGATGGTTGGGAGATTAATAAAATACTGTTCCACCATACTCTTTTTTAGGATTTTTATTCAGGCTATTCCCATAACCAAAGAGCTGAAATTTAAATAAAAGACAGAGCCTGTTTCCTCAAGCAAAAGTACAGATCCAAAATGCAGAATAGGGGAAAAGCAGGAGAGATGACTGTGAATTCTGTGGTGGTGGGTAAGAGTTGCTGATCTGGAAGAGATGGTGGGGAAAGGACAAGAAGCATCTGAAAGTAAATGCTTTGGTACAGTGATAGAATACGTAACGTATAGTGAAAAAAATGGAGCAAACTCTTCCAGAGAAAAGGATATGAGCAGGTGCCACTCATCTTCTCTTCCAACACAGCTACCTCAGCCCAATATCCAACACCTCAGTTGGGTTGTTGTGTCCTTGGCCTAGAGCCATGGACATAATGCTATAGCTGCCCAGAATAAGACTGTGTTTGTTAAAAGGTTGGTAATGGACAAGTGTGCAGATTTGATATTCACTACCAATACACAGATATGTAGCTTTGGATCATTTTTCCTCAATAAACAATTGAACAAGTATAATGATTTTGACCCATAATTAATTGGGTTCTCTCCATCTACTTTTAGGACGTGTATGGATAACAGATCAGGTTTTAGATTATATTTATGCAGAAATATTGAAAATTTAAAAAGGGTTAAATGCCACTGTAGGGCCTGAATATCTCTAACGTTACATTTTCTGAGTTGAATCCAGTGAGATCTAATAAAGTTGGCTTGCTGAGGACCTCACACCTGACAGAATGCTTTTTATAAGGATCCATGCTTAACTCTACTCAGTGATGGCCCTATGCCTCTGAAAGAGCTTACTTTCAGATCTCTCCCTATTATATTTTTGAAGAGTCTTGAAAACATAGCTCTTCAGAGAGGCTTTTAGGCATGCTCAAAGATTTTGCTGCCCGAATGGTGACACATTATGACCTTTTTTGCTGCTATGGTTATATAATTGAGCTACATATCTGTGTATTGGTAGTACATATCAATTCTGCACATTTGTCCATTAGTAACAATCATGTTACTAATTGCAAGCTGTTCAGTCTTTGGAAATGGAGCAGCATATAAGCTAAAGTAATAAGCAAGCAATAGAGGTTTTTTTTTACATTGAACAAAATTGAGAACTATATAAGATGCTTTTAAATATTTACTTCATGGAAACAGGAAAATTATATTGCAGGAGTCTGGAAACGTATGTTAAGTAAACTTCACATTTATATGTGACAAAACATACTTTAATATTTCAAAATGTTTATATGTCAGTAAAACTGAAAATTGTTATGTTATATGATTCTGAAGTGGAATACCCATAAAAACATATTAAACAGAGTTCTTTGAAACAGAAAGAAAAAAACCCAATGTTTTTGACTTAAACAATTGAAATAGTATAATATTTACAATTAAAGATTACATAATATATAATGATCCAGGAAGAATTAATTTTCAGTTTGGGTTATCTATATTTATCTTTATAGTTTTAAGATGGAGACACCAGATGAGCAACTGGGTTTTTTTCCTAAATAGACTAAACTTTCAAAAGATTTCTGAAGCTCATCTGTAACTACATCTTTACTATTGCAAATAATACCCCTTTTTTTTTTACAACCCTGTAATACCTTACTTCAAGGGATTAGAGTTGGGATGATGGAGCTGAGCATTACTGGCCAGATGCCTTTCCTGACACCTACACAGAGTTCACAGCAGATATTTTTTTCTTTGCATCCTAGGAGAGGAATATCTGCCTAGGATTGAACTCTCAACTTTCCAAATAGGAAGTCAGTGTCTTCATCACTAGGCCACCATGCTGCTATTGCAGATAATACTGGATACATTTAATTCTGTGAAATACAGACAGTGATAAAAACATAAAGAAAGTCTGGTCCCCATGTTTTAGAGATTTTTATAAGAAAATAACTATTTTGAAAATAAATTGTTTCCCTTGTCATTTTAGGTATGGAGGAAACCTATGCCTGGAGAGTTTCAAGATGAAGCTGGTCATCAGTGTCTCCTGCTTGACAATAGCTAATAGAAAATCAAAAGTGAAAATATTTGGCTTTCTGATAAAGCTTGTCTGATAATCAGACTACTTTTTTAATCTCTGTCAACCAAATAACAAAGAGAAAAACTGGGAACCTGTGTACCCTTCTTGTTTCAATCAGGGCTTGGAACCCACATATGTACCCCGCCTATGTACAACTTTCACTTTACAAAGTTTCACCTGACATGACATTAATACATAGCATACAAAAAAATCAATCTAATGGTCATAGTAAATGGCACTGGCTCTGGCAGAATTATGTCTCTGCTTAAATTTTCCATTTTGACAAGTTTTCTTAAATGGTAGCAGGAAAGATGCCATCTGAGATTTCAGTAGGAATAAGAAAGGAACAGAAAAATATTACTTCTTGGCTCTGCCAACCATCCTCAAATATGGAGGGAACCATAGTTAACCCCACCCCCAATGATCAAGTTCAAAGTGAAGGTGGTTGCCCTAAGATACTTGAGATCAGAATGAAACTTTGTGTATTAAAATTAAGTTTATGAACTGTGCTCATAAACCTAGTGCAATGTCGTGGAAATGATACTATATGGCTGTAATAGCTCTTAGCCATCAACTGGTAGGCTGTGTAGCTGGTCCTAATCACAGTTTTGAGCAGTTTTCAAAGCCAGCTCCATGTAAAGCACATTTAGTACTACCACAGGGGTGATAAAGACATGAGATACTGTTGCCTGGGCCTCTTGTTCCAAGAAAGACCACACCAGTGCCCCAGTCAAAACTTCATAAACTCTGCCACCACCTGCATATCTAGCAATAGTTGTGAACCCAGGACAACTTCCAAGTAGTGGTTCTGCAACTTCACTCAGAGCTGAAAGTAGAGTTGATAGAGACTTTTTAGTTTTGGACAAATAACATTTCTGCGTGTTCAGCAATATATATACATATATTATAACACCAGGAAAGATTTAAAACTAAAAACGTTTAATCTAGTGCCAAGCTTTCGTCGGCCAACTGCTGACATCATCAGGGCTTAAAACCGGTTGATGGGAGTCTCCTTTATAGTGCTAGTCAGTCTATGCACACGGCTCCTGGATCTCGTCTTAGGTCCTACTTGATTGGGCTGCGTGTTGATTATATTCTTGATGTTAATTGATGCTGCCGCCCCATTACCTGCTCTGTTTCCTCCACCCTCCTTCTATGTGCGTGTATTGCTATCCATCTCCTCACTACAGGCTCCTGAGTTCAGCATGCTCCTTCCCCCCTTTTTTGGCCGTTTGTTTCCTCCGTGTTTTCCCAGTTGCTCCTTCTCGCTCCATTGGGCCGTGCACTAGGTACTCTTCTCTCATCTTTCCCTCCTGCTATCCTTCCCATACGTTCATGGCCATGTCCTACACACACCTCACCTCCTATGTTCTCTACCCCTTTCTCCTCATCTCCGATGCCCATTACGTTCGCGTCGCCCCAATCATCACATTGCAGTCTCCGTGTATGTGTATATACATATACACATACACTAATATATAATATAATATGATATGATATATGATATATCATGATAATATCACATCATAACATAACATATGCATAATTATTGAGTATTATGGTATTATATATAGATATTATGAGCAATTTGCCTAGGTAATTTTGTCCAAGAAAAAAATATCCATTTGTGGACACTAATTACGAAAGAATTGGGAGAAAAAAAAACTTTTTTGGATACAATATGATGGTCCCAGATTCACATGGCTGCACTGTCCACAGTAACAATACTTCAGTTACATAAGATACAAAGAGTTAAATATAGAAACTAAAAATATTTTTTCTCCAAGGATAAATTACTTTATTATATAACAATGAAAGTACACTGAACAGGCCACTTTTAAAAAGAAGAATTCAGGCTCCTTATTCTTTTATTCTTTTATTACTAATTTTATTACTAATGCTTAATGTATTTTAATTACATCTATTTTAATTTTTTTTCACAACCATACTTTATAGATACTTGTTCAGATACAAATAAAGAATAATTCACAAGCCACACATGCAAAGTTTCCTGATAGCAAATGCCTGCAATGAATAAAAATATGAATGCAATTATATATTATTAATAATTAAGCATTTTTGTATACCACCTTGAACCGTACAAAAGAAAGGTGGGATATAAATCAAATAAATTAATCATTTTCCTTAGGAAAGGAATATTGATAATGTGTTAATACTGAAATTGTATACCATAAAGAAGAGGGAGTCAAGCTATTCTCCGAAGCACCTGAAGGCAGAACAAGAAGCAATGGATAGAAACTTATCAAGGAGAGAAGCAACCTAGAACTCAGGAGAAATATCCTGACAGTTAAAACAATCAGCTGAATGACTTGCCTACAGACATTTTTAAGTTTTTAAGAAGAGATTGGGCAACCATTTGTCTGAAATGGCACTGGGTTTCCTGCCTGAGCAGAGGGATGGACTAGAAGATCTCCAAAGCCCCTTCCAATTCTGTTATTCTGTTTTAATAGTTAGCTGCCTTTTAAGCAGAAAGGTGAGATAATAATAATAATAATAATAATAATAATAATAATAACAACAACAGGGACCTTAGAGGTCATCGAGTCCAACCCCCTGCTCAGGCAGGAAACCCTACACCATTTCGGACAAATGGCTGTCCAGTCTCTTCTTAAAAACTTCCAGTGTTGGAGCATTCACAATATAAATAGTATTTATATTTATATTCACAATATAAATAGTAAATTATTTTTTTTAAAGAATTGCATTTTAGCATGACAATTACACACCTTGAATATAGAATAAAATAAAGAAAAAATATTTAGAGAATTTGTTTGTTAATGTGAAATACTTTGTTGGAGAAAATTATGCTGTATATCATCTATTGTTACTTTGATAACTGCTAGTAACAACACCATCAACAGTCTCATATGCTGCTCAGTGTAAGATGCAACTTCCAAGTAAGGTTTGTGAATATGAGTGTTAAGCTGACAGCCACCAGTTCCCAAAGCAGGAAAATCAAGTTTAGGAACAACAACACTCTGATTCAAAGCTACGAAGCACAGAGCAAAAATTCTATGAAGGCATAGCAGGAAGAAAGGCTTCAGCCGAGGGTATAAGATGGTTAATATGGCAATCAACTACAGTTAGTCTTTAACTTATGACCACAATTGAGCCCAAAATTTGTGCTGCTAAGTGAGACAGTTGTTAAGTGAATTTTGCCCCATTTTATGACCTTTCTTGCCACCTATTAAGTGAATCACTGCAGCTGTTCAGTTAGTAACACGATTGTTAAGTGAATCTGACTACCCCATTGACTTTGCTTGTCAAAAGGTTGCAAAAAGTGATCACATCATCCTGGTATACTGCAACTGTCATAATTATGAGTCAATTGCCAAGCATTTGAATTTTGATCATGTGACTATGGGGGGGGATGCTGAAATTGTTGTAAGTGTGGATAAAGGTCACAAGTCACCTTTTTTCATTTGTGTTGTAATTTTGAACAGTCACTAAGTGAACAGTTGTAAGTCGAGGACTACCTGTATTCATGGCTTCACTGAAGTATGCAAGAAAGATTCTTATCTAGCCATGCTGTGTGTCTGTGTTTCTAAACCCCCTAGCTAAATTCAAGCATAGCACCTGAGCTGAGCTGTGTTAACTGCTGAATATATGAACATTTCTGCTGAGATCCTGATGTTCCCGATGCTACATCAGAAATATCCTTCTGTCTAATGCACATATAGAATATTTCTGCCTTCTGCACGTGTATGAATAGCTGACTGAAAAATTGTTAATTGCTTTTAAGCCATAAAATTCAGCTCAGAAGAGGACATATATTAAAATGAATGCTTGATAATCACACCTTTATCATTTTCAGGAAATAATAACAGCTCATAGCCAATCTTGCAGAATACTTGGAATTGAGAACTGGGAAATCTTTACTTCCTGTAGAAAACTGATCAAGAATTCAAAATCAGATTGTGATTATTTTTTTCCAGACAGACAAGCCCTTCGCAGGACAGAGAAACATAGGACTGTGTACACAAAGATTAGAAATTAGGAACCGCTGTGTTTAGGTGAGATCTTAAAGATAGCAGTAAAATATGGCAGCATACAGTATAAGTAAAGTTAGTAAATATATATTTATTTTTACGTGATTAACATGGTTTGGAGAGAAGGAGAAGACAACATCCATTGGCTTGATATACCTGTTCCTTGTTTTCCATTCATTAGTGGTTGACTAGGACTGGAGAGATGCATATTGAAGTCTATTTTAATCCATGAAAGCTCACTGAATAACTTTAGCCTTGTCATTCTCTCAGACTCAGTCCAATCTACATCAAATCCTGATCCTCCTGGCATGATAAGCATACCCAGTGGGTTACTTGGGTGTGCTTATCTGTCTTGTCTTCCCAAGTAGTGTTGGGACTAGCAAGATAAGTACTGTAACATTTATCAGATCTACTCTCCTACTCAACCTTCTGTTACATCAAAATGAAATCTCATGAATTGGATTCAAAAACAAGCTCCCCAATTACACTGTACATAAAGTATGTACATTTGATTCTGTGGAGTCCTTAGAGCAGTGGTTCTCAACCTTTTTCAGGTTGAGACCCCACTTGCCCCGCCCATGCGCGGTGCGACCACGGCGCGCGCGTGCGCACGCCGGGCTGATCTGGGCATGCACGGCACACGCGCAACAGCCCGAACCGCGCATGCGCGGCGCGCGTGTGACAAAAAAAACAAAAAAAACCCAAAAAACAAAACAAAAACAAAATGGCGGACTGTGATGGGCCGATCCGCACATGCGCGGCGCACGCGCGACGGCCCGAACCGCGCATGCGCGGCGCGCACGTGACAAAAAACAAAAACAAAAACAAAATGGCGGACCGCGGTGTCCGGCAACCCCCGCAAAACGGTCGTTCGACCCCAAATGGGGTCGCGACCCATAGGTTGAGAACCGCTGCCTTAGAGCAGCCTCTCTGAGTTTGAAAACAACCAAGATCAGAGAGCACCAAGGACTCCACATTTCGACTCTGAGCTATACATATTCTCTTCTTTTGGTAGATCCTATCTGGATCTCAGTGAGCTCATTTGACCATGATCTTGGCTGCTTTATCTTCCCTCCTCGATCTTGATCAAGCAAGGAAGAGAACCAGAAAAGGAGCTAACATCGCCAGTATACATATCATACCTGATCCACTTTATTGTAGATCTGTGAAATCGTCTTTTTTGTACATTAAGAAGCCTGTATTTCACAAAAACGTGAAGTAAGCCTTCTAAGGAATCATCCCAGAGGAAGAAGAAATAATCAACTATTCCCAATATTGCCTAGACATCCTGATACTAGCAGTTAATGTTTGATAGCCACATGATCTCTCAAGTATTTTTGTTAATGGGGATGTTACAACAAATTCACTGCTTGCCTTTCTCTTACTATTGGAATTCATTAGTAACCATTCTCAAGCTGCTGCTGACCCAGTTTAATGCTGAGTAGAAGACTGTACTCCCAACTGTAATTAAAATAAAAAGGTCTTTACCATGTGTATATTCATCCAAAGCCCATGACATCTGTTTACACATCTCCTTTCATATGCCTGAAGTTACTTGAAGTAAATATAAGCTCTACATAATCCCAATGAAAATCACTTCAGAACAAATACTCAGCTTATAATAATGAAGGGCCAGACTAATCTGTCAGCTGGTGTTTTCAAGCTAAGGAAGGAGTTCCTGTGTTGCTAGAGCAATTGGCGGTATATTATACCCATAATGCCTAGCACATTTCTCTTTAGAAATTTCTTCAGTGTAGCACCAGCCAAGGTTAATCCAATTCAGTCTCAGTTTCTCTATGGGCTGAAAATGAGCCAGGAAAAGTCTCAAAGCTGGGCTTTCTCAAGATCATTTTAGCCATTACCTCGAAGTAATGAGCAAACTTAATGCTGCAAATCTGAATTTTGCTACCACACAACTGCACTACTTCCAGGTCACAGAGTTTACAAGAAAGTTATTGATCTTTTGGAACTGACCAAAAGTGCCAACTTAATTTCAAATCAAAATGGCACAATAATTTCTTGTTAAACTTATGAGATGTCAATCAAGAACAATATTAGAACAAGAAGGATGTATAACCACATCATTTAATCTCAAGGAAACCACTTTTTATTTCTTTTTAAAGATAATTGTATTGAGAATTTTCACATAGCTAAAGACAAATAAATACAGAAATATATAAAGAAAAGAGACAAGCCCATTATGGATGGTAAATTGTCCCTTCAGGGTTTTTTTTTACATTTCCAACTTTGATTAGAAGTACATCTTACAGTACATAATTTCTCTGATATCATTTACCAATAGTACACCATTTTATAAACATCTTTTTAAAATTCTTACACAATGTGCATTTCAGTCCTTTTATCCACATTCTCTCCCACTGATCCATCTGTATATTGTAACCAAAATTCTTAATCCATTATATAATGCAATCTTTAACTTGTCTTTTCTGTTTTAAATCTCAACAAACGTTTATGGTCTACATTTTTGCTATCACGTGTATCACTTGTACACAATTTTCAAATCCTGTGCTAAATTGTTCAGTACTCCTATTACTTTTTATCAATATTAAATCTTTCTCTTAATTGTGCATATGAAAACCATTAAAAATTAAATCCTTCTGAAGATAATTTTTCCCTTTATTTCATCTTAAATTGTCCATTGTCCTGCTTTAATAAGTCTTGATATGTAAACCATTTTGCTTTGCCTGTCTCTTTTCTAAAAAAAAAATGCTTCCAGTGCTAAAACCAATAAATATATTTTCAGGCACAATTTGGGTTTATATACTTAATATCACATTTCTCACATAATGGTTTTTGAAATCTACATTAATTTTAGTTCACCATAAAAATTTATGCAGAGCAAACTTTGGGTTATGTTCTTTTAATTTTAGAATTCCTTTATTTTTCAGCAAAACCACTTTTTTATCCAAACCAAATAGCAAGCTACAAAGTACAATTTCAAATCAGACAACCTAAGTCTTCCACATTTGTAAATCTTTCCTCTATTGTCTTTAGGTAAACCAGGTATTTTTTAATTAGTTCAGTTACTGATATTGCAACAATTCTTCCCTACTTCTTCAAAAATCCTTTGTAAGAAATCTTTTTTGTTGTTATTTTTTGTTCCTCTGTTTCTCTTCTGCCTTCTCTAACTATTGCTACTTTTCTAGAAGTAGCCATTTTTCTTTTTTTTCTTTTTCTAATTTCCAATCCTGAAAAGTCTGGAAATTTTTCATAAATCTCTTTCAGCAATCCGTACATTGGCCCCCTATAGTCACATGATATTTTACATTATTTCCCTTCTTTCTCTACTTATCTCTTTGTTTAATGAAGGTAGCCAATCATCCTCCATAGCAGGTTTAAACAATCCTCTTTCCCACTGACATGTATTATTTAAATAACTTTAAACAAGGTACTAGTCCAAATTTATTTTTTCCCTTAATATATTTTTTATTTCCACATTGTAAATTATTTTTGCTCTTAATTCTTTTAATTTTTTAAATTTCTTGGCAGTTTTTATTTTAAACATTCCCAAGGAACACTCCTCTGGGTGTCTTTGGACAGTCTCCTGCTCTGAAGGTTGCTTCACAATTTAAATTTTCTCCATTCAAAGGTGCTTTAGAAAGTACTTGAAGAGCATGTTCCTTTCTTCCGCAACTCCTGATACTCTTTACTTGTGAGTCTCCTGCAGGATTCTTCCAGTTCAAGCAGATTTCCTCATGAGGAACTGTCATCTGGTGCTCAGGTGAGTTTTTCCTTGTCCAGAAATGCTCTATATTAGCTGAGGTGCACCACTCAGCTGCTGGTTTTTGGTTCTTCATTGTCTCCATGCACTGGAACCCATGGTGCAAGTCTATCATGTTTCCACCCAGAAGTCCACTACTAATATGGAGGAAAAACTACTTTCTTTCTGAAGAAAAAAAAAAGACTCTCTACCTCATACATGGCTTGCTCAAAACAGCAATCATGGATGGACTTGGTGTACCATGGGAAGATCTGAAGGACCTGGTCTGGAAGAAAGTTTATCTATGTGATTGCTAAGAATCGGTCAGGTGCAATAAATCAGGAACCAGAGTTGTTCAAATGAGTACAAGTTTATTCCATGCTATGTTTAAACGAGAATCTGAATTACTAACAGGTAAGGTGAATTGGCAATGGAATTCAAGGAGGGCTGGACTTAGATCTCTTGTGGGTGTGAAGAGACTCCAAACTGATGATGCACTTGACCCCACCTTCCATGCTCAGTCTGGTCATCTCCTATAGAACTGACATTGATTTAATGGCACATATAAGCAAGCAAGGAGGCAAATGGGGTTACTTTACATTTGAGATTTCTTGTATCATTGACTAGATAGATAGATAGATAGATAGATAGATAGATAGATAGATAGATAGATAGATAGATAGATAGATAGATAGATAGATAGGTAGGTACGTAGGTAGGTAGGTAGGTAGGTAGATTTAAAAGTTTTTAAAAAACATAAAAACTAATACAGAATTTAAAAAATAAGAAAGAGAGAGAAAAAAGAAAGAAAAAGCAATCATACAAAGGAAAATAGAAACAGAAAGACCTGTTATAACTTTTAAGTTCAAATTCAAAAGAGTATTACTGGATTTCATCTGAGAACTGATTTTGATCAGGCGGCAGCAAAAGCAGAAACTCAATTTTTCTATTAAATTTCAAGGAATAAGAGGCATGACCTTCTGAGGCTTACAGAAAACAGCTCAGCCTTTTGTTTAACACAGTGGCTCTTCTCTTCACACAAAAATCTGGTTTATATTATTAAATTATAATAAAATTTATAAGTTGACAGTAACTAAAGTAAATTAATACTATGATTACCTGGTAATATTCCATTTCTCCAAGAGTTAGAGGAGACTATAAAGATCATGCAGTCATCCTTTAGTCCCTCAACACAACATTTATTGGTTGATTTGTATGTCCCACTTATCCCCAGGGACTCAACACAGCTTGAATGATGCTCAGGGTGCTTCTTCTACCTATTTTGCCCCCAAAACAAACATTCCATGAGAGAGGCTGGGGTGGTGTATGTGTGTGTGGGGAACTCATTGAATTAATTGTGACCACAGGGACTGCTTGAATTAACTTTGAATGGAAGGGGGGGGGAGAAGACTAATAGTTCATGAATTATTTACAACAAGCCAATAAAACCAAGAGCAAAAGCAAACAAGCAAGCAAGCAGAATGGTTGTGAATTGTGGTTTCTATTAGAGCATTCCATTTCCAGACAGCATGTTAAAAATAACTCCCTGAAAACATTACGCTGACTTGCTTGAAGGCAAGACTTTAATCTAGCTCAGCGGTTCTCAACCTTTTTCAGGCCGCAACCCCGACCTGTTAAGCACTGCGCATGCGTGGTGCTACCCCGTGCCGCGCATGCGTGGTGCTACCCTGTGCCGCGCATGCGTGGTGTTGCCCCCTGCGCCGCGCATGCGGGGTGCTGCCCCCTGCGCCAGCCGAGGTGTAGGCCCCCGCCTGTTCGGGGCGGCGGCAGGCAGGCCCAGGTGCTCCTGGGCGGCTGCGGCAGCAACAGCGCAGGGCAACCACAGGCTGGGCCACCAGCTGGCCCAGCCCAAGGAAGGTAAAAAACCCGCCGGGCCCCACGCGCACCAAAAACCCTCCCTGCGCCCGCCAGCCTCCCTCCTCCCACCCTTGGCCCTCTTTTACTTACAGTTTTAGTAGTTGCTCAGCAGGGAGGAGTGGAAACTTCCAGACTGCTCGCCTTCACTGCAGACAACTTGCAGCACCATTTGCAGACTGGGACTTTTGGCGGGCTCAGCAGGGCGGAGACAGCCTGGACAATTCCTATTGGCTTTTGAAAGCCAATAGAATTAGACTCTACTCAAGAGAGTCCATTCTATTGGCTTTCAAAAGCCAATAGAATAAGAGTGAGTAGCACAGCTAAGGAAAAGGGGGGAAAATGGCGGACTGTGTTGTTTGGCGACCCCCGTGAAATGGTCATTCGACCCCAAATGGGGTCGCGACCCACAGGTTGAGAACCGCTGATCTAGCTTTTGCCCCAGTTCAAAAGTTTTGTTATGAGGAAGTTTTATAAATAAAAATAAAAACTTGTGTTTTTTAATCGGACATCTGAGGTGGTTTAACAATTTTCTTCCATTTTGAGAAGTGGCCTAATGGACTCATGAGATTTCAACTACAGTCATAAGATATACATGACGAATATGGTAAGATGTTTGCATACATAATACCAACTATATACATTATATATTGCGCTAAAATTTATATGTTAAAAACATGAAAGCATAAAAAAGAAATGCACCCAAATATTTTATTACCTTTTTCAAAAAATAAAAAAATAAAAATAGAATATCAAAGTTAAGTAGATTTCAACAAATTCAGTGAGAGGGAGAACAAGAAACTTCCTAATTTTAAGATGGCCTAATTGTAGAACATTGTTGAATAAAATTTAATAATCTGACCTACAATGTAAACTTCTTGATTTTCACAAAGGTTTTTATATCATTATTATTTTTATTTTATTTTGATAGCAAGATATGTTTATAGTGTGCTGGTAGTGATGTTCAGGATATTCCAATGGACATAATGCGTTGCAAAGTTTTTACTTCTAAAATCCTAAATTCTGTATCAACTGTCCCCCATCTACCCAGCCCAAAAGGACAATATTCCAAATAGGTTCACATAAGGCAGCCAGAGGGGAGACAGCCATACATATCTAGATTTTGTCTACACTAAAGGGAACTGAAAACTTTGCTAGTTCTGCTTTTAATATGCATAGAGTTGCATGTGCATGCTGCTAAATGTTTAATTAATGGCATGTATTAAAGCAGCAAAAGTGTTATGAGTATACTAACCTGGCAATTCTTCAATATGTGGGATACAAGTTTCAGAATTAGTTACTGCCATATCCAGTTACTGGATATTCTGTCAGTTGTTGTTTAAATACATTTGGGCCACAGAGTGAAGAATGGTGGCCTGGTCCACTAAAGAGATTTTATGCCATTGTCTCCTGATAGTCTCCACTTTCTGATTTGTGTATAATTAAAAATAGAAAACCATTTTAATTTAATTTTGTTGTCAAGATCTCAGCATGGCAAACACAATTATGACACTAAAGATTTCCTCCTGTGCATATTTCATTGACATACATTTAAAAACTAGGTTTGTAGTGGGGCTACTGATGTGATGAACTTTAGAGTTGTGATTGTCATGAGATAATAAAGGCTTTTTGAAGGCATCATAGAAGTTTAAAATAATTTTTTTATTCCTAATTCCTAAAGCTCAGAAATTACTTGTAGGGTGTTAAAATATCTGAGAACCTTTTTTTCTCCCTCAAAGTGAAAAAAAGAGGGCTAAGGAACTACAGACCTTTGATGGAGTTTTTCCTAGTAACTACAGACCTTTGTTATTAGGAAAATATCCATCAATCTGTTAACACCTTGTAAACAATGCAGTGATTATTAGAAATCAGTCTGAATTTTCAGGAATATGTTTATCAGGTTAATTCTATTTTAATTAAATCATGTCTGTTGAACATTGTGGAAACTCAGAGAACACAATGTTGATTTAACCAGAACATTCCACAAAATGGGTCTGAAATTCTGATTAGCAGAGGCTTGAGAGTATGTCTATTGAATGTATCTACAATTGGCTTGAAAACCCCACTCTCAAATAGTTCTTAACAATGGATCTTCATCATTATTGCAGCAAGATATCAAACAATGTACAAGGCGTGTTCTTGAGCATGGTATTCTTCAAGATGCTGATTAATGAATTCAATGCAGAAATGGGAGAATTCTTACCTAATTTGAGGATGACTAATTCTCTAGAATACAGAAAAAATATTGAAATATCCAAAGTTAGATGGGATGACAGAATTACATTTAATGTAAACAATGCACTGTTATTTACTTGGGAAAAATAATCAAGTGTGTACCTATAAAATGGGGGTTGTGTAACAGCAACAATATAAGTGAAAAGGATTTTGGAGTTGTAGTTAATCACAAACTGAATATATAGTAAATGTGGTTGCTAAAAAGGCAAATGCAATTTTAGGCAGCATCAACATAAGCATAATTGCCAAAGAATGTGAAATTATAGTTCCACTTCATTCTGCCTTGGTCAGACTCCACTGTGGCCAATTCTGGGAGTCAAATTTTAAGAAAAAAAAAAAACTAAAAGAGATATGGAGAGCAATGAAAATGATAGGGAAGGAGAAGAGATTCAGGGATCTGGATAGTGGTGTAAAAAACTTATTGAATGAAACCATTTCAAATACACGTCCAAATGGTCAAAGCAGTTCTGTTCCATGCAAAATAGCTATTTTTATTTAGAGAAGGGTGTTTTATACATTTGAGATCTTTCTAATTCAAAATCCTTTGGTATGTCTAGGAATGGGTAGATTTAGTCTCACGAAAAGATGTCAGAGGAGGGTATGATCATATTTTTCAGGTATTTGAAGGGATGTTCACTGAAGATTAAGACTGGTTCTCTGTCATCCCACAGAATAACAATCTTTCTTAAACTACAGGAAGGAGGTTCCAAGTTAATGTAGAAAGAGCTTTCTAATGACAAAAGCATTTGCCAGTGGAGCCAATTATTGAAGGAGCCGGTGAACTTTCAGCATGTTGAAACAGAGACCAAACAGCCTTCCATCTGGGCTGGTCTATAGCAGGGGTTCTCAACCTTGGCAACTTTAAGACTTGTGGACTTCAACTCCCAGAATTCCTCAGCCAGCTTTGCTGGCTGAGGAATTCTGGGAGTTGAAGTCCACAAGTCTTAAAGTTGCCAAGGTTGAGAACCCCTGGTCTATAGGTTCCTGCACTGAACAAGAAATCCTCCTTATGACTATGGAACAGAGACCTGTTTTCTCACTATCAAATGCCAAGGCCGATACTGTGAAAATGATGTCTCTGGGAAAACCAAGTCTTGTAGTATCATAAAGAGTTGACACAGAAATTCATTAGTTAATGTACCATAGTGAAATATACAATATATGTGGGGTATTGCAGATAACGAGACCAGAGGAAAATTAAAAACAAAACACATATTAACTCTGCTGTCCTTGTCCTGGGGAGCTTATCAATTCACATTATCATATTAAAAAACAAAATCCAGTCACAAGAGAGAACAGTAGCCAATATTTCTTTTCAAATACATTTATTAAGGGAGAAACATCCTTCTTTAGAATGGGACAGAATTTAGAACTATTATCATTCCCAATGTGAAAAATTCTCTAAAAAGACATGTTCTTCTTTTGTTGTTGTCTCTCCTATGGACTGAAGGTGAAACCACAATTAATATGCACATACCAATTAGGTTACAGGATCTTCCTCATTGGGAAAAAGTCAACTGTCACGACAACCTTCCTGGAAATCTAAAGTCTGTGAATCTAATAGAGTCCTTGAATAGGAATTAAGCTGTTTCCATTTATGGGACTTAAAAAGTCAAGGGATGGAAAAGGAAAACAATTCTGAGTTCATTTATACTTGAAACATGAGATTATAATGTATTTGGAGCACTGACGGAAAGACTTTGGAGGATATCGAATTACCTACTTAATTGGACAGAAAGAGATTTACACAGACTATAAATATGCAATTCAGACCCAAAATGAGCTACAGTGCCACTTGTAATACCAGTTTCCTAGGAGGTATGATCACCAGGCCTTTCCTTGACATGCATTTCAATTATCCTATACTTGATTAAAGATAAAGCTGCCAAGAAAAGTTCAAATTAGGAGTGACTGTAAAAAATTAAGAGTTCCATTGAGTGAAGGTTTAACTGAAAAAAACATTTTTAAAAAGCTGTGGGGGATCCTCAATAATAACGGAGGGGCAAAAACAGTAGATTTTGCCAACAGGACAAACTGATTTTAATCTTTGTATCAAGTTTCTCCATGAAGTACCGTACAGGAAAAATCAACATTTATCCAATTTACTCAGGTCTATTGTACCTTTATATGCTGGCAGAACAGCAGAAAAATGTATTGTTTGTTTATTTGCTTATTTAACTGGACATAGTCACAGCTCCAATCATAGCCAACTTTGGGTGGCTTACAGACTTCTCCAAAGAGTAACAACATTAAATCTTAAGAATGAAAACATAATAAAACAAGAATGCAATAAAAGTGCAGTCAATAATATCTTACACATCAAGCACCCACCAAAACACTGTTCTCCTTCATCAAAACATTATTCAAAAAATGCCTCCCTCAGCCTACAAAGACTCATTGAAGTGGCCAAGCCTTAATGGCTTTGCAGAAGGCTAAAAGTTGGAGCCAACTGGATACCAGGAAGAGCGCTGAAGCTTATGCAACTGGAAGTAAGGCTGAGATGCCTCCATCTGCTGTTTACCACCTAAGCCACTGGGACCTACAATAGCCTTTATTATTACATGTGTATACACAAAGAAAAGAACATGGACATATCACATGCTTACAGATATATCCCCTGAAATCTATAATATAGATTTATGTTTCCCTAACCTTCTGATTTCTCTTAGCGATACTTTACCAGATACTCATCTTTATTAGCCTAATTAGCTTTGTGTGTGGGGGGGGGGTGAGTGTGTGTGAGTGAGTATGGGTGTGAAATTTTCAAGCCAGGATATCTGTCATATAAATTGTGTTGTTAAAGGTAAAAACTATTTCCATTACAACTAAACATTTATGAGTATCAGACTACAACTACCATAAGATAATATTATTCTACATGGCTAAATATGCATGCGATAGTTTGAATAAGTTTGTTGTTCTCTAAGCCTTCTCTTAGAGAAGAGAGTTTTAAGCCCTCTATATATACCGGTAATTGGAGAAATAAATAGATTTTGGATAAACTGATGATCTCACTAATATTATTTGGTTTGGTTTATTAAAATACTTATTTACCAAATTTGTATACCACCCATCTCGCCAAAGTGACTCTAGGTGGCAAAAATATGCAATCATAGAGCAAGCACAGGGAAATTAAAAATCTGTCATAAAAATCAAATCCAAACCAAATTTGTTGTAGTGTTTAAGGTATCACGTTAGAAACCAGGAGACTGAGTTCTAGTCCTGCCTTAGACACAAAGGGTACCCATCTGATCTTGGTCCAGTCACTGTCTCTCTGTCCCAGGAAGAAAACAATGGAAAACCACATTTGAAAAAACCTTGCCAAGAAAACTGCAGGGAAGAACATTTTCACATCATTTTTTTTTAAAGAGGTGCTGCTCTTTGACTTGCTTTCTTTCAAGTTCAGCAGTACAAATTATTCAGCTCTGGGATTTGCAAAACAACAACAACAAACCTTTAGGGCCTCATTCCTGTAGTGTACTTATAGGTTAGGATAAAGGTTATGATTCATTCATTCGTTCTGCATTTTTTTAAACAAATATTTCTTACTTTCCCTTTTACTTGAATATGAGCCAATATTCTGTTATTCAGTCTATTCTCCAAATGTCATCTCATTCCATAGTTTCAGGATCATTATTTTAAAAAGAAAGGTATAACGAAGGACAGGAGTCATTCAGGACTTTTTAATAGAATAAATTAAACAATCTGATGAGTAGTCTTTGGGAAAAACAATCTTACAAATGCCTGCTAAAAAGGTACCCAGGCATAAATGTTAACATGATGTTTGATCAATGTTGTAAATTTTAAGTTGTAGCTATTCATTGCAAATGCAATCAAACCAGTTGTAAATTTATCAGATTCTCTGAAATGGGGGTCCACAGGCATGTCAGGAAGAAAAAAATGAAGTTAGTGATCTGAGATCAGTGGACAGAATGTAAAAAAAGGAACTGAAAAGCACTGTAATGCTAACCAGGAGAAACAGATTTTTCAGTACCCTGGATAGAGACAGCTTTTCATAACTGACTTATGAAACTATGCTAGCTACTGATGCTATCTACCCACCCTTGAGCTGCCATAAAACAATGCAGGCCTAACATTAGTTATCTCCATTGCCAACCCCATCCTGTTTCTGCTGCATCTGTTGCGAGTCCAAATGGTATCCTGAAATGTGAGTATGCCATTTGCTATAAGTAAGATGAGAGATTTGCTCCTCTGACTTTGTTGTCATTCCCTTTCAGTATTGTTAACCAGTTGAGAAAGCATCCCTCTGCCACCATATGGTGAATAGTTTCCCATTTATTTATTTATTTATTTATAGGTTTGTTCCTGTAGAAAATCTCCTCGACTTATGACCACAATTAAGCCCAAAATTTCTGTTGCTAAGTGAGACATTTGTCAAGTGGATTTTAACCCGTTTTACGAGTTTTCTTGCCAAGTTGTTAAGTGAATCGTTGTTCTTAAGTTAGTAATACTGTTGTTAAGTGAATATTCCAGGGGTTCTCAATCTTGGCAACTTTAAGACTTGTGGACTTCAACTCCCAGAATTCCTCAGCCAGCTTTGCTGGCTGAGGAATTCTGGGAGTTGAAGTCCACAAGTCTTAAAGTTGCCAAGGTTGAGAACCCCTGGAATATAGCTTCCCCATTGACTCTTCTGGTCAGCAGGTTGCAAAAGGGGATCACATGACACTGGGTTACTGCAACCGTCATAAATACGAGTCAATTGCCAAGTACCTGAATTTTGGTTATGTGAGCATGGGGATGCTGCAATAATCGTAAATACGAAAAATGGTCATAAGCCACTTTTTTCCAGTGCTGTTGTAACGGTGAACAGTCACTGAATGAACTGTTGTAAGCCGAGGACTCCCTGTAGAAGCAAAGCTAGATAAGCCTTTTCTTTAATCCAAGCAGTCAGTTTCACCATCTCCGCCAACTCCATTGACTTCAGCAACCGTAGAAGTCCGACATTTGAAGACTCTCTTTAGCTTCTCCAGGCTGGTTTCTCTGCCTCACTTATCAGACCACATTTAGGCATCTCCCATATTAACATAAAGTGAAATAAAGAAACAAATGGTAAGATACAAGGGCAGAAGAGTTCTAAAGAAGATGGAGCCTCCACTGTGCAGCTAGTTAGGTTCTATAGTGGTAGACAACTGAAAGTGACTGGCTTCTCAGAAAGAGGCCTCTTTCTCCTTGTGAAAGGGAGTGTGTGTGTGTGTGTGCGCGTGTGTGCGCACATATGTGTAATGCATTTGCTTAAAACTGTCAGATACAAGAACTTGAAAATCAGCAACATTTTCTTATGTAGGCAATACTGAAAAATGACTGCTGCATTTAAGTTAAAGATAAATTCCTAAATCTAATTAGGTACATCAACAGTGTATCATCTTCATCCCCAAATTAATTAATGAAGGTAGGCTTTCCTCTTTTCTACATGTTTTGAACTGTGGAGAGAAATTAGTAAAACATGGAGAAAGAATGGTCTTTCCTAACTCAAGAAACAAAGAACTAAAAATAGAGAGAGAACAAATGCTAGTAGAGGATTGGCTTTGGTGGAGGTTGGTTAGTGAGCAGAGGGCAGGAATCGTACCCATGACTCTCAGACTCTCAGACTCAAGAGAGTCGCCTGTCACTTCAAAGGAAACAAAATCAATCTGCGGCAATTTGTTTGAAAGGATAATCAGATTTTACATACTATGAAGGTATAGTTGGATGGTGTTGGAATAAGGGGGGAAAATAACATTTTTGTACCCATAAAATTTAATGACACTTAAGAATAATAAAGTTTAATGACATTTAAGAATATCTCATTCATAGATGGGCATTAGATAAATGCAACATTGTGGGATCAATAATGAGATTTAATGTTCCTAGCCTCTCTTTTTCCAATCTCCCCTCTACCCCAAGAATTCAGAGCTGCAATGCCTCACCATCATGAGCAAAAACAACAACAACTAGTCTCAATGAATTTAGCTGATGAAAACAGTTTCTAGATAAAATCAAGATCTGAGATTCAGCTTTCAGAAAATCAGGGGTAGGCAATCTGTGTATCATAGTTACCCACAGCAACCTGAAAACATACCACCAAATTTCAGTAGCAAAGTCACTTATTTTTGGTAATACACTTTTTTTCCTCTTTCTTTTTCCACAAAAGGAATAGAAGTCATCTGGAAGGAACTTCATGTTCAAATCTTTGCTTGGCTACAATAATAAATTGTGCCTCCTCCCCAGTCCAAGGAAAGTTGCTCACTAATCCAGATCAGGTTCAACATCACTGGAGCCATCTGTGACTGGTGGAGATGAATTCGGTTGGCTAAGAAGCAAGCCAGAAGCAAGGAAGCTTCTGCAGAATAATTGCCTCTTCTACAAGACCAAGAAAACCTCCTTTATAAATTACTTCAAATGTAATATTTGGCATGAAAATAAGGTTGTTTTGTTTTCATCTGTTCCCAGATTTTTTCCCCTCTATATATAAATTCCAAGACATAATGTTACATGAGGCAAAGCACGAAATGTTAACGTTCCATTCTGCAGTGCTGAGATTATTAACACCTAAACACTCGCTGCGATCCTTTTTATTCTCTGGAGCCTTTTATCTGATTTATATCATTCTCATGCAGATTTTATTGACTGCTCCTTTATTGATCCTGTTTTGTATTTTTGTTTTAATATTTAATGTGCACATACATCACTTTTTAAGTAGAAAATTACTCAAGCTTTTCATAAATTTTGGCTAAAATAAAATAAGTTATTTTAAAAGTTGCTAGTCAGCCAGACTACCTTGGTCTGCAGGCACCTTAGATGATCTTGTTCTTTGCTTAAGTGGAGTCTAGCAGAGGTGCTCTTGATATTCTTCTAAATCAAAGCTGGCTGAGGAATTCTGGGAGTTGAAGTCCACAAGTCTTAAAGTTGCCAAGGTTGAGAAACCCTGTTCTAAATCTTTCCTCCTTTAGAACTGTGCTTCTAAGTTAGGTGGAATAAGTGTTGCTGGTGCTAACCCTATATGGACTCTCAGACAGATTCTGGAATGAGGCCAATGTGCTAATGTGGTCCAAGTATTTTAGCTCTCCTCATCACTAAAGCAACAATTCTCATCTGTCTACGGTGTTCAAGAGCAGGGCTGATGTCCCAGGCAGGCTGCCAAGACTGGGCCTGAGTGAAGAAGACCAGGACTTTCTTTTGATAGGCAGTAAATCAGAAAAGATCACAATGGCAAAAACAAACTGGTAGCTGGTGGCTCTATCCAGATATTCCAGAAATTGAAGGAGCAAGCATTAAGATAAGGTACCAGATAATTGTCTCAGTATCTACATGTTGAAAATGATATCTCAAAGTCCTAATTATACTAAATTGCATTATTTCCCCCGAGAATGATAATTAGTCTCTCTAAAACAGCGGTTCTCAACCTGTGGGTTGGGACCCCATTTGGGGTCGAACAACCATTTCACGGGGGTTGCCAAACAACGCAGTCCGCCATTTTTTTCCCCTTTTCCTTAGCTGTGCTACTCCCTCTTATTCTATTGGCTTTTGAAAGCCAATAGAAAGACTCTCTTGAATAGACTCTAATTCTATTGGCTTTCAAAAGGCAACAGGAATTGTCTAGGCTGTCTCTGCCCTGCTGAGCCCGCCAAAAGTCCCAGTTTGCAAATGGTGCTGCAAGTTGTCTGCAGCGAAGGCGAGCTGTCTGGAAGTTTCCACCCCTCCCTGCTGAGCAACTACTAAAAATGTAAGTAAAAGAGGGCCAGGGGTGGGAGGTGGGAGGCCGGTGGGCACAGGGAGGGTTGCTGGCATGCGTGGGACCTGGCGGGTGCCTTACCTCCCTTGGGCTGGGCCAGCTGGTGGCCCAGCCGGTGGTCGCCCTGCGCCGTCGTTGCCCCTTGCCTGCTACGCCTCGGCTGGCGCAGAGGGTGGCACCATGCATGAGCGGCACTCCCGGGCAAGGAAATAGTCCTTGACTTACGACCGGTTGGGTAGTCCTCGACTTACGACCGGTTGGGGGTCACGGCATTAAAAAGGTTGAGAACCACTGCTCTAAAAGCTACGACATAGGTAAGAAATTCTGAGAAATGTAGTCCTGGAATAACTAGAAAATGCTAGATTAGGGAAGGCTGGTTTAATACACCCTACAGTTCTTTTGCTAAAGAGAAAGTAGTAATTTAAGCTTAGGAAATTTTAGAAGGGAAATGTCCAATGTTTCAATGCTAGAATATATATTATATAAATGAGAACACAGGACAAAAATGAACTTTTTTCAGCTCAGGCCAGTTTAATGCTGCAGGGGGCTGATCAATAACATGGTAGCTTCTGAAAGCAGGATAACTTTGTTTTAGCTCTTTGGGGATTGGAAATTACTTTTCACTAAAAAAAAAAAAAAGTGCACTAAGCCTTAAGAGGCTTCTCCATACAGTTCTCTGTTACAGTTGCTGAACAATGCAACAATCAAATAAAATGAAATGGATCAGTATAACAATCTGTACGGTTAAAAACAACAGTAAAAGGAACACTGGATACTTAGCAGTCATTCCTCCCAATGCCTTGCTTGAATCACTGGAGATTTTTAAGAAGAGACTGGACAACCATTTGTCTGAAATGGTATAGGGTTTCCTACCTAAGTAAGGGGTTGGACTAGATGACCTTCAAGATTTCTTCCAACTCTATTATTCTGTTATATGAACCAATAATTCAACTGTCTCATCTTAACAAGAGTCAGATTCTAAAATGACAAAGAATCATTCTAAATCTGTCCTTTTGCTAATTATATTAGATTGCTAATATAAGATATTAAAAAACAGGAGTATGATTATCTGTGGTATTTAGACAATCTTTGCAGACCAAGGTACTTACCCTATTTAATACCTCCATTAACTCCCTAATTCAACTTCCATGTGGATTTTACTCTCCTCAATAGAATTTACTAAGGCAAAATTATTTGCTTAAAACATCATTTTATTCTGTTGAGAGGGGGCAACAGAAAAATTAAATGTGCTTTAATACTGTATCCTGAATTCATTTTTAATGTTGAACAAATGAAAACAATGAAATTCTGTATCCAAGGAATTGAATTAAATTTGACTCATTACTCACTACTTCTCCCAAATAGCACATAATAGCTTCTGCACATGTGAGTGTATATATATATGGGACTTCGTCGAAACGTCGCCAAGACACTTCAAATTCTACGTGGGAGAAAACCCGAAGAACCAAAGACCTACATACAAACACCCGCGAAAACCTCAGAAAACAAATATATATATACAACCCATCAGTGCAGTCAATTGTCCTTTGGTACTTTAGTATCTTACATTCATTTCCTAGCCTGAGTACTTCGTGGACTCAGTTTTCTCATCAGGCAATCTTTGTAAAAAGCTATTCTCTATTTATTTTTTAAAAACGATAATGTTCTCATAGAGGCTATTGAAAGACTTTCTTTATAAAATTACTTTTTAATATTTATATTTAGGGATTCTGGGAAATTTCATACTGGGAAACTATTTCAAGTTTCCTAAGAATAGCAGTCAAATGAGAAAAACCTTCTAAGCTCAGGGCTTTTCTTCTCATAGAACGCCCAGAACGGAGTTCCGGCACCTTTTTTGGATGGAACCTTGTAGGGTAGGCAAGGTGGGTTGTATGACGTGTGTGAGTTCCGGTACCTTTTTTTTTTTTTTTTAAGAAAAAAAGCACTGTCTAAGCTTATCACAAGTTCTCTGAGATGGAATTGGAAATCTACAACCACAGAGCACCAACAATAAGCAAAAAGTTTGAGAGAAACAAAAGAAGCCGGGAAGGAGAACCAGAGAGAAAAAAATAACAAATGAAAGGCAAAGATGCAAGTAGCCATTTATCGCCATTTAAACACAAGAGTCCACTAATTTTTTTTTCCCATTCTGAGCTTCATGCTGCACTTCCCAAATAGGATGGAGCTGGAATCTGGAAGTGGACCTAGAAAAATAAAACCCTAGATTTCATTTAATTTCCAGTTAAATAAAAAAAACTCATTATACATTTAGTATCTATGCCTAGATATTACAATAAGAATTACAGTTCAGCAAAAACATCCTACTAGATCCAGCACAGTTAGCATGCTCCAGGTTAAAATTATGTTCTATTCGGTGACCTCGGAGATATGCCTTTTCTGTGGCTGCTTCGTGGAAAAGTGTCCCTCCGTAAAGCTTGCACAGCCCTGGCTTTCTATGGTTTAGGAAAGCCCCCAAAGTGGCTTTTTCAGCAGGCTGGGAACATGTTGATTTGCAATCCTGCACTGATGCTAGGATATTATGCTTGGGTGTTCGTGCCGTTTCCCTTCTCCAAGTGATCTATCTGGCTATCACAGTTTTTCCATTCTTTTATTGTTTTAAAGTGCTCTATGCCACTTAGAGTTGCTCATATGATTGAGGCAGTTGATAATTTGTTTGAATGAACAAATGGACAAACAAAGATTTGGAAGGATCCCCTAAGATTATTGGATACATATTGTACATCCTGGCAATTAAGATCAATATCCCAGGGACAACAACTACTTCTGTATCAGGTTCTCTTATTTTTAAGTCATCAGTCGATGATCTTATTGGTGTCTGGGATGCCATCAGGCCTGGCAACCAACATCGGATGGAACCAATGGAGGAGCTAGCACCTGGGTCTGGCAAAAGCTAGGAAACATGGAAATAGATTGCACATAGGTATAACAAGATCCAGTGATAGTCTGAACAAATGGGGATATCTGGTAGCTTCTGCCTTTAGCAATTGTTGTAACAGGCAGACAACGACACATATGTATACCTGTCTTTTGAGTCCTGCTCAGTGCACACTTGAGGACTTCATGGCAGCATGACAGAACACAATTAATATTGCTAGTTCCTGGCAAGGTCTGTTTAACTTGTACATATTTTAATTTTGTATTTTATATTTTAAATTCTATGCCGTATAATATTAATAATATAATATCAGGCCTGGCAATTTGACTGATACGAGCTTTGAGACCTTAGACAAAAATCTGTTTTTATTTACTCAGACTTTGAAAGTGCTTATGATGGCACTTTTAAGTATTGACTGTTGGCTCTTATGCCTTTGGACATGTGTTTGCATTACATCTATAGATCTCCCTAAAATCAGTGATAAAGAAGCATGGATGGGACAAAAATAAAACACATAAAGAAAAGTCAAGTGGTATACAGTCAGTGGACAATCCAAATCCAGAGAGAAGCATGGAGACAGAGAGGTACATAAGAGTTGCACATGTTTCAGGAAAGGAAGAGACACAGAAGAGAGGTTTTCCCACAGTTTATTGGCAGAGGAAGGCGTTCTCAATTCAGAAGTACCAGCCAAATGCCAGCTAGGGACCTCTGGTTATTATTTATAGCAGAGCTCAATTATGATTTCGTATCACTACGCACGAAAGCATGCTTTTGGGCATGCGGGTAGAATGTTACTATTTATATCTGTATTTCTTAGTTTTTAATTTAGCATGTTTTAGTAAACACAAAACAAATAAGTTGAGAAAACATGTACCATTTTTGGAATTCCGTTGTGCTTTAATTATTAGTCTGTTTTAAAAGATTCCCATTCTAGTGGTGTGTTTACTTCTGCATTAAATTGTTAAAACATTTTTATACTTAACATCTGTGCTACAAAAACTTCAGTAATCAATTTACATATTCAAGGATGTTCTTCACAGTGCAGATTTTTCCCTACTAAAAACAAAATAAGACAGCACTATTTCAAGATCCTAAAACTAAGCATGCATTAAAAAAAAAAAGTAACGGGGAGGTCGTATTCATGTACTGGAACCCATTTTTGCATGTGACCAAGTAACTGTTTTTAGCATGCTCAAATTAAACGAAGTCAGGAATTTTTAGAGAATGTGGACTGGAATAGCAGACTATGGCTTTTCGTGCGTCATAAGAAGTCTCCATACCAAGTGGAAATCCTAATCTAGATTTATCATCTTATTCCTCCCAATTCCAAATGAGCTAAAGTATTTTTTGTTTTTAAAAAAAACCCCTCTCATTTTTTAATAAGAAGCTAATAAAAAATTAGCCTCAAACTACTATTAAAGGTGAGGGAATAAAAACCCACATGCAGTGCATTAGTACAATCATCCACCTGTCTCCATCCAGTACATTTTAGGGAAAAGGTATAATTCTTGCTCACATGTATCACTCCCAGATTCAGGTAATCCTTGTTTAGCTACAACAAATGAGACCATAAATTATGTTGCTAAGTGAAGCAGTCACTAAGTAAGAAATCACGTGATCATGACTGTTCTTTCCTTTTCCCCATTTCCCCGCCCTTTGGAAATGCTACTCCAGGACTAGGATAATTAACAAGAAGGGGATTAATGTTTGAATTTACATTTATTAGAGTGGAAGGGATTTCAAGAGAGCAAGCAGGCTCACAATACACATTGAAAGCAATGCACTGTCTGGCACCAGCTGTCTCTTGTAATCAATTCCTTTCCGCTCTCTCTGCTCTGACCCTCTCTCTTCTTCTGGTAAAGAATGATGATTTTTTATATATATAGCTATTTTTGCTTCTTTTGACAAACATTCACTTTAATTTATTTATTTATAAAATTTATTGGATGCCTATCTTACCATACTACTTACTAATGCATACATATTCATTATTGACTCTTCATCAGAGAACAGTTTCCTGGTTTTAAGTTAGTACAAAACAGAACCAAGGCCTCTGTTTTTCACTCTTATAACTTCATTATGCCTGGACTTCAGGAAATTGATCCTTTAGAAGACATTTCTATTATGTATGCAATTTCATATAAATTATCCCCTCCCAGAAAAGTAGTTGAGAAATAAATACCGGTACTTTTCCACTGAAGTGTTAAATGTTTTCTTCCACAAGTCACCTGCACAATATCTTTTAAACCAGTTTTCTAACTATTGCTTGCACTTAACAAAATGGGCAAAAAACAGTTGGGGGAAGGGAGAATCACAAGCCCATATATGTAAATTAAATGAAGCTCATTTTCTTCACTGATGGCTCTCATACCCTTTCAATCAGAATTGTGTTAAATAGAAAAACCCCTGTAGTTTTGCATTTATTTTTGTAGTTCTTTCTTCTCCATAAAGGAACAATAACAGTATTTTTCCAGTCATCAGGCATAAATGCTATCTTCATACACACCTGAAACATATTGTTCAGTTACTCTGCCACCAAACCAAATTAATTTTCAACATTTTTCTACTTGTACCATCTGCAGCTCATTTTTCAACATTCTCACTATTTCTATCACTTGCTTTTCATCAGTTGCTCTTCAACACTAACATTTACGGCACTGATTTTAAGTCCACTTTTGAAATATCACTCTTTTCCAAAATATATCTTCCAGCATCAGTGTCATCTTAAATAATTTTATTGCTTTATTTTTAATTCTATTCACTCTGCTGGTTCTTTGATCCTTTTTACAAAAGAGGCTTATCTTCAACTGATCAGGATGTTCCTTCCCATGTGTGTTCCAAGTCCTAAGAAGCATTCAAATTTTATTTAAAAAAATGTTTTCAAGAATTCTCAGTCACTAGTAATTTTATAACAGAGTCTTTTGAAGTGGTTGGATACAATTAATTTAAATGTCCACAGCAGCGTGGCTTGGAACATCTCATATCTTGATATAGTCTTGCACATATATATTTTTCAAGGTTCCTCTTCAGCAGAACTTTTTAACCTTTTATTTTCTGACTACTAATCTATCTTATGACCTTAATCACTTGCAAAAAGTAATAGCAGAGAATATTTATAGCTCAGGGGTGAACTGTGAGGTTCTTTGTGCTCTCTGAACTTGGTGGTCTTTCTTGCAGACATTTCATTACCAAACTAGGTAACAGCACTGATGATATTGCTTAGTTTGGTAATGAAGCATCTACAAGAAAAACCACCAAGCTCAGAAACCACAACGGATCTCACGATTGCAAAACTAATTTTTTTTTTATTTCCATCAATTCCTCTGACTGTTTTAAGGTTAACTGTTCCTCCCACCCCCACCCCCCCTTTTTTTTGATAATATCCTCCGCAGCTATATTTTTGGAGATACTGTAACTTTCTGTAGTGCTTTTTTTTTGCAGCAATCATGATCTTGCATGCTTTATTTCCATCTACCGCATTGTTCATTTCGTCATTACATTATTCCAACCTTCTCATAATTTCTTTCAGCACTGTGGCGCTTTGTAATGTATTTCTTTTCGCTCTGTTCCAAGAAGCTTCTGCATCATATTACCTTAGATCAACTTTCCATTTCATTCTGTCAATATTAATCTATATTCTTACACATTTTAATAGAGCACTTGCGTTTTTCCCTTACACTTGTTCTTTCATTGTATTTCTATTTCCTTTGGCTTCTCAATGTTCTCTGAGCTTGCTTGCTTTCCTGTATATATTTTATTACCAGTCTGCCTATTAGTGAAAGGTACCGAATGAAACCACCTGAACAACATGTAAAGTGCTCTCGATTGTTATCAGTGTCAACATTATTACACAAATTATATAAATTGTCCCCAAGCTGGAGCTTCAAGAAATGCTGAGAGCACAAGTCCCAAAATTTGAAGCCATAGGAGAATTTCCTAAAGATCATTAAATTGGATAAAGGTGACATATACAAGTAGTCCTTGACTCATGACCATGATGGAGCCCAAAATTGCTGCTGTCAAATGAGACATTTGTTAAATGAATTTTGTCCCATTTTACGACCTTTCTTGCCTCAGTTGTTAAGTGAATCTTAACTTCCCCATTGACCTTGTTTGTCAGAATGTTGCAAAAGGTGATCACGTGATCTTGGGGCACAGCAATGGTCATAAATATGAACTGGCTGCCGAGTGCCTGAACTTTGATCACATCGTCATGGGGATGCTGGAAAGTTCATAAGTGAAAAATGGTCGGTCATAAGTCACTTTTTCCAGTACTGTTGTAACTTTGAACGGTCATTAAATGAACTTTTCTAAGTCAAGGAGTATCTGTATTGTTATTTGGTATGACCAATATTCCCTTTGAAAATATGTTATATTAACCACTGAGAAGGAAGAGGCATTTATCTTTATTGGGACTCCATACTAGTATAATGCTTCCTATTGATCAATAGCTACTATAACATCATTCTAAACCCATATAATACCCTCCTCCAAGGGGAAGCAGTCTAGACTCCAGAGGCTTCTAATATAAAGCCAAGACCAATTACAATCACAAAACTTTCTAATATGAGAGTATATATAAAAAAAGAAAGCTGTATCTGCATATTTTGAAAAAATCTAGTTTTTGAAATTCTAAGCATCTGAATATATTAATCAAATCTCAAATTGCAGAATAAAGCTATCTAAGTTCAAGCTCTTGTGTATTGCAACTGTCGTCAAAGAAACTATTTGCTGATTTGGGCTCCATTCTAAAACTATTAAGCTCGGAATGTATTGATTTTCCCCAGTCTAAGAAAAACCAGTATAGAAGGGGGTCATACATCAGCATATTCTAAAGCCTGCAGATAAAAATACTTAACTTTTAACTTTTAGTGGAGGAAAAATCAATATAATCAAAATAAATATTCACCTATGAATAATGTATATTCTCAGGGGCTCTCAAGTTGAATTAACTTATAAGAACCCTCTTGGGTTCACATAAGTAATGGAACTTTACAGGTTGCTCAAAGAGCACATCTCAGAGACAAAGGGGCAATTTATCAGCTGGCTGGTTTCTTCCTGTAGACTGAAAGGAAAGAACAAAGCCTGGCCTGCTGATAAATCTGATGATCTCCATATTCGGCAATACAGTTGCTGGATTTTATCACTTTAGAATGCAAGCACTGGATTGTAAAACTCAGTGCCAAAAGCATCTTCAAAATCTCATCCCCATCGAATCCACGTTGTCAACAGTGTAACCTGGCCTTTTAATGTGGTAATTTTTAATGGTGCCAACAACTCTTTTTGAAAATATATTGTTCAAGAAAACAATCTAAAATGTGCATTAAAAAGTCTGTATCATGAAATTCTTCATGCCGCAAACATATTCCTTCAAAATATTTCCAAAATCAACATGTCAGCTGCAGCTAGATCTATTAAAAAGAATGAAGAATATTTGCTTTTTAAAACAGAGTAAGTGAAAATGTATAGCATTAGTTCCAAAGTGCCATTTAATTCTCTCAACTTTTCTCCATCTTTCAACTGCAAAGGAGCTTCTGTCATTTTACTTTCAATGATCCTCTGCTTTGCTCTATGCAGCATGATTAAAATATGAAGCAAAACTAAGGGTATCTATCTGTGAAGGTAATAAAAAAAAGTCAAGGTGGTGGCCATGATCAACACTGTCACAGCTGATACCTTAAGGGTTTTTTTTTTCTTTTACTATTTGCAGATCTCACTGTACCAAACAATACTGTATTAGATTGTTTGCTTGAAAAATATATCTCCACAAAGAGTTAGTTGCACCAGGCTTCAAACTGGAGCTGCTGTAATCAAAGAAAAAAATAATGTTAATTTATTTATTTTTTTAAAAAATGGAAGTCTGTTTTCTAAGTTTTAAACCCTGGTTTTAGATGCAGAGGCTTTTTGAATCATAAGGGGTTAGCTTTCCTCTTACCCCTATAGGTGTGCAAAAAAGGGAAAGAAGCTATATTTTGCTAGAGCAATAGAAGCAATTTCTGATTACAAAGTTTGGACACAATTTATGAATTCCTAGTTAAATTAGTGTCTCCTACACTTCCTCAGGTACATATTGATGACTTGATTTATTTTCATATACAAATCTGCAAGAAAACATCACAGGCTTCCCAATAGACAGGAATAAAAGCTTTTCTGTACTTACACCTAACCACACAGCAAACAGGATTAGAAGATAGATGTATCTTCTATTTACTCAGCAACCAGAGATTACATTTTTTTGATACTGGCTTTAAACCAAATAGCAAAGGAAAGAGCAAATGGATAAACAGTTAAAACAAACCACTTACATTAGAGGACTTGTGCTGAGCCAGTGATGGATATCATTGCTAAAATGTTAGATATTCCTAATGGCTCATTAAAAAAAATACTATTATAAAAATAGCTTGTGGCTCAGTCACCAGAATATGTCAGTAGTGGACGGAAGGAAAGGGAAACATTCCCTCTTCCTTCTTTCTATCCCAGATGCTTGTTACCAAACAGTAATCCAGGCATCAGGAAGGCAGCATTGCTATGAATGCCCCACCTCTTGAGGGGCAGGGAAGGACCTCTTCTCTTCTTCTTCTAGTTTAATGAAGAGAAGGACGAGGGGTGACATGATAGCAGTCTTCCAATATCTTATGGATTGCCACAAAAAAGAGGGAGTCAAGCACCTTCAGGTCCAAAGCGCCTGAAGGCAGGACAAGAAGCAACGGGTGGAAACTAATTGAAGAGAGAAGCAACCTAGAACTAAGGAGAAACTTCCTGACAGTGAGAACAATTAATCAGTGGAACAACCTGTCTCCAGAAGCGGTGAATGCGCCAACACTGGAAGTTTTTAAGAAGAGACTGGACAGCCACTTGTCTGAAATGGTATAGGGTTTCCTGCCTGAGCAGGGGGTTGGACTAGAAGACCTCCAAGGTCCCTTCCAACGCTATTATTTTATTCTACTCTCAGAGGAAGGAAGGAAGGAAGGAAGGAAGGAAGGAAGGAAGGAAGGAAGGAAGGAAGGAAGGAAGGAAGGAAGGAATTAATTTGTGGTTGTGGCATCACCACTTCTTTCCTTCTAGTGTACTCTGACATTCTAAAAAGATCTCACATTTGTTTTCAGCAATGTAATATTATTTTTTAAATGTTATTTTATTTTGTATTCATTGATATTTTTGAATAAGACTATTCAAACTCTTTTGAATAAGACTATCAAACTCTCTCCTAGATTTTTCCCCTTCCCTTATTTGTTTCCTTATGGAGTGTTTCTCTAAAGAGAAAACTTATTTCTTTTTCCAAAAGACCAATTGACTGATTCCCATTAAAGTGCCTATGAGGTCAGGCTGCAGTGAAACTAGAACAGTTCCCCAGAACAGGCAAAAATAGTTTATTGGAATATCTCATGCTTTTGAGAGCAGGCAAGTGCCAAATAAAAATCTTTCTGAATTCTGAAGACTGAGTTTTGCAGAGTTCACTTTATATAAAGATGATACTAACTGCAGTGTGAAATAGAAAAACAGAGTTGAGCCAGTAAACAGTGAGAGAGAGATAGAAAACATCTCAGAAACAATCAGCATCTCAGGGACAATAACAGATTATTACAACCACATGATATCACTGTAGCAAACAAAACCAAGTAAATATCTACAAAATATCTTAAATTAATTAAAAGATCCAGTAGCCCAGGCAGAACAAGCAGGAGTCCTTCGGAACATACTGTACATGGTAAGGACTATAACCGCCTTTATGTAGGATAGACAGGCAGAACACTATTAGCACATTCATGAACATCAACTAGCAGTCAGAAGGCACAATGAAAACTCTTTAATCTCACAACAAAGAGAAAGATTCAATCATATTTTCAATTGCAAAACTAAGCAAAAGCCAAAAACAATAGGGAGGTTTAGTATTCAGACAAATCAGCTATCAATAGATAAATAGAAAATGAAACATGTTTACCTGCCATTCGAAAGAGAGAATAAAAAAAACCTAAAAAGGAAATGAAATGACCAGAACATCCAGATAATCAGGAATTGGCACCAGACAAACATGGGACTTTGTTTCTATGCTTGACAACAGCAGTGAGATTCTTGTATGCAGAGATGGAAGGATTTACAAATTTCTACAATGAAAAAATGGATTGGCTGAGATAGCAAAACTGATTACTCTGATTAAAGAAAAGATTTTATCGAATGTTGTTTCCACTTGGAAAAAAACTGTTGTACTTCTTGCTAGAAACCGAAAGAAATGAAAATTTAATTTGGGGATTTGACTATTAGAACTGTTTATGATTATAGAAATATTGTGTATCATTATTCATGGAGAAAAGCAACCTAGAACTAAGAAGAAATTTCCTGACAGTTAGAACAATTAATCAAATGCCTCCAGAAGTTGTGAATGTTTCAACACTGGAAGTTTTTTAAGAGATTGGACAACCATTTGTCTGAAATGGTATAGGTTTCCTGCCTGAGCAGAGGGTTGGACTAGAAAGCCTCCAAGGTCCCTTCCAGCTCTATTCTATTCTATTCTATTCTATTCTATTCTATTCTATTCTATTCTATTCTATTCTATTCTATTCTATTCTATTCTATTCTAGTTTAGTCTAGTCTAGTCTAGTCTAGTCTAGTCTAGTCTAGTCTAGTCTAGTCTAGTCTAGTCTAGTCTAGTCTTGATTTTACAGTAAGAGGCCAATGTATTTTATATTTGTATTTGTATCAAAGACAAGGGAAGTTATTCGTTTTTTTGTCTTTTCCTTTTTTCTTCTTTTTCTTTCTCTTTGCACTCCTGAGTTTGCTTTTTCTATCATCTTTCTTTTCCCCCAACAACTCCTTTTTCCTTTTTTCTATTTTATCCTTTTCTGAAAGTTGATACAATTTAAAAAAAAAATTAAAAAAAAATTCTGCTTAAAAATATATGTTTCAGATATTGGAGTTAGGAACAATCAACTTGAACATCTACTTGAAAGGAATTTAATTACAAAGCATGATTGATTTATTTTTTTTCCATGGAAGATTAAGAGAATTCTTGAAGGATATAAGAATGAGGAGCAGTTGTAAATGTACGGCAGCTTAGCGAAAGTGGATTTTGAAAAGATGAGGACATAAAAGAAAGAAGAAAGGAAAAGAAAAAAAAGTAAATGTTAGAGAAAACAAGGCCCTTTTACGTATGAAAAATTATTATTAGATTTCTCTCTCTAAATAATGAATAGAGCATAGATATAAGAAAAAAGGTGTTGAAGCTACGCTGAACATTGTGAAAATATCAAGTGCTACTTAATTACAGAGAGTTATGCAAATAAGTATGAAAAAAATTGCTTGGTAGGATTATGAAGGGAAAAAGAAAAAAACCCCTTTATATAGGAGAATAATTGCTGCAAAAATGATACTGTATTATATATTAAGAAAAAAAGATAATGATTGCAAAGGATGTTGTCAAATGCCAAAGAACAGCTGGATTTAAAAAAGGCAAAGAAAATGCAGAATGATTGTTATAGAAATAAAAACATTGTTTAGTAAATGTGTGCAAAGGTTTAAATGGGGATCCTCACAGCAGAGTGACCAGAATTAAGAATAAAAATTATGAAATGATTTGGCAGGAAACCAAAGTGAAGGAATGCTTGAAGGAATATTTTAGAATCCTGTGGAGAATGACAATTATATGTCAAAGAGTGAAATGAAAAGTGGTGCAAGAAATAAGAATGAAAAGGGGGTAATAAATATTGTGGGACTGTTGAACAGAATAACAACCTGTACAGATGGTATAAGTGGAGAAAGGTTGAAACAGATTCATTTATGGAGTACCAGTGCAACTTGTTTGATATACGGGCTTTATACTGAAGAAATACTGTTATTATATTGCATCCAGTTTTGATCGCCACAATATAAAAAAGTTGTCGAGATTCTAGAAAGAATGCAGAGAAGAGCAACAAAGATGATTAGGGAACTGAAGGCTAATATATATGAAAAACGGTTGCAGAAATTGGGTAATGTCTAGTTTAATGAAAAGAAGAACTAGGGGTGATATGACAGCACTATTTGAATATTTAAGGGGCTACCACAAAGAAGAGGGGTTAACCTATTTGCCAAAGCATCTGAAGGCAGGACAAGAAGCAATGGGTGGAAACTAATCTAGAAGAGAACCAACCGAGAAATAAGGAGAAATTTCCTGACAGAACAATTAACCAGTGGAATGATTTGCCCCCAGAAGTTGTGGGTGCTCCAACACTGGAAGTTTTTAAGAAGAGATTGGACAACCATTTGTCTGAAATTGTACAATGTTACTTGCTTGAGCAGGGATTTGGACTAGAAGAACTTCAGTGTCCCTTCCAAGTCTGTTAATCTGTTATTCTGTAATTCTGTTATTCTATTCCTGTAAAAAAAGGCGAATGCTTAAAAGAATGAATGCAAAAACTACAGGGAAGGAGTTTGTTATCTATACCTAGGAAAGTATTTGCCAGGATTCTAACTGGAGAGCAAAAGAGGCAACTATGAAGATAGTTTAAGAAGTCATTGAGTGAATCACCATTGTTGTTAAGTGATTCATGTGATTGTTAAGCAAATCTAGCTTCCCCCATTGACTTTACTTGTTGGAAGGCCTTTAGGAAGGTCATAAATGGCAGTCATGTGACACCACACACACACACACACGGGGAGAGAGAGGGAGAGAGAGAGGGGGAGAGAGAGAGAGAGAGAGAGAGAGAGAGAGAGAGAGAGAGAGAGAGAGAGAGAGAGAGAGAGAGAGAGAGAGAGAGAGAGAGAGAGAGAGAGAGAGAGAGAGAGAGAGAGAACACGAACTCTGCAATTATTGGAAATACATGTTGGTGGCCCACAATCATTAATTTTGATCACATGATTGTAGGGACGCTGCAATGATCATAAGAGTGAGCATCGGTTGTAAGTCATATTTTTCCAGTGCCTTGTAACTTTGAAGGGTTGCTAACTGAATGGCCATAAGTTGAAAATTGCTTTCATCTTGGCTAACTCTGAGAAAGTGCATGTTAAAGTCAATAGGCTTGAATTACAGAAATGTGACAAAATGAAGTTGAAAATCAGTTACTGAAAGTAATAAGGGTAGCATATGAGAGAAGTATGCCTCAAAATAAGTAGAATGAGTCACAAAAAGCTACCGGTAGTAGCCATTGGGTTGTGGATTCTTCAGCACTTTTTAAAATGTTTCAGAAAATGTTCATGGAAAGTAAGTAAAATTAGATGATTCCATCATTGGTACAAGTTCTTTAGTGGTCGTTTTCTAGATAGTTGGAAAGTACCATGTTTCACAAGATGCTTCTGGTGTAACTCTCTCATGGACTAAAGCCAGAAAATATTAGATATTGTAGCCAAATTTTAAGATCTGCAGATTAAATACAACAGTGAGGTTCAATTATCCCAATGAAAGATGCTCTTTAAGCATAGGTCATATTTTTAAAATCTCTTAATACTGTAGTTTTAAAGATTTTGACAAATGTCATATGTAGTCCATGTAATTTGTTCTTCCTTCACTTTTCAGCTTTTAATATTTACAAAAAATGTAAAAGACTATCCTTTCATTCATCCTTAACAAGGCTGAGAGATTTTCCCACTACTTAAGACATTCTTCAAAAAAATTTAGCTTAACTCAGAATCGCAAGCCTCGTTTTGTCGGTCTGTTCCTCATCTATATTCCTAGTACATTGGCAATTTTTTTGTTTTCAAGAGGTGAAACAGGGAACAAGAATTGGATTTTCTCCAATTGCCCCTTAAATGTTTTGCTGGCAGCCAAGAATAACCAGTCTGCTAAATCTTGCAATTCTTCATCTCTTGATTTGTATTCAACCAGCTTGCAATTAGCTCGCTCAACTGCAGAGAAAAGCTCAACTGGGCCATTTCTCTAGTTCATTCATAGTACATTCATTTCATCTAATCTGTTTGATGTCTTTCCTTGGCTTCTGTGAGGAAGTATCTTCTCTGATGAAAAATGATAGTGAAAAGAAGTGGGAGTTGCATTATTTTTGATAATTTAATGGAAGGTATAAGAAGGTAATACAAGCAATTAGCTAAGAGCCTGAACTAAAAACTGGAGTCACCAGTTAATGATCCAGAATATTTATGAATTCACAAGCCAATTCTATAGGGCAGGAATTGATCATCAGTGAGCCTTATGCACCCCTTAGCAACTCTGATGTGGTCCCCATAGCAATACCTCAAAACCCAAGCCATCCCATTTTCTATCTAAAAATTCCATCATCATCCAATTATTTTGCCAACCATTTTGCACAGCATGTTCCCTTGATGTGATGACATTGCTTACTGATTCCTTGGAGGCCTTTTACAGAGTGAAAGGCTGCCCCCAGTTACAAGAAAAATTGCTCAAAACTGCTGTGCTGCTACTCTGCTAGTGCTAGTTTGAAAGTTATTGTGGAGAAGTTTTAGGGAAGAGAGTTAACTCAACACATAAATGATACCAGTGGGCATAACACTGATAATATAACTGGGACACTGTCACAGCAGGTCTCTGCATGGTCCCTGAAGGTATCAAATGGAAGAAGACATCTACACATGTGCTGCCTTCCACACAAGTTCAAATGCTGCACAAAATGATTCAAACATGTGTGAAGGATAACCGGGGCATAGCTGCACACCTGAAGGATATAATAATAATAATAATAATAATAATAATAATAATAATAATAATAATAATAATAATAGTAGTAGTAGTAGTAGTAGTAGTAGTAGTAGTAGTAGTAGTAGTAAAGTTGGAAGGAACCTTGGAGGTCATCTAGTCCAACCCCCTGCTCAGGCAGGAAACCCTATACCATTTCGGACAAATGGCTGTCCAATCTCTTCTTAAAAACCTCCATTGTTGGAGCATTCACCGCTTCTGGAGGCAAGTTGTTCCACTGGTTAATTGTTCTAACTGTCAGGAAGTTTCTCCTTAGTTCTAGGTTGCTTCTCTCCTTGCTTAGTTTTCACCTGCTGCTTCTTGTCCTGCCTTCAGGCACTATGGAGAATAGCTTGACTCCCTCTTCTATGTGGCAGCCCCTGAGATATTGGAATACTGCTATCATGTCACACCTTGTCCTTCTCTTCATTAAACTAGACATACCCAATTCCAGCAACCGTTCCTTATATGCTTTAGCCTCCAGTCCCCTAATCATCTTTGTTGCTCTTCTCTGTACTCTTTCTAAAGTCTCAACATCTTTTTTACATCGCGGTGACCAAAACTGGATGCAGTATTCCAAGTGTGGCCTTACCAAGGCATTGTAAAGTGGTATTAACACTTCACGTGATCTTGATTCTATCCCTCTGTTAATGCAGCCTAGCACTGGGTTGGCCTTTTTGGCAGCTGCAGCACACTGCTGGCTCATATTTAGGTGATTGTCCACTAGGACTCTGAGGTCCCTCTCACAGTTGCTACTATTGAGCAAGGTACCCCCTATACTATACCTGTGCATTTAGTTTTTCTTGCCTAAATGTAGAACCTTTCTTTTTTCACCATTAAATTTCATTTTGTTAGATAGTGCCCAGTGTTCAAGTCTGTCCAGATCCTTCTGTATCTTAAGCCTGTCTTCTGGAGTGTTGATTATTCCTGCCAGCTTGGTGTCATCTGCAAATTTGATGAGTTCCCCATCTATCCCCTTGTCCAAATCGTTGATGAAGATGTTGAAGAGCACTGGGCCCAGAACAGAGCCCTGGGGCACCCCACTACACACTTCCCTCCAAGTAGATGTGGTTCCATTGAGGACTACATGCTGAGTACGGCCGGTCAGCCAGCTATGGATCCATCTGGTGGTGATGCTGTCTACCCCACATTTTCCTATCTTATCAAGTAGTAGGTTGTGATCTACTTTATCAAATGCCTTACTGAAGTCCAAGTAAATTATATCCACAGCATTCCTCTGATCCACTAATTTTGTCACTTGGTCAAAGAATGCAATAAGATTTGTCTGGCATGATCTATTTTTGACAAACCCATGTTGGCTTTTAGTAATGACTTTGCTTGCCTCTAGGTGTTTGCTGATTCGTTGTTTGATTATCTTTTCCAGAATCTTCCCTGGTATTGAGGTCAGGCTGATAGGTCTGTAATTTCCTGGATCTATTTTTTTTCCTTTTTTGAAGATGGGAACTACATCAGCTCTTTTCCAGTCCTCTGGTAGTTCCCCAGTGCTCCAGGATCTTTGAAAAATATAGTTCAATGGTTCTGAGATCACATTTGCCAGTTCCTTGAGAATCTTGGGGTATAATCCATCTGGTCCTGGTGATTTGAACTCGTCTAGGCTGGACAGGTGCTCACTTACCATTTTCCTGCCTATCTTAACTTGTGTTTTTATTCTGTTTTTTATGGCACTATTTTTGATAGGTTGGTCTGTTTTTTTCCCTTTGTGTAAAGACAGATACAAAAAACGAGTTAAATAGTTCTGCTTTCTCCCTATTTCTTGTCACCTTCTTGTCACTTTCCCCCACTAATGGACCAATCATTTCCTTCACTTTTTTCTTGTGTTTTACATGTTGAAAGAAGCTTTTTTGGTTATTTTTGACTTTGGTCGCAAGCCTTAATTCATTATGAACCTTAGTAATTTTGATTGTTTCTGAATTGAGGAGACTCATTTCTGAAATCCATCCTCTCCCATTCCTAGCTGTTGACACTATTTTCCCCTCTGACAATATCACAGCAATAGACAGCTGTCTAAGTCTTTTTGCTCATAAGATCACTTGCTGCCTAGACCCAGAGAACTCTGACACTGGCAAAGATGTAGATGGCATCCTCTGGAGAATTTTTCAAATACCTGTAGAGTGGTTCAGGGGCATGGAACAGACAACAGGCCTTGTTAGTGGTAGCCCCTATTTTAGGGAACTCTCTGCTCCTAGGAATATGGATGGCCCAACTCTACATTTGAAATCAAGCACAAGCAGTCCTGTTGTAAGGATGGGGCATTTGGTGCTTAGATTAAGTGAATGATACCTGTACTGAGATTTTTTAATTATTATATCTATTATGTCCATTTTTATTGGGGAGGGGACATTCATACCAAGGATAGAATATAAATATGATAAAATAAAAATAGCAATTAAATTCAGATCCCACATTAAGGAGAGTAGAGCTAAACCAGAGCTTTTGGAAAGTACTAAAGGTATAATTCAGAAACTTAGCAGAGGCGCTATCTATCATATTACCTGCATCAGATAAATATGCGCTTCTCTAAGGACTAGCTAGTTCGTGAAGTTTATTAGATCAATACATTCTTCTCTTTTCCTACAAAATGGAGAAAGGCTTTAGAGATACCAAGGAGCTTTTCTCAACCTGACTCCATATCTGTTGGGACACTGGGTATAGTATCCTACTGTGTCAGAGTCTTATTGCACTGAGATAACATAGGAGTAAACACAGTAAACAGTGGTCTATAGTAAATGGTGGTTTATCTTTCACTATCTACAATATCATGCACCAGGAACAACATACATACACTTGTTAATACAGCAGGCTCCAACACACAGCAGTTATAGCAGGAAACAGAAGAGAGAGCTTTTCCTTTTATACAAGGCTCTTAAAGAGACACAGACCCATGCTGAGTCATTCCCATCATTACATCATACATCTTAAATCAGCTGGTTGGCTTCTAAATCATTACCTTGACATAGTTAATGCATAAAATTTCTCCAGCAATTTGCACCTTTGAAATTTAAAACACTTCCATTAAGTTCCAAAGGAAGATGTTACAAGGGGATTCTTTTCACTGGGAAGTATGGGTCAGCCAGGGAGGCTCCAGCATGATGGGGAAGATATGTAATAATAAAGCAACATCACCAGCAGCAACGCCCCTCTGCCCCCACTATCACCAAGAAAAATTCTCAAGCAACTTGAGAATAAATGAAATGAACAGAACTCATCTAGAGAAAGAGAAAAAAAATAGCTTTTGAAGTATTGCCAGATGGAGGGTCACACTCATCTCATTCTGCAGGCTGCTATAGTACAGCCTCCTTGAGATATTAGAACGGAAGCAATTCACTTCTGGCCTCTCTTTTCTCTGTTTTGATATAACCTCTGCCATGATCCTGAATGACTGTTGAGGCTTTGAAGCTAGAATTCCATAGGCATCTATAAAAGGAAGACTTTCAGTTTTTGGCTTCTCATTTAAAAGAAAGGTGTTGAACCTGTTTCCATAAATGTTCCATGCTCCAGAATTTCAAAAGGAAGAGGACCACATTATTCTTATAGAAAGAGGGTTCTTTTGGGAAAAAATTTTTTTGCACACATCTGTTACAATTTCAGGGTATGCAGTTATTATGCAAAATGTGTGTATGTGTGTGTTGTGTGTGCATATAAATATAAATTTAAATTATGTGTGTGTGTGCATTTTAAACGGATCTATCTTTTTTTTTTTTTTTGCAGCCTCATACAAAATCCTGAAAAAAGTCAGCCTGTCACAGTGAATAATGTAGAGGTCTAAAATATTTCTTCCAAATCACTTGAGAACCATTCACAGCTATAACATTTGCCAAATGTAAAGATAATTCTTCTGAGATCATTAACTATTTTAAATTTGTTTCAACAACCTGCTGTTTTTGGTCTGCTTAGACAGTTATAATAAATGTTACAATTAGAGCCTCGTCGTAACAAAGAAACCAATGAGTGTGCTTTACACATACATGTAATATAAGAGAATAGTGTGCTTCTGTATGTCATAAGTGTACAGGATGGAAAATCTTGGATTAATTTTATGCAATTTGCAATTGCAATTATGCAATTTATTCACTGTCTCAAACCTTACAGGCACTAGGCAGTTTATATTAAAATAACAGGAACAATAAATTGGGCACTATTTAAACTATAGCAACAGAAATACCAGAAGTAATAAATTGTGGTTCATGGCTTAATTTCAAATGTTCTCTGGAAGACATCAAGAAAGGGACTATCTGTTCCTTTCCTGCAGACTTCTGTTTCACAGCCAGAGAAAAGGGCACCAAAGAAAATGGCTGTCCTTCTTATTCCTTGCTTCAACCCCATTCATTATGCAGGTTGTGATACTGAATGCAGAGATGTATCTCTATTCAGAAAAAAGAGACTTGCTCCTCCATTATGCAGCACAGTGTTGAAATATAAGGCTGACACCAAGAAATATTCCTTTATAGATGTTTTAATTAGAGGGCAACTTAAAAGAGTTCTCGTATCACCTTTCCTTCCTTCCTTCCTTCCTTCCTTCCTTCCTTCCTTCCTTCCTTCCTTCCTTCCTTCCTTCCTTCCTCCCTCCCTCCCTCCCTCCCTCTTTTTTTTTTGCTTAGCCAATGTATCAAAAGACCATCTCCCTATTCAGTTTCAGGTGGGTTCCCTTCCCCTGTACTTGCTTCCCTAATCTATCAGATGTTTTCAGGAACATGTATTTTTGTATGGCAGATGGCATGGATTCTATCATTTTTTTAAATTAATAATGGTTATTTATTTAGCCTTTAAATCATAGAATATAGTATATTTCATGCATGGCACTTATAAAATCACAAAATCTCTAATGTATTCTTTAATACAAAGGAGCTGACTCTAAAATTTGCGTTGAGGGAGCTGCCTCTTAGGGAAGCTGGCAGTATCAAACAGAAATATACAAGATGCCATGCTGATAGTATTTGCAAACAAATAGGCTTCCCTTCTCTTACAGTTTTCTGTTTGCAGAATCAGGTTAAAGAAAAGGCGAATGCTTTAGCAAAACATGTCATTTGCTAAATAAGCAGCCTACAAGTATGATCATCTGCATCACTGATTTCCTAGCATATATTTTCAGGCACAGGAAAGGAGCAAGAATTAAATTGAGTTGAGAGGCTTTCAGTTGTGCTCTGGTTGTTTTAAAGTGTAGACCATAGAGCCCCCAAAGCCATCCAAAGATGTCATGTAAAGACTTTATATCTGTACAGAGAAGACAGTCGGCGACCTGAAAGCTCAGTGAATTGTACTGGAATGGATACTAAATGGAAGACGCAAGGCAAAGAGTCATGAAGGTCCCTGAATATAATCAGTATCACTTAAGCAAACTACAACAGAGCAATGAGAAGAGAGAGGCTATTTATCAGTAGGAACTGGTACATATACACGGACACATAGTGTCTGAGATGGATTCCCAACAGAGACTTTAAAGATCTCTTAAAATTGAATCCTTTGACTGAACCTTTAAAAATACAGATAATTTCTAACCCAATGGCCTCTTTTGAGCAGAAGCATTGAGGGATGGAAAACAAATAAGCATCCTTAGTTTCCAAAGACAAATGCAGCCCCAGAAAATCACAATGTTGGCAAACTGTTAGGTTTGCTAACATTGAATGGTTTGCCAACATTGAGGGAACACTTGTCTCCATATATTTTGGCCTATCCAGTGAGGTCAACTAGAGTGGGCATGCTTCAGGTCCTGTTACTGTAACTTTACTTCATTGTAAAACATCAATTCTTATGGAGTTGGGCAGCTTCAAAACTACAATATAACATTAAGCCATTTTACAAAGGAAGCATGCCTTCTCAGTGATGGATGATGCCCTTTTGAATGACAGAATTTGGAATGGAATTCTCTGAAGATCTGATCTCATCTTCACAAACTGATGAAATATGGTTATTCTCCCATTCTCCTAGGATGATGGTTTTGCTCCTTGTTTGCTTTTGTGTTTGTGGTTTGGTTTGGTCTGGTGTGTGTGTGTGTGTTTTAATGTTCTGGGTTGCTCTTCCAGTCAGCTGTCATCTTATTTTCTTTTATATAAAGTTATTATTGTAACTTTACTTCATTGTAAGCTGTCAGGAGTTTGGCAGCTTCAAAACTAGAACATGACATTAATACAATCCAGCAAGTAATCTTATATCCTTGGATATAAGGGAGAGAGGGAGAGAAAAAAAAAAGGAGAAAAGAGGGCTATTTAACTAGATTGACTGTTGTTGCTACTGTATATGACTTTTTTTTTTTAGTGTTTCCTGGAAATGCAAACCAACAATGGAGAAGCCGCGTTTCATTCTAACAATAAGCTTTAGTTTATACTGCTGTGTGGATGGAGGTACCAAAGTTCATGCTCTCCCTTTTCTATTCAGCCCCTTCTCCTTCAGAGAAGGTTGAAGGGAAGTTTGGAAACTGTTACTCCTATCAACTGTGATTAGCTTTAGGCTACAATATTTTAAACACATGAATTTCAAACATTGACTAATTTGTTTCGAGAAATCATTGTTTAAATGAAGCATGGTTTAAAATATATGAGTAATGCCAAAATGTACTTAACTAAAAATAGAAACAAAGGTTTTCAAAAGTTCAATATCAAAGTAGATTATGTTATTAATACACACACACACACACACACACACACACACACACACACCCAAATTAACTTATTATTGAGGACCTGCTATCTTCCCTTGACCAAAATGACCAGGATCAGGGATGATGTTCCATAGGGAGAAAGCTGTAACAGAAAATGACCTTCTTCTTGGTCCCCCTAGGTCAGGGGTAGCTGGCTCAGGAATTCTGGGAGTTGAAGTCCACAAGTCATAAAAGAGCCAAGGTTGCCTACCCCTGCACTAGGTGGGCTGTCTTGAAAGAAGAGACCCATAAAATGCCTGCCTCCCTAGTCTAATAGGTTGGGTCGGTGTAATTATATTGTACTTTTTAAAAAAAGAATAAGACATAAGAACATAAGAACATAAGAAGAGCCATGCTGAATCAGGCCAAAGCCCATCGAGTCCAGCATTCTGTGTCACACAGTGGCCCACCAATTGTACATGGGGATCTTGAGCAGAAAGAGAAGGCAAAACCCTCCCTTTCCCTTGACCCCCAACAAATGGTACTCAAGGGAATCCTGCCTGCCTCAACCAACATAGAGGCGGCACATGGACATCCGTTTTAATAACCACCGATACACTTTGCATCCATGAATCTATCTAGCCCTGCCTTGAAGCTGTCAAGGCTGACAGCTGTCACGACCCCTTCAGGAAGTGAATTCCATAAATCAACGACCCTCTGGGTGAAGAAATATTTCCCTTTATTTGTCCTCACTTTCTTAGCTATGAGCTTTAGGGAGATCCCCCTTGTCCTGGTATTGTGTGATAGAGAAAAGAATTTTTCTCTATCCACCTTTTCTATCCCATGCATGATTTTATACACTTCGATCAAGTCACCCCTTAAACGGCGTCTTTCAAGGCTGAAGAGACCAAGGCGTTGCAATCTGGTTTCATAAGGGAGGCGCTCCATTTCCTTGATCATTCTTGTTGCCCTTTTTTGCACCTTTTCCAGTTCCATTATATCCTTCTTGAGGTCCGGTGACCAGAACTGTACACAGTACTCCAAGTGTGGTCTCACCATCGATTTGTACAGAGGCAATACAACACTTGCTGACTTGTTTTCGATTCCCTTCCTAATCATGCCAAGCATGGAGTTTGCTTTTTTTACTGCTGCTGCGCATTGGGTTGACATCTTCATCGAGCTGTCCACCAAAACCCCAAGATCCCTTTCTTGGGTTGTCTCAGAAAGTTTGGTCCCCATCAGTTGGTAAGTATAATTGGGGTTCTTTGCCCCGATGTGCATAACTTTGCACTTGTTTAGGTTAAAATGCATTTGCCACTTTGTTGCCCACTCACACAATTTCGAGAGATCCTTCTGGAGCTCCCGACAATCAGCTTCACTTTTCACAACCCGGAACAATTTAGTGTCATCAGCAAACTTGGCTACCTCACTATTTACTTCTACATCCAGATCATTGATGAATAAATTAAAAAGTAAAGGTCCCAAAACTGAACCTTGGGGTACACCACTTCTCACTTCTTTCCATCCGGAGAATTGTCCATTATTGCCACCCTTTGCTTCCTACAATTTAGCCAGTTACCAATCCAGAACAAGACCTGTCCTCTAATTCCGTGGCTGGAGAGCTTTTTTAGGAGCCTTTGGTGAGGAACTTTGTCAAAAGCCTTTTGAAAGTCAAGATATACAGTATCAACTGGGGCCCCTTTATCTATGTATTTATTTACACCCTCAAAGAATTCTAACAAGTTAGTAAGACATGATTTGCCTTTGCAGAAACCATGTTGATTTTCTTTCAGCAATGCCTGTTTTTCTATGTGCCCTGTAATTTTATCTTTAATAATGGTTTCCATCAGTTTGCCTGGAACTGAGGTTAGACTGACTGGTCTATAGTTTCCTGGATCACCTCTGGATCCTTTCTTGAAGATCGGGATTATATTTGCTTCCCTCCAATCCTCCGGTACAGTGCCTGATCTTAGAGAAAGATTGTATATTTTAGCTAGAAGTTCAGCAATTTCACACTTGAGTTCCTTGAGAATTCTAGGGTGGATGACATCTGGACCCAGCGATTTGTTGACGTTTAGTTTAGAAAGGTATGCAAGAACATCTTCCTTGTTTATCTCTATCAGGTTTAATTCTTCTATTTCCCTCCCTGGGAAAACTAATTCAGTGGCAGGCAAATGTTCTCTATCCTCCTCGGTGAAAACGGAGGCAAAGAAGTCATTTAGCCTCTCAGCAATCTCCTTGTCTTCTCTGATTATCCCCTTCTGACCATTGTTATCAAGTGGCTCAACTGATTTTCTGGTTGGGTTCCTGCTTCTGATGTACTTAAAAAAGGTTTTGTTATTATTTTTAATATTCTTGGCTATATGCTCCTCAAAGTCTCTCTTTGCTTTCATGACTATCGCCTTGCATTTGGTCTGCCAGAGTTTGTGATCCCTCCTGTTCTCCTCGGTAGGAAGAGCCTTCCATTTCTTAAATGAGTTTTTCTTCTTTCCAATAACCTCCTTTACCTCATTCGTAAGCCATACTGGTATCCTCTTGGACTTTCCAATCCTCTTTCTACTTTTAGGAATGCATTTTATTTGAGCCTGCTGTAACGTATTTTTAAACAGTTTCCAAGCATTTTGGAGGGATTTGACTTTTTTTTACTGTTCCTTTTAGTTTCTTCTTTACTATTTTCCTCATTTTGTCAAAATTCCCTCTGTGAAAGTTTAAGGTCTCTGTGTTAGTTTTCACTGACAATACTGAAATTAGTCTTATGAATGTCTGCTTTAGGCTACCATTTTGCAAGTCTACTAGCTGCAGGATCTGCTCATCTCAGGTTCACTTTCTTGACCACATTTTTTCTTTTGAGAAACCAAACACATAACACAATTCTATGACAAAAATCTTAGAATATGCTAATATCTCTCAACTGTTACAACCACGTTCTGTATTCAGTGATGGTCTGAAAATTTTACCTATATTATTTTGCACTCCCCAGTCCAAAGGAAAGATCCTGTCACTATATTTTCATAGTTGTCATAATAAGCAATTAGGGAGTACAGAACACCCAGCGATCTATGAGGTGCATTTCTGCTTATCAGCCAGGTCTACCTAATGAAGTGTTAATTAAATAAATTACTCTATTTCCTTCTCATTAATAGTCCCAGTGAGACTTTTGTGGACAATTTCCTTATTAGTTATTCAGAGCAGATGGCCATTTGGCACTGTGATACTTTATATGTTAGAGACGTTGCACAAGTTAATGGTAAACTAGAATGCAAAACTTTTTTCTTGAAAGTTCTAAGAATTCTGTCTTGTTACGATTTCAGCTGGCACATTTACATTACCAAGCACTTTTCTTTCTAGCAAACTAGTAAGAATATTCAACTATTCTATCTTGAGAAGTGAGAATGCTCATATATTGACAGCATAGACTAATATGTGTAGTAGGCGAGATGCGTTTGTCACTTTATGTTCAAATTAAGTAGACTTCCTCTCTACTAAAGCGGATAATACATGGATGGACATACATATCATTATTGCAAATCACACACATTTTATTGTCTTCATTTTGGCTTAACCTTTCATCTAGTTTCTTATTGAAAGTCACAAGTATTTCACATCAGGGTAACAAATACCTGAAATAGTATACATTATATATATAACCAATTAAACTGAACATTCCTTTGCATGTCTAACAGCAATTTTTCTATACTGCAAACTGATGGCTGTGTTCTTGAACACATCTCTGATATTTCTTCTCTGGAAGAAATGGAGTGTTCTCATTGAGAAAATTCAGACATCCAAAATACTTGCCCAGGGTTAAATTTTTCAAAATGAAAAAGGTCTTCTGCAGTCACGACATAAGCCTAAGACTGAAAATCAGGCTTGTCAGATGCTATATTTTTTCTATCCTGCTCTATGGAGTAGAGAGTTGGTCTCTGACAGAAGGCCACCTGAAGAGACTAGAAGCATTTGAAATGTGGATTTACAGGCGGCTGTTACGTATAAGCTGGGCTGACAAGATCAGAAATGAGGAGGTGATAAGCTGCCTGGGAAAGCCAAGGGAAAGCATCAAAATAATTAAAAAACGAAAATTAGAATATTTCGGACATGTGATGCGACACCCAGAAAAATACAGCATACTCCATTTAACCCTCCAGGGAAAGATTGAAGGCAAACGAGGTCCAGGCAGAAGAAGAACATCATGGCTTCAAAATCTAAGGGACTGGTTTGGACAAAACTCAGCAGCACTTTTTTGTGCGGCTGCTGATAAAAACAGGATCGCCAACATGATCGCCAATGTCCGATAACGGATATGGCACAAGAAGAAGAAGAGGGTTAAATTTAAACCACCTTTCTCTTTTACTGGTGCCATATCTGTCTATTTGGGTATCTTTACTATAGGTACAATTATTCAGGAATATTACACCTTCTGCCTTCTATTTATTATTAACACAGAGTTCTATTGTGATTTTCTGACAACCAGATGGCCTTAACAGTTATTTAAACAATTGTTTTCTGAACCAGAACTGCTTTCCCATCAAACTAAACTCAGTAGATCTGCATATCCCTTTTATTCCACCACAGTTTTGCAAGCTCATTTGCAGGCAAGCAGAGTTCTGTTTCTCAGAAAAATGTAACTTGGGACCTGACCCTTAGAGAAGGAGAATAACAAGTTGGGACTGCATGTCAGTGAGCTGAAACAGCAACAAACCACACATACACACACACACACACAAAAACACACCACAGAAGCAAAAATGGAAGAGAGAGATCTTGTTAAACCTTAGCAAAGATGAGAAGAAAACAGAAGGAAAAGCCAGGAAACTTCTTGGCATTGCCAAAAGGATCTTTCAATCAAGAACAAATGGGCACAACTGAGATTGCTATTTGCCGTTGTACTTCTCAAACGACACCCTACAAGATCTAGGTAAAATGAGCTTGTTGGAGTACATTGTTGAAGAGCTTGTGTGTTGTATTTTAGGAGGGAGATATTCAAAATTCAAGCAAGTGCAAAATGGGTGTTGAGAAACTCATTGTAGTTGTAATGTTTTTTTTTACGAAATTTCAACTGTAAATATGATTTGCATTTGTATTTCATTGTTGCCAATTATATCTTACTTTTCCTCTTGTGATTCAAGGTCATGAACAGACAGAACTCTCTCCTATAACACCCTGTGAAGAGATTGGGCTGAAAAATAATGACTGGCAAGGACTGAGAATGGACTTGAACCTAATGCTTGTCCAAGTCCTTATTCATTAATCACATTGATTTTCATAAACCACTTTAAACATTGTTTGGGAAGAAAAATGAAACAGCATCAGTAATAGATGGATTAGTTGTTAACAAATTCTATTCTCTTAAAAACAGAACTAAATGCAGAAAATTTACATATTAGTCTTTTTGTTGATAAAAATCTAGTGTATAAATTTGGCCATTAAAAAATTCACTCTAGCAGTTTGCTATCACTGGATAGCTAAACTCTCTTTCTGGTGTAGCTCAGTGGTTAAGACACTGGGCTCACTGACTGAAAAGCCAGCAGCCCAGGTTCGAGACCTGAGTAGCATGTGATAGGGTGAGCTCCCATCCTCGCCCCAGCTCCCGACAACCGAACAGTTCAAAAGCATACAAATGCAAGTAGATAAATAGATACCACTTCGGTGGAAAAGTAACAGCGCTTTGCGATGTCATGTTGGTCACATGAGTGCAGCAATGTCTTCGGACAGCGCTGGTTCAATGGCTTTGAAACAGAGATGAGCACTACCCCTTATAGTTGGCAATAACTAGTGGAATAAAATCTGTAGGGGGACTTACATATGCATACACATACACATATACAGTACATGAAAAGATCTAAGGCTTTTTGGTCACTGGTGTAAGTTACTATCATCCCTAGCTATTGAAAATCTTAACTGGGGCTGGAATGAAGTGGATTGAACAGAATCTGGAGGACCAGAACTTATGTCATACATAAAAGGTTTAACAAGACAAGTTCCAGCTGTACTATTTTCAAAACAATTTTGCAATGAATATAATCCTCCTGATCTTTTTCCGAGAACATTTTTTGGGGAAATGTACTGTGACTTCAGAAACCCTTTCTTTTGATACCTTCTATATACTGTACATGTCAATCTTACTCTTTTATATTTCATTTTTATGAAATGAAGCAGCACCTCTTATTTTTGAATTGTGTGAAATTTCATTTGTTAGGCACCAAACATCCCATTTTCAGAAAATGAATCCAGAGATGGTACAAAGAAGTAATGGTGAACAAGATGCTGTCAAGAACTGTCATAGAGGAAATTGTGGTGGGCATTTTTGAGAGAAAGGTGGCTGCTTCCTAAGGAAGCTTCGCCTTAAGAGGGTTAAGAACCCCTTTAAAATGATTAATAACTTTAATGGGGGGTGGGGAGAAGGGGGAAGGATAGAAAATGTTCCTATAATTTGTTTCCTACTTTAACAGATTTCAACTGACAGCATATTATTCTCCTTTCAAATTACAACTGCATTCTAAAATCTTGGGATAAAACATTTTGAGCCTGACCTTAGATTTATATGCCATCTTTTCTCCACAATCTCCATGCATCTTACATGAGGTTACCTGTCTTTATTTTATCTCACAACTTCAATCTTCTGAGACAGATTAGTCAGAAAGTCATTAGTCCACTATGAATGGAAGATAGTTGATTTAAAAAAATCTATTTGGGGACATCTGAATATATCTTGTCCATTATTTTTCTGCTGCAGGCCACATGCATCATTGTACATGGAAACCTTCACTGGTTACCAGCTGTAATCCAGGTTCAATTCAAGGTACTGGATTTTGGCTTCAGCTCCCTAAATGTCACAGTGCCAGGATACCAAAGAAAATTCTTGGCTCATGATAAATATGCCTGGATGCTAAATATTACAGGGGAAACCCTTCTAAAGGTACCCTCACTTGCCAATAACTCTTCTGTGCTTGCCTGAATATTCATGGAGGTATATTAGCTCTTGAAAAGCAGCTTATAGGGCCTTTTAGAGTGGCAAGCTGTTTACTTTTTATCAAATGCTTGAAGATGGAGATTTCCCAAGCATCCTACACAGATCTATTCACAGAGGAGAGGGGCCTCCAGTGCTGCATGCATTCTGGGCCCAACAGTTGCGCTGCCTCCTGCTATCAACCACCTCAAATTTTCTTCATTAAATTTACTCTGCTGCATTTCATTCTCCAAGGATTGGGCTAAACCCTAAGACTCATTTTATGATGCCTTAAAATGCCACAGAAATAACTCTGTTATGACACAACTAAAGCAGAAAGTAGACAGGTGAATTTATATATTAGGCCCAATTCTGAAAAATCTCTTCGACGAGAGTGCTGCTATACAGTTTTTAAAGGTGGCAATATATCAACAAACAGAAAGAGCAAATACACAATAAAGCAAAATGCATGTTCACACACATGAGATGAGTATTAAACTAAAATGCATTTCTGCCAAAAATTCAGGAATGTAATCTTGAAGCTTAGAGTAAGCTGGAATTATTCCTCTGCTTTATTACTCACCACAGACTAATCCTATTTTTGATAACTCTATAATTCATCAGGTGATTTAAGAGACTTAAAATGAAATATGCTTACCCCACATCCTCTGTTTTACAAAACCCATGATAAATCTCTTTATTTCACTGCAAAATTTCCATAAAGATGCAGATGCAAATATGCATTCCTATTTTGTTTTGCTTTGTTTCCAAAACAACAATGTTCAAATCTTTACAATATTGTAAAATGTAAAATGTATCTTTACAATATTGATTCAAAAGAAATAATTAAAATACCATGGAAGAAGTATTCATCTGGATCTGATTCATACATTTGGATTGTTGGCACATAATTATGTAACCTTTTATAAAATAACTGCAGCAAGCCTTGTAAAATGTATATGCCAATTTAGGATAGCCAAGTCCAGATTAAGTGTGATTGTTCTAGGGAAACAGTATTAAAACAATATATTATTTGATGCTATCTTACCAGATTCAAATTATGTTTTGCTCAAGTATTCATGAGGTTTGTTGTACTCACTAAATTTTCCATTACAAATCCTGAGTATTCCTGGCATTTTAATGAATGGAGAAGAAATGCTAGCCAAGGGCCCTGGGTACATCCTAATTATCTTTGTTTTCCAACCTTCTTTAAATAAACAGCAATTCCACTGGAAGGATGGGTTTGCAATACATAACTCGTCAATTAGCAATATACAATTTGACATAGTTGGTTGCAACTGACCATTTTCCTACTCGGACAACCAAAATATACTGGGACAAAAATCATCTCAGGGGAGAGGGCCTGAGTTCTTTAACATCTGTATTCTATTGAACCAAAGTTTGCAAAGCCAAGAGATAAACAAATCTACTTCCTGGCTGCCAAGCAAGAGCTACTTTTAAGTATTCCTAATGCAGCGGTTCTCAACCTGTGGGTCGCGACCCCATTTGGGGTCGAACGACCATTTCACGGGGGTCACCAAACAACGCAGTCCGCCATTTTTTCCCCCTTTTCCTTAGCTGTGCTACTCTCTTTTATTCTATTGGCTTTTGAAAGCCAATAGAATAGATTCTCTTGAATAGAGTCTAATTCTATTGGCTTTCAAAAGCCAATAGGAATTGTCCAGGCTGTCTCTGGCCTGCTGAGCCTGCCAAAAGTCCCAGTCTGCAAACGGTGCTGCAAGTTGTCTGCAGCGAAGGCGAGCTCTCAGGAAGTTTCCACCCCTCCCTGCTGAGCAACTACTAAAACTGTAAGTAAAAGAGGGCCAGGGGTGGGAGGCCGGCGGGCGCAGGGAGGGTTGCTGGCGCGCGTGGGGCCCGGCGGGTTCCTTACCTCCCTTGGGCTGGGCCAGCTGGTGGCCCAGCCGATGGTCACCCTGCGCCATCGCTGCCCCTTTCCAGCTATGCCTCGGCCGGTGCAGGGGGCAGCACCATGCATGTGCGGTGCTCCCGGGCAGGGAAAGCCCTCGACTTACGACCGGTTGTGAAGTCCTTGACTTACGACCGGTTGTGAAGTCCTTGACTTACGACCGGTTGGGAAGTCCTCGACTTACGACCAGTTGGGGGTCGCAGCATTAAAAAGGTTGAGAACCACTGTCCTAATGGGACACATCCAGTTGTTCTTCTGGATCTTTTTGAGTCTGGGATGTAATGAGTAGCTAATCTATCTCAGATTGTGAAAGCAGCTTCCTCTTCACTATGTTGAAGTATTGGGTAGTTAGCTGTTTTTAATGTAGATAGTTTTCTGTCCATCCCTACTTCCCTCATACATTTCATATATCACCACTTATTAGGTCTAATATATAGTAGCAATCCCATCAATTTCCAGGTTTTCCTGTCTCATCCGTTGTATGGTTTATTCCAGTAACCCACCTAGATTTTCCTGGTTCCTCAGCATCTGGCATGGGCCTTGTAAATCCAAGCAGCATCTGAGCCAGCATTAAGAGGACAACAGAGTTGGAAGGGGCTTTAGAAGTCTTCCAGTCCAAGCCCTGCTCAAGCAGGAGACCCTATACCACTTCAGACAAATGGTTGTCTAATCTCTTCTTAAAAACCTCCAGGGATGGAGCCCCAACAACTTATGGAGGCAAGTCGTTTCACTGGTTAACATTGCTTTCAATGTTTTGGAGAAGCAGTTGAATCCCTCTTCTTTGTGACAGCCCCTTGGAGACTGCTATTATGTCACCCATAGTCCTTTTCTTTGTTAGACTAGACCAGGGGTAGGCAACCTCGGCTCTTTTAGGACTCATGGACTTCAGCTCCCAGAATTCCTGAGTCAGCATAGCTGACTCAGGAATTCTGGGAGTTGAAGTCCATGAATCGTAAAAGAGCCGAGGTTGCCTACCCCTGGACAAGACATTCCTGCAACCATTCTTCATATGTTTTAGCCTCCTTAATCTTCTTTGCTGCTGTAGAGTCTCAACATCTCTTTTGTATCATGGTGACCAAATGCACTATTCCAAGTGTGGTCTCACTAGTGAACATGAAGTGGCACTAACACCTTACATGATCTTGATACTATCCCTCTGTTGATGCATATCAGGACTGCACTGGCTTTTTTGGCAGCTGCAGCACATGCCTGGCTCATACAGTATTTAATTGGTCGTCCACTAGGACTCCTGGATTCCTCTCGCAGTTACTGCTATTGAGCCAAGTACCACCTATTCTATATCTGTGCATTTAGTTTCACTTGTTTAAGTATAAAACCTTGCTTTTCTCATCATTGAATTGCATTTTGTTGGATAGGGCCCAGTGTTGAAGTGTTTCAAAATCCCTCTGGATCTTGAGCCTATCTTCTAAAAAGTTGTTTACTCCACTCAGCTTAGTGTCATCTGAAAATTGGATGAGTTCCCCTTCTGCAGTTCATCATCTTTAAAAAGTAAAGTGACTTAAAGAAAAAGGAAAAATAAAATAATAATAAATCAGGAATATAGATCTGATGAAGCCAAAGTTTGGATCCCAAAATAAAACAGGATTATTCAAAGTCAAATTATTATTTACCTGAGGTGAAGCAAAATTTGAACCTGCTCCCTTGTGATTTAAGGTCTTCAAATAGTTTCAGCCTGAACAGTTTCTCTGAAACTTGCATCCTTGAGTACAGGGAACAGAACAAAACTCAATTATACCTAGTACTTCAAATTTGGATAGACTCTGATCAGTCTGAGCCACAACCCTTTTTAGACAGTCTCTGCATACTCTTGAAATAAAGACCAAGGCCATTTGGTTTTCCAAGAAACCTGTCAGCAAATTTCAGTTTCATAAATAAGATTGGAAAATACCGATTCCTCTGCCATATTGCTGGCAACTAAGAGCAAGTCATCCAAAGTATAGAGGCCTCCACAATGATTTTCCCCCCAAAGGCAGCAATTTCATAACTGGGGAAACATACTGTTCTTTATATTTTTAGGGAACCTGTGTGGGATTGTAGCATAAGAGCTATTTTAGTCTTCCAGATGTATGCTATTAGAACATCTAAATTCCCAATCAGGATGGCCAAATAGTGGTGATTTTTTTTTTTTATGGAGTCTTCACATATCCGAGAGGCATCAGCTGGAGAAAGCTCAGCCACTGCACTGAAAAGAAAATAAGTTTCCTTCCATAATGAAAGTAATATAATTACCCTTCAGGGTAAGAAATTCTTCTTGCTCTGCAGGGATTAATTTCAGTGTAATTCAAATTAACTGCCTGCTTTAATGATTTTGAGCACTTGTAGTTAATGAGGCATAGGAATGAAAAATCTAGGGCTCCTTGGATCATAATCTGAGGAAGCTAATAAACATGCCCCTTGTGCCCATGCACACACACACAAAGGCAACCACACTTTAATTTAAGCATGATGATAAAAACAGAGGCACAGAAAGTGATGTTGCTACTCACAGAAGTTTATTTTTCATTTGATCTAGATGGGAAACTGACCACCAGCATAATCAATAATTAGGGCATCTCTGCTAGGTATCGTGACAAATGTTATATTAAATCTTAAATTATGGAACAGTCAATAATAACTATATTCTGTAATTTAATATGCTTTCAGATCTAAAAGTTAGATTACCATCTTGCTGAGTGACTTTCTGAAAGTAATATCTGATTCTCTGCATCTAACAGAATAAAGCACATACAATTCCTCAAAGCTTCAAGTAGCAGAAAGTACGGTATCAGGATAAGATTTGGGTTAGTTATTAATAATTGCCCAATGGTAATCAATTGTTTTGTTTCTTTTTCCACAGCTTCTCAAGCAACCTTCCTACTTGTTTTAGATTCCAATCTCTTCATCCAGGACCAACTATAAAGAATGGTTCAAATCTCAGCTTATTTGGAAAGATCACTGTGGACAGGAAAGAAGGTGAAAACCGCAACTTTGGCACAGAGTCAAAGAAGAAATTATTTAACAGCTGTGTAGCAAAATAGAGCAGGTGTCTTAACTTGAAAATGCCCAAGCTTTTTTGGCTTTTGAAAGAATATATAGGCACCTTGATTCTTCAACTGTTTTGAAAACAAAAGACAAATCTCAGCGTAAGAAGGATGAATGGTTGCCCAAAAAAGAATTCTTAATTATATCTATCAAATATTTCAGTACTATTCAATCAGTTAATTATATAAAAAAAACTGCAATGACAATTGCAGGAAAAAAAGGCTATCATGCTTCCTAGACTTGACATCCTCTCAGTCAAATCCTCTTCTTGACCCCCTGAACAGGCCTTTATTGAAGGATATCTAATTTGTACAAGATTTCCAATTTATGGTGCAGATGCCCATGATTTCTGCCAGATATTCCCATTGGTGACATTCCTTCACCCGATATGCAGGTAGGATATGCTTGCCATCTCAAAAGTTGATCATCGCTAAATTATTCCCTAGACCCCGGCTCTCTAATATGAAAATAAATGTCTTTTCTAACCATTTGTTATTGGTTTTTATCCTATAATTATCAGGTATTTTATTGCTCTAGTGTAGATAGATATTCATTGCTTGGATTACCCCTCCTCCTGAGTTGTTCAGACTTGAGTAGTACACAAGTACTACCAAATAAAAAATAAATCACAATGTAAACAGCATGTTGTCCACCTGCTCTCACCCTGCAAGCAAGTAGAGTCAGGCTGGGTTAGTATCTAAATAGGAAATCCTAATGTTGAAAAAGTTCCCATAAAAGGCATCAGAAAACCACTTCTGTATTGCAGCCAAGTAAATTACAGGGATGTGTCCACAAGTCATACAGGAGTGAAGCTCAATTCAAAGCCCTGATATAAAGCTGATTGAGATCACACAAAGGAGAACTCTGAACTTTAACTCACTATCGAGTTCCTACCAGTAATGATATTCTAAGCAACTTTTTAAAAAGCATCTTAAAATTATGAAATAATTTGGTTGGTTTTCTATTTGAGAAACTGCAAGAAAATTAAGATCCTAACCAGTTGTAGAGTCTTATCTTCATGGAATAATTTGACATGAAAACCTGAGAAATACTTCTTCCCCATGATAATAGAAAATAGCTGTATCCTAGAATGAGTTATTTGAAGAGAAATAGCCTGCTCGATGATAATGTCCTCTCCAATTTTGAATGATGAAACGTTACTTCTGGAAATACGATCACTGCTTGCCTCTACTATTGCTCCCACCTTAAGCTAAGCATGTGCAAACATGTCTGCCACCTGCTTCTTCCAAAGGATATTTAGACAATGCATCATTGTGATTTCAAATGAAAAACCATAAACATTACGTGTGCACTAAGCTCAATATGGAAGCAGCTACAGAGACAAGGTCCATATAAAAAGTATTCCTTGATATATATATTTTAGGATGCTATAAAAGTAGATCTTAAGTAGAGCCAATCTTTTTTTGCTAAAATGTTCCATAAAGCAATTATGCCTGCTGCTCTCTAGGAGAGTTGGAATTGCAATTTATAGCAACTCCCTGTGATTGCATTCAACACCTCTAGAAGGCATCAGGTTAGAGAAAGTTGCTTTAGAAAGTATGCAGGTTTTATGGAATAAATCTGTTGGCCCTAAAAATGAAAGAAGAAAATAGATAATACCTATAAAAAATTAAAGCTTCGCATGCACCTGAATACTATATTATTATGGTGGCATAGTGGTTAGAATGCAGCACTGCAGGCTAACTCACTGCTCACTGTCAGGAGTTTGATTCTGACCGGTTTCATCCTACTGTGGTTAGTAAAATGAGGACCCAGATTGCTGGGGCAATATGCTGACTTGACAAACCACTTACAGAGGGCTGTAAAAGAACTATGAAGCAGTATATAAGTCTAAGTGATATTGCTATCGCTAATATATTAAATTACATATTGCAAAAAGAACTTTGCTGAATGTGGAGGAAACTATTATTGAATTCCCATTAAAGCAAAGTCAACTTACTGGATATTTAGCTACTCAAAAGGATATCCAGTAATGAAAAAACTCCATCACTGGCAAGAACAATTCATTTATGCAGACCAACTTGTACAGAACACAACATGAAACAGGCTTCATTCATAATATGTGAGTCACTCTTGCGCTTGCATTTAACAGTTATAATTTAAACTCCTATGAATATAACAGTTTGGGCTTGTAAAGATTAAATTCCACAAAGCGCTAGGTTTCTGAGAGGTAAGGATATCAGTTCCAGAACTCTGTTTGATTAGCCAGTGCAGTTGCTATATCTTTATGTCTCCAGGAACATCCAACTGACGCAATTCCACTAACAAGCAGATAAGCAATTATGTTTGGAACTGCTGACAGTATTGTTTATTTTGATTCATTACACTAAAGAGGCCTTCTAAATGGTGGTTGAAAACCAAATCCTCCTTTGAGCCCCAGCACTGGATGCTGCATCTAGTTTGCATCTTAAGAGTGAGGAGAAAAATATCCTGCAGTTGTGAAGCTAAAGAAGTTACAGCTAAAGAATGCCCAAGAAAAATAAATCATAATCAAATCAATTTCAGCCAATATGAATTAGTTACTAACCATAAGAACTGAGGTTTAAAAACCCACTTTGTTAGATTTATACAAGAATGCAATGGACAAATCCCCCCCCCACCAAAAAAAATGTTTTACCAGTCATTACAGGATGGGAATGTAGTAAGATTTGGTTCAAAGCAAATCTGTTTGAGATTCAGCAGTTTCTTATGTTTGATATTCAGTCAGTAAAAGAAGAGCCCGTAATTTCTCCTACATTGTGCAAGATGAAGTAAGTGCATGCTGAGAAGTAAATGGCTCATATCTGAAACATAAAGCTGATACAAGTCAGAAGCGCCATCAAAGACATCAAGATTCAAAGTAAAATCCATGTTTATTTTTCTCACTGACAGAAGGCTATTTGAACTAACAGACCATGTACACTGATTCTTTCTCCTTTGTAAACAACTGCATCTACCCACATTTAATCCAGACAGGTGTGGGTTTTGCCATGGAGATGACAGATCAAGCTATTTGCCTCTCTCTTCCATTCTTCTCTGTCTTGATACCTATGCATGGGGTCATGGACAAAATGAAATGACTGCAAACCTATCAGTAGAATAACTAAAACTATAAAGAATACTTTTACTGTGCTGCTATTAAAATCCTTCTAACAGATCAGTACTCACTCTGAACAAAGGATCTGAACCTAAAGTACAACGTGAATGGTAAATTAGTATTTTTTAAACATAAGCAATATATAGTAAAACAAATGCTATAGCTACCTTTGAAAAACAGATTCAAAAGGTGGGCTAGTACTGTTTAATATTTAATATCTATGATGGAAAGTGCATCATAAAGAAGGAGTGGAGGGAATGTCAATAATACCTTCATGATACCACAGATTAACAGCCTACCACATGATTATGCCAGTAGAAGCTTAGCCTGGATCAAAAAAAGGAGAAGAGTTTTCCAGCTTTGCCTTTAACTTCTTCTAAGCAACAGTGAATAGCACTAACTAATAGGGTTAAAGGAGACACACTAGAAAGGACCAAAATGTGTAGGAAACCAACTGACTTGTACAAAAATAACTTATTTGTGATTATGATTTATGTTAAGCTGCTTGATAAAACAACCAAGTCAAGCTTTACACAAAATTGATTAACTCACTCCCCAAAATAAGCATGTCCACACAAACACACACTGGCATTATAGATTATACTTATTTAGATGTCAGGTAAAGAAAAAGGAGATGTTCAAAATATCCAGTTAAGAAAGAGACAGGTAACTCTTAACACACTGAGGCCATTTATTTAGCTATGAAATATATATGATTCAAGAGCAAGTATTTGAAAAGCTAAGCTAGATAAAGCTAGATTTTTCATAAGATTGTTAAAATCAGTATTGCTAGACTCAATTTGCAATTGCTCTGATAACCCCGATGGTAGCTAGGGGATTGTTCTAAAATGAAACTGATAGAAGATTGTACACCTCCTTATATGAGTGAAATTAGAATGTTGCTGTCTTTAGAATGGTATATACAGTCTACTTTCCTTTTCTTAAACAATCGGGCAGAGAAGTATAAATGTTATGTCATTTGCTCATTTTGCCATTCTAAAGATTGCCTCTGCATATCCCTCCCTGAAACATTGCTGAGCACCAGAACTTTGATAATGTATCAAGCTAAAGTACTATATGTAATCATCTAAAATGGAATGGTCTATGAATCCAATTCCCAGCTGAATCCCACAAAAAAGGTCTGTGGCTATGTACACCTGATGAGTTCCATTTAGGGAGGGGGAAAAAATCACTAGATGTGTCCTGCTGCCAGGTGGTCAGTATATATATGCTAGTACTAATTGAAGTTAGGAGATTTTATTCTAAAATTTAATTTTAAACCAGCATTATTGCTTTTTATTTTTATTTATGAAAATGATGTGTTGCCAATGTAAATCAAGAATGATTGTAATTGTATTGGGTATCACATTTCATGCTTATATCACAAAAGGAACAAACTCAGACACAAAAATAAAGTTCAAGATGGCCAATACTGCAAGGAAAACAAAGGGGATATAGCAACCTATACAAAAAGAATCAATCACTGTAATTTTCACTAAGTAATTTTACTTCCAGTGGTCAGAACTGCAAATATGTACATTCTGCTTAAGACTCCGTGTAAAACAATAACCAGAGATGACGATAGCTCTACTGTGTTTATCACTCGAAGAAGAAGTTGATTACATTAAAACCTACAACAAACTGAAGTAAGCTGTAATACCATTTTATCCAAGGCAGTACAATCAATTATATTCTTTGGTGTAATTATGACATATTTATCTCACAGAAAGGAAGGAAGAAAAGTACTTCTAGCTGTAGTCCACAGATCCAAAACCAAACCTGTTCCTCTGCCTCGCTCATTTTTAAAATTATTATTAATAATCATCTAATTACAGAAATGTTTGGTCAAACAACCCAACACAGAGTATCCTGCAGCTAATGCTGATGTTATAGAGTAGTTGAGTGGGGTTCAGCAACTCACCTTGCCAAGTAGCTTCACAGCATGTCAAACTACAAAAGTAGCATTTGATAAATCAGAGGCCAGTGACAGAAGGTGAACCACAGATCCAGGAAGTATGCCACTGTATTGCAGGCTCTCAGGACAACTTCCAAAATTGCTTCCCGGCTGCTGACTGGCCACCAGGGCAACATGTTGGAACTATTTCATTTTTCATGACAGTTTACACTTAGCCAACCTCAGCTATCCTCAGTAATTTAACCACACACAATTCAGGACTTTAATAGATGTCCAGATCAGAAAAATCATTCTGATTGCCTTTGAAATGAATGATTCAGACAATGTCTGAAAGTAAGCAAAACTTCTCTGAAATAGCCAGAGCTAATTTGTCTACTATCCTTAAAGACTCCTAAAAAAATAGAGTTCTTAGACATCAGTTTAAAATTCCCAAGCTCCCTGTAATACAAAAGTAGAAAAAAGGGAGTCAAGCTATTCTCCAAAGTGCCAGAAGGCAGGACAAGAAGCAACGGATGGAAACTAATCAAAGAGAGAAGCAACCTAGAACTAAGGAGAAACTTCCTGACAGTGAGAACAATTAATCAGTGGAACAACCTGCCTCCAGAAGTGGTGAATGCTCCAACACTGGAAATTTTTAAGAAGAGACTGGACAGCCATTTGTCTGAATAGGGTTTCCTGCCTGAGCAGGTGATTGGACTAGATGATCTCCAAGGTCCCAACTTTATTATTATTATTATTATTATTATTATTATTATTATTATTATTATTATTATAATATAAAAGTAGACTGAGAGATAGGGAAGAAGAGGGGGGAGAGAAGATATTCGATTCTCTAACGATAGTTATAGATCCTCATACAGATGTAATCATCATGATATTCCCCTTAGGAAAACCAATACGTATGGAAAGTACACAAAAAGTGAATGTAATTGCTTGGACAAGCCCCTACACTTTTCTTGACAAGATTTTTTGAGGCAGTTTCTACTGTCTTCTTCTTAGGACTGAGAGTGATTGGCCGAAGGTTACCCAGAAAGCTAGTCAATCCTAGCCTTATAAGTAGCGATGGCAGGTGTTCAGTAACCACAGTAGAGGTAATTTATACCTCCACAATCTCATTATTTGAAAAGCTGGTACCTTCCTTCCTTGTTAATGGCAACCACTACACTCTATTCAACCTGTAAGCAGGATACATCTTTTTGCCACAAATATGTTCATTGTCACAGGTGATGGCAATGTCTAAATGTCTCTGTTCCAAGGCTCACTTTGCAGGTACCTTAGGACTTGTTACGATAATAAAACTTCAAAGAACAGATTGTAACAGACTAATGAACATCAACATCATGTTTGCAGGAACATAAAGTTAGTGTATGATGCTGCAGCACAATTTATTTAAAACAATTGTGGACTGGAATCTTATTAATGGCAAGAAGAGGGAATAATATAGGATATTTGGCCCAACTTACAGAAAAATATCATTTTGACAAACCAGCAGCTTCATTTTAGAGCACAATGTATGGTGATGCCTTACAAATTCTTAGTATGGGAAATAGAATAGAATAGAATAGAATAGAATAGAATAGAATAGAATAGAATAGAATAGAATAGAATAGAATAGAATAGAACAGAACAGAATAGAACAGAACAGAACAGAATAACTTTATTGTCACTTTGAATGTACCTTAATTGGCATACATTAAAATGAAATTTTGTTGCATACAGCTCTCAAAGGGCCACCACCTGCAATATACACTATACGAATATGACAAAAACAAATAAATTAAAAACACAGAATTATGCATATACCCACATATATTATAGGACACAGAGAAACAACAGTCTAGTTTGGATTATGTATACATGTGCATGACGAGGAAAACAAATCTTGCGAGTTTACCAGACAGATGGCCTAGGGTACAAAGCTATTACAGAATTGAGTAGTCCTGCTAGAAATATTTTGAGACCTCCTCTCAGAGGGGAGCAACAAAAACAGACCATAAAGTGGGGTCTCCAACAATGCTTTGAGCTCTAAGCACACAGCGCTTATAAGCAGCAACTTGAATACCAGGAAGCAAGCTTCCTATGATCTTATAATCCCTTGGAAAAAGAATTTACAATTTACCTAGGTTTTCAGAGATAAGGAGGAGAGTTACTGTAAGATCATGCTCCATTCTGGAACTCCACATCTTTTTGCAGATGCTCACGCCATAGTTGGCATCTATATCTCTTGGGGAATTGTGTGCAAGTTTTCTGGTCTATTCTGCCAGCTGCTCTCCAAGGTTTCAAGAAGAGGATTTTCCCTTAACTGGAACAGCCAGAATGCAAGCATGTGTTCTATAAATGAACTACAATCCTTTCATAATTAAAACAAAAATTGTTTCTCTTCAGTCAGTTCATATTATCCAAATTGATTCTTCAATCAGGCAGCAGGAGCAAGTATTTTCCCCCAGACCCACATGGATTAGGAATGGATTTTTTCCTCTATGATATGAGCAAACCCCGAAGCAAACACATGTAGACTGGAAAAACCTGGGATATATGGATGAGATGGACCCCCTTTTCTTGTCCTCTGTACAAGTTTCTTCTTACATCAATAATGCATTTACTGCAACCCTTCTCATGTAGTTATCGGCATTTTATGGACTAACTGGACTATTAACTTTTCAGCCAACTTTTCTTTTCTTTGGTCTATTTTCGTAGAACATAAAGTTTGCACGTACATTATATCCTCAAAAGTCATTTTGAGGATATACTGTAATGTGGACGAATACTGTCTACATTGCTTGCAAGATTAGATATTTACTTGCTCTTCATTTTCTTAAGAGAATGTTCTGTAACTTTGGGAAAAAAGAAACTTCCAGCTAGATATTGTTTGGCCATGTGTTCATTCTGTAAACAAAATTGCCAGTCCTTGAGTTGGATTTTTACAATGAGTTTTTCTCTGGATAGTTTAAGATGGCAGGAGATGTACAGGCTGTCAGGTCCACTTTCAAAAGTGAACATACTAATCAGAGCTAATTAGCATCCTTTTTCATTAACTAGAAATTGTCTTGATGCTTAAAGTTCCTGTGACTCCACTTGTTTAATTTTAAATATTTGTCCAGTTACAAAAATATAAGTACATGTCCATTTATTGGAGGCAGGGGATGGGGGTTGTCTTTCTTTCTGTACATTTCAAAGCCATTATTTTTAAACCTTTGTAGGGATGTCTTTTCAATGTTTCAGATTTTATGATAACAGAAACACAACGTAGAGAATTTATGAAAAGGCTCTTTTTCAGAGAAAAGCATATTCAGCTGGGGCACAGAAAGGTGACACTCCATCAAAACTCAGAAAGGAAGAGGATTGTGTAAGAGGAGCATTATCTGAGGTGTCCTGGATCTAAGAGCTTTAAGTATTATCCCCAACACTTCCAACTGTGAACCTTCACTACATCATTGTAATTTAACCCTATCAACTTTCTCATACTTGCATCCTTTGCTAGTTCCATTTTCTGAAAAATCTTTAAAGGTGATTCTAAACAGGACACATTCCAACAAAAAAACTGAGTACATGTGGCCCCATCCCTTAAGAGTGACAGGAGATGTTCTTGGTAGAGATGAGTGAGGAATACTTGGAGAGTGCACCAAATTTATACACTACCAGCAGGGTCACATAAGACATGCTGTAGCAGCTGCCAATTAAAAAAAGGAGGCACCCATATTGGACAGTAATGATATAAAACAAAGCTGGAGGCATTGATAACAGCAAAGGAATCATTTCATATTGTGCAGGAGAAGGCAATGATAAACCACTTCTGTATTATACCAAGAAAACTGCATGAGTAGAAAATATAAAATGACTAAAAAGGAAAAACACCTGCTTGTCATCTGCATGTCAACAACACAATCAAAACCTATTTCATGATCTATCTTACTAGTTTCACCTGAAAGTCTAGGTAAAAGACAGATCATCATGGAGAAAATATATCTATGTGGTTGCTAGCGGTCAAAATTTGATGGCACATAATCAATCAACTAATTTCTCATAGATGTCACATATTAAATGAAATGGGGAACAGGATTGAACATCAGTTCCTCAGCATTATCTTCTATGATAGGACATAAAGAATTACTGAAATTATTATGAAATGCCTATTTCTGCCAAATGATTCAAAAGGATGTTATAATTAAAATCAAAACTGCTCAGAAGTCCAGAATAACAGATTGGATATACATCCTTTCTTTATCTCCCAACGTAGATTATCTACCAGGCAAATTTCAATCTCAAATTCTGGTCTATGGCTAAACTGAACGGGCCTATTTATACATGCTATCTTCCAAAGCATCTTGCCCAAGAATGGCAAACTGGAAACTGAACAGTAACTATTGGTAGGTCTAATTTTTTACAGTAGAGATTTCACAACAGCTATATTACAACAGGATAAAGGGAACCATCTATAATTCTCTGCATTCCTTATCAGACTTCTCTTGGCTGCCTTAATAAGAGTAAGGCTATCAGCTTGAATAGGATTGGTATTATTCTTCCAAGAATTTTGTCCACAAACTGTGTGAACTCAAAGATGAATGAAGAATCACAAGTACATACAAGTATTTAGAATTTCTATAACCAAAAAACCCACGAAGGAGGAAATGTAAATGTTTTTAGAGGCAAGCCAGCTATGGCATTCCCTCTCTGTGCAAATGTGGCTGGCAGCAGCTCAAAAGACATCTGTTTAGTCAAGCTTTTAATTAAATCTATACTGCTGTGTCTCGTGCCTTCCTGTTACCAAATTTAATATGCTTTTATTATTTTATTATTATGTTGTACTTTGGCATGCTGCAGTTCCATAGCTTTATTCTGTTGCTGTGATGCTACAGTTTTAAACTCTCCCAGGTTATGCACATAATGAAAATCAGGTAACACTTTGTAATTAAATAAAAAAAGCCATTCCCCTTGAGGCATCCAGGCAATAATCCCTAACATCTGTTTCAGACCTGTTCACATCAGAAGGTAGATTTGAATGATCCAACAGATGAGAAATTATTATTTTTCATAAAAAAATTGCAAAAGTTGGGAAATTGTACAACTGGGATTTTAAAAAGGTGCAATTCCCTGTGATGCAAGAAGCTGTTGGCCCAATTATTCTGTTGATTAATTCCACAGTAAAACGGATGGTTGGCTTGAGTTGCTCATGTAAACAGAAGCAGCAGCATCTGGATTGTCTGTCTATGCTCATCTGTAGAGCAATGTTGCTGGTGCTAATAGTCTAATAAAAATTTGTTCTCTACCTTGCCACAGACCTCTTAAGCCAAAGTGTCTGCATTTTGTCTTCCATCCTATGACACCTTTGTCTTTCTCTCTCCTTCTCTCTCTTTGCTTTACTCCTTCCCCGCCCCATCCCCCTTGCCCTATTCCCCACACAACTGAGAACAAAGAATATTCCATGTGAACTAAAAAATACCAGTTTAGAATGCATACATATAATTACATACCTAGCAATTTAATCCTTGACTGGTCTGCATTCTTTTAAAAAAAATATTATTTCTGTTGCATAAACTTTACACTCAAGTGATAGTTGAAGTGGGTATTTAAAAGATGAGATTTAATAGTGTGATATTTTTAAATAAAAATCAAACTGTGTAAGAAAAAAAATTCAAAAGACCATTTGTTATTTTTCTTCCTCCCTTTTCCCTCTAACTGCTAGCTGCTATTTAAATATTTTTGTTCTATGCTTTAATCTTCTGCAGTTCTTCTGTTTAAAAATTCTAATTCTTTTAAAACAGTTTCTCTTTTTCTTTCAAAAAAATACGTTCCAAGTCTTAACTTGCATTGTCTGGAGGCCGTGCGGGTCTGGATGGGGAGGAACGGACTCAAGCTCAACCCTTCCAAGACCGAGTGGCTGTGGCTACCGTCGTCCCGGTTTAGTCAATTGATTCCTTCGTTGTCCATTGGGGGCAAAACAGTCGCCCCCACGGAAAGGGTTCGCAATTTGGGAGTCCTCCTGGACTCACGGCTGTCTTTAGAGGACCATCTGACGGCCGTGGCCGGGAGGATGTTCTATCAGGTTCGCCTGGTGCGCCAGTTGGGTCCCTTCCTAGACCGGGACTCGCTATGCACAGTTACTCATGCCTTCGTCACTTCCAGACTGGACTATTGTAATGCTCTCTACATGGGGCTCCCCTTGAGGTGCACCCGGAGGCTTCAGCTGGCCCAGAATGTGGCCGTGCGGGTAGTGACTGGAGCATCATGGCGCTCCCACGTAACACCGCTCCTGTGCGAGCTGCACTGGTTGCCGGTGGCCTCCCGGGTGCGTTTCAAGGTGTTAGTGACCATCTTTAAAGCGCTCCATGGCATCGGACCCGGATATTTACAGGACTGCCTTCTGCCAGCAAATACCTCCCGCCGTCCAGTACGCTCCCACAGAGTTGGTCTCCTCAGGGTGCCGTCGGACAGACAATGTCGGCTGGCGACCCCCAGGGGGAGGGCCTTCTCTGTGGGAGCTCCAACACTTTGGAACGAGCTCCCCCCCCCCGAACTCCGTACGATGACAGAATTGCGCTCCTTCCGTCGAGAATTAAAAACACATCTTTTTCGACAAGCCGGCCTGGGATAGTAGCTCCGGTACCAAGGCCATAATTGTTTTAGGGGATTGTTGCTTTTAAGACAATGTATTGGGTTTTTAATGATTTTGGGCCACATTGATTAATCTATTTTTAATTTATTTTCCTTTTTGTATGTTGATGTTTTTAATTGGGCTGTACACCGCCCCGAGTCCTTCGGGAGCGGGGCGGTATAGAAATTGCAAAATAAAAATAAAATAAAAATAAAATATGTTGTATATATGGAAGCCATTCCTACTTGATTTTAGTTAGAGCTTTGTGAATGTATATAGTCCATTTTTTCACTGTCACGTATTCTTCAATTCTGGTCAATTAATTCTGTGTTGTCAGCAAGGCTTCTCTTTTATAAAATACTAGTTGATTTTTAGCAAACAGAAGAATCCACAGAAAATGAACCCAAGTACAATGTCAAAGGAAAGGGAGGACATAAATGATCTGTAGTTCACTGAATAGGGACAAGCTGTTATTTTAGAAACACTAATTCTTTTTAACCTAAGCATTGGATGTTTCTTATCTTAAGCATTCATAGCCACTGCTCCTATGAAGGTATTGTAAAAAGTATAATTAAGGATCTCTGGTTACTCTGGGTAACAATTAAACAGTGATTTATTAAAAGCCAAAGCAAATATTCATATCAAGAGTTAATAGATTAACAAAGAAACTAATTGGCCGAGAAAAGAGAACTTCTCTTCTTGATGCAAATGGAGAAAGCTAGCACGGAAATGTTTAGGTTACCTAAGGCATTGCAATATCTTTCTCCACCTGGGTACTTTCCATAAATACTTCTTGATTAAAAAAAAAAAGTATTCTCCCCCTTTCAGATGTTATGGGTTTTTGTGCATCCTTGCCATTGAAAGTTATCAGAGTTTCATGTAAGTTGCACTGATGCAGAAACAAAATCTGAGTAAATGAACAACACTGAAGTCTAAATATTGCTTGTTTCATTTATTCCACAAACATCCAACATATCAATGTGAATAAGTAACTGTTCCTTTAGATTCAGTAACTGGTTGCACAACCTTTAGTTGCAAAGAGTGTCTTTCTGTAATTGATTGGTCTCTCACATCACTGTGCAGGAATTCTGTTCCATTCCTCTGTGCAAATTCCTTCAACTTTTATCTATCACAAGCTGGACAGATCCTGCCACATCATTTGAACTTTGGCTTGGCCATTTTAAAACACTAAGTTTTTCCTCTTTGTTCAATTTCTTGTTCCCAAACTTTTATATTTGAGATTGTCCTGCTGGATATCCCACCTGCTATTCAGCTTTCAGGTATGAAATGCTTCATATTGTCCTGTAGAATTCTCTGACACAGAACAGAATTCATGCTTATTTCAATTAGCAAAGCATCTTCTTACCGTGACACTCATACCTCCATGTTTGACAGCCAGCATACGGTTCTTGTTGTGAAATGCAGTGTTTATTTTCTACAAGCTATAATGACCCCGACGTAGTATTATACCTTCTATTTTTACTTTTGACTCCAGCAAAACAGAAGCACAGAATACGTGGTAAGACCCTCACTGTGATGAAGGGAAACAACATTTGTGAGATTATACACTGCACAGGTAACCCACAGCAGCGCTGTTGTGTTTTTTTAATGTACTCACATAATTATGGTATACTGTATGTCTCTGTTTATAAAACAAACAACACTTTCTCTTATGTATTTATTGTATTAGAACTTCTGCCTTTGCCCTTATATTTAATGGCAAAAATAAGGAAACATTCCAGGTATAATGGCTCAGGAATTCTGCGAGTTGAAGTCCATGAGTCATAAAAGAGCCAAGGTTGCCTACCCCTGGCCTAGGCCTTCTTGTTGTCTTGTCTGGGTAATTACTTTGCTTATAGTAGGTTTTTAACTGTGTTTTAATTTTGTAAGCCACCGAGTCTTTTGGAAGTTGGGTGGCTTTAACAAATTAATAAATAAAGTATGTACAAGCTGGCATATGACATAACAATGGCATAACAACAGGGTTTTCATTTTCCAGTATACATCCATGCAATACGTCATACATAGGGTTTAATTAATTAATTGTCATATAATAAAATGAACAAAACATCTGAATTCCAAATTCAAGACACTGCAGTTATGTGGGAGTATTAAGTACTAGTATACCAATCTACAGCATGATATATCAGCTTTGCATTTTGATTCAGATTTGAGAGTTTGAAGTGCTACTACTATTCATATTCTGAGCAAGTAAGGAATGAATAGTATATAATATCTTGATCTTGATCTCAGTTTAAATCAAAAGCTAACCATGAAGCCTAAACTTACCTTTAGTACCCAAAACAACACATCTTACCGTATTTTCTGGAGTATAAGACAACTGGGCATATAAACCGACCCCCGACTTTTGAGAAGATTTTCATGGTTTAGAACAGTGGTTCTCAACCTTCCTAATGCCGCGACCCTTTAATACAGTTCCTCATGTTGTGGTGACCCCCAACCATAAAATTATTTTCGTTTCTACTTCATAACTGTAATTTTGCTACTGTTATGAATCGTAATGTAAATATCTGATATGCAGGGTGTATTTTCATTGTTACGAATTGAACATAATTAAAGCATAGTGATTAATCACAAAAACAATATAGCAATGCTCGCTGGAGAAGCTTACTCTTCCTTGCTCAAAAATGTTGGGAGGGAGGGAAGGGGAAGGAAGGAAGGAAGATTGAAGGGGAAATGAAGGAGATGGAGAAGGAAGGAGATTGAAGGGGAAAGGAAGGAAGGAAGGAGAAAGAGATTGAAGGGGATGGAGATGGAGATGATGGAGATGGAGATGGAGATGGAAGGAAGGAAGGAAGATTGGAGGGGAAAGGAAGGAGATTGAAGGGGAAAGGAAGGAAGGAAGGAAGGAAGATTGAAGGGGAAAGGAAGGAGATGGAGAAGGAAGGAGATTGAAGGGGGAAGGAAGGAAGGAAGGAAGGAAGGAAGGAGAGAGAGATTGAAGGGGAAAGGGTGGAGATGGAAGGAAGGAAGATTGAAGGGGAAAGGAAGGAGATGGAGGATGAAGGAGATTGAAGGGGGGAGGCACTGCCAAGGACGCACAAGCAGCTCTGCATAATTACCCGGGGAGGGGGAGGAGGCTCTGGCAGAGAGCCTGGTGAAGAGCCAAGCGGCGGCACATCCGGGGCCTTGGAAGCTGCGCAGAGAATTCGTGTGCCTCGGAGCCGCTGGCTGCCCTCTCACACCCGCCAACCTGGAGCCCCGCATCCTCATTCTGACACCTCTTGCCCTCTCCCAGCTGCCCCCCCGGGACCTGCCCGCCCCTCCAGCCTCCTGAGCGCCATCGCAGCAGTGGGGTCACGGGAGCCCCTTTCCACGCCACGCAGCCCATCAAACGCAAGAGGGGCACGGCCAGAGCGCCAGCTCCCGCTCGGAAGGCACTGCTTCTCCCCTCCCCGCCCGGCCGGCTGGCCTCTGATGCACATGCGGGCATCGCCGCCACCTCGCCCTCTTCCCTGCCCCTTTGCCGCTTCCGAGGCCTGGAGCCCGGCGAGCCGGGAAGAAGCCGCTCCTGCCTGGCAGCCCCACGGCCGCGCCGGGCACCATAGGGCCGAGGCGGCCTCCGATGGCGAGGGAGAATGGCTGGGCGGTGCAGGGGAGTCTCCCGTGTGGCACGGAGGGCAGCCAGGGGCGGAGCGCAGCAGGGCAATCAGAAGGCATGGAGACCAGCTTGGCGCTGCAGCTCAGCTTAGTTGGCAGCGGCAGCAGCGGCGGAGCAGCCCAGCGGAGCACCAGCACAGCCCAGACCCGGCTCGGCTCAGACCAGCCGCTGAGCCAGCCCAGGGCGGCATCGGGGGTGCGCGCAATGGGGCTGCGGCAGCAGGAGCAGGCGCTGTCAGAGGAGAAGGGCACCCTGGAGGCGGAGGAGGCGGCAGAGGAGGAGGAGGAAGAGGGTGGCGGCGGCTGGATAGAGGAGCGGTATCTCGGTTTCTAAGACCATCGGAAATATGTGTTTTCCGATGGTCTTAGGCGACCCCTGTGAAAGCGTTGTTCGACCCCCAAAAGGGTCACAACTCACAGGTTGAGAACCGCTGGTTTAGAAAGTTGTCTTATACGCCTGGAAAATATGGTATTTTCCGGCGTATAAGACTGGGCGTATAAGACAACTTTTGAGAAGATTTTCATGGTTTAGAAAGTCGTCTTATACGCCAGAAAATACAGTAATTTAAAAATAAAATCTGCTTCCTTAATAAATTGCATTGCATATGGGGGGAAATATCAAAATTATTGAGCTTTAGGAGGAAATAAATCAAAATTCTAAAGCAATAAGGGAACTAACACATGTATACTTATCTCTAATCTTCACTGTACATACCATTAAAGAACTTAATTTTCTGCAGAAATACAAAGATATGGAAAAGTAGATCTTCAACAGCATAAAATACATAATTCATAAGCACTTACATTAAATCAGACCTTTGTAATCCAGTTTCTGAGACTGAGGACAACACAATAAAAGGGGGAATCTTTTTACTCTACCTTTAGTGTGCATGGGATTTTGGGGGGGGGAGATTCTGATTACACTTATATACATACGGGTATGCACGTGTGCGCACATGCACGCATACACACACACACACACACAGAGAGAGAACCATAAAAATGGATTTGAAAGAATTAAAGTTCCCTCCACTATTTCAAGATTACATGCTTTTAAAAAAATAAATAACATCAAAACTTAAAGTAAGATGACATGTCATTTGTGTTTTGTCTAGTTTTGTCTTTAGTAGACTGCTTCAGTGTCTTTCAAGACACAATATAAAAGGGGCGCCCAGGATCAAGTAGCAGAATAATATTAATATTAAATTGATGATGCCAATATTTTGAGGTTATCTTCAATATGCCTTTCAAGCAATAAAATCAGAAGACCCAAACCCCAATAAACTCAAGAGATTTTCACATTTTTCATATTCAGTCTATGCTTATACCACAAGTTCTTTAATTACCTTGACTTAATCAAATCTCTGAAACATTAGCAACAGTAGATACTTATAACCTCTCATGTGTAATTACATCAAGATAACCAAATCTCAAAGTCAACTCAGTTCTGGAAAATGTAATTACTTTCCCCTCCCTGTTCATGCACACCAAATTCACTTTAAAATTAAATACGTCTCTGAGCTCTTTCACACAACTCTGGTTCTTCTATAACTGAAACAGAATATTGTATTCTTTTCATTAGTGAACATACCAAGAATACTCTCACCTATTAGATGGGGCACCGCAGTGCTCAGTGCTTCACTAAACCTTTTATTGTTAAAGGGGACAAATTAGATTTCAATATGAAAATATTGAGTATTTTGCTGAATAAGGACAGACATTAAGAGAAACTGAAATTCAAAAAACAAGGTCTGATTTTACAAAACTTCGGAGATTTATTACAATCTATTTCGAGTGTACTTTTTCTCTATAGCTTGGATATCTATAATATAGTTTAATATAGTGGGGGGGTTTCTTTTTTTTCTTTACCCTGTATTCACTCTGGGAAGTTGGGGGGGGGTAGGTTGGGGGGGTGTAATAATGAACTCAACTGTAATACTTGTAATACTTGTAATATATAAGAAAGAAATACTTACTGATAGAAGAGGGGTACCTCTGTACTACATCTGGAGGGTGTTGTGAGGGAGGAGTGAAAGAGGGGGAGGAAGTAGGATGGTTGGAGGAGAGGAGGGTGGAGAGGGAAGGAGAGAGGTGTGAGGAGGAGGGAAATAGGAGATAGGGAGGAAGAAAGAGGGGGATGTGGTGGGGGGTGCCGCCGAGCAACGCCCATAGTTATTATATATGCATTTAAAAGAATGTATGCTGATTTTTGTTTAGTGTGGGAGAAAGTTGAAAAAGAATGTATTAAGTTGAGTTGTATTTAATGTGGATTAAATGTGGATTTTTTGTTGTTTAAAATTACAAAAATTAATAAAAATATTTAAAAAAGAGAGAGAAACTGAAATTCAAAAAACAAGGTCTGATTTTACAAAACTTCGGAGATTTATTACAATCTATTTCGAGTGTACTTTTTCTCTATAGCTTGGATATCTATAAGGCTATAAAGTTTATAAAGTTTATATCTATGAGTTTATAAAATGACAAATGGCAAGACTAGTATGCATTATTCTATTGATCAGATTGCCAAGGGCTTTAGGGCAAAGAAATCAAAGAAAAGTCCCTCAAGTATTAATTATCACAGGAAACATTCTATATAAAAATATTTATTTATTTTATTTGTCACATTTTGAGGCAGCCTGACTCTTAAATGATTCTGGGCAGCTTTCAATAAAAAAAAACCCCACATATAAAAGAGCAGAACATACAAGAAGAGTAAAACTATAAACTATATCAGTGGTGGCGAACCTATGGCACGGGTGCCAGAGGCGGCACTCAGAGCCCTCTCTGTGGGCACACGCGCCATCACCCCAGTCCTAAGCCTTCAGCTGGGTTTTATAAAACCTTTTCGCTTTAGGCCTCTGCCCCTGTGTGCAAAAAAGAAAAAAGTTCAATCAATCAGTCAATTTCAACTTCTTGCGGGGGAAAAAAAGATCTTGCAAAGTTGGAATTGATTGATTGAACTTTTTAGTCCCACCCAGTCTGCCGTTACCACCGCAGCCATGCCCACCCAATGGGCCATGCCCACCCAATTGGCCACACCCATCCAATGGCCACACCCACCCAGCATTTGACGATGCATAAGTGGGTTTTGGGTTGCAGTTTGGGCACTCAGTCTCTAAAAGGTTCGCCATCACTGAACTATACCAGGGTAGGCAACCTTGGCTCTTTTATGACTCATGGACTTCAACTCCCAGAATTCCTGAGCCAGCATAGCTGGAATTCTGGGAGTTGAAGTCCATGAGTCATAAAAGAGCCAAGGTTGCCTACCCTTGAACTATACTGTAAACCTAAATCAAAATAGAACAAAAGAAGACACAGCAATCATCCTGTCCTCAAGGCTATGGAGAACATCATAACGGGAAGCTAAACCGGATTGCTTTAAACTTCCATTTGAAGCATTCTCAAAACTATAGATTAAAAACAGAAAGTTTACTTTTAATATTGAGCAATAGGAAAAGTAAAACCACCATACTTAACTTATAATGAAATCCTGCTCAGTATATAATGATAATTGTGCATTGCACAATTTTCTTTGTGTATGTGTGTTTTGCTCTTAGCCTATTCCACAAAGCATGATAGTAGTAATATGGCTGAAGCAATTTTTGGCACAGTGGGAACAATATTTTTTTCCAAATTCAAACTAAATGACATTTCTAAATAATGAATCAGGACTGGAACTAAGGGTTGCAATTTCCACCTGTATTGTGTTTGGCTTTGGGGATTAGATCAGTGCTTGGTAACCGTTCAACATACAGTATTTATATATTTTGTATATATATTGATTTTGGATGTCATTATGAAATACAGGTAGTCCTCGACTTACAATAGTTCACTTAGTGACCGTTCAAAGTTACAACGGTACTGAAAAAGGGCGTTGTCTTACCTGAACGCCTCTTCTCAGCATGGGGATGAAGAATCCACTGGATGGTTCGTCTTAGTCCTCCTGCCCATGTGACTAGGACCTAAACTCTTAGCTCCGCCTCTGACCGGGCTTCCTGTCCTCTGACCGGACTTCCTGTCTCCCAGTTTTTTCCTCGGGCGAAGCTCCTTCAACGTAGTTTGGTCCTCGTGGCTCCTGTTCACGATCCTGTAAATCAACATCTGCCTAGACTGTTAGAGGGGTGTGTGGATTCTTCATCCCCATGCTGAGAAGAGGCGTTCAGGTAAGACAACGCCCTTTCTCCAGCATGTGGATTTCGAATCCACTGGATGGGACATACCAAAGCTCTCCCATGTCCCCACGGGTGGGAGTCTAGGCTGGAATCTCACTTGAGGAAATGACCTGCTGCAGCGCTCGCCTACCGAAGGAGGCCTCTGCCGCAGCGAAGCGGTCTATCCTGTAGTTTTTAACAAAGGATGACGGAGACGCCCATGTCGCCACCCTACAAATCTCCTCCACTGGGGCCTGCGTGAACCAGGCCGCTGAGGTAGCTGCACTCCTGGTGGAGTGCGCCGTTATTCCTGTCGGGACCTGTAGTGACTGTGCCCCATAAGCCTCTGCTATGCATGCCCTGATCCACCTGCCAATGGTCGAGGAGGAAACCCTGTGACCCATGGTTGCTGATTGGAATGATACAAATAGCGTTTCCGATTTCCGGAAAACAGAAGTCCTTTTACTGTAAAGAAGTAAGGCCCTGCGCACGTCCAGAGTGTGCCATCGCCGTTCCAGGGGGTTTGAGGGATTCGGACAGAAGCTTGGTAAAGCTATTTCCTGAACTCTGTGAAACCAGGAATTAACCTTCGGCACGAAGGATGGATCTAGGTGTAACGTGACTGTGTCCTCTGAAAAGATCATCAGGTCCACTCGAACCGAGAGAGCCGCTAACTCCGAGATCCGCCTAGCCGATGTGATGGCCACAAGGAAGGCTACCTTCCATGTCAGATGACGGAGTGAGCAGAGCCTCAGGGGCTCGAACGGAGGGGATGTTAATGCCTGGAGCACCTTGGGAAGATCCCAAGACGGATAACGATGTATCACCAGAGGTCGTACTGTGGCTGCCCCCTTCATGAAGGCCTTTACTGCCGGGTGCTGCGATAGTGAGTCCCTATTGTCGCAGGAGAGCACCGTTTGTAGGGCTGCCACCTGCCTGCGAATGGTATTGAGAGCCAGGCCCTTCTTAAAGCCTTCTACGAGGTAATCTATGACTTTAGGAATGGTCACAGCCAAGGGATCTAATCCTTGCTTGCCGCACCAGCTGACAAAGCTCCTCCACGTAGCCTCATACACTCTGTTAGTGGAAGGGCGACGGGTGGCCTGGATGATCGCTATGGCGTCTTTCGAAAAGGACTGTCTGGCTAGTCCCTCCCTTTCAAGTGCCACGCGGCTAGTTGTAGCCACTGTGGGTCTGGATGTTGTAGGTTCCCCTGACTGAGCGACACCTGATGTGGAGGTATTATCCAGACTGGCGAGATTGAAAGGTCTACGAGGTCTGCAAACCATGGCCGTCGTGGCCAATGAGGAGCAATCAAGATCACCTCCGCTCTTTCCAGGATGACTTTGCGGATGGTCGCCTGTATCAATGGAGGGGGTGGAAATGCGTACATCAGCCCCCGAGGCCACCTGCACCTGAGGGCGTCCGTCCCCTCCGCCCCCCAGGCCGGGAACCTGGATATGAAGCGGGGGAGCTGCTTGTTCTTGGGGGAAGCGAAGAGGTCCACTAGTGGATGGCCGAACCTGTTCGAGATTGCCTCGAACAGGGCCGGGTCTAGTCTCCACTCTGTGTGATTCACTGTGACTCTGCTTAGCGAATCCGCTTGGCTGTTTGCCTCCCCTGATATGTGTTCTGCTTTTATTGACCCTAGGTGCGACTCTGCCCAAAGCCCCAGCTCTCGGGCTTCCTGCATGAGAACCGCTGATCTCGTTCCCCCCTGCTTGTTCACGTGTGCTTTGGCTGTCACGTTGTCCGTCAGGACTAGCACGTGTCTTCCCACCAGGCTGGGGGAGAATTGTCGGAGAGCTAAGTGGATCGCTCTTAGTTCGAGCCAGTTGATGCTGTGGGCCAGGTCCCGGGGTGCCCATCTGCCCTGCGCTATCTGATCCTGGAAGTGAGCTCCCCAGCCGAACTGGCTGGCGTCGGTGGTCACCGTTAGTCTGTCTGGTTCCCTGAACAGTGTTCCCCTGGCCGTGGCGGTAGAAGTCCACCAGCGGAGGGATGACAGGACCTGGGGCGGGAGTCTGACCTTTCGGAGGGATGCGCCCTGGTTTTGTCTTTGGTAGGGGAGAAGGAACCATTGGAGCCTTCTGGAATGGAGTCTGGCCCATGGGACGATGCCCAGGCATGAGATCATTTTCCCCAGGAGTTGGGACAGTTGTACTATGGTGGCTGAACCCTTCCCCTGGACGATGCGCGCGAGCTTTCGTACGCTGTCCCGCCTTTCTTGTGAAAGGTGTACTAATCCTGTTTCTGAATCTATGACCGCCCCTAAATGTAGTAGGCGAGTTGATGGTGAGAGATGGCTCTTTTTGTAATTTACAGAGAAGCCATGGATGCGGAACCGGGGGGGGGGCAAGAAGAAGGCTGTTGTGATGCATGAGGCTTGGAGAGGCTTGGGACAAAGAGACTGTGCCATATGACTTTAACCATGCTGTTTTGGAGCAACAGGAAATGGAGGCGGGGCCAAGAGGTGGAGTCCATTGGCCACAGGCCATGTGCTCTGGATCACATCAAACAGCCAGCGCCCCCACTTCGCAGGGGACGCACATCCACCCAAGCCTCCGAGGAATCTGAGTCCTCTTCACAGATTGCAGAGGAGGAGCCGGAGGACTGGGAAACATCTGGACGCCAGCTGTCGGAAGATGAGGACGAGATTCCGGAACAGGCCTCAACCTCAGGACTGTTCGATCCGACTCAGTTCCGTTCACTCATGCTCAAAACCTGTGCCACCCTTAGCCTGTCAGCAAGGTCTAAGGAAACAAAATCCGCCTCCCCCGAGGAGGAGGGAGGTAATGTCCACCCGGTGCTACATCCACCTGCACCGGAGGAGATAAAGGTACCGTGCCCGTTAGTGTTCCGCACCACGCTGGAATCACAATGGGTCTCATTGGCAACCACGCCGTCTCCAAGTAGTACGGATAAAAAGATATTAAATGTATGCAATGTCTTGGCTTCCCTCATAGAGGTACCAACTGTAGATGAACCACTAATCTCTCTCTTTGCATCATCCGCCATTCCAGGAGACATGGCGGAATCCATGAAGGCTTTGCGTTTTGGGGAGGGAGGGGGGGAGCTTGAGCCTTGGTACCCCTGAAGCGACGCACTGTCTGCCATCGTCCGTCTGGGACCCCAACGAGGTCTCCGAGACAAATGGGGGAAGAAGGGCTCAATTCCCAGGCAGGTAGGGCTAGGCCCTGTTCTGCACTGATACGCTGGCAGTGACAGGCAGGCAGACTTATCGCTTAGGATCGTCTGCGAGGCTGATTGGGTATCCCCCCTGGGTATAATCCCCAATAATCACACTCCATTACCCAAACTTGACCTTAGGTTCCTGTTTGGTTGTGGCTCCCCCTCTCGGCCTGACTACCGCAGGCGCTGTGGTGGTTAGGGGACGTGGTTGCCTGTCGCAGCGAGGAGCCGCTCCACAGGCCTCCGTTTCCGGCGATTAATCGCACTGCCGATCCCCAACCACGCTAGAACGGCGCTCCGGCCCTGCCCGGTGGATAGGGCCTGCCGGAAGATGGCGGTCTCTGCTCCCTGTGTTAGGACCGCCCCCTTTTCAAAATGGCCCCTGCGCCAAACTCCTAGGCCGGCTATCCAAGATGGCGTCCGTCCTCCTTGCACGCGGTCCCTAATGGCCGCCGACGACCCCGGCTCGCCTCCCTACGCGGCCGTAATGGGGCCCGCGCCGAGTGCCGGCCTTGCGGCTGAGCGGCGCCCTCCTCCCCCCTCCGGGGCCCCACTTGCACTTAGGAGTTTTGTCCGTCGATGGAGCTCCTCTCCGCGCTGTAGTTGGTGTCCCGGTTCCTTCCGACGACGACGCTAGGCGCTGGAATGCCTTCGGGGGGAGGATATGATCCTGGGAGGATTCCCGTCTGCGGTCTGGAGCTGAGGGCCGATGCCCCCTCCGGCTCCCTTAGCGTGGTCCCGTGAGACCCCGGGAGCCCCTTTAAAACCCGCTTGCTGCTGAATCCTCCGCTGTGATGAATAACTTCCAGCACTCAAGTTAAAAGAAAAAATAATTTAACTAAAATCCTAACTGCTTCAACTAAAGAAACTTTACTCTCGGAGCCTACTCTAAGAGATGTTCTCGGGCTGAAGACTAGGAAAAAACTGGGAGACAGGAAGTCCGGTCAGAGGACAGGAAGCCCGGTCAGAGGCGGAGCTAAGAGTTTAGGTCCTAGTCACATGGGCAGGAGGACTAAGACGAACCATCCAGTGGATTCGAAATCCACATACTGGAGAAAAGTTACTTATGATCATTTTTCACACTTTCTAGCAAACCCGTGATCAGATCACGTGATCAAAATTCAGATGCTTGGCAACTGGTTCATACTTATGATGGTTGCAGTCACAAGTTCATGTGATCCCCTTTTCAACCTTCTGACAAGCAAAGTCAATGGGGAAGCCAGATTCACTTAACAACTGTGTTTCTAACTTATCAACTGCAGTGATTCACTTAACAACTGTGGCAAGAAAGGTCGTAAAATGGGGCAAGACTCAGTTAACAAATTCTTACTTAACCACAGAAATTTTGGGCTCAATTGTGGTTGTAAGTCGAGAAGAAGCGTTGTCTTACCTGAACGTTCTTTCTCTGCATGGGGGGATGGAGAATCCACCAATGGGTTAACACTGTCCTCTGCCCAATGGGAGACTAGGTCCGAACTTTAGCTCCGCCTCCGGCTTCCTTCTTCCCCAGTTTTTGCCAGGCGAAGCACTCCATCAGGTCGGACCGTGTAGCTCCTTCTCAATGACCTGTAAGAGAACTCCTACCTAGACCGGTTAGAGGAGGGTGTGGATTCTCCATCCCCCCATGCAGAGAAAGAACGTTCAGGTAAGACAACGCTTCTTCTCCTGCATGGGTGGATTCCGAATCCACCAATGGGACGTACCCAAGCCCTCATAAGTCCCTTCGGGTGGGGGTCTAGGATGTCTCTTACTAGTCCTGAACTATCTGCTGCAAAGACCTCCTTCCAAATGAAGCCCCTGCTGCAGCAAATTGGTCTATCTTGTAATTTCTTATGAACGAGGACGGAGAAGCCCATGTGGCTGCTCTACAAATCTCCTCTAGTGATGCCTGGGTGCGCCAGGCAGCCGATGTGGACGCACTCCTTGTGGAATGCGCCGTGATGTTGTCTGGTACTGGCTGATCCAGCGCCTCATAGGCCTTGGCTATGCATGTCCTAATCCATCTACTAATGGTCGAGGTTGATACCTTCAGGCCCTTAGATGTTGGGTGATATGACACAAAGAGGGCCTCGGACCTTCTGTAGGCCTCTGTTCTGGTGACATAATGGCGCAGAGCCCTGCGCACGTCCAGTGTGTGCCATCGTCTTTCCAGACGATGAGTGGGATTCGGACAGAAATCCGGTAGTACTAGGTCCTGGGACCTGTGAAACCATGTGTTGACCTTCAGCACAAAGGATGGGTCCAGGCGTAGGATAACCCTGCCTTCTGCGAAGGTGATCAGATCCGGTCGGACCGAGAGGGCCCCCAACTCCGATACCCTTCTTGCCGATGTGATGGCCACCAAAAAGGCCACCTTCAGCGTCAGGAAACGGAGTGGGCAAGTCCCCAGTGGTTCAAAAGGACCTTCGGTTAATGCCTGTAGAACCCTGTGTAGGTCCCAGGATGGAAAACGGTGAACTACAGGGGGTCGCCTAGTGGCTGCCCCCTTTAGGAATGCGCTCACCGCTGGATGTTGTGACAGAGGTCCCCGGTCCTCGCAGACGAGGACCGTCTGTAATGCCGCAACCTGCCTGCGGATGGTGTTGAACGCTAGTCCCCTGACCATGCCGTCCCAAAGATACTCTAGGATGGTAGGGATGTTGGCGGTCAGGGGGTTTATGTCCTGTCTGCTGCACCAGGAAGAAAAATTCCTCCATGTTGCATCATAGATCCTGTTTGTAGAAGGACGTCGGGCGTCCTGTATGACCGAGATGACATGTTGGGAGAAGGCCTGCCTACTCAGACCCTCCCGCTCAAGTGCCAGGCGGCTAGTTGTAGCCACTGCGGGTCTGGGTGCAAGAGTTTCCCCTGGCTCAGGGACACCTGGTTCGGCGGCAGTTTCCATACAGGCGAAAGCGATAGGTCTACCAGGTCCGCAAACCACGGACGCCTCGGCCAGTATGGCGCAACCAGTACCACCTCCGCTTGCTCCAGGATGAGCTTGCGAACCGTTGCTTGGATCAGGGGCGGAGGAGGGAAGGCGTACAGTAGCCCCTGGGGCCACCTGCATCTTAGTGCGTCCGTCCCCTCCGCTTCCCTGGTCTGGAACCTGGAGAAGAAGCGGTGGGTTTGAGTGTTCTCTGGTGTTGCGAAGAGGTCTAGGCACGGCCGGCCGAACCTGTTCGAGATCGCCTCGAACAGCTCCGGTGCCAGCCTCCACTCCGCATGGTCTATGGTGACCCTGCTGAGGGAGTCTGCCTGGTGGTTTGCCTCCCCCGAGATGTGTTCTGCCTTTATTGATGCCAGGTGTCGCTCTGCCCACAGGCCCAGCGCCCTGGCCTCCTGCATGAGAGCCACTGACCTGGTCCCGCCCTGCTTGTTTACGTGCGCCTTTGCTGTTACGTTGTCCGTCAGGACTAGCACGTGCTTCCCTGCCAACAGGGGTACAAACTGAAGTAGGGCCAGGTGGATGGCTCTCAGTTCGAGCCAATTGATTCTGTGCTTTAGGTCCCCTGGACTCCACCTTCCCTGGGCCATCTGATCCCCTGAGTGAGCCCCCCAGCCGAACAGGCTTGCATCGGTTGTGACGGTTACCCTGTTGGGTTCCCTGAGTGGGGTGCCCCTGTTCAGGGCCCCCGACCTCCACCACCTCAGGGAGGCTAGGACTTGTGGAGGCACTCTGATTTTCCTCGGTGAAGCGCTCTGATTCTGTCTTTGGAAGGGGAGCAGTAGCCACTGCAGACCTCTGGAGTGCAGTCTGGCCCACGGGACAATTCCCAGGCATGATATCATCTTTCCCAGGAGCTGGGAGAGCTGCACCACTGTGGCCACTTTCCTCTGCATTACCAGAAACGCTAGTTTCTGTAAGCTCTCCCGGCGCTCCTGGGAGAGGTACACCATGCCCTGGTCCGAATCTATGATCGCTCCCAGATGCTGGAGCCTCCTTGAGGGTGTGAGCTGACTTTTCTTGTGATTGATCGAGAAGCCGTGCCTCTGGAGTACGGCTATGGTGGTCTGGATGTCCCTTAGGGCTGCCTGGTGGGACGCTGAGAGTATCAGGATATCGTCCAGGTAGCACTGGACCCGCACCGGTCTCATGCGCAGGTGCGCTCCCAATGCCGCCAGCACCTTTGTGAACACTCTGGGCGCTGAAGACAGCCCGAACGGGAGTGCCCTGTATTGGTAGTGTCGCCCCTTGTGGCAGAACCTCAGGTACTTTCTGTACCCCGGTCTTATTGGGATATGAAGATAGGCCTCTGTGAGGTCTATTGAGGACAGCAGGTCCCCTTTCCGGATGCTGGCCAGTATGGATCTGAGGGACTGCATCTTGAATTTCCTGTATACTACATAGCGATTTAACCGCTTGAGGTCCAGGATTGCTCTCCAGTCCCCTGATGTCTTTGGCACCAGGAAGAGGATGGAGTAGAAACCTTGCCCCTCCTGTCCTGGAGGAACCGGCTCTATGGCCCTTATCTCCTCCAGGTGTCCAATGGCCTGAACTATGAGGCCCGCCTTGGTCCTGTTGCGTGATAGTGGGCAACTTATGAAGTGATCTGGTGGTGTGGAGTAGAATTCTATTGCTAGGCCCTGGGTCACTGTTTCCCTGACCCAGGCATCCGTCGTGGTCGCCTGCCATGCCTCGCTGAACCGTGCCAGGCGACCCCCGATGGGGCTGTTCCAGGAGTCACTTGGAACGTCTGTAGGGTCGTCCTCCCCCCCCTTTAAAAGGGCGTTTGGACGGTTGGCCCCTGCCCGCGGCTGGACGGTCCTGACCGCGCTCCTGCCTGTATGAGAAGGTGCGCGGATTTCTGGGCCCTTCCCAGGACCGTCCCCCTTGAAAGGGCTGCCTCCATTCTCCGGCCCCATTCTGACGGGGAGCCTGTCTACGGAACTCCTGGGTTCCCTTGTCCGTTCTTTTGGAAGGGTGAGCTAGCACTTTCCTTTTGTTTTTGTCTTCTATCAGGTAAGGATCCAGGATTGCCCCGAAGAGCTTTGATCCTGCATACTTAGCTGTGGCGAGACGCCATTTTGACTTAAGGTCCGCCTTCCAGTTCTTGAGCCATACCAACCTCCTAGCTGCCACTGTCCCTGCAATGGATCTAGCTGAGTATCTGGACGCGGCCAGTGCGGAATCTGCCATGAATTCCGTTGCCCTCCGCAGTTTGGTTAGTGTTTGTCTTACATGTACCTGCTCAGGTGGGACACTTGCCTGGATCTCCCGCAGCCACCTGATCGCAGCTCTGGCGACTAATGAGTTCGTAGATGCGGCTCTGATGGCCCAGGCAGATGAATGGTGAGCCCTGCGGAGGGAAAGTTCTACCTTCCTATCCTCCGCCTTCATGGATTCTGCTAGGTCTCCTGGGATGGCTGAGGAAGGAAGAAGAGAGCTTAGTGGAGCGTCCACCTGTGGCACCTCTATTAAAGTTGCTAATGGACTGCAAACATTGTACATTTTCTTTTCCACGCCATTAGGCGTTGGGATGGTGCCTAGATTAGACCACTGGGTCCTTACCGTTGACCTGAACACCTTAGTGCATGGTACCTGGATCACCTCTGACACCGGTGCGTGAAGCAAGGGATCCTTTGCGTCCTCCTCCTCTGAGGACGGCGGTCTGGCCTCCTTGGTCTTAGCTGGCAGTTCTAGAACAGAGCATGTCTTAATCATGAGGGAATAAAACAGATTATGGTCAAATAAACCTGACACTGGGGCCGCCTGTGGCTCTGCATCCTCATTTTCTGACAACGGGGCATCCTCATCGTCCCAGTCCTCCTGCTCCTCGTCTGCCACCTGTGGAGAGTTCTCAGACTCATCAGAATCCTGAAACAATATCTTTTCCCCACGGGAAGATGGTGTGCGTGTTTTGTGAGCTCTCTTGGGAGGGGAACTCCTCCTAGAGGCCCTGAGGTGCACTAATGTTTCCTCTAAGAGGGAATGAAGTCGTGAAGGCCACTTACCAGATCTCCTTCTTTTCCTACCTCTGTGCTCAGGATCCTCCTGGCTTGTGGAAGGCTCTGAATGCTCTGGTGAAGATGGCACCGAAATGGGGGACACCTCCCTTTCTGTCTCCCCCCTGGGGGACCACTCCTGTTCAACCGCCTCTGCAGGCTCGAAGGAGGTTGGTGTCTCCCCGAGGGACAAGGCCGGACTTTCCATCCCGCTGTCCCTCAGTCTCTGCGCCTTGGCAAATTCCCTCTCCAAGGCTTGGTGTCTCCTTGCGGCCTGGCGCTCGTCCGCCCTTGATGGCTCAGACAGATGCTTTGTTTTGGCCTTCTTCTTGCCCCCCCCCCGCTTCCTCCGTTCTGCGTCTAGTCGGCGACGGAGGGGGCGCTGAGCCCTGGGCCGGTGTTCCTTCTGCCATTGCCATGTGCCAAGAAGCACCCTTTCCGGGTATCTAGTAGGCACAGACCGATGTCGGCAGCGCTACAGGGAATGCCCCTAACGTGCCTGGTCAAAGAGCTCCTGCGGTCACGAGGAAACCTAGCCAGGGAGTTTTGTCCCTATGCCCGTCCAGACCGCCTTGACTCCGCTGGGGAATCTGCTAGGAGCCAAAAACACCGAGAACACACACACACACACGCCTCCAACTGGACCCCCCTGGGTGCTCGGTCTCAGTTTCCTTGGTCTGGCAGCCGGAGCTAGGCCTCCGCCTAACCGGCAGTCCCTTCCCTTCCCCCAGGCCCCGCAGGCAACTCGACCGGGTGAAGAAGGGAGATTCGCGCCAGAAACAAAGACTTTCACGCCAGAGGTTAAAGGCTTTCGCGCCAGAAAGCGAGGGCCCAATCAGAGGTCTGAGGCGCTCTGATACGCCCCCTTTCCAAAATGGCGCTTCGCGCCAGTAGGCGAGACCGCCCCTTTTTAAAAATGGCCGCCGCGCCGAATTTTCGTTCGGAGCTCTGTGCTCCCGGCCACGCGGTGCCTTAAGGGAAGCTGGCCTCGGCCTACCCCTCCGGTACCGACGGTCCCGGCCTCTGTCCGCCTCCCGGCTGACTGGCTGGACTCCTCCCCGCGCCCCCTTGCCCCACTTGCGGTTTTTGGGCGACGATCAGCGTCGATCTCCTCGAAGCTTCCCTCGACGCCTGGTCCCTCGGAGCTTCCTGGGGCGCTGCGAATCGAATAGCGGAGTCCAGGGAAATTTCCCCCTTTCCCTCCGCTGTTCCCAGGCCCTAGGCCCGGGCGGGCTCGCAGCCGCGCTCCCAAAGCGTGGGGGGGAAGGATCGACCGAAGGTCCCGAGGAAAAATGCCAGAAAAAAAATCTCTAAGGTCAAAAAAACAAATCAAACTAAAGTTCGAACTAAACCTAACTCAAAAAAACAACCAACAAAAACCTTTCTACCAGTCCTAACCGAAAAGAAAGGTACTCTTTTCGCGGAGCTACGCAAAGAGCTGTTCCTTGGGCTTAGACTAGGTAAAAACTGGGGAAGAAGGAAGCCGGAGGCGGAGCTAAAGTTCGGACCTAGTCTCCCATTGGGCAGAGGACAGTGTTAACCCATTGGTGGATTCGGAATCCACCCATGCAGGAGAACTATCTATACAGAAGGTTTCTCAAATTTCTGTACTATGTGTGTGTCACACTGTTGTGTGTCCTTTTCCTTTCATAAAGAACTTCTAATGTACCATCGTTATAATTTTTTGTCTAGCCATACTGAAAATATTAACCCTGCCTGAGGGCTAAACAACATACGCCTTACAAAATGAGGGAGAAAATGGAAGCTATAATTGTCTCATGGCAGAATCTTGCTAAGCCCAAACTGATCAACCCTCATATGCTCAAGGTCTATGGCAGCTACTGCATGAACACCACACAGTATCTGATCCATAATATACCAAGGAATTGTTCCAGAAAAGTCTCTAATCTGTGAGTACCTGAGATTTATTCCTCTACAGTCGTGTTTCTCAACTTTAGGAACTTGAAGATGTGCTGTCTTCAACTCCCAGAATTCCCCAGCCTGTAGACAGGTTGGGAAATTCTGAGAGTTGAAGCCCATACATCTTTAATCTGCCAAAGTTGAAAGACTGGGCAGGATCAAATACAACTGCTGCCAACAGTAGTGCATTCATAAACTAGAATATTAACTTCATTTATAGTGAAATATTCCTGAAAAGTCTTGCCTCAGCACAGAACTTAATAATTACAGATGATCCATCAAAATCCAACTTTTTAATGAGTTCCACTATAGGAAAACAGATAAAAAGTCTTCATCTAGCTTCTGGAAATCTTCCTTAGTAATCTGAGCAGTGTACCCATTTTTCTTTTTAAATATGATAGATGGTTTAATAAAACATTTTAATAGACACAGCTATAGCTTCATTATGGCAGGATAAATAAGTTCCTGAAATTGAAGTACAGTATAATTGCATGAAGAAATAAAATATTCTATCCTTGCTCCAAACTCTTGGATTTTGCTGCTAATTTATTTCCTCAGATGCCAAATGACTGATCTATTCCTCCTTATTTGGTGGCATTTGAATGGAACAAATCAATCATCTTAGTGAAATATGAAATCGTGTTTTAGGACCCTTTCAAGTGTGGAAAACATGTTTAATCATTGAGCTGCTGCACATTTAAGAACCTTACTTCATTTTCTCCTGACACCTTGTTCAGAATAATAGATCGTTCACAAAATTATGCAAGTGAAAAAGCCTTACCGCTATGCTACTAGATAGACATTACCAGACAGTCCCACATATTTATTATTTTTCTTCTGTAGAACCCTCAGAACTCCTCGGTGTTTGCCAATGGTTAGAGAAGCATTCTCTGGGACAAAAAATATACAATTTTCCATCTGAGTCCCAAATCAGAAGAACATTTTTCAATGGCCTTTGCAGTATTTATTGGAACATAGTAAACATATTTTTTTAAAAAAATAAAGAAACCCCATTTATCAACCATTCGACAGGAACAATAAAGTTTTAAGAAAGACCAAAACAGCCCTGAGCACATTAACCAACATCCAGAAAAGCCAGAGCTGGCACCTAATCACTACCCTAAGGACCAGACAATAGTATGTCAATCAAAAAAAAGAAAAAGAAAAGAAACCATATCTCAAATCAACACATTCTATTCAAACCCACACAAAACTGGTAGGACAACCTTCTATATAAAAACAGCTAACCACCCTTTTTCCCCATAGTAGTGCTCCGATGATGATATATATAGTCTGGTAATGAAATGATTTCAAGAAGAAAGCCAAGTTCAGAGCACTCAGCACGGCTAAACTATTGTCTATTGACTATTAAATCAGCAATGGTGCCTTTTCACTCTCTTGGAGAGAAACTGTATCAGTAAAATGAGTGTGATGACCCAGAAAACTGTAAAAACTCTTCTCCCAGGTTTCTGTGCCACCTATTTCTCTGCCATGCTATCTAGTACCATCTTTTATAAAATATCTAGGCAGTGTTTGATGCAAGCTCATTTCATTTACCAAACAGTTAAAAGTAAGCTAAAGGTCTAGGCTTCTATTGTAAACTTTTACAAGCAGCAGACAGGAGAGCAATTTTATATATGCAAAGCCATAAAGAAAAGAAAAGTTCAAATTATATTTTTCAATAGGTTCTGGCGCAGTTCCCAAATCACTATCTTTCATGAAATACCCATGCAGCATAGTAGTATAAAACCAAGAAAAGTACATGCCATGTGCATCTAAAAGAAGTCTACAAATCAAAACTGCAACCATTTAGCAAACAATCAAAAAACTTACTGGCACAAAGACCATTTACTTTTATTGATTCTGCTGAGGCAGCACTAGAGATTTACTCATTTGAAGGCATAAATGGAAAAGAAAGTGCATTCTGTTGGTTACATATTAATTCAGTCTCTCCTTCAGTTTGAAGATCTGCATTAATAAACCTTCAGGAAGCTCAAGACTGCAAGTAATTAAGATACAAAAGATAAATGCTGGGTACAATCACAATCCTTTTCATGTTATCTTTACTCTGTGGACAATTTTGTGCTCTGAACTTGGACAGGTCCTTTGACTAAATGAAGACTAGATATGGGGAAGGGATCTCCACCCCTTTGCCAACATATCACTTTTATAATATGGGGGGCACCGTTAGTGTTAGAAGGATGTGCAGTTGTAGAATATAAATTTCTGAGCAGAATACTTTCCGACTACAAAATAACAAAGGATTAAAATGGTATCAAATACTGATATGTAAAATATTTTGAATTTAAACTATTCAATTTCAAATATGAAATCAGCCATTCAAATCACCCATCAGCCACTTGAAATAGGCTGTTCTGATCATTTCAAAAGTGCTCTGAGATTGAAACAATATTTTCGCTCATCTGTGTTGTATCCTGCTACCGTAGTACAAGTTTGAGGACACAGTTTCTTAAACCACACACATATTTATTGTGTAATTAACTAATGTAGCCATTAATATCTTTTTGCCAAGTTCTTTTCTTTGCTGTGATTGGAATGGAGGAAGCATTTAACATTTCAAGAAACATTTTCACAATGTCATAATAGATGCTTTCTTCAATCTCTGTTGAGAACAATAATATTATATGCACCAAATGGAAGTCAAATTGTTTATCAGATATATTTATTGATTTTCAAGGTACAGTAGCATTCTAAATGAAAAGATACATTTTGACAAACTGCCTTCATACTTGGAGAGAGAGAGAGAGAGAGAGAGAGAGAGAGAGAGAGAGAGAGAGAGAGAGAGAGAGAGAGAGAGAGAGAGAGAGAGAGAGAGAGAGAGAGAGAGAGAGAGAGAGAGAGAGAGAGAGAGAGAGAGAGATGGCCAAATACACCACCACAGTGATTTTGGATAGAACTGATGACACATACAGATTCCAAAATATACTATCCCCTATTGGGATAGAATTGTTGAATAAATCATAGTGAACCTTCCAAATTCAACTAAGTTTTGAGCCCATAATAAAACTAACAGTGGAGTATGTTGTTCTAATCATTTGACAAACTCCATATTAAGTACATATTAAGGGGCAACGTCTATTCGGAGTAAGATTTTTAATAACTACAATCAAGCAGTTTGACTCTTCTGGAAGAGTCTAGCTGCAGAAGAATGCACTAAAACAGTTAATATGAAAGCAAAAGCAGACTACAACTAATGTAGAATGACACACAAATAACAGTGATTTAAGAATTACTGAGCTCACTCAAATGGCTGGTAACAATACCCTGGATACACACCGTTAATGCTGAGGGATTCAAATGTTAATTATTTTTTCCTTATTTCCATTTGCACTTTTTCTGCTGAAATCATCTTTTTGAGGGCAGGTTAATGTGGCAGACAAAAAACAACCGAGGATAAAAGTTTGTCTACCCGTTTGATAGGTAGTAGTGGTGGTCCTTACTTATGCATTTTACCAGTCATTCCATTAACCAGTTTACAGAAATTTTACAAAGCCCTATATTCAGTCAATACACTTCCATGTCATATAAATTACATCCAGTTGCATCAGTAATGGGAAATAAAAAACATGATAGAGAGTTGGAGGAGGACAAAAAAAGTAGAATAAAAGATGGAAACTTAACAGGGCACTTTCAAGACTGGAAAACTAGGAATCCTCTTTCAAAACAAACCATTATAATAAAAATCATTACATGCTAGAATTGATTTTAGCTGATTTCAACAGCGCCCCTTTCCTGCATTGCAAATATAGGTAGGATTCCCATTATTTCAATGTACTCCAGTGTTAACTGAGATAACAGTGGCTGTTCTTGAATCTTAAGCTTATATTTCTAATGGTGCAATAAGTAATAATTACCGGTATTCTATCTTCTGCTAAACTTAAACCTGTTGACTGAATAAGTCTGAAGCTCTAAAGACATTCATGGTAGCAGGAATATCTACCTTTCAGTGGTTTCACAGCTGGAAGGACTCTTTAAAAACCTCGCATTTTGTTGATGAAGGTGAGAAATTATGCAAGTGTGAATGAAAAATACTAGCATGAGAAGAACTTTTATTCTCATATATCTAATTTATGTTAGTACTCCATTTTATTTGTGCTTGTGAATCTGCATCTGAACTCTCCATTCAATTTAAGAATGAAATATTTGGCTATCAGAGGAATAAGACTAAATGATCGAATGTTTTTCCTGGTAATATTATGTTTTTATTTTATTTTACTGAGTTTTCCCACTGAGCCTGGAACCTTGATGATATGGGTGAGCCAGTTTCTTAGTTAAGCTGAGATGATTATTGAGGGTTGGTTTCTTGGCTGCTATTTAAGTTGTTTATAATTTTGTTTATTGTTTTTAATTCTCTTTTTAATTGTTAGCCTCCCAGGGTCATGCACATGGGATGGGCAGTCTTATAAATGTAATAAATACTTTATGTCATTTGTGGGACCTCCTGGATATTAAAAACAATATTCCCAGCCATGAGGCCAATTAAAATTGTAGTTTACATCACACCTAGAGAGCACGATTGTGAAAGAACATTATTAGGTATAGAAGATTTCATTTTCCAACCAAATAATCACTGAGAGTTCATACCCTGGTTCTCAACTCTTAAAAATGCAACTTAAGTGATCACAGAGCCATTTGTCTAAATAAAGATGACACTAAACGCAAGTCTCTCAACCTCGATCTCAGATAGCAATATAAGAGATAAAATCCTGCGTAAACTATGTATAGCCACTAAGAGTTACTAAGAGAGGAGGTTTGTAGTTCAATGGAATCCAGCATCTGCAGCAACATCCAAAGGTTAGGCAACAAAGCATTGTTATAATATTGGGAGAGGTTAAGTCAGAGCAATGGGTTGTCATTATGGCAGGGTTAAACTGCAACCTTTTTCAATTCCTGCATGTTCTCTTGTAAAGCTCTTTAAAACCAGAAGGTATGTTCTCTGGCACTGGTCAAATCAGATTACAAATTTCAGATTCATTGGGAGTGTTAAAGTTATTTCAGCTCCCACACACTGCTCTGAACATATCAAAAATCAGGTTGTCTTCAGGCCCTTTCATGGGTTTGGCAGTTAACCTGAGAATTGTATTTATTGCCTTATCTTATTTCCATCCCCAGCTCTCCACAAACTAGAAAAAGACACGTTCAAATTATTTCGCTTGATGTCACTGCATAACTAAATGGCCCACCAGAAAATAGAAGGACTTAGAGCTTCTATGAAGTCAGCTAAGGTAGCTCAGCACTTCCTTGGAATTTCAAAAAGAATTTAAAAACATCTCTCTACGATTTTTACAACTGCTATAGTAAGTTCTCGGGGGGGGGAGGTAGCATTGTTTTAATAACTCTTCAGTTTTTTAAATATATTTGTTATATGTTGCCCATATAATATGTACAAGAAACATTATACATTCCTATAAACTAACTGGTCTAATTTAATATTAATCTATTTGCTATGGTTCATTTCTTGCTCAGTTTTAAGAATTGTGCCTCATATACTTCAGTGGAGAGGGTAACCCATGGTTCTCTCACTTCAACTGCTTTCCAGATAAAAAAAGAGACAGAATTCAAGTGAATATATAAATATCTTATAAAGCATGGCAACTCTCAATAATTAATTTTTTTCCCAACCTGAAGTAATTTTTATTTTGACAAAGTTTGGCACAGTATTAAAAAAAAAAATCTGCTTTATCCTTGACTTGGCCCCAAAGTTTAAAAAAGGAAATGGAAATGTGAAACTTTATTTTTTTTAAAAATGTTACTTTAAGTAACAACATAGCATGTAATGGAACCAGCCTGTTCTTTTAAGTAAAAATTTAATTCCAGCCATTTCTTGTTATTTCCTCTTTTTCTCTCAGAGACTTTACAGTTGGCATTTCATAAGATTATCCTCTTTAGTCTTTGCATTAAATGGATACCATACCTAGGCTACACAATCCATGAGTTCATCAGGTGTGAGTTCTTTATCTCATACATTTCCTAATCTGAACTCTTCTAAATCTCCTGGACTTCAACTCTCGTAATTCCTAGTGAGTACATCAGATTGGGCAAATAAAAATTGCACAGTCACTTGAGGAGGACAAAACAACCCCTTCCTATCTTCTGCCTAAATCTTTTCTTCATACTTTTTTGATATTATTATTTAACAAATTCACCAAACAACAAAACAAGCAGTTTCCAAAAGTTACAATACTCAACAGGCTTTTAAAAAATAAATAAGATAAAACTTAATACTCAGCGTGAAACTCCAAAGGATCAAGGCAATTCATTAAAAGAGCAGACTTTGTGTTTTAAGTACTACATGTTCCATACTTTAAGATCTGGAATATTGAATAGCCTTGAATCATTGTGATTACAAATTATAACAAATAATTCTTGTTATACATATAGAAACCAGCCCAAGGAATATAGTAGTTAGATTGGGTATTTATTTTTTCACACTGTTAAAGACAATACTGAATGATTATATGCTCTTGATGTGACTGACACAATCAAAGGCCTTTCTATAATTCAATAAAGCTCATAATGACTCTTCTAGGGTTGGTTGGTTTTTTGGCTTTCTTACAACAGATTATCACTAGTTTGGTTCAACCTCCTAATGCACCCTACTCTGTACAGCTGACACTTTTACATTTTCAATTAAATTTCTCCCTTCTCTCCAGCTCTATGAAATAAAACAGTTTTTTGCATCTTCTGCCTAATCTCCACAAATAAACAAACTGTATTTTGAAGCAAAAATCCAGAAACAGAATGAGTACTGTGTAATTGTTAGGTCTTGTAGGTGGGGAAGATTTTAATAAATTCCCTTTTTAAAAGTTTAGTCTCTAGACACAGAAATAATTTGGGGGGGAAGGAAAATTCAAGAAAATAAAACAATGCAGAACGTTTCAAATAAAATTAGTACAGTCAGCCTAGCTTATTTAATTACTTATTACTTGCTTTAACAGCTCATGATTTTTTGCACACAATGGAACTAGAGAATCTGGGCCTACCACTTGGTTGCTGTTAGGCAGGCTCTCATTGCTGCTACTGCTGCTGCTTCCTTTTATTCTTCTTCCTTTCTTCTTATGTGGCACCCTCAGTTCTACAAAAAGTTGAGGATGATTGAAAGCCAGCTTCTTTGGGAAGACTGGCTGCTGCTTTGCTAATCAAGCAAAATACTCTACTGCTGATGTATCAACAAATCAGAAAATTATAGTACAACTTGTAAAAATTAGTTAATACCACTGTCATCACTAAATTAAAATATACAATGAAAGTTTTTTTTAAAATTGGATTTTAATTTATTCAGGGCTCTCAACACTGGGTTACCCTATTAGATGTTTTAGGGACGGTACAGAGTTATTTAGAAAAGTAGAAACTTGTCATAGAACTGGTTTGGCTAATCCAAATAAAGAATTTAAAGTGGTACATTTATTGCGCAATTCTCCTCTTATTTAGATATGTGGAGGGGGGGGGTTCCACCTCACCAAGATTTAGGTAGAGGCCCCTTCAAAACCCTGACCTTCTTGACGTCTCATCCCTGAAAGGAATTGATCTCATGCTAGGAAAAGACAATAAGTGAGAAAAGATTCTTTCTCCATGTGAAGGCAAGTACAGAATGAATTGGATTGAGTTAAAATCTGGATCTTTTAATACAGGTCAGGTTCTGGAAAGGACCTGAAAAGGAGGGAAATATCAATAAGTGGCCTCCTCCCATGAGGTGCCCTTGGAGGCAATTTGCTCATTTAAACCATTAGGCAAAACATTAATTTGAGCCTCTTCATATCAAGTATCTTAGCTTTCTTTTAAAGAGGTCATCTTGAAAAACACAGGAACAAAATGCTCATTGATTTGTATTTAACATCAGTTTTGTCAGCAGTAATTTGAGATTTATATACAGAATGCTGCACTAAACTAAAAAGCACTACTTTGGACTGCATCCCAGGATTAATTAGAATATGTAATGATAGAGAAAAGAGCTATTCCTAGGAAAAAGATGTTTCAAACCATAGGTTAAACAAATGGCCTTAGTCATTCATCCTTGGTTTCCACAGCAAAGCTCACTGCTTAATCTCTTCTCCTCACAGCTATTTAGTCCAAAGTCATAAAACTTGTATCCAGGAAATCTTAAACCTTGAAATCTTAAACCCTTTCAAAAATATAAGCTGTGTTTTGAAGACAAGATAACTTTCTCTGAAAGAATTGCTAGGCAAGTTGGAAGATCCAACTCATGCTTACTCTTTGCAGTGCAGTGTAAACTTAACCAAGTCAGTGTGATCCACTTCCAAATGAGATCACATCAATATGAAAAGATCTTGTGTTCCTTGTATGCTAGTCATATATTTCTGATATTTTTCCTTCTGGCTAAAACTGAGCTAGTCTGAAAATTGGTTGATTTTCAAAGCATTTTGGATTTATTTGCTTTTTAGTATAAATTAACATAAAGTGCAGAAGACAATTTATAGAGACTATTTATGAACATGATCATACTATTTCCTAGTGAGTAATGATTTCCACATATTTTCATAATTATGCCTCATTCCAATATGTGTGCCACCTTCCTGTCTCAAATTCCATCTTGATATACTCAAAGTGTTTTTGAAGACTTTGTGGAAATGACCAGAGAGATGTCTTTTTCCATCCTGACATTTTTCCGATCCGGCACAAAGAAGACTGTCAACTTTGATTTCATTCTGCTAACAGCTGAAGACATGATCATTCACTGGTGCTGTTTATTATGGAATAGCTGAATTGACTATATGATGATATAATTTATTCTGCTGCAGCATGCTGAATTTTTTTAGGCCGCTCTATTCTTTCTATAATTTAAACTGAAGTTTTATTCTAGTTGTATCCTGCTCTTACAGCTCCATTAATCAGCAGACTAAAAATATTTTGAAATAAAAATGAGTCAGGATACAATTCAGAACAATGTCATATTGAGAGTTTGGTGGAATCATGAAAGTAATGCATTCAATGTACTGTTGAATTTGACCTTCTCCTTGGTGTTCTTCAGATATCTTTAATCAACGACTGAGAATTTCCAATCATGCTGGCTGGAAATTCTAAGGGCTAGATTGCTTTAAGCTAAGGTGACCAACCGTCCTCTTTTAGGGAGGACAGTCCTCCTTTTGTGAGTTCTGTCCTCCCTCAAAAAGTATCCTCCTACATGTCCTCCTTTTCGATATTTGAAGACTAATCTTCAGGGGTTTTTTTTTTCTCATAGAACGCTCAGAACGGCATTCCAGCACCTTTTTTTGATGTTTTTTTCTAATTTTTGCATGAGCTGTGCTACTCCCCCTATTGGCTTTCGAAAGCCAATAGGAATTGCTGCTGAGCGCGCCAAAACACCCAGCTGGCAAACTTTGCACATGTAAGTTGTCTGCAGCGAAGGTGAATTGGCAGGAACTTTGCACCCCTCCCTGCTACCCAACTACACCATCTCCTAGTTAGTCCCGAAGATACCTGGAGGAGACTGGAGCGACGACGCCACGGTAACTTTCTCTTGATCTTCGGCCCTCCTAGGGCAATAATGGTTGCGGGTGCAAGAGGCAGGGGCGGCAGGGCTGCTGCAGGCGGGGGTGTGAGGGGTGGTGGTGTTTCTTTTATTTACAATATTTTTTCCTTCAATTTATTTGTGTCCTCCTTTTCATTGTAAAAAAGTTGGTCACCTTATTTAAGCAGTATCATCCAATTATCATTTAACTCAAATCCTTTTCATTATATTATCTATCAGAAGGATTATAAATGAAGTGATAAACTTTTTATTACAAAGCTCCTTGTAGGGAAATGACAGAGCTTCCAAAGCTCTGATATTCTATTTTTTAAATTCATAAAAATAAACAAAGGAAAGTCACTCTCTAGGCACACTTAACTTCTTAGCAATACAGAGATGCTTTGCTACTGCTTTGTTCTCAGAAATTTTCTCCCATAATTTCCCAGTCTAGCCATAGTCCTGGGATTCTCTACTTATCTTCCAAATCCTAGCCAACTTTTTCAGTTCAACCAAGTTCAACAAGTGCAGTCATCTGCTATAATTTGCAGCTTTCCCCCCTAAAGTTGTAAAATTTCTAGAAATTTGTCTAACAAAATTGAGGGAAACTGAAATAGTATAATATTTATTTATTTTGCATTCTTTGATCTGACTTTGCTACTTTAAGAACACAGATTCCAATGTGTATACTTGATTTACTAATATATTATGATGGCTGTTATCCTTGTTAAATGTTCAAGTGTAATTTATTCAGATAATAATTTTCTTTAGTAAATGAATCAATTTTTAAAATATTTTAATATATTGTTTCCCACAGATGATAAGAGAACCTCTTAATTTTTCCATAAATTTAGAGTTATGAGTTCTGGCCTTCAGTGGTAATTTTTTTTAAAGAATTAAGAAAAGGGGAGATGGGACAATATTTATTACATGTACAGTATGTTTCGCCTTCAGTTACAGACTCTTTAGGTATATTTTTTAAAGAAAACTAATGCCTATATCAATAAATTGTCGTTCTGCAGCTGAAATTTCATGTTCATTTCATTGATAGGCTGCATTGTAAAAATTGTTTGCTCAAATTAAGATGAGCTTTTACCCTCATTAGTCTTAAATATGCAAGCTATGTAAAGGAAATATATTAAAATATATGAGCATTAATTATTCTAAAAGAAAATAATTAATTAAAGCTGTCATCCTCTTTCCCTCATTTCCATTTGCAAAAAACAAACTGAAATAATTTCAGGGGGGAAAAGGGCACGATTTTTTTTCCCATTAAATCTCCATGAGCACTTACTCTAATTCCCCTTCAGCTGTCTGTTTCCAACAATAATCGTTGGGTAGCACAAGCCAATATATACATATATAGTTGTAAATAATTATTTTCTTAATACAATCCTATGTTTCCTACTCAGCTGCAAAGGGATGTGATTTACAATAAAAAATAGTTAAAAGAACAAAATAATAATTAAAACAATAGAAATTATGTTTGTTAAAAATATGGGAGGGAAAACAGGGAAAAAATGAAATCGATCCATTCATCCAGTTTTATCCAGCAAAAACTTGGGGAAAACTTCAGGAGGAGCCCAAAGATGCAGTTGTAGGTATCTCATGAATTTTAGAAAAAGTGTGCTGTGCTATCAGATTTAACAGAAACCACCCCTTTTCTGTTGAATTCAGTGAGCTCCATCTATAGCAGGGGTTCTCAACCTTGGCAACTTTAAGACTTGTGGACTTCAACTCCCAGAATTCCTCAGCCAGCAAAGCTGGCTGAGGAATTCTGGGAGTTGAAGTCCACAAGTCTTAAAGTTGCCAAGGTTGAGAACCCCTGATCTATAGGTAGATCGTCACACTGGATCCATAGTAATATCCTGTTCTCTTTCAATATTGCAGGCAAGAAGTCAAATTCAAAATCTAGTTATACCAGTATCTCCACTTACAGCCATTTCTATTATTTTTGCTTGTCAGGGTTCATTTCAAATCATATGGACAAATCCATAGATACTTAAAGGAATATTGCTTTGCCTGCCTTATAAAGTATTCAGTGAATGTTGGGGGGGGCAGGGGGAAGGATTTAAAATGGAATAAGTAATGGACAAAAAAAAACATATTCTGTACTTCCTTCATTTTCCACTCAGAAAACACTCCTGCTCGAAATCCCTTGGGGACACTCATCAACCTAATGCATCTCAATTTAAGCTTATTTTACAGGTCAGTGGCTTTTTTTCCGCATGTCTGTTTTTAGATCCAGTAAAGGAACAGCAATACCTACCAAAAGCAACTCAGTGTCTCTGGAACTAAGACCATATTCTGACACATTAAAAGGACAAATTCTGACCCAGCTGTTATCTAGAATTAATTTCTTGCTAGAATTTTGACTGTGCCAAGGCCAAGTTATTTCACCTGACTATATAACTGACTGATTCCTTATTCTGTTATTTCTAAGATCTCATTGTGGTCATCCCAATATTTTCTATTCTCATTTTTGCAATCTACTTTAGCTAGCTCAACCTTTTTTTTAGTGTGGTGCTCATAGGCTAGCCAATAAGACCTGTGAAGGTGGTGTGGGTACCAGAGAGCAGGTCCATTCAGTTGTGGCATACACCTTTGTAATTCCTTGAAGAGGAAGTTATCTCCATTGATAGGCTATAAATGAACTTTGAGCACGTTTTTATTCCATTCAACATAGGGGAGGTATAGCTTAATCAAACTTGCAACAAACCTCTGTTATTGTAGCCAGTCTTAATAAAAAATAGTTTTAGCCCTTTTATGGAATTAATTTTTCTGGTCTAGTCCGCCTAGTGCAGGGGTAGGCAACCTTGGCTCTTTTATGACTTGTGGACTTCAACTCCCAGAATTCCTGAGCCAGCATGGCTCAGCTTGGAAACCTCTCCATTTCCCCTCAGCGTGGCTGGCTCAGGAATTCTGGGAGTTGAAGTCCACAAGTCATAAAAGAGCCAAGGTTGCCTACCCCTGACCTAGTGGAGCTAAGATCATGATGAAATGTGATATGATAGTGTTTGTAGTGCTATAGTAAGCTCTGTGCTGCTGCTTTTACTCCCATTAGAAATTAATAGTTTAATAATATTGAGGTTAGTGATCTTTATGTATGTTACCTTATTTTACAGGATTTAGCTTTAAAGGGGCTTTTAAAAAGTAGAAAATAAGAAAATAAAGCAAAACAATTATATATTGTTGCCTTCAAAACAATTACCTATAGAGAGGGGCGTGGCTGCCTCAGGGTCGAAATAGCCTTGTTCGGAGGCTCTGCAACACGGGACCTGTAAAGCCGCCAAAACAGCGCAAAACAGCTGTTTTTCGCGGCGGAAAAAACCCCTCCTTGGTAGGAGAAGGGGCAAAGAGCTGTGAGTGTGGGTTGAGATCCTCTGAAAACCCCCCGAAAAAACGTTCGGGGGGGAAGAAAGAGAACTCCCCGTGAGCTCACAATAGCTCCAGCCCGGCGCAGCATTTGTCAGCCGACAGACCAAGACGCTGAGACCAGCCACCACTCGAGGAAAACATTTCAAAGAAGCACAGAGATTGACAGACTGAACGCAGAAGCTTAAAAAGCAAGTATTTCTTATATTTTACCTCGGATCAATTACGTTCACAATAAACAAAATGCACCCAAGATGGCGACCGCTTTTATTTTAAAGTGATAGCTACCAGAAGAGAAAGGCGAAGGAGAAACTGTAATGCGAAAGAGACCTCTAGAGGGCAGCAGAGACGCATAACTTAAAAACTTTGCAAAATAAACCTAAGGAGCTACCGGAAGAGAAAGGCGAAAGAGAAACTGTAATACGAAAGAGACCCCTAGAGGGCAGCAGAGACGCATAACTTAAAAAACTTTGCAAAATAAACCTAAGGATGTATATAAGCTCTCCAGAAATGACGATGAAAGAATTAAAAGATGCAATGTCAACAACTTTTGAAAAAATAAGGAGAAAGATGGACATGATAATAGACATATATGAGAAAAGGTGGGAAGAAAGGATGAGGACGCTGGAGGCAGTGGAACAAAGCAGAGAAGTGGAGAAGATGGTGGAAGATCAAAGCAAAGCAGTTATTGAGGACTTGGACCAAACTGGAGAAACAGTACAAACGCACAGTGGGAAAATGAGAGAAGATACTGGGAGAAATTCGAAGAGGGTCTGGGAAGGGGTTGAAGAAAAGATGGAAGAGGTGTAGAGACAAGAAGAGAGACAACTTACTGAAATGAAAAGTGAGGTGCAAAACCGCTCAACTATGATGTACCATCGCCAGATGATGACAGCAATTAGGAGCAAGAGACTGGAAAAATCCCCAAATGAGAAACGAGAAGATTTGAAAAGAATTGTTATAAAAGCATTGGAAAAATATCTAGGAGATATTTCTCTTGGCAAACTGACAGAATCCATAGAGTATGGCTTATATGGAACCAAGGGACATTGCAAGCAATAAAGAGAGACTTATTACTTGGAAGGGAAGCTGTGTTATGGAAATCCACCTGGCAGAGGAAGAAACCCAGAATTCGACTGAAAAGAAGAGAAACTTAATATTTTATGCAAGGAATTAAAGGCAAAGAATTATGGACTGATTTAAGGACTAAGTGTACGAGCAAGAGACATGAGAGGGTGATTAATGGAAGGTATATATTAAATAGACTAAGAATGTACGCGTTGAAGGGAGGGGTGTATCGTCATGAAAATTATTAACTTTAATAAGAAGACTTGTTTGTTTGATGTACAATGGATAGATCTGAAAAGAAGTGAAACTTAAAATTTTTAAAATGTAGTTGGCTTATAGTTAAACTTGGATATACGGAGTGAAGAAGGTCTACAAATTTAAAATGATTGTATTAAGTTGAATGGCTTTAACTTGAATTTTTTCTTTGTTTGCATGTACAAATGGATATCTAATAATAAAAAAAAATTTAAAAAACAAAAAACAATTACCTATACATACTCTAATCATCCTCCAAAGTTACTTCCCCTCTGCTAAGGACAAGTCAAAATTTGTTCCAAAACAGCATGCCTTGAGAGAGAGAAACACACAACTAGAGCAAAATAAATTTCCAAGCACAATGCATAATTTATTATCCTGAAAGTTTACTAATATATTGTCTGACAACAATTCAAGAACTTTATGGAATCATAATTCTAGAAATAGACCCAAAGTCAAATATATGAATGTAATTCAAATATATAAGAGGTTGGTCTTCCATAGATGGCCAAAGTTCTGAAACGTTTACTTACTATTCTCAACATGATTACTATGGGTGTGTAAGCAGAAAGTAAACTTATGTTGTTGTGCCTAGCAACTATGACAGCCTGTGGCAATACTTACCCAGTTTATCTACCAGCTTTTCTTAGGTAGGTGACCATATAAACAGAGCCTGTGATTTCAGCCATTAATCTTTTTTTTTTTAAGAACAACTATGAGGCACAGATATTGTTGTGTAAGCAAGGATTTTAAATGCTAAGGCATAGGACCTAATAATTATTAAACAGGCTCTCTAGGAGTCACTTTGGGAATGCAAAGTTTAACATACTTGGAGGCCTTGAAAAGTTGGCCAAGATATTCGTCTCTGCAGGGGAGGGCAAATGTGGGGCAGATAAACAAGAAAAAGGAATAAAAAAAGCTGTATTTTAAGAAATTCTCTTAAACTGCTCCTGATGCATTTTTTAATAAAACTAGGTTTATTACCGTACAGTATATGGAGGTTATGATTAATCCATTTTTCAAGGTAAGGTGGAACCAGTTAATTAAATATAGAATTAAATACCATTTGAATCCATTTTAAGTAAATACCATTTGAATCCAATAACTGAAGACTAGACAAACTCAGCAGTGCTTCCCCAATGTAAACGGGACTGACTACTGATTAGATTCAAGTGCAATTTCCATTTCTAACCATTCAGATGAGCATGCACTGAAAAAGCATAATTTGTTCTATTGGTTTGTTTATTTATTATTAGATTTTTAATCCCACTCTCATTACTTTATAAGTAACTCAAAGCATTGGATGTATATAATACTCCTTCCTCGTCTTATTTTCCATACAACAACAACCCTGTAAGGTAGGTTGAGCTAAGAAAGAGTAACTGATCCAAGTCATTCAGCTGGCTTTCATGCCTAAGGCAGGACTAGAACTCACACTCTTCTAGTTTCTAGGCCAGCCTCTTAACCACTATACCAGACTGGCTCTCTTCATTTCCTACTCCAAAATTCCATTCTTCATAGTATACAACGTTTCTGAAGAGATCAGTGTACTGACTTCCAGGGAACCAATGGTGGACTGGAGACAACCTTGGTAGATTGAGGAGCTGGTGAATGGAATTCCTCTCCAGAGTAAAGAGAGGACCAGGACTGCCCACAAGTGCTCCATACAGTGGTTCCCCGTGATAAAAATGTAAGACAGTGGCCTCCATTGGGTTTTAGATTGCTGAGAATCAGGGAAAGTCATCACTGCCCAAGCTGCAGTATGGAGCTTTTATGGAGACAGGGTTCGCATACTTCCTTTCCTACTCACTACCCACTTGAAAACAGAACAAGGGACGGTTGTTGCTAGAGTATTTTTTAAAAAATGGATTAAATGTTGGTGGTATATTTTAACTTTTTGACAAATCCTTTAACTGACTAAATGAAGTTTGGTCAATAAACCAAAGTGTCAAGGCTACTCATAATGCAGCTCTACTCACAACGTGACAATAGAAACGAAGGGAACTGGGAAGAGAATGCTTGCAATGCATTGGGAGCTGGGAGGGAGGTGAGGCATTTATGTGATCCATTTGCAGCCTGAGAAGATCCTGATGCTTCCAGGCCGTGAGATGGGAACCTTACAAAGGCGCAGAATGTTTTCACAAAATAAAAAGAACGTGTTCAATTGGTGGACAATGGACAATGGGTGGCCCAAATGAGGAAAATTAACTATGCTGTTTTTTGCATGAAAACCTCAGAGCTAGCTTCGCTTCTTCTGTGCCTGTATAGATCTATAAGTAAAGTTATACTCTTGGTAAAATAATGTCCCAGGAGTTTCTTTTGCTGCATTTGCCAACAGGACAGTTGACACCAAAGCAAAATACAGATGTACTCCAGTTTACAACCATTCATTCAGCAACTGCTTAAAACTATTATGGTGTTCAACAAAAGGATTTACAACCAGTCCTTAAATTTCTGGCCAATGCAGCACCCCTGGGTCATGTGATTGCTGACCTTCTATGTCAGCTTCCCACTAGCAGAGTCAATGGGGACACTGATAGGGTAGGTCACTAGTTGCTTGGGTAAGTCTTCTCATGGCCTTTTCTCATTCACATGCATAGACCCAACAGTGTCCTCCTTCTCCAGCCTTTCCTCATTCACACTAGAATGAACCCACCAGTATTGTCCTTCCCTGGGCCTTCCTGCACTCACACTCATGCACCCACCCACCAATATCCTCCTTTCCCAGCCTTCCTGCGCTTGTGCCTCACTATGACACTAACACCCTTAACTCATGCACAGGCCTCACAGGACTTTCCTCACCTCCCCTTCCTTGTGCTCCCTACATGGGATATCCTCCACTTTCTGCTTAATGACATATGTGTTTCGGAGTTACGACAACTGGGGCTACCTCGACTTCTGTTACTAATCAATGCAATCACGTGACATTGTATTTTATGACTGCAACACTTTGCAACAGCAATCCCAGGCCCAATTGTTGTCATAATACTACATGTGTTAATTTACAGTTTTTAAAAAAGTTAATGGTTCCTTAATCATCTAATTCGGAAGCTAGCACAGAAGTTATGAATGGTGCTTGAGTTTCTTACCTTTCGGTAAACAATCATATTTGGAGAACTGTCCTCTTGCTCAGCAGTATCCATCTCACTGGATCCTTGGGCCATGATGAACACACCTCTTCCCAAACAGGCTGCAAAGGCAAGAATAGTATGCAATAGTATATTGTAAAAAAAAAAATAGCCTATAGAATGCATCCCAAAACCAAATATACAGATATAGCTGGCTGTTCTAAATAAAATGTACTCACCTGCCTTATTCCTGAAATAAATATGCTCTGTCAACATATTCTATTATATGATGCCTGAAAGGATTTGCTTGCTCTGATTGGCAACCCAGCTATAATCATTTTGTTATATGCTGCCCAAGCAATAATAAGTTTGTGGACTCCATTACAGTATAGATTTTTTTTTCTTTTGCTTTTTTAAAACTCCTGGTCATCTTTTAATGACAACAAAATCAAGTCCACATCCACACTAGGTTCCCAGGGATTTTTCATAAGAATTCTGCTATTGTGGATACTACCAGATTTCTGTGAAGATCGGTGGATAACTTGGTGGAAGAAGCAAAAAAAGATTTACTCAATGGCAACTTGTGTGGATATTCTAGGATAATCTATTACTCTGCAAGTGAGCAAACACTCATAATGGCAAAGAAAGCAAGCTGATTTGGTCAACAGCAAAGGCTGTGTGAAGTAGTCAAAGTCTCACCACATCTTTGTATCCCATGGTCAACAGTAAATCAAAGCAACAGAAAGAACAGAAAGTGCAAGAATGGCAAAGAAGTGGGCTCATGACTTGTCAACTTCTTGGAAGGAGATAACACTTAACCTGAACCCTCTTTTGTTGTTATTTATTTTATTCTCCATGATACAATCAAAGCAGAAGAAGCTGATTATAATGATAAGAGGAAGCTCTCTAGAAACCAGTTTGGGAAAGAACCCAAGAACATCTCTTTTCCTTATATGCAGCCTGCTGCTTTCTTGTACCTCACGAATATTCAGACGTTCCCCTCTCTAGTCTGCCAGGAAACACAGAAGTGGGAGGATGGTGACATGACATCAAGGGAGAAGATGCCATGTCACCAGCTCAAGTTTTATGACTGATTTGTCAATTTTATACCACAGTTCAGAAAAAGTATCGCTAAGTCCAAGAAATCATCCAGACAGTGACAAGCAGAATCAAAAAATGATTTTCCTTCAGAAAATAGATGTTTTTCCAGAAAGAGGACATGAAAGTAGGAGCATTAAACTATATTAAACTAATGCAATGAAACAATAGCGATGAGTGCAACAGTAAAAATATTTAAATATGCCAGGTGATTATATTCATGCATGATAAATAAAATAAACAAAATATATAAATACTAATGGAAAATTTAAAATGTTAATAATAATTTGTATCTGCCTTCATAATCAATGAGACACTTTTAAAAGTGATCCAGAAAATTAAAACCTGATACCTTTCATGTGTATTCTGGATAATTTGGCGGAAGATACTATCTCAGTTGCAATCAAGCATATAGGACAGTACGCTACTGAGTAATGAAGAAATGTAGCCTCTATCACTCCAATCATGTTAACAGTGAATCTGTACTTCATCTTTTACACACTGAACTTACAATTATTTCATGGTATCATGCAGTCAGCCAATAAAATGGGGAAAAAAACATTTCAGAAGGAAGCATTGTAGAGGTTGCTATGTGACACTTCTTCCCAGACAGTGCTTCCCAGAATTATCCCAAATTGGGTAAAAATGATTTATCTTTTGATAACAACACATGAACCCATTAATGGTTTTGCAGAGCTTAGGTCAAGCAGTCAGTGCAAAAAAAAAAGAAAAGAAAAGAAAAGAACCATTTGGAGTCTTTATTGTTGATAATTCAAAATTAGCAGCGGCAGCCAGGCCACTAAACCAGCAACAAGCCCAGACTTCTTGTGGAATTGTGGAAGCGGTTATTGTGGCTAACGGGCCTGCTCCGTCGCTGGGTGTTTTTCCCTAAATTGTAAGACCTGTGGGTGAGGCCTTTGTTGCTGCCACCATTATGTTGAACTTATCTGAAGGCCTTATCTTTATCTTTGGGACGTTGGGTTCCACAATTATTGTTATTGTTAGTATAATTATTTTGGTTAGTATAATGGTTTTAGAAAGCTCCTGATCTGGACTGGGTATCCATCCAGAGCAATTGTTTGTTAGCTATTGTTTGTCTAAATTTTAAATATTTAAATTTGTTTAATACCATTTTAATTGATTGTTAGATGCTATGAATGATGGGGGGACTGATGTTAGTGGAAAGAATCGGGTTGAATGGATGGTTAGTTTATTGTTTTTAATGTGTTTAGTTTAAAGAGTGGGAGAGATAAATTAACGATATGGATGGAGTTGTGGTTGAGTGGAATGAATGTGATGAACTGGCTAGCCTGCCTGGCATGGCAGAGGCGGAGGGGAGGGGAGACGCTGGCTCTGGGGTGATAGAGGGCCAAAGTATACCGGTCTTGCTGGGGAGAGGCAGATATGGTGGGAGCCATAGGGTAGGCCATTCTCGGGGAACAAGAGCTCGCTGTCTAAAAGCGATCCCTTGCTCCGACCCTGTGAGTTCAACCCGAAGTACTGGTAATGGGCGAAATCCGGACCCTGGGCTCAGGCTGCTGCTGCTCAATGCCAGGTCGGTTGTAAATAAAGCTCCCCTCATCCATGATCTTCTCCTGGATGAGGAGGCCGACCTCGCATGTGTGACCGAGACCTGGCTGGGCCCGGAGGGAGGAGTTCCTCTCTCTGAGATGTGTCCAGCCGGGTTTCAGGTATGGCACCAGCCACGACCCCAGGGAAGGGGGGGAGGAGTGGCTATTATAGCCAAGAAGACTTTTAGCCTACGCAGGCTCGCTGTTTCTGAGATTGCGGGTTGTGAGTTGCTCCTTGTGAAGTTGGACCTAGGGGTTCAGGTGGGCTTGTTGCTCGCGTACCTGCCTCCCAGCTGCGTGTCAACAGCCCTGCCTGCGCTACTTGAGGGGGTTGCTGGGCTGGCGGTTGAGTTCCCCAGGCTTATTGTCTTGGGGGACTTAAATCTTCCATCGCTCGGCGAATCCTCTGGGTTGGCGCAGGAGTTCATGGCCACCATGGCAACCATGAACCTGACTCAGGTAGTTCAGGGTCCGACTCACGAGAGGGGACACACTCCCGACATGGTATTCCTCTCAGAACAGTTGAGCAATGATCTGAATTTAAGGGGCTTAGATATTTTGCCTGTGTCATGGTCAGACCATTTTCTGTTGCGGCTTGTTTTCAAGGCTCCAATCCTCCCCCGCAGGGAGGCGGAACCGATTAGGTGGTTCCGCCCCAGACGTCTGATGGACCCAGAGAGCTTTCAGAGGACGCTTGGGGAAATACCGGATTCTCTCATTCTCGGTTCAGCAGAGTCCCTGGTTACGGCCTGGAATATGGCTGCGAAGGGGGCTCTTGACCGGATCGCGCCGCTGCGACCTCTCTGTGGTAGCAGACCCAGGAGATCTCCTTGGTTCACTGAGGAACTCAGGGGGATGAAGCGCCAGAAGAGACGTCTAGAGAAGCGATGGAGGAAAAGTAAATCCATATCTGACCGAACACTTTTAAGATCTTATATCAAGACTTATCAGGTGGCGCTCAAGGCGGCAAGATGCGCGTATCATTCCGCCTTGATTGCATCTGCGGAATCCCGCCCAGCCGCCCTATTTAGGGTAACTCGCTCCCTCCTTAATCAGGGGGGGGTTGATGCACCCTTGCAGGGTAGTGCTGAGGACTTTAATAAGTTTTTCGCGGATAAAATCGCCCAGATTCGGATGGACCTTGACTCCAATTGGAATGCAGTGTCGGCTGATAATGATTCAGTCGAGATGACAGGAACTCGTCTTGATCCTGTTGTGTGGGAGGACTTTGACCCTGTGGCACCCGATGAAGTGGACAAGGCCATTGGAGCTGTGAGTTCCGCCACCTGTTTATTGGACCCGTGCCCCTCCTGGCTGGTTTCAGCCAGCAGGGAGGTGACGCGGGGCTGGGTTCAGGAGATTGTCAACGCTTCTTTGAGGGAGGGGTCCTTTCCGGCTCCCTGCAAGGAGGCAATTGTGCGCCCCCTCCTCAAGAAGCCTTCCCTGGACCCAGCTGTATTAAACAACTACCGTCCTGTCTCCAATCTTCCCTTTATAGGGAAGGTTGTTGAGAAGGTGGTGTCACTCCAGCTCCAACGGTCCTTGGATGAGGCTGATTATCTGGGCCCTCAACAGTCAGGATTCAGGCTCGGCTACTCCACGGAAACTGCTTTGGTCGCGCTGACGGATGATCTCTGGCGGGCCCGGGATAAGGGATTTTCCACTATCCTGGTGCTACTTGACCTCTCAGCGGCTTTCGATACCATTGACCATGGTATCCTTCTGCATCGACTGGAGGGGTTGGGGGTTGGAGGAACTGTTTTGCAGTGGTTCACCTCCTACCTCACTGGTCGGTCGCAGTCGGTGTTGGCGGGGGGTCAGAGGTCGACCCCTAGGTTCCTCCCTTGTGGGGTCCCTCAGGGATCGGTCCTCTCCCCTCTGCTGTTTAATATCTACATGAAACCGCTGGGTGAGATCATCCGACAACACGGGGTGAGATATCATCAGTATGCTGATGATACCCAGCTTTACATCTCCACCCCGTGTCATTTCAGTGAAGCAGCGGAAGTGATGTGCCGATGTCTGGAGGCTGTTAGGGTTTGGATGGGTGCCAACAGGCTCAAGCTCAACCCCGACAAGACGGAGTGGCTATGGGTTCTGCCTCCCAAGGATAATTCAATCTATCCGTCCATCAGCCTGGGGGGGGAGCTTTTGACCCCCTCGGAGAAGGTCCGCAACTTGGGCGTCCTCCTCGATCCACAGCTAAATTTGGAACATCATTTTTCGGCTGTGGCGAGGAGGACATTTGCCCAGGTTCGCCTGGTGCACCAGTTGCGGCCCTATTTGGACCGGGAGTCTCTTCTCACAGTCACTCATGCCCTTATCACCTCGAGGCTCGACTACTGCAATGCTCTCTACATGGGGCTACCTTTGAAAAATGTTCGGAGACTTCAGGTAATGCAGAATGCAGCCGCGCGAGCAGTGTTGGGCTTGCCCAGAAATGCTCATATTTCGGCATCACTCCGCGAGCTGCATTGGCTGCCAATTGGTCTCCGAACCCAATTCAAAGTGTTGGTTATCACCTATAAAGCCCTACATGGCATCGGACCAGGTTACTTACGGGACCGTCTGCTGCCCCATGAATCCCAGCGGCCAGTTAGGGCCCACAGAGTCGGCCTTCTCCAGGTCCCGTCAGCCAGACAGTGTCGCCTGGCAGGGCCTAGGGGAAGAGCCTTCTCTGTTGCGGCCCCAGCCCTCTGGAAACAACTTCCCACGGAGATCCGTGTCGCCCCCACCCTCTCCGCCTTTCGTAAATTACTCAAAACACACCTCTGCCGGCAGGCCTGGGGTAGTTAACATCTTGCCCCAAGCCAGTGTATGTCTGTGTGTATGCTGAATGATTGGGTTTTTTTTTTTTTAAAAATTAAGCGGTTTTATATTTATATGTATTTTTATGTTGATTTCTACTGTGCTGTGAGCCGCCCTGAGTTCTCCGGAATAGGGCGGCATAGAAATCGAATAAATAAATAAATAAATAAATAAATAAATAAATAAATAAATAAATAAATAAAATGAATATCCTGGGGTAGCTGGGGAGGCCATGATGCAATTATTGCTATTTCCAAGAACCTGCACAGTGTGGGAAGTTGGATTTTTCACTCCAGCCTTCGTAAAGGGCATAAAATGAGACTATTTGCAGAATTCCAAAAATGGTTAAAGGTAAGCAAGGAAAAAGATTGGGAAGCACTGCCATATGCCTTGATGGGGAACCATGACCCTTTATGACTTGTGGACAACTCCCAGAATTCCTGAGCTAGGATGGCTAGCTCAGAAATTCTGGGAGTCGAAGTCCAAAAGTCATAAAAGGGCCATGGTTCTCCACTCCAGACTTAGTCAAATATCATAGTGACAGTATAAAATGCTTGAATATTTTGGCCTCTGCTGAAAAAGATGGAAAGCAACAAGTGTATAATAGAGGATTGAAGTGAGGAGTGAAAAATGTTTATCAAACCAGACGTTTACAAAGAATAATACGTAGTGTTGTATATCAGATGCTATGATACTTGATGCATACAAAGATTTTATGTACAATGTTGATGGTTTTAATAAAGGAATTTTTATAAAAAAGAAAAGAAAAAAAAGAAAAAGATGGAAAGCAGGTTTTTCTTTCCAAGAAAAATCTTGCAAAAGTGACTATACTACCCATGCTCCCAGTGAGCCTTTTTCATTACACTAATGCTTAGGCAGAAATAGGTCCTCTTTGAATTATATAGAGAAGAAGCACAAAACAAAAATGCCCAATTAAATATGTAACAATAGATGTTAATTCCCATGCATTATAAAACCAAGAAATTACTTCTATTCCAGAATATCAAAATACAAGATATATTAAACTCTGTCATGACTGCATGCATGCCTAATTAGAGAAAGAAGGAAGGTAAAAGGGAACATTTATTATTTTTGCTAAAAAGCAAAACCTTAGAAAAAAATCAGTCCATAATCAAGAATTGTTTCATCATTTAGCTAGAAGATGCAAAAAATGAGATCTCTTATTTTATGCCTGAAGATAAGGATGTTTAAATAAATCAGAATACTTTCTCATGCAATCTTATACATGAATATGTATGAGACAGTTCCACTGTGTTCAATGGGATTTTCTCATAGCTTAATATATCTCATTAATGAATTCAGTAAGACTTAATTTTGAGTAGACATAGAATTGTACTTGGTTATTTTTAACACCCAGAAAACTATCCAGTGGGCAGTGATTTAGATTCAAAAGGCAAAAAGAGATTTAAAGTGGACATTGGCCACACATGTACTGTTGGAAAGAGGTTAAAGCAAGTCTGTCCTCATCTAGGCTCCTGCAAAAAATATGCATTTGTCTTAAGGAATTAACAACCAGCATTATATGTACACCCAGACATGCTCCAAATCCCATTATGTCCTTCAAATCTGGACCTCAGTACAACCCTATGAAGCACTTTAGTTAAAAACAGGACATAAAAATGAGCTTGCAAATGAAAATATAAACTTTTCTTCAAATTCAGCTGCCCCAACTCATTAAAAAATTGCATTAAGAACTGGATGGAATTATGCAGAAAGATGCAGATCTGATATACAACACAAGTGGACTGCATTTATTATGATATATAGTTTATCAGGTAAAATATGCTTCCATTCATAGACATATGGACTAAGGTGAAAAAATAGAGTGGCTTGGAATATGCTTAAAACACATGCTAAATTGACATGAGAGCTGGGACAATTTGATAAAATATTTTCATCCCAAACATATTTCCTACTTAAGCAACAAATCTTGGAAACTGGGACTAAAGCTCCATTTCTGTTATTAATATTCTATGTGGCTCCTTTCTGTTTATTGCATAAATTAATATGAAGATCTTTAGACCTATTCAAATAAAAGAAGTTTTATAAATAAGCAAAACAAATAAATAATTATTCCAGCTCAAATTTCTCTATCATTTTGTTTCCTGAAGCAGACTGGAATTACCACAACCCATCATAAAACAATATATGGGTAAAAGCTGCTTCAAATATTGCTTTCCCCAAGCTGTTTCTGTATGTTTGGATCACAATTCTTGCCTTCTTCACCTAACAAGCCTGGAGAATGAGAGAAACTGTGCTGGTTCTGTAGAAGAGCATATGTCCTAAGATCCAAATAACTTCAACTCTGCTAGTTTTTCATAAGAAACTGAAGACTTGGTTTTCCTCCTGAGTATAGGCCAATAAGTTAAGTCAGCCCTACATATAAGTGCTATTCCAAACATATATGTTTTAATTTTTGTTGGATATTTGTTGCTGTATTAACTGGATATTACTCACCAGTGTTGCATAGCCACTGACCATACCATTGAATAAATGAATATACACATTTGCGCCCAACAGATTGGGAAGGACTGCTCTAATCTTTCATATCTGCAAACTTCACCTTCACATTCAAAGGACACTATTAAAAGCAATATTTTATGGGGAAATCTTCTTTACCTGCTATGGTAGGTATCCTAGAATCAGAGCTGGAAGGGACATTAGAGGTCTTCTTGTATCATGGTGACCAGAACTGGATGTAGTATTCCAAATGTGGCCTCACCGTACAGTATAGAATGGTACTATCACTTCCCATGTACCTGATGTTATCCCTCTGTTGATGCAGCCTAGGACTATGCTGGCTGTTTTGGCAGCTGCAGCACATTGCTGAGTCATACTTAAGTAGTATCCACCTGAACTCCTAGATCCATCTCACAAACTTGTGCTAGGTACTGTTTATCCTGTACCTGTGCATCTGATTTTTCCATCCATAAATGTAGGACCATGCTTTTCTCATCACTGAACTACATCTTGTTGGAAATTTTCCTGTGGCCAGAAACTTACTCCAAGTTTATTCCATGGATGAATACCATGATTTGGGCAGTAAAAAAATATTACCCTAAAGGATATTATCAACAATTCAAGATATATCTCAATGGCCCAATTTGAAATGGCACACTCTACTTTTAATTCTCATCAGCTCTAAAAACTAAAATCAACAACAGTGAAATCTTTTTTATCCCTAGTGATCTCAAATGAATTTATCAATACATCTTAGGATTACTGGATTTATAGTTCTACACAACTCACCTGGAGAACCTAAACTAGAGAGATTAGAATGCTTCAGACTGAAATATTGGAATGTGCAGAGATGGACAGATTAACTATGAGGTTGAAAGACAAAGAAGATACAGATTACTATCAAATTTGGAATTTATTTTATTCTTGGTTAGAGAAAAGAATGAAGGATTAGGAATTGAACATGTATTAGCATAGCAAATTCCAAACAACTTGTTGATTGGAAAAATTAACATATGTTGATGATGATGATGATGATGATGATAATAATAATAATAATAATAATAATAATAATAATAATAATAATAATAATAATAATAATAATAATAATAAAGAATGCTTCAGACTGATTTCAAGTAGGTCTAACTACCAAAGATTCTAACAGAAAAGTTAATCCTTGGGGAATGACTATTCCAATTTGTCTGAATAACATTTTAAGGCATCTCTGAATGACAAGAGGGAAATGGCAATTATTTATAAGGGATATATTTCAGCTGGTCAGGTGGTATAAACTGGGATGTATAATTGAGTCCAATGGGACTTAAATGGGATTGATTTCACCTACTTGTTTTTTCTGCAGGTATTCTGTCTTCCAATGTTTTATTTCCAAGTCAGAGCATCTGTCCATCTATCTACCTTAGTACTGTCTAAGGTAAACTCTTTAGGGCTTTGATCAAAATCTTTCTCTGCCCTTACCTAGAGTTTCCTGAATTTTTAAAATAGAATGCTAAAAAATTAAAGACCTCCAAATAAATAGGAAAGCAAAACCCCCAAAACTATACAAGAGCAAATATAACCTAATTTGTGAGCATATAACACTAACTTCTAAACTTTAGGAAACAGGTGAAATGTTCATCTTTAATACCTGTGTCCAAATGGTCATTTTCATTTACTCCATTAGGAATTATTTTATTAATATATCTAAGACTGGAGACCAAACATAAGTAAAACACTACTTCATGAATGGCTTCTTTGTCAGGGTATCAATTTTTCAGCCAATTTTATTTCCAATACTTTTTAATACCACTTATCCAAAGTAATATGTATTTTAATTTTCTGATTATTTTAATTTTATGCTAGAACTTTGTGAGATCTAACAAATAATTAAATTTAAATGAAGTAGTTGAGTTCTTAACAAACAAGAAACCTCTCTCTTTTAAACATCTAAAGAATTGCTATGTCACTATATTTCTTCATCGCTAGCCAATTCTGCATTAAACCTAAATGGTTTAATTGTCATCTTATTCTTTAATATTCTATTTATGACTTCAAATACTGTTGCTAAGGTGATGTTTACATAGAACATTGGGTAACAAGAGAAATGCCTAGCTTTTGTGTATTCACTATTATCTGTGTGCTTCAAAATTATCTAACGTATACATATACTGTAATCAGAGGTTGTAGATTGTTGCAATCAGGCAAAGTTGTTTCCCAAACCTAAGCTTGATCATCAGTTACAAAACCAACTGCTAGAATGCTTATTCTTAACTGAATAAAATAAAATATTCAGTTGGAAAGGAACATACCTAACTCCCGAGCCTGGCTACAGATTTTATTTGACATGACAACTTGTCATTTCAAAATAGGACTTGAAGATTGGCTGAGGTTGTGATTCTGACATTTGTGAGAAAACAGGACTGAGAATATTAGCTTTCCTGTACTCTATCCAGGTTTTCAGTATCAGTTTGTAGCCTAATAAAATTGCAGTTGCTTATTTCTTATGTGAAATCATCTTCCCTTGAGGAATCACTTCTGTTTCAGAAAGTGAAGTGATTCAAAGATATGCTGTCAGTAAATTGTGATAGCCTTTTCACCCATCTTCACCATTTGAAATAAGGCATACTAATCAGGCTGTTATAGTATGCCTTATTTTAATTGTGATGCTTCTGACATGAATAAACAAACAAACCATTTGAAACCTGAAATCAACCCAATCTGGACCTGATATGTAAAAATTGGGATTTGGTGGGGCAGTGTTCCACGAAATTAAAATCAGATCCAAATCCATGGAAAGCAGGTTAATATTTGGAATATGTAAAGAATCTCAAAGTTGAAATGCAAAATATTTTCAAATATAAAGTCAGTGCTTTTTCATGTAATGCTTTCATTTAATATATTCATTAGAGATATGTCAGTTAAATGACCTATCATTTTTAATGTCTTGACTTAACCATAATAAAGTGACACTATACAAAGAACTTGGTCAACATTCATGACACAGCAGCATATATACCAGCAATTTTATTGATACTTGTATTTTTTTTCTATGCACAGAAAGCAAAAGACACTTGTGAAATGTTTTGCCATTACATCAAAGTATATTTAGCTAACCTGAAGCTATTCGGTGCTCTATCAAAGAGCAAAATCGGCTTCACTTGAAAATATTTCCTATCATTTTCATTAATCTTAAAACAGCTAATATTAATACGGAGAGAAAAAATATCTCCATCTCCTCTCTTTTCATGTATTTATAAAACTGGTATCATCAAAGAGAAAGAGAATGTGTTCTTTTTGTAGTCCAGGCCACACCAGATATTTACCCATATTTAGACCTGCTATTCTTGGTTGTTGGGAGAGACAAGAAACATCAGCATGATTTTGCTATGCATGTCCAGGTAGAATCTAGATCAGGGGTTCTCAACCTTGGCAATTTTAAGACTTGTGGTTGAAGTTGAAGTCCACAAGTCTTAAAGTTGCCAAGGTTGAGAACCCCTGATCTAGAGACAAGAACTCATTGACAAGAGATAAAATTATTGGTAGAACTCTGGAGGTTTTAGCAATATCAGAGGCAAACAGCCTATATAAAACTACAGCTTTAGAATGCAAACATCAAAATCTGAACTTATCTTCCTGAGATACGGCCGAACCAGCATTTAATTATTTTAAAGCAGTTGACCTGATGGTCAGGCCCCTTTTTCCTCCCCCAAGTTAGCTTCTAGATGAATCTGGTGAATCTGAGCTGAAATGTAGCCTGCATTTTCCTGCTTTGAAATGTTACTGAGAAAGTAGCTGTCCACATGCCAGAGAACTCTTTGCCAAAGGTTTCCACAAAACAATCAACCCAGCTATTAGACTTCTCCTTTTTGATACCACTAGTTATCCAATATCTGATTCTTTAGTACCAACACTAGATACCAAACACAAGAAGGTTTGAAGCTAACTAATCTCTAGGGTTGTGGAAAAGCCCTTTCTCAGATCCAAGCACAGCAACTTGTTTACATTCTCCTGCCTTTTCCCCAAGGAGTTTAAGGCAGCATATACTGCTCTATCCTGTCCTCCTTGTTGTCATTTTATCCACAGAGAAATCCTCTTGTGGTAGTTTAGCTTATTAATCCAACATCACACACTGAATATCATGACCCTGGGAATCTCTATTCTTAATCCAGAAATAAGCAGCCTCATTTGTGTGGAGGTTGTTTTTTTTGTTTATTCCTAAAAATATTGTGAGAAATTGGTATGCTGCAAAGGAAAGAGGCAGCCTCAAACATATTGACGTAGCCTCTTAAGATATTTTAAAAAATGATGGAAGGTTGCAGCCCAGAGCATTTTTCATTACTGTTTCTACCTGCTCAAAAAATTGGGGCAATGAAAATTTCCTGAGGATTAAAGACTAAAGGAGACTTTCATCAATTTGCTTCTAATAAATGAGAATTTTATAACCAGACATAACATTCATAGCACCTATTTCTTAAAGAGGCAAGACTCTCCTGCTGCCTTTTTAACAGACCACCCCTCACCTGCTCTCAGAAATTCACCTAGCCATCCCCCTCATTCTCTTCTCAGCCTTACTTCAAAATCCAACCATACTGGGTCACTTTGAAAACCTGAATGCCTTCATATACAAGGCTTAAATGACATAGGTGTGTTGTGCAATATTTTGGAACACATAGCAAATGAAAGAAGGCTGTTTTGAAGACCTCCATTCCAAATAAAGTAACATTTTTTCAAGTTTTTTTTCTGAAATAAAGGAATCTGCACCCAAAATTTTAGACTTGCTTTGGATAGTATTATCTAAAGGCAACTTTCTGGCAAACTGATAAATATCTAAACCTCACCTAAGTTTAAAAATAAAATACTAGATTGAAAGAAACTTCAGTTCCAACATTCCAGCTGCTCATCCATATCAGTGCTTCTAAAAGAAACACAGGAGTAAGATATCAGATTTTATGATAATGTTTTCCACATAGAGTGATACCTCGGTACTCGTGGTTAACTGGCTTAGAGTGGGGGGGGGAACGCAACATGTACCAAAACCAATAATAACTAAACAAATTTCTCCCATAAGGAATAATGTCAATAAATGTAATGTGTTCCCAAACCAAAGACAATGCACATTTTAAAGGCAATACATAAAAAGGTAGGGTTGTATATCATTACTTTACATGAGAAATAAACCTAAAAATTAATAAATCCTTAGATTAAATAAAATAAAAACTTCATTTTACTTGTACCGATAAGGGGGGAAAAGGGGCAAAAATACACAAAATGACCACAGAAGCTAAGACAAGACTGCAAGGGGGTGTACACAGGGAAAGAGCTACCCCATGAGTAACACGTGATCCTTTGTTTCAGCTGGAAGTCACAAGGCAACTGATATCAACAAGTCCTAGCTTTGCATCGAGTATCAAACAAACAATGACTAGCGGGACAAAGTTTTCTTGTCAAAATGCGTCGAGTACCAAATACGATGAGTTTCAAAGCAATCGAGTACCTAAAGTATGACTGTACTGTTGCAATTTGCACCTCTTAGGAACAGGCAATGTTTAAAAAGTGTGATTTGTTAGAAGCTTTATTTCAATATTGACCAAGTTTCCAAGCATTTATGCCTGACTTGGAGAGCTGTGAAGTACAAAATATTTCAATCAAGGATGGGCAAGATGTAACCATCTAGGTCAGGGGTTCTCAACCTTGGCAACTTTAAGACTTGTGGACTTCAACTCCCAGAATTCCTCAGCCAGCAAAGCTGGCTGAGGAATTCTGGGAGTTGAAGTCCACAAGTCTTAAAGTTGCCAAGGTTGAGAACCCCTGATCTAGGTATTATTGAACACTCACCACTTGTGAAGATGAAGAGAACTGTAGTCTGATAACATCCATGAGCCCCTGCTTGGTCCTCTCTAATCAAGACAATTATGCTCCAATTCTTACTTATTCTTCCTGGTTTTCTGTCTGAAGTGACAGTTCCCCCATTGCATTCTGGGCCTGTAATGATTAGATAGACCCTGATTCAATTCCCCATCTACTCATGGAACTCTACTACTTTTGGACTACTATAGAGTTGCTTTACAGACTGAGAGAGATGGGATATAATTTTAATAAATAAATACTACACTTCAAACAATCTATTAACCGAGTCTGTCTCACAGGAGTGTTGTGAAGATGAAACCGAAGGGGAAATTCTGTCTTAGGCTTCTAGAAGAAAGCCTAGATCTAAATAAAACAAACAGTAGTATTTGTTTTAAATTCAGAGTCAAATAGTTTCCTATCTGTTCATTGAGAATGTAATTGTGATGTGCTTGTCAACATTTTTGCCACAGGCTAAATAAATCAGAATTACTGTAAATGTTTGTAGGGTGTCTCTATGGAATAGTATTGGGCACCTACACTCCTTGCTGTGCATGTGCATTTTGGGTTGGTGATTTTATTCTCAGCCACAGCATTAACAGTGGGTCAAGAGTTAACTTTAATATGCCCATCGAATTAGAATAATGTATCATCTTACTCCATCAAGAAGCAAAGATGCCTTCATGCTGCTCCCAGAACAATTTGTAAAAGGAAAAAGGCTTGGTTGGAAAAATCAACTACATAAAAAACAAATCAAAAACAAATCAAACCAGAGGTACCCAGCATGAAATTGCTTGCACTTATATAAAAAGCTTTCCACACCAAAGCCTGCCTAAATAAATAAATAAATAAATAAATAAATAAATAAATAAATAAATAAATAAATAAATAAATAAATAAATAAATAAATAAATGTCTCATCCATCCAAAGAGTTCAGGAGATCCAACATTTAGTGGGTTGTTCCATAAGAGACTAAAGAGAAGTGGATCTGTGGTAGTTCTTGCAGTTCAGAGTCCTGAAGAGGACTCTCAAATGGTTCTCTTTTTCTGTGTTCACATTACTATTGCACACTCACTGTTTTTTTTTTAGGGGAAAAGGGGAAAAGGTTTAAGAAAAAGAAAAGTTGATTGGAGTGAAAATACCATTTAATTCAAAAATTTAACTGGACATTCTGTAGAAATTGCTGGGTGATGGTGGTGGTGGTGGTTTCAGTGTCATTTCAAATATTATGCTGACCTATGGAGTTCAACAGGTAAAGGGGAGCAGGGGAATAGAAAACCCCAAATGAGGAGGGGCTTTCAGACTCCGAGGGTTCTCCCAGCTGAGCTCTTTCAATTTCAGTTCTCCCCAATCTCTTATACACTGAAACCAGTATTTCCCAGTTTTTGAAACAAGGCTGTTAAGAAGCAGAGACTATTCTCCTCAACTATTCTGCTCCATCTCACCCATCAATTCCCTATAAATTAGATCAATCATTTCTCCAGTTCTCAGCAGTCTGAAAGAAACTCAACAGAAAGAAAGTTGTAACTCCTTGGCATTAAGTATGTTTGCATATTTATTTGTTTTTTTTCAACCAATATAGTTGCCCAACTCACAATGACTCTGGGTGGTAAAATAAAATTAAAAACAACCATAAAAACAATACCTATCAAAACAAAAACAAGCAAAACCTGGCAAGCTAGGTCATTGATTCTGTTCCTTCTAGAGTGAAGATGAAAAAAATGCAAAGAAGACACTGAAGCTGCAATCCAAAGAACACTTATGTGTTGAATATATTGGAAGCAGAGATTTCAGTTACCCTTGCTTAACTTCAGATGACATTCTCCAGACTGAAGATGGTCCACAACAGGGGTGTCAAACTGCCGGCCCACAGGCTGGATGCATCATGGCGAAAACACGCCCACCTCATTGCCAGCAATGGAAAAAAGGTCACAATACGTCGCGACACGTCACATGACACCCCTGGTCTACAACAACCATGTATTTGTGGCTCATCAATAAACCTGTAGCAACCTTTCCCCTTTTTGCACTTTATTCAGGAAGGAAAAACAACTCCACCTATCAATCATAGTCAGAGCTTGGTGTCACCTTGATAAGTTACAAAGGCTTCTTCTGAATAAAGGAGTTTAGGAAGAATCAATGTAGCTATTATCAAAACGGAGCATCTCAGAAGTGCTGTAACAAAATTCCAACAAGGAACCTATTCAACTGTCACTCTAAAGCAGTGATGGCGAACCTTTTAGAGACCGAGTGCCCAAACTGCAACCCCAAACCCACTTATGCATTGTCGGGTGCAGGGTGGGTGTGGCCAATTGGGTGGGTGTGGCTGCAGTGGTAACGGCAGACTGGGTGGGACTAAAAAGTTCAATCAATCAATTCCAACTTTGCAAGTTCTTTTTTTTTCCTGTGAGAAGTTGAAATTGACTGATTGATTGAACCTTTTTTTGTTTTTTGCACACGACGGCAGAGGCCTAAAGCGAAAAAGTTTTATAAAACCCAGCTGAAGGCCTAGGACTGGGGCGACGGCGCGTGTACCCATAGAGAGGACTCTGAGTGCCGCCCCTGGCACCCGTGCCATAGGTTCGCCATCATTGCTCTAAAGCAACAATTTAAACTATTTGTTATTCCCTTTCCAATCCCAGTTCCTACTGTTTTAACACTAGTACCTCCCATAGTTCAGAGACCTGAAGTATCTGAAATTGCTCTGAACCTGATTTTATTTACTGACAGAAGCTCTCATAAGCTAATGATACATTATTACAAGAAAGCACACTTTCCTCATGTCTAGTTGTAGATGCACACAAGGAAACAAACAAAGCCTATTTACTCAAGCTTCTTTTCCAACTCAGGTGCTTCTTTATAAGCACATACTGTACAGTGAAACAAGAGTCAACTTAATCCACAGCCTTGTTGCTTGCATTTAAGCAAATGTGGATCCTATTTTTATGCAGACATTTCCCCCCCTTTTTTGACTGCTTGTTGAAACTCCACACAACCTAATACATTCCTTGCCAAGACCTGCCTAGAAGATACTTGTGAAAACATTATTACAGTGAAATGTTTTAGCAGAAGCGTTCCCTTGGTTTTAGAAGGACATAGTTCAAAGTGTATTTCTTAGTGGAGTTTAAGCAAGAGAGATGGTTAGCTTGCATCTATTTCCTTTGGTTTCCTGGCCACATCAAGCAATCGGTTGCCTAAAACGCTGATGATTGACCCAGCCCTGTTCTCACATTGGGCTACAGAAGGTCCCAATATGCAAGTGAGCCAGTTCCCAACTGCCTTTTCGTTTTATTCCCCTTCTGGCTGCGAAGCAAGTTGAAAAAAATCGAGCCAGTTCTCCGAATCTACTATACACAAGTGACTTGGTTCTTGAACTGCCCACCACGCTTTCAAAAGCCCCGATGAAGAGTCGTGGGGACTCACCCCGTAGTTTAACATTCTCCATTCGAACCACCGCCGACCGCCAACTTTGACTAACCCAACTCTTTTATCAACCAGACGACTGGCGCGGCAAAGAGGGAGGATCACAACCCGCCACCCGGCAACGTTGCTCTCGCCTTTGCCCGACTGGTTGCTTAGCGATTGTCCTACGGAGCTCGCCGCCACCTTGCCTCGCAGCGGCCGGCTAGCCCCAAAGGCGTTTCTCTAGAGCAGACCCGGGCCGGCAGGCAGCCTGGCGTGCGCGGGAACAAACTCTCTCCGCCATTTCGCCTGCAGCCTCCCCCCCCCCCACACACACACAGACACAAACACACACTCCGCCGCCCGCTCGCCCGCCCGCCCGCCCGGTAAGCAGGCAGGCAGGGCTGCTGCCGCCCCCTCAGCCGAGCGCGCGAAGCCAGGCAGGCACTTTTGCCTTCCCTCCTTTAGGAAAAACAGGCTTTCCTACGGATAGGGCAGAACGGGAAGGCGGCGCAGGGGCCCGCGGTGGGCCACCCTTTTTTTTAATTAATGTTTTAATTTTTTTTTTTTTTTTTTTTTTGGAGCGACTTCTCCTTCCCCACCTTTTCCGAAAGGAATTTGCACCCCCGGAAACGACAGCGGGCTTCAGGAGAACAGGCCGGACCCGTCTCGTCGGGTCTCTAGAAAGGGAGAAGAAAGCGGGAAAAGGGGTGGAAGGGTGGGGGGGGGGAGAGAGAAGAACATCGAGGCATGCCGTTGCAGGGCAACTGCGATTACCTTAGCAACCGAGAGGCTCGTCGATGCGTCCCCTTCTGCTTTTCAGATTTCGGCTGGGCGGCAGAGCCCAGCCTGGCGCATAGCCGGTGGCGGGGAGGGACAAGCGCGGAGAAAGCGGGCGGAATGCAAAGAGCCTCCTCGCGGCTTCTGCGGGGCTCTCTTTCGCTCCCCCCGCCTCTTCAAGACACACTCGGGTCTGCTTGGACGCGCCTACCGGCGGACAAACAAGGTAAGTCAGGGCTGCGGCGGAGGGCTCCGTCGCCGAAGGTGGACCCTGGAAAGGGCTGGAGAAACCCAGGAGGGCATGCTCCGCGGTCACTCCCGCCGCGGCTTTCCGCTGCCCGCCGCCTCTCCCCATTCGCTCCAGCCCCTGCACATGCTCTCCGTCGCTTCGGCCAGCCGTGAGAAAACCGCTCGGGGTTTTGGGCGGACTGAGAGGCGGACACCGAAGGCGAAGCGAAGGGTCCAAGTCCGAGGTTTCTCCTGGGCGAAGCAGTTGACTGCAGTGGCAGCAGCTCCCTCTGCAGGCCGCGAGGAGGATTGCGACGTTTTTGTCTCTGTGTGTCTGTGTGTGGTTTTGTGGGTTTTTTTTGTTTTGTTTTGTTTTTTTCTCTCCCACCTGGTGACAGACGGGGCGAGTGGCTCGGCGGGCAAGTGCCTTGGCCTTATATGGAGCAGCCTAAGCAGCGATTCCTCCTACTAGCAGGGGTTCTCAACCTTGGCAACTTTAAGACTTGTGGGCCAAGGTTGAGAACCCCTGTATAACCTAACCGCTTCCTTGGTTAATTTAGATTTCCGCAGCTGCTGAGGAATTTAGATTTCCGCAGCTGCTGAGGAATTCTGGGAGGTGAAGTCCACAAGTCTTAAAGTTGCCAAGGTTGAGAACCCCTGTATAACCTAACCGCTTCCTTGGTTAATTTAGATTTCCGCAGCTGCCTGTATGGAAGAAGCCGATGGTCTTGCATTCTGCAAATGGCCGGGAGGAGGCTGAAGCTCTCGCCAGTGACCGTGCTACATACAGGCCTGACAACTTGTGATCCGGGGGTTACAGGAAACGTAGTCTAAGATGCTTGGGGATGGTGAAGTTGGGGAAAGTGAAAAGATGGCAGCCTTTGAACTACCATCTGAGCGAGCAAGAGTTACTTATCAGTGTGGAAAGTTCAATATTTAATCCTCCTCTTTTGCCCTTAACAACAAGTCTATTGGGCTGAGAGAATGAGTGAGTGAGTGACTGGCCCAAAGTCACCTAGCTGACTTTCATGCCTAAGGTAGAACTAGCACTTCCAGTCTCCTGGTTTCTAGCCTGGTGCCTTAACCACTAGGCCAAACTGGCTCTGTAAGCCACGATCTATCAATCCGCTGATCTGAATGAAGCCAGATGTGGCTTTTTTGTGATTAAGCAAATCTGTTAAGGGGAAAAAGTGGAATTGCTTTTGACTGTGCTGTGCGCTAAGAAACTTGCCATTGGAAACACTGTGGGGGCTTTCCTTGCTTGCGGACCATTTAATGTAGAGGTCTTGAAACTTGGCCCTTTTATGACTTATGGACTTCAACTCCAGAATTCCTCAGCCAGGCACGCTGGCTGAGGAATTCTGGGAGTTGAAGTCCACAAGTCATAAAAGGACCAAGTTTCAAGACCCCTGACTTAACGTCTTCTACTTGAAAGTATTTTCAGAAGACAAAAATTTCCTTGAAGAAATCCTGCAGGCGAAGTTGAAGATTGCTTCACTGGTAAAACGAGCAGGCTGGATTGAAGGGTTGACAGTCACCTTTGCTAAAGAAACTCTTCATAATCTGAAAGCCAGGAATGAATTACAGGTAATCCTCATCTTACAACCTCAGTTGAGTCCAGAATTTCCACTGCTAAGCAAGGTGGTTGTTAAGTGGGTTGTGCCCAATTTTACAGCCTTATTTTGCCACAGTTATTAAGCAAATCACTGCAGTTGTTCAGTGAATCTGACTTCCCCCATTGTTTTTGGTTGGGAAGATTGTAAATGGCAGTCACATGACTCTGGGATGCTGCAACCATTGTAAACACATGCTGGTTGCCAAGCGCCTGGATTTTGATCCCATGATCATGGGGATGCTGTGACAATTGAAGGTGTATGGACTTGTGGGCCACTTTTTTCAATGCTGTTGTAACTCTGAATGGTCGCTAAACAAATAGTTGTATGTGGAGGACTACCCGTATGATTTCTACACAGGGAGAAACATATGTCACAGGATTCAGACAGGATGCAGTGGCTTTAAACTCCATTTTGCAACCAGTACTGAAATCTGTACTTTCCGATGAGCACACCCAAAATGCTCCATGCAGTTCTTCATTTGCAAGGATGCTCGAGTCTGTTTTGGACAAAAGTGCACATTCTTACTATTTTATTTTCATTATTGAGCAAATATCTGTTTTACATTTGAGTTAGATTCATAAGTTCAGAAAGGATTTGGTAAAATATCTTCAATGGGGGTTATTCAGCCTCTAATGGAGAGTTCTAATGGAGGACAACATACTGCTGCATAAACATCCTTTTCCACCGGTTAACGATGAAATTTGCAATTAGTAATAATTTATCTAAGCTGAAATCTGTACCTTCTACCCATTGATTCTCATCTTTCCCCCCAAGATTACAGAGAATAACTTTACTCCTACTTACCTCTGATACTACTTTAGATATCTAAAAACTGATATTACACCTTTCCCCAGTCTTCTCTTCTATAAGCTGAACATACCTAAATGTTGTAACTTCCTTATAGGACTTGGTTTCCATCCCTTTGACATCTTAGTGGTCCTTCTCTGAACATGATCCAGTTTGTTAATTTCTTGTGTTCATCAGAACTGGACACAATATTGAAGGGAAAGTGACCAAGGCGGACTAAAATGATAAATCTTTACATCATCCCATCAAATATTCTTCCAACCTCTGCTTTCCCAAAAGAATAAAATTACTCTAAAGAGAGCATTGGGCATCAATCTGAGGATTAATTTTTTGCTTTAGAGCTATTATTCATTTATTTGCCCATCTTAAGTATATAACTCTGGGCATCAAGATGATATAAAAACCATAACACATTACAGGGAAGAAAATGTAAGGAATTATTGGATGAGAATGATTTTTAATCATATCCCAGGTTAAAGGGCAGCAATAGCAATAGCACGTAAACCAGTGGTTCTCAACCTTTTTCAGGTTGAGACCCCACTTGCCCTGCCCATGTGCACCGTGACCCTGACCCGGGCGCACGCGCGCGCACGTGCCGGACCGATCCGCGCATGCGCAGGGCGCATGCGCCAGAATTTTTTTTTTAAAAAAATAAAAATAAAAAATAAAAAAAAACCAAAATGGCGGACCGCGATGGGCGGATCCACGCATGCGTGGTGCGCGCGTGACGGGCTGATCCGCGCATGCGCAACGCGCACGCGCCAAAAAAAATTAAAAAAATTAAACACAAAAAAACACAAAATGGTGGACCGCGATGGGCGGATCTGCACGTGCGCAGCGCGCACTCGTGATGAGCCGATCCGCGCATGCGCAGTGCGTGCACGCCGAAAAAAAAATTTAAAAAAATCAAAAAAATTCAAAAAAAATATGGCGGACCGCGACGGGCGGATCCACGCATGCACGGCGTGCGCACGCGACGGGCCAATCCGCGCATGCGTGGCGTGCGCACACCAAAAAAAAAAAAAATAAATCAGAAAAAATTCAAAAAAAATGGCGGACCGCGGTGTCCGGCGACCCCCGCGAAACGGTCGTTCAACCCCAAATGGGATCGCGACCCATAGGTTGAGAACCACTGACGTAGACTTATATACCGCCCCCTAGTGCTTTACAGCATTCTCAAGAGGTTTACAGAATGAGCACATTGCCCCCAACAATCTGGGTCCTCATTTTACCGACTTCAAAAGGATGGAAGACTGAGTCAACATTGAGCCAATCAGTATCAAGCTTCTGGCAGTGGACAGAGTTAGCCTGCAACACTGCATTCTAACCCCTGTGCCCCCACCGCTCAGGATAGATACCATCTGTCTGTTGCTACCCAGTGGTCTAGTCACATCTCAGTCTGCATTAGGGACATTTTCAGCACCAAAGATATTATTAGATGTGATCACTGTATCTAATAGAAAAACAAACCCATAATTAGTCTTTATAAATATTAGTAATTATCAAATCAATTTGATAAAAATAATTTAAGAACTAAATGGAACAAAGATTTAGAGGTCCCCATTTTCTAAACAATGGGAAATTGTCTTAAACATCTATTTCAAACATTTCCATAGATCTTAGATTTCAGCCTATCCAACAAAAACATTTTGAACCGTTGGTAAATCTTGCTTGATACAATGAGATACAATGAGAATAATACTACGGGGTTATTGGTACTCTTTGGGTGTGATTGGTTTTTTTGCAACCAAGCCCGGAAAGCAGCAAGGACCCACAGTTCAACCATGAGCTACAAACATTCTCTTCTATCAATAAAACTTCATTAAAACATGTTTTTCTGATGTCCTAAATTTTTTCTATTATGCATATTAACTTTATTTTAAGACAGGGTTTAATATATATGAACACACATATTCTTATGAACTACATGTCTGTTACATGTAAATTGACTGCTGGGTGACATAAATTCTCCATATACTTCTTACTGCTAGGAGACATGGTCCTTCAATATTGTGACAATAAATTTATGGACCAGTTATTCAATGGATGGAAGACCTGGTGTTACCAGGGAAATATGATAATGTCCCTTACAGATATACATTAGGTATGGACTGTAAGATGTGGTCATTCCAAAAATTGTACAAAGCATTATTGACGTAAATATATGTTATACACATATGGGAAGCCACCCAGAGTAGCCACACAGGGAGATGAGGGGCAAAGAAATTTAACAAATAAATAAATAAATAAATATCTATATTGCTGTTTTGCTTTCTTTTTATTTTTCCATTCTATGTTTGAATAAAAAAAAGGAAACATACACACAGAGCCACAGAACTCCCTGAATTGATGAACAGGAAAGAATCACTTAAGTACAATGCTGCTTAAGGCCCCAGTCACTCCTAAATTCCAGGAAGTGGATTTCTTGGGAAATCCACCAGGTAACCTCTGAAAATCAAAAAGCTGTATTAGACTCCTGCTGTGGTTCAATCAAATAGATCCCTGCCCCATGCTGTAGTATAGGACTGTTCCATAGGTGTCATAAACTGCCCTGGCTATAATAAAGGAAAGTCTTTAATGTTCCCCAGCTTCAGTCTGCATCCACCCCAGGATAAAAATTACTTCTTACAAGCGGCTAATTGCTAGCCTTATTCCATATAATTCCCCACATGTCTCTATAGTACCATTAAGCTCTCAGGAAAGAGCTTTGGAAACCCATTTACTGAGACATATTTTAATCTGATTTTTAAAAGACTATTAATTTATTAAGTCCCTTTGCAATATTGGGAAAGTCACATCAATATCCGAAACCTCTAAAATAATACAGAAATAGGAGTGGGCAGTATAAGAATTTCAAAATAATAATACATAATAAAGCCATCCTGTATTAGAACCCAGCAGAATTATTATATTCTTTCAAGCTGCAGTTGCTTTACTGCTCAGATATAATAGTAAAAAAAAAAAACCTCACCTTTCCATCATACAGCAAGATAACGTGTCACATTGACTCTGGCAGTATTCCAGTTTGATTTATTTATCTTGAAAAACTTAATGCCATACACTGTACATGATTTTTTAAAAAAGAAAAACCTGTAAATTACCTGCAAAAGGAGGTAATATCTTCTTTCTAAAATAGCCTGTACAGGACCAAAACACATTTATCATCACATGTTTCTGAGCCTTGCAGCCATGCATCCAATTTTCTGCACATATCCTGGAGATTTAAGAGAAGGGCTGCACAGGAAAAAAAAGGCTATAAAACGCAAAGATTGAAATAAATTTGTTGAAAGAAGGGCATGAATTAATTTGTCCTACCATTTTCTGGCAGGGTCTGAATTAATTTGTCCTGTCAAAGAGAGAAGGGCCAACCAGTTGGCAGGGGCTGAGCGGGACCAAGCTGGTAATAACTGGGGATTTGGTTAATGGTGGCAACTGGCAGTGCAAGCATTGTTGTTGCTAAACGATGTAATAATGTATCATGTTTTACAACCATATCACTTAGTGATAGAGATTCCAATCCTAATTACCATCATAACTCAAGGACTATCTGTACATACAGAGCAGGGGTTCTCAACCTTGGCAACTTTAAGACTTGTGGACTTCAACTCCCAGAATTCCTCAGCCAGCTATGGCTGAGGAATTCTGGGAGTTGAAGTCCACAAGTCTTAAAGTTGCCAAGGTTGAGAACCCCTGATACAGAGCCTTTCATACTTGTTGCCTTTGTTTTGCATCAAATCTTTTTATGGTATTCAGTGTCCATATCAAAAAATTTACCTGAATAGGACTGATGATTTGTTGCTGATCTAAAGTATAACTTCAGAAATATAGGAAACGTGGGAATATAAACTTATTTATTTAAAGTCGCTTGCTTATTCGCTTGCTTCCTTGCTTAAAAAAAAAAAATCCCTCACATTTTTTATTCTAAATTTTTGTTTCCTGTGACTAAAACTACATTTCATTGGCCAAGGAAAAGATGCTGTTGAAAGTGATAAAAACAAGGTTATGGATATATGTATTTAATTCTATCAGGTATATTTAGAGCATTTAATGACCAGCTATCACCTTTTGAATTTATGTAGAGAATTTTTTTTAAAGCATTTTATACAACATTGTCAACTGCATTTAAATGTCAGTTCAGATAACAGAGGACTTGTTATTGTGCTATAAATTTAGAACCTCAAATGCCTCAACCTCTTTGCAGAAGGTCTGCTTATTTTGTAAATATTTAATATCTCTATTTAGGCAATGAATTGATTAGTAAGGGCAAACACTTTACAAGGAGAATAAAGATTGAACTTCCACTATGCAGAGTCAAACGCCATTCTGAGAAATACTGACAACGTTTTCTATAAACATTTTTCTGCTTAGCCTTTAGCATATTAAAAAAGCAAATAATGAAATTTCGTGATACAGCTGGTCCTCAACAATTGGGTCCAGAATTTCTGTTGCTAAGCAAGGTGGTTGTTAACTGACTGATTTTATGACCTTCTTGCCATGGTCATTAAGCAGATCACTGCAGTTGTTAAGTGAATTCAGACGGTTGCCAAGAAGTGCCAAAATTTTGATCACATAATCATGGGAATGCGGCAATAATTGTAAGTTCAGCGACCGATTGTAAGTCATTTTTCAGTGCCGTTGTAACAGTCACTAAACAAATGATTGTAAGCCGAGGACTACCTGTACTTGGGTACAATATGATGTACTCTGGCATATTGTACCATATTGTATCATACTTATATTTTGTTTCCCCGTTCCTAGCAATGATAGAAAAAGATTTAAACATATAGATATGGCAGAATAGCCCTACCAAACTTTGGACTAAATTAAACATGGCATTTAAATTTATAGTTATATTTAACCTATAATGTCTGTATTTATTTATACTTAAGTCAGGATTAGTGCTTGTTCAGACAATGCAATATTTGATCTATTCCAAATTGTAAATTGATAGCAGATCGCGGTTAATATGAACCAAAATTCAGTTCATGTATGGCTAACGCACATGCAATTGCCATTGAGATTTTACAGGTCAGGGCGCATAGGGCTGGCCTCCTACGGGTCCCGTCCATCAAACAATGTTATTTGACGGGCCCTAGGACAAGGGCCTTCTCCGTTGCTGCCCCAGCCCTCTGGAACCAGCTTCCCTCGGAGGTGCGTACTGCCTCCTCCCTCCTAGCTTTCCGTAAGCTTTTAAAAACCCATTTATGCCGACAGGCTTGGGGGATATGAACTTTGTTCTGCCCCCGGGCCGAGGAATTGCCTTCCATTGCTGAGTGTTTATTTGATTGTGTTTGCTTGTTGTATGTGTCGATTTTGTAATTGGATGTAATTATTGTTATTGATTTTTATCTATGTCTATGTTCTTGTTGTGAGCCGCCCCGAGTCCTGGGAGAGGGGCGGCATACAAATTTAATTAATAAAATATAATAAATAAATAATCGTCATGTGTGCAAAATGAAAAAAAAGAAAAATTCCTTCACTGGAAAACAATAATGTGAAAGTGAAGGAGTTCATTCTTAAAGAATTTGAAGGTATCTTGTGAGCTGTAGAAGTCATAAAGAGGAAATTATGGATGCTGACCTCAATTGAAGCATGCAAATTCACCAAAATGTAGATAAAACACTCTGCATCTACCTGCATACATATGAAGATTTAAAAAAAGAAAAAACAGTTTAGTCTATGCCACTAAAACATTTTGAAAAACAATAAACATGTTTTTGTCAGAGTAACCTTACCTTTAGGAATCATATTAAGCATTCTTAGTTTTATTTTGATTTCCATAACTGACTTCGTTAACAATAAGTTTAAACTATAAATATATTCTTTTTATCCTTTACTGCAATATTTCATTAATATAATTTCTGCTTAAAATTTTCATGGCTTATTTCCATTGAGCTGGAACCAATAACCCTATTTTCTATAGAAATATAACTTTGAACAGGGAAAATTCTAATAATTTGACCATTTTGAGTGGGATTGATTATCCCACTAATCGAAACCTGCCTGTATATGTTAAAATATCAGTTTGCATCTTCTTGGCAGTCAGCCTCTACCCCAACTATGTATTGAAATAATAACCAAGACATGCCTTGTATAAGGCCCAGTAGTATTCCAGAGAATTATTTATTTATCAAATCTTGAAACTTCCCATCTCCCTCATACACCACCACAGCCAAGCTTTATTTCTGAATATGAATTACACCATGGGGAGAGAACACTGAGAAGATTTACAACTTGGAATGGAAATATTCAACCTGGACAGATTCATAACTGATTCAAAGGAGATAAAAAATGAAAGGAGAATATTAAAACAGCATACAATAGAGATGTTAACATCCAAGATACTATATAAAATATTCCCTACTTAGAAGAATCTCTAGTATTAGAATTTAGATCAACATTCTAGCTATTACCAAGTCAGAAGGCTATAGATGGAATACCCATTGAAATATGGCAAGCAACAGAAGAAGAATCAATAAAGGTTCTAGCCAAGTTATGCCAGGAAATTTAGAGAATGACAGTGGCTAACAGATTGGAAGAGGTCAATCAACATTCCAATACCAAAAAAAGGAAGACTTAACAGAGTGGCAAATTATCATATCCTTAATTTCACATGCTAGCAAAATATACGTAAGCTCATGCAATACAGACTAGAGCCCTACATGGAAAAAGAGATGTGAGATATTCAATCTGGTTTAGAAAAGCTTTATAACAGAAAACATTATTGCTGATACAAGAGGAGTGTGGTTTTAAAATTGGAGGAAGAAATATCAATAGCCTATGCTAGGCTAATGACACTACCCCGATAGCCAAAAATGCAAGTTCTAGTAAAGATGCACAGTGAAAAAAAATAGAACTAACAAATATAAAGAAGAGTAAGCTAATGACATCAGATAGAACAACCAACCTTACAATTGGCAATGACGATACTGAAGTGGTAGATAACATCTGAACAAGCAATTGCAATAGCACTTAGACTTATAGACCACTTCACAGTGCTTTACAGCCCTCTCTAAGCAGTTTACAGAGTCAGTATATTGCCCTCAACAATCTGGGTCCTCATTTTACTGACCTCGATAGGATGGAAGACTGAGTCAACCGTGAACTGCTGGCAGCCGGCAGTCAGCAGAAGTAGCCTGCAGTACTGCATTCTAACCACTGTGCCACCACAGCTCATAAGCAGTCAAGAAATATGCTGCACTTGGTAGAGCAACCCATAAAGGCCTTGGAAATGCTATGCCTGGACCTAAGGAAAGAAAGGAAAGGAATCCCTGAGGATGTTACTCCGTTAGCCGTTGCCACTCATCTCCCTTTCAAAGCTATGAGCCAGTGCTGCCCAAAGATGTTTCTGTGATCACATGGTGCTATGGAGCACTGTTTGCTCCCTACCAAAGTGGTACCTATTTATCTACTCCCATTTGCATGCTTTCAAACTGCTAGGTGAAGATGGGCGCTCACCCCATTGTACGACATTTGGGTCTCAAATTTGGGCTGTCAGATTTCTAGCTGACAAGCCAGCATCTTAACCAATGAGACATCGAGCCACCTGCCTGTATCTAAAATGATCCGAATTGTGCAAGCAAGGGTATTCCCTTTCACACTCTATGGAACAGAAAGTTAGACTTTCAGCAATATGGGAAGAGTGTTGATGCTTTTGAACTTTAGTTTTGAAGAAAATTGCTGAGAATGCTGTGGACAGCAAAGAAAATAAACCAATGGAACCTCAAACAAATCAACTCAGAGTTCTCATCTGATGCACAACTGACCAGGCTCAAATTATCCTATTTTGGCCACATAATGAATAGACCTGACTCCCTGGAGAAGGCTCTAATGCTGGGAAAGGTGGAAAGAAATCTGCACAGGCTACTACAGTTCCTATTTATATAATAAAAATGCAGAAATAGGTTTTGCCCATTATAAATTCTGTCCAAAGTTCATGGCTGTATCTAATAAAAAAAATGCATATTACTGTGGAACCATTTCCAAAGTGCCTCTGGGGAGATGGAATTAGAGTTGATATCTATAAGGTTAGCTGTCATCTGCAATGAGTATGTTCTTTTACTGTATTTAAGAATTCACAGATACAAAAACACTGAATACTTTCTTTCTTTTGAAGCAGATTTATCATCTGGCAAGAAAGCAAAATATTATAGGAGAATATGGGCAACGGAAAAACAACCCAGATTCAAATTAGTTCCAAATGAAATTCCATGTATATAGGAGAATGTTTGTTCAGGACTTGAATTAGCCTTTTGCAGAGAAAAATGCTATTTTGGTTCTTAGAGGTCATGGGAATGTCCTGATGTCTCAGTGGCCTACTCTATCCCATCCTTAGGGACTAGCAAAAAGCAAAATAAAACAGTATTTCAGCACCTAAATGCTCCATAAGTTTTAAATATTAATCACTAAAGAGGAATCTTCCCTTTTTACATAGATTAATATGCAGTATTTAGTACAGCATTCTCCAACATAGCTCCCTCCAAATAGGTTAGGACTGCAGTTCTTAGTATTTCCAGCCAGAATGGCTGTTAGCAGAGAGTTGCAGTCACAACTTTTCTGGAGGCTGTCAAGTTGGGGAAGGATCAACTCTCAAGTAATTGTATCTTGACTGTTCTGTTCTGTTCTCTGCAGTTCAGAGATGGGATGATCACTGTACAACAAACAAAAAACCTAAGGGTATCCTTTTGCTTGTGCAACTAACATCACAATAAAAAGGACAGCTTATATGTGCCATTGCCAATCCTTCTTCCTCTGCTTCTCTCTTGTATATTTTGAATGGTTTCTGGCTATACTGATTTGGCACAACTCTTCTGTCTGATTTTGGTTTATCTGCAGCAATGTAATAAACAAACAGCCTTATAAATTTTGGTGAAACGGAATTTGAAGCTTTGAGATCTATGAGCAAATTTTTGATGGATTAATGAACCCAGTCTTAATCTCCTTAAGTTCCTTGTCCATTAATAGAATCTGCTAATGAAAACTGACTAGAACACTTCCTTTTAGATATGTAACTCTACTTTTGATCATAATTCCTCCTCACCCAGATTAGGACTACAGTCACCAATGTGCAATTATATTCAGACTGTTTGTAAATTGCATTTAAAGTAATTATTGTATATTAAGGTTCTACTCTATCAAACTGGATGGTAACTAGATTGAGGAGATCTATTCTTCAGCAATTTGCCATTTATGTAAATAAAGTATTTTGCATCCGTGATACCTACCTCTATTATGTTTATCTTTATATTCATGATCCCAATCTATTCTGCAATTAACAAACCTTTTCCCCCTTTCCAAATTGCTTTCAGGTACACACATATCAACTTCCTTGTATCTCAGACAGTTTTCTCTGTTGTACATTCAGACATTCAGGATGACACGATATACCATCCAGTGTTCCTCCACCTAACTTGGAAAGCAAGAGTTGAAGTGATATGAAATGTTTCATATCTTCCCTTCTGTTGTAAACCTGTCCGTGAAAAACTGAGGACTGCCTTTGCAGGATTGATGTTCTTAAGGAAGTACAGAGATTTATACTTTTGTATTAATTTGTGGTTTATAAATACTGTGCTGATTTTCTTAAAATAATAGATAGATAATGAAAGATTTGTAGTGTGGCTGATGGTCACTAATCAATAGACAATACAGTTCTTCTCCTACCATTCTACTTGACCAGAAGTGTTGGAATCTGTTCTTCTAAGCCCGTAGAACAAGCTGCTTTGAAAAGATTTATTTAGACAATAAACAGTGCCATCTGGTTAAAATCAATTGATAGAGTACATATATTGCTTCAAAGTGAGACTACTGAGGTCAACACTCTATTAAGAGTAAAATACTGCTTTCCATTGAAAAGAAACAAATCAGCATTTCTTCACCTATATTTCTGATAAATTACTTATACTTCAGCGTATATTTCTTTTCTTTTACTAATATTTACTTTGTGTCCTTTTTGTCTTCTCTGGCCTCAAACTACTTAACATAAACTTGTTTTCCTCACTCGTGAGGGATTTAAAAAATATCTGCAATAATGCCCTTTGTTTCCATCAGTCATCACCACTAACAATGTATATAATCTATAGACCAGGAAATAAATGTTTTGAGAAAGTCTGAGCAAAGAAAGCTTGATTGACTTGGTGTGAAATGTTTGGGTTATTTACAGAACAGAATTTAGAGGCCGTAGGCGTCTGTAAACTAAAGGAGAGGGAAACACTTAATGCAGACAACTGACATTCTCTAGCACTGATAACAGAGGGGCAAAATAGGGTAGGAGAGGTGATCTCTAGAGCTGCAAGAGACGGTCACCGCCACATAACTCAGCGTAGTAATGTCAGCCCTGGGACACTAGCCAAGCCTGCAGTTAGCTGGAGACTGGCAAAGCCTATACAAGCTTTGGCCATATTAGGAATATAAGCCTCTACTGCCTGCCCAAGGGTAAAGGGTATCTTTCTCTAACTGGCAGTTTGACATAATGCTGGAATGCTCAGAAAATTTGGATTCAACTCTCTTTATCCTCCATGATCCACTTCTATAGCTTTAGGTGATTTGGGATATTAATAGGAAGTTTGTCACGGCAGTAATGCATAATGTCTGATTAGACAGCACAGTTCACAAGAGAAATAAAATGACAGGTTATGCACAAACACATAGTACGAAGCCCCCTATTTTTAATCCTGAGTACAAAAACAACAAGGGTGAGAACTTTCCTCTATCAGGCGCAGAGACTTTGGGGGGGGGGGCTTGAAATGTTTGTTTTTTTATTAAAGGTACAAGCAATGGCTATTATAGAAAAAATATTTCCCAAATTAAGAGCAATTTCTAGAGGAAAAGGTTAATTTCTTTCCCCCATACACCCACATTTGTTTTTATTTCCCGATACTGTCAAACTCAAATCATTCATGGTGGTTTACGTTCATAAAAGCATTAAAAACATAACAATTGAAACATGAACATAATCTAAAATTCTCACAGTAATATCAAAAGAAACATCACAAGGCCTGGCCGCTTACCTTAAGGCAGCAATAAAGTCTGCAGCAGATTTACCCAGCCTCTGGTCTCTCTGCTCGAATGCGTGCCTCCAAACAATGACAGATAACTTCAGCTGGAAATGTTCCTTCAACATTTTCTCCAGAGGTGCAGGGGCCACCAGATTTTCTGCGATGTCAAAAGCTTCTTGTCCACAGGCACACAAAAGAGTTGCTGCCTTCAGGCCGTCTTCTCTAATCTAATTTACTCTGAAGTAGTTCTCCACCCGTGCTATGTAGGAATTCCATCTCTCTGGGTGGGAGACATTGAAATCAGACAAGGGGCCAATCTTCGACATCGTAAACTTTACGATCTTCTCCAATTGCTTCCTCTGCAAGCCGTTGTTTGGGAAATGGTCCTTTAGCCGAGCTCACCCTCCAGCGATGCTGTACTGGCAGGCTGAGACGCTGATTCAGACGCCGTTTTTCCCTTCGTCGGACTTCCTGGGTGAATCCTTAAATCTTTTGTTTCAGCTTGCAAAGGATCCCACCTTCATCGTCAGTGTTGAATCCTTCGTTCGCATGTGAATGATGAAGACACATGGTAATGGTTAACTACTCTTTATTCTCCTTCTCCAACAACCAAGCAAAATACAAAAGGCACGCCGGCCTTTTTATATGGCCAGAAACCCGGACAGTGTCAACCAATAGGAACAGAGCATTTTCACAACTTGTGCATACGCACATGGCTGGCGCCGCTCTGTCTGGTCCCGGGCAGCTTTTGGAATGCCCGGGACCAATGCAACGTCCCGAGCCTGCTTTTACAGGCTTAGGACACAACAGTTTCATTCATTCATTCATTCATTCATTCATTCATTCATTCATTCATTCATTCATTCATTCACTATATTTATACAGCTGCCTAGCTCCCAAAATGTGACTCAGGAAAGGAAGCCTAAGGAAAGGAAAGGCTGCACCCTCAATGTAGATATCCCATACATTAACAATTCTTACAGCTCTTACCTGCCAGCACACAGGCACTGCATTTTGCGTGAGTTGCACTTTCTGAGTAGACTTCAAAGATAGCCCCATGTAGAGTACATTGAGTAGCCTATCTCAGCCATGATGAAAATACTACAGTAACTATTTTAACTTGAAGAAAAAAGAAATACACTAATTAAAATCACTTATTTGTCATGGAAATTATTAAAAAAGTGGGAAATAAATAAAACAAATAAATAAAATGAGTGCTACCTCGATCTAATTTAGCTATTAGATTAAGAAGAAAATAATGCCTGCAGGTCTGCTCAACTGTGGAGATTCATAGGAACTTGAATATCAATAGGCACCATTTCTGCAGCCCCCCCCCATTTTTAAAGCATTATTTTGGTAGTCAAGAAAGCATCCCAGGAGGTATGGCTGTAACAGCCCACATGCAAGCTAGAGCAATTCTTCAGAGTTCTGGTTTCCAGGGTTTGGGAGGTATGAAGTATGTTAATTCTTAGAGTACTTTCTTTCTTTTGTTTGGGCGAGAAACCAGCAGCAAGCAATGAGACCAATTTTCAGTGACTGGCGAATGAAAGTTATCAGTAAAAACTTGAAGAGCTGGGGTTTTTCTACCTTTGACCCTGTATTACACAAGGGTAGAAAGAGCATATTGCTGGATTATTGTTATTTTTCACATCAGACATCAAAATATGCTTGGTCTAATATCCCTGGTTTAGAAGGGATGGTTCTCTCCCCCCACTTTCTAAAATTAAAGCAATTATTTTATTTAAGACATTTACTTAGAATGGGCTCTTTTAACAGCGAACTTTCAATCCGATTTTGCCAAAGTATTTATTTCCTGTTAGGAAACCAAGCACAACAAAATCAATCTGAACTCAATCTTCATGTCTCAGCATCAGAATTTTCAGTTTCTTGTAGAAGCTTTGAAGTCATCTTTCTTTTGGCCTGCCTATCAATCCAGATGACAGTTTGAAGTAAATAATTAAAAATCATCAAACTTTCTTTAATAAAAAAAGGTCTTTTAACTACTGAACTGGAAAAATTTGCACAGCATGTAGAAAAGCAGACTTAGAATAATTGTTTTATATTCCAGTGAGTCAGCTTTGTAAAGAACTATGCATATGTCTCGCTAAAGAACACATCTAGGAAAAAAATTTCATCCCAGAGGAGATTATGGCAAAGTTTATTCTTTTTTCAGTCACTATCTTTTTAGTAAGTTTTCCCTCCAAAGATATAGCTTAAGATATTACCAAACTGAGAGAGAAAAAAGCTGCTGCTGGATAAGAAACAGTAAAATCATGAAACTGTACATATAAGATCCCTGATCTTTTATAAAGTTTTGAAATGAGGTTTATAACAAATGATCCTTCTGAGGATAGAGGTTAGAATCATCCATATTGACTTTGAGAGCATGGTTGACCTAATTCAAAAATTATTTCTTACGTGAAAGGAAATGTTTATTTCTAGTGAAGTATTTCAAATATAGCTTAGCAGTTAAAAGTATTCTAAGGATTATGGGAACAGTTTGCACTGTACTGATTTTGAAGCTAGAAATATCATGAGTCGTTAACTGGTTGCACGATCTATTATGATGGCTACTTGATATTTCTAAAATGTTTTTCAACATACCCAGCGGTTGCTTTGCACAATCGGCTGTTGGAAGCTGTAACATAAAATTAGAAACCAAAAACTAGTTTCATAGGTTCTCCCTCATATATACCAATAGGAGTTGTTATAAAATTAAGGGAAGAGTTTGGATCAGAAGCTAAGAATGGAGTTCTGGATAAAATCATAACCAGGAGTATTCAGCAGGGATATAGGAAGGGAGTTAACAGGTCTCAATGGAATTTAAAGCAGGCCAAGAAAAATGAACACTCCTCCACAAATCTGATGAATAACAGAGTTGGAAGGCACTGTGGAGGTCTTCTAATCCAACTTCTTTCCAAAGCAGGAGACCCTATACTATTCCAGACAAATGCCTGTCTAATCTTTTCTTAAAGGCCTCCAGTGATGGAGCACCTGCAATTACTGGAGATAAGCTGTTCCACTGATCAATTATTCTCACTGTCAAGAAATTTATCCTTAGTTCTAGACCAGTGGTTCTCAACCTTTCTGAGGTTGAGACCCCACTTGCCCCGCCCATGCGCGCCGCGACCCCACCCGGGGGCACGCGCGTGTGCGCGCGCGTGCAAAAAAAAATCTAAAAAATTTTTTTTAAAAAAATAATAATAATAAAAAAATGGCGGCCGCGACGGGCGGATCTGCGCATGCGCGGATCGGCCCATTGCACGCGCCACGCATGCGCGCATCCACCCATCGCGGGCCGCCATTTTGTTTTTTTTATTTTTTTAAAAAAATTTTTTAAAAAAAAACAAAAAAAACAAAAACAAAATGGCGGCCACGACGGGTGGATCTGCGCATGCACGGATCGGCCCGTCGCACCATGCATGCGCACATCCGCCCGTCGCGGGCCGCCATTTTGTTTTTTTTATTTTTTATTTAATTTTTAAAAAAAAAATAAAAAAAAACAAAATGGCGGCTGCGATGGGCGGATCTGTGCCTGCACAGATTGGCCCATCGCACACGCCGCACATGCACGGATCCGCCCGTTGCGGTCCGCCATTTTGTTTTTATTTTATTTTATTTTTTTATTTTTTTTATTTTTTTTTATTTTTTTTTAAATTTTTTTTCCAGCGCGATGGGCGGATCTGAGCGTGCGCGGCGTGCGCGCACCCAAAAAAATAAAAAAATTAAAAAAAAATTTAAAAAAATTAAAAAAAAATTAAAAAAAATAAAAATAAAAAAACAAAATGGTGGCCGACAGTGCCCGGCGACCCCCGCGAAATGGTGTCGCGACCCCAAATGGGGTCGCGACCCCAAGGTTGAGAACCACTGTTCTAGACTGAACATGTCCTTGATAAGTTTCCATCTGCTACTTCTTGTCCTGCCTTCAGGTGCTTTGCAGAATAGGTTGTCCTCATCGTCTTTGTGATAACCCCTCAGATATTGGAAGACTGCTATCATGTCACCCCTAATTCTCCTGTTCATTAGCAATAGTACTTAGATTTATATACCGCTTCATAATGCTTTACAGTTCTCTCCAAGCAATTTACAGAGTCAGCATATTGCCCCCAACAATCTGGGTCCTCATTTTACCGACTTCAGAAGGATGGAAGGCTGAGACAACCTTAAGTCTATGAGAATCAAACTGCTGGCAGTTGGAAGAATTAGCGTGCAATACTGCATTCTAACCACTGCACCACCACTGCTAATTAATAGACATTCCCAGTACCTGCAACCAGTGTTCATATGTTTTAGCATCCAGTCCTATAATCATCTTTGTTGCTCTTCTCTGCACTTTTCCTAGGATCTCAACATCTTTTTTGTATCATAGTAATCAAAACTGTATGCAGTATTCCAAATGTGATCTCATCAGTGTAGTATAAAGCAGCACTAACACCTCACGTTATCTTGATACTATCCCTCTGTTGATGCAGAGTAGGACTACGTTGGCTTTTTTGGCAGCTGTAGCACACTGCTCAGATCCTGAAGTTGAAACTCAAATACTTTGGCCACCTAATGAGAAGGAAGGACTCACTGGAGAAGAGCCTAATGCTGGGAAAGATTGAGCGCAATAGAAGAAGGGGACGACAGAGAATGAGATGGCTGGATAGAGTCACTGAAACAGTAGGTGTGAACTTAAATGGACTCCAGAAGATGGTAGAGGACAGGAAGACCTGGAGGAATGTTGTCCATGGGGTAGCGATGGGTCGGACACGACTTTGCAATTAACAACAACAACAAGCACACTGCTGGCTCATATTTAAGTGGCTGTCTACTAGAACTCCTAGATCCATCTCACAGTTATTGCTATTCAGCAAGTACACCTATTCTATACCTGTGCCTTTGTTTTTTTTCTTGCCTAAGTGTAAAGCTTTACCTTTTTTAACCACTGAACTGCATTTTGTTGGATAAGGCACAGTGTTCATGTGTGTCAAGATCCTTCTGGATATTGAGCCTATCTTCTAAAGTATTGGCTATTCCTCCCAGCTTGGTATGGTCTGCAAATTTGTTGAGTTCCCTTTCAAACTCCCTTCAATTGTTTATGAAGATGTTGAAAAGACAGAACCTTGAAGTACCCCACTGCATACTTTCCTTCAGATAGATGTAATTTCATTAAGGACTGCACATGGAGTGTGTTTGGTCAACCAGCTACAAATCCATCTGATGGTGATGCTGTCTAATCCACATTTTTCCATCAGTCCAAACATCTGGTTGACTGTGCAATAAACTACCACCACCACCATCATTATCATCATCATCTCAAAATAGCAAGATTTCAAGAAAAGCAAAGGAATTCCTGATGTTGCTATGTTTAGTTACTAAAGATCCATCATACACATTACAAAGAGTCAATGATAAAAGTTTGGTTTCCTTTACCACAGTTTACTATATTAATTTTATTTCCTGAGTCCACATTGCACATTCAAATACAATTAAGATCATGAACTATGCTTACACTGGATTAAAATGTAGCTGACTGGCTTCTGGCTGAGCTTCTTATAACCAATCTCTTGTGAATAACTATATGAAGTCTATAAAACAGGATGAAAAAAATCTATTGATCATTCAACAAGGGCATCCTTGATCCATGGATTCAATTATGGGCTGAGCACACAAACTGCCTATACCAATTTTCCGTGTTTTTTTGTTAATAGCGGTTTTAGTCAATTAGAGTAGAGCAGACAAACTGATCTTAGGTGAACATAAAGGGATGATAACAAAGAAAAATTATTGTAGTCACAAAAAGAGTCATATGCACTTATCTTGATAGCAGTGGACTATGTGCTACCTCCAGATTTGATTTAAAGCTTTTTAGAAATCCTTTGTGGTCCCGTATAAATGTTTTGAGAATTAGGTTGCTGTCATTACCTTTATATAGAAAGGAAGGGAAGCTGAATCATTGTGGCAGAAACAAATCAAGGGTAGGACATTATCTTCCACAAGCCAGACTTCTAAGATGATCACCACTTTTGATTAAAACAGCCTCTGTATTTAGGCTTTGTCATTTTGACTTTGAAAGTCCCCTGGAGCAATCTCTGTGACTGCTCTCCTAAAGCAATGTTTCCCAACTATGGCAACCTGAAGATGTGCGGAGTTCGACTCCCAGTATTCCTTCTGGCTGGAAACTTCTGGAAGTGGAAGTCCATACGTTTTCAAGTTGCCAAGGTTGAGGAAAACACTGTCCTAAAGGCAACCAATTTTTTAGGCATACCTTAGGAAGCCACTGACCTGTAGCCTCCAAAGTTTTCTCATTCTCTTTCCCTTCTTAACACCTTCCATTGTTATATATTAATTTCCACCATTTAGCAGGAGGGACCTTTTTCATACCTCTGTGTATGCCTGCAGGGGAAGGGAAATCTCCAAAAGTGGTTGGTGCAGAGATATGGCATTTTTGTTTTCACCTGTAATGTAACTTGAGCAAAGCTTTCAATATCGCTGATTATCTACCCCGTTTCCTCTCCTCCTTACTACAGGATTGCTTAAGAATGCAACAAACTCTACCATGCCTTTTATTAATTACACTTTGGCCTATACCCAAGTCCGCGTGTAAGAGAGGGGCAAAGAGATGATGCTTTCATGCCTCTGATGAAATGGGTTCTAGTCATTAAAGCTTATGCAGCCATGAATGTATTCATTTTTCAAATGTCACAAAACTCACTTTTTGCCTCTAAGATTTAGTACTATGTGAATCAATAAAATCCAATAAATATCAAATCAAACCAGGAGGAAATTTCATGTGATGAAATTGCTGCCAAGAAGATGGATAATCTGGGACTAAATCTTGCTCAAGAGAATTTACTTCTGAGTAGATGTTATGACTTCACTACTTGATATATGACCACATAACATCTGTTCAGAGTTTACACAGAGGCACTTCTCTGTAGTCTGCAGCTGAACAGTTCTAGGCAATGGTTTTAATAAAGACATTGACAAACCGGAAAATGTCCAAAGAAGGACCACTCAGATGATACAGGGCCTGGAACTAATGAAAAAATATTGAAAATGCTGGGTATGTTTAGTCTGAAACATACTGTGAGATAGATGAAAGGACAGAATGGTTCAGAGTTATTCTAGAACAGGGGTCTCCAACCTTGGCAACTTTAAAACCTGTGGACTTCAACTCCCAGAATTCCCCAGCCAGCATAGAATTCTGGGATTGGAAGTCCACAGGTCTTAAAGTTGTCAAGGTTGTCTAGAAGGTAGGCCAAGGTTGTCTAGAAGGTAGGACAAGAAACAGTGAACTTAATTGCAAGTTTGGTTGACCATCAGGAGAAAAAAATCCTCAGAGGACGAATGTTCAGCAACGAGGTCGATTGCAGTGAGAATTGGGGTGGACTCTCCATTGTTGGACATGTTTAAACAGAATCTGGATGGTCATCTCTGGGGAAATCTTGCATTTCTAGTTCTTGGGAAATGGACTGCATGATTTGCAAGATCCTTTCTAATCTTGCCTTTCTACAGTTCTATGACTTCTAACAAGTAAGTTCAGAAGGCAAATGTGGAATCTAGTGAGAAGAAGAAAAGAAGAGAGCAATATAGAAAGCAACCAATTCTTTACAACTCAGTGGTTGAGGTCGTGCATTTTGCTAAGCCATGAGATGATTTGTTTGGCAGATGGCTTAACATGTTTTGTGAATTGTATTAGTGTGAGCTAGTTCGTTCAAACTAGAGTTCTGGGAATAAATTCAACCTGGTATCTCTTCTGGCCATTAATAAAATTAGGGACAGATAGTAACATGGGACTGAGGAGCAGACAGGATCGTTAGTGAGCAAGAGATAAAAGGTGCAGAAGAGTTTGAAAGCTGACTCAATAAATAGGTTTTGCTCTCAGCACTTTGCGTGTGCTGGGATTCTTCTTAGACCTTCCTAACTTCTTTTTAGTAAAAAAAAAAAAAAAAAAACCCAAACACTCTGCTCAGCAGAGGTTTGCAGATTCTTATGAACTTATCTCATTGGTTCCAGTCCTGCCTTCCTGTCAGTTGAAGCCTGACAGAAGTAAATTGCCAGAGCCAAATCAGCCTTCGGAGGTAGGGCAGCCAATCACTTCTGATAGGAGACCAAACACACTGAGAAGCTGTCCTTTTAAGTTTAGATAGCTCATGTTATCCTATTCTCTGGTGCATTAAAGATGTAAGCAGCATACCCAGACAAGAAGTAGGCCATTTTATAAGCCTTCAAATTGGCTCCAAGCTACACTAGCTGATTAAAGTCTACGTCATTAGATTTAATCCTTCTAACTTTCCTGATTTTTTTGTTTGAGCTATTCTATGGCTATGCTCCCATAAGCACTGTCTCAAAGACCAGCCAGCCACATTGTCACCAAGTGTGTATTGTGAATCCAGCATACATAATTATTTGTAGAACAATGTGTTGTATGAAGCCATAATATTGGGTTAAAGCTGCCAATGATGGTTAAGTTCACCATGGTTAGCTTGTACAAACACAACAACTTCAAAATTGTGCTAGTATTTTACTATTTCATCAATTAACCAAGGAGCATATTAGAAATTTGCAGAGTCACTTAATTGAGATGGGCAGCTGTAGAAATTAAATCAATAAATACTTCTTATATAAAATAAAGTGAGTACGTAAAACTTATGACTTGATACTTGATGGCTGCCTTGTTAATATTGCATAATTTGCATAAAAGGTTAACTCAAGAAAGATTCTAAATATGGCACTTCCTCAGTTGACGTATTGTGTAGCATTACTTCCTCACAAACTGGAATAGACACCCACTGAAGGAGCAACAAAGGTAAGAAAGTCTGTAGTAGTCTAGAATCAGAAGGAGGCTGGTGTATCCTTTTAGACTAAGAGATTGTTCTATTAAAATGGATATGTTTTTGTGAACTATAGCTCCCTTTGTAGATGGATGGAAAAGTTAAACTGATGTAGGATTTAAATTGGGATAAAGGGGGAGGGAAGGATGGGGAAGACAAGATGGTTATGTAGATTCCTCAGAAGATTTCAGGTCATCTTAGCAGGCCCCAACAAATATAGTGGGTTTTAATTTATTACAATGGTTATTTGATAAGATATTTATAATCTGTCTCACATGTAACCTACTTCTGCCTAATCATTCTATCTCCTCTCAACTCATCAAACTCCTGGTTTATGGAATATTTTCAACTCTCTCATTTTGTCTTCCAGAAAAAAATTGCACTGGCTTCAGACTGTCTTTTACATCACGGGCAGTGACATACAAGATAATGCTATTTGCTTTCTGAAGGACAAGCATATAACTATGGTATTTTCTGCCTGAAGGAAGCAGGGACAATTGGCTTATATAAATTTAGCATTCATGATCTACCTGATAAGATTGTCATGTTTGCGATAACTATAAGAAAAGTATTTTATCACACTTAAATGGGAAATTTAAAATCAATTTCTTGTTCTAAAAAGGGAAATATATAATAGATCTGCACTGCATCTTTTTGTATACAAACAGTTTGAATGTTCAGTTCTTATTACAGGACTATTATATATTTAGCAGAACATAAAAAAGCTCACTACATTTACAGGACATTTCCTCTTCCCATCAATTATGGAATTTGTCACTTTTTAAAAAAAAGAAAAGAAAAGAAATCTACTGTAACTTTTCAATATATTTCTCTGACAATTTTTTTCCCTAAAGAAAAGACCTTCTTGTGTTGTGCCTGACTATTAAGTTTTCAGTCCTTTAATGCCAAAGACGCTTCCAGTTCAATAACCCAATTACCTTGGAGGAGATTGGAAAGAGAGCAGAATCTGTGCAGACAACTAGACTCTTCTGAAGCAGAAAACATTTTCTAGAAAGCTCATCTATTTAGCCAAAGGAGGGAGGGAAGGGCAAAGTGAGTGAGTGAGTGAGTGAGTGACAGAAATTTCTCATGAAAGCCATGAAGAAGAATATTTTGTGCATGCAAACCTTTAACAATGAATATATTTAGTGTCTCATTTAAGAATGTTGCACCTCGAGGATCGACTACTGCAACGCTCTCTACATGGGGCTGCCCTTGAAGAGTGTTCGGAGACTACAATTAGTGCAAAATGCAGCTGCGCGAGCAATTGTGGGCCTTCCACGTTGTGCCCACATTTCGTCAACCCTCTGCACGCTGCATTGGTTGCCTATTGGTCTCCGAGCGCAATTCAAAGTGCTGGTCATTATCTATAAAGCCCTTCATGGCATGGGACCAGGATACTTACGGGACCGTCTTCTGCCACATACTTCCCTACGACCGGTGAGAGCACACAGGGTTGGCCTCCTCCGGGTCCCGTCAGCGAAACAATGTCGTTTGGCGGGTCCTAGGGGGAGGGCCTTCTCTGTTGTGGCACCCACCCTCTGGAACCAACTGCCCCCTGAAGTCCGCGTTTCTCCCACTCTCCCGGCCTTCTGAAAGAACCTTAAAACTTTTCTTTGCCGGCAGGCCTGGAGATGATTGTGGGTTGTTGTTCGAAAGTTGTATGTGTGTTGGGTATCTATTTTTAATATTTTGATGTTTTGTATGTGTTGTGAGCTGCTCCGGGTCTCCGGAGAGGAGCGGCATACAAATCAAATCAAACAAACAAACAATCAAACAAACAAACAAACAAACAAACAAACAAACAAATAAATAAATAAATAAATAAATAAAAAAAATCTTTTCCCATAATCTCCAAAACCCTGAAGAAGACCATGCAGATGATAATGCTGGCTGGTACAGGTTCCACTAAAAAAAAATATATTATTTATTAGAAATCATCCCATCTTTAATTTGTGCAACTCAAGAGGGTGCACATAATCTCCCTGCCTCCTATTTTCCCCACAACATACCCAGGAGTTGGGCTGAGAGGGAATGACAGATCCAAACTCACTGGCCAGTTTTTATGCCTAAAAGAGGCTAAGAATCTACATCTCCCAAGTTCTAGTCTAGCACCTCAACCACTCTCCAAACTGGCCTTGGTCTTCACTTGGACTCTTCCTTGAATGGGCCTGTCTCCTCTGAGATGTTGTCACGCTTACCAAAATAGGTGAGATGGATTTTATATAAAGTTAATAAATAAATAAATTCCTCTGTGTCCCTGATTACTTGTTCAGTAAAGGCAGGAAACAGGGAACATTTGTGGAGAAGAAGAACTAGAGGACATCAAGGGTCTTCAGCGGCCTTTTGGAGTGGGTTTGGCCATGATTAGGTAGCTGGTGAAACTAACCTTTAGTATAAAAAAAATGATGTTTGAATTTTGGATTAGTGATGTCCAAGGTTTCTTCCATCCCTTCCATCCTATGATTATATCTCTTTCAAGTTGAGTTTGTCTGCTTATAGATACAGTCCCAAATGATATGCAAGTGTTAAGGTTTTGAGAAATTCCTCATCAAGCAAGATGATAAATCATACAAAAAGGGAAGGAGAAAATGCCAGCAGTCAGAACTCTTGGAAGAAAGTTGAGATATAAATCTAAAAATAGAGCAAGATCAGGCCAGACCTTCCAGAATGCAATTCACCCAAGAAAACCAAGATAAATTGAGAATTTACTCCTATTAAGGAACAATTAGTTTAAACTCCAACTCTTTCTGGGAAGAACCAAATATAAAGTGCAGAAGGAAATTTAACAGGATTCTAAATGCATGGATGTGATGATATCCAAACTAGCAAAATATCCAATTTTGGGTAGAATATAATTTCTAAAATTATATCCAAAAAGTCTCTTACACTGAGACTTTTCAGGACTGTCTGTGAAAAAGCATTGATATTCAGGTATTTTCAGAAATCAGATTATTTGATAATAAGCCATATGGTAATTTCATGATAGCTCATTTATTACTAAATCTATTGAACTCCAAATTCTTGATCTAATATTTTGCTTGACTCTGCAATATCATTTCAAAGTTTTTATTATTACTTCACTCAACAGTCATAGACAAGCTTTACCATGGAGAGAAGAAAAAGTGCTAAAGATTTTGACCATACTACTTTGCAGTATAAGATAAAAGAGTCTAAAAACTAATAAATGAGACAGGGGTGTCTTACACATTATGGTGAAAAAGTCAAGATGATGCCAAAAATGGTATGAAGCGCCACGTTTTTTATGTGTGTTGCACATTAACAACAGGCATTGCTATTATAGCCACCATCTTGATTTTGGGGAACATATCCTGTGTACGCGCCTGAAATGAATTCTGGTATATAAATTTTACTTTGGACTAGATCCAAAGTAGTCTTCTCAGTAGGTGGCAGCATCTGACTGTCTTTTTCTAGTCTCCAAGGCTAAGCAGAGTCAGGCAGCCTAGGCCAGTGTTTCTCAGCCTTGACAATTTTAAGGCATGTGGACTTAAACTCCCAGAATTCCACAGCCAGCAATGCTGGCTGTGGAATTCTGGGAGTTGAAGTCCACATGCCTTAAAATTGTAAGGCTGAGAAACACTGGCCTAGTCAGTACTTGGATGGGATCCCATCAGGAAATGCCAAGCTGACAAAAATAGACTAGGAAGAGAACAAGAATATCAGAAGAATGTGACATTAAACCTTTTCTGCGCTGTTCCTTACAAAACTGCATGGACTCGTCCATGTACTTGCCTGACGTTGAAGAGTAAATGAATCTGCTTGCGGGCATTCAGTACAGACATGTGAATGCAGGTAGTCATCAACTTACGGTCACAATTGAGCCCCCAAATTCCTGTTGCTAAGTGAAACATTCGTTACGTGAATTTTGCCCCATTTTACGGCCTTTCTTGCCACAGTTATTAAGTGAATCATTGCAGCTATTACGGGACCGCCTTCTGCCACATACTTCTCTACGACTGGTGAGAGCGCACAGGGTCGGCCTCCTCCGGGTCCTGTCAGCGAAACAATGTCGTCTGGCAAGCCCTAGGGGGAGGGCTTTCTCTGTTGTGGCACCCGCCCTCTGGAACCAACTGCCTCCTGAAGTCCGCGTTTCTCCAGCTCTCCCGGCCTTCCGGAAAAATCTAAAAACTCATCTTTGCCGGCAGGCCTGGGGATGATTGTAGTTGATTGTTGCATTGAATGTGTGTCTTTTATTGGTTTTTTTTTTAGATATCTTCTTTGGGTTTTTATATTGTAATTCTCTGTTATATATATGTTGTTAGCCCCTCCGAGTCCCCGGAGAGGAGCAGCATACAAACCCAAATAAATAAATAAATAAATAAATAAATATTAAGTTAGTAACTTGGCTGTTCAATGAATCTGTCTTCCCCGTTTGTCTTGGCTTGTCAAAAGGTCGCAAAAGGGATCACGTGGCCCCAAGACACTGCAACCGTCATGAACACGAGTCAGTTGCCAGTCATCTGAATTTTGATCACATGACCATGGGGATGCTGCAATGGTCGCAAGTGTGAAAAACATTCATGTCACTTTTTTCAGTGCCGCTATAACTTTGAATGGTCACTAAATGAACTGTTGTAAGTCGAGAACCACCTCAGACATAAACAGGCTGATCCTAATCTTTTCAATCACAGATTTCATTTCATTTTCATTTATTTCGACTTATATGCCGCCCTCCTCCCCAGACTCAGGGCGGCTCACAACAGAAATATAAATACAAAATACATAGGTCACTTAAAAATGGTACAATATAAAACTATGAAACTATAAAAACTATACTCACTCATACAACATACACTCCCAATCAAAGGCCCAGGGGCAGAGCACAGCTCACACGCCCCAGGCCTGTCTGCAAAGATGTGTTTTTAAAAGTTTACGGAAAGCTAGGAGGGAAGGAGCAGTACGAACCTCTGAGGGAAGTTGATTCCAGAGGGCTGGGGCCTAAAGGTACCCTAAAGGCTGCACGTCCCCCACTGGGGGGCTAAGTACAGCAGCCATCACCCCCCCCAGATTCTTCCTCAGCAGCACTCACTCTCTTTCCCTACTCGGCTTCTTAGACCTGGAGTTGTTGCTTCTCTAGCTCATTCCTCCCTTTCCCTACACCCCTCTTACCTCACCCACTTCTCTCCCTTCACCCCACTAGCGAATCTCCATTGCCCCTCTTGCCATCTTCCTATTTAAAACCATGGAATAAGACGAGCTGTGAAGAGAATCGAATTACTCTAAGTATGCAGGGCTTCATACGTAGCAGTTAATTAAAGTAAGGAAAGCAATTGTGTACATATTTATCTGTTCTTTATTTACACAATTTGCTCTTGCCCTTGTTTGTAGTGTGATCTCACCCTATTTGCTACAAGCGAACATGATGCGTCATTGGAAGAATAGCACCCATGGCTCTCAGCCTGCGGAAGATGCTTAGCTGCCTCTACTCTCCCTCAGCACAAAAATTTTCCTGACTAGAAATACAAGCCTCGTCTAACCAGGAGAAGCATCCTATAAGGGAAGTCCTAAATGCAATAGCACATCTGACACCTGGAGTGAACCATTTTTAACATTCCCCCCTCTCCATTTAATTGCTGAGAACCAGTTTAGTGTAACAAAGTGACAGCATACCGGGTGACTGTGAGTTGTAGTCCTAACTTGGGCATGAAACCAGCCGAGGGACTTTGGGCCTATCCATTTCTCTCAGCCCTAGGAAGAAGACAAGGGCAAACCATTTCAGAAAAATGCTGCTGAGAAAAGTGTAGAAGGCAGTCACCAGCAGTCAAAATTGCTTTGAAAGCATCATTCTTATTTTCCCCTGTTGCTGCTGTGCTTATGGCTTTGGCAGCACCCTTTGTGTTGCTTGCACCCAAGGCAGACCAGCCTCTTGTCCCCCTACCCTTGGTGTGCTGCTGCTAAATGTGCCTCGGTACGCATTAATCATATGTTGACTTGGTATATGACCAATGCACATTTTGACAATGGGGGGAGGGGCAGGGCTATCAAATAACAAATCTCGAAGGGTTGTACATGCATCTTTGTCCTGCCACAGACTTTAGCTTTACTGCATACCATTCTCCTTGATTCATATGATACATACATGCACATGACAAACTCATACAAACACTTTGTAGCAATAAGGGTCCCATGCGTGGAAGTTGATGCCACCATAAATCTGTTAGGCTTTCTGGTGGTCACTAAAACTTTTTCCTGGTCTCCTGGCTAATCCAAAATATTGGTTTTAAATTTTGATGGCATCAATCAGGGACTAATGCCCTCCTCCAATTTTTGTATCCGTTTATATGACACCACTGTCATCATACAGACCACATTCAAAATTCCACATAGAACATTACATTACATTACAGTTGTGAGAGGCCTCTATCATGTACCATGGAAAATCAGCAGATAGAGTGGTCTGTGAGCTGAGAACTTTCTGTTTAATTCCCACCAGAGCCCCTCAAGCAGTGATGGCGAACCTTTTAGAGACTGAGTGCCCAAACTGCAACCCAAAACCTACTTATGCATCGTCGGGTGCCCATTGGGTGGGTGTGGCCCATTGGGTGGGCGTGGCTGCGGTGGTAACGGCAGACTGGGTGGGAGTAAAAAGTTCAATCAATCAATTCCAACTTTACAAGATCTTTTTTTCCCCTGCGAGAAGTTGAAATTGACTGATTGATTGAACCTTTTTTTTTTTTTGTACACAGTGTCGGAGACCTAAAGCAAAAAGGTTTTATAAAACCCAGCTGAAGGCCTAGGACTGGGGCAACAGCGTGCGTGCCCACAGAGAGGGCTCTGAGTGCCGCCTCTGGCACCCGTGCCATAGGTTTGCCACCACTGCCCTACAGTCTGAAAGCAGCAGCAGAAAGAGAGCCACACCCATGCACAAACTTTTGTGCTTGGGCATCACCTAAAACTGCAACACCGGGTTTAAGGCACAGAAACTCACTTTTGCTTTAAGTGTATCAGCATTGCCATTTTCCCATGAGAAACAAGTTTAGAAGGTCTCACAATATTTAATAATGTCATGGTGTAAGTTAATTGCAGGACCACTCTGTCAAAAATTAATATATTTCAAGTGCCACCTCCAAAGATTCAGATGGCACCGACTCCTGGGTTTTCAGAAATTCTAAAGAGGCATTTACCCCACGTTGCTATGTGCATTATGTTGCAAAGCAAGTTTGTTAGTGTCAGTAGGAGGATTCCCTTAAAAATGAGCTGAAGCAAATCACTGCACAGTGGACTTCACCACCCCTGCTGACAACACAGAGATGCTCTAGGACAGAGCGTGTGTGCCATCATGGAAAGCAGGATGATGAAACGCTTAGACATCTTTCAGCAGCAGGGGAGAATGTTAGAAGAAAAAGTCAAGGCACAAAAGACACGACCCAGAGATGAATGCATTTGGAATGAGCAAAGCTGGTTTTTGACAATCACGGGGATTACTGTATGAGTATTGAGAACATAATCAGGGCTCATCATTCTGAGAGAATGGAGAGAATAAGTAGTTGATAGCGCAGTTCTGTTCCAAAGATCTGCCTGTGAGTGGATTTGGAATTACTGCTACTGCTGAAGGCGCTTGCTAGTCCAATGGGAAAAAAGATATAGAATCACTTTGTAGGAGCAGAATACTGTCTTTGCAAGGGCCAAAACAAATGGTCAAAAGGGAAGCCAGGGCATCAGATCAGGACGTAGAAAGATTCTTGGATTCAAACTTGGCTGTTCTCTCATGAAGATAATAAGACTTTACACCTGCAATTCACCAGCACGTACAATGAAATTAAGAGATAGATCCAATGACTGTCTGGATATCATCCTGCTTCATCCTTGGTAGCCTCCCTTCAGTGCAATGCACTGCAGGCTCTGCTCACGATCACTTATGCCTTGGATGATTGTATTTGCTTTATATGGGGCTGCCCTTGAAGTATATCCAGAAGCTTCAGAGGATGCAAAAATGTGGCAGTATGTGCACTTATGCATGCCTCTAGAATGGCACATGTTACCCCTTTGTCCTGTGACTTGCTGTGGTTGCCAGTTTGCTTCCAAGCCCAATTCAAGATGCTGGTTTTGATCTTTTTAAAGTCCTTCATGGCATGGGGCTGGATTTTTTTGAGGGATCATCACTCCTCAATTACATTCCCATACACATTACAAGATGTGAAGGGATTGAAACCCCCATCCAGTCTGGCTTATCTCCATATCTGCAGTTATTTGGGTTAGTACTTAGGATGTTTAGACTAAGCTGGAAGAACTCCAAATTCTGAGTGATCCACATGGAGGAATGTTATCAAAAATCTGAAGAAGAGCACTACTCCCCCATTACCATTACCACCTGATCAAAGCTCTGTTCTTTTTTTTTTTTTAATGTACATGTGATGCATATTAATAAGGAAACGCTTGGTTGCCATCTTGACATTTTTGGCACCCTGTGGAAGGCTTGTTCAGGCTCAAGCCCACCTCCAACCGCTGAAGAACACTGCATAATTTGGGGGCAGTCATTTCATTCTCAGCCTGAATTTCTTCAACCGGTTGTTCTTGTTGTGGAAATACAACTGAAGAAGGAATGCTCTGCGTGATATCTTGAACTCTTTAAAGAAAAGCTGATATTTTTGTTTAGCTATTTATCTGTTCTTTTTTAAAAAAAAAAGTTCTGCATTTCTACTTTAAAAGCATTTAAAGCTTCTGCATCTAAAACTAATCATTGATGTTGGGAAACTGCCAGATAGGCTGGAAGGAGGAGCCAAGTGACGGCCTAGTTTGGAGTTGTTGCATAGCCGTAGATAGCATAAGCTTGACCTTGCCCAGGATTCATGAAGCCTTCTCTGGTTGTTCCCAGGGGAAGCCAAGCAGTCTGGTAAGATTCTTGTAACATAGTAGTGAAGAATAAAGTTGCTGACTTTAGCTATTTACAGTTGGCTGTGTTTGCCAGGGTGGTACAGTGATTAGAATGCAGTATTGCAGGCTAATTCTGCTGTGGGAGGACAGCACTTCCCCTCCCCCAGAGAAGGAAATATTTTGGGAATATTTAAAAGGCAGAATATTATATTTCCCCAAAGGAATAATGGAAAATCTTAGGCAGAAACCAACCCCCCCCTCCCAGTCTCTCTGCCCCAAGCAGAAACCAGGTCTGTCTGTAGAAATGCCGATGTGATAATCCTATCAGAAAGACTGGGGTTAGGAAGCTTAGAGCTGATGGGATTAGAAAGACAAAGATCTCTAGAATCAATAACCTCTCACAACCAAAAAATCCCACACTGGACATAGTCATCAGCCACAGCCATAGGGAAGCAGGATATGACCTTTGGGACATAATAGGATTAACCCACCACCATCAGAATACCAGAAAGGCACATTGAAGCTCAGGTCAAAGTTCATGTCACAGGAACATGAAACAATCTCAAAAGTCCAAGAAAGTATAAAAGCCCACCATTCCCTGGTACATGTGGTCAGCTTTCCCAGTGCCATCTTTCTGTCTGGCTCTTCTTTTCAATAAACTACAACCTTCTTTCTAAATCAGTCTCCATTTTGTTTATTCCCAGCTTGGACTGGACCCTGATGAAGATTTTTCTTTCAATACTGCCAACTGCCAGGAGTTCAGTCCTGACCAGCTGAAGGTTGACTCAGCATTCCATCCTTCTGAGGCTGGGTAAAAGGAGGACCCAGATTGTTGGAGGGCAACAGGTTGACTCTGTAAACCTCTCAGAGAGTGCTGTAAAGCGCTATGGAGTGATATATAAGGTTAAATATGCATTCTTTTTTATTTAACTTTTTTTCCCTGTATGCTATTTTTCCTTAAATAGATCTACAATGCAGCCAAAGAGAGAGAGAGAGAGAGAGAGAGAGAGAGAGAGAGAGAGAGAGAGAGAGAGAGAGAGAGAGAGAGAGAGAGAGAGAGAGAGAGAGAGAGAGAGAGAGAGAGAGAGAGAGAGAGAGAGAGAGAGAGAGAGAGAGAGAGAGAGAGAGAGAGAGAGAGAGAGCAGTTGTTCAGGAAGTGGAATATGAAAAATTTGCAGGAAGAATAAAGACCGCACTCTGTAATCATCTCAGATATGTGATAAGACTCCTGGGATCAGTGACTGTCATTTAGTTTCAGAGATCAGATAAATGCTTTCCCAGCCATCAGATAAATGCTTTCCGAGCAAAATCTCCCTGTATTGTTACCACCGAGCTAGTTTGTCAGATCTTTAGTGACTGGTGAATAGAGACTAAATAGCTGTTATGCCTTTGTACTCTTGGGAAAAACAACCTCTGAGATAATTAGGAGACTTGCTATGGTAGAGAATTCAGTCCCTGTAAAATACAATGGGCAATTTATTTATTTTTATGCAATTATTGCTATCACTTATATAGCCACCCTTCTCACACAGGTGACTATGGGCTGCTTACAGTATTAAAAAATAAAGCAATCCCCCTGGCATCCAAGATACACCGTCAGCTATGAACCATTCATAGTAGCAGAATAGATTTCTACTCTGACCCACATGCCTGGGGGAGTAGTCAGAGGTATTCAATGCCCTGCCACTGGCTATCAGGGCTGGGGCCATGTGAATCTCTCGGGGGGGGGGGGGATGGAGTTCCAGAGGGCAGGTAATGGCTGGGGAATTCTGGGAGTTGAAGTTCAACATACCTTAAAATTGACAAGTTCGAAAAACACTGATTTAATAAAAGGGACCGGAACATACCTTCTTTACTAGATCTGGTGGGGTAGGCAGAAACAATAGGATGCACTGGGAATTAATTATTGTGTAGACTTTGTACTTTCATAACCAAAGTGTTGGCTATGACCTATAAAGCCCTACATGGCATCGGGCCAGGTTACTTACGGGACCGTCTGCTGCCCCATGAAACCCAGCGACTGGTTAGGGCCCACAGAGTCGGCCTTCTCCAGGTCCCGTCAGCCAGACAGTGTCGCCTGGCGGGGCCTAGGGGAAGAGCCTTCTCTGTTGCGGGCCCGGCCCTCTGGAATCAACTCCCCCCGGAGATCCGTATCACCCCCACCCTCTCCGCCTTTCGTAAACTCCTTAAGACACATCTTTGCCGACAGGCCTGGGGCAGTTAACATCTTGCCCCTAGCCAGTGTATGTTTGTGTGTATGTTTGTTGGATGAATGGTTTCTTAATTCAGAGGTTTTTTTTATATATGTATTTTTATGTAGATTTCTATTCATGCTGTGAGCCGCCCTGAGTTCCTGGAATAGGGCGGCATAGAAATTAAAACAAACAAATAAATAAATAAATACGTGGATTATTTTAATGTAGCCTTTAATGTCAAATAGAATAGAATGAATTCATCTGGTCCTGTTTCCTGCCTGGTTTATCTGGAAGAACTGGCAACCAGGCACTTCATTCTCTTGGTTCTTTTCCATACTCTGTACTGCTCAATAGATAAGCAATTTGTACAGGTAGTCCTTGACTTACAACAGTTCATTTAGTGACTGTTCAAAGTTGCAGCATCCCCATGGTCAGAGGATCAGAAATCGGATGCTTGGCAACTGACTCCCATTGGTGATGGTTGCAGTGTCCTGTGGTCACGTGACCACCTTCTGACAAGCAAAGTCAATGGGAAACCCAGATTCATTTGACAACCGTGCTATTAATTTAACAGCTACAGTGATACACTTAATAAATGTGTCAAGAAAAGTCGCAAGGTGGGGCAAAACTCACTTAAAAAATTTCTCACTTAGCAACATAAATTTTGAGTTCAATTATGGTCGTAAGCAGTGCTTTTTTTCTAAAAAAAAAAAAAAAAAAAGGTGCCGGAACTCACACACATCATACAACCCGCCTTGCCTACCCTACAAGGTTCCATCCAAAAAAGGTGCCAGAACTCCGTTCTGGGCATTCTATGAGAAGAAAAGCCCTGGTCATAAGTCAAGGACTACCTCTATTCTGTGAGTAATAATAACAGCGCCATAAAATAGGGCAGTGATATATTGTGATATGTTATCAATCATGTGTTTCATACTGATGTATGTAAAGAACTATGGGGTTTTTTTGCAGAGGAGATCTTATGAAATAGATGCAGCATGTTATAAAACAGGGGTGTCAAATTCGCCTTGTGATGTGACGTGTCACAACATACCACAACTTTTTCCCCATTGCCGGAGCTGGGTTGAGTGCAGTTTAGGCATGACACATCCGGTCCATGGGCTGGCATTTTGACACCCGTGCTATAAAAGAATATTTCATATTAAGAGAAATGAGTAATCAAACTGTAAAATACACCTTAGAATAAAAAATAGTTAGGATTTTTTTACTATACACAATCATTCCAGAAATGAAAAACTAATGACACAAAGAGCATTCAGGCTTTAACTGGCATCTTGTGGTTAGCTCAAATGGGTTGGAGATGGGGGATGGCAAAGGAGGAGCTTAAAAACAAAATGGAAGGAATTGAAGCAATTATATTTGCAAATCTTATTTGATTAAAGAGAAAAAGGTTTAGTTTATAAACAACATTGCTGTGTAACCTTGGTCTGTTGGTTATGTCAAACTAGAATGACTTCACATTTTGTAATAAAGTAGACATTATGTTATACAAAAGATAGCTGATTCAAGACACACTAAACTCAAACCAAGTACAATAGATTAAGGATTAGCACTGAAACAACAACAACAACAACAACAACAACAGCAATAACATCTAGTCCAACCCTATGCTCAGGCAGAAAACTCAGGCAGATAATTGGCTGTCCAGTCTCTTCTTTAAAACTTCCAATGTTGGAGCATTCACAGCTTCTGGAGGAAAGTTGTTCCACTCATTAATTGTTCTGTCAGGAAGGTTGCTTCTCTCTTCGGTTAGTTTCCATCCATTGCTTCTTGTCCTGCCTTCAGGTGCTTTGGAGAATAGCTTGACTCCCTCTTCTTTGTGGCAGCCCCTGAGATATTGGGAGTACTGCTATCATGTCACCCCTCGTCCTTCTCTTCATTAAACTAGACATACCCAATTCCAGCAGCCTTTCCTTATATGCTTTAGCCTCCAGTCCCCTAATCACCTTTGTTGCTCTTTTCTGTATTCTTTCTAGAGTCCCAACATCTCTTTTGCATCGTGGTGACCAAAACTGGATGCAGTATTCCAAGTGTGGACTTACCAAGACATTGTAAAGTGGTATTAACACTTCACGTGATCTTGATTCTATCCCTCTGTTAATGCAGCCTAGCACTGTGTTGGCTTTTTTTGGCAGCTGCAGCACACTGCTGGCTCATATCTAAGTGATTGTCCACTAGGAGTCCGAAATCCTTGTCACAGTTAATACTATTGAGCAAAGTAGCACCTCTACTATACCTGTGCATTTGGTTTTTCTTGCCTAAATGTAGAACCTTACTTTTTTCACCATTGAATTTCATTTTGTTAGATAGCGCCCAGTGTTCAAGTCTGTCCAGATCCTTCTGTATCTTAAGCTTATCTTCTGCGCGAACCTAGTTTTTTTTCTAGGGTTGGTTACCTGCATTTTCTGAGGATCAAAGAGAAAAGAGTTATCCTTTTATTATTGATGTTGACTGTTTTCTGCTATGTAACAAGGTATACCATAGCTGAATATCCCATGAGGTTCTTTGTGATCATCTGAGGGTCAAGATTTCCATCTGTAGAGGGAACCAATGGGCCTTTAAGTAGCAAGCACTAATTTTCCTTTGCTAAAAGTGTGGATTAGCCTATTCATAATGTGGATTTGGATGGCAAAATTGGAGTGGGAACATCTCATACTGCTTTAGTGCTGCAATTTAGTGCTTATCTATTTCTCAGGACAAAACGATGATCTAAAATCCAGATGCTCAGAGTGATTCTTAAAATAGATGTGGAGGGTGAGGTTGAGTTCCCTAGTAAAAGTATATCTGGATCATCCATATTTAAACATATGCCTTCAAGTCATCTCTGTTGGAATTCTATATATACATCTGTGCAGTGCTTTTTTTGTAAAAAAAAAAAAAAAAAAAGGTGCCGGAACTCACACATGTCATACAACCCGCCTTGCCTACCCTACAAGATTCCATCCAAAAAAGGTGCCGGAACTCCATTCTGGGCATTCTATAACAAAAAAAAAAGCCCTGCATCTCTGTGAGGAAGCCCTCATTCTGAACTAACAAGAATAGTATTGCTGTGTTCAGATTGCTGGCTGGGTTTAATATTGCTGTTTCTGAAAAAGCCATTTCTTGTCTGCAACCAGGGTTCGCAAGATATTGAGTGCATTTCCAGTTTTCCTGGTTTTGTACTGGTCCAGTAGGCAAGAAAGTACATTGCTATAGCTCTGATGTCTACAAACCATCATTAGAAAAGTGCCAAATCATCATTATTATGGTCGTCATGATCACCATTACCATTATCATTATCCTGTTCATCCTCATCCTCATTTTTTATCATTTTTTTGTTATTGCAATTAATTTTGTTATCGTTATTAATTATATAAAAGCAGGTCCTGAGACTTAGTGAGGCTTAATGGCAGTCTAATCAATGCTGAAAGAGTGGAGATGGCATCACATTGGAGCTGAGTGCCCAAAAGGCCAATGTAGGAAGTCAATATCTCTCCAGATATTGAAATAACCATGAAATAACCCATTGGATCTCTGGATAATCATTTCTCATAACTAAGCTCCAGGAATGGAAGTTTTGGCAATTTGCTCGCAAGATGAATGATTGGGAGACCTAGGATTTCTTCTACAATCACAGTTGTAATTTAGCCTTTATAAACATTAAGATCAACCAAACTTCATTTCTTAACCTCATTTGGGATATTAATTATTCTGCAGAGTGAGAGAGATTTTCTTTTACAGAAGATAAGAATACCTCTTGCTGAATTTCTTTTTGGGGGATTACAAAATTAAAAGAGGATTTAAAGAATAAATAATATTTGGCAAAAAGCTTAATAAGAGATGACCTAAGAAAGCTTAAAACGGATAAAGGGGATTGTTATTTTTAAAAGATTTATTTATTTATTTCTATGAAACTGCATTGGAGAACTTGTAATTCAATTAGGCAATTAACGTAGATCCTCCATTGGAACTTTGGGGAGGGGATGTTGCTTATTACTAAAGACAAGTATATTTTTGGACTCTGACAGTGCAGAGAGATACTACCGGTATGCTCTGGGGAAAGGAAAGGCAGAATTTAGTACTTTTCTGCTCAGTCCTGAGTCCAATTTTAAAATGAGAAAGGGAATAACTGGGTCACCATAGAATAGAATAGAGCTGGAAGGGACCTTGGGAGGTCTTCTAGTCCAGCCCTCTACTCAAGGAGGAGAACCTATAGCATCTCAGACAAATGACTGTCTTCAGTCATCAGTGGTTCCACCTTGAGAGATTTCCACCGTGAAGCTCCCAAGATGACTTCAAAGAAGGAGCATTTTGTCTCCACAACTGTATAAATGTAGTGACGAGTAAGTTCTCCTGTTCTTTTTTGAGGTAGGGAATACATAAATTATTTTTTCTGGGAATCCCAATGCATTGAGATAGCATGAGATTGATAGTACTTTTTCCCTCAGTATAAAAAAATATTCCAGTGAGGTTGTACATTGGCTTGTTCAAAGTGTTTGCATATCTTTATACATTCTATATACCCTGTATATAAAATTCTATATTCCAAACTCTCTATATAATAATTGATTAGATGCCACGATCAATATAAATTGATCAATGGAAGAAATAATATATGTCATGATATTTCCCCCCACCTCTTCAATAGGAAAAGTGAAAATAAAATGAGGTGTTTCATCTGAATCCTATTTCATAATCCAACAGTTAGAAAACATTTTGTGGCTGCCAGAATATGCACACAATTTTACTGATGCACAGTTGCTCTCCCTGCAGTAGCACTAGTAAGTGTCATCCGATCAAGCCAAATTTCCTTGCATGTTTTCAGGCTAAAAAGCCTGAGCTCATTTCTAAATAAATTTAGCTTTTCACTTGTAAACCAAGAAATTGAGGATTAAAAGCTAGGCAAAGTCAAGACTGATTAGTACTTGGATGAGAAAGCACCAACATATATCATGATGATAGATTGTGAAGTCAGAGAATCATCCTGGAAGATGGCCGGGGCAACCACTTCCATGCTGCTGCAAAGAAAATAATACTTGTTTTAGGCTTTTAATTTACTGTTTTAGCCATTTGTATTTAATTGTAAACTCCTACAAGATTTTCTTTCTAATGAAAGATAGTATATATATATTTTAAAATACAGGTAGCCCTCAACTTACAACAGTTTGTTTAATGACCGTTCAAAGTCACAACAGCACTGAAAAAAGTGACTTATGACCGTTTTCCCACACGACCGTTGCAGCATCCCCATGGTCATGTGATCGAAATTCAAATGCTTGGCAACTGATTCATACTTATGACCTTTGCTGTGTCCCAGGGTCATGTAATCAACTTTTGACAAGCAAAGTCAATGGGGAAATCAGATTCACTTAACAACCGGGTTACTAATGTTAACTGCAATGATTCACTTAACAACGGTGGCAAGAAAGGTTGCAAAATGGCGCAAAACTCACTTGACAAATGTCTCATTTAGCAACCTAAATTTGGGGCTCAGTTGGGGATGTAAGTCAAGGACTACCTGTAAATACATCCATAAGTTTTACACAGATTTCAAGGCCAGCTCAAAAGATACTTTACTTAAGGGAGAACAAATTTGGTGGATTGACATGGTGGTGAAAAGGATGAGATGGATGCTGTTAGCACAAAAGAATCACCCTGACTGAGAAGATAATAAACTGGTGTGGGTTTAGCTCTTTTCATTTACCAGTGGGCAGGCCTGGGACGGTGTGTTTGTTTGTACTCCCACAATGTTTTATTTGTTTGCACTCCCGCATTCAGGCTCTTTTGTTGCAGCTCCAATTAGCTACTGGTGTATTATATCTGTCAAATAGTAAAATATTAGCTAACTCAACTTGGAACTACCGTGCTACATTTCTGACACATTTTGTAGGAATTTTGCAAACAAATTTGCTTACCGCTCAATCTACATCCATTGAACTTAAGGCATAGTAGAGGAATAATGAAGAACAATGTACTTAACTGATGGTTTGAAACTACATCTTTTGTTGTCCTTTAAGCTTTTCAGCTTGAAACTGTTTGTTTCACATTGTTATTCATAAACAGTTGGTGTTCCTAGTGGGGGGGGCTACTTGCTATTTATTATAGATGATGCATTTATTAAGTATTAATACTTCATATTCAAATGTGTTGCCTTCATCCATGTATGGCTTAAATTTGTCTACACTGCCCCAATTTAAGAGGGCAGAGAAAGATGAAGAATGACAGCATATCATTGACAATATTATTTTGCAACAATCTAATCTGGGAATAGAACAGTTCAGGGGCATACACAGGAAGATGTCCAGACCTGCAAAAGGATGGGTACAGCATCACAAGCCAAATCTTGTAAGGCTTCTTTAATATCACACCACCAGCTGCACAGGACCTCCCCCAGCAGAAGAGATGCTACAAACAATTGCTGGTCATGAAAGCCAACTGGACACAACTCATTCAGATAGTCAAATCCAATGAATCAGCTCATCCTGACCTGTCACATCAAGCTCTGAAAGAAATAATCCAGCCATGGTGGGCTGTCACAGGGGGCACAGTTTGAGGAACTCTACATGGACACCTCTGTTGGAAGTGGTCATGCCAGTCAAATTATTTGAAGCCAAGCCAACTTCTCTATGGTGCCCAACTAGGCATCATTAGAACTTGTTCGCATTTCTAAAATCGGCCCTTCGATCCCCAAAACAAGTTTCTAATGCCACCCTGATGCTAGAGAAAGGTCTCATGAAAGTGGAGACTAGAATGTGAGTGACCATATTGAACTACTGATTCAAACCATTATTTTTTCCCCCTTGCCCCTCTAAGTGACGATTTTCAGTCTACATGGAAAAAGAGAACATCAACATCTTATCCTTCTGTCCAGGCCTTCTACTCAGAATGGGATATGATCAGGCCAAAGCACTCATTAAACAGCATGTAGCAGACACAGACCACAAATTGGACTTAGTTATATCCCCAACCTTTATTGCCAGTGAACCCAACAGGTACTCAGTTTCCCTTGAGGCATACTTAACTAACCTTTTGAAGTATCTAACCACTGGGGGCCTTTACTTTGCCATGATGTCATGTCTTCCCCTCAGCGGTCCTTGAAGGCCAATACAGGAAGATCCCTTACCAAGAGAGACAGTTTCTCTATGCCTCTGGATAGACAGGAACAACATAACATATACTACTCCAGTGTCTGTACACCAGCCTCATCTCACTGTTATTGTATAAATATCCAGAGTGCACAGGATAATTTTAGGCCTCCCTGCTGCTTTCAGACACTATACTGCTACAACATGTAATGTTCCCAGGTTCTGCAGAGCAAAATCTGCCAGAAGGTCACCTCTTCCATAAAATAATTTTAACGAGCACCAAGCTTGTTATTTAAGAGTGATTGCTACTACAATAGATTTAGTTTGACATACTTCCTTACGCCTTTTATTGTTCTTCCCTCCTTTTAGATTTTTTTTAAGGCTCTGGGCAGTTTACAGAATTGAAACACACATGAGATTCTCCCCATCCTGTATGAAATTTATTACTATTAGATAATACTGAACCTTAGTATTTTTCAGGATGCATTAAACATCTAGAAGGTAACTTCTAATTTTAGTAATAGCTTACAGAGCAGGGCAGCTTTCATATTCAAAAACAGAAAAGGACATTGGAGTGCTGGAGTACCTCAGACTTGTTAAATCAGAATGACTCTGCAACTCCAGAAGGCTGTGGAACTTGGGGAGATGATGAAGTTGTTTTAAAGAGTTGTGGTTGGATGCTACATGAGTGCATCTGTGTACTCTAAAACAGAGCCCCCCCCCAACCTTTTGAACACCAGGGACTGGTTCCGTGGAGAGAAGTTTTTCCATGGACTAGAGGGGGCATGGTTTCATGTACTGCCTGCATCCTGGGGACAGGGCTTTGTTTGTTTACACAGACCGGTTTATGGCATGCCGCGGCCTGGTGATTGGGAGTTGGGGACCCCTGCTCTAAAACAACTTTTTGATTTGGATGCTTTTGTCCAAGATGAGTGTATATTTGTGTACAATTATTTATTTGTTAAATTTATATGGCCAGCAATCTTACAATAGCAGTTCTGGTTAGTTCATTGCCTTTAAAAATGGGACAAAACCTAACCTCAAAAAATGAGAAATTCACACACAATAGTCAAGAAACCAAACCAATAAACAATAAACACATCATGTCCCTAACACTCCAGTGCCCATGACCAGGATCATCATCATGTCTTCCCAAAGTTGCTACACAGCTCTAATATTTTTTTAGAGCTGCTCAGCTTTAACTGAACTGATTCTTCTGAAGGGGATGGACTAGAAGCTCTCCAAGGCCTCCTCCAACTCTGTTATTCAATGTCACTTGTCTTTTTTCAAGCTTCTGCTGTTTGTAAGAATCAATTCATAAAGCAACTTTTCTCAGGATCACAGAAAAAAACATGGCCACTTTAATGGTGGTATACTATAGTTGTGTTCCCACATGCTCTGAAGCTGCTTTTGGAGATTAAACCCAAAGTATGCACAACCCAGATTATTCTGGCCAGGGACATCCCCATTGAGGACTGAAAAAGGGAGGTCATTTTGACCAAAGCAGCTTTGTGACTTTATGAAGCAAGCAAGTGTAGCCCCTTCCTATGGGTGCCATATCTTGCATCCCTCCCACGGGTAGGGGGGGGAGGCTTGTAACACAATGATGGTGTTTTTGCCATTCTTATGAAAGTAGTGAGATTCTGCAAATGCTGCTGATTCTGGTGAATCTTAGTTCAGCTTCAACTGTACACATTATTTCTTTTAAAGAAAGGCATTTGAGTTGTAGAAGAAACATGAACTCCAACGAGCACCAGCCACTGAACTCCAGTTCAGTTCTACTGGATGGCCACCAAGTGGCTGGCTCAGCCCAGGAGGGTAAGTGTAGGAGTAGAACAGTTAGGTAGCCTGTGCTCTTTAAATGTGCATAATGGCAGAGGGCTTCCTTTGGACTTTTAGTTAAAGGAGAAAACATTATTTAAATGTGATTATGCTGTTCTACCAAGACTAATTGGCTTCTAAAGGTCATTCTCATTAGGAGCTCTTTACTGACAGGTTCATTGAAGAAATTGCATGGTGATTTTTTTAACACATTGATTTCCTTTGTTTTTTATATTTACAGCTTTGTAGAACAGTGCCATTGATGGTAGGATAAATGAAATATAGGGGAACACACCGTTTAGGTCTGCAATTATTTTGGATTTCTTTCTCAAAGTGGTATTTGCATCATTAGGTATGACAGGACTAACTTGTGAGTCATGGAGCATGACACAATCCACCAACCGTGGCTCCTGCCACCACCCAACAGAGATCCAGTTCAACCTTCTCTATTATCAATTTTCAGATTTGTTGAGACTGCAATTCCCAGAATTTCAAGCTATGTGTGCTCAGTGTGTAGCTTTTGTAATGTTGGTAGATGGACATATAATAGAGGTTGTTTATCAGATGGTAAGAGTGATGGTAGTTAAGCCAAAGTTTTTTTGGGGAAAACTATTGTTACTTAAATTATTGTTTTGCTGATCTTCAACCCGTAAATTTGCTCAGCATTTGTTACATGTTATCTCCTCTGTAACATTTCTTATGTTTGTCAGAAGAAAAGGTTAAATATGACTAAAGAATTGTTGAACAAATTCTCATGTGGAAATCTGTAAAATACATTATTACATGTGAAAACACACACAGCACAAATACTTCTTTGGCATCCATTCATTATTCACCAGATGTGTGTTTGTATGTTAACAGATATAAAGCAGTTGGTGATAGCCCAGGTGTTGGCTAGTATAACTGGTTAGGATGGGGGCTGTTTGGGCTTTTTATATTCTGCTTCTACAGGAATTGTTGATTCTTTCCAATTGTCTCTGCTTCCAGAAGCTAGAAAGGTACAAATCTAATTAGTATGTTCTTCATGGTGTTCAAGTTGTGAATATACTACTACCGGTATGTGATGCTCATCTTACTGACTTGTATATTTCAGTTTAAACCTCTTTTATTTTCCTAAACCTTTACAAATATTTCATTTCATTAGCAATTCCATCTATGTAAACAAAGTTATCAGCACTGAAGTAACAACTCTTGCTCTTTTATCTATATGGATGCAATTTTTGGGCAGTTTGTTTGGTTTCTATTTATTTTATTAGTTGCTTGTAGACTTTATTGTTTCTTTAAAACTTTACAAGTTTATTGACTGATGGAACGAGGCAGAAAGATGTGAATACACGAAATAACATTTTTCATGAAAACAAGTTGGTAGTTAAATTTAAATAAGGATATTTGTCTGAGTGTGGGGCAGGCCAAAATGAGGGGAAAAATCCAGTGGAACTGGATCCAAAGCAAAGGAATAAATTATTATATTGGAGGAGGAGGATGACAGTGAAAAAGTATTATGTCTACACCCCTCTAATGGACTCTGGGTGGCTTACAAAATCAAGTGTGCAGTTAAAACTGTTAGTAGCAGGGGGAAAAACAGTAACAGCAACACTAACCATAAAAACACAATAGAGATGTCGGAATCACATTAATCCCAGGTTTGGGACCAGTTAGGTCTTAAGGGTCTCTCAGAACCCTAAAAATGGACACCATGTGTATCTATCTTCTCGGGGGGGGGTGCTATTCTAAAGGATAGGGATATCAACAGAAAAGGCTTTCTGAGCCCCACCAGATGGCAATGTTTAATTGAAGGGACCTGGAGCATAGACATTCTGCCCTAATGCCTGGGATGAGCAGAAACATTTGGAGATAGGTGATCCCTCAGATAATTAGGCCCTATGCCACAAGTGTAACTTTTTGGTTTATGAATCAATATCGCTATTGCAGAAGATTCCAGGGTCTGCTCAGGGCATTTTATGGTCTGAGATGGAACAAAATATACACAAAGCCAACCACACCATAGATCTGATTTTCCTATTTCTGTTTGTTTCTTGTCTCAGAATGTCAGGCAACTATATCTCCAACTTTCAGCAACAGTGATCAGAGCATCAAGGATCATAACAAAGGATCAGGATTAAAATATAGGATCATGTGCAATTCTGCTATATTTGAAGTTAGATTTTTTTTTTAAATAGAAAGTTCTTGCTAAATATATATCCTTAGCCATTTTGAACCTGGGCTAATAGAGAACAGTTGAGAGACTTCATAAGTTTGGAGACCTCACCTTCTCTATCACCTTCCCTAATTTTATCACCTTCTCTTAAAATACAACAAATAATCACTTCTTCCCATATCTCATTTCTTATCTGTAAACAATTCCTTAAAGTCTTGTCATTTCATCCTGATTAGTAAAAGTCCATTAAGGGTTACCAGCATAACAACAACATATTTACAGCGTTTTAATCTTGATCAAATAAACCAACTTTATATTTCTTCCTTTTATTTTTAGCAGTCTTGATAATTAGCCCCTTCAAATAAAGTGGTAGAACTTGATTTCATTTTTTTCTTTGTCCTTTTTCACAAAATTTTTCAAAGCTTTTAACAATCCTCTTTTATAAATCTGATATTCAGGTTATGCTCTTGGTTTATTATTTGCATATATCAACTTCTAGATGCTAATTGGGGAATTCTGGAAGTTTAAGTCCATGCATCTTAAAGGTGCCAAAGTTGAGAAACACTGATCTAGAAATTACTGGAATTCTTTAGCTCTCATCTGCCAGCCCTACTTTTTCATAGGCAGAAAGACAGCTTCTAGAACAGGGGTTCTCAACCTTGGCAACTTTAAGACTTGTGGACTTCAATTCCCAGAATTCCTCAGCCAGCTGGCTGAGGAATTCTGGGAGTTGAAGTCCACAAGTCTTAAAGTTGCCAAGGTTGAGAACCCCTGTTCTAGAAGAAATATTTTTAGAGGAAGATCACATTGGCAAAAAAAGGGGGGAGGGATGTTTTTCATTGGTTCTTCTTGCTGCTGCGAGCCCTTGCTCCAAAAACTGTTTTAATGTGGCAAAGTCTTTGAAAATTACATCTCCCTCTGCCTTTTGCTCAGGGAGTCCTGCATGAGCAAAGTTTCATGTAGAGTTGCCAGACCTCTGGTAAAAGGAGGACATATTTTTTCCTTATGTCCCTATGGCAGGCATAGCCTTGAAATCAAACATTGTCCAGCTTTTTGCATATGCTTTCCTGAGCAGTTTTCCTCTAGCACAGCACTTCTCTAATAAGTGTTAGCCAAAAGTTAACAGGTTCGTCTCTGTGACCTTAATAATTAGTTGATTAGAGCCTCCTGCTTGCATTGTTGCTTGACATTGACAATACCTAATCAATTACATGCGGAAGGCTTTTGCCCGGTACCCCCCTCCAGTACACTCCTATGGTGGAAAACCAGTCTCTCGAAAAAAAATAACCCTATATTCCTCCTCCTCCTCCTCCTCCTCCTCCTCCTCCTCCTTTTCTTTTTTGTCCTCCTGCCTCCTCCTCCTCCTTTTTCTTTTTTTCTTCTTTGTCCTTCTCCTCTTCTTCTTTGTCCTCCTGCTTCCTCCTTTTTCTTCTTTGTCCTCCTCCCCCTCCCCTCCTTCTCCTTCTCCTTCTCCTTCTCCTTCTCCTTCTCCTTCTCCTTCTCCTTCTCCTTCTCCTTCTCCTTCTCCTTCTCCTTCTTCTTTCTTTGCCAGTTCAGATACTTGGTAACTTTACACTCATGGACTTTTATAATCCAAGCCTCTCATTCTCTCTGCTTTAATATTTTTGAAAGGTTTCCTGTTGTCCTATGCCAAGAAATGATACATATGGGATATATCAGAATGAGAGAAGCCTTAATACAATTGTCACAAAAAGAAGATGATAGTACGGTAGTAACTACTCTCTGGACAGAAGGCACCCCCTCACAGATTAGATGTCAAACTCTGTTTAAGGGCCTGCCTGTGTAAGCCACTTTAAAATATCTCCACCAATTAAATAATAAGATATAAAATTCTGTTAATTCTGCAAGGGGAGGTGTGTGTGTGTGTGTGTGTGTGTGTGTGTGTGTGTGTGTGAGAGAGAGAGAGAGAGAGAGAGAGAGAGAGAGAGAGAGAGAGAGAGAGAGAGAGAGAGCTTATCACAGTCTTTAAATTTTCAGTCACTGTTCCGGAGCAGCCCTTCTTCAATTATGTTTCATCAAGATGTGTTGACCTCCAATTCCAGTGATCTCTCAACCACTCTAGAGAGACAGACTAGTATATTGATGAATAAATCATCCTCCCCTCCTTCCAAAATCCAAGCAAATTATGATACATAAGTCCTTTTCCCCCAGATGCTGCAAATTACATAAACCAAGTGTCATAGAAAAACCAAATAAGAATTAGCTTTTTGCACTTGGGCTGATATGCCACAAATCACCCTTGATCAACTTACTCACCTCATTTTGGCCATGCTATTTAAATTGTGCATCATAACGTCAGAACACATCAGTCCCTAATGGTGATGGAGCCTCCTGTATTTTTTATTTGCACTTTACTGCCTGGAGAAAGGGAGAACCCATTTCAGGACATAATTGTGCAGTGTGTTCCTCCATCTAGTGGCAAAAATATAGCACAGGCTGAAGCAACTGATCTTGCTAAGAAAATCAAGAGTAAATTCTTTCTAGTCTCAGAAGAATATGATGAGATTCAGATTCAGCTACTCAGATGAATAGCTTGTCATTGTCAATTGTGGGAACTGCAAAGGTCTTTTGAACCACTTAAAATAATAGGAAGAGGAAGACATGAGGGAGATGAAGCTACAGATTCCAGCTAGCTAGCTGTGCTCTGCTGGGCGAGAGGCAAACTAGCCCAAAATTGTTTAGCCACAAAGTTGCCCAAAGTTGCTTAGCCACAAATCAGGATATGAACTTAGAAAACAAATGTGGTAATAAGGAATGCTGTGTAGTGGACAGTGCCAGAGGACTTATTTTTTTCAAGGAGGGTGATAGTGTGTGAGTGGGTGGGGGAATCACTGCCTACATTGCTTGCCAGTTTCTGAAGATTTTCCTTTAAAGCATCATGCTTGCTGGATGATTGTCAGGCACAAAGGACATGGTTTTTACCTCAGGGTGTGGTTTAAGAACTTAAGAATGTTTACTTAATAATATCTATTGTACACTCAGCACTCATATACATCTTAACTGACAGGTGACTGCATCACTGGTATAGCATGGTGTTAACACAACCTCAGAATATAGAAGCCCCCCAAATTGTGCTTAGATTAAATTTTGACATGGATATTTCACCTACCATATGGTCTCTGTGTTAGCCATACTTGAGTGGAGAAGATAATACTGTTCTTCTCCCCCAAAATTCTGACATAACTCATATGTCTTACTGCGGTGAGCCTTTGTAATCACCCACCTAAAAATGTTTACAACTTTCTTGGGACCTTCCAGTGGACTGCAACATATAGAATTAACCAGTGGTGGGATTCAAATATGCGAACAACTGGTTCTCTGTGTGGATGCTGCTTCCGGAAGTCCATTCTGGGCCTGGGCAACGAAAAATTAGCTACCAGTTCTGCCGAAGTGGTGCAGACCAGCTGAATCCCACCACTGGAATTAACCCTAAACATCACCCAGAAGCTTTAGTTATCTGAAAATCTAATTAGGATTAGGGTTACATCTCCGAGATATTGTAAGTGGAAAATAAATGTTGCCAATAGATATAGAGTATTGGTATGCTTAGGAGGCCTCTCGTATTTCGAGATGGCCTTATCTGCATTTCCTGGTAAAATATATGGAACAATCCCATTAGGTTGGAATTCCAGTTAGGGCTAGGATTAGGCTTGTGATTAGGGTTTGGTCTCCATGACTTTGCTGTAAAATAGATATTAAAAAAAAAAACCTAGTAGGAGAAGTAGATAACAAGTCCTGGCAAAGGCTAGGAACAAGAAAATTGAAGAAAGAGACAGAAGGGCTAATTCTGCCTGCACAAGACCAATCCTTAAGAACAAATGCATATAAAGTCAGAATTGAGAAGACAGTAACTGATAGCAAATGCCACCTCTGAAAAGAAGCTAAAAAAATAGAATTTGTTGCTATAAGAAAATTGCACAGACTGATTACAAATAACAGAATGACAAAGTAGCCATAATGATGCATTGGAATATCTGCAAGAACTTGTGGGACCACAAAATAAAGTAATAGAAAATGAAGAGGCTAAAATGCTTTGGAACTGTAGAATTATAGAATTGTAGAATTCAAACAAGCATCAGCCACTTAACACTCCACATTTAACAATTGTCAATAAGAAAAACAAAAAATTCTGGATAGTAAATATGGCAGTACCTGGAGACAGCAGAGTAGAAGAAACAGAACTGGAGAAAATCACAAAATCAAAGACCTGCAAATAGAAACTCTGGAAAAAGAAAGCAAAGTTAGTATATTGCCTTCTACTAGGTGCCTTGGATGTAATCCCAAAACATCTGGAGTGCCACATGAACATCAGCAGCATTGATAAAATCACCATTGGTCAGTGGCAAAAGGCAGCTTTTGCAGAAGTGCTTACATCATGCAACAATGCTTTAATACCATCAAACATGCACATCTGCTTATCTCAGGTCCTTGGGAAAGACTTGATAGATGGATAAAATGCCAAATCCAGTTTGAACATCTTGCTGACCGTGAATAATAATAACCATGCAGTAGCAGCAGCAGCTAGAAATTAATATGAGGAATAAGCCTAATGAAATTTAGACTGATTGAGTCCTTATGTCTTGTATTTCTCCACTTCATCTCAATTTGTGTTCCAGTATTTCAGCGCCTGAAAGGTCTCAAGCTAGCCCACTATTCTCTATGTCAAAGTCATTTTGAATCAGTTTCCAAATCTAACAATGGAATAGTGTAACTCTGCAATTTATGGTAGATAATTTATAATGGCCTGCAGCTAATAACATTTCTGCAGTCCAGTCACTGGGGTTTATTGATGAGAAGAAACCTTATGGGATTACTTGGAAAGGTAAAAAGCCTGCAGGCAACTCCCTTTTCAACTCCCGCAGAAGCGTGTCCTTAATTCAAATAATGTATTTGTTCTCTAGGTTTGCTCAAAAAGTCAGCACAAGAGGGTGCTAGTGACTTTTGCTGGTGAAGCAAAGCTCCCTTTTTCACTCCCTCTCTCCACCATATTTTCCACAAGAAAAGGAAATGAATTTTTCTAGAACACCATTGCAAATATTGGGGCTGACCTTAACATTTCTCTTGAAAAATCAAGAAGCCTGAACTTCATGGAGAAGTACACTTAATAGTAAACTTTGCAGATGAGATCCTCAACCAGGTCATTGGCTGCACAAAGTTCTGCTACTCTACTTGTGATTATTCCATTAATGAGGAAGTTTTTGGAACTAAGAGGCATTTTACCGTTTGTTCTAAGGGCCAATTTGGTGAACAGCTGTGGCTTTTGTGTTCTTCTCTCTTGTTTCAAAATACCCTATCTCAAAGCTTTCTTAGGCAGTGAAAAAGTACGGGGGTAAATTAATATGTATAATGTGCACCTGAGTTGATTTTCCTAGGGGAGCTTTTTTTGTGTGTGTGGGTAATGCTTGGGTGTCTTGAGGGCTACTGTATCTGGGTTGCAGTACACTGGGCAGCCACTAGATGTCAGCATAAAGACCCACAAAACATCTGTTTACTATCCTGTAGTAGGAGCTGTTTTGCTAAATGTCAGGGCAGTGATGAGGTGCCTCGGCAACTACCGGTAGTTCTTTTGGACCCAGAATGAACACTCCAGTGAATAAGGGGACTTTAAGCTTTAAAAGCATACATTAAAAGCATACATACCAAACAAGATGTTACCCAAAGGTCTTACAAGGTGTCAGGAGCTTCTTGATAATGACAGCAGAGCTATCCCAAAAGTGGCCAATTTCCACAAAACCAATGCCAGCTTCTGGGCAGAAGCTCCCTGCCTTAAAAGCCAGTATTAAGTTTTTTTTTATTAAAACTTGGCACCATGACTTCATAGCCCTGCATCTATGGTCACGAGACTGCAAGACTTGTCCTCGACTGAGTGAGTGGCACATAACCCAAAAGTCCAAGACCTTCACAGATAAGAAAAGCTTTGCAGCAATGTGAAAATCTCCCCCCTTCTCTTTTCTTCAGTCAGTGGCAGAAAACCCAGCAGGTTAGCTCAAGATGAAAACAATATGATTCTTACCATGAAGGAGCCATCAAAATAAGTCACTAAACTTCTCCAAATAACCATGGTCTTCTCCACGTTGCCACTTCAGTAGCCTTTCACTTTTGCAACCTGGCCAACACAAGAACATCAACTCTTTGAAACCTGTACAGACAAGGACAGGACGGGAGATTGCTCACGTGTGCCCTGAAGAGTTGCCACTCATGAGGCGATTGCAAGACACCGGTCCCAGTGGGTTTTGAACACTTGCTTTTGAGCAGGAAAATTTCTTTCTTTCTTTCTTTCTTTCCTTTCCTTTCCTTTCCTTTCCTTTCCTTTCCTTTCCTTTCCTTTCCTTTCCTTTCCTTCTTTCTTTCTTTCTTTTCTTCTTTCTTTTTCCTTTCTTTCTTTCTTTCTTTCTTCCTTCCTTCCTTCCTTCCTTCCTTTTCTTCTTTCTTTTTCTTTCTTCTTTCTTTCTTTCTTTCTTTCTTTCTTTCTTCCTTCCTTCCTTTTCTTCTTTCTTTTTCTTTCTTTCTTTCTTTCTTTCTTTCTATTGACAAATTTGAAAATGCTGTGTGAGTTTGCCTTCAGTCCTTAATGAAAGAAAAATTTGAACCATTAAAAATTTTAAAAAAGCAATGAAATAAACATCAAAAAGATCAAACTTTACTCTTAGAAAATTATAAATGGATCAAGAATGAGATTTTGGTATGGTATATGTCTGAGTGTTAAGTCCTCGACGTATGACCACAATTGAGCCCAAAATTTCTGTGGTTAAGCGAGAGAGCTAAATGAATTTTGTCTATTTTATGACTGTTCTTGCCACAGTTGCTAAATGAATTATTGCAGTTCTTAAGTTAGTAACATGATTGTCAAGTGAATCTGGCCTTCCCCATGGATTTTGCTTGTCAGAAAGTTGCAAAAGAGGATCACATGACCCATGGACACTAACAACTGTCATAAATATGAGTCAGTTGCCAGGTGTTCAGATTTTGACCGCGTAACCATGGGGATGCTGCAAGGTTTATTAAGTATGAAAAAGGTCATAAGTTCACTTTTTTTCAGTGCCATTGTAACTTTGAATGGTCATTAAATGAACTGTTGTAAGTTGAGGATTATTTGTATGCATTCTGGAGATCTAGATATACGCACCACCAAGAGAAGAAGCCACGATGAAATGCTTGTGGGCAGAAATACAAATTGTATGTTCAGATTAAGAAGGGGCTGAACAATAATAAAGCTCCTAATATAAAATAGACTGTGCACAAATTAAGGCTAATATTGGAGAGGTTTACATCTAAGTGGGACAATTATTTTCTCACATTTTCCTCTGCTGGCATCTTTTTAAGATAATTAAGCTGTTCTGATGAACTCTATCCCTCACGAAATGCATTTGTTTTAAAACTATCCATGTCAGAAAGTATCATAATGGTAGTAGGTTAAATCTTTCCCGTCCCAATCAGTTGCCCTCCAGATGTGATGGACTCATCACTCTCGCTTTTATGAAGATCCCAGGTTGAAGGAAGCTATTGCCTAAATTCTAGTGATAAATATAAGTGAAAACTTATGACTTGGCCTGCTAATGAAATTTTAAGAGTCGGTGCCAAGTAACCATCCTTGTCCATAATACAGACTGGGCACTGTAGTCAAGACACTCTCTAGCTTCCAGGTCCAACATTTTACACTAGGAATAGATGGGAATGAAAGATGAATAATTCATAACTGAAGAAAAAGTTGGACTTGAATATTTCTAATTTACTGGCTGTCTTGTTATTTACATTTGGCAGGAATAAGAGAAAGTTCTTTAACTGCAGAAGCAATGGGAAAAACAAGGGTTGCAATTTGCAAGTGCAGCAAGAAATCCTTTCCTAGAGGCTAATAATTTTCGTACATTATTTATCAGTTTCTACTCTCAGAGTTGTCAGGCATTAAAATGCAGCATACAGCTACACCTTAGGTAGGTATCAATCCTAAAAGATGGATGGCATCAGTGAGGCAAGGAACCTGATCAAATTATTAGGAGTACCATCTGTTCAACATGTCCAAAGCTTTTGGCCTAGAACCACCGAGAGGTAATGAAGTGCATAAGATTTACCCAAAAAAAGTCCCTCTGGAAGAACTTGGACAATAAAAATTATAGACTGCAGCAGATGCATGTCTGCTCAAAACATGTCCCTCCGAGGAGTCTTTACTATGATGTTGGCAGCAGAGAAATTTCCAGCAACTGTTTTTTCATGCTCACGTTTAATGTAAACTGCAAAAAAAAAAATCCATTCTAGAAAAGAAGTTAATAACAAAAGACCAATGGAAAATGGAATGTAAACTTTAAATATTGGCCAATGCTTTGACTCCATATTTTAAAAGTTCATAAACTTTTAAGTTATTAATTTCTTTGTGCATCGGCTGATTGTACTTTTATACAGTCGTGCTGGGAATGATTCCTGCCGAGTTTATACAGTAACATATAAAACAGAACTTTTCTCAAGGACAATGTAAGATTAGAATCAAAGAACAAAATAAATTTGCAATTATTCCAAGTCAGCAGAATGGTGACGTTTCTTATTCCCCAATTGTGTCTCAGGAGAATTTGGTCAACCACAGTTGAGGCTGCTGAACTTCTATAACAGAAGGAGGTTAAGTGAAAAAATACTCTACTTTCTTCACTTCACTGACTTGTGGGGTTATCAAGAAACAGTTTGCAAGCTGTGGTCAATGCATGTAATAATTCAGCAGATTGACACACGAGTCAATCCTCATGGGGGACAGCCTCCAACCACCAAAGGCTTTTGTATTGTGTTGCTAATATTGGGGCCGCTGTGAGACCTTCTGAGGGGTACTTCACCCAGTGAGGTCGCTTTGGAATTGACCATCCTGAATTTTTAATAGGGCAGGCCTTCTCAGCACTTTTTAAGTTCCAACTCCTTGGTTGCTGACTGGGGTGGGGTGGGGGTTTAAAAACGCTACAAAATGAGTTCAGACCCAACAAAAGAAAATTGAGAAAACCTTCCATAGGCCAGTTACGCTTCTTGATCAATCCTAAGAAAATCAGCTTTTTGTTGGAAGGCAAATCGTACAATTATAATCCAGAGTAATTTTATTTGCAACAGCTGTGATTTGTAGTAGTATTGCGAGGACAAACTACATATTTTTTCCAAAAATACAATATGAAGTCAGTTTGGTAAGAGTTGGCTTCTTTCAAATGTTGTATAACGTTAGTAAATAGCTGGATTCATTAATATATTTTTTTTCTGCTTTCTTTCTGCACTTCTGATCTGTGTATTACAGTACAGGAATAGGATTGCTGTTACTATTAGACATGCATGTTTGCCTTATGAGATAAGACTGTTTTACTTTTAAAATGCTAAACTAACACAGCCATATATTGGGGACAGCTATTTAGAGCTTTTCAGCCTCATGAGTTACTTCCTTGCATTCTGATTGGAAAGATTTCAGAAGCCAACAGCAAAGCAGTAGACTGAAAACCCAAATGATGAAAACCCAACATTCGAATAGTAGGCTGTAAATAAATGATCCTTTAGGTCAGGTGTGGAGGATCTGTGGTCATGTAGGTATTACTGAGTTAGACCTCCTAGTAGCCCCAATCGCGTTACCAAAAGCATGGGATGCTGAGAATGATAGTTTAGCAGCATTTAGAGAGCCAGAGGCTCATCAAGCTTGTTTACATAGATTTGATAGCTAACATACTTGAGGTTAACATGTTTGCAATCTTTTCTCCACCCACATTCTTAACATTGCTCAGCTATGCGGTTGCAATCTGACATATACATAAAACATGCTATTCTCAGCCTTCTAAAAATATAATTTCTGAGAAAAAAATAGAAGTGAATCAGAAAGAGATTAGCAGGGCATCCCAGAGACACCTCCCATTGGCAGCCATATTGCAAGTTAATTTTGAAGAGTTGTCCTCTTCAGGCTTATTGGTTGCCTGCCCGGTTCTACTTCTCTTCTCCCCACTTAGGAATTACTAGCATTTAACGACATGCTTGTTCTGTTCTTTAAACAAGGCTTGCCTATGTCAATTCATATGATGTTCTATTATAAGAGGCAACTTGCACATTTTACTTTTTTGCCCTTTGTTTTCCTATCTGGTAAGGCTTCTGGACTTTTGTCAACTTTTTCCAACCCACCCAACTACTCGTTTATAGGATCTGGCCCTTTCTTTTCTGAGGTGTCTTAATTTTCCATCCAAGGAAGGAAGATGAAACTAAAGGATGGGAGAAATAAGAGACTTCTCCAGTGCAAGAAAAATTAACTGAATAACATTACTTAAAATCACTTTAATGGGTTGTAATGGTGGCCTAAATTGGGCAACAGGTCTATTATTTTTTTTATATTAAACACTTTTAAGAAGCCAAGTCTTTAAAAGTAACTTTCTTTCTTTCGTGCGATAAACAGAAATGACTTCCAAAATACTTGCTAAAACATACGAATAATTTATTTCCATTAGAACTACATTGGGCTCATCACTGTTTGACTGTTTCTTTTGCTTTATGACCACCTTATCTAACGTGCACTGTGCTCAAGAACAATTCTCCTATTTATTTGCAGATTTACTCAGGATAGAATATTGTCCTTTTCTTTAGTAAGCTTAATGCCATAACCCATAAGTCTTCAGAAAACAGAAGTAACACCTTCTAGTGGTGAAAAATTCTGTAACTGCAAAAAAGGAAAAAAATTAGGCTATATCAACAAAAGTATAGATTCCAAATCACAGTAAAATTCCACCTCACATTCTATTAGCCAACTCCCCATCAGGTATTGTGTCTACTTTTGGACAACCCCCCATGGAAGGATTCAGAGAAAGTGGAGCAGATTTAAAGAAAGGCAATGAAGAAAATTGGAGACAAGAAATTAAGTTATATGAAGAAACATTAAAGTAGTTAAGCATTGTTAGCCATGAGATGACCAGAAGGGAATATATGTTACTCTTCAAATAGCTAAAAGAATGTCAAATAAGTCAAAACCAGGACTTCAACATTCTAGAATGTGCAGCACAAGATGGAAAATTTCAATTTTAGTTAAGAACCTTTTTCTAACAGATTCTTAACTAAAAGAAAGCTTGATAGGGGGAACAATTATCTAGAGAGATACTGGGGTCTCCTTCAATGAATGTGTTCAAACAAAACTAGAGATATATTTGTTGAGAGGTATTAATCAGATTATAGTAATGTATTTTAGTAATGCATGATGGGGTAAATGGGCCTATCCAACTTTATGATTTGATGCAAATATTAAAAAACCTCTCAATGGTTTTTAATTTTCGCATTTGTGGTTTTTGATGTCAGTGGCATGGAAGGAATCAGTATTTGAAGAATAAAAACAAACAAAACATTATTTCTAGAAGAGTTTTTAAAATGAATTTTATTGTCAGAATTTTTTTACAAGTAGCCATTTAGCGGCTTCATACAAGAACTCTGTTGCAAAACTCTAATAAATAGTCTGCCCCAAGTCCCAATATTAAAAAAAAACCTAGAGAACGGGGGAAAAAAAGTCAGGATGCTTAGAGTTGTTAGCAATATTTCCCATTTACAAATTTCCTCAGGCATTATATAGATCTCCTTCATACAAGTTACTTGGAGGGGAGGGGAGAAAAACCCAACTTAAATATATTCTAGCAGAAGCACTCCAGAAATACTTTTCAAATCAATCCTCTTTGATGGCCCAGATATAATCAGAAATACATCCCAATGGGATTATCCCCACACATTAAGCTTTAGGTCAAAGCAAACCATGTGGATTTGTACAATTATTAAGAATTATGAAAATGCATATCAAAGAAGGATAGGAAGACTTAATGGCAGCAGTTAAGAATAGTTCCAGCAAAGAATGGTAGCTGGAACAAAGGAAAAAGGAGTTTATGAGGCTGACAGACATGGGCCGTTCTTACTAAGTGTGGAAATGTGCAAGGAGCAATTATCACAGTTGCATGCAGTGGAGATCACAAACTAAAATTCACCATATGTCACTTGAAACAATGTTTAGCAGGCTGCAGTATACACACTTTTCCCTCCCCACCCTAATATTAAAGAGTCCTGCAGGTGTGACATTTTATGGTAAGTTAGCCTCCCACCACACATACTTAACAATAGTCAGTTTTAATGAAAAATCCATAATATGATAATCAAGATAAATTTGGGAAGGAAGGAAGGAAGGAAGGAAGGGAGGAAGGAAGGAAGGAAGGAAGGAAGGAAGGAAGGAAGGAAGGAAGGAAGGAAGGAAGGAAGGAAGGAAGTTTGCATGTTTTAATAACAGTTGTCCAATTATTACTTCATTTGAGGCATTAACTGGAAAACTACTGAAAATTAGTTTATGCCATATTTATGCCAAACAGAATAAAAGATATAGATTTGCATTTTTAACTTCTTAATCTGTGTGTGCATATATATAAAATATATCTATAAAAGTAAAGGTGCTAAGAGAGAATTCTAGCAGCCACTGAAAGCTATTAATAATTTCTCAGACAGCAGGAATTAAGTATTTATGAAAAATTAATTCAATCATTAGAAGGGACCACTGAAAGAAATATTCCTGGCTGGTAAAAGACACAATAATTATTACAATACTAGCATTTTTTTCTCTTTTCCAGAGAAGAAATATGCATTTAATATATCTACTTGACAATGTTTATCTCAAGCTGTTTCATTTGGGAGCATCAAATTTATATAGATGTGCAAAAAAGAAGTGGATAGCTTGACATATCCATAGCTTTGTGCTAGCTACACTTTATACACAAATGGGATGTGTGTACACATTCTGATATTCTCTGGGAAATGATTCTGTACAACAGGTGTGGAGATAGCATTCTTAAGAGACACACAAGACAGTTAACAACCTCTTAAGCATTGGAAAAAATAAGTCTTGTTGAAATATTTACTAAAGCAGAATGAAGCAGATTAATCTGAAACTTATACAAAGTAATGAATAGAATTAGAGGCAAATGGACAGTTATTCTGGTCCACTTTCCAAGTAATTTTATACAGAACAGGTAAAGAGAATGTGCAAAAAATCTAAAGACATTCACATTTTAGTAGTTAAATTTTTATTTCCTTTAAAATTATTTTTTTCTTCTTTTCCTATAAAAGGCATTCACTGATAGTTGATCTGCAATAATTCTGGGTGCTTGCAGATATGTTAAAATGAAACAAAGGAAAACCAAAAAAGGTAGCCCTAATATGAAACATATGAAAGTGCTCTGACTGGGTTTGTATAATTTAGGATGGTGTTAAAGCTATGTCCCACTCCAGAGATATTTTTTGCCAATGCGTTTGTTTCATATGTGCTATTAACTCATATCAATTGTGTTGAAAACCCATTCAGTGAATTTCTTCAGTTTTTCAGAGGCATTGTGCGATTCCTCTTGTAATCGTAAGTTATCCTCCCGTAAATGCTGTACTTCAGCCTGAAGACTGGCTTTGTCTTCTTTTTCCTGGGAGAAGAATAAAAACACAAGATATCACAAGTGGATTTTACACTGTAAATATTACTGGCACCATAAACTCAATTGTTTCTTACAAAGATATTCCAAACTGATCATGCGAGAACCCCCGGTTGGGAACCCCTGCATTACAGGGTGGAAAAATTGAACACTGACATTTATGCAGACATTCGCAAAATCTACTGGAACTTTGTATTGAAAAGTCAGGAGAATTGAAATGTAAGATTTCAAAATTCATTTAGAATATAATGTATCAAATGTTACTGTTAGAGAACAGAAAGGATGGTTTCACTCATCCCTGGATACAGCTAAATTGATGAAAAACTGGAGAAAATAACAAAAGCAACCTAGAACTAGGGAGAAACTTCCTGACAGTTAGAACAATTAACCAGTGGAACAACCTGCCTCCAGAAGCTGTGAATGCTCCAACACTGGAAGTTTTTAAGAAGAGACTGGACAGCCATTTGTCCGAAATGGTATAGGGTTTCCTGCCTGAGCAGGGGGCTGGACTAGATGACCTCCATGTTCCCTTCCAACATTATTATTATTATTATTATTATTATTATTATTATTATTGAGGGAAAATGGTTATTATACAATGATCTTCATGCAATACACAAAGGATGCAATATACCTATAGTTTACAGTAATATCTTCAAGACTTAATGGTCATTCTTAAATGACTAGCAGATTTATCACGTGACCAATTGAGAGAAAGCCAAACTGAATATTTAATACAAGCTGATACTGAAACAAATATAATTACCTTCTTTAAATCTTCCTGCAATATTCTTAGCATACTCTCCAACTGGTTCACTTTAGAAGCAAGAGGAGGAGATTCTTTACTGTGAGGAGAAGAAAACAAAAACCGAATTGCTACGTTTTCTTAATCTTTATTTCTTAATTATTTTATGCAGTGCTTTCATTTTTTAATTATAATTTAGAGTTGCATCATGACAAATAAGCCATGAAAAGGCTTACTAGAGAGAGTCTAATATTTAATTGTTCTAATTTTAATATAGTCTACTGAAATTTTCTGAGAAATTTCCAAGCGAGGGTAGCTTTCTTTAGTAGTTGTTTGTCAGAAGACACGTGCACACGCATACAAAGTTAATTTAACAAAATACTTCATTTCATTTTTTTTAACTTTTATTTTTTTTAAAAAACAACAACAACAACCCATAAACATTTATATTCATCTTCACATGGTATAGCAATGAATGTTTTCAACCTGCTGAGTCATGTTAGGAATGGTTATGTTACATTTTCATTCAGCAAATTCTGCTTACAGAACGTGAGCAGTCTCCTAGTTCCCCAATCCTTTTATGGCGTGAATGCAGAATTTAGTTCAGTGGTAAACTTACTTCATCTTTAATCAATGTTCAGATAACAAGAAGAATTAGCACTTACTCAGTGGAAGCAATTATTGATTTCATATTCTATTTTCCACAATTAATTGTAGGAATTTCAAAAATATACTTGGCATAAGATGGCAATAACTTCAGTACTTTCAGGTAACTTATAATTTTCAGCTCAATCTTTCTAGAGTTGATATTATACCTTTTTAAGACTTAAAAAGCAGTATATGTACTGTGTTGTAAATATTACAACAAAATCCCATTTGTCTAGAACAGCGGTTCTCAACCTATGGGTCGCGACCCCATTTGGGGTCGAACGACCATTTTGCAGGGGTTGCCGGACACCGCAGTCCGCCATTTTTAAATTTTTTTTTCGTCGTGCGCGTACCGCGCATGCGCGGATCGGCCCGTTGAGGTCCGCCATTTTGTTTTGTTTTTTATTTTGTTTTATTTTTTTTCGTCGCGCGCGCCCTGAGCATGCGCGGATCGGGCCGTCGCGGTCCGCCATTTTTTAAATTTTTTTTATTTTTTTTTCGTCGCGCTCGCCCCACGCATGCGCGGATCAGCCCGTTGTGCGCGCAGCGCGCATGGGCGGCGCAAGTGGGGTCTCAACCTGAAAAAGTTTGAGAACCACTGGTCTAGAACATATTCTTAGATAATGTTATCACTTAAAATAATATCCAGAAATGTAGTAAACCACTTCCTGATCCTGAAGTCACATTTTCAGTTTTCCATAGGTCAGAGTGCATATATTCTAAATTTGTAAGTTTTACAGATTCTACTGCACAACAATTTCCCCAGCCTTCTTAACAGAGTTGTGATGGTTCAGCAGATCACTTACCCAGTGTAAGGCTTCATCTGCGCAGGAAGCTGGTCTTCAGCCTGATCATTACTGGAGGCAACACTGATGGGCCTATGGTTTTCATCATTACTTCCAAAAAAAGATGCTCGCTGGACTGGAAAGAAAAAGACAAACACATGTTCTAAGTTTCTTTTCATTAGCATTACAGTAAAATATATATCATAGTAAAATTAAAATCAGTAACAGCAGTTGAAGATCTACCCTTGGGATAATTATGGTAACTTTCCTTTCTTACACTTTTGCCTTTGAGTTATATTATATAATCTGTTCTCCTCAGTAAGGTCAGGTAATTTCTAGAATCTAATGAACGTATATGTAGTCTTCCTTTAGTGACCACAATTAGGATTGGCAGCTCGGCTGCTAAGTGGGAAATCACATGACCATGAGTGTGCATTCCTTTTTTCCCACTGCCTTTCAGAATGCTCTCTCTCTCTCTCTCTCTCTCTCTCTCTCTCTCTCTCTCTCTCTCTCTCTCTCACACACACACACACACACACACACACACACACAAAGAGGATTAATTAGCAAGAAGGGATTAATGTTTGCACTTACATTAATTGGAGAGGAAGGGATTACAAGAGAGTAATCAGGGACACAATGGGGAATACACATCAAAAGCAATGTAGTCTTGGCACCCCTGAGTTTGCTATGCAAACAGCCCGGTGTATTCCCCCCTGTACAGTTATTAAGTTAATAACATGCTTGCTAAGTGACTCTGGCTTCCCCACTGATTTTGATTGTCAGAAGGTCCAAAAGGTGATCACATGTCCCCAGGACACTGCAACCGTCATAAATGTATGCCAGTTGTCAAGCATTCAAAGTTTGATTACGTGATCATGGAGATGCCGAAATGACCATATATATGAAAAACTGTCATAAGTCACTTTTTTCAGTGCCATTATAACTAAATGAATGTTTGTAAGTCAAGAACTACCTGTATTCTCAAATGACTTTGGTGACACATTTCAGCAGTGACCAAAATATAGCCTAAAATTCTGTGCTCCTTTTAATTTTTCTTTTTTTTAATAAGTATTTTATTAAGTTTTATAAAGGTATGGGGAAAAAAGGGTCGGTATAGGTAATGGTAGTGTTCAGGAAAGGGATTGGGATGGGGGTAAGTACAATAATGGGGTTGCCCCCAATGATATTCCAAGCTTTAGCAAACAAACTATCATCTGGGTACAAGTATTCAGTGGGAATAGATAATATAATAATAAGTAGCTGTAGTCAATGAAAATAACAATAATTATAAAACATATCAATTAATCAATAAGCATCAATCATCTTAATAAATTTCAGAATCATTTTTTGTTAACTCATTTTGCTAACCGTTGATAAAAAAAATTTCCCATGTTTTAAAATAAACTGAGTCTTCTTTCTCTTTAATCTCTAAGGTTAGTCTGCACATTCTAGAATTTTCCTAATTATGATCTCATCCGATGGTACATTTTCATTTTTCCAATATTGGGCAAATGCTATTCTCGCAGCTATCAATATATGTAATATTAAATACTCATTGTCTTTGCCATAATTAGATCCTAGTATTCCTAACAAAAACAATTCTGGCTGAAATTCCATCTGTATTTTAGTCATCTTTTCCAGCCATATATGAATCTTAGACCAAAACTTCTTTGCACTAGGACATACCCTCCAGATATGGTAGCAAGTACCTGGCTTTTGTTTACATTTCCAACAGTTATTCGAGACATTTTTAAACATTTTCGCTAACCTTACTGGTGTCATGACACCTTTTAATCTTTCTGACCTGGTGGGAAAAGTTATGTTTTGCAACTGTGCATTTCTATAAATGCAATTGTAATATTTACAGTGAAACAACAGAGACTGAATTCAGTAACACTAATAATAATTGAAACATATAAACAAAAGAAAGCAAACAGTATTTCAACAACTGGGCATCAATGAAAATGAATATGGATCTCAGAGCCTTAAGATACAAAGCAATGATATAAACATCAAATAAAGACTTGTAAATTGGTATGTGCGCATCATTAATAATGAACTGCAAACTCTTACCTTCAAATGCCTTGGCAGCGTCTACCAAATTTGACCAATCTAAATCTGAAGCTGAATCAGGCAAGGGCATGAGCCCTGGATCTGGCATTGGCTGCCTCCCTTGCTCCTGTGCATCAGTGAGGGAGCTGTCAGAGGCAGAGAACTCTCCTAAACCAGAAGGGGTGGGAAGGAGGAGGAGGAGGAGGAGAAGAAAGAAAGAAAGAAAGAAAGAAAGAAAGAAAGAAAGAAAGAAAGAAAGAAAGAAAGAAAGAAGGAAAGAAGGAAAGAAGGAAAGGAAGGAAAAGACAGACAGACAGACAGACAGAAAGAAAAAAAGAAAGAAAGAAAGAAAGAAAGAAAGAAAGAAAGAAAGAAAGAAAGAAAGAAGGAAAGAAAGAAGGAAAGAAAGAAAGAAGCATTTAAGACACATATTAAACACAAATAACCCAGTTCTTCATTTGGAGACAGAACCAAGACTGAATGGAATCATTCTTTTTTAGATGAAACAAATCTTCAAGTTGGTCTTGCCTGCTACCGACGAAGAATTACCCCTCAAGGATATATTCCACAACTCTGCCAATCAGAATAAAAAATCAGCCATTTTTTAAATCCTAAGTTTTCTTTATTTATTTGATTTTTATCCTGCCTTTATTATTTTTATAAATAACTGAAGGCAGCGAACATACATAATACTCTTTTCTCCTCCTATTTACCCCACAACAACAACCGTGTGAGGTGGTTGAGCTGAAAGAGAATGACTGGCCATGATGCATAACTAGTCTTTTTGACTTCACCAAACATGTGAATCGTTTTCAGAATATGTACAGTTTACCTTAGCTGTGAGTTCAAAAGGCTCCCTTTTCAGCCCCTCTTTCTCCCCAGCCTTTTTTCCTCAATGGCTGGTTAAAATTATGTGCCACGTTTGTTTTGTTATTCTAAAAATGTTACCACATAACCTTACTATAATGCATCCCTTTTGTTATTAAAAGATTAATAACAATTGGTGAGTTTATTTATGATTCAGGTATGTGTGATAATTCAAGCAAGGCTATGTCAAAGTTACTGTATATATTTTTAAGAAGAGACTGGACAGATAAAACAGTTTTTTCCAATTGCTGGATCAAATTGTTTCCGTGGGACAGGGCTCCAAAGGGCTCAAAAAATAAAGAGCACAAAAGTAACAACAACAACAACAACAACAACAACAATAATAGTACAGTTGGAGGGGACCTTGTCCAACCCCAGCTATACCATTTCAGACAAATGGCTGTCCAGTCTATTCTTAAAAATAATGTATCAAACAGCATTCCTTTGAAAAAGTGTATTCAATATTCCAAATTAGTTAAAATGTTAACAATTAAAGGGAACTCAGTAGACTACACTATTCTACATTCCAAAGTTATACAAGCAATGAACAATAAATGCCAATTGGATTGCCCATAAATATAAATGCAGCTTACAAATACTGACTTAACCTTAGGCATGGAAAGCCAATAGGCTAGTCTCTTTCTTTCAGTTCAATCCACCTCACAGAGTGGCTGTGGGAAAATAGGATGTTGAAGCATTATGTACACCACCTTGAGTTATTACAAGTAAAGGGCAGCAACCAGTAATAATAATAATTATGTAAACAAGACTAAAACATACGTAGTTAGTTTAGATGCAGCATTTCACTTACCATGTAAGGATTTCATTCCCAATGTGTATGATGGCCTCCTTAGTGGTAATGACTTGGGGAGAGAAGGGTATGTACTGGTGAAAAGAACATCGTTTGGAAGAGCTTGGTCCAGAAGAGAAGCTCGTGAGGGGAAGAAATGTTCTCTTTGACTGCTATAAATACTCTCGTCTGACAGAGTTCGCTGCAAGGCACGCCTTGAAGTAGGAGTGCCAGGGAATGAAGACTGAAAGAAGAAGAACACCAGTCAAGAATGTGTAATCCTCCCTTTAAAAATGAGCCACTCTTTAATATGTTTTGTATCATGGGTTGGGTTCAGATGATTTCTAGGGGCGAAGTTCATCTGCAGCAATTAAACGCTTGCTGTGAGCATTCTTGTTATTCTGCGCTGTAGAAAAAGTCTAGAAAAGTCTCTTATCAACATATTGGAAAAGTGTAAAACTACGGGTTTTTTTAGTGCTATTCTCATGCTGACAACAATATGGTATCCTAATCTCCTGAAAGCTAACCAGGGCTGCATAAATAAAAGAGACAGCTTTATTATTGTATGGCATTTCCCAAACTAGAATGGTAGGACACTCCCTTCGTGGGAACAGGTTTATGCTTGTGCACCGATACTTGTTGGATAAGTCTGACATTTAAAAAAACAACAATACTTAATTGGGTATCTCTGCACCTAAATGCTGACACAGCTTCCACTTCCTTTACCTGACAATGTTCTGTCCGTGAAAGTACACTGTGAGATAATAACAATTCATTCTGGTAATTATCTCATTTTTTTTAATAAAAAAGGTAGAATTATATGATAGTGGAGCAAAAGCTGGCCCTTCAGTTTCAAAATTAAGTTTAATTAAATTGTGACTACACAATCCAATTAATGAATTGAACTGTCTTCTTCATCAAACTCCAATGATTTGGGTATGCTGTGATAACTTTCAGCCTAAGCCAGGGGTAGGAAATCTTGGCTCTTTTATGACTCGTGAACTTCAACTCCCAGAATTCCTGAGCCAGCATAGCTGGCTCAGGAATTCTGGGAGTTGAAGTCCACAAGTCATAAAAAAGCCAAGGTTGCCTACCCCTGGCCTAAGCTGTAGACATGCTTAGGTGCATGTAAGTTTTGAGATATTTTCCTTATTCAGCTTCCTTAGGATTATAGTGTTATTTATTTGACTTGATTTTTTTATCATTAATTTTTATCAGAAGTTAATGATAAATATCACGTCTGGAGAAGGTATGATGAACTGAACATCGCTCAGTGAAAGTGGAGCCAACAACCACAGCAAAGATCAAGGAACCAGTGAGTAGATTGGTTCCTTGGAACCCCTCCAGACAAGGAGAGAACAGGGAATCATCCACATATGTGTCAGATGGCTGCTCCTTAAGACAAGAGTGCACGACAACCCTTTTCCTCAAGTGTGAACATCAGAAGATGAAGGAATTAGCCATCTTGCTTGTAACTGTAGCACAAACTTTTAAAGGACACTGGGTTCACAAATTTCACTTTCTAATCATTTTTAGAAATTGTCTATTAACCATTTTAAAACTGTTAGGGACCTTCAGAATGTCAGGTTTGAAAAGTCTTTATTGGATGGATTTATCTTCAACTCTGAACAAAAGAAAAATTAATTATTAGCTTAAAAACTGAAAGAAATTGAAATAAACAGAGGAAGCTAAACAAGATTTTGTTCTTAGAAAGTTACATACAGGCTAAGACTCCAGATAAATTTGGAATACTAAACTTACAATGAGACTTTGGAATTAATTATAAAGAACAACTTCTTGTAGGAAATAGATGTGCTGTGGGTGCTTTTTTTTGAAGAGATAAGCAATGTCATGATTTAAAAACTTTACCCTAGACGGGACTAAAGATTTAGGTAGAGGAAAAAAATGCAAGCTTATAAAACAAAAAACATTATAATAATGAAAATACTGAAAGACACTTTTGAAGAAAAGATTAGAAAGTAATAGCCACACTATCAACAATGTCAGTAATGATGCCTGTTTCTATCGGCAGTTTATGTAACAAAGATATTACTGAATAAATTACAGATGTATAGGTATCAAAGTCAGATTTACAATTGACAGGCCAAGAGAATGACTTGGAAAGGTATATTTCACTGATCTACAAAAGAAATTGGCTGATGTCCTAAAATTCAAAAGGAAAATAGAAATGATAAACCAAGAGAGAGACCAGGACATTTGTTTTCATATTGAATTTACAAAAAAAAAAAAAAAAAGGCTTGTTAAAGCCTTGAAGAGGGATGAGGGAACAAAGAACAAAGGAGAAATGAAGAGAAATCAAATCCTACGATTAAGACTGTTAGAAGTAAAAAGAAGGGATATAAAGTTGATGTATTTGAACAAGGTTAAAACAATCTATGTTGTTACTCCTGGCAATGTTTTATGGACATTCTGCTGACACCAGGACTGAAAAGATAATTCTATATAGATTTGTCTATAGATAAAGGATGGGCTAGAGCAGCGGTTCTCAACCTTTTCCGGGGCTCGACCCTGGCCCGCATCGAGCATGCGCGGCGCGACGGGTGCATCGTGCATGCACGGCACAACGGGCGCATCGTGCATGCATGACGGGCGCATCGCGCATGCGCGGCGCGACAGCCTGCATCGCAAAGGGGGAAAAAATGGCCAACCCCCCCAAAAAATATGGCGGGCCCACATCGCACATGTGCGGCGCGACGGCCCGCATCGCAAAAAAGGAAAAAAAAGGCGGACCAAAAAAAAGGCCGACCAAAATAAATAAATAAATAAATGGCGGATTGCGGTGTTTGGCGACCCCCGTGAAATGGTCGTTCGACCCCAAATGGGGTCGCGACCCACAGGTTGAGAACCGCTGGGCTAGAGGACGAGGAGATAATTATTTGTAACCTTAGAGCAGCGGTTCTCAACCTTGGGGTCATGACCCCATTTGGGGTCGCACGACCATTTCGCGGGGGTTGCCGGATACCGCGCGCCGCCATTTTTTTTTTAATTTTTTAAAAAAAATTTTGGCGCGGCGGGTGGATCTGTGCATGCGCGGCGCGCGTGCGCCAAAAAAATAAAAAAATGAAAAAATAAAAAAAAAACAAAATTAAAAAACAAAAAAACCAAAAAAAACCAAAATGGCGGCCACGACGGGCGGATCTGCGCATGCGCGGCGTGTGCAATGGGCCAATCCGCGCATGCGCGGATCTGCCCGTCACGGCCACCATTTTTTTGGTTTTTTTTAAAAAAAAATTTTTGGGCACGCGCACACCCGGGTTGGGGTCGCGGCGCACATGGGCGGGGCAAGTGGGGTCTCAACCTGAGAATGGTTGAGAACCACTGCCTTAGAGGGAGTAAAGAGTCACTAAATTTCTTTATACATGTTGTGATGAAGATTGGAAGTCACTTCTTTACATATTTCACTTCTTTACATATTTTTCTCATTCTTTATCATAGTTTTTCTTTTTTTCTTTTCATTTTCTCCTTTTCTTTCTCCTTGCACTTTTATCCTTTCTCTTCTCTTCTAAGTTTAGTTTGTATTAGATTTTGTCATTAAAATCAGAATTCTTAATAAAATTCACACTAGGGTGCGAAGATAGTATCTATAACTCTTTAAAACACATCTGTCTTTTCCAGGGATCACATGGTAGCTATTCAATCCCAGGGGGAAAAACGTGGCTGCTTTAACAAGCTAAGAAAGGTAGTATTATCGTGTTCCCACACTTCACATCATTTTAGACCTGAATTCAAAGAAATGTACAATCTGAATGTATATTAAAAATGTTGTATTGAGTTCAATGAGGTTCACTTTTAAGATGAAAAAGTACAGAAATACAACATTCATTGTTGTATTTATGCACTGTGGCATACAAAATAATTTCAGCGGGTCCTAAATCTTATTCATTTATTTAATTCAGTTGTGTTCTATTCTTGAATAAGTTCATACAGGGGTGAGACATCAGATATTCAAAGCGTTAAAATATTTTTATGCACTTGGTTGTGAGGCTTTGCACGGAGGCCCACACAATTATGGGGGGGCTAGCCCCATGAGAATGCCCCTTGCCTCTATTAACAACTCCCCATCTTGGAGTTTTTCACCTTTTGAAAATTTTATTTTATTTTTCTAATTTTAAAATTAATTCTATTTAATGTTAATTTTATTGATTATATTGTATGTTGCCCAGAGGCCCTCAGTGAGAGAAATAGGCAATTAAGAAATAGAATAAATAAATAAATAAATAAAATGTACTACATTGCTTAGACAATGGCTAGAATAGCACTACTCCATACTTTCTTATCAATCATTTCTGTACAATAGGAAAAACAAATACATAAATAGACCTCAAAATATTTGTTTTTATTGCTATGATTCAAATGTTTTCAGTGTGGTCTGTATACTGAAATCCTACAGAATACAGTGATCATTACTGGTACAAAATATCATGATTTGAGAGACCCCTAAAATATAATAAAAACTTAATATTTGCTGTAGCAGAAGCTTTTTGCAATTAGCCCTTGCATGTTACATAATGATGTGAACATTTATATCTGAGTACATTACCAAAGTTTCTCAATCATCAGTTCCAAATATTGTTTCATAACTAGGAAGTACGTTCACCTAGACATCCACTGACTAAGTCTGTAATAAGAATTAACCTCAAAAATCAGATACTCACTAAATAATTTGCCAGTAGAAAATGTGTTCAAAAGTATATGCTTCACTTTCAAATAATGTTCTGAAAGCACTGAAATATGATGGAATATAAACTAACAGGATTTTCTAAGAAAGGAGAGATTTTGTTTTAAAGAAAGGAAAACTAAGCCGTGTGTGTCTGTGTGTGTGTGTCTCTGTGTGTGTACTTTATCTTGTCTAAAAATAAGGACTGAGACTCCCGTTTCAACTATATGTGTTCAGCAAAAATAAAATGGGCAATATCTGAATCTGATAGACAATCAGTGCATCATATTGTACACACTCTAGAACAGTGTTTCTCAACCTTGACAATTTTAAGGCATGTGGACTTCAACTCCCAGAATTCCACAGCCAGCAATGCTGGCTGTGGAATTCTGGGAGTTGAAGTCCACATGCCTTAAAATTGTCAAGGTTGAGAAACACTGCTCTAGAACAACATAAGAACATAAGAAGAGCCATGCTGAATCAGGCCAAAGCCCATCGAGTCCAGCATTCTGTGTCACACAGTGGCCCACTAATTGTACATGGGGATCTTGAGCAGAAAGAGAAGGCAAACCCCTCCCTTTCCCTTGACCCCCAACAAATGGTACTCAAGAGAATCCTGCCTGCCTCAACGAACATAGAGGCGGCACATGGACATCCGTTTTAATAACCATCGATACACTTTGCATCCATGAATCTATCTAGCCCTGCCTTGAAGCTGTCAAGGCTGACAGCTGTCACGACCCCTTCTGGAAGTGAATTCCATACATCAATGACCCTCTGGGTGAAGAAATATTTCCCTTTATTTGTCCTCACTTTCTTAGCTATGAGCTTTAGGGAGTGCCCCCTTGTCCTGGTATTGTGTGATAGAGAAAAGAATTTTTCTCTATCCACCTTTTCTATCCCATGCATGATTTTATACACTTCGATCAAGTCACCCCTTAAACGCCGTCTTTCAAGGCTGAAGAGACCAAGGCGTTGCAATCTGGTTTCATAAGGGAGGCGCTCCATTTCCTTGATCATTCTTGTTGCCCTTTTTTGCACCTTTTCCAGTTCCATTATATCCTTCTTGAGGTGCGGTGACCAGAACTGTACACAGTACTCCAAGTGTGGTCTCACCATCGATTTGTACAGAGGCAATACAACACATGCTGACTTATTTTCGATTCCCTTCCTAATCATGCCAAGCATGGAATTTGCTTTTTTTTACTGCTGCTGCGCATTGGGTTGACATCTTCATCGAGCTGTCCACCAAAACCCCAAGATCCCTTTCTTGGGTTGTCTCAGAAAGTTTGGTCCCCATCAGTTGGTAAGTATAATTGGGGTTCTTTGCCCCGATCTGCATAACTTTGCACTTGTTTAGGTTAAAATGCATTTGCCACTTTGTTGCCCACTCACACAATTTCGAGAGATCCTTCTGGAGCTCCCGACAATCAGTTTCACTTTTCACAACCCGGAACAATTTAGTGTCATCAGCAAACTTGGCTACCTCACTATTAACTTCTACATCCAGATCATTGATGAATAAATTAAAAAGTAAAGGTCCCAAAACTGAACCTTGGGGTACACCACTTCTCACTTCTTTCCATCCGGAGAATTGTCCATTTATTGCCACCCTTTGCTTCCTACAATTTAGCCAGTTACCAATCCAGGACAAGACCTGTCCTCTAATTCTGTGGCTGGAGAGCTTTTTTAGGAGCCTTTGGTGAGGAACTTTGTCAAAAGCCTTTTGAAAGTCAAGATATACAATATCAACTGGGGCCCCTTTATCTATGTATTTATTTACACCCTCAAAGAATTCTAACAAGTTAGTAAGACATGATTTGCCTTTGCAGAAACCATGTTGATTTTCATTCAGCAATGCCTGTTTTTCTATGTGCCCTGTAATTTTATCTTTAATAATGGTTTCCATCAGTTTGCCTGGAACTGAGGTTAGACTGACTGGTCTATAGTTTCCTGGATCACCTCTGGATCCTTTCTTGAAGATTGGGGTTATATTTGCTTCCCTCCAATCCTCCGGTACAGTGCCTGATCTTAGAGAAAGATTGTATATTTTAGCTAGAAGTTCAGCAATTTCACACTTGAGTTCCTTGAGAATTCTAGGGTGGATGCCATCTGGACCCGGCGATTTGTTGACGTTTAGTTTAGAAAGGCATGCAAGAACATCTTCCTTGTTTATCTCTATCAGGTTTAATTCTTCTATTTCCCTCCCTGGGAAAACTAATTCAGTGGCAGGCAGATGTTCTCTATCCTCCTCGGTGAAAACGGATGCAAAGAAGTCATTTAGCCTCTCAGCAATCTCCTTGTCTTCTCTGATTATCCCCTTGTGACCATTGTTATCAAGTGGCCCAACTGATTTTCTGGTTGGGTTCCTGCTTCTGATGTACTTAAAAAAGGTTTTGTTATTATTTTTAATATTCTTGGCTATATGCTTCTCAAAGTCTCTCTTGGCTTTCATAAGTATTGCCTTGCATTTGGTCTGCCAGAGTTTGTGATCCCTCCTGTTCTCCTCGGTAGGAAGAGCCTTCCATTTCTTAAATGAGTTTTTCTTCTTTCCAATAACCTCCTTTACCTCATTCGTAAGCCATACTGGTATCCTCTTGGACTTTCCAATCCTCTTTCTTCTTTTAGGAATGCATTTTATTTGAGCCTGCTGTAACGTATTTTTAAACAGTTTCCAAGCATTTTGGAGGGATTTGACTTTTTTTACTGTCATAAGAGTTCTTACCTACTAAAATATGGCTGAGTTAAAACATAAAAATAGGGAGAGTAAAGGAACTTCATAAAGTTTTTTTTGTCAGCTGCAAAAATATTTCTTCCTTGGTCATTTTTCTTCTTTTCTAGAGAATCTGCCAACAGAAGATGAGGAGGCCCTGTCTAGTGCCTCAATTAAACTTCTCTAGTTTTTTTAAAAAAACTTGACCACTATCACCCTATTTTCCTTTTGGGAAAGAGTAAAATCTAAATTAGGGTAAAGGGGGAAAAGGAAATGAAAAGGGGGAAAAAAAACCCCAAGACCATGGGAGGGATGGTGGAATCCTTGCTTACAGTAATTTTTTTTTTACATCAGCTTTAAAGACAACATTGAAAAATAATCTTTACCCACTTGTTCATCCTTACAAGTTTTAATAAGCCACTTGGGATTTTGACAAGCAAAGAAAGAAGTTTCATGCGCCCTCCTTTGCATGGTTGCTGTGGAAACCATTTAGTCTGATGAGCACAAAGGGTTAATCCAGTGGTTTTCAATGCAGAGATCTCAGAAATCTGGTATGGGTATTTTCTTCAAGTGCTGTTCATTACAACTGTTTTAAGTACTTCCATAGAATCCAAGACCTGTTCTGAGCAAACTTAGTTAATATATGTAACCGCCCCAAAATCTGGAAAATCATTTATAACATTTCATATTGCTGAGTATGTGAATTCATCTATGATTTTAACCATATCTCCAATGAACTAGAGAACTACCAGCTTATCTTTGAATGCATTTCTCAGCACAAGTCCATCTTATAATTCTGAAAGCCATACCTTAAAGTTTTTCTGAGAGTCGGGCGTTGGGCTGTCCAGGTCTATTAACTTCTTCAACTCTTCTTCAATATTTGATTTAGACGCTCGCTTTGGTGAGGCCCGAAGGTCTCTGGCTGATGCACGCAACCTAGGATGTGCCATTTCATTACCATCACTCTGATGTCGCCTTAAAAAGAAAAGAAAACACATCTTTACAAAACACACAAACAAACAAAATGCTTCTATTACATCTGTTGGTTTAGAGAAAGTTTAAATGAAACGTGACTGTTTTAGACAGCTGGAAAAACTGAGTTTTATTTAGTATTAATTATTATTAATAGCTTAGTATTAATAAATAAACAAGGATAAATGTTACAAGAAGTAAGCTCATGATAATGACAGCAACCCTAGTCTCGCCACCACCAATCAGAAGGCTTTCACAATACCTTCAACACTTAAGGACACTGAAATTTTGTGTGGCTCCAAGGCTTCCTGTGATTCTCAAGTCCCCTTTCTGTGGCTGTTGGGAATCCCTGTACCCACAACTGTGAAAAACAATGGATAGTTTCCTGCCATTTTAAGGTGGGGCGCATTTAAATGGTCCTTAAAAGGCATAGCATAGAAAAGAGAGGGAAAGGGATCTCCTCATATTTTCCCCCCAACACATTCTTATCTACAATATGGTCCCTTTCACCTTGCAGTCTTTGTCTTTCCAATGCTAGAGTGAAAATGTATGATATGCACACAGAGCAAAGACCACTTTGTCAGAAATTTTCTTGCTACCTATTTTATATCGCTCATCATGTTCAGGTCTGGCCCTAGTTTAAGTAATTATTCCAACCACAGGCTTCCTGGAAATCAGGACTTAAGACACCATCTGTATTATTGTGGCCACCTAGAACCGAGGCTGTGCAAAATTGCTCTCTGGGCCTATTCTTCCATGTATGGAAGAAGTGGCTTAAAGTGGGCTCACGCTCAAACTTAATTGGGCATGTTTTGGGAGTTCTGGTCTGTGCACTGAATGAAATGTGCAGATAAAACAAGACTGATCCAAACAGAAGTGATTTTTGAAGGTGGGGGGGGGGGAGCCAAAAGCATTAGCAGCTGAGAGGAAGCAGAGAGAGGAAGATGATGGAAAGAAACTGCAGGAGACAGGCAATGTAATGGGAAAGAGATACTACCTAGGAAACAAGGCTGGAGCTCCCAGTGGCTTAGTGATCAGAGAAAGAAACTTAAGAAGGACTCGCCCTAATATATTAAGCAATGAAAGGCGACAGCAGGAAGTTTGTAGTTTCAGACTTGCAAGATTCTGTTAATGTAGGCTTACAATAAAGTAGAATTAGTTCATCTAGTATTTCCTGTTTGGGTTACCTGGGAGGGCTGAAAGGTTGGTCAGTGGCATATGCTTGGCTGCAATACAGGTAGTGGCAGGGGTGGTGCCTGAGTGGAGGAAGGAAATGCCAGGAAAATGGGAGAGAAAGTTTTGCCAAAATGCAACACTCTTGACGTTGCAGTGAAGAGAAAAGAATAGAAGGGATGATGTGCACCAGCCTTATCGTGTTTATCTGCTGGATTTTGTTTTCTCCAAAAGTCAGGAACTGTTAAACTAGACGGATTTCAGTTTTGTCAAACGGTGATCTGAAACAGTCTGGCAGAACCACCAGAACACAGTGATTTTCCCCCTTGTTTCAAAGACAAAGGATTTTCATGCACACTTCTATCTAGATCAAATTTATTCCTTTCCTCTTAAACTATATTTTTGATAACGATCTATGATTAACTTTTTTATCAGTTTGATTAAATGTATCTAAGTTCTTCAGTAAGAAACTTGGCTTTAAACAAAATTGCACTATAGTGACACAAAACAAGTTTTCTGTATAAAAACTAAAAGAGTAAGTGGAGAATGTTACTGTAACACATGTAGCTCGTTGGAACATTTTTAAAGTTGGTTGTCAGACATCAACACTTTAATCTACTTTGCTTGCCTTACCCTTTGTATTTTAATCAAAGGATTATTAGCATTAAGTAGGGTCGTTCTACTTCATGTTAACAAAAAGGGCTTTTTTTTAATCACATTCGCTATTTCTGACATGGGCCAGGTCAAAGAGTCTTTCCCCGTAGTTCTAATTGTGTTGTGGTTTGGAGGAAAAAGCATTGGCGTCTCCCCCCTCTCCTTTCCAAGGTTTCTGAATAGAAAGAATAAATGGTGGCAACATACCTTTTCTTCCTGGCAATCCAAACCAGGATTTATAGCGCCCAACTAATCATGTTTTAAAATATTTTTAATTTCACTTAGTTTAGGGGGGGAAAATCCTGTGGAAAAGTATTCCTCTCAAGATAATCTGAGATCTTACCTTTTAAAGCTTTTGCAATGTGATTTTAAAATTGGAGGGGTGCGATGGGGTGAGGGAAGAATAATAATATACATTGACTGGAGTGTTTTAGTATTTTGAGATAATTAAAAAAATGCTTGCCATAAGGAAATGAGTGACTAAGGAGAAGGAACATTTTCTAAGTACATTGAATTAATTAAATGGTTTTAATTCAGTGATTTGAGTTGTATTTCAATGAAAAGCAGACAATAAATCTCTTGGGAGGTTTTCTTCTAAAAAGCCCTTCATTTGGTTTAAATTGCCACTCCTTTTAACCCTCTTAAAAGAGAAAAATACAAAGAGGCCTTTTCACCCATTAAACACCCATTAAAATAGAACCAAAATGCTCTTACTTTCTTGAATCCATAAACCCCACAGAGTTTATTGTCCCTTCAGGTTTTTTCCATCCAATCAGGTACTTGCTAGTAGCACCCTGACGTGGGTAGAAAGTTCTAGGACCAGAAGAGGAGGAAGAAGAGGAGAAAGAAGGTGCTAACTGTGGGGAAGTGGCAGAATGAAGCTCTTCTTTAGGTGAACTTCTGGCACTGGTGAAAACAATGGAGCTGGCAGAGTGTCGGGAACCCATGGTACTGGGAAAGAAGCATAAGAAAGACAAAACTGACTTAACTGTATAACTTTACATTACACACAATTAATTTCAAAATCCCCTCTTGTAACACAGAATACCATTGTTACTTATATGCTTTCCTTTCACTACCTTAGAATAAAGGATTCAACCTATTTAAACAGAAGAATAAACCTGGCCTTCACTACCACAAACACAGCTACTCCTCATATATTCTTAGAGCTATCTTAATGAGAGAAGCAAATTATGATCGTCTAGCACAGCGGTTCTCAACCTTGGGGTCGCGACCCCATTTGGCCGCCATTTTGTTTTTATTTTTTTTATTTTTATTTTATTTTTTTTTGGCCGGTGCTTGCGCAGTTCGGCCTGTCGCGTGCACGCGATGGGCCGAACCGCGCATGTGCGGCGCGCACGACGACCCAATCCGCACACGCATGCGCAGCGCAAAACTCCGGCAGGCACACGGAGGAGCGGTCCGGAGCAGGCTGGCGCAAAGCTGCCTCCTTCCCGCTCCGCTCCGCCACGTCCCAGGCCCGGTCTCCAATTCACCCTCCGGCAGCCGGCCAAGCGGTCGGGGCAGCCGGACCTCGAGGCGGGCCTGCACTTCACTGAGACCGGCTCGGCTGTGGCGAGAGGCGCCCGGCGGCCGCCTCCGGCCCCCAAGTCCGCGCTACGGACTGGCGTCCAGGTCCCAGCGCTCCGTCTGCCAGGCTCGTCTGGGACTCCCACGCCTTCCGCAGGGCCGGCAGCGCCCGCAGGTAGGTAGGCGGGCGGCAGGACTGGGGAGCCCGCCTGGGCCAGCTCCCTCCCTCGGTTGGCGGCGGCGGCCGAAGCAGGCGGTAAGGCGCCCAGCCAGCGGATCGGCAAGATGAACTGGTGAGTCCCTGCCGGGCGTGGGGGGAGGCCGAGCCGGGGAAGGAGCCGGGCGTGGGGGGAGGCCGAGCCGGGGAAGGAGCCGGGCGTGGGGGGAGGCCGAGCCGGGGAAGGAGCCGGGCGTGGGGGGAGGCCGAGCCGGGGAAGGAGCCGGGCGTGGGGGGAGGCCGAGCCGGGGAAGGAGCCGGGCGTGGGGGGAGGCCGAGTCGGGGAGGGAGCCGGGGAGCCTGGCCAGATGCCTGCCGCCCGGCTGGCCGGCCCGACCCGAGCGGGACTGGCGCTGAGAGCGAGCTGGCCCGGGCGGGCTCCCCAGTCCTGCCGCCCGCCTACCTACCTGTGGCCGCTGCCGGCCCTGCGGAAGGCGCGGGTGTCCTGGACGAGCCTGGCAGGTGGAGCGCTGCGACCTGGACGCCAGTCCGTAGCGCGGACTTGGGGGTCGGAGGCGGCCGCCGGGCGCCTCTCGCCACAGCTGAGCTGGCCTCGGTGAAGTGCAGGCCTGCCTCGAGGTCCGGCTGCCCCGACCGCTTGGCCGGCTGCCGGAGGGCGAGTTGGAGGCCGGGCCTGGGACGTGGCGGAGCGGAGCGGGAAGGAGGCAGCTTTGTGCCCGCCTGCTCCGGACCGCTCCTCCGTGTGCCTGCCAGAGGCGAGGCCGGCCTGGTCTGGAGCCAGCGGTCCCGCCGGTTCTGCGCATGTGCAGTTCGGCGCTTCGCGCGCATGCGTGGTTCGGGCCTGTCGCACACGCATGCGCAGATTGGCCGTCGCACGCGCAGATCGGCCGTCGCACATGCATGCGCAGATCGGCATGTTGCGGTCCGCCATTTTTTTTCGGGTGGCGCGCGCGCGTGCACGCGCGCACCCAGGTCGGGGTCGCAGCGCGCATGGGCGGCGCAAGTGGGGTCTCAACCTAAAAAAGGTTGAGAACCACTGGTCTAGCAGCACTACGTGGAAACTACTTATGTGCAAGATTGACAAAATATGAAATGATTTTTACACACACACACACACAAATATAGAAAAGGGTTTTTTTTTCCTGAATGGCATTCCTAATTATATGTAAATAGACAATAGTGTCATTGGTTGGCAAAAGAATGATATAGATCAGAGATCCCCAACCTTTTGGGCACCGGGGACCAGTTCTGTGGAGAGAGGTTTTTCCATGGACCAGAGGGGATGTGATTTTGTGTGTTGTCTGCATCCCGCAGATGGGCCTTTGCTTGTTTGTGTGGCCTGATTGCTGGCATACTACCGGCCGGAGGTTGGGGACCCCTGATATAGATAGTTCTTCTTTAGTGATTGCCTCATTTAGCAACCCTACACAATTACAATTGCGATGAAAAAGTAACTGTGCACCCAGTCCTTTGATTTATGACCTTCACGGGTTTGTAAAGCAAAGGAAAGTTGAAAGATCACGAGCATACTTGCAGTTTCGCTTAGCAATTGCTTCACTTACCAACTGAGTTACTGGTCTCAATTGTGGTCACTATATGAGGACTACTTCTAATTTAAGAAGGATGTCAATTTCACATGAGAAGAAATCCTAACCTTGCCACAGAACTTTCTACTTGCTTTTCTAATTTGCTGTTGTGCATCTTGCACAAATTGACCATTTTCCAAAGCAGATTTTGAGGGAAGATGAAAAAGTTACAAGAAGGGAAAAGAATTGCTCATTTTCACTTAGGGTAGATGTTCTATGAAAAGACATATTTTATCCTTCTTTGGATAAAAGACAGTATTTTTAAGAGAAACACTAATTATATTATTGGCAGTGATATAACAGATGAGACATTTTTCTTTGGAATAGATAACTTCTAGGAGATCAGTCGGGTCCAATTGTTGAAATTACTGAAGCTTCTTCCAACATCTATAAAAGTTCTTTGTTTCTTTTTATAATGTAATAGGGTTCTAACAAAGCAAGGATCAATGCTAAGAGATTTTGTATGCCCATTTTATCAGATTGTTTAGTTCTACACACTGAATTTAACAGGCAAGAAACTCCTAACATGTCAAAAAAATATAATAATTTTTTTAAAAAACTAATAATGTTTAGTAAATTGTATTAATCCTTCATAAATTCCATGACTCATGACTGTAGAAATATGCTACAACATTTAATACAACAATTCATCTTCTGTTTCCCTACTAACTAGCATTTTTGCGTCAATAAAATACATATTATCATCTAACATGCAAGTTTCAAGTATCTTCTAAATACCAGCAGATGACTTAACATTGCCACATTACTCACAATAAATTACTTATTTTCATGCCATGGATTTTGAAACTATCAAATCTAGTATTTTGTTTTCACAATGGACAAACTGTGCGTTAGAACCTTCTTATGAAGTTACATATTTTTACACTGTGTATCTTGATTATTTTTATTGAGTTTTTAATGTAACCTTTCTTGGGTATTTTCAATTTGGTAGTCAAAACAAATTATTTGGTAAACAAAAAACAAATTCATTTTAGCTTCCAGCTCCAACATGGTACAAACTCAGATACGTTGGCAATGTTGTAGTCCAGCAGAGAATTAGAACTTTCAGGCTGACCCAGTTGAGAGTCTGGCAATTTTAACAGCTATAAACCTGTTATGCCTATAACTTACTGAATATCTTACTTAAACTTAATGGTGGAATAGAGATGCTACAGTTTGACCAGAGGAAAAATACGATTTGGAAATCTTGTGCACCTAATAGGTTTTATAATTTAAAATCCTCATTCATTGCAGTTATCAGTATATACATTCTTTTAAAATACTGATTTTTTAATATAAAATGAATTACTAACTACATTAGCAAAGTTCTCCAAGTATTAGAAAAAGTTGCAAAGTCAGAAATTGTAATTTTGTCACAAGAATTTGAGAAGCGAAGTCCAGCTAAAAGTAGCAGACAAAATAGTTTTTGCAATACCATCATGATTTGCAGGTGTAATGTTTTAAAGAAGCTAGCTTCTTTAAATTTGAATTTAAATTTAAATTTAAATTTAAATTTAAATTCTAGCCATAAACCAAATTTGACATTGAGATCACTCACAGTTTGGTATGCAATGGAACACTACTAGTTCTTTCCACTTTGCAAAAGTGATCCAAAACAAAACAAAGGGCTTATTTCTTTTACCAAGACCGAAGGGATCAGGATGCCTTTTATTCTAAACTATTCTGGAAAAGCTTTCATCTGACATTAATTAAAATTTTAATTTTAAATCAGCAACACAATTAATTCAGAATAGTTTAGACTTGGGACCGTCTTTATTCATAATATTATGTGCTCTCAGTTAGTATACACATTAACTATTACTAATGTCTTCTACAATCTCTAGCGTAACAGCTGAATTCCTGTATGCTCAGCCATTCTGTTCAATCATTTTCTATAGGAGTTCCTAGACAGCTTGTCAATAATTCACAAGTAATCTGAAAAATAAATTGTGATTGCCTATTGTATAGTATTCCAAATATAAAATTATTATTAAAAAGTAATTATGTAGCGTCGAACTGAGCTCAAAAAACTAAGCACTTCCCCTCAGGTGGAAGGTCACCAAAATTTCTAGAGATGTAGGCTAGATTGGAAAATTTAAAATATTTGAGAAAAAGGCTATGTTGAACCACTTCCGTATTAATGCCAAGACCCACCCATAAAATTTACACTTCAGAGGAGGATTATTATACAATGTTACCACATAAATATAATTTTTAGTATATGCATGTATTACTATTATTATATAGATTTATTATAGCCAGCCATTCCAAAAGCGGACTATATGAATTTCATACAACGATGTAGACACTTCTGTTTTAAGAACTCCTATGATAAATGGACTGATTCTCCATCCACCAAAAGAAAGAGCAAACGTGTTTGCATTTTCAAACACCCTGCACAGTATCTCTTCTTCAAACTGCTAAGCTTCTAAGCAATGTGCATAGTTATTTTCTAAAAGCTGCTAGAAATATCTAGAGAGAGCCTTCAGATACATAATTAAAAAAAAAAGATTACCTTGCATGGGAACCAGCATCACTAAGGCTAAAAGCACTGTTTTCTCTTGTTAAAGGATTGGAGGCTGGTTGACTTTTGGTATGGATGTCCAAGCTCAGTGAAGATTCTGTTTTTCTGTCCATCATGTGGCTGTCTTTTTCTAAAGTCCGATCTGCAATGGAGACCACTTCACTGGAACTGTGCCAAAGCGATGCCACTTTTTCTTTTATAAGTCCTGATCGGGGAGATGTTGCCGAGTTGCCCAGAGAGTTTGAACTATTATGGCTGGGACCGTATGAGGTGGTATCGATGCCACTATCGGCAGAAGTGCCTTGAAGGTAGTTGTAACTATTCAGCTCCGATTCAGTCCTATCTCCACTGTCATACCACTTCTCATCACTATGAACACTGGAAGCGTTGCTGGACAGCGTATTACTGCTCGAGTGGCTGGAGTAGTGGCTGTCGGACTACACACAGACAAGATTCTGAATTAAATTCAACATTTTGGAATGAAATAATATAAAGTGGAATGAACTGCTCATTACTGAAATTATATAAGGGAAAATACACATAACGGTCTACAAACATAAAATGAGAAACGTCCCTCTCTATGTACCACTTATTTTTTGCAACCTTTTTACTTTCCACTTTATGTATTTTAATAGAAAGGGGGGATTAAGAGATGAAGAGGGGAGAGGAAAGTTGCCCAACATGGATTCTGGAGAAGTATCAACCTGTAACATCTCTTAAAAGACGACAATGAAAGATCTCTGAGGTGTTTCATTTAAATTTATCGCCATGCAAATTTAATATACTCTTTAAATGTGTTACTTTTCATAATATGCTTAAAAAGTACAAAATGATCGGTTAAATATTAGAAAAAAAGATTTCATGAGTATTTTATATACAGGTAGTCCTCAACTTACAAAAGTTCGTTCAGTGACCATTTGAATTTACGACGACACTGAAAAAAGTGACCTGACTGTTTTTCACACTTACGATCATGGCAGCATCCCCACGGTCATGTGAATCAATTCAGACACTTGGCAAATACTCATATTTGTGAGAGTTGCAGTGTCCTGGGTCATGTGATCACCTTCTGCAACCTCCTGGCGAGCAAAATAAATGGGGAAGCCACATTCACTTAACAAGTACAGCGATTCACTTAACAGCTGTGGCAAGAAAGATCGTAAAATGGGGGAAAATATTTAATAATTGTCTCACTTAGCAATTGTGGTTATAAGTCAAGGACTACCTGTAATCTCAAGTTAAGTGATGGTATCAGTTCTTATATGTAACCTATGAACTCTACATTTAGAATCTACTCTGAAGTCTTACAAATCTGCATAGATTTTAAATTATCTCCCCATACTTTAAGGAGTTGTAATAGCGGAACAACCTGCCTCCAGAAGCTGTGAATGCTTCAACACTGGGAGTTTTTAAGAAGAGACTGGACAGCCATTTGTCTTAAATGGTATAGGGCTTCCTGCTTGAGCAGGGGGTTGAACTAGATGACCTCCAAGGTCCCTTCCATCAACATCATCATCATCATCACCACCATCATCATTATTACTCTAAGCAACCTTCTTGCCATGGTGTTTCCCGAACTATCATCACTAAGAGGAGTAGTCAAGTGATGTTTCACTTAACAAACGTTTCGCTTAGAAAGCCACTGCCAGTCCCAGTCAAACAAGGGCTAGTTATATTAATAGAGAACTAAAGATTGCTATAAGAATTATTTTCCCGTAAAAATGTTGACAGATCCTAAAAAAATTGCTATGTGGAAGATTTTTTTTTCCCCTGAAAGGAAGGTTTGCAGATCAGAGTATATATCACATGACAGTTTGAAGCAAAATCCTGCTTCAGTTGGCGGGGAAGTATTTTCATTAATGCATCTTATACTCAAGTTTCAAAATAATGAGATTATTATAAATAGTTTGCACATCGTTTGGGGGAAAGTACAAATTTTTAACAGACACTTTTATCTTTCAGTCACTTTATTTAAGACATCTTGAATAAAACGGAAGGTGAACTTACGTGGCCCTGCTTATTTGGAGATAGGTGAACTACTGGATCCTGCCTCATCAATCTTCCTGTTGGACTTTCTCTGAAGGATGGCAGCACTTTGGACACTGCAGGCAGGTGGCATGTTGCCTCTGTAATATAGCATACAATAATGGTGTTTTTCATTCAGGAGACTTACAAAAAACTATTGCCTGGCATTTAAAAAAAAAAGGGAAACTGGCTCAGGAATTCTGGGAGTTGAAGTCCACGAGTCATAAAAGAGCCAAGGTTGCCCATCCCTGGTCTATAAGAAGCAGAAGCAGAATACAACATCTGTTTTCTAATGTTGCTGACTTAAAGCTGAAGAATAAAATCTTTGCTATATCAGGCTGTATCTATTTAGTGTCTTTCCACTCGTGGATCATTTTTCCCTAGCAGAAGCTTGTTTTAATGGAACAGCAAGGGAGGGAATTTTCAACACTTATTTTTTGCAACCTTTTTACTTTCCACTTTATGTATTTTAATAGAAGGGGGCAGATTAAGAGATGAAGAGGGGAGAGGAAAGTTGCCCAACATGGATTCTTGTCTGAATACTGTTCAATCAAATAAACTTCTGTTAGCAAGATTGTCTCTTTATATCAGCTGAATATAACTCACAATTATAAAAATACAGTTATTTGGGTTTGTGTAAAATGGTACTTGTCTTAAAACAAAAAAAAACCCCTATTTTTAAGAGAGGCTGATAAGTAATGCTGTACTCATTTTTTTTTACACCAAATCGCTTATCTTTTCTTTAGTTTTTAATTAAAAAATGGTATTTGAATGTTGTACTTAGTTAGTTAAGTGAAAACAACAACATGTAATATGTGAACTGCAAAGTCATTCTGGAAAATCACAAATTTTGCCATCACAATAAAAAAATGAAAAAGCAGATGTGATTGAAATAGTTTCTCCAAATGGAAACTGTATAATCACAGGTTTTTTTTTTCTTTCTAAGTAGTTCTGGGAGGGAGATGAGGAATCACTAGATGGATTTAATATGAATAGAAAAAGTATACATTTTGAAACTCGATACTGTATTTTATTTTCAAAATTCTTCCCAGCCCACAAGTGATAACTAAATATTTCACTCTGTCCTAAATCCTCCTCATGAACATAGTAGCTATCTACTATAAGCATAAACATAACTAGAGCTGTTTCAGTTTCTTTCATTATGCCATTTTCTATCACTCAGCTTGCCCAGGACAATGGATTACTTTCAAGATTATTGTCAAACAGGATAGGACAAGAAAAATGTCTCTGTTTTCCTGAGAAAATTATACTGTAATATCTTTTTGCTTTTCAATGTAACATTATATAAAATGTTTGCTTTTCAAGGTAAAATTGTATCAGAACATTTCTTTTCCCATCATTTGGTCTTCCAAGTAGTGAAGAGAAACTGAGCTTGACCTGTGCCAATTTCTACTCCGCAAATCTGTTTCCAAACTTCTTTGTTGTTTTTTTTACTCAAGATAGACCATATATAAGATTTACCTCAGGTTATCAAATTTCTACCTCAGGATTTTTGGTTAAGGATCATAAAAGACTGTACTAATACTGAGATGAATAATATGTGATAGACTAGAAACAGTGGATAGACTATAGAAAAGAGAAACACCAATCAAATAAAGTGTAACAGGCGTATAGTTGAGGCTTGACGTGAGGAGTGAAAAATGTTTGCCAAACCAGACGTTTACAAAGATTAATACTTAGTGTTGTATATCAGGTGCTATGACGATTGATGCATGCTATGATTTTATGTTCAATGTTGATTGCTTTAATAAAAAAAAAAGTATCCAATATAGCAATAGCACTTAGACTTATATACCGCTTCAGAGTACTTTACAGCTTCTCTAAGTGGTTTACAGCAGGGCTTTTCAACCTTTTCACCCATTGTACCACTTTTAGGATATGGCAACATCCGAGTACCACCAGTCGCCTAGCAAGGTGTCAAGAAGTGAAATTTAAAATTGGTAAAATGTAGTTGGCTTATAGTTAAACTTGGACATACGGAGTGAAGAAGGTCTACAAATTTAAAATGATTGTATTAAGTTGAATGGCTTTAACTTGAACTTTTTCATTGTTTACATGTACAAACGGATATCTAATAATAAAAAAAATTATTAAAAAAAACTTGATGACCAGGAAAAAAAAGGAAAAAAGTGATAAAGTACAGGTAATCCTTGACTTACAACAGTTCGCTTAGTGACTGTTCAAAGTTACAATGGCACTGAAAAAAGTGCCCCCCAAGCCACAGCCGAGCAAGACACCTGCCTGCCCACCCGGCAGCACTCTTCCTCCTGTCCGAGGTTTTCATTGTTGTGAGCATTTCTGTTGAGGATTGGCAGCGGGGGTGGGGTGTGGGGGGGTGTTTGGTTTTTATTCCCCCCCGTCTGCTGGGTGGTTGCAGCAGGTTTTCGTCACTTCACATGACCCTGGGACACTGTGACCGTCATAAATATGAATCAGTTGCCAAGCATCTGAATGTAAATCACAAGACCCTGGAGATGCTGCAACATTCCAGCTGATTGGCGCTTCTTCTGGGCTCTGCAGAAGTGCCAGGATCAGTGCTGCTTTCCAGCTGATTTAGGGCTCAGCAGAAGCACCAGGATCAGTGCCAAGCTCCAGCTGGAGCCTGGCGCTGATCCTGGCACTTCCACTGAGCCCTGACAGCCCTGCATTTCCAGCCATCTCTTGCTCAGGCTTGTGCGCTGCTGCCACCAGTTTACCTCATTCCCCCCCGCTACTTTTCTAGGATGGTCGCGTACCACCTGCCAGGCGCCAATGTACCACAGGTGGTACCTGTACCACTGGTTGAAAAGCCCTGGTTTACAGGATCAACATATTGCCCCCAACAATTAAGACTAAGTGATTATACATCAGCTCTTCTAGAAATATTATTTTACTTCCATTATACAGCCCTACCAAGGAGCCATGCTCTTAGCTTGGCTTAGCTGGCTTCTTTGCTAAAATTTGTCACAATGCACTGGTCTAATAGGAGGATATTAAATTGCTATCATTTCAAAAATCTTAGTGGAATCTAACTTAATAGATTCAAGCACAGCAGCTATAGAACCAGGCCTGTATGCTGAGAACTCCATACAAAGATTCAACAATAAAGATCAGCTGAATGCTAAGGATTTGTATGGCTCAGGAAGTTTCTTTCAGTTAAAAGCTTAACTAATGACATACTCATTAGTGGGAGAAAATATCTTGATTAAATACAGATTTCAGTTATACTTTACTGCATTTTTACATTTGTGCATTATCATCAGCATATCAAACAATTATCTGAATACCCCTTTCTGTCAGAAAGGAGCACAATGAAAATTAAAATAAGCTGATGAACCAGATGCTATACTCAGACAAAAGTACACAGGCTAAAACAAATAAACATTAATAAAGCCAAGTATGTCTATGATACAACTTTCTGAGAAAGCATTCCAGGAACTGGGCTATTATGATGTATCTATTCCCCACAGGCATTTATTTCTAATAAATAAGTGCCATCTAATATTGGATACATGTTACAATAATTCATTCTGATTAATAAAAACAAAAAAGGTAAATACTTATTGCATAGGAATGGGTTGTCATAATCACCTTGGGGTACTAGAAATAGAATATATGCAAGAAAGAAATACTCACCCATCTGATCAACAATACTATCCTCACTTCTCTGCCAACTCGGGGTGGATTTGCCACTGCCACTGGTATCTGTGTTCTGCCTATCAATGGAGGCAGGAGATCTTCTACTCATTCCAAATCTGTGTAAAGGAATCTCAATTATTCTATTGTGCACATGGGAAATACCATTCAAAGATGTTTTCTAAGTATTAGATTACAATCAGTTCAACCATTCCAAAATGGTTAGCTACAGTCAATTGTATCATTGATTTGCAAAAATCATATACTACCCTAAGGTTCATCATAGCTTCAGCAATAGTTACTAGACTATTAGACAGAGGATGAAAGTTAGTTGATAGAAGTAGACTAAAAACAAAAATGACAGTGAAGAATGTGTTGGTCAGATGAGCAGGGATTAAACAAGGTGTCATCAAAGGCATATCTTGATTACCTGAACAGACTTAGGAAAATAAGAATGCGATTCAACTCAACAATGGTCATGAGAGTCATAGGCTTTCCTACCATTCAGTAACAACAACCATTATTTCAGGTCAAATTGCCCTGGATCTGGAGGCTTCATGCAACTATTGTGACTAGTAGCTATTAAGTCTTATCCTCAATTTGTCTTTTCATAAGAACATAAATTCCTAAGTTGAAATTGTTATGAAAAGAAGGGGTTTTTTTGGGGGGGTGTGATATCTCTGTTATCTTATCTCTCTTATTTTATTATCATTTAGCTTTAGAATCTATTATTGGGAGAAGGAAAACACTTCTTTTACCACTTCTTCCACACAATGCTATCTTGTCCTTACTATAACCATTTGTCCTAATCAAAAAGCCCCAGGATTGTAACCTTTTCTTATGAAGAAATTATTTCAAATTCTTAATTACTTGTGTTGGCTTTTTAAAGGATAACAACATTTTTAAGACACTGAATATAATATTCAAGTACAAGGATACCATATAGTCATACAGTAAAAATTTGATGCTGACAAGTTGTGAGAAACCTATTGGTTCTGAATAATTATAGGTAGGAATTTAACTCTATAAGTCAAGAACATTATGACTTTTTAATCAGTCACAGTAGCTGTCACGTATGCTTGTTTTCCTATTCATAATTAATAAAACATTTTGTTACCCACTACACTTCTAATCTGCCCAGTAACACAATATGGGAACAAATGCTTTTGGTTTAAACTGGCTTCTTATATTCAGTTGCTGTCTCTGAGCTTAATCGAGAGTATGACAGATGCCAAGAATGAAGATATGTAACACTGCCAGTTATATCTGCCATATCTGAAGAGGGAGATGACAAGAAGATGAATGATTAAGTTATAGCATCCTGTTCAAAATAAATAGACAACTTGGGTAATTAAACACACTGATATGATTGTCCAGAACATATCTTTTCTGTGTCAGTGTGAACACATTGAGCACAAGCAGTCAAACACTCTTAAGCAAAGTTTTAATGTGCAATGTTTTATTTAACTTTTCAGCACAGAAGTGATATTATAGTTTTTCAAGATGCTACCTCAGATGTGGCAATACAAGAAACTGTTTAATTAAGACACCAGAATACTAGGCTTTAATTTTACCTATTTTTTTGTGTTTGAGACATAGAGAAGTCATGACATTAGGAGCTCTTGTTATACGACCAAGTATCCTTATTTTTTTTCCTCTTCAGATTCTCAAACAAAGCCACCAAAGCTCACATTAAAAGAAGCATAAGCCCTAAGCATAAAGTCATAAACACATATGTGGCCTACCCTTCAGGCATAGATTTTTGCCTGTATGTCCCTCCACCAGAGCCAGTTTCACTTGAAGATGATAAATTGCTTGGAGAGTTACGACAATGCTGTGATCTTGCTAAGGCAATGGATGACACTGTGACATAGACATCAGAACCAGGAGATAATCTGTTCAATATAATTTCAAATTCTGCATTATTAAATAATCATCAAAAAGGTAACATTTTACGTGAACTGCCACATCAGCAGCATCAATTCATCACAACAATAAAAATAAAGCCAGCTGTAGAACAGTATCCACTTCCTTTCATAAATCTACTCCCTCTGAAGTTGACTGCAGGAACACAGGGGGAAAATGCTTCCAAGGATGGCAAAAATAAACTTGCTGAATTGCTTGTTGCATGCAAGAGTATGAAAACAGAACCTGTTTTAACCGAGTTTCAAATAAACAAGTGATTTATAACAGTTTTAAAAAATGTGTTTTAATTGAGTTATTTCATGAAAGGACATACAATACTGGCATTTTAAAGTTTATTTTATTATAAAGCTAAGAAACGTCTTAATAGTTACTAGATTATTTATTTATTTTATATCCGGTCTTTATATTTTTATAAACAACTCAAGGCAGTGAACATACCTAATATTCTTTCCACCTCTTATTCCCACAACAACAACACTGTGAGAAGAATTGGGCTGATGAAAACTGTCTCAGCCAGATTTTATACCTAAGGCAGGACTAAAACTCACAGTCTCTTGTTTTCTATGCTTGTGTCCTAGCCATTATATTCATTATATTTGTTAAACAAATATGTTAAAAAAAATTAAATGCATGTAATATAGCATAATCAATAGACTTATTTATACTCTGAGCATTCCTGAACTATCGCCTCCTTAAAAAACACCCACTTCTATTTTTGATTTGCACATTCAATTTTTTTTATAAAAAGTAATAAAAGCAAAGCAAACAAAAAAAACTTGAAAATTTTGCAACACTGAAGAAGTCTGACAAGCAAGCAAAATCTATGGCTAAATCTGTAATATAAACCATCTTTCTCCACATTCAATGAATATCCAGAAAAAAATTTGCAGTCCGTAAAATATTTACATTCCTAAATTATTTACTGCTGAGAATCTGTGAATATTTTAACTGAAATCAGTAAAAAGAGGATGTACATTTTGGAGAGCTCCATGAAAGAGGCAGCAGAGTGATACATGACCCAAGTGTTAATTTCCCCTCATCACAAGGGCAGAGGTTCTGTTCTTTGGGTACATTATTTGATTTCATAAGCTAGGGAAATAATGCCTACAATCATCCAGCACAGATCAGTGCCCTGCTTGGAAAGGGACATGCCAGATGTTGAAGTTGATTTTAGAAAAGGCCATGGAATACGAGACATTATTTCTGATGTACCCTAAATAATTGAAAAAGCCAAAGACTATTAAATATGTAGTTGACTGATTATAGAAAGACCTTTGATTGTGTTGATCGTATCAAGTTGCAGGATGTGCTTAGAAAAATGAGAATCCCAAAACATCTCACTGTCCTCATGCAAAGCATATAAAAGTCAGAAACTCAAAATTTGGATAGAACATGTTGAAACAGTATCTTCTGATTAGTAAAAACTATATATTGAACATGAGCTGAGGGAAGCTACGTAGATTAGAAGATGATGAATGTGGTTTTGAAACCGGAGGAAGAAACAGCAATAACCTGTGCTATGCTGATGATAACGTTCTGATACCTGAAAATGCAAATGATCTGGAAGTTCTTATAATGAAAATCAAGGAGCAGCGAAAAAATGTAACCAAGATTAAATATGAGGATCAAACTAATGACAACAGCAACAAGACTTAGAACTGGCCATGAAGATATTGAAGTAATAGGCACCTTCTGCCGTTTAGAATTGACTCTCAACAATAAAAGAACCAGCAGTCAAGTAATACACTAGAGTAGCACTCGTTAGAATAATGAATACGATACTGGAAAAGATATTCAGATTATGTGATATGCCTTAATCACAAAAGATCAGAATGGTACAAACAATGGTTTCCCCTATGACAGGAGTAGGCAACCTTGGCTCTTTTATGACTCATGGACTTCAACTCCCAGAATTCCTGAGCCAGAAGTTCACAAGTCATAAAAGAGGCAAGGTTGTCTACCCCTGCCCTATGATGATCTATGGAAGTAAAAGTTGAAGCAGGATAGGAAGAGTTTTTTTTTCCTTTTGAACTTTGGTGTTGGAGAAGACTCCTGAGAATACTGTGGATAACAGAAATATAAACAAATAGATCTCAAACAAATCACTTCAGAATTCCCACTAAATTACCGTACATTTTGGAAACATGATATGCAAAGGCCTAGCTTTCTGGAAAAGTTTCTGGGAAAAGTAGAATGAAAGAGAAAAGGGTAGCCAGTTGCAAGGTGGATTGATTTAATCACAGTGATGAAAGGTACATCTTTGACAAACCTGAAGTAGAAGGTAGAGTAGAATAGAACGGAATGGAACAGAACATTATATTTGGCCAAGTATGATCAGATAGACAAGGAATACATCTCCAGTGCAGAAGCTCTCAGTGTTCATGCAAAATAACAGAGTAATAATAATTTTGTATAATTTTGGTTACTGGAATCCTCATGGAAAAAAATATATATATCTAAGAGTTGACACTGACTTCATGGCACATGTTCAAACAATCATCATCATCATATTATTATTATTAAATATATTTCTGTACCACTTACTAATGCAAAAACTATTACCATATAATGTTAAAAAGAAATTATACTATATAAAACATTTATTTAAAAAGTCAGTGGTAGAGTAAGAAGCCAAGGACCAAGGCACCCAAGATCCAACGTTTGGTGACCCCCCGAGTCCTGCAGCATAAGCGGAGACGTATTGCTCTAAAGAAACAACGAACTCAGAAGAATAAGGAAGAAGCTGCAGAGTATGCCAAGCTTCTGGCTAAGAGAATGAAGGAGGCAAAAGAGAAGCGGCAAGAACAAATAGCTAAGAGGCGTAGACTGTCTTCTCTGAGAGCCTCTACATCTAAATCTGAATCAAGCCAGAAGTAAGCAATGAACTGTGCTCCTAAAAAGGTTAAAATAAAAATTTTATGATCTGAAAAAAAAAAAGTCAGTGGTAGGAAAACAAAAATTACAAAAATCATTCAAGGAATGCTCAACGTTAGTTAAGTAAGAACACTTCGGTAGGTGCTGAAATAAATGGTGATATTTCTCATGTTCATTACTGGCATGTTGTGATTTTTTCCCTTCTCCTGTTAATTGAAGTTCTACTCCATATCCTTGGTCTACATAGTATCATGCCTTTAATATTAAGTATCTCCTCGTCTCAGAAATTCTTAAGGCTCCTCTTCATGCACATTAAAATATAAAAAAGAAAAATTTCCATACCAGCATGAAAATAGCAGATAGATAGATGCAGATAGAGAGGGAGAGGAGGGTGTGTGTGTGTGTGTGTGTGTGTGTGTGTGTGTGTGTGTGTGTGTTAGATAATTGTAGAAGGAAGGAGCGCTACTGGAGAGTACACATGAAGGATGAACACAGGTCACTAGTGTATATGCAGATAGAAGTTCAATAACTGGATTGATTGATTGATTGTACATAATTTCTATTACCACCCTTCTCACAACAGTGGCTCATCGGGGGAGGGGACGCAGGGACAAAGATTAAAACCAACACCTACAAACAATAATCCATGATACCCAGGATAAGCAACTCATCTCAATAATAAAACCAGATCAATAGCAGAATTTGCCTAACCTTCTGACCCAGTACAAGCAACAGTATGACATGTAACTGAGCCAATTACTGTGGCTACTGTATACATCAACAAAAATTGTCTCTTGACCCACAACAGAAATATGGGGGATACATTATTGCAATAGTGTTCAAAGGCATTACCAACTGTCATGCCTTATAGTATAAAAAAGGATCTCATAGCTTTATAGTGTTACTGTAAAAACTTACAACGAACCCATATACTTACCAGGGTCTCCAACCCCAGGCCACAGACTGGTACCAGGCTACACAGCTGGAGATAAGCAGCAGGTGAGTGAGTGAAACCGAAACTCCCCCCCCCATTCCATGGAAAAATTGTATTCCACGAAACCCGTCCCTAGTGCCAAAAAGTTGGGGACCGCTGAACTTTACCGCTGTCTTCTGGAATTCATGTTCAGGTTCACCTTCATACAGATTCATCCCTTTCTTAATCAGCTACATGATAAATTATATCACTAATGCTATTTGTTTAAATACAGCATATTAGAAAAAGATTGTATGGCAGATACTGTTTGACTAAAAAAAGGTTAGAATTGACTTTGGCGTATGATCCCTATGATCAAAATGGTATAACATATCAGAATTCAAAAATTTGTAAAGATAATCAGATATGGAATATCTTTACAAAAGGATTTGTAACTGGCTGACCGGCCGTACTCAAGAGTGTGGTCCTCAATGGAACCGCATCTACACGGAGGGAAGCATGTAGTGGGGTGCCCCAGGGCTCTGTTCTGGGCTCCGTGCTCTTCAACATCTTCATCAATGGAAGTCCTAGTGGACCATCATTTAAATATGAGCCAGCAGTGTGCTGCAGCTGCCAAAAAGGCCAACACAGTGCTAGGCTGCATTAACAGAGGGATAGAATCAAGATCACATGAAGTATTAATACCACTTTACAATGCCTTGGTAAGGCCACACTTGGAATAGTGCATTCAGTTTTGGTCACCAAGATGTAAAAAAGATGCTGAGACTCTAGAAAGAGTACAGAGAAGAGCAACAAAGATGATTAGGGGACTGGAGGCTAAAGCATTTAAGGAACGGTTGCTGGAATTGGGTATGTCTAGTTTAATGAAGAGAAGGACGAGGGGGGACATGATAGCAGTGTTCTAGTATCTAGCGCCTGAAGGCAGGACAAGAAGCAATGGATGGAAACTAATCAAGGAGAGAAGCAACCTAGAAGTAAGGAGAAATTTCCTGACAGAACAATTAATCAGTGGAACAACCTGCGTCCAGAAGTTGTAAATGCTCCAAGAAGAGACTGTACAACCATTTGTCTGAAATGGTATCGGGTTTCCTGCCTGAGCAGGGGGTTGGACTAGAAGACTTCCAAGGTCCCTTCCAATTCTATTATTATATTTTATTCAATAGACATGAACCTCAGTCAACTGAACATTCAAATTGGCTGGCGCTGATGGTTGACACGGGTTGCTACCAGCATCCTAGGTGTCAACCAGGTACCTTTATTATTTATTATTATTGTTGTTGTTGTTATATCATCATCATCATCGCAACAAAATCCTTTTAAGATTATCTTGGTTAAAGTTATTTAAAATGGTTCATTTTATTTTCTTCTGGCAAATTCTCTTAATGATTTTGTGGAAATCCCAATATGTAAGTTAGCCCTGAAACAATACTGGGTGGTTCTAGTAAGCAAATCGCCATTGTTAAATTAGCTAATGCAGACAGGAAAACTTAAACTTAAAAAATAATTGTTTAAATGCTACCTTAAGCACAAAAAATAAATTGAGTGAATGCAACTGGAATCTCCAGAAGTTATGCACTGGGTAATTTTGTCCAAATCAGTACTTAAGCCTTGGATAAATCACTGCAGATTTAGTCCCAAATATTTTCCTTGCAATACTAGCTGCAAAAGAATAAATTTTGACTGTGTGTTGAGGCAAGGTTACAATTTCAGCAATTGTGAGATTCAATAATTGGAAATGAGTCAGTTTAGATCATTTCTCCATTTTTAAAAATGTTTTTAAAAGTAGGACAAATATACTTATATCCAAAATAAATTATTCTGCAATTCATGCTGACGTTTTATAGCATATATTTCTTGCAAGCCATCTCACTGGATTTCTTAAAATGTTTATATCTGTTGTTGCTTCTGGGTTGGCAGAATGTTTTTGTTCTCTACCTTTGCCTCCTCTGTATAATATTGCTGATTTCCAACTATCTCCATGGTTGTTGAATTAAAATTACAAACTTAGCTGGCTAACAGTATGAGCAGAAGTGAGTTAACAAAGTATCAAACAATATTTCCAAAGGAGTAGACTATAAATTTAGTGCTGTTATGGCATGTTTAGCTGGAAGCCACAAGGGTCATGTTTTACTTGTACAGTATAATGAAACATAAATAATTACAGAATGTAAGGGGTTGGAATTCATGTAGTTGCAGGGATCTGCTACCATAGCATCCTCAGAAGTTGGCCATCCCGCCCATTTGAACATTTACAGCAGAAGAGAATTCACCACCTCCTAATGCAGATTTGTTTTTCTTGCAGATTTGCCCAGTCTGTGATCTAGCAAAACATCCAGATCCCTTTTGTGCATATTGCTGCCAGTACAGTTCCCCGTCGTCCCTATATTCTATATTCAGTGTTTTGATTTTTTTTTTCCTGTTTGAGTGTAGGGCTCTGCATCAGTCCTTGTTGAAATTCATCTTGCTGATTTATGCTTATTCTTACAGCTTAACATCCTCCTGAAATTTGATAATATCCTCCATTTTTGTGTAATCTACAAATATGAAAAAACATGACACTCATACTTTCTCCTATTTTGACATGGAGCCACAGATGTATACAGGTTAGATATTATTGTTTAACCACCACTATCCATCTAATGGTAGCATAGTTCAGTCCACATTTTGCCATCTTTTTTGCTAAAATCTTGGAGTGGTGTAGGGGGGAATGCTAACTAGTATTTTAAAATACACCATATCCTTTATCTGTAATCAGATAAACTATCATTCTAATTAAAAAGAGTAATCATGTTGATTTGGCAGGAATTATGCTTGATAAACCCATGCTTGCATTCTAAAAGTTGGCTTGTTATTGACATTAAGATAATTGGCTTGTAGTTCTCTGGGTCCACTTTATTCCCCTTTCTGAAAATAAAAATAGCTTTGCCTTTTCTTCGATCCTCTGGCAACTTGATCCAGATTCATGATTTTTCAAAGATCACAACCAGTATAAAAGCTTTTCTTTACAGACTTGGGCCTTTCTCTCACATTCCTCTATTTCTCCACATGACTTTTTCTTATGTTTTGGAGGTTCCTTGCTCCCACTCTACCTCCAAAAAACGCTTCCTGTTTCTAATTCAAGTAACTCTCATCTTTCTGGATAAGCTCAATGGGGCACTTTTGCCTTTACATCCTTCACCTTCCCTTTCAGGAGGGCAGTCAGACTGCATTTGTTACATAAATAGCTTATGTCATTATCAGAAAGAAAAATAAACATGGCATGTCTCTTACAGTTTACAAGGACAGTTTTCCTCTAGTATGTTCCTCTGATAAACAAAACAACAAAAAGAATTTCCTCACCCTTGAACTTTGCTATTGTTCCTGTTTATTCAGTGAACTCTTTGTGGCTTATGTGTTCCCAAAGCTGCCTCAACTAGATCACCAACAAACAACGCTCCAATCACACACTTCATTTATAAATGGTAAGATCCAGTGCTTTTTTTTCTTAAAAAAAAAAAAAAAAAAGATGCCGGAACTCACACATGTCATACAACCCGCCTTGCCTACCCTACAAGGTTCCATCCAAAAAAGGTGCTGGAACTCCGTTCTGGGCGTTGTATGAGAAAAAAAGCCCTGGTAAGATCTATATACCAGCAGAATAGTCAACCTATAGAATTCCCCATCTTTGGAATTTTTAAGAGGCTGGACAACCATTTCTCATGGTTTATGTAACTGCTTTTCCTGAATATGGTAGAGAATTGAATTAGACAATCCTTCCCAATCCACAATGTTATGTTTTTACACAATACAATAGCAGCAGTTATTAGCAGTGGTAATTATTTATTAGACTTTCCATCTTCTTGATTCTTGTTCTCTTTTCTGCCTCTTTCCTCTGCTCAGCTTACTCCCTGCCAAACTTCTGTTTGCTTTTCCTGTTCATTCATTCAGTAAACTGTGATTTCTTAAGGAAGTTACCTGATCAGAAAATGAAATAAGATTAATCTCAGCAAGATTCATTCTTGACAAATACTTACTGTCTATTGGTATTTGCTTTATTGCTTTCAAGTTGCCTACAGACCAATTTCTTGACATTATAGAATGTTCTCTGGCATTGATGTCAGACTGATTATTGTGCAATAGGGCGTCCCTACTGTAAAAAAGTTGTTTTGTTTCAAAACCAAAACACATAGTGATGCCTTAAAAGTGGTTTCCCACTTTATGAATCCTTTTGAATGTTATTTCTGCATACAGTAAATACAATATAAAGCACAATCTGTTCTCCACACAGATTCTGAAACTAAATAAAGAGAACTCAATTAAACCAATGAATCAAAAAACAATTCTTGTTTATTTAATTACTAAGGAAACTAATTCATATCGGGAAAACAGATGTTTTAGATCATGTTTATACAGAAATATTGAAAATTCCAAATGGTTCACAAACTTTTAAGTACCACCAAATTTCAGCTCAGAAGTACTGTCAAACAGTTCAGGATGAGCTATAATTTGGCAGCAGCATTTTGGTAGTTCCTGATTTCAGTCAAGATTAAATCCAGAGGTCTTACTGGGTGAATAGGGTAAGACTTGAGTTCTTAGTCCTCTGACTCACTGTACTTCACATGACCTGTGTGTTGGCCTGCTACCCAATCTTCCTGGAGCCCTTCTTTCTCTACCACTCCTTATGCTACAATTGGAGCAAATGACATTGTTATATGTTAAGTAAAGGTAGAGAAAGGAAAGTCCTGGGAAGACTATGGGTTCATGAGATAGGAAGATGGATATGCAGCCTACAATTGAAGCTAAGGACCCTGGTGATGGCTATCCAACCAGCCCAGATGCTCTTAATTTGCCAATTTTTAGCCATCGTTCACTATCATTTATTTAAGGTTTTGTTTTCCCTTTTGCTCTGTTCTTTAGATTTTTGGTAGAATATTTGGTTATTAATGACCAAAAGTAGGAGTTGAGTTGGTATGTCTCTTCCCTGCTAACATTTTACCATCTCCAATGAACAGCGGATATACTGATTATTTTATTTGGGTTTTCCTTTAATATATCTAACAAAATCCTTTTGGTTAATATCCTTCACAAACATAAGTTTATTTAAGCTTTTACTTTGGAGTCCTTGGTGCTCTCTGAGCTTTGTCATTTGCTGATTACATAACATCTTCTATATTCGTTCCTTGACAGCATCTCTACTGTCTGGTTATCTGTTGGTACTTTCTTGGTGATTGGGCATTCTTCAGTTCTCCTATATTATGTAGTGTTTTTATTTTCAGTTCCTTACATATTCTGTAACTTCATATTCTATGTCTCACTAACCCCGATTTCCCCATGATTTGAAATGTAGTGCACTGACAAAAACAAATGCCACCTTGGCAAACCTAAGCATTTTCTACTAGTACAAAGCATTATTGATTCCATTTTTCTTCAGTGCAGTCTATTCCTAACCAAGGATGCATTGTAGCGGGCATCATTCCCACATAATCACTTCGTTATCCTAAGTTAAATCAGTCAACCAATAAATTACAACTAACTATAAACTGTCAACATTTCTAGTACATGTGAAAAAAAAAGTAAACAAACAATGGAGCAATAAGTGAACCATAATCTACTAGCCTATCAGAAAAAAAATTACCATGAAATGTATTTGCTGTGATATCATTTGACCTAGATTTTTTAAAAAGTGATTATTTTCAATTCTAAGGTCTATTGTTTTAAAAAGAATGGTGGTTGGAGAGACAATCTGTCACATCAAAATGACTTCTACATGAGCCCGATTTTGCTGAATTTTGACACAACATATGACAGCCAAAATATATATAAAATTGTGTACCTCAGTATCAAATGAATTGGACTTAACACTCATATTTTTAGACAACCTTTCTAAAGGTTCAGTTCATAATATGTATGAAAAATAAATAACACCAAATATTAATTGATCATAAATATAAAACCTAACTTGCTATATTGGCTTGATCTTCCCTTTTTCTTATTTTTACATCTAGAGCAGTGAAAAAATACTAACAACTTTCAAATTGTACTTGCTTTATATTATGGCAATTAAAAAAAATGGAATGAATAAACATGTTCACTTTTTTTTACATGTTAAACTAACTATAATAGAAGAAATGAAAGAACACACACTCCAGATTTTACAAACTTTCTTCAACTAAAAAAGTGAATTCTAGTAAGGTCCAAAATAAGTGCTTTATGGGTGCTCAAGTAGATAACACAGTTTTATTGTCAGAGATTGGGCAAATGGATATGCCACACGTGAAGGTGAAGATACTCATAGTGGGCATGGGTAGGGAAGATGGGGGAAAGAAGGTCCTAGGAAGATCAAAGGCAAGCACTATGTTAGTAATTACACTTTCTATAAAAAGTAACTGAGAATAAGTCAGAACCAGAACCAGAATTATTTAAAGAATACAAATGCAATTATTCACAGTTAATTTAATGCCTTTTCCCAAGATTCCAAATATTTTTTTTAAAAAATTGGTCTGCTTAAAAATGATAGCGATAGCTTTGTGTCTGCTTCCTTTTAAAAACTCCCTTTATACAAGTAGTCCTCGACTTAAAACCATTTACTTAGTGACTGTTTAAAGTGGAAAAAGCTACAATCAGTCCTTGCACTTACAACCACTGCAGAATCTTCAATTATCAAAACTTAGGCGCTTAGCAACCAGCATGTATTTATGAAGACTATGAGCCCCTTCCCAGCTTCCCAGTTTCCAACAAGCAAAAGTCAATGGGGGAAGCCAGTGCTTAATGACTGCGTAGTTAACTTAAGAACTCCAGCGATTTGTTTTAACAACCATGGCAAAAAGTTGTAAAATAGGGTGCAACTCACTTAACCACTTTAGCAATAGAAATTCTGATCCCAATAAAGTAGTTGTTAATTGAGGACTACTTGTATTTTGGATATAAAACGTCTGTTACTTGCACTGCAAAAAGAGCACCCCCAAGTTAGAAACTTACCTTCTACTCTCCAGTGGACGGCCATCACTAGAAATACTGCGTGGAATGTTGGCGGCCCGATCCGGAGGAGGCATTTTTCCTTCACCTTTCCCTGAGGCAACCCTAGTGGTAATCGGACTTTGCATCTGGGATGGCATTTGCTGAACATGAGAGGCTTGTCCCTTGTTAGCATTTCTCTGCCACTTGTTGTTATTTCTGAATGGGAATTTGAACTCATATGGAACTCCACCATCATTCATTTTGTATTCCATTACTGGCATGCGATGAATTTCTGAAAAGCTTCTGGAGGATTGAAAAGTAAGGTTAAACAAAGTATGTGTCGATTGATGACTCATATATAGATATGATAGACACATAGAGAACTGATAGACACATGGAGATAATGCAACCACGGCTGGGACCAGAATCTTAGTAATTGTGTGAAACGGCTGTTAAGCAAATTGTCACATGACTGCCCATGTGATTGCTTTACTCAATGATTGCAATCCTGGCACTTCCAGTTGCACATGTTAAGCAGTCACTGGCTGGGAGATGTTGTTAAGTGGACAGAGTCCAGATAAGAACTATGGGGCACTTCTATGGGGGTGGGGGAGACTCTTGGGGTCCATTTAGGAGCTGCAAATCCTCCCTGCCAAAATCCAAGCAGGATTTTCAACCCCTGAGGGAGAGACATTTATGCATGGTCTGTACCAGGCCTCCCAGGGCCTTCACTATATCTGAATACCCCACGTGTCTTAACTTATTACACTGCCTCTCCACTCAAGAACTGAAAATCCTTCCTGCCAAAATCCAAGCAGGTTTTTCATGCCCTGAGCAAAGGGACACTTGCTCCATCCTGATCTGGGCCTTCCCCTCCCATCTGCTTGGATTTTGGCTCCCTCTCATCTCTAGGGGCTGGCTGAAAGAGCTGCCTACCGAAGGAGGTCAGCTCCCTTTCATGTGCAGAAGGGAACTCCTTCTGCGGGATTTAAACCTGAGCTCTCCTCTGTGCTTGGAAGGAAATGCCTTCAGCGGAGTGCAGGAACAACTCTTAGCTCTTCAGACCCACTCTTCCAAAGGAGGTCAGCTCCCTTTCATGTGCAGAAGGGACTACCTTCAATGGCACCCTGTGTCTCTATCCTGCCAAAGGAGTTTGGTTTTCCTTGGCAGGAAGCTCTTTAAGCCAGCCCCCCCCCCGAGATGAGAGGGAGTACTATGGGCAGGCAGCAGCAGCAGCTTGTAATGTTCCCAGCCAGCATCCCTACAGGTTTTCTGGGAAAACCGATAGATTATAAATGGTGATCACATAATCGTGGGGTGCTTGGCCACAAATTGTAAGTATGAACAGGTTGCCAATCCCCCAATTTTGATCATGGAACTGATGGGCGGGAGGGGATTTTTATGATGACTGGAAGTGCTTTATAAGCTATATAGCACCCTTTCTCAGTCTGTTGTAACTTCAAATGGTTGTACCTTTAGACAGGATTCACAGACAAAGATAACAGATATGTAGATAATAGACACATAATAATAGATAACAGACACACGGCTGCTTTCTAGGGCTGAACATGACTAGCTGAAGATCACTTCACTGGCTTTGTACCTAAAGCGGGACTAGAACTTACAGTCCCCTAGTTTTTAGCCTGATTCCTTAACAAACTGATTATCTTTTAGTCAGTGAGAGATATTAATTAATTCACTGGTTTCCAAATACCTTCGTGGAGTACAATCTTCGTGAGGTGGGATAATGACAACCTTCACAGTAACTGAGGTTCTCAGGAGATCAATCATTTGCTCATGGCTTAGGGTAGCGACAGCCACAGTGCAAATTTCCACTAATCTGCTGCCTTGTCGTAATCCTGCTTGCCAAGCATAGCCATACGGTTCAACATCTGCCACAATTCCTTCATAGTTCACATGGAAGCCAAGCTGACCCAATCCATTCCGTCGTAAAGTCATTTCCACTGATTCACATCCTTTGGTCACGAGCTGAGAATTGGAATACAGAGATGTGGAGATGTAATGGGAACAGTTTAGTACAATGAACTGTATTCAGTAGGAGACACAAATAAATAGGCTAGATCTTTAAAACAGAGTGTGAAGGTGTCATTCCTTATTCATACAGCAATTATACTATATACCTCTGAGAAAGATAACTGGATTACTACTGAGTAATAATCTCTGGCTTAGTTTGATCTTGTATAAATCACTAGCTATTTTCCAGTACTAGCTGAAAATTATGAATGCTACACAAACTTTAAATGTAGCAATTTATGAAACAATACCCACAGTAATAGAGGATTTGTAGACTAGGTCATTTACAAATTGACAAAAGTCATTTAATTATTAAATCTTATATTTGACTTGACATTCTTTATAAATTCTGTTGGTAAGGAACTCTTTGTTTTACTATTTTAAGTCCTGTTCTTAAAAGACGGGTCTTAATAATATTTTTGAATGCTGAAAAATATTAAGTCTTTTCTCATGACATGGAAAATATTGTTTTGATTTCACAAATAACATTTCTGCAGCAAAAATGTAAATACTATTATATTAAATACACTAGCCAGGCCTTAATCTGGACAAAAAGTAGATGAATAAGCAACAAGGTGTTTTATTACTCTGATTGGATAGGACAAAAGGATTTAAAAAATAAACTAACAAGTGGGTGGACCAATGTCAGGTACAAGAAATCAGCAACCAGGATAGAGTTCAAAAGTACTACAAGTTTATTTCATGCTACCTACACAAGAGTCTGATCTACTAATAATCAAGATGAATTAGCACCAGATAAGAGTCAGCTGACTTCAAGGGGAGTTGGATTTAGGTCTCTTACAGGGACATAGAGATTCCAAACTAATGATGCATTTGACCTCTGGTCATCTCCTATATCCATTTTATTTTGCTAGTTTATTGCTCAGATCCAAGAGAGAAATTAAAGCATTTCTATATGTATTTATGCTTGAGGAAGGAAGGTAAGGGGAAAATAAGGAATTCTAACCTCTAGTCTTTTGACAATCTCCTTGATATCTTCAGGGTTTCTGAAACTTTCCACAGAAACACATTCTCCTCTTTCATAGAAAATTTTGACACTTGTATCTGTTGAAGTCCACCCTATTACATCTCTGCAGGAGCAATTGAATACAACACTTTTTGTATCTTGTTCAATTACAACAACAAATTCATTAGAAATGCCCAAAAGACATTCTATATCTACACCCTTGCTATAGTCTTTAGCATGGAGAATCCAGACAACAGCGCCAGAACTATGGAGTTCTACTCCTGGATGAGGTTTAGATTTCTCCTTCTTCTTAGAAGCAAGTGAGATAAAAGGGAATTTGCCAGAAGGATCAATAGGTGTATTTGTCACATTCTTTTCTGCCAAATCTTTCAAGTATTCCTGACGGGTTCTAGTAGCCATAGCACGGAATTTTTCTGATTTATGAGCTGCATTCTCAGCATTGATCACTTTGGCCAGTAAGAAGTCCCTGAATACATTCGATTTAGGAAAGGTGATGCCTTTAGGAATTGGAGGTCCAAATGAGGGCACATCTCTTGATCGTGTCACAGCAACACTGAAAAATATATACAAATGTGATTTAAAACAATACGCAGAAACATTATACATTTCAATGTGCTATATATTTTGTCTTTAGACAATCTAGTTCTACAGAGAGGAGACTCTGTAACAACTGCAAGATGCCTCATGACATAAAAAATCAGTGATTAATTAGTCTGTTTTTTAAAATTTCTGCACTGTACTGTATATCTATTTGAGTACTCTATATCAATTACTTTTGCCTCCTCCTCCTCCTCCTCATCATCATCATAACATTGGAAGGGACCTTGAAGGTCATCTAGTCCAACCCCCTGCTCAAGCAGGAAACCTTATACATTTACATAAGATAAATATATTTATTGTGAATAGCATATTACATACATCTTTATTCTTCTCCAAACTATAAATTACATTTTTTCAAGTGAAGCTACTTGGCAATAAAACATTCAAACATTAACAGTTTGCAAAATTCAATTTTTTATTCTGCTCTTTACAAGATATGTTTGTTAACACCCACCTCCACTTGTCCTGAAAAGAAATACCTTGAATTGCTCAAATTTTTAACTATTCCCTCCCAGAGTTACAAAGAAACAAGCACTTGCTGCTTAGCCAGGAGATTATTTTTAAACGCTTACTGGGAATGCTACTTCTATTGCTCCTTAACCAAAGAGAAAAGAAGCAGAGGAGTAATAGATGAATTTATTGGTGGAAGCGAGAATTATATGGAAAGTGCAATAATGCAAACCATCATTTTTAAAAATGTAAAATAGTAGAACCACAATAGAACATTAATGAATGTGAACCATTGCACTGGTTATTTAGCAGGATCCAATCTTTTTTTTTTAACCAACCTTTTTATATTGGAATTTATGAAAATCTTGAGTGACAACAGGTTTCCACTGCTCAGATTTTGTTTTAGCTCAAAGTGTCAATAGAAGAGTCCATGCCACACTCACTTCACCCTAGTACTTTGAGAATCTGACAACATTGTTCAGCAGCTAATTACATCACCCCTCCCATCATAGTCTGTTGCTTTCCTTTCAAGCTCCCTGCTCCCCACCAGCCCAAAATGTGTACTGGTGGATGCCACTGGGCTCCTACTTATCCCAAACAACTGTACTAAAAAAAGGTCAACATTATCTCCATGGGTATTTTTTTAATTATTATATTAGGGAGATACTTCAAAAATATTGTAAATGATATGGGTTCTGATTCTGGAAAGAGTACAGAGAAGAGCAACAAAGATGATTAGGGGACTGGAGGCTAGAACATATAAGGAATGGTTGCTGGAATTGGGTATGTCTAGTTTAACGAAGAGAAGGATGAGGGGGGACATGATAGCAATGTTCCAATATCTCAGGGGCTGCCACAAAGAAGAGGGAGTCAAGCTATTTTCCAAAGCGCCTGAAGGCAGGACGAGAAGAAACTGGTGGAAACTAACCAAGGAGAGAAGCAACCTAGAACTAAGGAGAAACTTCCTGACAGTTAGAACAATTAATCAGTGGAACAAGCTGCCTCCAGAAGTGGTGAATGCTCCAACACTAGAAGTTTTTAAGAAGAGACTGGACAGCCATTTGTCCAAAATGGTATAGGGTTTCCTGCCTGAGCAGGGAGTTGGACTAGATGACCTCCAAGGTCCCTTCCAACTTTACTACTACTACTACTACTATTATTATTATTAGTCTGGACAAAAAGGGGAAGGGAAGAATGGGAAGGCAGTAAGACTATGAAATGTGTCTATGAAGAAAGAATACTAATTATATTTACGAAGATTATCTATAATGAGATCAAGGTGATGTAACATTATTGTTTAAGCCCTGTCCCCCAAACAGATAATACAATCATAGTCTCTTCTTTCCATTTTAAAGGTCTTACCAATTTAAGTTTTCCAAACAACTGTTAATAACAATTCATTGTTAATTATATATTTCTGAAATATTCTTTTTTGTACTACTATTTCTTTATATAGAAACACATGGGGTTATTTAAGAAGAAGAACATATGAAACAAATAACCAATATTTATATTTCTAATACATTAGAGAGAAATATATCCTCAGTATTCTATTTCTCAATCACTAATGTTGAAAGGTTTAATTTATATGTCTTGGATATTTTCCAGGGGAAGCAAAATATAGCCATCTTTCAGAAATAGACATTCTGCTTACTAAATGAGCATTCAAAAGAAATTTCACTGCATATAAACATTGTGGGATAATCACTACAAATCTAGTATATAAAATACATTTGGTTTTCATTCTGCTCTGCAAAGCCACTATCTCTAGTTTCAAACTATTTAACTCACATATGATCATTTTTGATAGGAAAAACAGAAATACTAAACAGTTCTCAGTTTTCCATTTACTTCTAATTACATCTAAAATATTTTACTGAGAAGTAATAAAATAAATTAGAAAAAGCTCTGATCAAATATTGCAGCTTAATGCAAGTAGTCCTCAGCTTACAGCCATTTGTCTTGTGACCATTCAAAGTTACGACAAAAAATGGCTTGTGATTGTTTTGCACACTTATGACCACTGCAGCATCCCCATGGTCACATGATCAAAATTAAGATGCTTGGCAACTGGCATGTATTTATTACAGTTACACTGCCCTGCCAGCTACCGACAAGCAAAATCAATGGGGGAGGGCAGATTTCCTTAACAACTGCACGATTCACCTAACAATCACAGTGATCTGCTTAGCCATTGTGCCAAAAAAGGTCATAAAATGACACACAATTCACTCAGCAACTGCCTTGCTCAGGAATAAAAATTTGGAGCTCAATTGTAGTCAAGGATTACCTGCAGTTATTTATCAAATTTGCCAATCTCACTATCTACATCAGCGGTTCTCAACCTTGGGGTTGCGACCCCATTTGGGGTCGCACGATGATTTCGCGGGGGTCGCCAGACACCGCGGGCCGCCATTTTGTTTTTTTATTTTTATTTTTTTTATTTTTTTGGCAGATCCGCCCGTCACGCCGGAAAAAAAAATAAAAAAAATGTAAAAAAAATTAAAAAACAATTTTTTTAAAAAAAACAAAAAAACAAAATGGCGGCCGCGACGGGCGGATCCACGCATGCGCGGCGCGTGCGACGGGCCAATCTGCGCATGCGCAGATCCGCCCGTCGCGGCCGCCATTTTGCTTTTGGGTTTTTTTTATTATTTTTTTTTTTAAATTTTTTTTTGCGCGCGCGCGCATGCGCGCACACACCCAGGTCAGGGTCACAGCACACATGGGCAGGGCAAGTGGGGTCTCAACCTGAGAAAGGTTGAGAACCACTGATCTACATGATTCTAGGTGGTTAATAAAAGGTAAAAAGTTATCCTCTGTCATGCAAAACCATCATAAACACTGTAATAGTTACCTGTAACAAATGTTGTCAGTACAAGGATTGTGCACTCGGACAATGACAAAGACGTGCTGAAAGTGAGAACGAATATTCTTTGGGCTGAATGATTCGGCTCCAGGTTCTTGGAAAACTATTGTCACAATATCATTCCCAATGTGTCGTTTTCTTAACAGCTTTGGTCATGAAGATAAGAAATCCATGAGAATTAAAAGCATTAATATTGTTATAGAATGTAATTGTTTGCATTAGTTCATGTTTTAAAATGTAAAAACGCCTGATGGTTTTTTAAAATAAATAATGAAGAATTTATCAATATAAAATGTTAAAATAAATTAGTACTTGCAGTTTCCATAACAACCATTAAACAACCTTAATGCAAAGAAATGTCTTTCCATGAGTAGATTTTGTTTCTAAAATTAAATTTACAATCATAAAAATTTTGTTATTATGTTTTTGTCTTATTTATTTATTTATTCTAAATCTTTACAAAATGGTGACATTTTTAATCTAGGCAATACTTTTCAATATATTAAAATTATGATTTAATTTTGGCAGACTTATCAATTTAATTAATTTTCTTTTTGCTTTTCAATTCCAGTTATATTTTCAAAAAATATTATTCAGGAGAAAAACCCCTCAAGTTTCTTATGTTTACAACAAAAGATATGTTTAATTTAACATGAAATCCAAACTATTAGATGTGAACAAAGTTAAACCCATTACAAAACTTTTTCAAAATCCAGATATATATCTGTAAAATATGCAGTTTTCTCAATTCAGTCCAAATAATAATTAACAACATTTTAAGCATTTCAAAAATATCCAAAGGAGAGCGGGAGAAGGTCAATTTTGTCAAGATGACAAGTGTGACCGGGCAAAGATGATTTCTTTGGCTAACTACTTTTCTGCAGTTAGAAAGTTCTTTCCACCCCTTAGAACTGTTGACAAAATAGTACTTCAATCCTAGAAAAAGTCTTCTTTTACATAAAATCTTCCATAAATCTTGCTCCTAGCTCCTTAATACATTTTTATGGCTCACTACTATGCATAATCCATATTTTATCAAACTTATTTGCACTACTGTAAAACTATGCTTTATAAATTGTGTTTCTAAAATTATAAATTTTCTTGGCTTTTGCTTTCAATTGTATAACATTTCACAAAATAGTCTCTTTGTCTCTTTCTCTCCATCTCCTTTTCTCTGCTAAAAATACTTTGGATTGAAGCCACAGCATATATGACAGGACACTGCAGAAAGTAGAAACATATGGAATTTGGAGCATATCCTGTCAGAGATTTCATAAATACTGCCATGGAGAATCAGCATATCATTCATAGTTTTTTTATGGTGGAACAGCAATATGAGCCCCACCCTGGCTCCATCAGATAAACAGTCTGCAAACAAATTAAACTACCATATGCTGATTATCCTGAGGCCTAGCTTGGTAATACTTTGCCTTGCAAAGAGCAGTAGGTCCCACAAAAATATCCAATTATTAGTGCAGATATCTGCATGGAGAAGGTTGCTATTCTGTCAGTGCTATTCCATTGTTACTCTGAATATTCTCCAGGCCACATTTTATTCTTATAGTACAATGTCAGTAGTAAATATATTGGATTGATATGAACTTAAAAATCAAAATCAAATTCTAAATAGCATGAACATCCAACATTTCTGTAAATATGGTTTTCCAGAATGAGATAAACTTCAGCTTAGGTGATTGAAGTAAAGGGGAAAAAAATCTCCAAAACATCTACACTGGGGTAAAAAGTTATACACAATCTTTCTTTTAATCCCCAAATTAGTTTTATCCTATGGTGCCATTTTTGTTGCCCATTCAGATTTGCTTATTTATTTAGATATTTTAAAGAGATACACTAGTATAAATGAAACCTGTCTAATCAGTGATAAAAACTGAATGTACTGAAAAACAGAAAAAATTAGTTCCCACCTCCTTTTCATGGCTTCATCACAGAATAAATTATGAGATATAAGAGAGCCAAATATTTGTTTTAGTTAGTCGAGTTGGGCAAAAAAGTAATTTAATGTAAAGTCTGAAATAAGCAATTAATTATTCTGATTATTCAAGTAGTTCCTACCTGTTGTTTGTTGTTGGGTGTATATGGCAACATTGTAGAAACATGAAACATGATTTCATAGTCTTTATATGTTGTATAAAGAGAGTGGGTACCAGTTGAATCAGCTGCAAATAAATAATATAAAGAAAAGGTCTAATTTATTATTATTATAAATAACACAATCCACAAGATTGTGAAGATACATTTAAGCAAGCACAAAATCCATGTAATGTTTATTCTAAAGCAAAATAAGAAATAGAAGTATTACTTATTTTTAATTTTATATATTTTAATGTATTATGTTTTATACACATTATAAATTCTAAGGGTTGCCAGAAAAACGAAAAAGATACTCAAAGGTGGACATGCTAGAAACCATATAACCATATAATGCAGAGGTTTTTGCAATACTTTTCTTACAATAAATATTGTATGCTTACCTATTATCATTATAAAATAGAACTAAACTAGTGTTATATCTTTGCAGGTGTCATTTCAACATCCACATTTTGTTCTGTATAATAAACTATTTTTTAAATTGAGATGATTTATTTAGATTTACTTCATCCTATCATTAGTGTTACAGATAAATTACCATATCTGTATGCCATAAATATCATAAGTAAATTCACATATTCAAACCAGGTTTAGCATGTTTTCTAAGTTGTCCTCTTTGCAATAAATGCTAGTAATGAGAATTTGATAGTTCTTCTCAATGCATCTATGTTAATACTGTCTGGTATCCAGACTTTAAAAACTTTGACTGCTGTCAGAAGCGAACCATACTTTCCCTGACAAAGGGAAAGGAAACTAAAATTCCATCCATCTTTTTTATGAAACAAAATATTGATAACTGGAAATAAATGCAAACTACAGATATAGTTTTATTTGGGGTGATTAATATGTTATCATTTTATAGCTATATATTCACATTTATTTTATTAGATTTTTTTATTTTTAAGTATGGGTCAACATTTAAATTTAGTAATTTATCTAACAATGAGTATATGTCAAGAATATCTTGAGTGATATATTTGGTGAGATTTATGAAGTCATTTTAGGAAATACCTTCATGATTATCTCTTGAGAATTAGTGAACACATGAAAGCCTCAAAATAGACCTTGCTTGGAAAATGAGATACAGGTAGTCCTTGATTGACACTCATTTGTTCAATGACTGTTTAAAATGATGGAGATGCTGAATGAAGGGATATACAACCAGTCCCCAAAGCTATAGCCATTGAAGCACCTCCATGAGCACAGGACCAAAATTCAGGCATTTGGCAACCTGTCCACATTCACAACCACAGGATCCTTCAACTCTCCCACCCGCCTATCTCCCTGATTTTGCTCTTTTGGCACCCAGCTGCTGTAGTTTATCTTCATCATCTTCTTACTCACACTGCTGACCAAGCATGCCTGGCCTAATCCTCAGTGAGACAGCTGCAAACCACGCAAGGCTTTCTTCTTAGGATTGCACATAGCGGTTTCCTTGCAAGGCCTAGGAAAGATGGCCTCTCTTGGCCAGCAGCTGCCTTGCGAAGGGCCAGGGTGGGCATCCTTGTAAGCAGCAGGAATAAGAACATGGTGAAGGTCAGCTGGGGGGCAAAGCGCAGGACAGCAGGGACCATGGAGTACAGGGTGGTGATGGTGAGTGTGGCTGGGACTGGGCTGGAGTGCCTGATGTTTCCTGCTAGGGGGTGGCTAGTGCTTCCCAGGGACTACAGCTTTGCTCTCCTTATTTTCGTACTCATTATTTTCATTATTCTGAACAAAAAAAAAATGCAGTCTTACTCTTTGTGTCTAGCTGGGCACGATACTTTTCAAACCCTTTAAGTCTAACCCGTTCTCCCAACAACTGAAGAAATTCTTCAAAGGCTGGTCCTGCTGATTCATTGTTGTACATTTCCTCTTCTGTGCTTTGCCCAGACTTGCAGTACATGATTCCCACTTTCAGCTGATAGCTTAACTGTAAATACAAATAGAAGCACAAGTTTGCATTCTTGTATTATCTGTGCTGCATCAAGAGGTACAAAGCTATTCCTTTCAAAATTTATCTCTGTTTTCCATAATAAGAAAGCTGAGTGAAAAAAAAACGAAAATGACAAGGTTCTATATATTTACTATGCTGTATTTCAAATTGCTCCACAAAATAATTCGGAGACCATTGGCATTCCCAATTCCAAATTTCACACACACACAAAAAGAAATATACAAAAGAAAAAAGTGTGTAGTCTCACTACTTTAAATCCTAGGTTTGAAAACATTGCTTTATTTTTTTCAGAATTTACAATAATTTTGTTAAAAGATAAATTTGAAGTTAAATACACAAAACAAGATGACCATTAATCTGATCCTGTCAAATCGATGGCAAGAATTCTTGAAATGTCAATTTATTAACAGCTTATATGTTAAAGTATGTAATTTAAGGTAATTAAATAATCAAGTTTTCTCATCTAACTATATTACTACATAACATTTACTAAAATAATGCTTACAATTGAAGTGAGTAACAAATGACAGTGTAAAGAAATCTTTTCATCATTAGAAAGCTACCAAAAACTGTAATATGGAAAATAGATTAGCCAAGGTACTACTACCTTCTCATTAACTACTGAGTTCTCACAAAAGCACCTGGTTTATTTATGATCACTTTATTATATCTGCTTCAATTATTATTATGCTATTTAGTATTATTATGCTATATTGACAGAACTACCGTAGAAGGATAAAGTCTAAGGAGATTCTCAGTCATCCAGCTCATGGTTGTTCCAAAGGTGTTTTTTCAAGAGGCAACTGGACTTTCTTGTTTTTCTTGGAAGATGTTTCGCTTCTCATCCAAGAAGCTTCTTTCAAAGATGCTTCTTGGATGAGAAGCGAAACAACTTCCAAGAAAAACAAGGAAATCCAGTTGCCTCTTGAAAAAACACCTTTAGAAGGATAAAGGCACAGAAAAGAAGCTGAACTTTACAGAACAAAAAGAAAATATATTTATATCTAAAACAGACATTCAGTTAAAATGGGGAAAAACATTTGGAAAAGTCACAGCAGATTAAGTATGTGTGCTTGTGGTCTATGAGTGTATGCAGTGAAACTCAGTGAATTCCTGTTAAAATAGGTTTCTAATGTTCTGACAGAGCCAAATATTGTTCCCCATTCTGAATACTCTTCAGAGCCCTAGTCATCAACTTGCCAGGGACCAAAATACAATATATTGTAATAAAATCTGTTCTGCCTTCAATTTCAGAATGCACAACCCCGAGAGGCCTAAAATCTACTGACTATAACAGAATGCCTCTCCCAACTTAACCAAGGCTTGAAGTTTTGATTGGCCTTTTGGCCATACACAAAAAGCTCATAGAGCCAATGAGTTAAAGATGTGATATATTGCTTATAAAAAAGGAAAAGAAGTAAACATTTTTAAAATTTGTTTTCAAACAGAGGATCTCAAAAATGAGGAAAAAAATCTCCTGATTTTTCCCCCCATATTCCTATGCTAGAGAAAGAAGCATTCTCAGTACAACTTATTTTTTCAAGGAACATACTATATTAACATCTCCCAAATTGCCTTAGGTTCTCAATAATAACACTTGCATCATATATTGGACAAGCTTCAGCTTTTTCATTTTCATCTACTCTTAAACTGTTGATCACATATTGAGAATGAGTTGAGTATTATTCTGCTAGTGATTCTTAAGTCCAAAAATCTGGATGGTCTCTCCTATTTCTAAAATTAGCATAAAAACCAAAATGGTATCATGTAATATTCCATAAGCCAAAACAGTATGTTAGCACTGTTTTATGATGAAAACTTTTTGAAAAGAAAGAGATTCTGAAATAATTATGCAGCTCTAATTTTTCTGGCAGCTCAGACAGATTCTAAAATTGATTAAAACAAAGGCTGTTGAGAACAACAAACTAATCAAAATGATAACATTGTTCCTGTTCATCTCCTGAAAGGGTTAGTTCAACATAGCACAAAGGCAGAGAACAGGTATAGAATACAGCTATGTCATTAGTTTTATCCCAAAATACCTGAATTGAATGCCATTAACTGCAAAGCTTTGATTAATATGATAGAATTACAACTTTAAATTAATGTTTTACAAGCAGTACTAAGAACCTAATGAAGTTCATTGTTAAAATATATTGTGATGGTAGCTCAAATGTCATAGGTAGAAAGGTATAATTTTGAATCAGTTTCCTATGCAATGTCTTGCAGCAATGCATGAAGAAAATACTTTTTAATCTATATAAATAAAAATGTAAATGCTCGTTTGTTGAAAATCTTAAATCTCCGAAAGTTCTTCACCGATTGCTTTGAAATTTTGACACAACGTTGCATTCGAATACGCACGTGTTTTTATATACCTATATTATATAGATGTCACACCTGTGACAGGTAAAAACATGCTTTTTTTTTCAAAAACAGCACCATCTGTTGGACGTAAAAGCAACACACGCTACGTGTACTTTCTTTTTTCTTTCTTTTCCATTTCACCAGACTGAGCCACAGCAATGCGTGGCCAGGTACAGCTAGTTGATAATATAATTAAAATAGTTATTTGTTTAAAACGGCTTGTATCTTTATCTCTATCTTGCAATATTTAGCTCCTCTATGTATCTGATTAAGTTATTTGAGAGCAAACTAATTCCTGAAATGTCTTATTCTTTAACATCAATATATGATAGCCTTATATAACATTTTTAAGCTAAACAAAAAAAACCCCCAACAATTTATTATTATAAGACTAATCAAATAAAAAACAAATCCGTGCAGTTTAAATCTTACCCCTTGTTCGTCGAGTTTCATAAGCTGCTCTGTGACTTTAGGTGTATTGAAAGCCAGCCTCAGGCAATGGATGTTTAGTTCAGGAACCACATGTTCTAGGACTTCTTTCAAGGGCAACCCTCTGGCTGTGCAGTGCTTTGCAGTTGAAGGGATTGCATCTTCCAAGACAGTACCTCTTAGTGTTGTAAGCTAGAAATAAAAATATATATATATACCAAGGAAAATGTGAGGAAAATGTGTTAGTAATACACAGTATTAGTAATAGTAATAGTTTTTTTTTAATTCTCCCACAAAGTATCAACTTAAATGGGATAGGACGATTCAAAATGTATTACTAATTAAGATGCACATTTGCTTTTTTTTCTGTATTAGTGATAATACAGGTAGTCTTTGACTTACATCCACCACTGAGTGCAGGATTATGATAAAAAGTCATGGCAGTTGTTAAGGCAGCGGTTCTCAACCTGTGGGTCGTGACCCCATTTGGGGTCGAACGACCATTTCACGGGGGTCGCCAAGCACCGCAGTCTGCCATTTTTTTCCTATCGCGATGCGGACCGTTGCGCCGCGCATGCGCGATGCGCCCCGTCGCACCGTGCATACGCAGTCCCGCCATTTTTTTGTGCGATGCGGGCTGGGGTCGAGCCCCGGAAAAGGTTGAGAACCGCTGTGCTAAGGGAAGAACCGATGTGATTGCCTCGCTTAATGATCACAATCCCTGTTCTCCCTTTTGCAGTCATTACGCAACTACACAGGGTGTTAAGCAGAACATGGGATGCCTTGGGGGGAGGCCCTGGGAAGTCTGGTGCATGCCCAGGCATGCCCTGCAGCATCTGCCCAGCTCGTATAGATCCGGTGCTGGGCCTTTATTCTTCATAATCATGACTTAAGCAATCTTGCCATCAAACAGCACTGTCCTTAATGCAGAACATATTAAGCTGTAATAATGGTGCAACTTTTTATATTTGCATAAAGGAAAGACACAAAATAACAAAAACAAAACAACATTTTCGTAAGACTTTAGGTTTGTGTCCTAAAGTGTTAAGCAAACTTTCTTATGTGCTGGGCAAATATTTGCTCATTTTGTACAATGTAATGGCAATTCCTGACATAGTTTAAGGAAATGTATGTTTAGAGGTGCTAAAATGTAAATAATTAATCTTTCTATACAAGCAAAAATAAAGCCTTACATCAGACATGTCAAACACAAGGCCCGCAGGCCGGATACAGCCTGCCAAGGGCCCAATTTTGGCCCCTGGAGCTGTTCACAGAAATGGCAAGGAACCGGCCCCTGCTGCCCCAGTCCTGGCCCACCCCAATCTGGCTGGGTGATCTCCCGGCGCACACACAGGAAATGGTGAGCTCTCGGAGGCTGGTGGTGCACAGGAGCAGCTGCAGCTCATTTGCCTCACCCCGACCCACCCAGCATCACCCCACCCCTCCCAGCCTCACCCGTCATGGTTTCACTGGGATCGCCCCACCCCGAGTGGAAGAGCCGTGGCCGGCAGCTTCCTTCCTGAGCATGGAGGAAGCAGAATGGGAGCTTTAGGATTCTGCCTGCCAGCGTGCAATAGGAGATCGCAGGGGCTGTCGGGGGAACACGGCAAGTGAACAGCAGCAGTTTTTGGTTTCTGGCATGAGGGGGGTCGAAAGCAAAACTGCCCTTTTGGCAGGCGTAGAGCCAACCCCGCTGTGGAGGCAATGGAGGGGAGGGTGGACTGAAAGGGAAGCCACTGATCCACAGGTTTTTTTTTAAGCTGCCAGAGGCTCCAGACAGAAGTTTCCCATTTTAACCCCTTCCCCTATCGTTTCCTCTTGCTCCATGGCTCTCAGCTCACCTCTCCCAGAACCTGCACACGTGTTTGTGTGAGTGATTGTGTGTGTGGGGGGGGGTCTCACCTCCTGCAGCTCCACACTTTGACATCAGGAGGAAAAGAACGGTAGAGGAATGCTTCTTGCAGCCTGCCATGGGGCTGGAGGTGGGAGTTGAGGGGGGCAGGGTATGATGCAATCGGCAGCACGTTGAGAAAAAGAAACAAGTACTCAAAAAAAAACAACTTTCATTAGTTTGCAGCAGGGCTGCAAGTGGTGAAAGACACACACACACCTTTGTGTGTGTTTGTGTGTCTGGGAGAGGTGAGCTAAGCCATGCAGAGGCAATGACGGGGAGGGGAAGCCTTTGCCCACCGCTGGCTGCCTTTTGCCACCTCTGCCTGGAACCTCTGGCAGCTTAAAAAAAAAAGCAAGGGGAGAAGGAAGGAAGGAAGGAAGGAAGGAAGGAAGGAAGGAAGGAAGGAAGGAAGGAAGGAAGGAAGGAAGGAAGGAAGGAAGGAAGGAAGGAAGGAAGGAAGGAAGGAAGGGAGAGGCATTTTGGTTGGAAATGCCCCAGTTCAAAGAAGAAAGCTATTTTGTGTTCTGTTTTGTGACAGACAGAACTTTGTTGGCAGTCCAAGTTAACACTGGTATTCTTCAATTGTGAGCTGTTAGGAAAGTATCCCCTCCTTATATGTTGCAAACAGCCATTTCCAGTGGGGAAAGCAGGACAAAGCAGAGTGGGGAAAATATTTTCCTTTGGTATATTTCCAGTCTGAATTAGACCAAGGCAGGCTCCTTATAGGAGAGCCCTTTTAAGGATTATGTATTAATAGAAAAACAACTAACCTACCTCTGCTCATAAAAGATAAAGCTGTCCCACATAAAAAACAGAGGAGCTCTTATTAAATATCACAGCCACCATTTTGACAGTTTTGCTGTACTGTTGTCTGCGGACACCCCCACTAAAAGCAAGCACGAGATAAACTGAGCCTGGTTTGTTCTCCATCTTTTAAGTAGCCACAAACTACTAGCAAAAGTGGCATTTGATCACAAGGCAAGAAGGGACAGGAAAGGAGAAAGAGGAAAGACAAAGAAAAAAGGAAAGAGGGGAAGAGAATAAGAAAGGAAAAAGAAGGAAAGAGGGGGAAGGAAGAACGAAGAAAGGAGAATAAAGAGGGAATGAAAAAGAAGAAAAGGGAAGAAGGAAGGAAGGGAGGGGATTACAATGAGTGGGAGGGTCTGAGGGAAGTGCTGTCTTAGCATTTGGCCACCAGCAGCCCTGCTGCCCTTTTGCTATCCCCTTGTCTCCTCATCTTGATCTCTCCTGGTGGTCTCCCATCCTATTGCTGAGGATACTTTAATTACAAAGCCAGGTTTCCTCATATGGAGAGAGAGTGGGCCTCCCTCTGACCCACATACTTTGCCTTCCCACACATATCATGGCCAAGGAGAGCAAGAACAGCAGCAGCAGCTTCGAGGAGGAGATAAGCGCAGCAGAGCGCCCTCTTGGGATAGCGGGGCTGGGCTGGGCTGTGGGGTCCCAGTGCCCTGGGAGCTTGAGGACTAGGCTGGATCCCCCCAGCCCTGCCCAGGTGCCCAACACAAGCAATGATGAGCTGGCACGCCCACCCTGACCACACCCCTGACCACGCCCACCCGGCCCCCCGAGGTCAACCACAACCCTGATGTGGCCCTCAGTGAAATTGAGTTTTACATTATGTAAAAACTGCCCTTATTTTTCCAGTGTATATATCCACAGCTATCATCATAGGGTAACACAGTTTATGATTACCCCCCCCCAATTCACTGGATTTTTAATTAGGTTACTTCTTATTCTTTTTTCTCAAAACATAAAATAACCATGTATAAGAGCATGTTGGATGACAAGAATCTTGGGATATTTCATTCCAATGCTGTATAAATTGAGAAAATGCTTTGTATAGGAACCACCTCTCTTTAATAAATCTTCTCTGAGTTTTATAAAATGCACAACAGTTTGCATAATATTAATTTACTGACAGCAATTATCCTCTCAATGTTTAGGCATGTGATTTTGTAAGAAGTTCAGCACAGAAATAAAATTTCTTATTTCTTTACAGCCCAGGCATCGCTTACCTCACTGGTTCTGAAAATAATGCGGTAGCTAAACTGGGAACCATTTTCTTTTATTTCCTCAGGTTTTTCTCTTCTGATGCTGACAGCTACGGGACCAAGGTTTTCATCTGCCCCAAAGTAGTTCCAGTGTTCTTGTGCAATTAAAATCAAACACGTATTTGGGGATGGAGGTGGACAAATGAAAGGATAATTATGTTTCATAAAAGAAGGATACATATTGTTATCACAATATTTCTAGGTTTTAAGATTAGTTCAGACAGAACAATTTTGCTTTGAACACAAGTTCCAACTAAGCGTTAGACACAAAAACATAACATATTAACATGTGGATCAGGCAATCAGAATTAAACCTGAGCACCATGTAGAGATTTTTTACTTCAATTGTATCAAACTCAGAAATATCTATAATTATGATCAACTGGCTTCATGTTCCATTGTAAAATTCCATGGTATGCAATCATATATTGTTTTTTCAAGTATGTTCATTCAAAAATACTCTAATCTAAAACCATCTTTCCTTTTATTCTTCCTTTTTTAATATACCAAGCCAAACATTCCTAGGTATGCATACAGTATAGTAAAACATAAAACACTTAAAATAAAACATATAATAAAACATTCAAACCAAAGGCAATGAACTATCATTATTTGGCAACTACCAAAATAAGTTCCATTTCAGATGGAATTCGATTCAGGTCCAACTCATTTTGACTTGAAAAGCTAAACTGGTCAGACCTAGTTGATAGTTTTATGGGTAAAAAATAAGAAACACCAGACTGCTGATCACAATGGAACACTGAAAACATAATCTCACAAGTAGGTAGCAGCAAAGAGTTCCCATATTTTTGCTAAAAAATAAATGGATATGTTTTATAGTCACTAGGACTATAAAGTAAACTCAAAAGACATTTTACACTACAGATAGAGAATAATGTTGATGATACTCTGTTTATATAATAATAAGAGCAAGTTCTGTTTCTAGAACAATAAGAGTAACTTATGTACAACTGCTTTTTTTAAAAAAGAAAAAATAGAAGTCTGTTTCACAAGTTTAAATCTATAGGTATTTGCAGTCCTTCTTAAAGGTCTATATTTCATTATCACACTGAATGACACAAACTCTTCTTAAAATTGTACATGTTTTTTATACAAATAGTCCTTGACTAGGACCATTTATTCAGTGACTGTCCAAATTTACAACAGCACTGAATCAATGGTGGTTACAATTGTCAAGAGTTTTGGCTGCCCCAGCACCTCTGTAGTCACGTGATCATGATCTGAATGATTGGCAACCTGTTCACAACTATGATCAATTGCCAAGAGTGCTGTGATCAAATGATCACCTTTTGCAACTTTCCATGCTGCCTTCCCCAGAAAGTCAAAGGGTGAGTCACTGGGGTAAGTCTTCCCTATCTGAACAATCTCTCACTTCCCCTCTGTGTTCACTCATTTGTGGAACCCTATCGCCCTGAACTGTGCAGATCCCCTTGCATATCTTCACACATTCTCCCCAACCTATGCAGTATATTTCACACACCCTTGCCTATCTGCAGAGCATCTCTCATGCACCCTTGTCAACCATCCCCCACACTCAGACCCACCCACCTTGTCTCTCCCTCCCTCCCTCCCTCCCACCCCCCCACCCCACCAGCACCCACACTATTCTGTGTGGGCCTGGGATTTGCAACTTCCAACCAGCTTCCTCACTGATTTTGGTTGTGGGAAGCTAAGAGGAAGTTGCCTCACATAATGAATTGCTTAGTGACAGAAATTTCCATCCCGATTGCTATTATAAGTCAAGGACTATTTATAATGTTAAGCTTTTAAAATGATTGTAATATTAAAAATCATTTTGAATATTTTTTAGCTTGCTGTGCGCTACTTAGAGTCATTTGTTTATGAGATGGGCAGCCATATGAATCTAATAAATAAATAAATAAATAAATAAATAAATAAATAAATAAATACATACATACATACATACATACATACATACATACATAAATAAAACCTCTCTTTCCCTTCCCATGTGGTTCAGGAACTAAAAGGCTTCTGCTTCTATTTAAATCAAGATCAAGAGTTGTGGCCGTTATTAACAAGCCACTTTAAAACACATCATCTTTAAACAGTTGTTTCTGAGGCTAGCCTCAAATTATTTTAACCATAGTTAAAAGTTAAGTACAATTCCCAGTCCAAGCCACATAATAACTTCACAGCAGAAAGCTTTCACAGTGAAAGCTTCTGGAAAAGAGAAAGATGAGAAAGAATGCAAGCCTATAAGGAAAACAAGTCCTTCTAGCTCTGCCATAAATAATATTGCAGTACTTCTTGCTCAGCATTAAAATAAGAAATGCCAAATTTGTAATATGTGTCATAAATTACAAGTAGCATATAATAGATCTGTGTAAGGATTTACTCCGATAAAGAACTTTACCCTGGAAAGAGGTGGCATGATTTGACTTAATGAGTTACTATGTGCCTCAATGGGCATTTTCAAAAGTCTGGAAAGACTTGAAAATGCTAGTGAGGCTTGTGAAGTTTAACTGCTTTTCTTTTCCTTTTTTTTTTTTTTACAGAAATGAGCAGCCTACTATGCTTCTCTCAAATCTTTGCCAAAGCACACATGCCACAGGAGATTTGTACAGCCCCTAGTAGATAAATAAACACTGTGCATCAAAGCAGTTTTTAGGTGAATGTTGAGTATACAGCAACATTTCCAAAGTAGTTAATAATAATACCTTTCTGATAGAAGAATTTCCGATAGTAATATGCACCAAGATCCACATGTTCAACAATGTACCTCTTAGCTCTGTCCAAGTGCAACACCAGGTTTTCCTTGGGTGCTTCAAGTACTGCCACTCCCGCATTTGTGCAATGAGAGCTAAGAGTAGACTCAAAAGAGGCACTTTCACAGCCACTAAAGGATCCAGAGTTAGATTTGGTGAGACTGATATTTCTTTCTCCTTCCCCACCGATCTCATTACGAAAATACGGACAACTCAACACAAGATCATTGCTTTTGTCATCTCCCTGGTCCACATTTAAAGTTCCTTTGGAATTCAGTTCTTCTGTACTACCCATAGGGGAATTAAAACTTGCAGAATGGGATAATGGTCCAGAAGCTAACGATGCAACCGCAGCAGCAGAAGCTCCAGTAGTTGTGTTCCTTCTTTTTATAACATTATGCCGGTTAATTGCCACTTCATTTAAATCAAATAATATACTCTGAATATCATAATGAGCAAAACATTTGGGGCAAATCCAAGGCTTGACACTATCCTCTGATCTGCTGTCTTCTAGATCTGAAGTCTTTCCAAGATCTCCTTCACCTTTGGCATTACGCAGCTTGCGGAAAATAGAAGAATCTCCTGTCTCTGATTTTGAACGCCTCTTCAGTGGTTTCTCCCTTTCTTTAAAGAATCGAAGGTTCTCCCTGTGAGTAATGGGTCCATCTATGACATCCAAAGAAAATCCTGAACCTTTACTTCCACTAGCAATAAGGAGTTCACCAAATTTGCTGGAGGCTGAGCCTCTTTGATCAGACTTTTCATCTTTAAAATCTTTTAACAAGTCAAAAAAACTTTCCCCTGAGGTACCCTGCTTGTCTATTGAGGAGGTGCTGCCATATTCTCTGTGCAGTGATGGTCCTGATTTGTAACTGGGTGAGATACATTCATCATAACTATCCACATCAAGCTCACTTAGGGTGATGTCACTATTACTACGCTGTCTTATTCTACGAAGAGCTTTTCTTGGGGAGCTGTGGTAACCATCAGGTGTAAGAAATCTAGAATCTAAGTTCTCAGATTGTCTTGCTTTGCTTTTAAGTGTGTTTTGGATACTCTTTAACATGACAGAATCATTACTGTTCAAATTAATTGAACTTCCCTGACTACCCGGGCTACTTTTTGAGGACATACTATCTAGACAGCTTGATGTATCCATTTCTTGACTTGATCTACTGTTTTCTTTGACGTTCTCCTTCCTTGGAGGCCAGTCTGCAATCCTTGCTCTAACTCCCATTTTAGGAACTCCAGGTGTGGAAGTAAGATGATGTGATCCTTCATTGCGTGGAGGGCCCACTGGAGCCATCACTGAAGATCCCAAGCTACCATTCTGTGACCTAAAGCGTCTCATATAAAAGTCATCTGAATGTATCTTAGGGGTAACATCTGATATTCCGGTGGCAACAGCCCTTTCAGTCTGGGACCGTTTCAAGCTGGTCATTATTGGAAAGTGTGTTTAGTCTCAGTAAGCTCCAAAGGAAAATACACTCATTGCTGCCTTTTAAATGTAAAACTCTCTTTTGGAGAAGATCCTCCAGAAAGTATAACGGGTGCATGAGATCACAGTTATGATCATTTAATTTAGTGGCAAATGGTCTAAAGATGCTGTTCTTCAGTCACTTTTCACTTCTTTGGAATTGAAATTTATCCATTTTATCAAGCAGTCATCTTCCCCAAAATCAAAAATACTGAGGGCCAAATCTTCAATATTCGCTCTAACCTAAGGTAAATAAAGAAGTACATAGAACAATTAATCATTGCATAAAATAAGTTATAAAAAACAGAAAAGAAATATACTACTTTCTCAGTATATTTTGCCATATGTATAGTGAAAATGCAGAAGATAGCTGATATCTTACAGTCTTGATAAAGAAAATGTATTTTTAATAAAGCTGTATTACTATGATACTCTTCATCTTTCCTATAACCTATCCTTATCTTCTTATGACTATAACTTTGCTGAGTGTATCTTACAATTTATAGGGTTTTTTTTTTTTTAGTATCCTAGTATGATTGTGTTGTTTGCTTAGCTAGTACTCTTTGACAGGGGTCCTCAATCTTGGCAACTTTAAGACTTGTGGACTTCAACTCCCAGAATTCCTCAACCAGTTTTGCTGGCTGAGGAATTCTGGGAGTTGAAGTCCACAAGTCTTGAAGTTGCCAAGGTTGAGGACTCCTGCTCTATGACTATCACTAAGTGTTGCATCTTATGATTTATGATGAAGTGTTGTATTTCACAACTTAAGATAATATATTTTCATATGGTAGATGCTCATGATTATCACTATTATCTGTATGTACATTGAGAGCTTATGCACCGGAGATGCTTGGGCAACCACACTTGGCCAATAAAGAATTCTATTTTTTTAATATTTAAACTAGATGGTTATAGAACAGCGGTTCTCAACCTTTTTCAGGCCGAGACCCCCCCGAGAGCCCGACCTGCGCCGCGCATGCACGGCGCGATGGGCCGAACTGCGCAAGCACGGCGCGACGGGCTGAACCGCGCATGCGTGACACGACGGGCCTAACCGTGCATACGCGGCGTGTGCGCGACGGACCGAACCGCGCATGCGCGGCACGGCGGACCGAACCACGCATGCATGGCGCGATGGGCTGAACTGCGCATGTGTGGTGCGCGGCACAACGGGCCGAACCGCACATGCGCGGCGCGACGGACCGAATCACACATGCGCGGCACGACGGACCGAACTGCTCATGCATGGCGCGATGGGCGAACGCGCATGCGTGGTGCGCGACGGGCTGAACCGCGCATGCGTGGCACGACAGCTCAAACCGCGCATGTGCGGTGTGCCTGCGACAGCCTGAACCGCAAATGCGCGACGCGACGAACCGCACATGTGCGGCACGACGGACCGAACTGTGCATACATGGCGCAATGGGCCGAACGCGCATGCACGTGCACGCGCAACGGGCCGAACCGCGCATGCGTGGCACGACGGGCCTAACCGTGAATGCACGGCGTGTGCGCGATGGACCGAACTGCGCATGCGCGGCACGACAGCCCAAACCGCGCATGTGTGGCGGGACGGGCCGAATCGCGCATTCGCGGGGCGCGCGTGACGGCCGAGTGGAAATGGGGGGGGAAATGGGGGGAAAATGGCGGACTGCCGTGTTTGGCGACCCCCGTGAAACGGTCATTTGACCCCAAATGGGGTCGCGACCCATAGGTTGAGAACCGCTGTTATAGAAAGTGTGCTACCATTTCAAACATAACAGATAGCTTAGTATGAACCACATCCTAAAATAATGCTGTGCAAGTCAATTTTTTCATAATGCACTTCCCCCCCTTTTTTTTTACTTTCCCCCTTTTATACCATCCCCATATCAGATGTTATTTTTAAATAGATTGTGGAGGAGGAGAGACGAGGCTGTTGAAGCAACATGGGAATATAAAAGGCCTGCTTCAGGGCCAGTTCTCCTAACTTTGGAATCTGGTATGATACAGCTATTGTTGAGCAACATGTCATCAGCACTAGACACAGTCATTTTTATTCTTTCAGGTCTTTTCATTATTAATAATCTTTAATGTTAATATGAGATTGCTAATTTCTTACTGCTGCTTTTACAATTTATCATTTTATTCTTTATTTTGTTTGTTCTGTTTTGTATGTTTTATAAAATATTTTAATATATGGTTTTAGTAATTATTATGTATGAATTAAATACAAGAAAAATATATACAAGTTCAGTAGCAGTAATAACGTGTGAGCTAAGCAGTTAGCTAATGACAGCAAAAAAGCTCCCTCAGAGTCAAATTACATGTTATGAAAAACTTGCAAAAATTTAAAAAATGTAAATAAAGGCTGCTGGCAGACAAAGAGATAGAATCTTTCTCTCTTGTATAAACTCAACAAAAATCTCCCTGTTACCCTAAAGTCGCTTTCTTATAATCATGACAAATAATTACATTTTTTGTAAAAAGGCAATTATTGCCTTTGAGAAATTAATGAACTTTTTGACACTTAAATATTATATAAGAAGATATAGAGCAGTGGTGGCGAACCTATGGCACGAGTGCCAGAGGCAGCACTCGGAGGCCTCTCTGTGGGCACATGTGCCATTGTCCCAGCTTTGCCTCCCCCGCAACCCGTTCCTCACCAGCAGCCCCCCTGGAGGAGAGTCGCCCCCGAGCGTGGCCCACGCGGAGCAGTGCAGCCAAGGACATGGCAGCTAGACAGCGTAGACAAGACTCTGCCCTCATGCCCCATCATGCAGAGTTGATGCTGCGGGACGCGGGCAGAGAGCATGACCGCCATGGTGCTGCTGGGCGATCTGCGGCGGGACTGGAGGCGGTAAGTGGCCCTGCGGGCAGGTGGGGTGGAGGCATGGCGTGGCGTGGGTGGAGTGGGGGCGGGGCCAGTTTTTGGGCACTCAGTCTCTAAAAGGTTCGCCATCACTGATATAGAGGCTGTAAGTCAGGTTTCCTTGATTAGCTGGGATTGTACTCAAAATAAGATGAATTTCTACCAATGACATTTCTAAATGGAATTCTGTGGGTTAGCTCTAGGTTTAGAATCATCTTCAGGAAGATGTCTTCAATGGCTTCTTATTTTGTCCCTCTCATCTCTCTGTTATACTGATTTACCAAGAATCATCAAATGGGTACTGGGAGGGAGGGGAGGGAAAGCAGACTCAAGCACCTGTTTTAAAATTGCAACCTTTCCCCCATCTGACATGGAGACAGTTCAGAAAGAAGCCAGACTTCCTGTTTGCCCTTTTGCTGCTAGGTAATGGTTTCCTGGAAAAGGGAAAACTAGAACTAGATGTGGAATGCCTTTGCCTTTAATTTTAATACTCTGAAACTCACCAACCACCTCTATCCCTCAATTATTGCAATTCTGGATAGCAAAAAAAAATAAATAAATTTATAAAGGCTCTCATTAGTAAAGCAACATACATGTCTGATGTTTTGCTTGCTTGTGGGGCAATGATGTGGGGCAATTACTGATTAACTTCCACTGATGTTTCAGATACAAACATGCATTCTAAAAAACACTGTTAAGAATAAAAAAAATCAGAATTATTTTCTAGGTTTGCATCCATAGAAATGCATTTTGTATGTGTAACCGAGTTCTTCTTATCTCTTTACCAGTGTGGGTGGCTTCATGAACATCCTACAGACTGGTTCCTAAGGCCTGGATATATTCTAGAACAGGTTGGGGTGTGACACATAGCTGAATTCAAGCAGCAAATGAAAGTTTCTATTTTTATCCATAGTTATACTGATCTAAAACAAATGTCTGAAGGAGAAAACTTTTAAAAATCTTGTTATGTCTTTCCATACAGGAATAAGTTGTCATCTTGCAACAGACCAGGTCGAAGCCATTTTCCTCGTTTCTGGTTGCCACAAGATAGGGGGGAAGAAAACTCAAGTCTCGGAGTTCTGTTCTAATTGGTCTCATGTATTGGAACTATGGCATAAGTCAGTGGTGGTGAACCTATGGCACGGGTGCCAGAGGTGGCACTCGGAGCCCTCTCTGTGGGCACACGTGCCATTGCCCCAGCCTCGCCTCCCCCTGTGACCCCGTCTCTTCAGCAGCCCCCCTGAAGGAGAGTCGCCCCTGAGCGTGGCCCACACGGAGCAGCGCAGCCAAGGACATGGCAGCCAGGCAGCGTAGACAAGACTCTGCCCTCACAACCCATCGTGCACAGTTGATGCTGCAGGGCGTGGTCAGAGGGCGTGACCGCCATAGCGCTGCTGGGGTCCCTGGGCGATCTGCGGGCAGGTGGGGCAGGGGGTGGGGGGGTGGAGCGGAGACATGGTAGGGGTGGGGCCAGTTTTTGGGCACTTGGTCTCTAAAAGATTCGCCATCACTGGAATAAGTTTTCGGTACTCAAGATTTTTTGCACATTAAAATACGACTGTAATAAACAAGGTATCTGTTTAATTCTGTTTATCTGTTTAATTCTAATTTTCACAGATGCTGAAATTAAAACTAAAACAACACAACCTTTTCCTTCATCACACTGCCCCTAAATTGAACATAAAATGCTATATTGTTCTTTTAAAGAGCTTTAACAACAAAACACCACCTCCACAAATGCACCCTGGCAGGGAGTAGACAAAGGCAAGAGGATGTCAGCATAAAATCCTATAGTGCTGTATACACCCTTTAATAAAAAAAAGGGAGAGAGAGGCTCCTATTCAGACAGCCAACCAATTACAGAACAAATGGCCTTCAAATACTTACCAAGTCTATGCATGCAAAGATGCTGCTGAACTAGCACCATGTTGACGAAGCAGCATTGTGTACAAATCAAAGATTCTGGCAGATCTAGGGAAACTAGCATTTGTGTGAGTCTCTTCCCATAAGTAACAACTGGCTTCTTCCATAGTAATTAAAACTCTAGGAAGAACATTTTCTGCCTCTAACGTTCACCCCATCTTAATGGAGAATTCTAAAATTAGCATACTGCAGAAAAGGGTAGCAAACAAGACTCATAATTGCTGCAATATTTTTGTTGCAGGCCCATAGGTCTTAAAAGTGTGATGCAATATTCACATACTTTCAAATTTTCATTGTACCATATCATATTTACTCTGGCAACAGCTAGATTGTTATCAAGTTAATCATACAATCCATCTTTAACCAAGAAGCCAGTTTACTCTCAGCTTGAAACAGCGAATAAGAAAGCTCCAAAATTTTTATTTTTATTTTCAGAAAAGCTATTAATTTCTGCTACACAATTCAGATTTTTAAAACTTAAGTTAGCAAAAGTTTTGTTTTAAATCAGTAATTATTATAAGTGACACTAGAGGCAGTCCTCCTTTAGAAGAGTCCGCTAAAGAACTCCATTGCTAAGTGATATGGTTGCTAAGCGAAACATCAAATGACTGTTGAGAACTTACAATATCATTTCCCATTCAGTCATTCAGTAAGTAACCACAGATAATTAAATGAGACTTTACATGACTGTGCCTTGTGATTTTACTCCCAGCTTCTCATTGATTTTGCTTCAACTGTTGAAAACAAGTTTTGAAGCAAGCAAATGGCAATTACATGACCATGGGATACCGTGATGGTTGTAAATGCAAGCACATTGTGTTACTACCGGTATAGTCCTAAGAACATCTGAAAATCTGGCCTAAAATCTTACCTGTATGAGGAACTTTGGTGTTGATAAATTAAACAGAACTATCAAGAGTCAAAAGGAAAAGCTTCTTTATGATGGGATACTTATTACCTATCTCACATTTTTCTTTCGTACATAGAAAATGCGAAAGCCCAGTTACAGAAGGATCTCCATCTTCCATTTATTACAGTAATACCATTTAATAATGGAGCTTCTGGAAAGCTCAGTATAGCCAGTTCCAAATTAGACAATGACCATTATTATGAACATAACGCATATATATGTATCTCACATTGATAGGTAGGTAGGTAGGTAGGTAGGTAGATAGGTAGATAGACAGACAGACAGATATGCACATTTTTCATCATTTCTCTGACATGGATATAACAAATTTTAGGAACTAAAAATAGAGAAAAATTAGAAAGACGAAAATAGTAATTGAAATTTCATTTAAATTCTTTTGGTTTTCCCTAGTTGATGACAAAAAATATTTCTGTTTCCCAGTTCATTTATCTGTATGCTATTAAAAGTGCTCCTTTGGTGTTTCTTTTCCACTGCCAAAGCATCAATTCTGCCTCTCTGAATGGAACACCCATTCTTTTTAAAAATTCCTTCCTATAAGTAGGTATAAGTAAAGTATAGTAACATGTCCGTGCATGTTTGTATGGTTTCACTTTTACTCAGCTTCATTTTAAATGTAAATATAGAAGTTAAACTACAAGAGGCTATTTCCAATTCCGAAGTTATGTTAGGATTTAATGAAGGAGTACTTTGTTCAAAATGAATCTGCCTATCCTGTTAGATCAGAGGCCCCCAACCTTTTGGATGCCAGGGACCGGTTCTATGGAGAAAGATTTTTCCACGGACCAGAGTGGACATGGTTTCATGTACTACCTGCATCCAGTGGGTGGGGCTTCACTTTTTTGTGTGGCCCCGTTGTTGGTATACCGCGGCCTGGTGCCAGTCCATGGACTGGGGGTTGGGGACCCATGTGTTAGATCATCTGGGGTGCTTGTGCATGGCCCACCAACATGCAAAACTAAGAGGTATATGGACAAGAAAGACCTTCTCTATGGCTAAAGTGAGGGAAATCTCCTGCTGATTTTGTATGTTTGCCCACTGACAAAGAAATCATCATTCTATATTTGTAATGGTAGGTTTATTTTAATAGTGAGAGACAGAATAACAATAAGTATTTGATCCTCTATTATTCAGCAAGATTTCTGGCTCCCAGGTGTCTTTTATACAGATAACAAGCTGAGATTAGGAGCACTCTCTTAAAGGGAGTGCTCCAAATCTCAGCTTGTTACCTGTATAAAAGACACTTGTCCACAGAAGCAATCAATCAATCAATCAGATTCCAAATTCTCCACCAGGGCCAAGACCAAAGAGCTGTCCAAGGATGTCAGGGACAAGATTGTAGACCTTCACAAGGCTGGAATGAGCTATAAGACAGGGGTGTCAAATTCGCAACATTGCGTGATGTGTTGCAACATATTGCGACTTTTTTTTCCATTGCCAGTAGTGGGGTGGGCGCGGTTTTGGCATGACGTATCCGGCCCATGGGCCGGCAGTTTGACACCCTTGCTATAAGACAGCGGTTCTCAACCTGTGGGTCGCGACCCCATTTGGGGTCGAACGACCATTTAACGGGGGTCGCCAAACACCGCAGTCCGCCATTTTTTTCCCTTTTCCCCTCGGCCGGCGCAGGGGGCAGCACCGCGCATGCGGGGGGTAGCACCGCGCATGCGTGATGCGGGCCGTCGCACGCGCGCCACGCATGCGGATGCGGGCCGTCGCGATGCGCATGCGCGATGCGGGCCGTCGCGCCGTGCATGCGTGATGCGGACCGTCATGCCGCGCATGCGTGGTGCAGGTCGGGGTCGCGGCCTGAAAAAGGTTGAGAACCGCTGGTCTAGGGGATGGCTCCTCCTATATTACTTCTCAGGTTTCTAAATTTCTTTCAAGAGCTGTAACTATTAGAGGAGAATGTTGTAATTCCCTTTAGCCAAGGCTACTGGTGTTAATTGTTTGTGATTATATTTTTCTTGTGTTTTATTTTGTTGCACTTGCATTTTGGTGTGTGATCTCAAAATAAATATTATTATATTATTATATTGTATTTGTTAACTTTATTAAGCTGAGTGACTTTTCTATATAGTTCAGTTGAAGTTGTTTTGCTGCAATTTAGTGTCTTGTTTTTCTACAAACATAATATTTCACACACAGAGTTCAGGTAAGTGGACAGGCTGTTCCCAATGGGAAGCTTCCTCCATTTCAGACTCTGCTCAATCTGGTCTGTAGATCCTTTGCTATTATCTATTTATGATCTTTTGGAGTCTTGTATTACTTGTCCTTGGAGTGATGTTCAATGGATGGCCAAACTTGGAAAGAATAATAATGCTGTTGTCTAACTATGGAATGATAGAAGGCCAAGTACTTAGCAATGATTTTACAGCTCTATCTAATATTTGGCAGCCATTTTTCTGAAGTCAGTAGACATCTCTTTTAATCAAGTAAAGTCAAACAGACTTTGATAGTGGCAACCAACATACATTTTTATAGAGAAGGGTCATCAACCTGAGTTATCTTATTGATTGGAACATACTCCCTTAAGTAGTTTGCTTATCCTAGAGCTTCACATACTTTTTCCAACAATATGTTCAGCAGCACATGACACAACACACTGTTTTATGGGTCATTTGTTTAACCCAAATCTCTTTATCCAGCAGTAGGAGTTAGATGAAATTCTGATCACAGTGTCAGTCATAGCATTGCACAAATACAAATTATTCTAAAAGGTTATAAGCTTTCTCCAAGTACCATAGATGATGGTATAGGAAAACAATTGCTACACACTATCGCAAAACACGCATACACAGTGATACCCCTTACAAAATCAAGGGGAGCTCATTGACATTTAGTTTAAGTACAACTTCTATAGCAGGACTAAAATATTATAGTGGTGATATTTATTGTAGCAATTTTATTTGTGGAGATTTTGAGGAGAAGACTTATTATGGGACGGGTTCAAAACATGCCTAACCCCAATAAATATGCTGGTTGGTAACATTACATCAACAGAAAATGTGGCTTTCTGAATAAGTACATCTATAGTGAAGTAACAGTTATAGAGAAATAATAGCAGCACTAATGTTTCATTAAAACAAAGCATCAATATCCTTAACTGGTTAATTTGAGTGTTTGGAATTTCAATAAATTGGATGTTTATTTATCTTTTTCTGCTGAAACAGAGTATTTTGACTCAGAACATTAACCCAATGAAATTCTGAACAATCTATATATAGCTAATGAATACATAAACATAATACACATTTAAGATAAGTATGAGCTATGCAAAACTCTCTTTCAAAAGTATGTTAAGAAGCCAGGAATGAATTCAATTTCAACATTAAAAAGACAATGTAACTGGATTGTTCTGCCAGTGACACACTAGAAAAGTTTAAAATTAGTATAGGTCACCCAAGTTCTTTAATTAAACTCAATTACTAGTTATTTACTTACTTATTTAGTTTAAACAAGAAATCTGAAATAGAATCAAGAGAGCATTTCAGATGGCATTTGAAGAAACAATAAGTTTTAAGATCAGAAGGTAAAAAGAGAAACTTCAAAATGACACAAAAAATAAGGGGGGGGGAGGAGAACATAGGAAACATACTTTTTAAGAGTAATTTTATTCTGATTTTTTTAACAATGAAAAACTAGCACTCATTGGTAAAAACTGAAGGAGATTCCACCCAACACCTGCTATGGCAGTTGGCTTAATAGCAGTTCTTTGCTAGATTCGACAATTACACCCACGTTCTCCTGTGAGAGATTAATTGTTTGCTAAAAATAAATCAAGATTTGCATTTCAAGTGAGCTGCCTAAGCAATGTGGTGTTTGACAGAAGGTGAAATTAATCAACCTTCTGGTTGATGAGCCTAGATTTTATTTCTGATTTTATTCCGGATTTAAGCTAAAATTCAAATGAATACAGAGTAAAAGAGGAGTGTTATATTGCCTTGCAGCACTCAATAGATTGTATTATTATATAGAAATAATAATAGATTATGAAGAAACCTAAATTATTTCTCATATATAATTATAAACTAACAAAATATAAATGGTAAGTAGTAGGGAGGTATTTATGATAGTTTTGTGGCCTCTCAGCAAATTTAGCTTTAGCATTTAGAAACTAAATAAATCCTTGATTTATGACCGTAATAGAGTCTGGAATTACAGCTAAAAATCATTGTGGTCATAGAGCAAGGCATCCTGTGGCTGGATTTAAAGCTAGGACCCTTTTTAGCATGGTCATTAGTTGAACACCATGGTCATGAAGTGAATCCACACATTTTTCTTAGTAGTTGCTTTTTGCCAGAAACCGAAAGTAAAACTCCAGAAATTGGCAAAAAAGTCACAAATTGTGGTGATGTGACTGTGGGATGCTGCAAATGTACATAAATGTGCGCCCAAAATGTAATCATGTGATATGTGTGGCTGTGTAATTTTGAAAACAGGTCAGAAATAGCTCTGAGTAGGTCAAGAAACCAGTGATAAGTCAAGGGTTACCTGTAATCTACACTAGTGGCCAAAATTGTGGGAACCTTTTGGGAAAAGTGTGTTTTTCAGGTTTGATGGCTAATAACACCTTTTTTTTTTGGAGTAGTGCCATAAAATTATATATCAATGGAAAGATAATTTAATCAAGAACGTAATGCAACATACTTTGTTCAATTATCTGTACTGTATTCTATGAAAAGTTATAGCCAAATAACCAGAAAAAGGAAGCACAACTTGCCCAGGTTGATATCAGGTAGCTTTCCTTCATCTGATTGTTAATAATAATAATAATAATAATAATAATAATAATAATAATAATAATAATAATAATAATAATAATAATAATAATAATAATAATAATAATAAAAAGTTGGAAGGGACCTTGGAGGTCATCTAGTCCAACTCCCTGCTCAGGCAGGAAACCCTATACCATTTCGGACAAATGGCTGTCCAGTCTCTTCTTAAAAACTTCCAGTGTTGGAGCATTCACCACTTCTGGAGGCAGGTTGTTCCACTGGTTAATTGTTCTAACTGTCGGGAAATTTCTCCTTAGTTCTAGCATGAGTGTTTAGAGAGCCAATCAGATGTCATTTTGTTTTGGCAATGAGCAAATCAGATCACAGTAGGATTCAGTTATTGATGTCATGTATTGAAGCTGAGAGGAGGACATTTGTCAGTATGTTATGTGATCACTATCAAGTTAGTTGGGTTTTTTTTTTCTTTTATTTAGTGAGAGATTGTAAAACGTAATAAAATTAAAGTAATGGTGCAAAGAGCTGACTGGTTGCCCAGAAAGCGATATAAAATAGTATTGTTAAGTGGAACAAGGCTACAGTTATAAAGAAATTAGAAGAAAAATTGGTGGAAACTTAAACAAAGGTGGCATTTTTACTATACACTTTTCCTAAAAGGTTTCCACAAGTTTGGCCACTACTGTATAGAAAGAATAACTTTTCTCTTAAAAAATATCAAAGGCAAGTGTTTAGACCGCCTCAGGGAAGAGAAACTCAACCCAACTAATTTGGAAAATTTTCATCCAGTCTCCAACCTTCCCTTTTGAGGCAGGATTCAGGCTGGAATATGGGACTGAGACCACATTGATTGTATTCTTAAATGACTTCTGGGTGGAAGCAGAATGGAAGTAGTGTACCTACCCTTGGTTTTCCTGACCTCTCAGCAGTCATCAATACCATAGATCATAGTATCATTCTGGACTATCTTGTGCGGCACTGCGATGTGGCGGTTTCCTCCTTCTCTGTGGTCTGTTCTGGTCAGTGTTAATAGGGGAGGAGGAGTCCAGCCAGCCAGCTCCTACTTTGTGGAGTGCTACTGGGCTTGAACCTCTTTTTCTTCTTCAAATCTACATGAGACTGAGGTGATCCAACGGTTTGAGTTGATGTCATGGATGTCCTATCCTAGTGCCTGTAGATTGTAAGGGCCTGGATAGGGTGCAATGGGCTTTGGCTCAACCCAAGCAAGACTGACTGGCTGTGGGTATTTGAGCCTTCCAGTGTCAAGATTTTCCCATCTTTGTTCCTGGATGGGATGAAATTGCCTCAGATGGACCTAGTGTGCAATCTGAGAGTCCTCTTGGACTCACAGCTCTGCTGAAAGAGCAGGTAGTAGCCAAGGTTAAGAGGGCCTTGCACACTTTGAGTTGTGTGCCAACTGCACCTATTCCCAGATTGAATAGTTCTGCTCACAGTCAGTCATGCTCCTGTGACATCCCATATGGATTACTGCAATGTGCAGTATATGGGGCTTACTTTGAAAGGCCTTTGTAAGCTTCAACTGCTGCAGAAGATAGAGGAGAAAGTAGTAAATGAAGTTGGGTACTCAACATATGTAACACCACTCCTTTGTGATTGCTAGTATATTTCTGGGTGCAATTCAATATGCTGATTGTCATCTTTAAAGCTTTCATGGCTTGGGGGTGGGTTACTTGAGATTTTCATCTCCCAGGACTGTCCAATCCAGTTTGGCAGGATGGGAGTGCTCTGAGTCCTGTTAGCCAAGGAATGGGGACTAGACTATGCCTTTTCTGCCACAGCACTTGCCCTTTGGGACATTCTCACTTCAGCAATTCGGATGACTACAATTAGGATGACTCCGATTAGAATGCTGGTCTTTTCGTAAAGCCTTGAAGACCTGGCTATGTGCCTGGGAGCCTGAGTGTGCAAAGGGTCCCATTTCTACCAGAAAAATCCTATGGACAAGGAACTTGATTCCCATTAATCCAGGAAAAATATTCAAATTAAGGTAAAGAAAATATAAATACTTGTTTTTGTGATATGTCTCTTTGTGATATGTTCCTGAGATCACATACATCAAAAGATTTCAGGCTGTCCCATAAGGTCTTAAACACAATGGGGTTTAATATATTGCAATTTTTAATTGATAATATACTTGTAATCTGTCTCACATGTAACCTCCAACAACATAACTACCCTGTTTTGTTTTCCTTCCCCAATCACAATTTAAATCCTGCATCAATTTAGTCCAGGCATGTGCAACCTTTTGGCTTGCTTGGGCTACACTGAGTGAAGAGGGATTGTCGTGAGCCGCCCTGAGTTCTCCGGAATAGGGCGGCATAGAAATTAAATTAATAATAATAATAATAATATAAAATATATTATATAGTTAATGTGTATAGATAACAAAATTCCTTTATTTTGGGGGGGGATCTTCTGGGCTGCATTACTAGCTGTCCAGGGCCGCATGTGGCCCACTGGTTGGTGGTTGGACATGCCTGTTATAGGTCTACATGTGATGAAGTTAGCTTTAGTTCATGAAAGCTTATGTTTTTAAAATAAAAATGTTTTAGTTTGAAAAAAAATGCTACCAGACTCCTTATGACTATCACAGCTCTCTAATTATATAGATGGTCCTTACAAATTACACTTAATTAATTCAGTTTAAATATAAACATAATAAAATTCGGTTCTGTCTTGTCTCACTTTCTGGAATGTAACCCCTGGGATACTACCTAAAGGACAAGGCCAAAAAACATTTGCACCCTAATTCAGATAATTTATATTCCCCATTTGTGCTTCAAAAGAAATACTGAGGGTAGCTTTAATAAATAAATACACAACAGTGACACAATGAAGCAACATAGTCCTAAAATTGAGGAATGCTGAGAACTCAATATCTAAAAGGCTATAAAGTTCCCTTGTCCACATTAAAACTTGAATTAATATATATTTATTCATTCATTCAATTTACATCACCGCACATCTCAAATACATAGCTCTGGGAAGTTTACACTTAAGACTATATACAAACAAGGAACAATATAAAATCATAAATATAAAAAAATATAAAAAACATACAACACAATCAGCAATCAAGTTATAAAAAATAGCCAACGCAATCAACAAAACTACATTACAGGCTCTAGCGATATCTGGATTGCCAATACCATTGGAAAAATCACAACTTTAAGACCTTACAAAAAAAGCCAGTAGGAGAGAACCGACTCAAGGGGATAAGTATGTAATATTTTAACAAGTATTTACTGATGAAATAACCATTTTCCATGAGAGGAAAAGATGCTATTCAATTTCAGGGGAAGAGCATTCTTGCCACTTCATTCATACCATAACTTCCAAAATAGAAAACTCTCAGCAAGTGTTCTCAAAACAACTGGATTGAACAGGCTGCGATTATTTTGAAAAGAGGTTACCTGACATATACACAAAGATGCTGTACCACAAAGAGCTTTTTAAGTAATCACAAGGATCCCAGAGCAGCAATTTCAAAATTATATTACTCTGAAATAGTGTCATTCCTAGTTTTCTGGAGAATTTAAAAAAAAAAGGAGGGGAGAAATGTTTTCAGACCTGCAAGGTTTTATTACTGTAACTCATGATTACACGAGAGTGTTACATGTAGTGTGGAGAACCCCCATGCCCTGTGGCACCCCTTGTAGGTGCGGTTGCATACTTGAGTGTTTTTCCCTATGATTATTTACTGCAATTATTTATTCAGATAAAGTGCAATGACCATAAAATGGAACTCCTACTCACAATGTTTACAAACAGTCTATCAGGATACCATGGTTGATAGTTTCAAATGTCAACTGGGGGATCTAAAGGATGAAGAAGGAAATGGGACCCCTATCAACATCATGTAAAGGCAATCAACCTGAGCAACCAATGCCATTTCTGTCTCATGATCAGGTTGTTGGAATCCAGATAATCAGTTTCATCTAGGAACCTTTGGAATGGAATACATTTTCCCTACAACTTTTTCTAAAAGCGAGACTTTGGAGACTGGATGAACGTTGTCTAAAACGGCTGGGTCGAGAGAAATCATTTCCAAGATGAGGTGTGCTACTGCTTCCTTCAAGGCAGGAGGCACTGGTCCTGCCTCAAAACAATCAATGTTCTCCAAAATCTAGCCTCTCATATCCTACCTGACAGCCAGAGAAGCTAGGAAGGGTGCAACTTAAGTATGCAAGTGACAGAATATCACTCAATTCCTCAGCATTCTAATACTATGTATAAAAATAGCATGTTTTTATACATTTGTCCATCCACTGATATCTACAAATATATGGGAGGTGTCTGGAGCTTGCTAAATTTGTTCTTCTTAGGTGACACTACACTTTATCTTTATAGAGCAGTGGTTCTCAACCTTTTTCAGGTTGAGACCCCACTTGCCCCGCCCATGCGCGGTGTGACCCCGGCGTGCGCGCGTGCACTGGCCTGATCCACGCATGCGCGCGCAACGAAAAACAAAAAACAAAATGGCGGACCGCAATGGGCCGATCCGCGCATGCACGGCATGCGCGACGGGCTGAACCGCGCATGCGCGGCGCACACGCGACAAAAAAACAACAAAAAACAAAATGGCGGACTGCGACGGGCCAATCCGCACATGCGCGGCGGGAAAAAAATGGCGGACCGCGACGGGCCGATCCGCGCATGTGCGGCACGCGCGACTGCCCGAACCGCACATGTGCGGGGTGCGCGCGACGAAGAAAACAAAAAAAACCAAAAAATGGCAGACCGCAGTGTCCGGCGACCCCCGTGAAACGGTCGTTCGACCCCAAATGGGGTCGCGACCCATAGGTTGAGAACCGCTGTTATAGAGCTACATCACAGAGAATAAGCAAAGGAACTAAATGAACGTGCTTTCATATAACTTCCCAGATACTTGGATATAGTCACTCCTTTCAAAATGGTCAACGAATTATTATTTTTTAATGTGACAGCAGGTGCACTTATTATTTGAGAAGTTCCTAAATGCAATTTAATTTATATTTTAACTAAAATTAATAACTTTAATTAAAATTAAATTTATTTTTTTGTCCTGGCCATATTTAGCCAAAATCAAGGATAACATTATCTCAGTCAGTATTCATAATCAAAGACAATTTTCAGCCCTAATAAAACAACTGCATATTCTTAATTTTGCAACAACAAAATTATACATTTCTGTTTTCATTATGGATTATGCTGCTCTGCACCTATACCCAATTTATAACAAAGTCAATCTACAGTCTATGTTAACAAAAACTAAATTGTGTGATTGTGCATATGAAGCACATTTACTAATTTTGATAGTATATACTGTTCCTAATAGTTGTAGCAAAGAATTAGGGAAAATATAGCCCTGACCATGAGAAATTTCTTTGTCTTCAGAGATGAGCAAATAGTAGCTACAGAATATTGTGCCACTCTGTTTAGCTGTAAAAGGTAATGTATTTTGTATACCTATTCTCTTAATCACCATACTTCGTTAATTGGACCAATCAATGATCGGCATATCAATGTTCAAGTTCTTCATCAGAGAAACTTAACAAATATGTGCTTGAAGTATCACAAGACTATTTCATTGATCAGAATTCTGATTTAAGATATACCATCTGTCAAACTGTACTTTTCTTTAGCAGAGAAACAAATGCTATTTGGTAACTAAATACCTATCTATAAAAATAAGGCATCTGAAATGAATGAAATAAATGTCAAGAGAATTTTCAGAGAAAAGCAACTGCTATATTTTTATGACAACAATGGGGCAACAGTCGATGGCTATATTCCCAAGAAAACTATTGTGGATGCCTGACAAATGATACGCTGTCTGCTTTCCACTATATCTCTTAGGCCTTGTCCAGAAAATATATGGGATTATATCAGACTTAGAATGCACTAAGGTTCATCATGTGTATTGGGCACACAAAGCTCCAATGCACAAAGTATAAAGAAATAATGGACATCATCACTGCTGCTGGGGGGGTGGGGGGTCAGTATAACACCTGATAAAACTCAGCAGTTAGTCCTAGTCAACATGAGGAAAAACATCACGCAACTGCTCAATGGAACATGGTTAGTAAAGCCTCAAAGCCTACCCCAAGAGGCTTCTTGTCTCAATGGGGTCTCTAACATTATCAAACGTAACTGGCCAGCTACAGATGAATGAAGGGGAGAAAGAAGTCGTTTGCTGCCTTAAGCATGATTTGTTGAGTATGTGAATTTAAACAATCATATCATAGAATCGTAGAGTTGGAGGGGACCTCCCGGGTCATCGAGTCCAACCCCCTGCTCGAGGCAGGATTCCCTAAACCATCCCAGATAGATGGCCGTCCAGTCTCTGCTTGAAGACCTCCATCGAAGGGGAGCTCACCACCTCCCGTGGCAACCTGTTCCACTGGTTGATCACCCTTACTATTAGAAATTTTTTTCTAACCTCCAATCTGAATCTTTTCCCCTGTAGTTTCATCCCATTGTTTCTAGTCCTTCCTTGGGCAAGTGAGAACAGGGCTGATCCCTCTGCACTGTGACAGCCCTTCAGGTATTTATAGACAGCTATCATGTCTCCTCTCAGTCTTCTTTTCTGTAGACTAAACATTCCTAATTCCTTTAACCGTTCCTCATAGGACATGGTTTGTAGACCATTCACCATCTTGGTAGCTCTCCTTTGAACCTGCTCCAGTTTGTCAGTGTCTTCCTTGAACTGGGGTGACCAGAACTGGACACAGTACTCCAGGTGAGGTCGGACCAAGGCAGAGTAGAGGGGAACAATAACTTCACGTGATCTGGACTCTATGCTTCTCTTGATACACCCCAAGATCATATTTGCCTTTTTTGCAGCTGCTTCACACTGTTGCCTCATGTTCAATCGATGATCTACTAGGACACCAAGGTCCTTTTCACATGTACTGCTGATCAGCTGGATTCCTCCCATACTATATGTGCTTTTTTCATTTTTCTTACCCAGATGTAGTACCTTGCATTTTTCCTTGTTAAATACCATTTTATTAGTTGCAGCCCATTGTTCGAGTTTCTCTAAATCTTTTTGAATCATTTCTCTCTCTACTCTGGTGTTTGCAATCCCTCCCAACTTTGTATCATCCGCAAATTTGATCAGTTTCCCTTCAATTCCCTTATCCAAATCATTTATAAAAATATTAAACATAACTGGGCCCAAAACAGAGCCTTGTGGTACTCCGCTTGAGACTTTCCTCCAGTTGGATGTGCAGCAATTTATAGCCACTCTTTGAGTACGATTACTAAGCCAGTTATGAACCCACAATAGTTCTCAGGACTTCCTTTTTAGTTACTTTTTTGTCCTTATATCTTTACTATTGCCAAACTGAGCAGCCACCTCAGCGAACACCATACATTTATACCAAAGAAGCAGAAACAACTGCGTTGCACCCTACTGGGTGGATAGGGAGTCTAACAGAGAACTGGGTTATTCTTTAAAATAAATGGTTAGTAAGCTTCGGTTTACGGTTCATCGTTACTGAATTGCTATGCTGTCATAAATATATTGATAGCGATAGCAATAGCACTTAAAGTTATATACTGCCTCACAGTGCTTTACAGCTCTCTCTAAGCAGTTTATGGAGTCAGCATATTGATAAAAGAACTTTTATCAGTGGCTGTTAAAGCAAGTACATTTCTATGCAAAGAGAGAGAATTTTGATCAAGGCTGAATTATTGCAATATATTCTGTGGAGGGTTACCACTGAAAATTGCAGCCATCTCAAAATGCATCAACACAAGGAGTGAATGGGATTTCTGGGGACAGCAGGGGTGGACAGAAAACAGCTCCACTATTGCAGAAACAAAGACTGTGACAAAAGAGAGAAGCCCGTGAATGAATCAGCTCCTAGGAATTTCTCTTTGATGGAGAGGACAAGGACCATCCACAAGTTTGCTCCATGTAGAGATCATAAAGTAGTGATTTCCAAAGAGTTTTGAGAGTCTGGCTACTTCCTCTGTTAACCAGTTTAGGAAGTTGCTTATTAATGATTTTCCAGATGTTAAGAACCTTCCAAAAGGCAAGTTTTATTACCCCAGGAAAATCTCCGTCTACCCTGGATTAAAAAAAAGTTTATGCATGTTTAAGGATTAAAAAGAAAAAAATATATTTTTGGAAACAAAAATTAAAAGCAAAAGGAGAACTAGATTTTGGAAAGTTAAGCTGATGGACTTAAAAGAACATTTCCTGTGGGTTGTTTAAAAAATTTATAAAGAAAATATAAAGACTTTGAAAGAAATTACGAGAAATCCTCCCATGAAATCATCCTCCCATGATTGGAAAGTAAACAGATGATAAGAAAAGGATTTTGAAGATTGGCTAGATGGAATAAGAAAGAGCTAAGGATTACAATTAAAGGAGAAGAGACCCATTACTGCAACAGAACAATGCTATTTGACTATAGAAGAAATTAGCAGTCTGGGAACAACATAGTCAGAAATTATGTACAAGAGTGTCAGATATTATAACAGAACAGATATAAAGACAATAAGTTTTATTGAACAAAACAGCCTGATTTGAATGTGGATTGGGTGTTTTTGTTTGTTTGTTTTTAAAATGCCAGTTTATAAAAGTGATATGGAAATATATGCTGTGGATCCGAAAATACACTTTAAAATGCAAGAATGCAAGAAATGACATGGAAAAAGATTTACAAATGAAACCAGCTGATGACTTAATTATTATACAAATAATAAATCAGAAGAGTGAAGTGGAAAATCTTATTTTGGATCTACAAAAGGAATATGTTAAACTAATGAAGCTGTTCCAGAGAAGAGACAAAAAGAAAATGACAAGAAATCAACTTATGGGACATTACTTGGCAAGATTAATGATCAAGAAAGCAAAGAGAAGGAATTTCAAGTGGACTCAGGGTTAATTTATATGTTGTAGTTTCTGATATAGCTATTAAGAGGTTTTCTTTTAGAGCAGGACTGAATGATGACATTTTAAAGATCTGTTTATAAGTGGGGAAGAGATTACTTTTGTTGTATTTCTTAGAGAAAACGATAAATTAATTACAAATTAAATTTATTTAAGGTTAAATATATGTATTTTACTCTTTTTGGTAGTTCTTAATAGACTTTTGCTGATTAGTTTTTTATAATTAGATTATTGATAAGGGAGAATTTTTTTACTGAAATACTAGAGAGGGTATTAAGTTACTGAAATTGTTTATGCAAGGAGATGTCATCTTTTATACATTTTTTATTTTTTATTTACTTCTATCTCTTTGTACTTTTTTATTTTCTCTTCTTTTTATATTTTCCTTAGTTTATATTAGATTTTTATTTTTATCCATGTATATACTCTAATGAACCTGTTATAAAAACACTAGCAGTGAATGGGATTTCTTTTGTGTCTTGCATTACTGTTATATTAAAACTCCTTTACTGCTTTCTGGTTACCTTCTGAATACCATTCAACAGTTTATCCCACACTGTACTAGCAACATTTGTTGGAATCTATAAAAGTTATTGGCACCTTTGTAGATTCCCAAAAAGATCCATTTGAGAATTAAAAACTATTTAACTCTCTCCATAGTGGGGGCCAAAGTAATTTACACAAGTTTAAGCAAGCTCTCTCTCCTAAACACAACTTAGAAGGGGATTCAAAATGTATTTGCCAGACTTTGAATGCCAGTTTTTTCTCTGCAGTGAAGAATGTAATTTCTGCTCTTCCCCAGTTTCTATCCTAGAACTGGGGCTTTTTAACGTATTTATATATGATCATATGATGGTATATGATATATGATCTGGAATTGTGTATGCCTTGCAGGGTAGTCAAATTTGCTGATACTGTAACATTTTTCAGAGTGTTAAAAATAAAGGACTACAATGAGCTCCAAAAAGGTTTCTGCGTATTAAGGGAATGGGCATCAAAATGGAAGGTATCACTCAATGTGAGCAAATTAAAGTGATGCATACTGACAAAAATATTCCTAAGTACTGATACAAAACAATGAGCTCAGAACTAGCTGTGAGTAGAAATAGTAATGATGAACAATTCAATTAAGACGCCAAAACAGGGTACACTTACTGCACAAAAAGAAAAGAGCACTTTAGGGATAATAAGAAACAATACTGAAAGTAGAGATATCAATATAATAATTCCCTTATATAAATATATGATGCAACTGCATCTGGAATAGTGCAGGCACCTTAAAAAAAAGTAAAGTGGAGCTAAAAGAGGCTTTGAGGGAGGCACTTAAGATAATCAAGAAGCAGCTTCCCTAAGAGGAAAAGTTGTGGCATTTGGGGCTTTTTAGTGTAGATAGGAGGCAAAGGAAATGGGGCATAATTGAAGTCTACAAAAGTAGGCATGGCAGGGATGAAGTGGACAAAATGAAGCTTATTTTGGGGGGGTAATTGGCAAACATACATAGGAATGGTGTTTCTGCTGATTACAATAGTGCAGGATTTGGGTAGTTATTAGTTATTGTTTGTACAGAGATTTTATTTTGACTGAATCAATCACATGCTTTATTGCAATCTGTTACTGGGAGAAATACTCTTCCCCCCCCCGTGCAGTCATACACCTCTCACTACCAAGTCTGAATTTTTATATATTTCCTGGTGATTAGATTGTATCTTATTCCGTATTGCACTTATAGCAATAAATATAGTTGTCAACAATCCTGTTGCAATTATAATCTTTTTTAAAACTTATTGTAACCAATAAATATAGCAACAGATTTCATATATATAGAAAAGGTGAGGTTTTCATTTCTACCTTGGTGGGATCCAAACCTGTTGATAGAGTAAGTGATTAGAATCTAAGAAACAAAACACTGTTTTAGGAGGCCAGGATATTAAATCTGGTTTAGAATTATGATCAAATGTGGACAGACCAGAGAATAAGCTATATATGTTGCACAAATCCAAGTAGAGCATCCTGAACCTGAAAGGTGAAATTGTGATCTAATGAGTAAGCAAAGTAGATCAGAAGAAGGGGAGATATTTTGACTTATTTAATGATTGAGCAAGATATACAAATATATTGAGGGGTTCAAAATAATGCAGAAGGAAGTGTAAATAGAACAAACTCTGAATTAATTGCAACACATCTATTATGTTACTAAAACAATTAGTGGTGTGGGCAAGAGAATATAAACTCTTACAGGGTACCACATTGGAGCCAAATAATGACTAAAGCCAGCCTATCTAACAGCTAGAGCAATAATGTAATACTTAATTAACTGTACATATCTATAGACAACTACTTGGCAGATTTACAAGTCTTTGCTTAATGAAGATTTTGAACAAAGAAAATTGCATAACTCAAATCTTTGCAGTGTTCTCGAGTAATCACATGTATCTGCAATAGAAAATCAAGCAAAACTGAAAACCAAGTTTTGTTTTCATTAAATACACTAATACAATTCAGATGAAACCCAATACACCGTTATACAGTATTCTAAATCTCCCCTAGAAGGTCTCCCAATCCTCTAGAACATGGGGACAGAGGGCAGTAAGGGAAGAGAAATTGCTCCTCCCTATTCTATTGAAGCTAATGTATTTCCATGAGGACCTAATTGCATACTATATTTAGTGCACATATAAGTACAAAATATATTGCCTTCATAAGCATCAAGTAACTTGAAGGTCAAGAATAAAAGAACTTTAAGAGCAAACATTCTGCATTAATACTGAACTGACTCGTAAAACATACAGAGACTCACTTGCTGAGACAACCTGTTCAAAACAATAAGATTGGAGCTAATTTAAAATCTAACATCCAATACTTCAATTCAGTAAAATATACAATTTTTAAAACAAAAAACCTTCCATTTTATTTTCTAAGTATTAAAATAATATAATTATTTTGTTTATTTGTGAGATCTATATTTAGATTTCATAACCCTCACGATGCTTATAATTCTCCATTCAATTTTAGCTATGCAGTAATCCTGTAAGGTAGACATGAGTGTGTATTGGATCTCCCTGCTTCTAGTTCAAAATCCTAATCACTATACCACATTTTTTGGAGTCACACTTTTTATCACATGGCAGATACAACGACTTCAATGAAGAATAGACTCATGCCTGATGGGGCAGATGATTTGAATGTCAATAATTGCATGTGGCTATTCTGATATCACCTAAGCTCCATTATTAGTAATCATTGGAAGACCTGAAAGATCAGGTTTGGGACAGACTGTCTTTAACAAAAGTATCTATGTAATTGCTAAGAATTAATAAGACTTGATGGAACGTAACCAATTAAAACAGAAAATAATACAACGGTTGCTTTCAGATGACTGGATTTTGCTTCTAGCTCTTCCTCCTTTCAAAAGTGCTTTATCACAGAAATAGTCGTGTACAGGTTTAAGCTTACAATATATGCAGAACATTCCAATACAATTAGCTACAGAATCTTCTAATATATAAAATCTTGCAGAAACTATGAGATTGTAAGTGCCCATCACCTCTTAGAGCAACATTCTATATGAATATGATGATAATACTACCCTTACGGGTTAAGGACTACCATGATAACTACATATGAATCACTCTAAATATATGGAATGAGCTATATATTTATTTGTATCCAAGTATTCCTTTTATATAAAAAAAGTATATGCAAAAGTATAAAACACTGTACAAAAATAAAGTTGAGTTTACTCTGAAGTAATGTGATAAAGAGAAAAATGCAGCTGTAGTGGCTGTGTCAGCACAGCAAAATTAGTTATTAAAGATCCCTTAGTCTTATTGCTTGATGCTATTACAATATCCTCCGAACTCCTTTTAAAGGAATTAACACAGCACTTCATCTGGTGTAGCATCTCAGTTACCCAGACAGGGTAAATGAAGAAATTCAATTAAACCTCAAAGAAATCTATGGTTAATGCTCTATATCAAACAATAATTTTTAATCACAGTATGGAAATAGATCTTGTCTTGTGATTATATATGCTTCAGTCTGATGAAAATGTTAAACTACAATTCAGCAAAGACTGGAAATTTTCATATCTATCTGATATACATTGAGAAAAAATAATTTTAAGACATAGTATGAAGTTTGTTTTGTCAAGATGCAAATGTTAAAATTAATAACTGTTTGCAATAGATTTTTGGCCTTTCTCAAAATATGTGTAATAAAATTATGTACAATCTTGAAAAACAGAATTATGGCATTATTCTACAATGAATGATCTGCAGATCAAAATGAAAGTAGTCAACCTTCTAATATTGGCCAAATTTTACACGTGCATTTGAGCCTGCAGCTTATCTAATCTTGTTGTCTGGAATAAAAAAATAGTATTATTTATCTCTCCTGCAATCATTTATATAGGTATGAGGGAAAGAAACAAAGGAGAAGATCATAAGCCTGTCATTATTATTTTATTTATTTTAAACTAGTAGGGTTTGTACATTCTGTTTTAGGCACCTTTATAATATTAAAAGAAGCCCTTCTCTTGCATTTGTACAGCTTAGATTATAAGGAAATATTATAAATTTGGCTTTCTAAATCATTCTAATATTAAGCTACATCCCATTGAACACTTGATGAGGTGTCAGTTTTATATGCGACATGGATTTTTAAAAAGCTATCACTTTTATTTTACTTTTCTTGTTTTGAGGGCTCAGGACTTAGAGATCACGTACCAATTAAATGAAAGATGTATTATATGTACATCTATCAAATATTAATCTAAGGTATATTTCTAATAATAAGCCTTTAATATAGGTTAAAAATGCAATACAAAATTATAAAATAACAGCATTACTTTAGCCAGTTATTTTAATTCAATATACAGTAAAGGTTTTGTTTTGATTGTATTAGAAAACATTTCTTCTTTTCCTGTTGGCTCTTGGATCAAATATTTGTCCTACAATTGCATTTCAAAATACAGCAAACTTACGTGCAACAATGCTTCCATTTCATGACACATTAAATATTTGTACAGTAAATAATATTTCTATATAGCTGTTTTGTTTTGGGTTCTTTTGTAATGGCTGACAATAATTGCTACAGTTTTCTAAAAGTGTTAATATTGTAATAGAAGGTTGTTACAAAATTCATTATTAAATGTACCACCTTCCTATTTGAAAATGTTATTGTTTCAGCAATTCTTGCTACTTTTATAAAATTCAAACTTTTAAAAAACACAATTGATATCTACACATTTTTAAAGCACATATAATAAAGAAATTAATTTTAAATACAGGCAGTTCTTGACTTATGATGAAAATTGAGCCCAAAAGGCAACTGTACTTTCTTGTTTTTCTTTGATGATGTTTCATTTCTCATCCAAGAAGCTTCTTCAACTCTGACTGGATGGTGGGGAATGGAAGGATTTATTCTCCTTGCAGACAGCTGATCATTTGCATTCTTTTAGAGAGTCACTGAGGCCACTTGGAAGTTTATCTATGTCCTCAAGGTCATCTGAGTAGTGCAGATGGATGTGGACCATTCTTGGAACTGCTGAAAGGACTGTATTGTAGACTGGAGATAGATGATGTCGTATCCCTCCCCCTCTGTTGAGAGAGGGCTGTTCAGTTTTGACGTAGATGGCCTCTTTGACCCTTCTTTCAAACCAGCAGTCCTCTCTGTCCAAAATGTGGATGTTGCTGTTTTCAAAAGACTGGCCTTTGTCTTTGAAATGCAGATGGACTGCTGAATCTTGTCCTGATGGGTTTGTTCTCCTATGTTGTGCCAAGCGTTTATGAAGTAGTTGTTTTCAAAGTCTTCACAGAAAAATAAGGAAGTCCAGTTATCTCTTGAAAAAGCACCTTTGGGACAATCGACCTAGATGACTGAGAATCTTCATAGACAATTGAGCCCCAAACTTCTGTTGTTAAGTGAAATATTTGTTAGGTGACTTCCGCCCCATTTTACAACCTTTCTTACCTCAGTTATTAAGTGAATCATTGCAGTTGATAAGTCAATTACCCGGCTGTTAAGTGAATCTGGCTTCCCCATTGACTTGGGTTGTCAAAAGTTCACAAAAGGTGATCACATGACCTTGGGACACAGCAACGACCATAAATACGAACCAGTTGCCAAGCATCTGAATTTTGATCATGTGATCATAGGGATGCTGCAAAGGTCGTTAACTGTGGAAAACTGTCATAAGCCACTTCTTTCAGTGTCATTGTAACTTTGAATGGTCACTAAATAAACTGTTGTAAGTCGAGGACTACCTGTAGACATATAATTCACTAGCCTATAGTTCAAAATATTTCTTGGCTCAATCATTTTCTAAAAAGATTTGCATACAAAAGTCACATTTCAGAGGAAATGTATTAGAAGAGGTGTACAGAATGCATAAGTTCCATGTGAACAGAAATGCAGATTTCTTTTAACATTTAATAAATATGAGACTGGTTAGAACACCCTCTCAATCTTCTGTTCCCCCAGGAAAAATAATAAACTGCTCATTAGAGCTTGGCAGAGAATGTTCTTCCTCATCCTGGAAGGAAAAAAAAATGGGTTTTCATTTTACAGAAATTTGCCCTTAATTATTTGTTAAATTTGCTGTTTATGTATTTGCTGTTTCTCGTTAACACAGTTTCAAAAGCTTTACCTTTGATTCTGCATTTTGTGTCTGAAGATAGAAAAGTCCATATGAAATATATCCCCTAGGACAGCGGTTCTCAACCTGTGGGTTGCAACCCCATTTGGGGTCGAACGACCATTTCACGGGAGTCGCCAAACAATGCAGTCCGCCATTTTTTCCCCTTTTCCTTAGCTGTGCTACTCCCTCTTATTCTATTGGCTCTTGAATAGAGTCTAATTCTATTGGATTTCAAAAGACAATAGGAATTGTCCAGGCTGTCTCTGCCCTGCTGAGCCCTCCAAAAGTCCCAGTCTGCAAACAGTGCTGCAAGTTGTCTGCAGCGAAGATGAGTTGTCTGGAAGTTTCCACCCCTCCCTGCTGAGCAACTACTAAAAATGCAAGTAAAAGAGGGCCGGAGTGGGAGGTGGGAGGCCGGCGGGCACAGGGAGGGTTGCTGGCGCGCGTGGGGCCCGGCGGGTGCCTTACCTCCTTTGGGCTGGGTCAACTGGTGGCCCAGCCAGTGGTCGCCCTGCGCCGTCGCTGCCGCTTGCCGCGGCTGCCCAGGAGCGCCTGGGCCTGCCTGCCACCGCCCCAAACGGGCGGTGGCCAAGGTAAGGCTAGCGGGGCAGCGGCGGGTGCAGGGAGGGTTGCTGGCGTGCATGGGGCCCAGCGGGTGCCTTACCTCCCTTGGGCTGGACCAGCTGGTGGCCCAGCCGGTGGTCACCCTGCGCCATCGCTACCCCTTGCCAGCTACACCTCGGCCGGCGCAGGGGGCAGCACCACGCATGTGCAGTGCTCCCAGGCAGGAAAATACAGGAAGTCCTCAACTTACAATCGGTTGGGGGTCGCAGCATTAAAAAGATTGAGAACCACTGCCCTAGGACTATCAGTGCCACATAATTAAATGTATATTATTGTTTTTACACAGAAGGTTTCAATACAGATTTGGAGAGGCAGCTATGAAGATGTTCTTCTTCACATTTAAAACTTGGTTATGTTAATAGATATTGGGCTTTTATGCATTTTTATGCTTTCGTGAGCCTTTGTTTTAGAAGTCACCATAGAAAGAGAAAGAGAAATGGGAAACAGTGCTATAGTTAAAACAAATACTTTTGATCAAACACAAGGCTTCCTTCCAAATAGAAGTGTTCAGCACTATACCCTAAAATATTTAATTTTCTGTTTTGTTCAAAGACTCAGAAGTGAACAACAAAATAGCAGATGGGATAAGTACTAACAGATTCACGTAAATGATATTTTGCAGATTAATGAATCAATTGGAATGTACTGAAACCCAGATGGCTTTTAATCTACTAGAAATATCCATCAGTCAACTTAGTGCTATTTTAAAATGTAGAAGAGAAAATAAAAATGTCACAAGCCTCAGATCTAGGAGCAACTGAGAATCCTAAATTGACAAATATATTTTAAATGTGATGGGTTGCACTCCTCTGATTTCCTTTTGATTTAATGCTCACTTTCATTTGTAATACAGATAGATATTTATCTCAAAAACTAAATAAATTAATATTGCTCTAAGGGATACATATAAATTATTTTGATTACAGGAAATGGTATCTTAACAAAACTAATGATCTAAAATGGAATTAATATTCAATTTTCAAAGTTACATCTATTACAAAAGCTTTACTTTTTATTTTTTTTATTATTAGAAATCCATTTGTACATGCAAACATAGAAAAAATTCAAGTTAAAGCCATTCAACTTAATACAATCATTTTAAATTTGTAGACCTTCTTCACTCCGTATATCAAAGTTTAACTATAAGCCAACTACATTTTAAAAATTTTAAGTTTCACTTCTTTTCAGATCTATCCATTGTACATCAAACAAATAAGTCTTCTTATTAAAGTTAATAATTTTCATGTCGTACATTCTTAGTCTATTTAATATATACCTTCCATTAATCACCCTCTCATGTCTCTTGCTCTTACACTTAGTCCTTAAATCAGTCCATAATTCTTTGCCTTTAATTCCTTGCATAAAATATTAAGTTTCTCTTCTTTTCAGTCGAATTCTGGGTTTCTTCCTCTGCCAGGTGGATTTCCATAACACAGCTTCCCTTCCAAGTAATAAGTCTCTCTTTATTGCTTGCAATGTCCCTTGTTTCTCATTTGGGGATTTTTCCAGTCTCTTGCTCCTAATTGCTGTCATCATCTGGCGATGGTACATCATAGTTGAGCGGTTTTGCACTTCACTTTTCATTTCAGTAAGTTGTCTCTCTTCTTGTCTCTCCACCTCTTCCATCTTTTCTTCAACCCCTTCCCAGACCCTCTTCGAATTTCTCCCAGTATCTTCTCTCATTTTCCCACTGTGCGTTTGTACTGTTTCTCCGGTTTGGTCCAAGTCCTCAATAACTGCTTTGCTTTGATCTTCCACCATCTTCTCCACTTCTCTGCTTTGTTCCACTGCCTCCAACGTCCTCATCCTTTCTTCCCACCTTTTCTCATATATGTCTATTATCATGTCCATCTTTCTCCTCTATGTTGCCACCTCTATGTTGGTTGAGGCATGCAGGATTCCCTTGAGTACCATTTGTTTGGGGGTCAAGGGAAAGGGAGGGTTTTGCCTTCTCTTTCTGCTCAAGATCCCCATGTACATTTGGTGGGCCACTGTGTGACACAGAATGCTGGACTCGATGGGCTTTGGCCTGATTCAGCATGGCTCTTCTTATGTTCTTATGTTCTTATTTTTTCAAAAGTTGTTGACATTGCATCTGTTAATTCTTTCATCATCATTTCTGGAGAGCTTATATACATCCTTAGGTTTATTTTGCAAATTTTTTAAGTTATGCGTCTCTGCTGCCCTCTAGAGGTCTCTTTCGCATTACAGCTTCTCCTTCACCTTCCTCTTCCGGTAGCTCCTTAGGTTTATTTTGCAAAGTTTTTAAGTTATGCGTCTCTGCTGCCCTCTAGAGGTCTCTTTCGCATTACAGTTTCTCCTTCGCCTTTCTCTTCCAGTAGCTATCACTTTAAATTAAAAGCGGTCGCCATCTTGGGTGCATCTTGCCTATTGTGAACGTATTTGATCCGAGGTAAAATATAAGAAATACTTGCTTTTTAAGCTCCTGCGTTCAGTCTGTCAATCTCTGTGCTTCTTTGAAATGTTTTCCTCGAGTGGTGGCTGGTCTCAGCGTCTTGGTCTGTCAGCTGACAGATGCTGTGCCGGGCTGGAGCTATTGTGAACTCACGGGGAGTCCTCTTTCTCCCCCCCCGAACGTTTTTTCAGGGGGGTTTTCAGAGGATCTCAACCCCCACTCACAGCTCTTCGCCCCTTCTCCTACCAAGGAGGGGTTTTTTCTGCCGCGAAAAATAGCTGTTTTGCGCTGTTTTGGCGGCTTTACAGGTCCCGTGTCGCAGAGCCTCCGAACAAGGCTATTTCGACCCTGAGGCAGCCCAAAAGCTTTACTTTTATACATGTACACACTACACACATAGATTAATTACTGTTAACTAAGAATTTCAGAAATAAATCTTTCAAAAGGTGTTAGATAGGCTTTGGGTTTTCTTCTAACCATACAACAAGAAGCCAGAATAAATAGAAATTATGTTTCATTTCCTCCATGCAACCTCATTTTTACAGTGCTACAACTAATGAAAATTCCACCTCTACTGTTTCACCAAAGATAACTAAGAAAGGTTTTGATTTGCTGGCTTGAAACAGAGCACCAAAGATGAAGATTTTTTTTCTTGATTGGGGAAAATGTATTATTTGTTCATCTATCATCCACAATCTACGAAACTTAATCATACTCAAAATGAGAACAAGAAAGGAGAGAGAAAAAAGCAAGGAAATCCTGCCTATCAACTTGAAGGAAGAGGTCCAAATGGTCCCTATTTCTGACTATACTTCCAATAATAACTTTGTTTTGTGAGTAGCACTGGTTACCAGATGGCTTCCAGATGAAGTTTCCCTATAAACCATTTCATGGCATAGAGCTTGGCTACCTAAGAGGCTAGCTGTCTTTTGTAGTTTCTGTCATACGGTAACAATTAGATAGGGTTGACATGCTTGAGTTCCATTAATTAAACAGTGTCATCTAAATGGACTCAGGGCCCTTTGTTGCAGTGCTGGTTCTCTGGAATAGCATCCCAACTATTAATGACATAATGATCTGATTTCAACAGATCCTAAAAACTGCCTCCCCACCCCCACCCCAAGCTTTGGGGCAGGGTCTCTGAAGTCCCTTTTGGGAATGCTTTTATTCAGATTGTGTGTTTGTTTAAATGCTCTTTCCTTAAATGCAAGCTTTTTTATCATTTCATTGCACTACTTTCCAAGAATTCAAAGGGGAATGGAGTATGAGGACGAGTCAGATAATTTTTTCAAACAGTTCAAATCAATGTATAAACTATGTATGAAGCTTTAAGACTACGTAGGCTTTGGGTATACAGTACTTTTTTTCTTATGTGTTAAAAAGAATACAGAACTGATGTTCAGCATATATACAGAAAGTGATGTACAGACATTCCCCCACTGGCAAAGTCCCAAGCCAGTTAACTGCAGCCAGATATACAGACTGAAGTTATTTATTCAGAACTGGCTTAAACCAATTCCTCACTTCTTAGCAGTTGGAGACTGTTTCCTAGAGTCAAATTATTCTTTCGTTTTAGAATAATTTACATGTGAGCTGGACTGTGTTATTTTTTTATATGAACAGATCCAAGCATAACTAAGGGCACATTTCCTTGGGGAAATCCAGAGATCTTGGGGAAAATATTAGGTTGACATATCAGTATGAAGGATAAAATGCAGTCAATTTTTTTAGAATACGCTTTGTAGTATTTTTGGAAAATGTTTTCCCCATATCTTCATTTGTAAGGTATAGACATATAAAATGATTATTAGAGCCATTTGGAAGTTAGCATTAAAGCAAGCAATGCTTTCACAAATGTTCCTAACTCAGACCACTTCTGTAAGCAAGACATTCAATCTCTGTAAGTATCCCATTTATAGATATTTTTCAAAGATTTTCTGTTTTCACCTCAGTTTCCCGAAACACAACCCAGCACTATTAACAAGCTCTTAGCAGGAAAACATTTCAAAGAGCTGGAACTCTATCAGAAGAGGAAATAGAGAAAATATCTACATAAGCATCTGGGTCATATAAATTGTACAGTACCAGGAAGTAGATGAAGGCTATTTGTGCTGATACCCCACAGTAAAGTTCTTTGGTGCTACTTTTCATCAACATCTATTCCTTTAACTCCAAGGTTGCATGAGTCACTAACCAGATGTCTATCAAAATACAATTTTTGTGAAACCATTGTAAAAGATAAAATGCATTTATGTTTTTTAAATAACATCTTGTACACAAATTCTTTGACGCAACATGTTATATGAAAACTAAAGCATTGCTAGTATCCAATAACACTTAATCTGCCCAGACAATTCTTTCCAGATGCTAAATTTTCCTACATTGGTGGGAAAGTTATTTTGACTTTTCTGTTTTAAAATGTTGAGCCATTGTTAGTTTCTATAAACAATAAGTTAAATCACACAAAATAATATCCTTTCACATTTCTTCTAGACCTTTTTTCCAATATTTCTCCACTTATAAGTATCATCTGAATTTCTCTTATCAGTATGATAAACATTTTTATCTTTTTAAGACAGTTACTTTTTAAGACAGATTTTCCCCCGATATATAATATATTGAATGTTGTTGTGGCTTTATAGCAGACATGTCAAACACAAGGCCCGGGGGCCAGATGCGGGGCGCGAAGTGGTTTCATGTGGCCCGTGAAACCATCCTGGAAACAGTGAGGGAACGGTCCCCGCTGTCTTGGCCCTGGCCCAAGCCGGCCGGAAGCCAATGTACAATTTTGTGGTGGCCATCTATGCTGAAACGCATTCAGTCTTAGCTCCACAAGGCTGTCTGAAAACAGTGAGGAACCAGCCCGTCGTGTCGGCCCTGCCCCCTGGGTGCATGCTGGGGAGGTGTCACCCTTTGTGAAGAATGAAGAAATGGACCATGCCTTGGCGCTTGCCCCGGTCCCACCCCCTTCTGCCAGAGACCCCCAGATCTGTCCCACTCCTGCCCAGGCCCCCACAGGCACCTTTGACGTGAACGATATAGAGCTGGTCATGCCCACCCAGTAGGCCATACCCACTCCATCCATGCCCACCCAGCAGGCCACACCCACCCTGGCCACACCCACCTGGCCCCCTGAGGGCAACCACAATGCTGATGCGGCCCTCAATGAAATTTATTTATTTATTTATTTATTTATTTATTTATTTATTTATTTATTTATTTATTTATTTTATTCGGGCTTGTATGCCGCTCCTCTCCGGAGAAATTGAGTTTGACACCCCTGCTTTATAGTGTCCTAACAGAATTTTTGCAATTATGAGTCATAAAGCACAGGGAGAAGTGATATTTCAGAAGGCATAACTGAGGTATTCATTCTTCTCAGGGACAATGAAACTACATTTTGAGATATCTAAATTTAAGTTTCATCTAAACGTTATACTGCAAAACAAAACTCTGAAGGGGATTTTAAAAACAATGTTTAATTTTATTTCCCAATTTCCCAATCTCAGTCATATTAAGCAGATACTGATATCTATTTGAAATTAAATAAGTTATCTCCTTTCTTATTTAAGCCATATATCTTTTGTAGGGGGGTGGGGTTTAGACAAACTCATTAATTATTTATTACATTCTGGTTTCACTTCTGCTATCAGTACTGACACGAAAAGTTTCATGCAGTAAATGATTCCATCAATTCAAACTAAGATGGATAACATATCAAGGACAGATCCTAGAACTAAGGAGATTTTTTTTTTTTTACAGTAAGAACAACTAATCAATGGAAGGCTTGCCTCCAGAAGTTGTTGGTGCTCCATCACTAGAAGCTTTTAAGAGAAGACTGGACAGCCATTTGTCTGGAATATTCCTCACCTCTTTACTGATATTTTTGGGGTTTTTTATTCTCCTTTCCTGAGATCTTTGTGATCTATTACTTTATTGTAAAACTTGAAAATACTATTCTTATATACAGTGCATTCAGAAAATATTCAGACCCCCTTCACTTCTGTCAATTTTGTTATACTGTTATATTTCAGTTTTTTTTCTTTTTAATAAATTTACAGACATTTCTAAAATTCTGTTTTTATTTTGTCATTATGGGGTACTGAGTGTAGATTAATGAGGGAAAAAATGGAATTTCAATAATTGTTAAATCAGGCTGCAGCATAAAAATTGACAAAAGTGAAGGGGATCTTTCTGAATACTTCAGAATACTTTTTGAATGCAGTGTAGGTTTGCTCTATAAACTTCTGCCTTAATATAGGATTACTTTGTACAGAGCCTCAAGAATTACTATGTCTAAAATGTCATGAATACAAAATAATGAAATTATTTTTAAATAATGAAATTATTTCTGAAATATTTCTTTGAATCCCTTTTAAAAGATATTGTTCATATTGAGTATTATCAGATTACCAGATTCATTTATTCCACTACTTTGTTCCAGTTTACTACTTAATTATTATAACACTCTATTTAATCCAGGTTTGAATGATGAACATGGAAGACCTTACAGGCCTTTAGAAAGGCAATCAAGGCCTGACTTTTTCCTTAAGTATTGTGTCATCATGAGCAGAGTCTTAAGCATATGTGTTGTAATATATTTTAGTACGGGTCATTTTATTGTATTAGTTTGACTTTAATGTTATCCATTGTTTTCCTATATGTTTTGTGTTTCTTGTTGATTTTTGTATGCTATTCAGAGTTATAAGGTTTCAATATGGCAGCCATAAATAAAGAAATAACCAGCAAAGAAGTTAGATTCCAAATTCTGAACAACCACTATCAATATATATAGGGATGAGAAACAATGGTAATCTTAATCTGACATTTAATGTGTTTTGGTTTTAAATCTGAATCTCTGACAAAAATTATGTTCAGAATAATGTTAATTATGTTTTTAAAATATTTAATTTTACCTATTTCCTTTTATCCTTTGAGTTAAGAGTCTAGAATTAAACATTATGAATTGAGACTAAAAATTAAAAGAAAAAAGTTACTAGTTTACACAGACATTAGTTTAATAAAGATGCAGGATATTCCAACTTTATCTTAAAATTCTTTTTTACTTTTTCTATAAATATGATCTTTCAATTTGTTTCCCTTTTTTAAAAAATCAAACGCTTTTATATTTTATTTCCAGAATACAAATAGCAAAGGATTAATGTCTCTGCTCCTGATCTACTAATATTCATTTACTCATTACAGAATATCCTAAATAGTTATGCTATTATTCAGAAGCAAAAACTATTTATAAATAAATTAAGCCTTTTATATATTTAAACTAGCCCAGATACAACATTTAGTCATTATAAATTTCAGGCTATGTGCACATAAATGTTTATAGGACATTTGACATTGTCAATGCTATCCACTTTTTTCCCATGATAATATTAGCTGGATTGTAGTCACGATTACTGTCACATAATTTTATATCAGCAGAAGACTAATGACATTTTCATTGTGTATTTTAAAATGTAAGGGCCTTTTTTCTGTCACTCTCCTTCTTGCTGTCATTTTGGAAAGTGCCAGGAAAGGAAAAAATGAAGAGACTAAGTTAAATGCTGATATAATTTGTAATTAATATCTGTATCTTATTTTAATGCACCATTGAAGCCAATCTGCATTTTAATACCTTATTTGAAATGAAATGAAAGTATTTATACTTTAGCTACTGTATTTAGCAAAATGCTTAAATGCACCATATGAATAGGGTTTTATTGGACAATGAAAGTTAAGATACAAGTAAAACATGAAAAGTTAATTAACACTATAACTTTTACATTTTGTAGAGCACTGAAAGAAGGACAGCATTCTACACAGAAGAAATGAAAAAACTGAGACTCAAATTTCTCATTATCAGTGGAAATAACAATTCACAATTTGGATATCTTAAGCTATAAATCTAGATATACATTTTAAAATCGCATATACCTAGAACTGCTCCTCTCTTAATTGCTAGGCAAATTTATACTTCAACTTAAACAGGAAGACAATATTTTCTAGGCAAACAAAAGAACAAAAGGAGGCATGGCATAGAAAGATGAAAACTTGGTGAGCAGGAAGCAAGACAGGAAGCAAATAGCCTATCAGAAATGCACGGGATGTATTATAAGCTTGGACACCAGCTACAAGCAGAAAGGAAGTTCTGTATTAGCTTTCCTGGTCTAAAGAATGACTTAGAACAAACTAGCACAAAAAAGGGGGGGAATAATTAACCCTTAAACCCACATGGTTAAGGAGGACTGAAGATGTTGCCCAACACACCTTATTATAGACATGTGGCTAGAGGACGATGAAGTGATGATTAGTAACTGCTATTTGAAACATATTTGAGTGCCAGTGGAAAAGAAAGATCTATTTATTAGTATAGCTTTAGATAGACCTAGTTCTACTCTCATGCAGTACATATTGTTGCACACACTAAATTGGGCTGCCTTATAAATGAGAGGCCCCTTACCAATATTTTTCACTAAACCTGTAGGTATTCTCAAGATAAGAACATATTTCCTTTGCAGTGAGATCTTACACTGATAACAGAAAAACAAACTGAATGAAAGCATGACAAAAGGAAATGAAACCTATGTAGGTGGTTCTTGAGTTACAACAGCAGAAATGACTAAGATTGCTACTGCTGAGTGATGAAGTCAAAAAAATACAAACTCATGTGAGTGCATCACTTAGCACTGGCAATCCAAGCAGCCCTGGCCGATGTCATAATCACAAGACACATGGGCTATTGAGCAGGAAGCAATGGGAGTCCCAAGTAAAGGCTGTGGAATTACTGTTGGGGGTAGGGGAGGTCCTGGTAAGGCTGGCACAGTTGGGGGAGGCTGTACATAGTTGGGAGAGGAGGTGCTGCAGGCATGGGTGCATGCAAGTGCAGGGAGGACTAAGGAAGGAGGGCATTGCATGCATGTGTACGAGACCAGGGACGGCCAGAAAAGGAAGATGCAGTGAAGTGCACAAGAATACAGGGGAGGGGCTTTTCAGTCACTGCAGAAATGCAAAATGAGTATGTCATAAATTCTTGCTCTGCCCTTGTGAGCTACATGTGGCCAAATGTTGCATGCAAAGTAGTATTTATAAATCATCTGAAAACTGGATAATGCATATTACTTATAGTGAACAGGGAAACTAAATGGGCTACATCTCCGGTCTAACAAAGATATATAAGAAAAACAAAACTGGATTTCCCATTTTTATGATTGATTTTAATAAAGAGAGAGCATGTAACTTGCTTAAATTTAAAAAAAAACCCTGCCGGCCTACCTATAAACTAAAGTTAGTTGAATAATCAATTGTGAATTCATTACATCTCACCTAAATAGACTACTCTGAATTTCCCAGAGCCTAGGATTTGGGCAAGCAACTTACCCCATCCAACAGCAGAGGACATGCAAGATGGTTGCTCCTTTCTCTTCTGTTCTGAATACTGCAGAAAGGAAATGCTGATTCTCAGACAGGCAGGCTTAGCGATTTATGATTCTGAAAGAGAAAGTACAACAGCAGAATTTTAGGCCAGGTAACTTACCACCACAATACTGCCCAAAATGTTTGTTGCTAAGTGAGACATTTGTTAAGTAAATTTTGCCCCATTTTACCACCTTTGCTGCCACAGTTGTTAAATGAATTACTGCAGCTATTAAGTTAGTGACATGGTTGTTAAATGAATCTGGCTTCCCCACTTACTTTGTCAGAAGGTCACAAAAAGTGATCACACAACCCCGGGACAGTGCAACCATCATAAATATTAGTCAGTTGCCAAGCATCTGAATTTTGATCATGTAACCATGGTTGTAAGTATGAAAAATGGTCATAACTCACTTTTTTCAGTGCCGTTGTAACTTGTAATGGTCACTAAATGAACTGTTGTAAGTCGAAGACTACCTAGAGTTGCTGCAGAATGCAGCACCCTACCCCATAGATGATGGCCAGTATAGACAAGATATATCTTTGATGCAGGCAATTTACTGGTTATCAATTTGTTATAGGGCACAGCTCAAAATGCTGATTATTTATAAAACTCTACGTGGGTTGGGTGCAAGATACTTCGAGAACTTCTACTCCATGTATTATTTGCCTATCAAGCATCAGAGAAGGCAATGCTGCTAGGCATACTGAGAAATGGATGGGGTAAGGATCTGAAAATGTGCCTTCTCTGTGATGGCCTCCACTCCTCTGGAATATTGTGCCTCTGAAGTTAATATTTCCAATAACATTCAGAAGCTCCTTCTTTGTTCCATGAGGGTAATTTTAGAAATGTTGTTCTGCAGAACCTTTGGGGAACTAACTCTATTATTTCAAAGCTCTGAGTCAGTGGGTTTTTATGAGGGGCTTTGTGTTAATTTTCAGGAATGGAAGATGATACCAACTATTGCATGTGGGCTTTATTTTTTTGTTGTTATTATTTTACTATGGCTGTACTAATTGTAAACTGTTTAGAATCTCTAAATGAAGCAGCATATACATTTTATCTGTAACAATAATCTTAAGGAAAAATGACAACATTGGAATTTGCATAGTCATTAAAACAGATGCTGCACCAACTGAATCTTAAATAGTCTGTGTGACCTCCAGACCAAGGCCATGACATAATCTGCTCCATGTATGATATACCGGTATATTCCTGTGAGCAAAGGGAGATTTGGCCCCTGACTACAACATGATCCTCAGAGAGGAGACTGCAGGTGAACTGAAAAACAAAGTGGGACAGATGAGCTGACTCTGTGAGCTGGTTGAGGCCAGTAAAACATTTTAGACATCAGAGAACATTGCAACTAAGACAGTCTTGACATCATTACCACAAACAATTACTCTAGTTATGGTGTTCAGGTCTTGATCAATATCAAAGGCACTGGAGAAAGAAGCTCTACCATAAACAAAACAGTTTTCTAGGAAAGAGAGGCCACAGTATTTCTTGACAATACCAAATTATCCCAATTACAATGTGAGATGCTGTAACAGAAGCAAGATTGTTGTAATGCTTCCAACTGGAAAAAATGGCAAGGCTAGGCATACTCTGAACAGTTGGGCCAAGCTGAAGATTTAGATGAATTGTGCTACTGTTGTGACAAAGAATAGAGAGGTTATGAATACTGGTAGTATTTCTAATGTGCTGAATCTCAGGGGAATATCATCCATTGCAAGAGTGAAACTTTGCAAGGTCTACTATGGCCAATCAGAGATTAAAGTATGTATCAATTTAAGCACAGGGAATAAAATATTCCAAGTCTTCCCTTCAGATATATAGTCAATAAACTGAACATCATCAGCTGCTGTTTCCCTATGAAATATTTTTTTCATGGATGAACTTTCAATAACAGTAATGAAGAATCTATGTAATTGATAGCACTTTCTTGTCAAAGACCCAATATGAGCATAACTTAACTACATACCTCTTGTTGAGGTAATTAAAAATAGGGTTGATTGTAGACGATGCAGTTTTACTTCCACAATCTTGGCACTTTCAAAAGTAACCGCCAATGGACATATAAGCCTAGCCCCACCAAATAAAGACTGCAGACCAGTAAGAGTTCTTATTGCTATCTCTGCAATGATTAGAAGTGAACTTTAAGATATGGCAAGAACCCAACTGTTTTATATGCCATGATTTGTAAAACCCTATCAAAACAGCTAATCTATGATCATAACAGATAGCTACTGTGCAGAGAAACCAAAGGGGGAAATTACAAATACCATTATATTTATGGAATTAATATGCTATGACATTATAACAGGTTATAGATTTTTGATTTTGCAAATGAATTGTAGCTTAATTTAACTTGATAAATATTTGGCTGCTGGACAGAATTTAAAACATTTGAAGCAAAAATTCTGAAATATTATCTTTGCTTACATTTTTGTCAAAAGTCATGGGAGGAATAGTAAGTCTGCTTATTTTTTCACGAGCTTATGATAATATATATCTGCATCAGATACTTTAAAATTGGTTTTTTTTCTTTACTCAGAGCTGTACATTTTAATTCTTCAGGTAAAACTGAAATGCATCATAATTCTGCACACAGCTCCTCTATTTCCTTTTTCATTAATTTTAAATTACAGATCTGCTGTGCAAAAAAGGTTTAAATTTTTGGCAAAGTTCAAATATGGCATGGAAGACCGCCTACACTGCAGAGGAAGCAATAAAAACTACTAGAAGTACTGGATAAAAAACATAATACTGTAGGAGTAGAGGGAGGCACAAAGAAAGAAAACTGATCTCTATTATAGCTTCTCTCATTCCCTTATGAAACAGATTTAGCAAGCTTGGATAATGGATTCTGCCTAGAGTATTACATTTAAATGTAAATAAAAATCCTATGCAGGCTAGGTAACCCTTAAAAATGCCATTGAAACCTGATGGCAAAACAACAGATTTGCAGTAATCAGTATTGAAGGTTTCTTTTGAAGAATAAGAATGGAGACAAGGGCAAGAGACCTCAGAGAAACAAATCACTCCCATTTCCACACTTGATTCACACCCCACCCCAAACATTTAACATGGATGAAAATGATAGCACTAAAATTTAGCCACCTGGAGGGTTTTTTTTTTTTGGTTTTGTTTTTGGAGACATGACATAAAGTGATAAACCGGTGCCTGGAGGCTGTTGAGGTCTGGATGGGTGCCAACAGGCTCAGACTCAATCCCGACAAGACGGAGTGGCTATGGGCTCTGCCTCCCAAGGACAATTCTATCTGTCCGTCCATTACCCTGGGGGGAGAAGTTTTGTCCCCCTCGGAGAGGGTTCGCAACTTGGGTGTTCTCCTCGATCCACAGCTAAGTTTGGAACATCATTTTTCGGCTGTGGCGAGGGGAGCATTCGCCCAGGTTTGCCTGGTGCGCCAGTTGCGGCCCTATTTGGACCGGGAGTCACTCCTCACAGTCACCCATGCCCTTGTCACCTCAAGATTCGACTACTGTAATGCTCTCTACATGGGGCTACCTTTGAAGAATGTCCGGAGACTGCAGGTAATCCAGAATGCGGCTGCGCGAGCCATCTTGGGTCTCCCAAGACATGCTCATATCACTCCAGCTCTTCGTGAGCTGCACTGGCTACCAATTGGTCTCCGAACACAATTCAAAGTGTTGGTTATGACCTATAAAGCCCTTTATGGCAATGGACCAAGATACTTGCGGGGCCGTCTCCTGCCTCATGAATCCCAGCGACCGGTTAGGGCACACAGGGTTGGCCTCCTACGAGTCCCGTCCGTCAAACAATGCCGCCTGGCGGGACCTAGGGCAAGGGCCTTCTCCGTTGCTGCCCCAGCCCTCTGGAACCAGCTTCCCTCGGAGGTTCGTACTGCTTCCTCCCTCCTAGCCTTCCGGAAAGGATTGAAGACACATCTATGCTGATAGGCTTGGGGCATGTGAGCTGCGCTCTGCCCCTCGGCCCTAAGAGTGTCCCGCCATCAGTGCATGTGAATTGATTGTCTTTGTGTGTGGTATGAATGTGTTAATTTTTAAAATTATTGTAGTATTTTTTGTTGTGAGCCACCCCGGGTCTTCGGAGAGGGGCGGCATATAAATGTGATTTAAATAAATAAAAATAAATAAATACGAGGGCAATTCGAAAATAAACCTCCATTTCATTATAATGACAGACACTCACAGATACAGAACTTCTATTATACACATTAGAAAATTACAACATTACATTACTTTTCGACATAGTCGCCATTCAAATTGAGGCACTTGTCATAATGTCTTACAAGGTTTGAAATTTCTTCTGCCAAAAAAAAATCTCCCGCCTGGGAGACTGTTTTGGGTGCACAAATTGGAACATATTTAAAGATGCTGCAACGAATGGACAACATACTGATGTGAACGAGTATGCTTCTACTGTGTCTGCTTATATCCAAAAGTGTATGGAGGAAGTCAGTGTTCTTAAGTCTATTATCATGTGAGCAAATGAGAAACCTTGGATGTCACAGGAGGTCCACGCAATGTTGAAGGTGAGAAAAACAGCTTTTAAATCAGGTGATGCGGCAGCACTTAGAATAGCAAGAGCTGATTTGAGGCGTGCTATAAAATCAGCAAAGCGGGCCTATAGTCAGAAAGTGCAGAATTTCTTTCAAGATCCTATGGGCCTGAGACATATGTGGCAAGGCATTCAGGTAATTACTGATTATAAAGCAGCTTCCCTGACATGTAAGGGTGACACAGACTCTTTAAACAAGCTAAATATGTTTTTGGGATGGCTTGAGGCCACAAACAATGTTCCAGCAAGGAAGGTTGTTCCCCTCCCTGATGAGCAGGTGCTCAGGTTTGATACAACTGCTGTTCAGAAGGTCCTGCGGAAAGTCAACACTCGGAAAGCTGCGAGTCCTGATAATATCCCTAGGTGAGTACCTAAGGAGTGTGCTGACCAGCTGGCCACTGTTCTCAGACATCTTCAATCTCTCGTTGCATCAGGCCGTGGTTCCATGATGCTTTAAGACTGCATTCATTGTACCAGTGCCCAAAAAAACTAAAATCACATGCCTTAATGATTACCATCCAGTTATACTCACTTCCATTATGATGAAGTGTTTTGAGAGATTTGTAAAGGACTACATGGTTTCATGCCTTCCCCCTACATTTGACTCATTACAGTTTGCCTATTGGAAAACCCGCTCTGTAGAAGATGCACTTTCCTATGTACTTCATCTTAGCTTGGCGCACCTGGAGGGAAAGAATACTCATGTGAGACTGCTGTTTGTGGATTTTAGTTCAGCATTCAACACAATCATCCCTCAGCATCTAGTGAGCTTTCTCATTCCAATCTCCTTCCTTCCTTGCTCCTTCCCTCCATCCCTACCCTCCCTCTTTCCCAGCCTCCCTGCTTCTCATTCCGATCTCCTTCCTTCCTTCCCTCCCTCCCTCCCTCCCTCTCATTGTCCCTTCCTTCCTTCCCACCCTCCTTCCCATTGTTTCTTCCTTCCTTTCCTCCCTCCCTTTCATTGTCCCTCCCTCCCTTCCTTCCAGGAAGGGACAAGGGGAGGGGAGAAGCTACCAGCGTGGCTGGAAGCTGTGCTGCCGGTGACCATGGCTTGAAAGGCCACTGTGAATTCCTGGACAAGAACCTCACAGCCTTAAGAGCAGAGTGGCAATGAGGTATTTGCAATGAGAAAGGGATATTTGCAATGAGGGAGAAAAACAGGCAAAAACGCAGCTGGGGAAGGGTCGCCCTCTACCCTGAAGGAGACCAGCAAATGGCCCTCACCCACTTCACACATCCGTGGGCTCCAGGGGAGGGGACACCACAAGTGGCATGAGAGTCCATGTTACCTGCACTATGCCACCCAGCCCCTCCAACCAGCCTGCCCAGTTTCAGCAGGTAGCGGCGTGCTCTCCTCACTGCACAGAGAGCTTGGGCCGGGTGAGGTGAACCGGCGAGAAGCCAAACCTGCCTGGCTGTGTGTAAAGGAGGCAGCAAGCACATGATGCCTGGCATCCCGAGTGAAAGGGAAGCTCTCAGAATGCGGTCATCCTGTGCGGCAAAACAGTCACACGGGACGCCAGGCACCATGTGTTCGCCACTGCCTCTACGCACGCCTAGGCGGGTTCGGCTCAAACGGAGGCTTATTTCTGAATTGCCCTCATATTATGGATTCCCCTGCAACAATACAGGCAGAGTTAAAAGGTGATAGGGACACTTTATATTTGACTTGATGAAGAATGTATTGGGAGCATTTTAATGTATAACATTTTACTATCATATATATTCAGGAGCAACATATGTAAAGTTTAGGATTCAGACTAAGCCTATTTCTCCACAAACAGATTCCTGACACCACTTATTTGCAGCCCATGCAAATATTCTTGGTATTTTTTGTTTATGAAATTAACCTAATTTCTAAAACTCCAAGGAGCAGAATTACTTCATTGACAGACATCATATCATTACACTAAGATGTCTGACATTAAACTATAAAAGTATTAACCTATATTTAAATATCTAGGAATTAAACTATTGCAATCTCAAATATTACAATTCATATTATGTAACTCAATCCATTGTTCCAAAACTGCAATTACCACAAATCCTTTTACGTGAAATATTTTCCAAAAGTATGCCACCACACATACAATTTAAGCTCTAATCTTCCCTTTAGGGGAGAAAGGAAGAGTTTCAGTAACCCATCAGGGGTTAAGAAAATAACATACAGTATGCTACCGGTATTAATTTAAACTTGACTGTTTATACATTTCTCAATGGTTTGAATGTATTAGACTTCCACATGTTACAAGATTTAGCATAAATGCAACAACAAATGCCTAGACTGATAACACAATTAAGCAATGTCATCTGGCGGGGCCTAGGGCAAGGGCCTTCTCCGTTGCTGCCCCAGCCCTCTGGAACCAACTTCCCGCAGAGGTTCGTACTGCTTCCTCCTTCCTAGTCTTCTGGAAATTGTTGAAGACGCATTTATGCCGACAGGCTTGGGGCGTATGAACTGCACTCTGCCTCTGGGCCTTTGACTGTGATTGTATGTTGTATGAATGTAATAAATTTATCTAGTTTTTATACAGCATTGTAATTAGTAATTTTAATTGACTCTATGTTTATGTTTTTACTTGTATTGTTATTGTAAGCCGACCTGGGTCCTAGGAGAAGGGCGGCATATAAGTTTAAATAAATAAATAAATATTAGAATTCCAAGAAATTCAATTTTCCCTATAAATTAATATTTGCACTGTTAGCATCACAGTTTTAAGATATTCCATTCCAAAAACCTTTTACATTCTGGCTTTTTGCAGAAGTCATTCAGAATACTCTCAATCTCTTATTAATATATGTCAGGGAAGTTCATACATTTTCATTTAGGCTGAGCTAAAGTAATTCATAAATCCAAAGATTGCTGTCCTACTTCTGTCACTAATGTAATACAACAATTTAAAGGAGATTACTTTAGGGAAAATTATAAGAAACCTGAACATTAACGAAGAATTCTATTCTATCAGAAGCTTCTCTTTCTCCCTTACCATATGTACTGCTGGATAAACTGGTAAAAATATCCAAGAACCAGGGAAGCTGCTAAAAGAAGAATAAAGAGACTTTCCTATTCTTCATTATTTTGAAGAACATTATTATTATGAAGATTTCTATTATGTAGCATGCATGCACACAAATAACCATAAATACACTTTGAAGGATTAAGGATTGGTTTCTTCAAATTTTGTTATTTTTATTTAAAATAATATTTATATATTGAATAACAGATACGAAAACTATCTCTTTACTTTTTGCCTTTAAAGGCAACAAAAGTATGAAAATTTAAAAAATAAAAAATTAAGAAATTTGTGAAAATAATTTAACAGTAAACTAAATTGGTATATTTATATGCATATTTCAATCCCAGTGTTCTAATGCTTTCTCCATTACTTGATGCAGCTAGCAATGAAAATGAATGCAAGATACTGTATTTTTTCCATCTATAAGACGCACCCTTGTATAAGATGCTCTGGCAGGCGAGCTTCTTCGCGTCGATCAGCTATTCAGCAGAGCGTCGAACAGCTGAGCCGGCCAATCCGGAAGTTCAGCTGGGCGACAATCTTGCCCCTCCCCCCTCCCGTTAGTGGCAAGCCCACAGGGGCTTGATACCTGCACCAGGAGGCATGGCAACCCACACAGGCATGCCCTGGGCTGTGGAGATTACCATTATTTTTCGGTGTATAAGACGCACCTGATTTTTGAACAGCGTGTTTGCAGGGAAAAAAATAGCGTCTTATACACAGAAAAATACGGTACCATATTTACTCAAAAGGAAAGGAAGAACCTTCTTCCCTTACCTTTTTATCTCTTAATGGGGAGAAGTCAAATTTTATTTAGAAAATGGTGGCCGCCAGCTCCGAAATCCGTCTTGCCGAGGTAATGGCCACCAGAAAGGCCACCTTCAACGACAGAAACCGGAGTGGTTATGATGTATTGGTTGATTCTCCATCTCCCTTTTCTGGAGACGCGAAGAGATCCAGGATGGGGCGTCCGAATCTGTCCGAGATTGCCTCGAACAGGCTCGGGTCCAGTCTCCACTCTGCGTGATCTACTGTGACTCTGCTGAGAGAGTCCGCCTGGTGGTTTGCTTCCCGATATGTGCTCTGCTCTGATTGAGCTCAGGTGCTTTTCCGCCCACAGACCCAGCGCTCGGGCCTCCTGCATGAGGGCCGCTGACCTGGTCCCTCCCTGCTTGTTCACGTGTGCTTTCGCTGTTATGTTGTCCGTTAGGACTAGCACGTGACTCCCTGCCAGGTGGGGTGAGAATTGTAGTAGGGCCAGGTGAATGGATCTTAGCTCGAGCCAGTTGATCTTGTGAGCCAGGTCCTGTGGGCGCCACCTGCCCTGGGCTATCTGATCCCTGAAGTGTGCCCCCCAACCGAACAGACTTGCGTCGGTCGTCACCGTGACCCTGTCTGGTTCCCTGAACAGTGTCCCCTTGTTCAGAGCATTTGATGTCCACCACCTGAGGGATGCTAGGACCTGGGGTGGTACCCTGACTCTTCTGCAGGAAGCGCTCTGGTTTAGCCTTTGGTGGGGAAGAAGGAACCATTGGAGACTTCTGGAGTGAAGCCTGGCCCACGGAACAATGCCCATGCATGATACCATCTTCCCCAGTAGCTGTGACAACTGCACTATGGTGACCGTCTTCCTCTGTTCCACCAGACGTGCTAGCTTCCGTAGACTCTCCCGGCGCTCCTGGGAGAGGTACACCATGCCTCGCTTTGAGTCTATGATCGCCCCTAGATCTAGTAGTCTCGTTGAGGGCGTGAAATGGCTTTTCTGGTGGTTTACGGAGAAGCCGTGATCCTGAAGGGTGCACAAGGTGACCCGAAGGTCTGCCTGGGCTGTCTGGAGTGAACTTGAGAGTATCAGGATGTCGTCCAGGTAGCATTGGACTCGCACCAGCCTCATGCGCAGGTGCGCTCCCAACACTGCCAGAACCTTCGTGAATACCTGAGGGGCTGAGGATAGGCCGAATGGCAGGGCCCTGTATTGGTAATGCCGGTTCCTATGACAGAACCGGAGAAACCTTCGGTGCTCCAGTCGGATGGGGATGTGTAAGTATGCCTCTGTGAGGTCTATGGAGGACAGCAGGTCCCCTCTTCGGATGCTGGCCAGTATGGATCTGAGGGACTGCATCTTGAATTTCCTGTACACTACGAAGTGGTTTAACCGCTTGAGGTCGAGGATTGCTCTCCAATCCCCCGATGACTTGGGCACAAGGAAAAGAATAGAATAGAACCCCTGACCCTCCTGATCTGGGGGAACCAGTTCTATGGCTCTTATCTCTTCCAGGTGGTCTATGGCCAGATCTAGTAGTCTCGCCTTTGAAGGATTGTGAGACACCGGACATCTTGTGAAATGGTTTGGTGGGAGGGCGTGGTCTCCCTTACCCAGGCGTCCGTTGTGGTCGTCTGCCACACCCTGCTGAATAGCGCCAGATGACCCCCGATGGGACTGTCCTGGGCGTCACTTGGCACGCCTCTAGGGCCGGCCTCCCGCCCCTCTGAAGGGGCGTTTTGAAGGTTGGCCCCTGCCGGAGACCGGACGGTCCTGGCCGCGCTCCTGTCTGTAGGAGAAGTTTCGTGGAGTTCTGGGCCCATCCCAGGACCGCCCCCCCCTGAAAGGGCTGCCTCCATTCCCCGCTCCCGCTGTCGGGAGCCCTGTCTGCAGAATTCCTGCGTTGCCCTCTATGACCTTTTGGAAGGGTGAGCCAGGACTTTCCTCTTATTTTTGTCCTCAATCACGTACGGATCCAGGATCGCCCCGAACAGCTTCGATCCTGAGTACTTAGAAGTGGCCAGCCGCCACTTAGATTTCAGATCCGCCTTCCAATTTTTGAGCCAGATGAGCCTCCTGGAGGCAACTGTCGCCCCAATGGACCTGGCCGAGTATCGGGAGGCAAACAAGGTGGAATCTGCTGTGTATTCTGCTGCCGTAAGTAGTTTGGTCAGTGTCTGCTGTATACGTACCTGGTCCGGTGGGACACTTGCCTGAAGTTCCCGAAGCCACATGATCGCAGCCCTGGAAACGAGGGAGGGTGCGGATGCAGCCCTAACGGCCCAGGCCGAGGAGTGATGGGCTCTATGGAGAGAGAACTTGAGCTTTTTGTCCTCCGCCTTCATCGACTCAGCCATGTCTCCTGGGATGGCAGATGAGGAAAAAAGAGAAATTAGCGGTGCGTCTACCTCTGGAACCTCTAGCAGAGAGGCAAAGGGTGTGGAGACGTTAAATATCTTTTTCTCCACGCTATTTGGAGAGGGAATAGTCCCTAGAGAGGCCCATTGAGACCGCACCGTTGAACGAAACACCTTGGTGCATGGAATCTGGATCACCTCTGACACTGGGGAGTGCAGTAGTGGGTTTTCAGCGTCCTCCTCCTCCGAGGATGGAGGCCTGACCTCCTTAGTCTTAGCTGGCAGTCTAAGGGTGGAGCAGGTTTTGAGCATAAGAGAATAAAAGTAAGACGGATCGAATAAACCTGAAGTTGAAGCCGGTTGTGGAGCTGCGTCCTCATCTTCCGACAGCGGAGCCCCAGCCGTGTCCCAATCCTCGGATTCCTCCTCTGCAACCTGTGAAGAAGTCTCAGACACATCAGAGTCCTGAATAACTACCCTCCCCCCACGGGGAGCATGTCCAGGTGGTGTGGGGGAAACCTTGGGAAGGGAAGAGCCCTTTGAAGACATGAAATAGTCAACAGCCTTCTGCATATAGGAGTGAAAATGTGCTGGCCACTGATCAGACCTCTTCCTGCCAGTGGTCCCAGCCTCCTCCTGACTGGTTGCAGGCTCAGAATGCTCAGGTGAGGATGGAACAGAAACAGGGAACCCCTCCTGTTCCGTTTCCCCCCTAGGGGACCAGGGCCTAGATCATTGCCCAGCTGTCCCTGGAGGCTCAAAGGGAATAGGTGTGTCCAGTGGGGCGAGATCAGCCATGTCTGCCCCACTGGCTCTGAGCCTCTGAGCTTTGGCAAATTCCTTTTCCAACGCCTGATGCCTCCTTGTGGCCTGCCGCTCGGCTGCCTTTGACGGCTCTGTCGTCAGGTGTTTTGTCTTAGCTTTCTTCTTGCCCCCCCGTTCCTGCTCCGTAGCTCTGCGTTTCGGTGAAGAGGGGGGAGGGGCTGAGCCTTGAGGCGAAGCACTGTCTGCCATTGACCGGTGTAGGACCCTGTCAGGGTATCTCAATCTCGTTGAAAGCGAACTACCAAGAGTTGCTTAGGCCGGCAGACAAAGGGGGTTGAATCCCTATCCTACGCGGCGATGGCGGCTACTGGCGTTTAGGCTGCTTGACTCCTCTATAGGCCAGGTAGCTCAGGCCCGTTACGATGACCAGACAACGCTGCTAAAATTCAGAAATGGAATTACACCTCTCCGGAGACCGTTTCCCACCCGGCTCTCATCGACCGGTTGCCAACCGCCGCCAATAGCGAATCCCCGGGCCACTATATCGGGATCTGTGCCAGTATAAAGGAACAACCGTGTGCCGGCAAAAACTACTCCCCGCTTTGAAATTCGCGCCGGGAGCTACCTAAAGGAAGGGACCGCCCCCTTTCCAAAATGGCCACCGCGCCAAAATTTCGGCTCAGCCTCCCAAGATGGCGCCCCGGCCTCGTGGCCACGCGGTTCTCCGGACCGCCAACGGCCCTGGGTCTACCGCCGCCTGGTGTGTCCAAGCGATTTCCCACCGGACATCACCCTTGCGGTCTCCTCCCCACTCCGCTCCCCACTTGCGATTAGGTGTAGCGGTCCTCCGCTATCTCCGTGTCGTCCAGCCGAGCGCCTGCTGAGAGGGTTTCTCAGCCTCCCGTCCTGCTCGACGATCGGGGAGTCCGGAGGTGTCGGGTGCCGATCCGGCAGCGGCTGGGAGCCCAGGGATGTCTCCCCCTGCGGCTCCCACGATCCCAAGGGCTGAGAGCCCGGGAAAAGGCCTTGCCGCCGAAATCCCCGACGAAAAAAGCCGAGGAGGAGCAAAAATCAAAAAATCCAAAGTAATAAAAAATTTAATTTGTTAAATTTAGAATTTCCAATGTAAACTAACACTGATTGATTAACCAAAACAAGCTTTTAACCAAATTTCTTCAACAACAAAAACAAACTCGCGGAGCCAACACGACAAGCTGCTTGCGGGCTGAAGACTAGGTAAAAACTGGGGAAGAGAGGAACTTCCGGCCGGAGGCGGGGCTAAAATTCAGACCTAGTCTAAATGGGCAAGTAGGCTATGTTAACCCATCAGTGAATTCGACATCCACTCATGCTGGAGAAGAACCTTCTTCCCTTACCTTTTTATCTCTTAATGGGGAGAAGTCAAATTTTATTTAGAAAATGGTAATAAAAACTGGTGCTCAAAATGAGCAAGAAAATAAACTAGGAGGCACATATAATCCTTTCCTTTCTATGATCCTGTAATCCCTTAATTAGTAAATTATTAAAGAGGGGGCCAGAGAGGGAGAGATTTCATGTTGAATCACATGTCAATGGAAAAAAGCATACTGGGCCTGAGAGAAGAGAATCTATATAGCTCAGGGTTGATCTGTGGAGTCTCGGATGCTGTCTGAGCTTAGTGATTTGCTTACAGATGTTTCATTACCCAACTAGAGAATAGAGAATAGGATTCCACACACTGGCTTGCCCCACTCATGATGCTGACTGTTTGCAATGAAGAGCTTCACTTCCTTATAAAGGCTCATCATTCATAGAAGGACTTGGAAAATAAGAACCTTAATTAACAAACTAACTCCATGAACAGAAACAATATTCACTGCAGACAGTGACCATTTATATATCTGAACGGGAACAAAAGAAGAAAGATGTTAGCATGCTGTAATAGTAATAATACTATTTTCTGTCCTGTTCCTGTACATTTTTGGAGTGTGGTCTATGACCAGTACATACAGAATATACATAAGATCAGTGCTTTTTTTCTTAAAAAAAAAAAAAAGGTGTCGGAACTCACACACATCATACACCCCGCCTTGCCTACCCTACAAGGTTCCATCCAAAAAAGGTGCCGGAACTCCGTTCTGGGTGTTCTTTGAGAAAAAAAGCCCTGCTTAAGATTATACAAGTTTTTCACATGTTCAAACTGCTGGGGAGATGAATCTATGTGGGATTGTTTCAAGACAATTGCAATCCTAATGCAACGTACCGTGTTTCCCCGAAAGTAAGACCTACCATGAAAATAAATCCTAGTTTGATTTTTGAGGGTGAGCCTAATATAAGCTCTACCCTAAAAATAAGCCATAGTTTTGGGGCAAGGTGCATGCCTAAAAATCAGCCAGGCCTCCCATGGATCGACACTTGCCTCGCCAGCCCACTTCTTCTGCGGCCGAAGGAGCAGCTTCATTCTGCAGCTGAGAATGGAGCTCTGGCCTGCATTTTGCAGTCAGGCCTTTCTGGAAAGCCTCTGCAGCTGAGAAACGAACTATGGTAGCTCAATTCTCAGCTGCACAGGCCTTTCCGGAAAGGCCTCTGACTGACAAATGCAGGCCGGAGATCTATTCTCAGCTGCAGAATGAAGCTGCTCCTTCAGCTGCAGAAGTGGCCGGCTGGGGAGGGGGGGCTCTCGGTGCCGTGGCGGTGAGGTGAGTAGAAAAGACACGCCCCCAAAATAAGACCTGGTGCCTCTTTGGGAGGCAAAAAAATTAAGACCGGATTTTATTTTCAGGAAAACACGGTAGTGGTTTTTAACGCATGCCTATAACTTATTTTGCCTAATAGTCATTTGATGCAGAGGCTCCATTAAATTCAGGACTACACTCACTTTGGGTCTACATAACACATTTAAAAAAAATACCAAGAAAATAGGTTATATAATAAACACATACAACTGTAAATGTAATGTCCTTGTAGAACAGATGTCTAATTTAAAAGCTCTGAAGCAATCAGATGGCCAGAAATGTTGACAACTAGAGGTATACAAAACAGTTTGAAGATAAACCATTGTGAGTAATCTACACTCAAAACAAAGCACAAAAGTTCTGAGCAGTGCTGCTATTTAGCATTTCATCCTTTTTGAGCAATGTGACTAGACATTACTCTAGGCTCAGTTAAGTATCTTTTTGTGCTTGGAAGATATTTGACAGGACAGTAACAAATTTGACAACATCATACAAAAGGGACAAAGAGAAGAGATTTGTCCATCAGATTTTAAGGTGCAGACTAACTCCAATAATTCAATCTAGAAATAAGTGGTATGTCATCATAGCTAAGTCTGTTCTAAATAAAAATAGTGTGGACACACCAGCTTAAACTGAGCAAAAACACACAAACTAGGTTTAAGCCTTTTTCAAGGGACACAGACAGTAAAGTATAGATGGCAAACAATAGTTTTAAGAATGTTTTTTTTAAAAACATGCATGAGTCGAATAATTATTGTTAAGTACATACTGGAAAAGTTATTATATAAATTTATATATAAATTTATTTTTAATTTTGCTAAAATCTCAGTTGTGTATACTAGTCAGTAACATTTATTTAATAAGCATAATACAAAATTGAAAATTGTTTATTCAGTCTGTATTTGTATAGCACAACATATTTGCGCTGAGTCATTTTTGTATGCATTTGAAAAAAAGACCATGCATAGCTTAATAGTATGTGAAAATATGCAAATCCCAAATAAGAGTTTAATTTGCCAATTTATCTTTGTACTTACCAGCCTAAAAACTGAAACAAAGAAGTTATTTCAAATTGCATGAGAAAAACTGAAAGCACAAATATGAAAACAGATTTTTATTCACTTATGACGCAATAGGAATATCTTCATTTTTTTTATTTTAAAAACTACTGCCATAGTCTATTGTCAACCAGTCCCTTAATGGAAGTTTTTTTAAAAAAAAATTTATAATGAATTATATCTAACTCCAAAAGTGCTTATTATAATTTAGATTCCACAATGTAAACCAATACTGTGGTACCTGGATAACCATCATTAATTGGGTCTGGGAGGCAAGATTAGTAGTAAAAAAACCAAGTACCAAACAAACAGGAAAGGGCAGAGAGTCATGAGGCAGCTGACAGCCGACAAGTTCTAGCTTGCATGTCAAGTTGCAAATAAATAACAAGTATTGGGATAAACTTTTCATGCCAAAATGCGTTGAGTACCAAATTTCAAAGCAGTTGAGCACCAAGATACCATTATATATGGTAACATGGTTAACTCTAAATCAGCAGAAACACTAGTTTAATAGTAAAAATCAATACAATGCTCACGATTGTTACTTTTCAGCTTACAACAACTTTTATTTAAAAAGAGAATATTGAATTAATTAAACATAAAATAATGATAATCACTTCCTGGCTACTTTAATATCTGCCTAGTTTCTTCTTGCAAGAATCCAAAATACTGGATAAATCTGTAAGCAGGAAAGAATACTTTCAGGTATCCTAAAAATGTTGCAACAGTTGCTACTAATATATTATTATTTGAAATGTTATGTTACCTCATAAGATAAATATAAGCAGCCTCATTCTTGCCTACTTGCTGAAAAAAGACAGTATTAAATTTGAAGACCAATACAGAATATTGTCAAAGCATTTCTCAGGTCGAAAAGAATAATCAAGCAATTTTCAGGTACACCCTGCAACACAAAATAAACAGCAAGTAGCTATTCATAAAGATAAGCACCTTTTCAATCTACCATTATATCTCTTTGTATTTTGAATCAACTATATGAGAACTTAAAAGGGTCTTTTAAGCAACTATTATAGAATATTCAATAGAATCAAGACAGCTTTAGACTGAGTTATATATACTGTTGCAACCTAACTCATTTAAAAGCCAAAAGTTTCTAAACGCTACTTTGTTATGTAAAATTCTGGCCCGAAACTAAAGAGATGCTGATAATATGGGACAAAAGAACCAATCCTCTTCCTCTCACTCACTGATCCGATCCAAAACATTTGGATTATGGGTATTGATTTAGGAAGTAATAAAAGCCACTTTTGACTTTACAACTGAAAAAAAATAATCAAGAAACATAAATGTCTATGACTTCTAAGTGATGCAATATTCTGCTAGTACTTATTTCAAAGATGATGCCAATCCATAATACAGATAACTAACAGTACTTAGGCAGAGATTAAGTTACTTGTTAAGGTAATGACAGGGAGAAAATATTTTGTAGATAGGTTTGAATTTCTTTTCTGAAAGATAGGAGAAATGAAATTTTATGAATTGTAAATGCAGTGTTGTTTTGTTTTGACCTCCAAGGTTAAGATTCAGATCTGTACAATATATTATAATTTTGGAAAACATTTCTAAATCTAATATTGTGCACCAGTTCCCTCCTTTCCTGGATAGGGAGTCCCTCCATTTGGTCACTCATGGCCTGGTCATCTCCCATTTCAACTATTACAATGCATTCTACATGGGACTACCCTTGAAAAATATCCAAAAGTTTCAGCTGGCACAGAATGTGATCGTAGGTGCAAGCCTGGGTACCCCAAAAAACAGTGCATGTAATACTTTTGCTGTGCAAGCTGCACTGGGTGCCAGTTTGCTTCCAAATCCAATTCAAGATGTTGGTTATGACTTTAAAAGCCCTACAAGGCATGGGCCAGGTTACCAATGGAACCATCTTTTGTCCCATTGCATCAGCCTGTCACACCCAATCAGGCAGGGAAGGTATGTTAACGAATTCACACTGGCAGGGTCCAAGAAGAGAACTTTCTCTGCCATTGCCCCCACCCTATATAACAGGGGTGTCAAATTCGCCATGTCACCTGAAGTGTCGTGATGTATCACAACTCTTTTTGCATTGCCAGCAATGGGGTAGGTGCGGCTTCGTTATGATGAAACCGGCTCACAGGCCGGCAGTTTGAGACCCCTGCTCTAGAACATTCTCCCTCAGAGGTAAGGCATGCCCTCACTCTGCTGGCTTTTTGAAACGGTGTGAAAGGTCTTTATGGCCTCGTTTGAGGCTCACAAAAGAGCAGCAGCTGTGAGCCAGGTTAGCTCCCAGAAGACCCTCTCCCTTTCTTTTAACTAACTTTTAAGATTAATCGTTCTTGCCTCTTTTAAAATTTTATATATTGTTTTTGTGTTTCAACCTTTTATTTGTGCACTACCCTCTGTGAGGAAGATGGGCAGTTTCAAAATTTGATAAATAAAAATAAATAAATTTTATATTTTAAACAAAACAGATATGTTAGTTTCAATAGAAATAATCATATTAGTCTTCTACAAAAAAGAATCTTTATAGATCTTAAAGATTAACCCATTTATTATTGCATAAATTCTGGTGCACCACAATATATGAGATTTTAGTCCCTCAGGAAAAATATAAGGTGGTTAATTGTTCATTTACTGAAGAATCAAAAATATATTTTGTAATGTACAGAGGATTGTTTTACATTTATTACATGTGTTGTAATCATACAGTACTTTATTTTGTGTTCCCAGCATTTCAGAAACTGAAACTGCATACAACTTATTTTCAAAGAGAGAAAGAACAAAGCTTAACCTATCTGCAGGTAATCATTACACCTTGATGTGCAAATGAAGCTCAAGAAACATGTCTGTTTCAATAGTCAACTCCATAGTATGTGCATATAAATATGCTTTATTAACTATAATAGACTTGCATAACCTGTTATACAACATTTCTGTTTGAAGAGATGGGTAAAATAGAATAAATTATTTACTACTTTACTGCATGTGCTAAGTTCATCATTATACATTTTAAAAAATAAAATAAATGAAAATCTAACAAGATAATTAAGGCCAGATAATGTGGAAGGAAATTTGGAATGCTTAAAATAAAAGTGAAGACTGATGTACAAGATATATCATAAAGACAAAATGAATTAAGTTGTTGAAGAACAATATTTTAAATATCCCAAAATGACAACCATGTAATTTTTTCTTATCTTTTCAGCAATATTTGCACCTTAGTAAATAACAGGCTTCATACTTCAAAGAGATAGGAAGCTTATTAAGTAACTGATTACTTAATATTTAATTAAATATGACTGAGTGGTTCAAGATGACATTCTACTGAAAACTCAAAAACACTGTCATCTTTTTTCCCCTCATTGTATGTCTTCAAACAGTTAAACTGAATTTCTTCTATGGCAAAAGAAACAGCTGCCTGATACTATGGATGCCAGTAAAACTCTCCCAATCCAACAACAGGAACAATATGAACTTCAAGAGCTCGTAGCAATTTGCCTCACACACATATATATAAACAAACCTGACCCCAAAAATAATCTTAGTTATCCACAAGCCATTCTTGTTGGCAGACATTGAGTGCAGCTGGTAACAGAGAAACACATTTTGTCTGATTCTATAAGTAATATACACTTAGAAAAATTTACAACCACTGATACCCTTCTTAAAATTTAACTAATCCTTTTCACCCTAGTTGGCTGTATCATGAAACCTTCTAATAACTACTTCCAGTTTTAATTCTGTTTTATGAAGTACTTTTTTTTAATTTGTCTGGAATCTTCTACTATTCAGCTACATTAGATTATCACAAGATATAGTTACTATCAGAAATGGTTAAAAACACAATCCAGATCTTTTTCTCCATATTATACCTAATACATTTCCATTACATATAAATCAGTTATGTTTTTTTCCTAACCCTTCAGCACTGTAATTGATCCCTCTGTGTGGGCACACTTGCCATTGCCCCAACCTTGCCTCCCCCCGTGACCCCCTCCTCTCCAGCAGCCCCCCTGAAGACTCGCCCTCAAGGAGCAGTGCAGCTAAGGACATGGCAGCCAGGCAGCGTAGACAACACTCTGCCTTCACACCCCATCATGCAGTTGATGCTGCAGGGTACAGGCAGAGGGTGTGGCTACCATAGCGCTGCTGGGCTGCCTGGGCAATCTGTGGCGGGCCCTGGAGGCAGTGAGTAGTCCTGTGGGCAGGCGGGGTGGGGAATGGGGGGCAGAGCGGGAGTGGGCAGGGGGGTGGAGCGGGGGTGGGGCCAGTTTTTGGGCACTCGGTCTCTAAAAGGTTCGCTATCACTGCCATATGCCAAATAAATAAAATAAAATATAACAATGAGTGTTGGTGGAAACCTAATTAGAAAAGAATTCGACAAATGCTATAAATGTTGCTTCTATTTTCCATATTCAATAAAAAGTGTGCCTTATTTATACAAAATTGCAAAAAGCTATTTGTGAAAGGTACTGAAAGGTATTGTAGTTCAATTTGAAGATTTCCCAACCATAATCAAATCATAACACGTGAGGGATGACAATGTATGATTGGTTAAACCTACAGCTAACAATGCACTCAGTGGTATAAGACTTATTGGTTGGTAATCATGGTAATCTGTCCCAAACAAATTCTGAATAATACTACCATGCCTGGAGCAGCCAAAAATACCAATGTTGACAGCTACCAGGCACTAGTGAAAAGTACTGACATGGGCACCTTTGTTGCAGTGTTGGCAGCTACCAGGGCATTGCACAAACTTGAACTACTGGATGACATACACTTACTTGTTTGAGATGGCATAGCTGCAGAGGTAGAAATAGCAGTTGGGCAGTAACCGATGGACATTCTTTTCAACCTTCAAAGCACTGTCAAGCAAGCACAGCTGACCCAGCATGAGCATCCACAATGCAATAGGGTGAGATATTAAAATGACAGCCAGAGCTGCACTGCTGTAAATAACATTTTTTTATTTACTGTTACATTATAAGCCACCAGCAGCATTAGATAAGGAATTAGATGATCCAGGGCCATCTTCTAATATTATATGTAAAGCTTAGCTGAGCAAAACAGAGATTGCTGCTAACTTAAAACAGAATAACACAGCAAAACATGACCAAGTCACTATGCAGACATTGAAAGCAGAGGGGTCTGTAATAGTTGATTATATTCACATACCTATTCTCTATCATATAGAAAAAATAGGCTTAATTCAGTTGGAAACTTCTTGTTACTGTGAACATGTTTGCAAAGAATAATATACCATATGAAAGCTATCATGGAATCAGCCTCATGTTTATAGCTAGAAGGTTTCTTGCGTAGATCAGCAGAGTACACCTATAACCAATATAAAAATCTTCTATAGGAAGAACAATGCAGCTTTAGACCATGCCATAGCTATGTAGACAGATTTTCACTCTCATACCACTTTTACTATATATAAGAATGGAAAGCTTCATTAATTAGTTTATTAATTTCAAGAATGCCTTTGGTAGCATCCACCAGGGCTCTAAATGAAAGGCTCTTTTAGTGATTAGCATACCCAGCAAAATTGTCCTAGTCATTACTATCCTTTGTGACAGCATCCCTTGCAGGTTTGAAGTATATGAATATAAATCCAGTCCCTTATAGTCAAAACAGGGTATATACTACCAGTATAAACATTGTTGTTCAATGTAGTGATAGTCGGATAATGGGCAAAAGCTTATCTGGATATACAGGAATTCAGTGTAATGCAGATGAGTTAAACTTCAAATGATAATACACCAATGATATTGTTTCCAATGAGGAATTAGAATTAAAGACGCAGGGATTAGTAAACGTTATAAACAAAAGAGCATAGAATGGACTATGGGTAAAGTGGGAAAAAGACCAAGGCCATGTGAACTGATGCCAATTAACATTGCCCTCAGATGTGTGCCAACTATACAAGTGAATGAATTTAAATACATTTAATTGCATGCACTGGCTGTATACAAATGGATTTTGCCAACTTACAATGGTGGCTCTGAAAGAAGAAAAACTTTGGCTTCAAAATAAAGGTTCAAATATTTCATACATCTGTCATGCCAGGGTTGTTATATGCAGCAGAAAAATGGACACTGTTTGCTCAGGACCTGAAGAAGTTGAAAGTGTTTCAGAAGAGTTGTTTAAAGACAATCCTTGGCATCTCCTGTGTGATTTATGATGGATGATGATTCAATAGCCATGTGATCAACACTCCATAATTGAGAATAAAAGGTGGCAATCACATTTTCATTGTTTTGAGTATCCGGATGTAGCATGCCTATAGAGGTGACAGTGGAAAAGGCAACATGTACTTGGCTGGAAAGCAACACCAAATGAACTCAAAAGACAAACCAGATAGAATCTGAAGGATGGCAATTACACTCGAATCTCACAAAACTTGAAGGATCTGCTAAAGACAAATAACACTGGAATGGCATTGGAGGGATTATTACCCATGGCTACCACAACTCAGCAACAGTCTACAATTTGTAGGAACATTCTGCCAACGCACGAATGAATGATGTGAAAGGCTCACACTCTGCTCATAAATTTAAGCTGTGTAGAAACCAACAAACAATGAATGGAAACTTCATTATGGTCTTAGATCACAGTACAACTAAAATGCTGTCAGCATTTTAACACAGATTAATAATAAAAGATAGCAGTATAAAAGAACACAAAGTCGATATACTTTCAACTCAACTGCTATTTCAGGACTCAATTACATGAATATGAGAAAACATTGTAGCTGGGGGGAGAGCTACAACTATATAACTTGGAGTCTTTGTCTGCTAATAGATACTAAGTGTAAAATTTATCAGATGGTCTGAGAAATTGTTTAATATAGGCTAGATTAACCAGTAGAAAATGAAAACTGAACATTAGTTGACAAGGTTATGCATTCCCATGGTTTTATAAAAAGACAAATTTAAAATATGATTAAAAAAGAAATCTACAGACAAATCCTAAAGTGACTTTGTCTTATACTGGAATTAAGAGAAGCAGGAACAGCCAGGTATAGAAATTTCTCACACATCCATTAAAGAAAAAAAAACTTTTCTGTTGTTCAAGATTTTATATTTGTGGTGAAGAAAAATTCAATTGTGAAAGGCCTGACAGAATTTATGAAGGATTAATAATTTTATTAGCTGTTTTAAGGATGGATTCAAATACTTTTTATCAGATTTATTTTTGTTAGTCACAGGTATGGCATTTTTAGGTTGGAGAAAAATAAAACAACAAACTGAAATGTCCAGTTTTCTTGCATCCATTATAATGAATTCTAATGTTAACTTTTTTGATTGTTTAAAATGAGAAGCTACATAGGAATATTTAGAAAAATAACTTCCTTTAATGCCCTTTCCTTTTTATCCTTCCTTCCTCTCTTCCTTTCCTCCTTCCATTCCACTCTTTTCATGGTACACCAAAACCCGTGCTCCTCCCTAAATCTACTGGCCTCCAGTGTCATGGCTTGGGTAAAGAACCAGCTCTGCATAGCCTTGTAGAAGCCCAAAGATGGGGCAGGGAAGAACAATGCTATCAGAACTCATGAGGGAGGTTGTTCCACAGGGCAGGAGCATCTTGAAATTATTTGCACATGCAAGGGATACATGGGAGTTATTTGAATTAGCAGCAAAAAAAAACTACAGCCTGTGGTTTTCTTCTCATCGGAATATAATTTACAAAGAATGATTAATACAACCTAGTCCTGCTTCAGGTACAAAGCCAGAGGCGATAACTTTGGACCAATCGCTTTTTCTCAACCCTAGGTCAGAAGCACTGAAAAACCGCTTCTGAAAATGCTGTCAAGTAAACTGTAGGAACTAATCCAGGCAGTCACTGACTCAAAAGCACTTTAAAAAAAAGTAGTACAATCACGAAGATGAAACAATTTAATTCAACAGATTTCAAGTAAATGCTTTAAAAAGCTAGCATTTTTTTAATTACTTAACAGATTGAGCTACATCCAATGATATATGATCTCACTTCCATCTGTGGAACAGGCTGTTCCCCACCCTTTTCTTCCAGTTCTGCTTCAAAAGGCCCAAACCCTTTGGAATACACTGATGTATCAGAAATTTCAAAGGAATGGATGGATAAAATAACTGTGTATTCATTGCAGACAGATTATTAGATATAAGTCCCTCTCTGAAGGAGATGGGCAGTACAGAAGTGTGTGTGAGTGTGTGTGTGTGTGTGTGTGTGTGTGTGTGTGTGAGAGAGAGAGAGAGAGAGAGAGAGAGAGAGAGAGAGAGAGAGAGAGAGAGAGAGAGAGAGAGAGAGAGAGAGAGAGAGAGAGAGAGAGAGAGAGAGAGAGAGAGAGAGAGAGAGAGAGAGAGATGGATAGTTCTCACCTATGCAAAAGTAAACAGTTTGGCCCCAGATTTCTCCATTAGCAAACAAAGAGGCCAGTGGAAATGGGCTCAGATCCAAAAGAGAGGGACATCTAATCTGACTGCATCACTTCAATGGAGAAAAAGGAAAAGGAATTTTGAACCTTGATTTTTCTATATGTAGTATATACGTTTGATACACAAGGGTCACTGGAATTCTTTCACACTGGCTTTATAGCTTTGTTCCACAAACCTAGATTATCTGAGCTTTTATGTCCTTGGAATTCTACTTAAGATTTTTTGCATTGCTACAGAGGGAATCCAGACAATTACATTTCTTAATCTTTCTGTAAACATTAATTTTTCTTCAAATCTTTGTGGTTAAAGGAATTACCAATGGTACAATGTGGTGAAACCACTTTATTTACTTATTCAATTTATATAGTCACCCAAGCTCACATACATGTCTCTGGGTGGCTTACAAAATTAAAACATAAACAATATCAAAAAAATCCAAAAGGTTAAAAATAACCGTATAAAACTTAAAAACATTAAAGCAATAAAAAATAATTCAAAAACCATACGAGAGCACACAGTCAATGCAGAATCTGTACAACCATGCTATACATTTCACACCACCACTATCTGGTCTGAACCAAATTTCAAAGCCAGGACTTCCTTTCAGGCCTTTTTGGAAAGCCATCAAGGTTGGGGCCAGCCTGACCCTGAAAGGAATGATGTTCTACCTTGGCTCTTTTATGACTCGTGGACTTCAATTCCCAGAATTCCTGAGCCAGCTTCTGGGTGAGCACAGCGGCAGAAAAGGCTCTCCCTCCTGGGTTCCATTAGGTGACATTGTCTATTGGATAGAACCTGCAACATGCCCCTCCTGCCATATCTGAAGTGACAGAGAAAATGTGACAGGAATCAGAAACTGCAGGGTTTGCTTAAAGCAGGGTGTCAAACTGCCGGCCTATGGGCCGGGTGCGTCACACGGAAGCCACGCCCACCTCATTGCCGGCAATGGCAAAACCGTCCCAATATGTTGTGCAATGTCACATGACGTCACAAGTTTGACATGTCTCTCTCTCTCCTGTCTTACTATGCCAGCTGATACCGTTATAGCAGCATTCAATATTTCTGTTCCGATTCAGTATGAGACAAAAATACAGTTAACGTGCAGAATATTTCAGCTTTAAAAATAAGATCAAACTCTTTCTTACATAAAATAAATCTTAAACAGCACTCCCACATTTCTTCCAGAATGCTTTAAATGTCATTTCAAGGAAAGGAGGGGAAAGCTGTCAAAGGAAGAAAGAAATTGGCCACTTCAGAGCCATAAAACCTCTTTCGAAATCCAGGTGGTATTTCCCTTCACCTGAATTCAAACTGTGAAAAGTGAGAGCTTAATCAATGACCATTCTTTCTTTTCCCAATACCTAACTGCAGCCACCTGAGCCAGTAAGCACTATGAAAGCGAAATCATAATTCATGGTACTTTATCTAAACTCATGCTTAGATTTCAAACGTAAACTTTACAGTATAGAGAAATAATGTTCTTTGGTCTCTAATATACAAAGCAGTGACGTAGATATTCAAATTACTAAATACTTAACAACTATTATTCAATCTGGAGTATTCTGCTTTAGAAAAATATTTGTTAAGTGTGACTTTTTATGCAGGCAAATTTCTCATACAACTTATAGAACCAAAATAGAGCTTCCTCTCTAGCTCACTTCAATATCGACTTTCAGCAGTACTAGAAGGAAAATACAATTTTACCATTTTGGACTAAATATCGTATCTAAATTTGAAGAAACAAGGATTTAGCCCATGCATTTCAACAGCCCTTTCTATATGATTCTATGTCCTGATCTTGTAATTCTCCTTGTATTTAACAGACCTGACAGAATATAGGAAGATTAGATCAGTCCAACTCCTATTACTGGAGGTCAGTAAGAGAATTACAAAATTATTATCACTGTTGTAGTGCACCTATTAAAACAATACTAGCCTATGATACTACTTATCCACATATAAGGTTCACTTTCTTCCCCTTTTATTTATTTATAATCATGTTTTATCTTGATATTTCTGTATCAGCTATATAATTCTGTATAATCTTTGACAGAAATAAATTCTACAGCAAGAGGAGGCATATCACTATTATAAGCAAACTCTTCTACTACTTAATAGTTCTTATGCCAAAACAACCCCGCTAATACCGATTTTCCTTTTTTAAAATTTCAACCTGTTGATGTAATGGTGTTGAATTTAAGAAAGAAGCTTTTGCATTTGACAGCCTTTTAAATTTATACAGACTGGACAATATCCTCCCTTAATTTCTTCTTCTGCATGCTAAACAAGCTTGGTGCCTTTAAATGTTCCCAACAGGCTTTGATTTCTTATTATTCTGCTGTGAATTATCTGCAACTCTTTATGACCCTTTTAAAGAATGATGCTCAGAACTAGACACAATACTTTTAGTACAACTTAACCTCTACAGAGTATGATAAAATATTAACTCCTATGATTTGGATGAAATGTTTCTATTACTACAACCTAACATTAAACTGCCCTTTTCAGCATCTCACTATTTGCTTAAAGTATCTCCTTAAATAGTCCTGAGGAAAATTTTCTATCAACTTAAATAACTGCTAAAGAAATGTGGTTATAACATCCGAGAGATTTATCAAATTTTGAACCTTCTATCATTAATATAACTTCTAAAAAGGAAAGGTAATTCTTATGTAAAGACAATATTTTTACTGGGAGGACAAATACAGCACATATATTTTCATTCACTATTATTTCATAACCTAGGCTTAAGAATAAATGAACATACATTGTGTTTATTCTCCTTTTTATCATTTGTGAGAAGCAAATTTATCTCCTTTGCCTCAAATAGACTATAACAGTCCTCAGTCTTATCCTTCTGTTCTCATTATATTTTATCATTTTTTCTATCTTTATCTTTAGATTTATTAGGCACTCAACTTTAACACATAATCCTTGCTTGCAATGACCCTTAAATTGTAAAATATGTCAATATTAAAGCCATCAAATTAAATTGCACTTGTCAAGATTAATTTGAGAAATTCAAAAAATGTATTTTAATATATTCTTATTAATATAAAATACAATTTTAAAAAGTGCAGTGAAAAAGAAGTACCGGTATAATAGTGTTTTAAATTAATTTTGATTACAAATTCAAATTTTTATTACGTGTTTTTTTTAATCTAAAAGGTGACATGATGCCAAAACCCGGAACTTGTTTTAGCACACAAAACAGGTTGCGTATTATCGATTCTATCCTTCAGTTATAACTGATGGTGAAAAGGAATAACTGACATACCTTTAGTAGACGTCACCACTGTATACCACAACACATAACATAAGACAATAAGGACATGTGTTTCATTCTTCCTGAACTGCTGTGTCACCCAGAGAACTCCCAAAACCTTCCCTGTGAGGTAAAAGGGAAGCTGACTGAAAAAAATGGAAGATATGGGTTTGAAAATACAATACACTAAACAAATTAGGAAAAATATATCTGTATATTCTACCCAAATACAAATCATTAATGAGATAACTATTTGTCCTTTGAAACCAGCCATAATATTCACTGCACTATGTCAATGAAACATCCTTACAATATTTCCCATGTAGTGGATCTGTGCAAACAATTCAATGACAGAGAAAAAAGAGAAAGAGAATGTGCACACATGTTGCCCCTCCAGGGGAACAGGGCCAACAGTGATTGGTTGTCAAGGAGGTATACTCTACACCAGGGGTCCCCAACCCCTGGTCCATGGACCAGTATCAGGCTGCAGCATGTCAGCAAACAGTACGCACAAACAAGCAAAGCCCCATCTGTGGGATGCAGGCAGCACACAAACCATGCACCCTCCAATCCACGGAAAAACCTTTCACCACGGAACCGGTCCCTGGTGCTCAAAAGGTTGGGGACCTCTGCTCTACACAATCCCAAAACTTCTGCACACATATACAATCTCATATATTCAAGCAGATAAACAAGCAGAATCCACTATGCAGTCACAAATGTCTCCTGTATGTCCACAGATTATAAAGTAAAAGGAAACAAAGAAAAAATATTACCAAAGTACAGAAAAAATATACAAAGTCTGAATCATAGAAAATGGTACTGTACATCTTGCATTTATCTAGGATCGTTTGCTTTAAAAGATATTAAGTAATTTCCTATTTTTTCTGGCATTCGGCATAAATTTTTACAAACTTTGGAGGAGGAATCTAGCCTCTCCAAAATTAATCTTTATGTTGCTCTAAGTACCTCTAATTTACCAAGATTCAGATTAGGCTAATTAGCCATTACTAATGCCTTTGCTGAATCAGCAATTCAGCATCTTTACTCTTCCTTCAGAGGATACCAAGAGACAGACATAGATAATACTATTAGCTAGTGTGGAGGATTCTAAAACTCCAGGGTTCTACTAAGTCCTTCAGGCATTACAAAAATATGCACTTATGTAATTCTCATAACTATTACTTACATAGCAATTAACCTATGGATTCTCACATTTAACAGATAGCACGCTAGTACAATTTCAAGTCACTAATTTATTTAAATATGCTGGTCAAAATATTAAAATTAACTTATTAAACCTCACTATTTTGAGTTATAGAATATATTCTGAACAGATTTTACTTTATAAAAAACTATGCCTAAAGAGAGAGAAAAAGAATTAATACCAAATGCCTCGCCTTTTGTATGAAACCATTACATGTGTCAAGAACTTTCAGGATACTTAAAAATTATATTTTTTACCACTAATAAAATGTGGTAAACTCCATGGATTTCTGTACTGCTGATTCCACATAGATTTCCAGAGTACACATAAATTCACAAAATCACAGTTTGAGAAGGGAGACTTCCAAGAGTTCTGTTGGACTGGAGCAGCATATAATCCTCAATTAGTAAGCAACTAAGTAAATAAAATTATAGAGACTTAGTTAAACTCCTGGTCAACGCAAGATCCATTAGATAATTAAAAATTAAGTATCTTGCTACAGAAAATCTGTCTTAATTTGTTTGAATTTGTATTTCACACAACGTTTCAATGTTTAAGAAAATTATTTTATAAATAAGTTTGAAGTCAGATGAGGCATATCATAGCTTACACAGTTAAATGTTAAGCTTTATATTGTCTCATTTTCTGTCTTTAAGGCATAAACTGCTAAGAATTAAATTTAAATGTTACTCAGCCAAACTTTCAAATTGTGAGATAATTTCTGTAAGTTGTATTTCAAAGAGACCATGTAACTTGGTTTTATGAATGAATTTATGTATTTTTGACCTCTATTGACCAAATATAATTTTAATATCATTTTAGTGAAACTTTTTTTTAAAAAATAAAAACTTATACAAACTAATATAAAGGAAGAAAAAGAAAACAAAAAGTGCAAGAAAAGAAGTTGAATAGGAAAAAAAGAAAAAAGTGGCTTCCAATAATTTTCACAACAGTTTAAGTGCAATTATATTTTAACCTCTCTAAAGCAACATCATACTTTTCTATTAGCATGTCAAGGAAAACCTCAATGAGCAACTAGAACAGACCATTATACCAGAGAAGGGGCGTTGTCTTACCTGAACACCTTTTCTCAGCACGGAGATGGAGAATCCACCAATGGGTTTACTCTGTCTTCCTGCCCAATCAAATCAAGTCAGCCAAACCTGCTACGCCTGTCCTGGACTAGGGTGTCCCAGTCTCGACGTGGGCAAAGCCATTGATGACAGTATGACGTGTTGGCTCACAGAACTTAACCCTAGGTCTAAAGAACCTGCAAGGGTGGGAGTGGATTCTCCATCTCTGTGCTGAGAAAAGGCATTCAGGTAAGACAATGCCCCTTCTCCAGCACAGGAGATGGAGAATCCACCAATGGGACATACCAAAGCCTACTGTCCTGTGGGAGGGAAGCAGCCAGGTCCGGTGTGACGCCTCAAGGTACAACCTGTTGGAGAACTCTCCTGCCAAAGGAGGCCTCCGCAGAGGCGAACCTGTCCAGTTTGTAGTGTCGGATGAAGGGTGAGGGTGAAGACCACATAGCCGCCCTACAAACATCCTCAATGGACGCCTGAGTGGCCCATGCCACAGAGGTAGCTGCACTTCGTGTTGAGTGGGCCGTGATACAATGCGGAACTGGCAAGGAATCGGACTTGTATGCCCCCGCAATGCAAGCCCTGATCCACCTGCCAATCGTGGAAGCAGACACCTTCCAACTCCTGGAAGAAGAGTGGAAGGAAACGAAGAGGGCCTCAGAGTTGCGGAAGGCAGCCGTCCGTTTGATGTAACAACGGAGCGCCCTACGAATGTCCAGAAGATGCCACTGCCGTTCCAGATCATGAGACGGATTAGGGCAGAAATCTTGAAGTACGATTTCCTGAGCCCTGTGGAACAGAGAGTTAACCTTAGGGACAAAGATAGGATCTAAACGAAGGACCACCTGGTCCCGGTGAAAGATGCATAAGTCATCCCTGATGGAAAGTGCTGCCAACTTAGATATCCGTTGTGCGGAAGTGATTGCCACCAGGAAGGTGACCTTGAGAGACAAGGGGCGCAGAGCACACATCCTGGTGAGGGCCTGTAGGACCTGTGGCAGTTCCCAAGAGGGATACCTATGCACCACAGGGGGCTCTGCGTTTGTGGCACCCTTGATGAAATTATTACAGATACCTATTTATTAAACAATCATTGTTCTTCCAGAAAAATTGGTAGAAGTGTAATAAATACTAGCATGATCTGCAGCAGCAGATACCAGCAAAGAACTGACAAAAAAAGTGAACGGAAGCAAATACTTCATCAAACCCTCACTAAAGTGCATCAAAAACAAAGACAAATGACAATAAATGAAAATGAAATCATGGTCTCATTTGATGTTACAGCACTTTTTTACACCCATAGACCCAGAATTAGCCAAAGAATCCTTGATAGCACTACCTCATAGCATACCCAACCTAACCAAATACACCAAGACTGAAATACCTAGAAACATGGACCTTATCAATCTTTCCCTAACAACTTACCTTCAGATCAATAGATAAATGTATCAATAAATCAAAGGAACACCCATGGGATCATTGCTTTCAGGACTCATAGCAGAGACTGAAATGCAATGCCTAGAACAGGGACCCCCAACCTGTGGGCCGTGGCCCAGTACTGGCTACCAAGCCACGGGACAAGCTGGCCAGTGTACGTGCACATGCCCCCGCTTGCACTAGTGTCTGCAGATCTGTTTGTGCATGTTCATGGGGCTAGCGGCGGCAGCCAGCACCTGCGCAAACGGGGCTGTTAGCGGCCTGTTTCCTCACATGCATGCACAAATTTCCCAGCTGCTCCTATTCCCTCCAGGTGGCCAGCATGAAAAGGTTGGTGACCTCTGGCCTAGAATCTATGCCACTCCCACACATACAATCAAAAGTATGGATCTGATACGTAGATGGCACCTTTGTCATAATAAAAATGGACCAACTAGAGAACCCAAATGAAATTATCAATAATATCTTCAAAGAAATAAAATTCACAAGAGAGGAAGAATGCAATAACATACTACCCTTTCCTGATATCCTCATCAGCAAAAGCAGCAATGGCCAATTAGAAACACAAGTCTATCAAAAAACTACTCACGTCAATCAAGTGCTGCACTACCAAAGCAACACCAACATCTCACAAGAGAAGCTGTGTAGAAATATTATTTAGACAAGCTGCAGCAAACTTGAACATCAGAAAAAGGATCATCTATATAACATCTTCCAACAAAATGGATACTTATACAACTGTATCAAAAAGTGCCTGATCACTCAAACCCAATATAGTACAACCAGCAGTCAAGAAGTAAACCTCACCACAATCAAGGAATTACCAACTCAGACAAAAAAAGTAAACAACAGCCTAATCAAGAAGCTATCAAAATCACTCTCACCAAGACTGACAGGGCAAGCCATTAATATATAAAATGACAGCAAACCCCATTCCTGTCTAGCATGGATGTCAGTAACACCTTGTCTTCAAAAAAAAAACAACAACAACCAAAGTAGGAGAGATCAAGGACCTCACACTTTTCTTTCTATAATATATCCTGCCTAATCATCAAAGCCATAATGTTCAAGGTTTTTTTTTCATTTTTATGCAAAATGTCCATAAAACATAGCCACCAATAAATGTAGATAATGTCTTTTCTCTAATCAAAGAATACATCTCAGCAAGATCTGTCAATTTCATCAACCATTGCCTTATTGAATCTTTTCATCTCTGTGCATATAATAATCTCAATGCAGTAATCACATCTTGAAATCAAGTATGGTTCATATTGTTGTGTCTAAGCAAGCACGAGGGAAAGGTGGAATAGGTGCACTAATATCAGCCAGCTTCCTGTATAGATGAGATCTACTATTATTGGAGTTTCTACTGAGCTCTATGGCCTAGACCAGGGGTCCCCAACCCCTGCTCCGTGGACCAGTACCGGGCTGCGGCATGCCAACAACCGGGCCAAACAAGTAAAGCCCCATCCGCGAGATGCAGTCAGCACACAAAACCATGCCCTTCTGGTCTGCACAAAACCTCTCTCCAAAGGTTGGGGACTTCTGGCCTAGACATCATCTCTTTCTTAAAGAAAATTTTAAAAGTTAGGTTAGTCAAGGCTTCCAAAAAACTGCAAGTATTTGGTGACTAATAAAAAATTAATTTAGGGATACTTACAAATGATTTAAGGAGGAAGTTGGCATTTCACACTATTCATTTAGGAAACAAAAAGACCAAAACCCCTCTTGGCCAGCAATCAACACCCATATAAGCAGAGGTTAACACCAAGATTAATACTAAATAACAGTAAACAATAGCCTAATCAAGGAACCACAAAGAACACTCTCACCAGCTCTGAGAGGGCCACTTGTATATAAACAGAGAGCAAACCCCACTTTCTTCTAGCACTGATGATGTTACCCAGTTGGTAATGAAATGTCTTCAAGAAAACCACACTAGATGAGGACCCCACATTTAATTTACAATTAAGAACTATATGAATTGAGGCAAGAGTTCTGGTACGTATGACAGATTCATTAAGGATCTGAACAAAAATGCTTTCTTTCGGTTTCAACTACTTTATACAGCAAACCCTAATTGTAACACATACTAACTTACAATTAAAAGTACCTTATAACAAAAGATATTTATCAATTAACTTAGGATTTAAACAAAATCCCAAGAAGCAATTTTCCAGTCCTGAAAAAAGTATACACAGCAATGGCCTGCTGAAAGCATAGTCTGAATAGTAATTGTTCCTTAATTTGCATTGTTGGCATAATTTCCAGAAATTCATCCATTCGTCTGCATTTCCTTGTGCAATATCAAACAATTTTTGAAATTATTTCCTAGATTCAGGAAGAGAACTTGGAGGGGAGAAGGAAAACGAAGGGAAGTTTTGTTTCATTCTTGAGAATTCTATTCATTAACAAAATAAATTTCCAGATCTGAGCCATACAATATAATCCTCCATTCTGTGTTCAAAGTGTACCACTTCTTGAAGCAAATCTGTTTAATTAAGAGTCTTAAATGTGAATTAAGAGACCCAGTTTGGTCTAGAAGTTAAGGCGCCATTAGAAATCAGGAGACAGTGAGTTCTAGTTCTGTTTTAGCCATGACTTTGCTTGGATGACTTTTGTTGTGGAAACAATAGGAGGAAAGAATATTAGGTACGGTATGTTCACTAGTTATTTATAAAAACAATAGAGGCAAGGTATAAAAAAGTGTAAACAATTATTTTCTACAAAACTAATGATTTGTTATTTGTTAAATGGTGAGTGACACATTTCATAAAATGTCTGCAATATTTCCACTGCTTCTCTCCTATTTTTATCCTACACAGCACTCTTTATTATTGCAACTGGAATCTGATTGTGTAGGTGTCATAAGGATTTGCTGCATGTAATGATGACATATAATATTCAATAAAAATCTAAACACAAATACACTGCAATGTGACATAAAAATCTGGAATGAATAAGGACAAAATCTGACCCACAATTGTACTTGTAAGAGGCATGACTACTCTGTTCATTACAAAACCAACACATTCAAATTCTTCTAGCTTTCTTTTTCCCAAAGGGCAAAACAACAGCAGGGCAAATTTTCCACTCCTAGTCCTACCATGAGCTCATTTTTGTGAATTCTCAGGGTGTAGACGTGTATGTAAAAGACAAAGCACACAAAGGAATGCAGCTAACTAGCGCCAGAAAAAAAAATCTACTTTTATGATGGGGATATAAAACTGTTTCAGGATCAAGATGTGGAAGCGACATGCAAGGACTAGGAAATAGGTTAAGAATATACATGACCTTGCAAAATTACAAAGTTTACAATGCTATTTGACCATATATAAAGGATCTTGTTTATAAATGCAATTTATAATAAATTATAATTATAAACTATATAACATATTTTGTAATATTTTGCAGAATATTATGCTGATTTGAATATTTATCTTATATGAGTACAGTACTACTGAAGCTCTTAGAGTTGACTTACATGCACTGTATGTAACCCAGTGCAAAATTTAAGAGATTGCATAAAACTAAACTTCTATAGGAATCTGCCAATTTTGTGTGCTCAAATCTCCCAAGTATTTGCAGAGCTACACCCTAAGTCAAAGTATTTCTTAATTCCAGTGCAGCTACAATGGATATAAATAGTCTACAACCCGTTAAAATGCCAGTTTTTTGAGATGTGAAAAAATCAGACCAAGATAAAATCACTTCAGAATTTTTCCCATCTCTAATGTAATAAACTGTACAATTCAACTGAAAAATAAACGTAAATCATTTAGGGGGAAAACATACAATAACCTGGTTGTACAAGCATGCACACCCTTAAATTAAAGCATGACAGCATTCAGTCCTTTATGGTAGGAACTTATCAACATGGCACATCTTGACTTGGGAATCTTTACCCAGTCTTCCTGCAAAACACTCCTTGACTGACAACACTATCAAGGAGAGAAGCAACCTAGAACTAAGGAGGACAATCAACCAGTGGAACAAGCTGCCTCCAGAAGTGGTGAATGCTCCAACACTGGAAGTTTTTAAGAAGAGACTGGACAGCCATTTGTCCAAAATGGTATAGTTTCCTGCCCGAGCAGGGCGTTGGACTAGATGACCTCCAAGGTGCATTCCAACTTTATTATCATCATCATCATCATCATCATCATCATCATCATCATCTATCAGATTACTAGGGTCTCTCCTGTGCACAGCAATCTTCAGGTCATCCCACAGATTTTCAATTAGATTCAGGTCCAGGCTCTGGTTGGGCCATTCCAAATTTTGATCTTCTTTTGGTGTAGTCATTTTTTGTTGATTTGGAGGTATGCTTTGGGTTGTTGCTGTGTTGAAAGGTGAAATGCCTTTTCATCTTCAGCATTTTAGCAGAGGCTTACAGGTTTTGTGCCAAAATGCACTGATATTTGGTACGATTCATAATTCCCTCCACTTTGACAAAAGCCCCAGTTTCAGCTGAAGAAAAGCAGCCCCAAAGCACAATGCTGCCAGCACCTTGCTTCACTGTGGGTATGTGTACTTTTGATGATGCGCAGTGTTGTTTTTGCACCAAACATACTTTTTGGAATTATGGCCAAAAAAATTCAACCCTGGTCTCATCAAACTGTAACACTTTTATCAGACTTGATGTAGTTTTTTGCAAAAAAAAATTAAATAAATCTGAAATGATTTATCTTGGCCTGATTTTTTTTACATCTCAAAAACCTGGAATTTTAACAAAACTGTGTAAACTGTTTATATCCACTGCAATACCTGAATGTATTTGTTATGATCATGAAAGGATAAGGTTAAATAATATGAAAAATATTACTATTTATTCTCCAAAATAAAACTGACTTAAGTTTTCTATGTGAAGAATTCTCAGGCTTTCTGTTGAATATGGTATATACCACTGCACTGCTAAGCAAAAAAAGGAACTTTAAGATTAATGTGTTAGACCTAAGAGCTATGGAAACTGCTTGGTGATTAAAACAATCCTTTCTATAACTGACAATTATAGGCTTAAAAGAAAATTTAGCATCAAGTAATGGTATACTCACATCAACATCACTACAGTGGTCCTCGTTTAATGGATATGTGTTCATTCAAACTTATGGCAGTGTTGAATGAATGGTAATTGCAACCAGTCTTTGTACTTTTAGCAATTGCAGCATCTCCACATTTATGTGATCATGATTCAAGTGCTCAGTGCCCAGTTCACAATTATAATGTCACAGTGTTCCAAAGTCACATGGTCATAAAAATGTATGACCTTCCCGGTGGGTTTCCAACATGCAAAGTCAGTGGGGAAAATGGCAGGAAATTGCAAGTCACACGAGGTCTATTGCTTAACGGCCCACACAGTCCTCACTTAACAATGGCAACTGGGACAGCAGGAACTGCCATTGCTAAGTAGTTTTTCCACTTGCAACCATGTCACTTGACAACTGAGTTTCTGGTCCCAATCAGCACCATTAAATGAGGACTACCTGCAGTGCCAGGTTAGTTTTATGAACAACATGCAATATTACTTCTACTTGGAATATTATTTGCAGTGTCCATAGAAACAATTAATCATGTTCCATTTTTACAGTACAATATATTCTACGCCAACCAGTATGCCATCTAAAAATTTAAAACTTACCTAAGTCTAATAATTTTTAGTTCTTCGTTCTGTAAATCTCCTTCTGGAAAGCTATATACCTATTGCTTTTCGTTTTAGAGAAGGGTTATGCCATCTATGTTAACTAGATCACATGGTATACATAAGGAACAGATTTCAATATCAGGATCACAAATGGTTATCCTGATACAATGGAATAAATCCCTCTTCTGGAATTGAACTTTTATGAAACTAAAAATCTTTGGTATTAGACTGTAATCCTAAGGATTCAGCTGGATAACCTTATTCTAAGAAAACAGACTAATTCAAAAGTACAATAAAGATAACTGCTAAAGTGACGTCATTAGGTCTGAGCTTGTTTTTCAAAATTTGTCACTGAAAAAGTAGCTTTATGACCAGTTCTTTAACTTACAACCATTGCAGCATTCTCTCCATAACATGATCAATATTTGTGAGCTTCACAGCTGGCTTACGACAAGCAATTCAATGGAGAAGGGCAATAAGTTGCAAGTTATGGTCACATGTCACACTAAAGCAGCGGTTCTCAACCTGTGGGTCGCGACCCCATTTGGGGTCGAACGACCATTTCACGGGGGTCGCCAAGCACCGCAGTCTGCCATTTTTTTCCCTATCGTGATGCGGGCCGTTGCGCCACGTATGCGCGATGCGCCCCGTCGCACCGCGCATGCACGGGCCCGCCATTTTTTTTGGGTCGGACATTTTTTTTGTCAGCCATTTTTTCCCCTATTGCGATGCAGGCCGTCGTGCCGTGCATGCGCAATGCGCCCCGTCACGCCGCGCATGCGCGGTGCGGGCCCGCCATTTTTTTTGCGCGATGCGGGCCGGGGTCGAGCCCCAGAAAAGGTTGAGAACCGCTGCACTAAAGGATCATGTTGCTTAGCAATGGAGTTGTGGTCCCAATTGTGGTCATTAAGTGAGGACTTCCAGTGCATGTTAACAATACCAATATTTCTACAAAAAATTCAAAGGAATAAATGTTAACAAATATTATGTTAACATCAGTACAGGCTGTATTAAAATCAGAAAGTAGTGGTGATTGAAGACTTCAATTACTTTTATATTTGTCTGTCTACAAAGTAAAATTAAAATTAAAATTCCTCATTTACCTTACTGGAAACTTTCTCTTTCGGAGTCTGGAGGAAATATAATTAAGCAATCACTCTGGCCTTTAAAGAATTGATTTTAATATATTCAAACCTATGATAAGTATGATTTCATAGTAAGAAATGTTAACAGAAAGCAGAGCTCATCTTTCATGGGAGTGTCTTTAAAAAGGAGATATTAAAGGCAAAGTTGGAAAGAGTTCCAAAAAAAAAAAATGACTAACTCCTGAAACCTAGAAACAATTTAAAAATAAAATTAGAGAGATGAAAACAGGGTATGTCACTAAAAGGGTATGCTTACAGAGGGCCAACAATGGTAAGGATAATAATTTTTAGCTTCTGCTAAATTATTTTGGCAGAAAGTAAGGTAAAGGAGTCCCTGCAGATATTACTCCACTACTCACTGCCGACTGTAGGGGGACAGTGCTCATCTCCGTTTCAAGGGCCATTGAGCCAGCATTGTCCAAATATGTTTCCGTGATCATGTGGTTAACATAACATCACGGAGCACTGCTACCTTCTCACCAAAATGGTATCTATTTATCAACTTGCAGTTTTGCATGCTTTCAAACTACTAAGTTGGCAGGAGCTAGGGTGAGGACGGGAACTTATCTATCACGCGATGCTTGGGTCTTGAATCCAAGCTGTCAGTTCCCCAGCCAACCAGACCAGCGTCTTTACTGCTGGGTCATCATGCCATCCCATTTTAGCAGAAAAAATACAAAAATTACAAGTACACATGCAAATAAGCATGCGTACATACACACACATGCAGAGGCTGTAGTTCATACTGTACATAGGAAACATTATTGCCTATTTTGTACAAGAAACCTACTAGTTGCCAGATAATACGTTTGGTTTTTGGTTTTTTTTTTGCATCCATTATGTGAGGGAGCATCCTCAAGAAAGGAGCCTTGGGATTCTGAAGTGCCAGTCAAAGACCTGCTCAGCAAAATAGTACAGCTAGTCTTCGACTTACAACAGTTCATTTAGTGACCATTCATTTAGTTACAATAGCATTGAAAAAAGTGACGACCAGTTTTCACACAACCATTGTAGCATCCTCATGGTCACATGATCCCAGTTCAGACGCTTGGCAACTGACTCATATTTATGACAGTTGCACTGTCCCAAGGTAATGCGATCAACTTTTGCAACCTTCTTATAAGCAAAGGGGAAGCCAGATTCACTTAATAACCATGTGACTAACTTAACAATAACTGCAGTGATTCATTTCACAACTGTGGCAAGAAAGGCTGTAAAATGGGACAAAATTCACTTATCAAATGTTTTGCTTAGCAGTAGAAATTTTGGACTCAATTGTGGTTGCAAATCGAGGACTATCTGTACTAGTTTAGCCAAGCGAATCAAGTTTTGTGATGGACCACTTTTATACTTTTGTTTGCCAGAATATATCCCTACACAAAATCAAAACACATGTTTCAAGCATATATCATAAGGGCCTATATAAAGTCTTTTAAATATACTTTTCATATGCTTTATAAACTAAAACTAACCCAGTTGCTTTATAAAATTTCATCTTTCTTTAATATATATATATATATATATATATCCCTCCTGCCCCTTGAAAAGGTTAAAAATTTATAAGGAGAAAAAAGATGTCCAAGGCTCTTACCCTATAAGCATAATTCTATTGTTCTCAATGGCCCTGGCCTCTAATCACTGACTCCCAGGCAATAAGGAAATACTCTGTCAACAAGAGCAAGCGGTACTTCATCTCTTTCAAAATTGTATTTATTCATCAAGAAAAGCAAGCGTCTTTTGTTAAGTCTTCAGCTTAACAACTGCAAGCTGTATGGAAAGATATTCTAATTCCTACAATAGACAAATAGCTGGAAATGGATGGAACTAGCACAAATGGCTAAATTAACTGCTCTAGTCAAAGAAAAGAATATATCTAACTTTGTTTCTACTTGGAAACCGCTTCTGGATTTTGTGCTTGAGATGGAAAAAATGAAACTTTGATTTTGGATTTTGCTGATTAGATAAGTTTGTTGTTATAGAAATGGCTAGTACACATTAAGTATGTAAAAGTTGACTTTGTAATGTTTTTTTTATTCCAGTGCACTAAAAAGAATTGGAAGTCAATGCTTTTTTTTTCTTTTTTCCCCCTTTGCCCTATGCTTCGTTTTTTCTCTTTTTTTCTTCCCCATTTTCCCATTGTTTTCATTTTCATTTGTATTTCATACTTTGATAAGTTTAATAAAATTATTATAAAAACTGCAGCTGTGGAATGCAGGTTGTCATTCTCAAGATAATCTACATTTCATTTCATTTTATTTTATTTCACTTTATTATAGTGCATATTCCAAACATATGAACCTGAAGTTGATGAACAGTCATAGATAGCTCCAAATAGTTGTATTTCATAAGAATGGTAATCAGCATGTCTGGGGAGCTGGATAACATTCAGCCTGGGAATAGACTAAAGAATTCAGCAATCTGCTGTAAACATCAAAAGTTTATATTACATAAAAAGCTAAATTATATACTGTTTTAAATATTATAATCTTACCTTCAAATATAACATTTTAATCATACAGAAACATAATTTTAGAGTTGATTTTTTTCCAGCATCTAAGCATGGTATATCACCTGCAGAATAAATCAATTAGGGAGAGGGCAGAGACAGAGGGAAAAAGATTATTTCAAAAGCATGTGGCATTCTTTGGCTTCTGATTGCAAACAAACTTTTTTTTACATTTAACCACTTCCAACCTTCTCATCCCATGAATATAATTCTGTAGCCTAAATTGTGATTTAGATACATTGAAATCTCTTATTCATTATAGAGCATAAAACTCTGTATTTGAATATGTATTCTATGGCTGTGGAAGGAGCTAGATGTAAATTAGAACGCTTTTACAAAAAATTCCAAGTTCACTTTTGCTATACACATATTACAAATATATATTCACCTACACATTTTTTAATACTTCTATAAAGGAAATATTGCTTTAATCTCCAAATGAATGTACAAATATTCACTGAGGAGTTACTTTTATACAATTGATCACTGCAAGTATTTCTGCAGTGAAGGCACTAATTTTCCTATCAAAACCTTTTCTATGGAAAGAAACTTGAGAGCACTATAATGAGAATGTTGTGAGTTTTTCTGATGGTCTATTACGTACTTACAAACTAGACCAGGGGTGTCAAACTGCCAGCCCACGGACCGGACCCATCAACGGGAAACCGTGCCCACCCCATTGCCGGCAATGGGGGAAAAGCTCTGATACGTTGCGCAACATCACATGACGTCGCGAGTTTGACATGTCTGAACTAGACTGATAAGAGACATCTCTTACACATTTTTTTACAATTGAATATATTACAAAAAACAAGAAATCTTAAGCTCACCCCATAATGCAATATGTCCTTTAAGTACTCAAGTTGGATACTCAAAAAACTTTGAGTGGAGATTCCAGATATTTATTTTAATGTTTGAAGGTCACAGTGCCACAACTAGTACAAGTAGTCCGCAACTTACAACAGGTCACCTAACAACTGTTTAAAATTATGACAGGCCCAGAATAACCTGTCTTAAAATGCTGTGTCAGTGCGCACGCACACACACGCACACACACACCTACAATTATGTGAGCATATTCTGGGCACTTGACAACTGGCTTGCCTTGACGACTTGCGGCAGCCCCTGTGGTCATGACCATAATTTGCTTTGATCATGCAATGTTGCTTCATTATACCCTTCCCAATTTGCAAGCCTTAACTTCTACAAATTAGCCTATGAAGAAAAACCCTGTATTATTCTGATGCATTTCCTTTCACAATATTTTTATTTAAATTTTTAAGTGGATTTCTGTAGAATGTTTTAATTGTTGGTTTTATGGTACACTGCCCAGTCACTTTGTCACCCATATAAATTTGACAAATAATTTCCTTGCAATAATGGGTGTTATATGTGGATGAACCAGAATTTTATTCTCATGAGATAGTTAATGAGGGGATAACAGACTGCTAGTTGTTAATAACAAATTCATACATTCCAATCTGCAAGACTTCATAAGCATAAATAACCAAAAGACTTGGAGAAGAAGGAAGAAGGAAAAGAGGCAGGGTTCAAGTTACCTTAGATTATTTTTTTTAAAGAAGCACATTTTGAAATCCTACTTAAACACTGCTGTGATCTGTTATTATTTTTTTTTCCCATTGAGGATCCTAAACTGAAATTCATAAATAAAAGAGAACTAAGTGTTTTAAAAACGCAGTACTTGGGGAATGCAATTAGCAAAAGGAATTAGGCAGATGAGATATTTTTAAAATTCTTTTGTTAAGGTATGCTCTGAATGTTTTTACGTTAATCCAATCTATGTAATCAGACCTGATAGGTAATTGATACCTGGACAAAAGAACAGCTTTCCAGACTTACCAAGCTTCCCTGACTTAGAGCTCTCTGAATGAATGCCGTCCCAGCATCTCTCATCCACAAAAAGCTAGACAGAATAGTCATTGTATTCGGGGCACATCAGATTTAGTAAGATGGACAATCTTTACACCAAACTTTACTACATATATGGAAGGCTGAACAATTTCACCATTTAATTTAAAAAATAATAATATTTACTAGACAGTACAGTAAGGCAAGAACCACAAAATGCCAGTTCAAATCTCTTCTCACTTAGGTTTGTTTAAATTAATGTTTTAATTTCACTTCCCTTTTAAACCATTGCTGTAAAAGTTATGCAAATAATCTGTATATTCTTCCATGAATATTTGCATTTATTATATAATTCTATTATGTTCTATTAAGGTTTTATTAAGATAAAGTAAATAATTTGCTCCTTAACAAGTTTGTGATCAGACAGATTTTTAACTTGGCTGAACTCTCAACATGTATTTTTAATTTACACAACAAAGGTTCTCAAGGAATTCCTTTGATAAATCTTACATGTTTATTCTACTGAAATAGGGAGATTTCACATTCAAGGTTAACTGTCAAAAGCAGTATCTTACATTGCCTGTTAAATTTGTTCTGCTTTGTGAAAGTTAAACATCTTTGTTCACTAAGATGAAAAAGAATTATGTTAACAACAAATTCATATATTTAACAACAGAAGTCTTTAAATTTGAACCCACTGTTTCTTATCCTGACTTCTGGAACAATTCTGCTCCATCTGCTATATGACAATCCTTTAAATAATTTGAACTGAGACATCGATAATTTTCTCTTCTCTAGGCTAAACAAAAATTGTATCTAGTGCCTCCAATCACTCCTCCTAAGTTTGCCCTACAAGTGCCTTAAAAACTTGTCTACTCTCCTCTGGATATGCACCAGTTAATCACTGTTTTTCTTAAGATGAAGTGAAGTGAACACAATATTCTAGGTGTGATTCTTTATCTTGACATTACACCTTTGTCAATAAACCCTAGAATTACATTTGCTTTTTGCAGCTGTATAGCAGTTTTATCTTGTCTCATGTTCAGTGTGTGATCCACCACACACCACACCACAGTCATCTGGTACAGTAGCTAAGACACTGGGCTAGAAAGCAGAAAACCTTGAGTTCTGATTTTTCCTTAGGCATGAAAGCTGGCTAGGTGACTTTGGACCAGCCACCATCTCACAGGGTTTTGGGAGGTGGAAGCGTTGGATATGCACATTTCCTGGAATCAGCCAAAAATAAAAATGGAATAATAAACACATGCATATATAATGTTGCTGCCAGTGAAGTATCCGCCATCCCTGCATTTTATATTTATGTTTTGTAATCTTCCTATAGAACTTCCTGGATCTCTCCATGTTAAAATTGCTGATTTCTGCTCCTTTTTCGGACTGTTAACAATTTCCTGCAATGCTCTACATCAGTGATGGCGAACCTTTTAGAGACCGAGTGCCCAAAAACTGGTCCTGCCCCTGCTCCATCCCCTGCCCCACCCTCGCTCCGCCCCACCCTGCCTGCCCGCAGGGCCACTCAACGCCTCCAGGGCCCACCGCAGATCACCCAGGCAATCCAGAAGCACCATGGCGGCCACACCCTCTGCCCACGCCCCGCAGCATCAACTGTGTGCACTGGGGCATGGCACCCGTGCCATAGGTTCGCCACCACTGCTCTACATCAATCACAAATTCAATAATCATATTGTCTACCCTCTCATTCAAATCATTCATAAATATGTTAAACAGCAATGGGTCAAAAGCAGAGTTCTGCAATAGACCACTCAATACTGTTCTTGATAAACCCATGTTGACTTCTGCAAAGCAATGTATTCTTGCCCAAAACAACTGCTTAATATTCTGTTCCAATGTTTTAGCCAGTATTAACATCAAACTGAATGATCTGTAATTATCAATAATTTTATTTGCCCTTCACAAATCATCTTGCACTATGTTAGACCTCAAAGAAGACAGACAGGGGCTGCAAATTACTTTCTATTAAGAACTTTTCTTCTTGAATAAGAAACTAGGTTGTTCTTTTCCAATTCCACTCCTATCCTGCAACTATGTACAGTGTATCAATCTCTTCGGAGCTATCAAGGCATCTTACATTATCCATTCATGAATTGCCAATAGGAGTTTCATTTTGTACAGAAACATGTTTTTCAGCAAAGCCACAGGACATATATCTACAACAGGAAAAGGAACTTTGGAAAGTTCTGGGTTCAATATATCCTCCCAACAGAGAGTTATCAAAACCATGAAATCAAGGTGTGTATTTAGATTATAATTTCCTGCCCAGTTAAGTGTTTTGCTCCCTTTTTAATGGCCCTGGTTCTTTGTGTCCCAAGGCAATCTGTACTGCAGATTATCTACAATCCCCATGTTACTAATCAGGTTTGTCTACAGTTTTTTTCCTTTTGTTTCTCCTTTGATGTTAAAATGCCAATAAACCAATAAAACAGCATAGATATGAACAGGATTGGGCGGGGTGGTGGTGGAGGGAATCAAATAAAAAATTCCCCTATATAACTTTCCTGCCTCTTTCCACTCCTGCTCATTCTCTATATGGGAAGCGATGTTATATAATAAGTGGGAGGAAGAGACAAATAATAGCCCTTCCTATGCATCTGGCCATTCAGCTCAGATTCTTGCTCTTCTCAGATGGGTTAAAACGGAATTGAATAGTGGTGAAGGCTTATGAATAAAAACAATTGGATGAATGAATTTCTCTTAAGAATTTCAATTTCATTTTGCATGTCAGAAGGTCATAAAAGGTGATCACATGACCCTGGGACACTGCAACCATCATAAATACAAGCCAATTGTCAAGTGTCCAAATTTTAATCACATGACTGTGGGGATGCTACAACAGGTGTGAAAACTAGTCATGTTTCACATTGTTGTTGTAACGTGTTGTTGTAACTTCAAATGTCAGTAAACAAATGGTTGTAAGTCAAGGTTTACCTGTAGCTCGTACGTATTAATACTAAAGTGATAAATAAAACAGAAGTGGTTATTTCTGTGACCAGTTGTGCTTTAATTTCCTTGAAGCAACACACAATTTGGCTACTGCACAAGTGATAAAGGGATTCAAGATAGCTTGCATGGAAGATGCAAACCTAAAAGATGGTTTGCATGGAAATTGTCCAGCCTTCCTGAACATTTACATATTAGGAACAGAATATAAGCAGACCCGATATCCCTGTAGAATTTACAGTGTAATAATACATGCGAAATTGTTTCAATCTCCTTGTCACCACATGGGCAAGTATGCTTGGTTAATGGGATTTTGGAGTATCTGCCTTGCAGCAGTGTGGATGGTTAAGATGTTATGCCTGCCTTGGAAAAATGATATTTTCAGCTTGGGGGGAAATTACATTTTGTAGCTATTTTATTGTTTCCCAAGGGCCCTTATTAATCCAATTTCTGCCACATTGGGGCAGCTTATTAACTTCAGCCTGAAACTCCATAGTCTTTTATTCTTTAAGTGAGCAGTTTTTTGGTCATATCCTAAAGAAAGTAGGAGTAGTACAGAAAGCACATATAATGCCAGCTTCTGCTGTATGGTCTATTTACAGGGAGAAGGAAAATTGTCTATTGGGGTCAGTCTGGGAAGAATTAGATTTTCAGCCACAAATTAATTCTCTTCTTCCATGCCCTTACCAGGATTGCATGTATTCCTGACTCCAGTCTTAACTGAGTGTTTGCTTCAGAGTGGTTGCAAGGATTGATCTAAAAAAAAAAAATGTTTGCATAGTTTCCAGTACATCCTTCTTTGCATAAATTCCTACTTGTGCACCATAAATGATTTGGGCCAGTGGGTTTGGCCTCAAAAACTTTTAATGCTGCAGGGATTAATTAGCTTCCTCTTGTGTAAAAGAAGTGCTTAAGAGCACTTGTGGACCTAAGAATTAGCTGCACTATATATTTCTGATGTGCATTCCAGGTGCCTTTAGAATTAAAAACCACACCAAGGTATTTAAATGCAGTAACCTAATCTAATTTGCTCCCTTTTACTCTTTAGGATTGTTGAATAGCTCTCTTAGCAAAAACCAGAATTTTAGGTTTTTTAAATTAGGAAGGAAGTGATTTTGTCTACAGCAGCGGTTCTCAACCTTTTTCAGGCCGCGACCCCGACTTGCACCGTGCCTGCGTGGCGCAACCCCGACCTGCACCGCGCATGCGCGGCGCAACGTCCCGCATCACGCATGCGCGCATGATGCAATGGCCCGCATCATGCATGCGCACGCAATGCGATGACCCGCATCACGCATGCGCGGCACGGCGCGACGGCCCGCATCGCACATGTGCGGTGCGATGGCCAGCACCGCGCATGTGCGGTGCTGCCCCCTGCGCCAGCCGAGGGGAAAAGGGGAAAAATGGCGGACTTCGTTGTTTGGCGACCCCCGTGAAATGGTCGTTCGACCCCAAATGGGGTCGCGACCCACAGGTTGAGAACCGCTGGTCTACAGTACCGAAATGCTGCTGCTATTGCTTTTTCAATCCTGAAGGGGTTTTAGTTATTATTATTATTATTATTATTATTTATTAAATTTCTATGCCGCCCTATTCCGGGAACTCAGGGCGGCTTACAGCATAAATAGAAATCCAATACAAACTAAATAGTACATTTATAAAAATAAATATATAAAAAGAACCCCTAAATTAAGAACCATTCATTCAGCAAACATACACACAGACATTATTTTATTTTTGTTATGCTAGCATTTTTATTTGATTTTCCTTTGGTATTATATTTTGCCAAATGTTGTTGCTGACCAAATAAATACCTTTCTTAAAGTATACATACAGCAATATTTTCAACACTATTTTGATCCACCTCCACTCACCTTTGGCTAACCTGAATAGCCAGGATAGACAAGAGTCAAAAGAGAAAATACTAGTTTATTAGCAAACTTTAGCTTTCAGTGGAAATCACTAGTTTAGGTCAGAAGCTCCATCTCTCCATTCCCACCAACCAGGCAGCCATGATTCCCATCTTGGTCCCCCCCCAGACAGAATACCAATGCTGACATGGCTTCTGTCTTTGCTGCTCAGACCCATCGAAGCAACAGGTCAGAGGCCTTTCAGAGGACTCCTCCTGCTCTCTGCCCCTCCTTTTAAGAACACCAAAATCCCAATATATTGTCCAATATATATTTTAAAACATGAGTGCATTAATATAAGAGACTGACAGAGACAACAGGTCTTCTGGATCCCAATAATTAGCAATATTTCAAAGAAGGGATCCCACAGCATACCTACCATCCCAGATATGATATGATGGTCAGAAACCATAAGAGAAAAGCAGTCCAACAAGAAACCTGGCCCCTTGACATATAGGACTTCAAAGGTGACAACTAATACCTTGAATTGAACCCAAAGTCTAAGAACCAGCACAGCTGGCACACTGAACTACACTCAAAATTGTGTGCACTACAATATTCTTAATTGGCTGAAGTTTATAATTCAAAAATACAAATAGAGCATTATTACCCAATCTTTACTGCACATGTGTGATCTCAAAATGTTAAAGACATTTTCATCACAGTATAGCAAATATATATTTTGGAAAAGAAAGGAAAAAACCAGTTAGGCATAGGGTGGTCTCTAAGCTTTCTTTTGAATTTGAATTACAATACATTGAAGAAGTGGTACCCAATAAATCTATGTTTGCCATTTATCAAAAACAAATAATCAGGAAGAGATTTAAAACTGGATTGAATGAATTAATGTATTTAAAATGACTCATTCAGTACAAACTAGCCAATACAACTATAGTAATAATATTTCAAAACATATAGATACACCATCAAAATTGATTTAATGTTTAAATAGTGTTTCTATTTAATCATTTGAAGAGGATAAACTTCATGAGCTTCCAAGAGAAATAAAAAATGTAACATTTAAAAATAAGCATCCAAAGCTAGAAAATTAAGCAAACTAAATAAATTAAGAATTAAGCAAAACAAAGAAACATCTCTGATATAATGTACATCTTTGCATCAAAATGTAAAGTATGCTACCATCCATACAATTCTATGCAGTGGTTTTTTTTCCACAATATTGTATACCAGAAACATTCTATGGTGTGACATGAAGAGGAAAAGCTTTTCACTTAAACATTCAAAAACTTATTAAAGCTTGAATTTCTAAAAAGATTATAAATATGAGCAGTTTTGAGCATATTCTGCAGCTATTCGGCTTTATAGTTCGTGAAGCAATGTAATGAATTTTGTTGCAATGTTTTCTACAGAACAGAATCATTTCAGTTTTGGTAATATCCTATAATTCTTGCTACAGCATAACACTATGCCCTTTGGCAAGGAAGTCTACACATCAGTTTACACATGACAAATGGATGTAACACACACTCCATTTTCAAGGATAAATGCATTAGTCAGCTAAATGTACTCTATGACATAAATCTAGAAAGGAATAAGGTGGAGATAGAAATAGTTGATTAGAGTCATATTACCAGCTTTCAATTAAAAAGCAAGGAGTAATATAATATATAAAAAGAAGATGCATTTGTCTTTAGAGATATATATTTTTCATATGCTTGCACATATTTAGCTTGAATGAATTAAAAAAAACATTGAATGAAGGTCAGTCAGTCTGTGGAAAGCAAAAATTTGCATTCCCTTAGTATTTGAAAAACATATTTAATTTTTATTTATTGTCAGTATTGTCAGGTTGTTGGAAGCTGCCAAAACTGAGATTCTTTCCCAAGCACAAATCTCAAGAGTTCTCATTTGCAAATTTTATTAAGGTAAAGATACGGTAATTCCAGATGTAATTTTTTTTTTCAGAAGGAAAATAATTAGAGTACGGACTTATAGAGACACTTTTTCTAGCCTTACAATGCAGCAGCAAGGAGACTGATCTCAGATGGCAAGAAGAGTATTATACTATTGTGCATTAATTAGATAATTGTCACTTGAACCCATATAAGCCCAGAGTCACTTGATAGTGATATAGGTGGCATATAAATTTATTAAATAAAAATATAAATTGGAGAACCATACTTTGTATCTATACTGGATGTGCAATATGGTGCGGGGATATTAACACATGTGTTTATGACTTGTCTTTTGCTTGTTCTGTTCTGCCTTAACATTTTTGTTTGGGAAAATAAATAAATAAGGTAAAATGTGAATAAATCTTATACCAAAAATTTGGAATTCATCAATGTATAAAGAACTCCGGAGACTTTATGTAAACAGACAATTTTGCTGTGGAAATAAATAATCTATTATACCATATTTAGAAACTGAACATTTTCTCATATATGTATTTTGCTATATAACTATTTTGCAACAACTTCTCTGAAAAAAGGGGGAATCAATTTAAATCCCCAACAAGAGGTCAAATGGAACATATTAGTGAGCTGTTTTGAACACAATCAAGAACTGGACTACCTAATGGAAGTTTATAAATAAAAATATGGAAAAAAATAGATCAAATTAATATACCAACAATTCTAAACACTGGGCTAGAGAGCAACACTGAACATACGTTGACTTTCCTGAATCCTATTTCCATGGTGATGAACAGATTACCAAAAAATACCTTTTTTCTGAAGCAGTTAAATTTTAGAAGAAACTAAGATTTTGAAACCAAAAAAATACAATAATACAGTTACATTATAGATATTAAAAACTCAAACTCTCAATTTCTTACCAACATCCTATAAATATAATACAAGGATTAATCTTAACTGATGAAGAACAGGAGCTATCACAAGGGCATCCAAGAACTGTCCCTCTACACTGTCAACTGTACTCAATTTCAGTTCTCAGATTGAAAATATGTTTATTCATAAAGAAAAACATCATGTCACTTATTCTTAAGTCACTTAAGAAGTCACTTAATCAGTTGAATCTGTATATCACTAAATTAGTACCTAGCAACTACCAGCAGGAGTACCTTCACAGATGTAGAGAAAATATTTTTATCTTTTGGGCCATTCATTCTAACTTGAGAATGTTTTTCTTTTAACAACCCCTGGGTGAAGTTGGGGCAACTGAATAGAGCTGAGCATTTAATGGCCTTCCTGATGCCTACATGGAGTTCACAGTAGATATTTTCTCTTTGCGCCCAGAGAGAGAAATATCTACCACTACCTAAGATCGAACTAACAGCCTCCTGATTGTGAGGCCAGGGCTCCACCTCTACGCCACCATGCCACTCCCTTTTTTCTAATTAAATAGATTAAGAAGAATATTTTTGGTAAATATTTAAATAAGTAAAATTAAATATTCTAGAGGGTAGTTTAAACCAAATCCATAGTGATATTAGCAGATGCACTTACTTACCAATAAACTGCACAATAAACGTGATTAATGCTGTATTCCTTTGATCAACTCCTCCATTCTTTCTGCAACCCCACTCCCATCATGACTTTCAAAAATCAATAATATCTTTTCGCCTATATTCAATCAGAAACATTTAGAAAATATAATGTAACCTCTAAATTGGCTTATGATTTAAAACAATGAAAACAATCTTTTTCTTTATTAAAAAAAATATTTGCACCATTTTAAAACATTATGTGGTTTCTTGCTATCAGAAATTGCCTACTTCTTTTTTAATACATATAATATTTAAAGAGGGTTCCATTCAGGTGATGGTTAAGAAAATCATGGAAGCTTACTGGATGTCTTTAGATCGTGGAGTAGCACTCAGCTCAAACTATCTGGAAGCTATCGTGTAGAAGGGAAGGGCCGTTAGCTTACCTGAACGCCTTTTCTCAGCACGGAGACGTAGAATCCACCAATGGGTTAACTCTGCCTTCCTGCCCATTAGACCGGGTCAGCCAATTTGTCATGCCCGTCCTGGGGTAGCCACTCCCCATTCTTGACTTGGTCTTCAGCCCAGGAGGACGTGATATATTTGGCTCCCGGTCTAAAGCAGGTAATAGAGGCTAAAATATTGGTGTATTCTGCTCATCTCACACCACAGCGCTGTGTAAAATAACCTGCGGAAGTCTTGGGGCGGTGGGTCTTCCTCCTCTCAGACCTGCGGTTATAGCTGAGGTCTCAGCTCACTCCTAAGGAAAACCCCTCTCCAGCTGCTCAGCCCTACAGTCGGAGCCTACCCGAACCCCCTGGGGGGTGGGGATTTCTCCTCCATTCTCCCTCCCCACTCCGTTCAGCTCCCTCCTAAGGGAAATCCCTCTCCAGCTGTATATTAAGGGAAGACAAATCATAGTGTTAAAAATGGTTAACTTAAACAGTGATGAGTTTAATACTCTTACTGACAGAAAACAGATAGCTATATATCAATGCTGCTTTCAATTTTCTGAACATTCCAAAGCACCTTTTCCAAATAAACTTTCAAATTACTGTACAGCCCCTATTGTGTTTTTATCATTCCAGACTATTGATCCATATGTTCAATATATTTTACACTGAAATCTTCCAGTGCAAACTCAATACTTATATTGTAAAACTGACTTGACATTATTAAGTCACCAGGCAAAACAGTACTAGTAAACTAAATGCCTCATATAATTCTGTTTAAAATTAATTTTGATTAAATAAGATTTTAGAGCAATTCTTACAATATTAAGTCATAAGGCTTGTTTAGCAACAAACACATTCAGAGTTAACTACTGGCTCTACCTTTGAAACTATAGTCAATAAACCACAGTTTAAGAGGTCAAAGTTAAAACAACATGCAAATATTTATCTATATAGAGGAAAACAGAGAAAAAAGTCATGGATTGTTTTAAATTTATTAATAGCTAATGAACTGCATTTAAATTTTCTAAAGTAATGGTCTGCCACTTTTTCATCTAGTAGAAAGAAAGTTTTTCCCTGTCATCACTTATACTTTTGGGATAGTATCATAATGGTGGTCCTACTTTACTATCATCAGCATAAATCCAAAATACACAATATCATTATACATGCCAGAAATATTTTCTAGTTATATCTTCCTTAGTAAGGACCATCTAGTGTCAACATTATTCTTTTACAACAGGCAAAAGATATTTCTACAGTTAGTCCTCACTTAACAACTGGTTACTTACTTGACTATTCAAGATCTCCCCAAAACTACTTATCATTTGATTCCAAAGTTCCAAAGGCTGCTTGCATAAACACATACACACCCAGTCACAATTATCGTATTCTGAATGCTAGGTATTCCTCTCACCTTTATAGACAGTTGCAGCATTCTTCAGTCACAAGTTCACAATTTACAAAGTTTTTTACCAATTTCCAGGCGTTCTGGCCAGTTTCCCACAAAAAGTGCCTATAAGAATGCATGGATCTCACTTACCCGCAGCATTCACTTAATGACCACAACATTTGCTTAATGATTGTCATAAAAAATGGATCCGATCACATGAGTACCTCAACTTACAACCTTCATGACTTATGATGGCAATTCCAGACTCCTTAAGGTCATAAGTCAAGGACTACTTATACTCCTAATTTAATTTGCCTTGCATTCAAATCTTAGTTGTTATGCTGCCATACAACTTTTAAACTAATATATCTGTCTGCTATTATTATTGTGAAGTCTACTTTAAGTTTCTTTTTTAATGTACTTTTCAAGTATTTTAAACTGATCAGTGAACCCTGCATACAAATAATTTGAAATAAATAAACTTAAGTAAATATTTTACCAGGCACTAACATTCCATTCACTAAATAAGGGATAGCATTCGGCCTAGGTAAAATCTATGAAAAGCATTAATGTTATACAAACTGCAGATTTCATCATTATTAGCATAATTCAGTGATGGCAAACCTTTTAGAGACCGAGTGCCCAAAAACTGGCCCCGTCCCTGCTCCACCACCTGCCCCGCCCCCGCTCCTCCCCCACCACGGCCCCTGCCCCGCTTGCCCGCAGGGCCACTCACCGCCTCCACAGCCTGCCACAGATTGCCTAGGTAGCCCAGCAGTGCCATGGCGGCCACACTCTCTGCCTGCACCCCACAGCATCAACTGTGTGCGATGGGGCGTGAAGGCAGAGTCTTGTCTATGCTGCCTGGCTGCCATGTCCTTGTCTGCGCTGCTCCGCGTAGGCCACTCTCGGGGGCGACTCTCCTCCAGGGGGGCTGCTGGGAGGGGGTCGTGGGGAGAGGCGAGTCTGGGGCAATGGCACATGTGCCCACAGAGAGGGCTCCGAGTGCCACCTCTGGCACGCGTGCCATAGGTTCGCCACCACTGGCATAATTCATCCTGCTGAATGGGTTATTGTGAACCCCTGAGTAGCACCAGCAGAGGAAGTTATTTCACAATGCAGCTGAAGCTTAAATCTTATGAAGTACTACAGAGCAATCTAATAATTCTCATACACACTACTGTACCATTACTTGGTTATTAAAACAGTAACTGGTTCAATATTAAGATATTTAAATAATTAATAACTATTGTGATATTTACTTAGAAACTTCCATGAATATAAACCTGAGAATGCTACATCAATTAACAGAGCACATTTAGAAGCAAAACTACTGAGTCATGTCACCCTGGAAACCATAGAACTCAGAACAATCTGGCACATATCCCCCCCCAACCTGTTATGTTATTTAATATAAAGTTAGTCTTAAAAATAATTCAAAACTAGAATAGAACAATAGATCACCCTATTCAAGTTTATTTTGAACTAAAGAATGAACTTATACAGAAAAAGATAACCCCTTGGGTTGTATAAGAGCAACAGTTAATGAACAAAACCAGAGAAAAGCTATTTAAAATAGGGATTTCATTTTATTCACAGCAGCGTATACATAATTTGGTACAAATAAAACATTAAGGATTATATGCAATTATACTTACAGTATTACTTTCCTATTTACTGTACAAACCTCCCCATTTTGCTCACAAAGACCTCAAATTTAATTAAAGATTGTTTTAGAGATGTTATGACACAATAAAACGAAGTCCTATAAGGCAGAGGTCCCCAACCTATGGGACGCAGCCCTCTACCAGGCTGTGACCTCTTGGCCATCAGGCTGTGTGAATAGCTGGGCAGTGCATGCATGTGTATGTGCATGCTCATCCCCCCATACCACTGTTGCCGCAAGTGTTGTGCAGGCGGCAGCGCCACTAGTATCACACAGGCTGCTGCATTGCCACAAACCGTGCATGGGTGGCAGGAGTACCGTGAGCGGCAGGTGGGCGGCGGTGCTCCACACTCAGGTAGGTGGTGGCATTACCACAAACCTTACACAAGAGTGAAGCAGGCAGGCTGTGGTGCAAGCCTAGGGTAGGGCAGCGGCGCAATCATGCCGGTGGCGGCATTGCTGCAAGTCTGGTGGCAGTGGTGCCACAAACCTCACACCAGCGTCATCATCGCTGAGAGTCTCGTGTGCATGCTTGCAGACCCGTTTGTGTCGTGCACATGTTTGCGGCCTGTTTGTGCATGTGCATGCATGTGTGGCCACATTCACATTTGCTCATGCGCATGTAAAGCGCCTGCCCCTCCCTCTCCCACCAGGCCAACCCAGAAAGGGGATCCCTGCTGTAAGGTGTGGGGCCTGGCTACCTCCAAGTAGGCCTGCAGAAACTGCTTGCTAAGAGTGCTTATTACACTTGCAACTGTTTGTTGCACTTTATCCATCATGAAGTGCATGGAGAGGTGCATTCTTTGCACCAGCTTAGCTCTTCTACAATACCTTCCTACCAGATATGAATCCTCATTCTTAATATTTAGGAAACTTCTGAAAATATGGGTTTTCCAACTCATGCATTTGGGATCCGAGGCAAGAATGAGAAATATTCCTGAGCCTGGGATGAATGTAATTGCTTTGCTGTTACAAGACATGATTGTTATGACTGTACAGTATTACGTGGAACGTATTTATTATTAGATATATTTGTTAATTTTAATAATTTGATGTCTGCTTTAAAGTTATGTATGCTATTGCAATAAGCCATTTATGAGTTCACAATAAATACAGTAAACAAATAGTTATTAAGAAACCACCTTTTATGATTTACATTTTAAATAACACAAGACATTTTTATGTCTACATCTCAGTGGGAAATCCTGAATATCCTGTAAGCAGTGAATATTAAGCAGCAAACGCTTATGCAAAGCCTGAACTACTAATATGGAGAAAGTTGTACCTCTTTTTTTCATAGAGAAGAAATACTGCAGAACTATAAATGAAGAAGAATGGAAAAGTAATTTGAGCAGGATCAACTATCTCTGCCTCTTTCAACTCTTACAGATTAGCTAAATAGTTTGTTCTCAAACATGTTGGTCTCAGAATTCCTTCACATTCTTAAATATGATTGAGGACCGCCAAGGAGCTTTGGGTTATATAGGTTATTAAAACTGAGAAACTTTAAAGTATTCATTTGACTTTGCAGGCCCCTGAAGAGATCTCAGAGACCCTCAAGGGACCCCATACCACACTTTGTCAACTTCTGATGTAAATAATTGATTTTAGTTTTCTAATTTGTCCTTCACATATAAACACAAAAGGAAAACCCTTCAGTTGAACTTACACAAACGTTAAAATACAATAAAGGAGAAATCTCATTGAATAAAACCTAAAATATGATTCATAATTTGGCAAATTATCTGCAAATTATTTAAAAGGTATGTATGTCTCGTATGCACATCCACTAAATAGATCAATAGAGATGTGATAATATCAGAAACAGATCTATAAAATATTTCATGTGTTTAAGTTTCCAGACTTGAATTCATTTAAAATAAACTGTGTTCTTTATTTTGTTCTTTAGGCTCCTGAACAAGGCAATTCCCCCTCAGTGTAAAGAAAACTTACGAACATCCAGTTGCTACATTACTGTTCCCATCATACATGATCACTGACTACACTGACTAGGACTGAGTCATTGGTGAATCAGCAGCCATATGAACAAAATAAATAAATCAGCTCCAGGAAAAGTGTTTAGTTTGTTTGTTGTGGATCACAGGAACTGCAGTCCAACATATTTGGAGGACACCAATATAGAAGTTATTTTAGCAGAAATTCATCTCTCTCTATATATATATATTGTATATATATACAGAGCTATGTGTTCAGATGAGAAAATGAAATACTCCACAAGCTGTTTTGATTTATTCTAGCTTTTAAATCCAAAGTTATATCTACATCTGCTAGTAAACAATCTCTCTACCTTAAATTTCTATGAATAAAACCAAAAGTGTTATCTGAAGCACATTTTTTGATCCACTATACCAGGGGTGTCAAACTGCCGGCCGACAGGCCGGACACGTCACGTGGAAGCCGTGCCCACCCCATTGCCGGCAATGGCAAAACTGGCCCGATACTTTGCGTGATGTCGCGAGTTTGACACGCCTGCACTGTACTCATCTTACTAATTTACATGAAACCAAAATTACTATTCTCTACCAAATTTGCTTAAATAAATCAAAATACTATTCTCTATCAAATCTGCTTAATTATATTGAAATAAATCCAAGTGTTTAGATGATTAAGATAAAAAAAACCTTGGATTGGGTCTCTCATTTGATCACTGAGAACAGAGCAACTCTTCAGTCCATGCAATACTTCTGAGTCAGCAGCATTCCTACTGGTGGCAATTTCATCAAGTCCCTTGTTCTCTCACAGCCCTTTAACTTTCCTCAACCCAGATATAATACAGAACTGTCCAGATTAGTGTGTGAGGTGACACTTCAAAACAGGGAATTGGCAAAAATTAGGTTTCTGCAATTCTGTCAGAGGAAATATTACCGGTATGTGCAGAATCTTACTTAGGCCATTTTCCTGCTACCGGTAGCAAATAAAAATGAAGCCAGTAAGAGGTAAATACCTGCCTGCAAGTTTTGAAAATTATTTCAATAATATAATTCAATGGATGAGTAAAGTAACCCAAATATATGAAATTTACATTTTTATAAGTTTAGCTTAGTGTAAAAACTCTACAAATTCCAGCAATCACAACTTTGGAAAATATTTTTACCTACCAATTAATCCAGTGTATATTCATTAACAACTATACTAACTTTTCCTAAAATGATAATCTCTGATAATTTGTATGCAAAGTGAAAGGTGAACTTTTCAAATAGAAATAGACCCCTGAACTTTACGTTAAGCTATCATTCTATTGAGTCAAAGGAATTTTACTTAGTTGTTCAAGGTTGAGTTCTGAAATTCATTCTTATAATGATAGCCCAGCTTATGAAAAAGTCTGAAATATTTTAGCAATAAAAACTGCTATATATACATTTCCCTTACAGTTCAAATACAGAACTTTATAAACCAGAACCATAAGACTGATTTGTATTTCCAAGTAAAATTATAGACAAGTACTGCATAATTTAAAAAGCTAAAAAGAAAAATCATTTATGAAACTTATTTAAAATTTACACACAGAGTTGAACATATACCACATACACAATTCAAATACTGAATGAGGGTAAGTTGCTATTTTGTCATGGAAGAACCAATCTGAGAACATATTAATATTCATAAAGATCTAGGCAGCCATAATCTAACAAAACTCAACCTATTTACTGGAAAATAAATCATATACTACAAAGACTAAAATCCAATTATCTCCGAAACCAAAAATTCAGTAAAACAGCAAAATAGCCACTGATTTTTTGGAATCACTGCAGATTTTTAAACAAAACTTTGCAAAATGAACAAAATTGCTGAAATGCTTAACAAAAGTGACATCAGTCAAGATTAGAGACGTTTTCTATTATAAACCTTTTCTGACTTTTGAAAAAGTGCAGACAAGTGTATTAGTCAATTAATTGCAACTCACAAGTCTTCAATAGCTATAGATGTAATAACTTTAAAAGTATAATTATGCTTTTTTACTAAAAAAAAGAGCATTTAAAACAGAAAATAAAATGCAAATCTACATCACTTATAATCACTGCTTTTTAAACTGAAACATAAATAACAGCTTCCTACCTGATCTACAAGATCCAGTTTTCCATATTCACTTCTCTGAACTTCAAGACTATGTTTTAGTCTTCCACTCCCTTTCCCACATTATGCACACGTACAATATCCCCAGCGGCATTACCTTTAAATTAACTAATTATTATCATGGTGTCCAAACTTGGCTTGGAATAAAGTAAGTACAGCACAGCTGGGAACCAAAATTGCTTGCACCTTCGGAGTTGGATGAAGAAATGCTTTTAAAATATAAATGAAAAAGTGTATAGATGCAGCATTCTTATGGAGCACTGTGTATTTTAATCCAGAGTTAAGGGAATTTAGCCTGAGTTCAGTGGCAAATACCCACACACAAGCATTTTGATTCATCTCCTCCCATTCCATATATTTTTGTATTTCTCTAGCACAGAAAAAGATGTACTGTATATACAAATCTACTATTAGAGCTAGCCTCCTTTTTTTTCACAGTGCAGCCGCCTCAGCTTTGCCCGCAGGAAAAAATAATCAACTTGCTCAATATATGTGGGGAAAATATGAGTCCTCGGTTTTCACTGGAAGAGATGAATCCAAAAAGCCACCGAAAGAAGGCTAGGGAAAGGAAATCTGTCCGAATACAGTACAGAAGGTTCTTTTATTTTCCTTGGTTAACTTGAGAGTGGGGGGGGGGGAAGACCAGGGAAAGCAAGTCAGCTCTTCTTGCACGCAAACCTCCCCGACTTTCTGCGCAGCTCATGCTTGGGAATATAGGAAATATTTGGAGAGAGGGCGCTGAAAAGAGGAGGAGGAGGAGGAGCTCTTCCTCTCTTCTCAGACCAATAAATAAAAGAACCAGGACCTCCCACTTAATGAATTTGGGAATACTGGGGACGACGCATCATGCAGCAGCAGAGCAGGGGGGACGTGGGCTGGGGAGAGAGAAGGGGGAGCGCCAGCACGTATAACTCAAGGTCTCCGGAGTCAATTAGCGGGGAAGCGGCACCAGAAGGGAGGACGAAAAGACTTGAGAGGGGTTTGGGAGAAGTGGGGGTGGGGGGGGGAGGAAAAGAGGGAGCGTGGTTTTTTTTTCACACCGTTTCCATCAGTTCCCTTCCGCTGTGGACCGGCGCAAGCTGAGGGGGAAACCCGGGTGGGAGGTCGCGGAGGAGCCGTACCGAGATCTTTCTGTCAGGTTCAGACTCCTGCAAGGTCCACGCAGGTTGGGGGAGAAAGAGAGGTGAGGAGAGGGGGACGCCCTCGTGCTTTCAGATCTCCCCGCGGCCCGCTCTTCCTGTCGCCTCCCTCCCTCCCTCAAGTTAAAACTCACCTAACAAAGTTCCTCTGGCCGCTTCTTCTCCTGCAGGAGCTGCCGCAGCTCGCTCCTTGCCCAGCGCCCGGGATGAGCTCACCGAGCAAGCCTGCCTGCTCCGGCTGCTCGCCGTCCAAGTCTCGCGAGAAGCCGCCAGTGCTGTTTCAGCTCCCGCCACTCGCCGCGCCGAAGAGGCCGAGCGGGAGGCGGAGGAGCCTGGGGCGTTTCTATGGTAACTGCCAAACGCTGGCCTAGTGATGGACGACGAAGCCTGCAGGGAGGCAAAGGGGCCCGTGGGGTTGTTGTGTATTGGGGGAGGCGGAGTGTCCTTTCTCGGCTTTGAAAGTCGAGGCGCTCTCCGCGTCCTTGCGGAGAGGAAAGAAAGGGAGGATGGCGTTCCCCTCACTCCCCAGGTTCTTCGGCGTAGTCAGTGCAGGCGTCCAGGTCGCCTGTGGAAAAAAAAAAGATCTAAGTCCCCCTGCTATTAAGGAGATTACATTCTTGTCCCATTTCCCCCCTCCTTTTTATCAATGCAGTTTGGTGGACTGAAAGCTGGAGTCTCTGAGATCTTAACAGCTTAACACCCGAAGGTGTTTTGAAGCCTTCGGGGATGCAGCGATGCCTGCAGTAAGTACGGAGGAAGAAATTAAAATTACGTCGTTAAAATTACGTTTGCTCGTCGATATCTGCAGATTTACATTTTAGGGTTTGCACTTCTCGGTCGAATTCAAGGAGCTTTTCAAGCTTCACTGCTCCAAGCAAGTCGGGCCAGGTTTTAAGACCTACAGAAAGAAATGGGGCTCGCTCCAACCTAATTGTATATAGGAAAGGACTGTATAACTTTAAATAGATGCAATTTTTATTGAACTTTAAAAAAATGAAGTCTTGCTCTTAACAGTGTCGCTTTTCACATTTTCAAGAATTTCTGTTACACTCTTTCACTACTTTGAGGTCCCTGAAATTGAATCAAATGCAAATATGAGGTCATACAACCGTCCTGGTTTGGCATTTATAACAACCACTTACAGGTTGTTTGACATTTGACATTTAAAAGTATGGAAAATATTTGGGCTTTTGTTTGTCCTTTTAAAAAGAATGTGGGTAATTATGTTTGCTATAGTAGCTTTTGGGAAATTAGTTCATACTTGAAACTGAAAGCATTTGCTGATACAGAAAATGCCTGCTATGGGGTGTTTGCCTAGGCAGAAAATATATACCTTTTTGCACATGGCTCATAGCAAAAGACCCACTAGAAGGCAAACTGACCACCTAGGATCCAGTGGAAAATTTTGAGATCAAAAGACATTTAATATGATGATAGACTGATGCTTTGCAGCACACAGTAACAGATTCATATTTTTTAAAAATTTAAGAATGGGTGAAGCATTGGCAACCAAAGCTGATATCCGGGGCATGTCATATTGGTATCCATGGGCACCATACTGTCTTCCTATGCGTTATTGAATTCATTAAAGATTTGTTTGAAAGACAAATTAAAACAAAATGAGAGGGAGAAGAAGCTCACCTTTCAAACAGTGACATTCATGCACTCATATTTTGTAGTAATTATAACATTGGTGAATGTACTATATGAAAGAACCATTATATTTTCAAAGGTGAAAATGGCATAGTGTAAATGCTTGGGAAATCATTATATCCCTGGTTAGGAAGACGGATTTGAGAGATTTGATATATTGTATTACATTACATAGAAAAGAAATTCACATTTTTATTGATTCAACTTAAAGCCAAACTCCTAACAATATTTACTTACCGTATCTGTATGAGACAAAGATGGGTGATCCTTCTGAAGTAAATGTTGGGCTGGGTTGGTATCAGCAGAACTTATTACAGTATTGGCTGCATAAGTTAATATAGAGTAAGACTGGGGTAATTGATAATGACCGGATCAACAGTAGATATGGAGACATCTTCATGTTATAGGGCAGCGGTTCTCAACCTGTGGGTCGCGACCCCATTTGGGGTCAAATGACCATTTCACAGGGGTCGCCAAACAATGCAGTCCGCCATTTTCCCCCCTTTTCCTTAGCTGTGCTACTCCCTCTTATTCTATTGGCTTTTGAAAGCCAATAGAATAGACTCCCTTGAATAGAGTCTAATTCTATTGGCTTTCAAAAGCCAATAGGAATTGTCCAGGCTGTATCTGCCCTGTTGAGCCTGCCAAAAGTCCCAGTCTGCAAACAGTGCTGCAAGTTGTCTGCAGCAAAGGCGAGCTGTCTGGAAGTTTCCACCCTTCCCTGCTGAGCAACTACTAAAAATGTAAATAAAAGAGAGCCAGGGGTGGGAGGTGGGAGGCCAGCGGGCATAGGGAGGGCTGCTGGCACGCGTGGGGCCCGGCGAGTGCCTTACCTCCCTTGGGCTGGGCCAGCTGGTGGCCCAACCGGTGGTCGCCCTGCGCTGTCGCTGCCCCTTGCCAGCTATGCCTCGGCAGGGGGCGGCACCACGCATGCGTGGTGCTCTCGGGCAAGGAAATATAGGTAGTCCTCGACTTACAAACGGTTTGGGGTCGCGGCATTAAAAAGGTTGAGAACCACTGTTATAGGGTATGATGGGATTCCATGACTAAAACCTCTCTCCCTAAGAGTTGCTGACCCCAATAATTTCTCAATGAAGCTGCTAAGATGGAGATTTGTTTGTTTACTTCAGCTTATTCTGTGTGATGATGTTAGAAAATGGGAAGGAGTTCCCTAAAGTATTGGGGGAAGATCTAGTCATCGTCTGGTCCATTGAGGCATCTGCACTAGCCTGTAAGGAAATGGAAAGTCATGTGTACTTATATTGCAGGTAAATCTAATTGAATTTAGTTCCTTTTAATGAACTCAGGTAACTATTTATAGAAGTAGTCTTATTCAGACACCATACTAACCTCATTCTCCTTTGCTTCCTCTCTGGATGTCTCCAGAGAAAAACCATTCTACCCAAGAAAAGATTCCAGGCAACTGAGGATCGGATCCTGATTTTCCAGAGTGCTCACTCACATAAGTGTCTATTGCAGATACTCAGTATTTTTATTTGAATGGGACAAGGATAAATGACCCTGTGTGTCATATATATTCTTTTAAAAAGACCAGGAGATCTGTAGTAGTAGAATGCCCTTTGGCTTCCTCTCTAATACACTCTTATTCACATTAGGGTTACAAAAAATAAATATATGTGAAAATATTAATAGTCTAGATACATTAGGAAGTAAAGCTAAGTGATCAAATGTACTGTAAGAAATCTAGGGAAATAAGGTAGCAAACAGGTTTACTGCATTGCAGGCAAAAGGAGCAGAAGTTGTACTATGTTCCATTTCATTAGATTAGTTTCCCAAATCGTTTTTATCTTGCTCTCTTATTTTAGTAATCTCCAGATGCTCTAAATAATAATACAAATTTAAGATGTAATGAAAAAGGTTATATTTCTAGTACCGGTATATGTTACTTTGAGGAAGCATTGTAAAGTGTTCTGTTAACTGAAAACTGCTTTTAGAATCATTAAATACTAAAATAGGTAAACATTCGCAGAAGACAGCTCTTGTACATAACATCTTTCATTCTGTTTAAATCAGTCATAGTACAGTATTAAGCGATAGAAAGACTGAGAGGCTAAAGTATAACAAAGAGATGTGAACAGCATAGACATACGGTAGAAGTAAGAATGCTGAGGTATGTACACAATACTGAAAACATTGAAAAAGAATATAAGAAAAACTTATTACCCTATTCTAAGAACAATTCCATTGAGGATGAAAAAAATGAAGGACTGAAGAAGAAAACACTTGCCACACAAGAAGCTTGGTGAAGATCTGAAAACAATAAAAGGATGCATACAAGGAATAGAAAGCTAAAGTACATAAAGGTGTGCTAGAACTATAAAAATGGAGTGAGAAAATGGAAAATTCGGACTGAGGTGAAGTTGGCAAAGGATGCTAAGAACAACAAAAAGGACTTATTTGGAAATATTTGAAAGAAAAGGAATGAGAACAAGAGAATACCCAAAGCAGAATGATTCAGCTCCTATTTTGCTTCACTATGATTTATTTTTTTCCAACAAGAAAATTTAATATAAAATTGTGAAGAGCAGGATGAAAGGGCAGGATCGAAGCTTAAAAATGCTAGGACTGTGATCAGGAAATACTTGTTTATTAACAATACATTTTAACTATCCATGATGAGATGAATTGTTTTGTAAAATGATGAAGAAACTAAGGATGAACCTTTCGGCATTAACTTTGAAAAATCCTAGACCTAGAAAATGGATTAAATATAAGATAACTGGAGGAAGGAAATGGAAAGACAGCTACTCATACCACAAAGCATACAATACTTAATTTTAAAAAACCATATATATATTAAAATAATCATAATTAAAAAATAACTATTAGAAAGGTACACAAAACAAGAGATAATGATATTAACTACAATAAGGGATCCTGAGACTCCCAGACCTGATAATATAGCCAGGTCTTGAGGACTTGTGGAATGCGAAGAGGGATGGACCTAACCTCACTTTGGGTTGTGAGGGGAGAAGACTCTACAAGGTGAGCATTGAAGCAGAACAATCCCTCTACCTGGGAACCGGCAGATATAATTTCTTAATGGGCAGGACCCACAGCTTTCTCTTTTACACCTGAAGGGGTGGGCAAATATAATCAGGGAAAGGCAGTCCCTCAAATAACATGGCCCAGTGACATCATGTATAATGTGGTTATGCCAGAATGGATTTTATTTTCGACTTTTTTTTGCCAAGATTGTCAATGTTAGATTTGTTAAGAAACTGCTCTAATCTTATTTTCTGTTCAGATAACTTATTAGATTTATTAATTTAATTTATTATTTATTATTTATTTATTAATTTAATTTCTATGCCGCCCTATTCCGGAGAACTCAGGGCGGCTCACAACATGATAGAAATTACATTATATACATAAATATAAAAACCCTTAATTAAAAAAGAAACCAATCATTCCACAAACATACACTGGCTAGGGGCAAGGTGTTAGCTGCCCCAGGCCTGCCGGCAAAAGTGTGTTTTAAGCAATTTACGAAAGGCGGAGAGGGTGGGGGCGACACGGATCTCCGGGGGAAGTTGGTTCCAGAGGGCCGGGGCCGCAACAGAGAAGGCTCTTCCCCTAGGCCCTGCCAGGCGACACTGTCTGGCTGACGGGACCTGGAGAAGGCCCACTCTGTGGGCCCTAACCGGCCGCTGGGATTCATGAGGCAGCAGACGGTCCCGTAAATAACCTGGTCCGATGCCATGTAGGGCTTTATAGGTCATAACCAACACTTTGAATTGGGTTCGGAGACCAATTGGCAGCCAATGCAGCTCGCGGAGTGATGCCGAAATGTGGGCATTTCTAGGCATTTCAACACTGCTCGCGCGGCTGCATTCTGCATTACCTGAAGTCTCCGAACATTTTTCAAAGGTAGCCCCATGTAGAGAGCATTGCAGTAGTCGAACCTTGAGGTGATAAGGGCATGAGTGACTGAGAAGAGACTCCCAGTCCAAATAGGGCCGCAACTGGTGCACCAGGCGAACCTGGGCAAATGTCTTCCTCGCCACAGCCGAAAAATGATGTTCCAGATTTAGCTGTGGATCGAGGAGGACGCCCAAGTTGCGGACCTTCTCCGAGGGGGTCAAAAGCTCCCCCCCAGGCTAATGGACGGATAGATTGAAATATCTTTGGGAGGCAGAACCCATAGTCACTCCGTCTTGTTGGGGTTGAGTTTGAGCCTGTTGGCACCCATCCAAACCCTAACAGCCTCCAGACATCAGCACATCACTTCCGCTGCTTCACTGAAATGACAGATTGTGGATGTTATGTCTGTCTGTCTATCATATATCTATCTATCTTTATCTATTTACATTTCGGCAAAGCATTTGAACACCTACACTATGCATTCTGAATAACAAACCTGTAGTCTGGCTATCATGACAATGAAAAGGATGCATAGCTTACTCAAAAAGTGTACTCAAACAGAATGAACTTCAACAGCAATAGCAGTAGCCTTAGACTTATATACCGTTTCACAGTGCTTTACAGCCCTCTCTAAGCAATTTACAGTGTCAGCGTATTGTCCCCAACAATCTGGGCCCTTATTTTACCAACCATGGCACGATGGAAGGCTGAGTCAACCTTGAGCCAGTCAGGATAGAAAGAGTTAGCCTGCAATACTGTACTGCATTCTAACCACTGCGCCTTTTTCAATACTTTTCAGACATAGAAATACTGAATGAAATTTTACAGTCTCAGTCTCAAATTCTCTGCATTAATTATCGGAATGAAGCAATGAAAAGAATGCTTATCAGACATGCAGATGAATACAGATGACGAGCTGGAGAATGGACTGACAATAATGGAATGAAATTTAACAGGGACATAAAGGAAGTTATTCATTTAGGAAATAAAAATCAAATGCACCAAAAGTTTAATGAAAAGTTGAAAGTGTGAGCTGAAAATACAATACAATTTAAGAAACAAAATGGGAAATTACATGCTTAAGAACCAGATAACAAATGCACAAGTATAGAAGTGGACTTCTAGCTTGGTAATAGTACTTGTGAGAAAAACCTTGGAGTAATAGCAATAAATTGACTTATGAGTCAGAAGTGTGAGATATAGCTTCAAAAAAGGAAACACACTTCATACTGCATTAAGTGAAATATAGTTATCAAATTGAATGGAACAACTACCGCTTTGGTCAGACTCACTTTAAAGTTTAAGATACAGTTCTGGATATCAGAGTTGCATGATTCACAACTCCTGGAACAGGCCTAAAGAAGGATAATAAAGATGGTCAGGGTCTCATGTAGAAAAAATGAAGGTGCTGGGCATGCAGAAGAGAAGAGAAGATGCAAGAAATATAATACTTTAAAATATGTCACATGGCAGAAGATCTGTTCTCTAGCATTCAAAACTATAGAGCACAGAACAATTGATTTCAATTACAGGAAGAGATTCCCATTGAAGCTTTAAAAAACCCAATAACGAGGGCAGTTCAGCAGAGCAAGACTTTGAGCAGAGGCTAGACAGTAATCTGTCTAGGAACCTTTAATTATGGATTCATGCACTGAGCCAGGGTTTGGACTCAGTTGCCTGATTTGCCCTTTTCAATTCTATTAGTCTAAGATGGCATTTTTTAAAAAAAAATCAAATTTGTGAATTGCAGGAGTTGGCAGTCTTTTTTAATTCCTATAAGTTATGCTATTATTAAATCTTCCAAAGCCAGAGGAAGAAAATGGAGAGAATTCTGCCCAATGATCATGTAATGTAATGTAAAGCACTAGAGCCCAAACAACTGTGTTGATTTCTTTTCATGGTTAATCTGCTAAAACTGAAAGTACTGTGAGTTATCAGTAATAATCTATTCCACTAAAATATTTGCCAGACCTGGGTTATGTCAAATGAATACTGAGAATATTATTAAGCAATCCTAACATCAAATGTGGAATGTTCTCCTGTATATTTTATCTCTCAGTCCTGGAAACTGGATAGAGGAAATTTATTCTAGGCATTCCTAAGGTTTAGAAGTATTGAGGAAAACTAATCTTGTCTCCTCTTCTACCCAATCTTGCCCTGTCCCCTTTTTGACATCAGAACTTCCTCAATCTTGGAGTCTGGATACAAGGTAATAGGGAGAATCTAATTCAGATTTCATCCTTCATGATTGCAATCTTTTTTCTAGCCACAGAACAACTCCAAAGATGATACAGTTTGTGAAGTATGGATTCACTTGTTTTAAAAATGATAGGCATTTGCTTACAGAAAAGGGGCACAGAAAAGTGGCATCCCTTTATAGGCATTTCATAATTTCAGTTACATTTGTTGCTATTATATGTGTAAAGTGGAGAATGCAAATATTATTTCTGTTAATTCAAGTTGCTGGGATCAAGCATTGTCTTAATAACCTTACCCTGAAATTCCACATTCTATGGTTGTTGTTTTTTTAAAAAAAAAAAACACCAGATAAGAGGACCTATTTGTGGTGATGTATTGCTAAAAGAAACCACCATGTACATACTTATGTTATTTTATTATTATTTCATTGCTTTTCTAATATTGAAAAAAAATGAGGGCTGGAAAACTCTGTTTATATGATTTCAACAGAGCTACATTTTCTCAGTTGTATAATAAAATGGGAATAAAAGATAGCATATTAAAGAAGAAATCTAGAGCAATATTTTGTTTAGTTTATTGTTGAACACATGCTATACATATTAGAAATGTTACAATATATTCCTTTGCCTTTTTTCCTGTCTATGTGCATAGAAAATTGGAGAGAACCCACAAACTTCAGTTGGAAGCTACACCCATCTTCATTTCTTTCATTAGAGAAAAAAATAACATTTTTTAAAAGAAAGATAACTTCTAAAATCTGAGCTTCCCTTCAAATATACTGAGACTTCTCTGAAATGTTTAATGTTTAATTGTATGACCTTTTTGCCACAATTGTTAAGTGAATCATTGCAATTGTTAAGTGAATTCTGTGGTTGTTCAGCAAATCCAGCTTTTCCCTTTGATTTTCCTTGTTGGAAATGGCTGGGAAGATTGCAGATGGTGGTCACATGACCCAAGACATTGCAGCTGTCATAAACAATGCTGGTTGCCAAGCACCCAAATTTTAATCATGTGAAACTGCAACAATTAAATGTGCAAGGATTAGTTGTTAGTCACTTTTTCAGTGCCACTGTAACTTGAAACAGTTGCTAAATGAATGGTTGTAAGTCAAGAACTAGTTGCATTTGCTTTAAGCAATGCAGCCTTCAGGTGATAGTTGAGGCGAGAATGGAAATATTTATATTTAACACAAGTTCTGTCAATATCAGAACTGATCCAAGACATTTTGCTGCTTTAGGCAAAAATTTTATTCTCTCCCCAATCCTTATCCATCAACTTATTGGATTAACAACTGAATCTTATTCCAACAGGTGTGGACAGCATACTGCAACAGACCTATGGGAAGTAGCCAGTCATTCTATTTAACAAGAAGATTGATAATACTTTGTCTGGGGTTTACTAGGGTCAGGAAGACCTTCACCAAAGTATAATAAGTGTTTAAGGTGTTTTGTCTGCATTCCAGCAAAGTTTCATCCATACAACTGTCCAAAAGCAAGATGGGTGTATTTATTTATAGTCCATGTGGGAATTCGAATTCTGTAAACTTGGTTGGTGATTGGATGCTTTTTGCTTTAATGTAACATTTCTCAGTGCTGACTTTTTCCATTAAATAATTATACCTGATTTACACTGGCAGCTGAGCTACTTTCAAGTCTGGAGTGTTATCAATCCTTCTTGACAAATTAATACCAACAATGAATTTATTCTGTATGACAACTCACATTTAGGTACAAAGGATATCTCATGAAGTTTGAAGCCATGAAAAGTTAACTATTAATAATAATAATAATAATAATAAAGTTGGAAGGTACCTTGGAGGTCATCTAGTCCAACCCCCTGCTCAGGCAGGAAACCCTATACCATTTCTGACAAATGGCTGTCCAGTTTCTTCTTTAAAACTTCCAGCATTGGAGCATTCACAGCTTCTGGAGGCAAGTTGTGCCACTGATTAATTGTTCTAGCTGTCAGGAAATTTCTCCTTAGTTCTAGGTTGCTTCTCTCTTTGGTTAGTTTCCATCCGTTGCTTCTTGTCCTGCTTTCAGGCGCTTTGGAAAATAGCTTGACTCCCTCTTCTTTGTGGCAACCCCTGAGATATTGGAACATTGCTACCATGTCCCCCCTCGTCCTTCTCTTCGTTAAACTAGACATACTAGATCCATACTATTACTAGAACTGAAGCAAAATTTTGAAGAATTTCAAACTTTGGATTCTATAAGCAGAATAATTAGGGACATTTAAAAAAATAAAGTAAAACATTATTGCAGATTTGGCCTTCCATCTTGACTACTGTGGATTGTATGTATGTATGTATGTATGTATGTATGTATGTATGTATGTATGTATGTATGTATGTATTCATTTGGCCACCCATCTCATAACAGTGGCTCTGTATTTGGTATTGTAGTAGATTAGCCCAAATCTATAAAATATAGTCATACCTCAGCACTTGACTGCTTCAAAATTCATCCAATTCAGTATTCAACACTCATCTTTCTCCTGGTAGTCAACACGCAGGGAAGAACTTGCTGATGTTGGCTGCCTCGTGATTTGCTATTTCTTCTGACCATAATAGCAGGTCATGTGGTAAGTCAGTTGGTCTTCTCAGTACCCGTTGGTTGTAGTATTCATTGCATCTTTTGGAACAAAGTATCAATGAGTACTGAGGTACCAGTGTCCTTTTGAAAATTAATTGTCAATGTGTTCAAGCAGACAATCATGCCAGATTGAATTATTTATTTAATAAGCTTCACAGCTCCCAAATGACTATTGTATCTAGGATGGCAAAAAAAAAAAATGCAAAGCAATATGCAAAAGAAATTTTTAAAAATCATATAAAATAGGAATGTTTTATTTACTGATATCAGTAGATAAACTATAAATATTTATGCATTTAAATCTGTATTATACGATATTATTAAGAGGGAAAGGAATTTAAAAAGTGCTCCATAATTATTCTAAAAGTTAATGCAGAGTTAAAACGATGGTGTCAGCTTTTGCTTGGACTTGTGGTTTTTTGTGTTCCAAATAGCAGAAATGGCTTTTCTTTAGCTCACTTTTGTATAGGGAATTGTTCACTTGTACAAAACATATACACAATTAGTCAACAGCTAGGATCATTAATATAATGCATCTCTACTTTGTAATTACAATCTTGGTATTTTTGTTCCATTAAAGCCGAAATCCTCATTCAGAAACAAGTCATCAAATATTCTGGTAAACGTTCTGAGACATCAGTCTGACTCTGCTACAATGCAGCTACAGAATTTAGCCAGCAACTGAGAAGGTTAGGGAGAAAAGCAAGTTCACAGGATATCCTTGTTAAGGGGGGGGGGAATTCTGCACTTCCCAGTTTATTTGCAAAATTCCTGTCCAGCCTAGAAAATACAAACGGAACTATTTCTGCCCACTGCATTCCCTTATTGCTATATAAGACATAAGCCGCAAGCTACACAAAATACCTATACAGGATTTCTTCTCTTTCTCATGTCTCTCAATTTTTATTTGGGGTTCTAGCCAAGAAATCTCTTTTCTGCCATGACTTTGGCCTGAGGCATTCTAATCTCAAAGAAACCACAGCAATCTGGTCTGCAATTCATTAAGGAAGGAAGCAATAGTGATAGAACCGATCTTCCTTTTAAATGGAGCAATTCTCTTTGGAACCACTTTTCAGCATTCAGTTTAGTTTGTGACATAATTTCCTATTAATTTATCCTACCTACTCATCATTAATTCAGATTTTGAGTACAAGAAACAAGTTCAACTATGCTCACCTTGGCTTACTTTATAATCAGCAGCTCCAGCATCATAAAACCACTTTTCCCCAATGTGTCTGCTACTTCTGTTTCCTCATCTAAAACTTCCCTATTGATTAATCAGTGTAACTCTCTGCAATATTGCTCTTATGCTGCGGATGCTTAGAATGCTCCTATTACTGTTTCATTGGGACTGCTGGTAATGAAAGACTAAATCTTTTGTCAGACACGGTGTAATCTTGATGAACATTCCCATGCCTATTATACAGTTAAGTCTGTTAACACGAAGTGCTAGCAACCAATTTTAAAGGTATTATCAAATAACAATTTGCCTAATACTTGCCTAATAATATATAAGCTATATGTTATAGCCAACATTAAAAGAAGTGGGTCCCTGAGTAAGAATTCCTAGGGGAATAGCAATAGCACTTAGGCTTATATACCGCTCCACAGTGCTTTACAGCATTCTCTAAGCAGTTTACAGAGTCAGCATATTGCTCTCAAAAATCTGGGTCCTCATTTTACCAACCTCAAAGGATGGGAGGCTGAGTCGACTTTGAGCCAGTGAGGACTGAACTGGCAGTGAGTTGAATTAGCCTGCAATACTGCATTCTAACCACTGCACCACCATAGCTCCTAATGATCCACAAATACTAGGATCATATTTACCGACTTCCCATAGAAAACTACTGGATTATTGTAAGACTGGTTAGGCTTTTCTAGGATTCTATTAACCCTAATCACAAACAATACTCCTTTGTTGTCTGTTGGGGGCGAAACAGTGGCCCCTGTGGAAAGGGTTCGCAATTTGGGAGTCCTCCTGGATTCACGGCTATCTTTAGAGGACCATCTGGCGGCCGTGGCCGGGAGGATGTTCTATCAGGTTCGCCTGGTACGCCAGTTGCGTCCCTTCCTAAACCGGGACTCGCTATGCACAGTTACTCATGCCTTCGTCACTTCCAGGCTGGACTATTGTAATGCTCTCTACATGGGGCTCCCCTTGAGGTGCACCCGGAGGCTTCAGCTGGCCCAGAATGCGGCCGCGCGGGTAGTGACAGGAGCGTCGTGGCGCTCCCATGTAACACCGCTCCTGTGCGAGCTGCACTGGTTGCCGGTGGTCTTCCGGGTGAGGTTCAAGGTGTTAGTGAACACCTTTAAAGCGCTCCATGGCATCGGACCCGGATACTTACAGGACCGCTTACTGCTAGCAAATACCTCCCGCCGTCCGGTACGCTCCCACAGAGAGGGCCTCCTCAGGGTGCCGTCGGCCAGACAATGTCGACTGGTGACCCCCAGGGGGAGAGCCTTCTCTGTGGGAGCCCCAACGTTTTGGAACGAGCTCCCCCCCGAACTCCGTACGATGACGGACTTATGCACCTTCCGTCGGGAACTGAAAACTTTCCTTTTTCAACAGGCTGGCCTGGCATAGAAGCTCCGGCTCCAACCGGGTGAAAATGTTTTAGGGGGATTGTGTAATTTTTAGGTTTTTTGTAATTTTTAGGATTTTAGGATTTATATATTGGGTTTTATATGGGATTTTATGGCCTATTTGTTTAATTTATTTTTAAATATTTTAATTTTGTACATTTATATGTTTTTTAAATTTTAAGGCTGTAAACCGCCCCGAGTCCTTTGGGAGAGGGGCGGTATAGAAATTTAATAAATAAATAAATAAATAAATAAATAAATAAATAAATAAATAAATAATAATAACTTTGTCTATGCTCTACATATGCTGTAAGGCATGATTAATACCAGAGGTAGATCCAAATGATCTTTCAGTATTGTCCCCAAAGCAGAAGAACTGAGTCGATGGGCCGAACCGTGCATGTGCGGCGCGATGGGCTGAATCGTGCATGCGCGGCACGCGCGCGACAGCCGAGGGTAAATTGGGGAAAAAATGGCGGACTGCGGTGTTTGGCGACCCCCGTGAAATGGTCGTTCGACCCCAAATGGGGTCGCGACCCACAGGTTGAGAACCGCTGACCTATACTGAAAACTCCGCATGGGAACCTTACAATGCCTTCTTTTGGAATTTAACTAAATATGGAACTTTGGGAGGCTGTTTTTACAATTGAAAGAGAGATCATTCATATACTCCTACCCCTTATAACAAAATAAGTTCAAAAGCCTGACACATCCCTGAGGATTTCTCCAACATTCTCTCTTTCAGAAGCAGTTCTAAATAAAAATTTCATTCATCAAATTTCACTGCCCAATGTGAATGTAGAATAGCAAAATCGGTGACAAAAAAGGAGGAGGAAGAATAGATTGCTTCAATATTTGTTTCAGTGTATGACGCCTCTACTATGTTTATGGCTTATTTCTATAACTAGATATTTTTCAGCATTTGGGGCAATTAAATTATTGTTTCTGAAGTCATGAAAGATGATGTACAGATTTCATTAAAAAAATAATCTTCCCACAGAATGACGCTATTTCACAGTCCTCTTCCTCCAGTATTTCAAAAATAGCATATTTAGTAACTAGGGAGAGTAATGGAATCAAATCAAAAGTTGATTATAAGCTATCATGTGGTAACCTTTAAACAAAGTTCTGTTATGCCCCACTCTCTTCTTCCCACTTTTTTTCTCCCCTTGTTGCCTTCCAAAAAATAAGGGAGTGAATTGTCTCATAAAACCCATTACTGTTACATAAAGCCATGGTCAGTTGAATAATCATAGATATACACTATTTAAACCTGATTTTTTTTAACAGATAACAAATTTGGTGGCAACTAACCATATGGTATAATCACTTCTCTTGGCTTTAATTGCTGCTGTCCTTTTGAAATGATATGCATGTAGTTTGAGCAAATGTAAGCAATGGAAACTTTTATTCTCTTTGAAGGTTGTTTAAAACTCCTGCCTTCTTCACTGTATGGAGCCAATTGCTCTATTTTATACTACTTTACATTCTGCATAACACTATGGAACTCATGAAAGGATAAGCAAATTCATACGAGCAAGCTATGCCTTCTGACAATTATGCCAGCAGCATTGGTGGGAAAATCAGGAACCCTAATCACTCGTAAGACTGAGAGAGTCTTTTTGCACTAGTCTGAATCTTGTGGCTTGTGGATAGATATATGCATGGAAGAGTTGCACAGTCATTGGGAACCAGGCAGCATACAAATTTAAATAAATAGGTGAATGGATTTGAATGCCTCTTATTTAGTTGCAAATTTTCAGACACATATATACAAACCTGTAAACATTTTTAATTGAAAATTCTGACTGAGCAAAAAGTTCCTATTATGAATATATAATTCAACCAGCCTGCTCATTGTGTATAGACATATGTCTTTAATGCTGTAGTGGAACAGGATTTGTGAATGTTTCCATATACAACTTAGCTCTTGCATAACACAAGAGGGGTAATAATAATTTTACAATTTATACAATTAAAATTTAACCGTTTTAAAGTTTAATTGTTAATCCTTTTGTTTTCCTCAGCCAAGAAAGAGCAACCCATACAGAGGTGCTATTGCTATCATTATTCAATGCCATTGTAATTTCAAATGGTCACTGAACAAATTATTGTTAAACAAGGACTACCTGTAGAAAGCAAACACCTATTGTTGATCCATGATTGTAAATCAGCCTTATAGTTTGTCATTTTTAAATCCACCTTCAGATCAACCTTGTCAGGTAAAACTTTTTTCTCCTCCAGAACATCTTTGAAAAACAATATTATCTATAGAGGAAGACACTCTCAAAATTTACTTTTGGGTCCATTGTTGAAAAGTATACTTCAGCATGTCCATTGTTAAAATATTTTGCTCCATTCTGTATTAGTAAGTCAAATTTAAGTGCTTTTCTCCTTTCATTGTAATTTTTAATTCTTTCTAGTTCATTCTAGAGTCTAACCATCAGAGTCCCATCCTGTCATTTTTTTAAAAAGAATTCCAAACAAATAATTTTCATGGGAAGTATTCTCATAATTAATTCCAAAAACTTACTTGATACTTTTCTGAATCCTTAGTCCATTTGTAACTTTGTAAAATCAACATTTTAATCATCCTTTTGTTCTTTATTCCAAAAATATATTTTAACTCCTTAAATATGTATTTAAAACTTCTTTCACTAAAGATAGAAAGGAACTTATCCATTCCTGTGTTCCAGATTTTTATCATTGATTTGATTCTTCAGCCACATTTCAATAAACAAGAAAGCTGTTGCTGGTCATTGGAAAAGATGATCTGGGTGTTGGCATTTGGATCAGATTTGCCTGTTAAATATCAATTGGATATGCAGAGGTAACACACATGGCAACAATAATATTTTATTAGAATTGAACTTGCTTGGCTAAAAGATTCATTATTATGATACTGTTCTTGTGTGTGTGTGTGTGTGTGTGTGTGTGTGTGTGTGTGTGTGTCTAAAAAAGCTACACCTGGCTTTTCAGTTATTCTGTAACAGCCTATCCACGAGAGAACAACACATAATTGATACAGGAACTCCTAATGAATATACAATTGTGCTCTAATTTTGGCATAGAAGAAGAAAGACAAATTGATAGCTGGCAAGGAAATTTAAAAAAAACCAAAACCCTGAGATTCTATTCCTACTCAAGCATGCCTAAAAGGCTTTTACACATCAGTAGTACTGAAACAGCCAGATCTTTTATCTAATCACTTGCTGGGGCTATCCCATAGACTCTTCAATTTCCTGTCTGGAAATTATATTCTGCATTAGCTTTCTGGAGATCCAGAGCATTCTTTTTCTTATGTAAGTATGCCAGAAGCACATTTAATGAAGAATTAACTTTGAAGTGAATGTGCATAGGGTTATAGAGGACAGTGTTCAGGCCAAAGAGATGTCTCCATGCCAATGTATACTCTGACCCAACATATTCCCTTCTTTTCCTGAGCTTCAAGGAGTGGGGGAGGGTTAGTTAGTCTGGTAATGATCACCTTTCTAGCTTTCTAATTCCAGCTCTAATTTTGAATATTGTTATTCAAAGTAATAATCATGTTATTTATCGTGCCAATACAATACAATGCCAATACAATAATCCGCATTAAGTGACTGTCTTGTTTAGCAACCTTTCACAGTTATGATAGTGACAAAAAAAGCAACTTTACGACAATCCTCATATTTGTGACTTTTGCAGGTCTGTAAAGCAAAGGAAAGTTGAAATAAGATCATAAACACAGTCACAGCTTCATTTAGTAACTACTTTGCTTAGTGACCAGGTTGCCAGAGCTAATTGTGGTCCCTAAATGAAGGCTGCCTATAGTGTTGTAGTTTCAAAAGAAAGATTGATATCAAGTTTTGGTTATTTGCTTATAAAGGCAAAAGTGAGTTATCAGGATATCCTTGGAATGGGAAACATCCTTTGGGTGCCTATTTCCTTGAAGAAATCTCTCACAGTTTTCCAAGCTTCCTAACATTTTACTCTTTACAGATTATTTTACTGTAACTAAATAAATAAATAGGAAATTGGTTAGCGTCCTGCAAAGCAAAATAGCAGCCTTCAATCTTTATCTATAAACATTCTGTCTTACTCAGATAAATAATTTGTTTACGTAAAGCAACATTTCCCAAGTCTCTGAATCATTATAGTTATCATGAAAGAGAATTTCATATAAATCCCAGCACCAAATTTTTAAAAAATGGCACACTGCATCAATAAATATATCAAAGTACAAAACTACAACTAAGAAAAGCAGTAGCCAGCTTCACCCATAAAAACCAAATCCAAATATCAACAGTCCCATCAATCAGTCGATCGATCCAAATCATTTCCCCAAAGCCTGCTCCAACAGAATTGTTTTGACAGCTTAATGAAAGGCCAGGAAAGAAAGTAGCTGGAGAACCTCTAGGGACAAGATGTTCTACAAGATTGGGCCATCACTGAAGAAAATTGCTTTCCCATGATCTCTCTTGAGGTGGTACTTATGTATCCCCTCCCTGGAAGCATGTCCATGAGAGACAGAATGAAGTGGAGGAGATGTTCCCTAAGTCACCTTGAAGACAAAGCATAAAGAACTTCAACAATAAAACATAACACTTTAGGTTGGGTTTATAAACCTAGGCAGGAACCATAAAGCAGGTAATATATTACAGTAGCAACTATTATTTGCTAACAGCCTGACTTCTGCATTTTGCTTTGTAAAACTGCAGTGTACTTTCTGGGTCATCTTCAAGGACAGCCTCCAGCGAAGTGGGCTAAGTAGTGTTAAGTGTGCAATGATGAGGGTATGAGTCATGGTTCTCAGGGCCTTCTGAAACCAGTAAGGGCTGCAACTGATATACTAGCCTAGTTTGGCAAAAGTTATCCTGGCCACAGCCTCCACTTGTTATTAAAACAAAAACTACAAGTCCAGGAGAATCTTAAATCTTAGACCAGCTGCTTCAAAGGAAGCACAGTGCCATCAAGAGTAATAACCAGATAAAAAGATATAACCCAAAAGTTTCCAGACAAGCAACAACTCCATTTTGGTGTGACTTGGCTTGAGCTTGTTTTGTCCCACCCAGTCCCTAGCATTTCCAGAAACGAGGGTAATGGTTCCACAGCATCTATGGCATAGTTTTGGATGGCAATGAATAACTGGGCATCATAAGTTGGTGATACTTATCCTAAACCTTCTCCAGAAACTTCATGCAGATGTTAAATAGCATGGATAAGAAGGCCAAGCCCTGTGGTATCCCATATTGGAGTAATCATGGGCTTGACCATTCTTCACCCATGATGATCAACAGGAACCACCCAGTTCTTAAGAACACAATCACTGTAACAAGGTACCTTCCAACTTCAACTTTCACAGGTGGCTCAAAAGGGTATATGGTTGATAGTATCAAAAGCCATAGAGCAGGGGTGTCAAACTGGCAGCCTGCAGGCCAGATGTGTCACACGCAGGCCACTCCCACCCTGGCTCCACAGAGGCAAAAAATGTTGCTATATGTCACAATACGTCACGTGACGCAATCGAGTTTGATACCCGTGCCAAGAAGAGATCTCATAGGACCAAAAGGGGAGCAGTCTCCCTATCCAGGCCCAATAAAGGTTCTCCAACATAGTTAGTGTTACCATTTGAGACCTGAATGCTCAGGCCTGAATCCTGACTGAGTCTAAATAATTGTTCTCATTTGTCTGAGGAAAAAAGTCAATTATGGTAATAGAATCTAAACTGAGAGGCTAGAGCAACCATTAGTGATCTACACTATTTCACACATTTCTTGTTTGATAAAACAGTAGTTTGTGATGGGTCATGTCCATTGATGGCTGCTATTTTGTGAACAGGCAAGTAACCCCCTCTGTGACAATACCTGTCCTATGCTTTCACGTTTTTATATTTGCCAGAAAAAATTATCCCGAACAGTCTTAGCCAATGACCTGACCTGGCTGACCATGTCACATATAGTTAAGGGCACATCAAAATTTGTCTTTCCAATATCAGTATTTCAGAAGCTGCAGTAATTTAGTTTTGGGGTAGAATTTGTCACCTTTAAATTTATGTTTGAGGCCAGATACCTATAAACTACCTTTCCCAGATGGCACCTGCACCCAATAAAATTAGCAAGAAAGGGCATGCTAAGGATTTCTTCTTTCACAGGGTACCATCTATAGGGACACAGAGACAAGCCTTCTTGATGATGGCTCTTCTTCTTTGGAACAGCCCTTACCCCAGATACAAGTTCTCCTCCACCTTATTGGGCTATGAAGAACCATAAATACACAGCTCTTTAGGAAGGGATTTAGGAATTTAAAGATGTATCTTACCCCCCACAGGATGGTGATTTTAAAGTTTCTGGCTATTTAAGTATTGGATTGTTTCATTTTCATTCTAGCTATGGGAGCAGGATTTTTTAAGCGACTTACAGCCTATTATAGCTTTAGGAGACAGAAGCCTTAGTAAATAAACAAACAGATAAATAAGTGTTGTAAAGTTTCATTCCTCGAAGCCTTGCTTAAGTCAAAAATCTCAGCCAGCATGAAATTTTCCCTTTGATGTTTGCAACTGAGTGTTTCCACCACAACCTCTTTATTAGAAATGTTTGGAAACGCAAGACTGGAAGCACTTCATTCCAGATGTTTGCAGTATAAGCAGGAAGCATCAAGCCTGAATAGGACTGAGAAAAGCTAAAATACAAATAGATTTCCTAACCTGAGAAATCCTTCTGCATGGATTAGTAGGCCAGAGAAATAGACCAGATATTCGCAGAGGTCCAGACATCGGGAGCCACCAGAAATCAAAAGTGACAATTTTTTAATGGTTTCTACCATTATTTATACAGGTACCCTTGACTTACAACCACAACTGAGCCCCATATTTTTGTTGTTAAGTGAGACACTTGTTAAGTCCCATTTTACGACTTTTCTTGTCATAGTTGTTAAGTGAATCATAGCAGGTATTAAAATAGTAACACAGTTGTTAAATGAATCTGGCTTCTTCATAGACTTTGCTTGTCAGAAGGATGCAAAAGGTGACCACATAACCCTGGGATCCTGCAATTGTCATAAGTATGAGTCAAGCATCTGAATTTTGATCACATGACTATGGAGATGCAGCAACGGTCGTAAATGTGAAAAAGAGTCACAAGTCACTTTTTTGAGTGCCTTTGTAACTTCAAACGATCACTAAATGAACTGTTGTAAAGTACCTGTAGGTATCTAATATACCTAGCTTTGTCTTCTTGCAGGTCTACTGAAGAGAAAGGTCTATTGAATTTTGGTGTGTTGTGGAGCTATTAAAAGTACAGAACATTGTTAAGAAAACTTAGCCAACACTGTAACATTTCCGGGAGCATCTGGAAATGTGCTGCTCTTTCTTCAACACATGCAGTAGTCTAAAACAGAGGTCCCCAACCCTCGGAGCACCAGGGACCGGTTCCACGGAGAGAGGTTTTTCCATGGTTTTGTGTGTTGCCTGCATCTTGCGGATGGGGCGTTACTTGTTTGTACAGACTGGTTGCTGGCATGCTGCGGCCTGGTACTAGTCCACAGACTGGGGGTGTGTGGTTGGGGACCCCTGATCTAAAACAAAAGGTAATGAGAACCTATTGCAAACTCCAGCAGCTTACATCTTGGTCTTTTTTTCATGATGTCCTAATGGAATCCGTTCCCTAAGGTCCTTTAAAACTGTGGAGGCTTTTCAGCAACATGCATATTTTAGTCATTCTTCCTGCTTCCTTACAAGACAAGGAATAAGGAGGCATTTTGTAGGGCACAGCTAGGTTTAATCATATGAAATAAATCCTCATGGGGACTGCTTCCTTTCTACCACCCAAACAACTTTCTCTCACCTGAGCAAATGTAATGGAACAAAACAGAAAAGAGTGTATACTTTCCTTAAACAGTAAAACGAGAACCTAGCCTAGGGCATAAAATAATCCCATTGGTTGTATTGCAGCACACTGCCTCTATTGAAAACAGGGCTCCAAAGGGTCACTTATGCAAACATAAGGAACATAAGGAACAGCGTCATTAGGAAGCAACACATCTGCTTAAATTTTTGCACAATCAATCTCCAGAATTTTTAATTAGGTCTGGGAGAGTTCCCTATCTAATTCCTCAGGGAGCTTTTGCTAGAGGTTGTTCTGAACCAAATGGTCTGACTCAGAATGAAGCACAAAGCCTCATGCAGAGGCTTCCTTCTGCACCAAGGGAGCACAATGATGCCCTCCAAGCTAGATGTGGCCCCAGCAGGCTATTTCCAATCCCCCGGGGCATCCAGTGCTTCCCCAAGAGTGGCTGAGATTTGCAGAAGCTGGGGAAAATAAAGGGTAGGATGGTTGATTGAGTTTAAAAGGCAAAATGGTATTGATTAAAATGCCAAATTGATTTTTTTTTCAAGCCCCCAAAGCTGCAAAGTTAAAGGAACCAATATTGCTCCTTAACACCTAACTAAATGAAAGAGAGAAAGAAGAGAGGTTAAAAAAAAAACGGCATCTTTGTTGATGCATTTTCCCCAGAAAGTTCAGAAGAAAAAAGTATGGCCTCAATGCAAATAAATAAATAAAATAAATAAATAAACCACTCCCACCACACCTATTGTTAGGGAGAAATTGCTGGTTAGAAAAATCACCAAATCCTTACTGAATTCATATGACTAGCCTTTTAGCTGTGCTCTAGAAGCCAAATCTGTATTAGGACCCAAATCTGCATTTTAATTCAAAAAGAACCCAAATCTGCTATGTGATCTTTATATTCACAATGAAACTTTTTCCCAGCTATACTTGATTCAATCCAGTTCACAGGCAATGAAACGGGCATGATGCAAAGTTCAGCCTAAGGTAAGTTTCAAGCTAAGAGAAGGGAATTATTCCATGGTGGATAAAAATCAGGACAAATCCAGTTCTTCACAATTGGTGGGTAGACAATGCAAAGGTAACTAAGGGTCGCCATAAGAATTGAGAGTAAAAATAGGTGCCGTGCAGGGAAAGCCTTAAAATGTTGATCCTTGCAAGGATCAGGTTGTTCCACATGGACTCTACTTCAAGAAAAATAACATATTGAACTGATGATACTGTCCTCTAGGATTAAATCTTTATATTGAGCAAAAAGTTAAAGTTGAACAGACAATGCTGGCAGTCTGAAGGCAAGTATCTGATTAGATTAGGCCCTCATTAGATTAGGGCAAGACTTATCTTCATCCAATAGTTTGTTTTTCACAGCAGCTATGGAGACCTACTCTTTCCTGCTGTTGTTCCATTTCAACTGATATTTAATGGCATGCTTTCTCCGAACCAATAATGTTGAGTTTTCCAATAGACGTGCCCTTCAGGAATGTATTGTATCCAGTCCTCTGATGTTAGTGGCCATCATCCACATTAGCTGGTAATGAATTTTATAGATTATTATGTGCCACTGTAAGCAGAATTATTTCCTTTGGTTTTTTCTAAACTTCCTACTCGGATTCATGCAGATGCTGCCTGTCCACAATTGCAAGGGCAAGTTCAGGGTTTATTTTCTTGAAATGTCATGTCTTTCTTAACTTGGGCCTCGGGTGACTGGTTGTTTTCCCTATATGATCAGTTGCCCCAGAATCATAGTCAACTCAACCCATGTATTCATTGACATTCCCCCCAAACTTCCAAAGATTAATGAGGCAGGATCCATACTGATTTTGCCATGCCTTAGAATTTTTCTTTTCAGTCTAGTGTAGTCCAATTCCATGCTGTCCAGATGTGATCAGAGTATAACTCCTCCAATGTCAGCCAAGCACTTGGCTAGATGTAAAGAGAATTATAGTCCCGGTATATCTGGAGGGCACCAATTAGGATAAAGTTGAATTAGGTAAATTCTGTGTTTAATAGTCTTGATATCCATGGAGGTTAAACGGTCAATGTCGAAACACTTTCTTCAGAACGTAATAAATTAGACTGTTGAATTTGGAGGCTTTTCTCTGTGCAGAACTATGGATTTCCAATCCAATGTCCTGTTCTGGCAGCATCAACTCTGCTTATTAAGGGAGAAAAAAAATCTGTGTCTTTTGGTCTCAAAGTCTACAAATAAGGATTTGTGTGTTTAGCAGGACAATCAATCACCAAACATGGAATGAAATTAGATACAGACAGTGTTGTGTCCTGAGCCTGCAAAAGCAGGCTCGGGACATTGCATTGGTCCCAGGCATTCCAAAAGCTGCCTGGGACCAGACAGAGCAGCACCGGCCTTGGGCGCATGCGCAAGGCGTGAAAATGCTCTGTTCTTATTGGTTGACACTATTCAGGCTTCTGACCATATAAAAAGGCCTGCATGCCTTTTGCTTGTAGAAGGAGAATAAAGTGTTTGTTCAGCATCACCATGTGTCTTCATCATTCGCACGTGAACAAAGTATACAACATTGGTGATGAGGGTGGGATCCTTTGCAAGCTGAAACAAAAGATTTAAGGACTTACCCAGGAAGTCCTGAAGAGGGGAAGATGGCGTCTGAATCAGCATCCCAGCCTGCCAGTACAGTGTCGCTGGAGGGTGAGCTCGGCTAAAGGACCCTTTCCCCAAACAGCAGCTTGCAGAGGAAGCAAATGGTGAAGGATGGCCTGACAAGTGCCCAGATACTGAGTTCCAAAGCTTCTGGCACAAGAAGCATGAGTTTTCCACTTTCAAGGGTTGCCTGTTATGGAGTAGCAGGGTAGTGATTCCAGCCTCACTGAGGTCTAGAATCTTGATCTCTCTGCATGAGGGACATCCTGGTATAGTCAGGATGAAATCACTTGCGCGCAGCCATCTTTGGTGGCCTGGGCTCGATAAAGATATCGAAGCTCAGGTGCATGGGTGCCAAGTGTGCCAACAGTCTCAGCCTGAAATGCCTCAGGCCCCAGTACATAGGTGGGAGGAAACTCAAACCCCATGGTCTAGGGTGCATATAAATTATGCTGGGCCCTTTCAGGGGCAATTCTTCCTGGTTGTTGTTGATAGCCATTCCAAGTGGCTAGAGGTTGTTCCTGTTTCCTCCACTACTACTGCCAGGACCATCCAGGTGTTGAGAGGAATTTTTGCATCACACGGTCTTCCAGATGTTCAGATAATGGTTTCAGATAATGACCCTCAATTTACGTCTTCTGAGTTCCAGGTTTTTCTTCAGGCCAACCTGATCTGGCATGCAACATCGGCTCCCTTCCATCCATCCTCCAATGGACTGGCAGAGAGAATGGTGCGCACCACCAAAGATGCACTCAAGAAACTGATTTACGGTAACTGGCATCACAGGTTAGCTGATTTTCTTCTTGCACACTGCACCACACCATGCACAGCCACAGGGAAGAGCCCTGCTGAACTCCGCTGGGGTCGCCGCCTCATCACTAAACTGGACAGGCTGCACCCTGACCGGGTGGCTTCACAGGTGTCACAACCGCGAGCACCTAGGAGACTCCAGGTGGGTGATCCGGTTTGGGCAAGAAACTATGGACCTGGACATCTCTGAGTCACAGCTGTGGTCTGCAAGATCTCAGGGCCGTTGTCATACGAAGTTGCCTTGGGTGACAGCCGCGTTCTTCGCAGATACATAGACCAACTGCGTTGGAGATTGGACTCTCACCCTTCCGCTCCTGGCTCTGCTCTGGGGGGGGGAAGGAGGAGCATAATATGCATTCTGGGTCACAGTTTCCCAGGCCAGGCCTAACAGGCCCTCACTAGTTGCTACTGAGGCTGTTTGGGATTCATCCCAAGGTTCCGCAAGTGCTCCAAATAGGAATTCACTGGATAGGGGGTCATCCAACACATCCATAATTACTCCAGACAGGGAGTCAAACCGGGGGTATCCACAGTATTCACATATGTCTCATAGTGCTTTAGACAGGGAGACTGACCGGGGGTATCCACACAAATCACAAGCAGCAAGAGAAAAGGAATTCCATCAGGGGTGCTTGCCTAATTCAGCAATTGCTCCCAAAAGGAAGTCACCAGCAAAGGGGATTGCCATGGAAGCAACTCCTGACTCTGGCACTTCGGGCATGTGCTTGGGGGCCACAGACTACTAGGGCACTTCCGCTACCCAGCCCTTTCCATCTGCTGGCCTTGGGCTCGAGGGACAGTGTTCCCAAGAGGGGTCCATTGTGGACTCGGGGACTTTCACCCCTCCATGGTATGCTGGCTTGGACTTAGAGGGTCCAGCCAGCCAGCAGCGGGGCGGGTCAACTGGGTATTTGGGGCAGCAAAGTCCTGGCCCGCCTAGCCTGATAGACGAGCAGGTAGGCCAGGCATCCTCACCAGGGTCACCTGGGGATTTAAGGTAGCAACGTCCTGGCCTGCCTAGCCTGGTAGGCGAGCAGGTGGGCTAGGCAATCTCTCTGGGCCTTAGAAGGTCACAGCGGGCCAAGTGCCCATCCAAACATCTGAGAGACTTTGTGAGGTTGCTGTCAAATCATGAGGGACCTGCTCATGAGGCCCCTGAATAAGGAGAGTAACTCGTGGGTAGGTTATTTTGTATTATTTTTGATTTTGGATACATTCATTTGTATTAATAAATACTGAAGGGGGTTTGCCTGAGGGCAGACTCAAGATTCCACACTCTTTGCATTTGAATAATGCAACTGTATGCCACTCTTCCCAATGCACGATGTACATGTGTGTACGTGAAGTATGTTCCATCTAAGGGGGAGGGGTGTTGTGTCCTGAGCCTGCAAAAGCAGCCTCGAGACGTTGCATTGGTCCCAGGCATTCTAAAAGCTGCCTGGGACCAGACAGAGTGGCGCCTGCCTTGTGCGCATGCGCAAGGCGCAAAAACACTCTGTTCCTACTGGTTGACACTGTCCGGGCTTCTGGCCATATAAAAAGGCCTGCGTGCCTTTTGCTTTTGCTTGGTTGTTGTAGAAAGAGAATAAAGTATTTGTTCAGCATCACCATGTGTCTTCATAATTCGCACGCAAACGAAGTATACAACAGACAGCATGTGGCAAAATGCTATTATCACAGTCAACAACTGATATCCTGCTGTAAAGCAATGTGGCTTGAACTTATTCCTAGTCATAATTGTGTAATGGACTGAACTGTAATTTGCTTTTTTCCTCCTATGATGAAAAATAATTAAAAGTGTTTGAATTCATCATTAACTTCCCACAGGACAGAGTCTGCCTTATTCTTTTGATTTCAAGCTTTACAGAGACTCCCTTATAAAATATAATAATTGAAAGTTTTGAGAAAGACAAGTAAACAATACACTGTCACAGCATCCAATCTAATTGCCCAAATGAGTATTTCTGAAATTTTCTGCAGAAAACTGTTAAAGCTCTTTACTGACTGCTGACACACTTTGGTGCAGAAGCTTGAAGAAACACTGCCAAGGAGAGGCATCTGACTTTTCCCAACCACCAGCATTCCCTGTGGATTAAAAAGAGAAATCTGCTGAGGTTACTTGGAACTCCTGTTCTCCTGTTGACAAAATTTCATTACTTAATCCCCATTTATGGCACCTTTGAAAAGAATAGCATGCTAATGACATTTCAGTTAATTATAGTCTTTCCTTTTTGTGACAGCCTGCCAGAAGCTCTTTGGAAAATAAACTTGTGGAATTGTTTTTTTTTTTTTTAAAAAGAGTTTTTTCTTCTTGTAGAAAGGAAAATTGACAAGATGACTCAGTGAGACTATTTCCCAAGCTTTTACTTACTCTTGTCTTGTGTGCCAAATTGGACTGACATTATTCCTCACCTTTACCACTTTTCTGATGATGCTTCTGTTTTGTCACAGAAAAAGAAGCAAAGAAAAAGAAGAAGCCCAAAGTTTGACCCTGTGCTGAGAAATTTATAGTGTTGCTATATATCTGATTTAGGCAGATGAGTAACATAATTATGAAAAATAAATTTAATTGACAGGTATCATATTCATGTTAATGAATTTATTGTGCCCCAAAGAGTTTAAGAATTATTTTTTAAGTATCTTAAATGATCAAATTTAGAACAGGGCCTACTATGGGGGTAGTAGGCAGGAATGGAGAACCCAAGGCAGTGGTGGCGAACCTATAGCACAGGTGCCAGAGGCGGCACTCGGAGCCCTCTCTGTGGGCACACATGCCGTTGCCCCAGCCTTGCCTCCCTCCACAACCCCCTCCTCTCCAGCAGCCCCCCTGAAGGAGACTCGTCCTCAAGCATGGCCCACATGGAGCAGCACAGCCAAGGACATGGCAGCCAGGTGGCGTAGACAGTACTCTGCCCTCACATCCCATCATGCAGTTGATGCTGCAGGGTGTGGCCACCATAGTGCTGCTGGGCTGCCTGGGTGATTTGTGGCAGGCCCTGGAGGTGGTGAGTGGTCCTGTGGGCAGGCGGGGTTGGGGATGGGAGGGCAAAGCGGGGCGGGCAGGGGGGGTGGAGTGGGAGCGGGGCCAGTTTTTGGGCACTCGGTCTCTAAAAGGTTCGCCATCACTGACCCAAGGTCTTCTGGAAGCCTAAAGAATACTAGAAGAATCTTTTTCTACTAGCCTGAAGGCCTACCTACATATGAAGTGGCAAACTTGATCCATCAGAACAGTCCAGATTAGCTTTGAAAGTAAAAGACATTTCTTCTTGTTCCCTAGCACGTGATATTTAAGGCTCATTACCTGCAATCTAAGAGAGAATGAATAGCCATCAGGTTACTGATCCCCTAATACTGTCTTTCTTGACTTATCTAATATTTTTAAACTATCTGAATAGGGGGCCATATCAACTCTAAAGAAGTGAATAAAATAACCAGCTTTCCCTGAACTACCTCTTTTCATATCAGCCCTACTTTTGACTATATTTGGGGAAAAGATCTTTCTGATGAGATGCAAAAACTCCAGATGAAATAATTTTAAGAACACTGCATAAGGTAATTGAATTATTTCAGCACATAAGTTAGGAAAAATGAATGAAAGCCCACAAGAAAAACTGTAAAGGCTTTAAAAACCACAACACTTAAAATGGCTGTCCTCCAGGCAGTTGTAAAGCTCACTAAAGCCATTAGTCAGAACCTGGTTTAGGCTCAGTAAAAATCTGAAAGGGAAACTGTGGTAAACAACACTGCAGGTTCAAGGAACAAATATATCCAAAAATGTTATGGAAAATTTTATGATGCTAAAGAGAAATTCATCATGATAATGTTTAAGCCATAAACAAGAAAGAACATAGTAACCCACCTTTAGAATGATCAAAGGGCTGAAATAGCTCTCATATAAGGAAAGGTTGCAACATTTATAGGAGGAGAACATGTAAAGGTGCAGAAAACATGGAGTTGTTAAAGTGAATAAAAGCTTCCTCCTTCCTGTTTCTGATTAATTAAAACTGGGATCATCCAATAAAGATTCAGAATAGATCAAAGAGAGCAATGTATTTGTTCTTGTAAGTTTAACACTGCTTTTAACTTGCCCCAAATCTCAAAGGAGACTGGTGGTGCACCATATCATAAAAAATTCAAAACAAAAGAAAACAAAGAAAAAATCCCCACATAATAATCAATTAAGCCAATTATGTGCTTTCATCTAAATCCAGTATCCAAAAAACCCCCAAAACAAAGATAAAACCTCAAATAAAAGCCAAAACAAGTTTGCAGAGTCATCAGATGGGAATGCAAACACAATCCCCAATAGCACTTAGTTAAGCTTGTTACTGTGAACTGTAGCAATGGCAGCCATCTTAGAAACTTTTAAAGAGATTAGACAAATTCATTCATTTCTGGAAACATTTACAAGAGCATCACAAAACGGACTTCATGGAATTGCACAATGTTAATGGTTAGCTATGTCATGTTCAGCAAATCCAAATAGAGTTGGGGGAACCCACAGATTAGACCTGTGTCTATTGTTTTTACCCCATGAACTAAGGTGAGAATTTCAGCATAAATGGGTAAAAAAACAACAACCAACCCATAGCATATAACATTGAGAGGTTATATGAAATCCTCACAAGTTTAGGCTGTCCATAATACACTGGTTGAAGCTGTAGTAGAGTGACCTCTAGTTTTTAGCTTCAGTAGGCCACCTGTAAATCATGATTATGCATTTAATTGCTTGATTTATAACCCACTTTTTCTTAATGTGCTCTAGCTCAGGGGTCCCCAACCCCCCATCTATGGGCCAGTACCAGTCCGTGGCATGCCAGCAACCAGTCCGCACACACAAGCAAAGCCCCATCTGTGGGACGCAAGCAGCACACAAAACCACACAGTCTCTGGTCCGCAGAAAAACCTCGCTCCACAGAACCGGTCCCTGGTGCCCAAAAGGTTGGGGACCTCTGCTCTAGGTGGTATACATACTGTGTCATCTCATTATTCCCCAGTTTGGTCTAGTGGTTAAGGCACCAGGCTAGAAACCAAGAGGCTCTGAGTTCTAGTCCTGCCTTAGCCACGAAAGTCAGCTGGGCAACTTTGGGCCAGTCACATCTCTCAGTCTAGTCCAGGGGTTCTCAACCTTGGCAACTTTAAGACTTGTGGACTTCAACTCCCAGAATTCCTCAGCCAGCTGAGAACCCCTGGTCTAGTCTCTCTCACAGGGTTTATGTTGGGGGAAATAAGAGGAAAGAATATAAGAACTGTTCATGTCTTGATTTATTTATAAAAATAATAAAGGCAATATATACACACCTTCCCTGTGAGGTAGATTAAATCAAACCTAGGGAATTCCTTACAGAGATAGCCTAAGTGAGCACTCAATAGCACTTTCATTTGTAAAAGGCTGAAATAAACTTACAAGAGGCAGTATAACCTCCCTCCCCCATCTAGACTATATCACTGCTTTCACATTTTAGCAAGGTTCACAAATCCATTCACATGCTTGACCCTTTACAAGCAAGTCAGCAGACTGACAGCTGTACCCTTTACAAACCACAAAACAAGCAAAGCAAGAGGTAGGTTGCTTATTAGCACCATGCTTTACAAACTGATTAAGGGGAAATGGGTTTCAGCAAGTCTGCTCTGAAGTCATGCAATAGCAATAGCACTTAAGACTTATATACTGTCCCACAATGCTTTACAGCACTCTCAAAGTGGTTCACAGAGTCAGCATATTGCTCCTAACAATCTGGGCCTCATTTTACCAACCTAAGAAGGATGGAAGGCTGAGTCACCCTTGAGCTGGTCAGGATCAAACTCCTGTTAATGAGCAGAGTACAATGCTGTATTCTAACCACTGTACCACCATGGCTCCCTGCAAGCATCTTTTCAGATAAAGTGGAAACAAATCTAAAACTTTTCCTGGTGTCCAATAATTTAAAAATAGGGCTAGACAACTTGATACTTGTGGACACATTAATTCAGTTTTAGATTTGTTAATGAAGTAGTAACTAAAAACAAAGCACAAGCTTTTGTTTTCATCTTTATTAACAAGAATGTCTCAGATTGTCTTCTGGGATATAGCTTTTTATTACCATTGTCTCTATTATAGTCGATTTGTGAATAGTAATTCATCTATGGCAGCCTATGTACAAAATGGGTCCACAGCACGCTTCAAAATGAAGAGAGGTACAAAAATCAACTAAGTTATCACTAAGATGATAAAAATTAGGGTTTTCTGTATCTATCTGCTCCCATCAAATTGGCAATCTGTATTTGCAGCCCAACAAATGTTTTTTTTTGCCAATAATACAGGTAGTCCTCAACTTACAACAGTGTAGTTTCGAAAAAAGCAATAGCTGCTTTCTTGAATTTTTCCACGTCACCCATCCCATCTGTTAATTTTGTCAGCAGCAGTATTAACAGCTGTTGATAAACCCCACTCTAGGATCATTGGTGATGAGGATGGGATCTATTTATTGCTAAAGATCAGCAAGAAACTGGTTGGGGATTCATCAAGGCTTTGGCACAAGGTCAAAAATAAAATCTAATTGAAATCTGAACAGATTCTGACTTCTTTTTTTTTTTTAAAAAAAATAACAGCTAGACTTGGACACTTTAAAGAGTTTTGATATTAGTCAGCCTGCTTCCTGGGAAGTTTTCTCTTTATCTTGAAGTTTTTTTAAAAAAAAGTCTAAACAAAAAACAAGCTATTCTGTGGTCTCTCTTTGCAGTAGCCCAGACATTTACTATAATAAAAGCATCCTGAGCCTAAAGCCTAAAATGTATCATGAATTTGTAAAATTGCTGAAAGATCATTTCTTACCTGGTCATTGAACAGCGATTTACATTTCACATACAGCAACCCAGGGAAGAAATTGTTGCTTATAGGTGTTGTAATTTTAGGACTTTTTTTAAAAAAAGGAAAGATATTGAAAATTCACCTAGTACAAGGGGTAGGCAACCTTGGCTCTTTTATGATTCGTGGACTTCAACTCCCAGAATTCCTGAGCCAGCATGGCTCAGCTTGGAAACCTCTCCCTTCCCCTCAGCATGGCTGGCTCAGGAATTCTGGGAGTTGAAGTCCACGAGTCATAAAAGGGTCAAGGTTGCCTACCCTAGGCAATGAAAAAAATAATGGACCTCTACCTTCTCTGATCTGGATATAGCCTGACAACGCATGGTCCTCTTAAACACGTTGTATACCAGTCTTGCTCACTTTCAGTTGGTAGCCCACTTAGACTCCTTTCACATGCGTTAACACCAAAGATATTGAAAAGATATTGAAAATTCACCTAGTACAAGGGGTAGGCAACCTTGGCTCTTTTATGATTTGTGGACTTCAACTCCCAGAATTGAGTTGAAGGAATTCTGGGAGTTGAAGTCCACGAGTCATAAAAGAGCCAAGGTTGCCTACCCCTGACCTAGTATATGGGTGAACTACCTCAACAATTTGTCTGAAGCCAAATTGACATTTGTGGTCCTCAAGAAAGCGCAGTGGCTGGTGAAATTGCATCCCTAGAAAAAGACAGCAACTAAGGCAAATGCTTTCCACCCCAAGAACATTGGAAGTGCAGGGCAGCAAACATGACTAATATAAGAAATGCTTTTTCCACCATGACAGTATGGAGGGTTAGGCTAGCAGCCTCTGTGAATATAACATACAGGTAGTCCTCAACTTACAACAGTTCATTTAGTGACCATTTAAAGTTACAATAGCACTGAAAAAAGTGACTTATGACCATTTTTCACACTTATGACTGTGGCAGCATCCCCATGGTCATGTGATCAAAATTCAGGTGCTTGGGAAACTTGTTCATAATTATGACAATTGCAGTATCCCGGGGTCATAAGATCACCTTTTGTGACCTTCTGTCAAGCAAAGACAAGACAAGGGGAAGCCAGATTCACTTAAGAACCATGTTACTAACTTAACAACTGCAGTGATTCACTTAACAACTATGGCAAGAAAGGTCATAAAATGGGGCAAAACTCAAATGTTTTACTTAGCAACTAGAAAATTGGTCGTAAGTCAAGGACAACCTGTATAAGTTTCCTTAGTATGAACCTGACTTTCTGTAGGACAACACAGACCAAAAGCCATTATTGTGCTCAGAATGTGTGTAACAAGGACCCTCAGGTGATGTAGTGCTTGTAATGATATTCGTTGAGGCTTAGCAATACAAGATGGAAGTTGACCTTGGCTCTGTACTATTCATAATTAAGAAGGCTCCTTACCATCATGTATTTTCACAGGAGCCTCCTTTTAAGAAGCGGAGACCATAAGGTTTTCTCTGTGATTGTAACAGCAAGCGGGTTGGTTGCTACACTGTGGAGATGCGTCTAGCTCTTTCAGAGGGAAGCTTCCAATTATTGGGTAGGGAGGAAACTAAAAATAATTGAACAAGGAGTTGATCAAAGACACTGACTTAGGGTAGACATTATTACCACTGTTCGATTAAGAGAATTAGTTAATAGGATTTCTGAGGAACTGGGAACATATAAAAGAAAAGTATTGCCATTTCATTGCACCAGTTTGCTGTACCTTTTGCCTTACATAGAAAAGTAAAGAAAGCTTGAAAGTCTTCTGGGTGAGGAAATCTTCAAGCAATTGTTAAAAGTAAGACTGTTTAAAACGTATGAAGAAACATTTTAAAAGTATTAAGATTCTGTTGCTGGCCACTGATGCATCTCCTTAGGCCGGTGTTTAAACTGTCCTTAGAGCTGGGTTTAGCCCAGGTGGTCAGATGGTTTTGGGGCACCAGTTCCTTTCTTTTCTAGGGCTATGACAAATACCAAAAACAAAAAACAAAAACCAGTGTTGAGATTGACGAAAAGGGTCCACTTCTGATTGCAGGAGTAGGAAGTTCCACAATTATCTCTTAAGGCTGAATTTTTGCAATTCATCCACAAGCCTCTTTGGGGAATTGTGTCCAACACTAAGCCTATGCTCTTAATATTACCACTTTGTATGAAGTGCTTTATGTGTATGATTAGGAACTTAACAATAAACCAGGTTAGACAACGGCCAGTGCAGATGGCTTGAGCCCTAGATTTTGTATTGCCACATTGCTGTAGTAGTACTGGAGGCCTTTCCAGACCTGTGCATACATTTAATTAAAAATTTCTTTACAATAATTCTGTAAGAAAAGTTATGGTTTGCCCAGGACAATGTGATAAGCTTCACAGATGAAGTATGAGTTAACCTGGGGGTGGATCTATGTGCGTATTATATCTTGTTATTTTTTAAATGTTTCATTCATGGAAACACACCGTATGCATTCCAACCCTTCCCGATGCTATTTTTTCTCTAAATCTGCTTTATCTATGACTGTTTTTAATGACAAATTTGGAGGGGGGACAGAAAATTGCAGCTTCCATGTGCTGCTGAGCACAATATGCTAAAGTTATAATGCTACCGTGTTTCCCTGAAAATAATATCTACCCTGAAAATAAACCCTAGCTTGATTTTTGGGGATGGGCCTAATATAAGTCCTATCTCAAAAATACGCCCTAGCTTTGGGGCAAGGTGCACGCCTAAAAATCAAGCTAGGGCAGGGATGGGGGTGGAGCTGCCCCACGCACCCCCACCCATTTACCATTGCAGTCAGGCCTCCCATGCCCTGGCACCTGCCTCGCCTTGCCATCCCACTTCTTTAAGCACATCACCCTTGGTCTCCATTTCACCATCAGAGGCCTTCAGAAAATGCCTCTGCAACTGAGAATGGAGCTCCGGATTGACACGCGAGGTGCCCCCTGAAGGCTGGGAGTTCCATGTGGGTCAATCTGGAGCTCGGTTCTTGGCTGCAGAGGCCTTTCCTGAAGGCCTCCGATGGCAAAATGGAGGCCCGGGGATGCAGCACGCATCAACGCAGAGCTCCATTCTCAACTTCAGAGGTCTTTCCTGAAGGCCTCTGATGGCAAAATGGATGCTGGGGGTGATGCTTGTGAGCAGCGGCAAGTGGTCGCAGAAGAAGTGGGCCGGCTGAGCAGGGCTGTCAGTGCTGCTGCTGCGAAGTGAGACAGGGGAAAAGACTATCCCCCCAAAATAAGACCCGGTGCCTCTTTTGGAGGTACCTTAATATATGTATATTAAGACCAGGTCTTATTTTCAGGGAAACATGGTATCAATTTTATATATTGGATCATGCTAGAGACAGATGCCTGTTGCATATAAATAGTCCTTGACTTATAATTGGTCACTTAGCAACCATTTGGAAATATGGTGGCCTCCATTGGGATATTTACAACCTGGTTCAAGCGCTCAGCAATTGACCCACATTCATGACCAGATCCAATTTGTGGGTAGATAACCAGGGAAAGATTTGGCAACTATTCCTCAGGCTGGCTTAAGAACAGGAAAGATATTTTCCACAAGCCCTTTGAGGACATGCCAACTGTTTATGGGGCTACATTTAAACCCCAGTTTAGCATTGTATCAAAATAAGATAAAACAGCTAGTTTGTTAAAATAATACTAAATCTATCCTGTAACTTCATTTTGAACACCGGATGGCTATTAACCAGTAGTTCGTTTTCTGTACCCCAGGGCAACAAAGATATCCAGCAGTTTCCAGGGTGACTGGGCAGCCTTTCTAGGACAGCACTGCCCATCCTCGCATGAGGCAGGGGGTTAGAAAACATACCCTAAACATCTATCTAAACAACATCTGTTTAGCAGCAGCTAGCAGATCATCTCCTTAGCGGTCAAGACTAATAAAAAAAGAGAATAAAAGAAAACTTTGGAGTCTGGAACAACCATACCTTGCTGGATAGAGACAAGATATCAAACAGCACTCATAACAGCCAAACTTTGCTGCTACAGCATTGACAATGCACTCAGTGACACCAGACTGATAGTTAAAGGTTCATTACAGGAAGTAGTGAGTAGAGACACATTTGGGGGGTGGGGGAAGGAAACCACAGACTGACAACAGGACTCATGGAATAGATTTTGCAATAAAAACTGCTATGCTGAAGAACATCTCTATCTACTGGAATAAAGGAACTATTATGAAATTCCACTTTCCTCTCAAACAATCCTGGTATATCACCATTGTCAGCACCAACGCAACAACTTTTGCAAGTCTAGACAAAGACAAAAAAGCTTTCTACAAATTATTTGACCAGATTATTTGAACAACTCCCGTCAGTCACAAATATATCCTTCTGATTGATTTCAGCACTAGAATGGGAATAGAGAATGACAACTGGGACTGAGTTCTTTGGCATGAGAAAACTAAATAACAATGTACTGATGTTTCTGAGCAAATATGCCAAGCACAACCTGTGCACTACTAACACTACATGCAAACATGCAAACAAGTACAAAAGTACTTGGGTACATCCCAGGTCCGAACACTGGCACCTACCTGACTATATCGTAGTATGCTAGTATGATCTAAAAGATGTCACCATCACCCACACCATGTGAGGTGCTGAGTGCTGGACAAATCACAGGCTGGTCCAGTCACATAGCCCCTTTATATTGTAAGCAACCACAACAGATCATTCAACATCAGCAGACTACAAGATCCAGACCAACACTTCCAAATGCACTTAATGAAAAACTCTCTGACAATATACGGCTTGTAGAAACCTGTTCTGAGTGGTGGATGAAATTTAAAGATGTCATCATGCAGACTGTAACAACTATACTCAGACTGAAAACTTGGGCATATCAAAACTGGTTTGATGAAAACCACAAAACCACTTCAACAGCCCCCTCCCCCCCCAGGCCAAGAACAAGGCCTGAATGATCCATTACCTGTCTCAGAAAAAGACAAATTTAAGCATTTGCAGTCCAAAGTACAGACAGAACTGGGAGTAATGCAGGACCAGTGGTGGCAGAGGAAGGCTGAGCAGATGGGCATTGTGCAAACATGCACGCCACCAGAGAGTTCTTCAACACCATAATGTCATTTATGGCCCTTCTAAATCAAGATGCTTCCCTCTGGGCACTGAGGCAGATGCACACTACAGTGCTCAAGCAACACAGCATCTGTAACTCCACAAAGTTAAAAATGTACACAGCTGTGGTTATCCCTTCCCTCTATATCAGGAATGTCAAACTGGTGGCCCACAGGCCAGAGGCATCACACACAGGCCACACCCACCCTGGCTCCGCAGAGGCAAAAAACATTGCGATACATCATGATATGATGCAATCATGTTTGATACCCATGCTCTATATGGTTGTCAGCCCTGGACTCTGTATCAAAGATGCACCCAAAAACTGGAGAAATTTCACATGCATGCTCTCCAATCCATCCTCAGCATTTGTTGGCAAGCCTGTGTCTCCAACCTGGAGGTCTTGGATTGTGCAGAGTCTAGCGGCATTAAGCCCCTAATTATCAGAACCCAGATGAGATGAGTCAGCCACATCATTAGAATGGATCACTATCATGTGTCTTGCCAATTGCTCAAGAGTGTACTGGAGTCTGGAAAGAGACCACGAAAACACTACAAAAAATGCTGCAAAAGAAACTCTACACCACTGTGACATCCAGCCAAGGGAACTAGAAGCTACAGCTTTTGAAAGAACCTGCTGGCAAGCCCTATGCTATGAAGCCTCCACTGGCATTGAAGACAGGCACTGCCAAAAACCATGAGCAGTGGCACAAAATAACAACCACTGTTACTATGAAAATGGACTTCTAGTGATTCTATTCTGGTAGGTTCTGTTTGTCCAGATTAGAATTGAAGAGCCACCTTCACGTGTACAGATGAACTGCACAAAAGTATACCTTCTTTGAACCTGAAAGATTATCATACCTTCCTTGTGGGGCAGAAAGGCAGCTGCTTTTGCTTTTGCTTGGGCAGAGCTTTTTCAAATAAGAAATTAAAACAGGAAATAAAAGGGGACTAGGGAACTTGGCAGGAACCTTGGGAAGAATTACCTGCTGAGCCGTGGTAAGTTTGTGGGGTTTCTTGTTTAATTACAAATTCACCTTTTTTTTCTTTTTTTAGCAGCCATAAAAGGGGTTTCTCCTTCCCCTTTCTTCTAAAGTTTGCCCTCAGCACAGGTTTGGAGGGGGTGGAGCTTTCTGCTGCAGCCCCCCTGCTGGCTAATCCCTGGTAGCTGGGAGCAAGCAGCTCACTCTTCCTTGTGGGGCAGAAAGGCAGCTGCTTTTGCTTTTGCTTGGGCAGAGCTTTTTCAAATAAGAAATTAAAACAGGAAATAAAAGGGGACTAGGGAACTTGGCAGGAACCTTGGGAAGAATTACCTGCTGAGCCGTGGTAAGTTTGTGGGGTTTCTTGTTTAATTACAAATTCACCTTTTTTTTTAGCAGCCATCGCGCCCCTGACGGCGCGCGATAAAATCCTAAAACAAGTAAGAAAAAAATCCAAAAAGTAAACTGAGGCCAAAACAAAAAATTTGAACAACCCAAAAAAGCTGTGTTTTTTTAAAAATAATAACTAGTATAATAATAACAGCAAACATATAATAACAAGAAATGGAGATAGATAGCCAGCAGACGGAGGGGAGCTTCCCAGTGTTTTGTATTGAGTGTCACATGTATGACTATCTGTCTGCTGGACAGAAGTCTTGGGTATGTGATCGGTGCAATGAGCTCCTGGCTCTCAGGGAACAGGTTCTTTCCCTTGAAGCCAAGGTAGCAGACCTGGAGAAGCAGAGAGAGATAGCGAGGCAGGAGAAGATCTTCAGGGATGCAGCAGGAGCGTCCCACTCCATGCTGAGCAGCTCTCCAGCTGCTTTGGAGAATGGAGATCTTGGGCAGGGAGGACATCAATCTGTGGAAGAGGGACAGGCTCCCTTAGTTGAGACCCCTTCCCTGGAGGATGTGCCCATATCCTCTTGCACCGAGGATACTTCTCCGCGGGTAGTGGGAGGGGGGCTTCTTGTAGTGGGTGATTCAATTGTTAGAAATATAGAGAGACTGGTTTGTGATGGAAGCGTTGACCGCATGGTAAACTGCCTGCCGGGTGCAAAGGTTGCGGACATCACGAGGCATCTAGACAGGCTGATAGACAGTGCTGGGATGGAGCCAACTGTTGTGGTACATGTCGGTACCAATGACATTGGAAAAGCTAAGCGGAAGGTCCTGGAAGCCAAATTTAGGTTGCTAGGTAGAAGATTAAAGTCCAGGACCCCCAAGGTTGCATTCTCAGAAATGCTACCTGTTCCACGCGCAGGGCCAGCTAGACAGGCAGAGCTCAGGAGCTTCAATGCGTGGATGAGGCAGTGGTGCCGGGAGGAAGGGTTTAGATTCATTAGGAACTGGGAAACATTTTGGGACAAGCCACACCTGTACAGAAGGGACGGGTTACATTTGAACCATAATGGAACCAGACTGTTGGCGATTAATATTAAAAAGGTTTCAGAGCAGCTTTTAAACTGATTCATAGGGGCAAGTCGACAGGAGCTGGGCAGCTTCTGGTTCGAGAAGGCGCACTGCCTAATATGGAGGGTGGAAGTTATGCACACATTGGTGAGTCAACAGGAAAACTAAATTGTAATAGTCAAGCAGAAGGACATGGTAGACCATCTACAAATTCTACAACCAAATTCTACAGTCAAAATCCACAGTCAAAGTTGAAAGTGCACCAGAAAATTACATATAAAGGTCTGTACACAAATGCTAGAAGCATTCGAGCAAAAATAGGGGAATTGGAATGCTTGGTGAAGGAAAATAATATTGATATTATCGGCATAACAGAAACCTGGTGGACAGATGAAAACCAATGGGACACAAGGATTCCAGGTTACAAATTGTATAGGATGGACAGGAGAGGGAGAAATGGTGGTGGCGTGGCCTTGTACATAAATGAGGAGTTAGAATCTCATGAACTCGAAATTCAAGAAAATTCAAACTCACCCACAGAAACATTGTGGATAAAAATCCCAGGACAGGAAACTAATCTGACATTAGGGATCTGCTATCGTCCTCCCAACCAAACTCCAGAGGCAGATTGCTATTTGGAAAATGAATTTAAGGAGGCCTCAAAAAGAAATAGGGTAGTCATAATGGGGGACTTCAACTATCCCCAAATAGATTGGGTAAATTCTTGTTCTACACATGAAAGAGAGACAAGGTTCCTCGACATGTTAGCCGATTATTCCCTTGAGCAGATGGTCATGGAACCTACCAGGGGAAAGGGGATCCTGGACTTGGTTCTAACTAACGCACAGGATTTGGTTCATGATGTCCTTGTAACCGAGCCCATAGGAACCAGCGATCACAACACAATAACCTTCAACTTAACCATGGATAGCAAATTGTCAGTGAAAACTAACACAGAAACCTTAAACTTTCACAGAGGGAATTTTGACAAAATGAGGAAAATAGTAAAGAAGAAACTAAAAGGAACAGTAAAAAAAAGTCAAATCCCTCCAAAATGCTTGGAAACTGTTTAAAAATACGTTACAGCAGGCTCAAATAAAATGCATTCCTAAAAGAAGAAAGAGGATTGGAAAGTCCAAGAGGATACCAGTATGGCTTACGAATGAGGTAAAGGAGGTTATTGGAAAGAAGAAAAACTCATTTAAGAAATGGAAGGCTCTTCCTACCGAGGAGAACAGGAGGGATCACAAACTCTGGCAGACCAAATGCAAGGCGATAGTCATGAAAGCCAAGAGAGACTTTGAGGAGCATATAGCCAAGAATATTAAAAATAATAACAAAACCTTTTTTAAGTACATCAGAAGCAGGAACCCAACCAGAAAATCAGTTGGGCCACTTGATAACAATGGTCAGAAGGGGATAATCAGAGAAGACAAGGAGATTGCTGAGAGGCTAAATGACTTCTTTGCCTCCGTTTTCACCGAGGAGGATAGAGAACATTTGCCTGCCACTGAATTAGTTTTCCCAGGGAGGGAAATAGAAGAATTAAACCTGATAGAGATAAACAAGGAAGATGTTCTTGCATGCCTTTCTAAACTAAACGTCAACAAATCGCCGGGTCCAGATGGCATCCACCCTAGAATTCTCAAGGAACTCAAGTGTGAAATTGCTGAACTTCTAGCTAAAATATACAATCTTTCTCTAAGATCAGGCACTGTACCAGAGGATTGGAGGGAAGCAAATATAACCCCGATCTTCAAGAAAGGATCCAGAGGTGATCCAGGAAACTATAGACCAGTCAGTCTAACCTCAGTTCCAGGCAAACTGATGGAAACCATTATTAAAGATAAAATTACAGGGCACATAGAAAAACAGGCATTGCTGAAAGAAAATCAACATGGTTTCTGCAAAGGCAAATCATGTCTTACTAACTTGTTAGAATTCTTTGAGGGTGTAAATAAATACATAGATAAAGGGGCCCCAGTTGATATTGTATATCTTGACTTTCAAAAGGCTTTTGACAAAGTTCCTCACCAAAGGCTCCTAAAAAAGCTCTCCAGCCACGGAATTAGAGGACAGGTCTTGTCCTGGATTGGTAACTGGCTAAATTGTAGGAAGCAAAGGGTGGCAATAAATGGACAATTCTCCGGATGGAAAGAAGTGAGAAGTAGTGTACCCCAAGGTTCAGTTTTGGGGCCTTTACTTTTTAATTTATTCATCAATGATCTGGATGTAGAAGTTAATAGTGAGGTAGCCAAGTTTGCTGATGACACTAAATTGTTCCGGGTTGTGAAAAGTGAAACTGATTGTCGGGAGCTCCAGAAGGATCTCTCGAAATTGTGTGAGTGGGCAACAAAGTGGCAAATGCATTTTAACCTAAACAAGTGCAAAGTTATGCACATCGGGGCAAAGAACCCCAATTATACTTACCAACTGATGGGGACCAAACTTTCTGAGACAACCCAAGAAAGGGATCTTGGGGTTTTGGTGGACAGCTCGATGAAGATGTCAACCCAATGTGCAGCAGCAGTAAAAAAAGCAAATTCCATGCTTGGCATGATTAGGAAGGGAATCGAAAATAAGTCAGCAAGTGTTGTATTGCCTCTGTACAAATCGATGGTGAGACCACACTTGGAGTACTGTGTACAGTTCTGGTCACCGCACCTCAAGAAGGATATAATGGAACTGGAAAAGGTGCAAAAAAGGGCAACAAGAATGATCAAGGAAATGGAGCGCCTCCCTTATGAAACCAGATTGCAACGCCTTGGTCTCTTCAGCCTTGAAAGACGGCGTTTAAGGGGTGACTTGATCGAAGTGTATAAAATCATGCATGGGATAGAAAATGTGGATAGAGAAAAATTCTTTTCTCTATCACACAATACCAGGACACGGGGGCACTCCCTAAAGCTTATAGCTAAGAAAGTGAGGACAAATAAAGGGAAATATTTCTTCACCCAGAAGGTCGTTGATTTATGGAATTCACTTCCTGAAGGGGTCGTGACAGCTGTCAGCCTTGACAGCTTCAAGGCAGGGCTAGATAGATTCATGGATGCAAAGTGTATTGGTGGTTATTAAAACAGATGTCCATGTGCCGCCTCTATGTTGGTTGAGGCAGGCAGGATTCCCTTGAGTACCATTTGTTTGGGGGTCAAGGGAAAGGGAGGGTTTTGCCTTCTCTTTCTGCTCAAGATCCCCATGTACATTTGGTGGGCCACTGTGTGACACAGAATGCTGGACTCGATGGGCTTTGGCCTGATTCAGCATGGCTCTTCTTATGTTCTTATGTTCTTATATATGATTGCTTTTACATCTGAGCACCCAGCTTGTATCTAAAAGTAATCCAGTCAACAGGGAGCATCCTCAGTGCAGTGAGAAAACTTAGCCACTTCAGCTTGCAATCAAGCACCTATTACAGGGGTCTTCAAACTTGGCCCTTTTATGACTTGTGGACTTCAACTCCCAGAATTCCTCAGCCAGCATGCCTGGCTGAGGAATTCTGGGAGTTGAAGTCCACAAGTCATAAAAGGGCCAAGTTTGAAGACCCCTGACCTAGTAGCTTTTAAATCAGGTTATTTTTAATTCTAGTTTTGCGTATTCTTCAAAAAAACTGGTAAACCAGTGCTTAAAAAACAGGCTGAATGACGGATCACCTGTGCAGTGTGGGGTATGTACTGTGAAGTAGCAGACTCTTTTTCTGCTGCACCTTGAAACCTACTCAACCATTATCAATTGTTACATGGGCTGTTCAGGGTTTCAAAATGGAGGATTAGCTTGGAAATCTAGTTGATATGGAGAAAAGCCAAGTCTGAAAGCTCTCACTGAAAACAGAGTATTTGCTGAAATTCTTGTGTTGTACCTTTAATCTTCTTTCTAATAAATATTACCAACCTGAGCACTGAGCACTGAGAATATTGCTCCTTGATTTAAATTTCTAAGCCAGGTTGCCACAACAAAAGTCTCATGAAAATGATACTTTAACACCAGAATAGCTAAAGGTGAAGTAATGTTGCTCTGGGCAAGGGGTGGAGATACAATAAAAACAATATGAGAAAAATCACAGAAAATTAGTTACAACAACATGTTTGGGCTGTGGTTACATGCACGTAGGATAAGGTCATCAGTTTGTTTCTCCATTGTTATTCCTTCTGGCTCTTGAAGTTTTGAAATTGTGACATAAGACAAGTTGAGAAAATTGCTGTAGTGAAAGTAAAAAAAAAGATTTTTTTAAACTAATGGCATTTGCCAGTGATTTGGTTTTGGTTTAGGAGTATCTTTTTATATTATTTCAAAACAGTCATATTAAAGTATGGAATGAAATTAAGATGAGAAAAATTGCAATGTAATTGTTGGGAATAATTTCTGTGGTAAAAATGAATATGTTACAATGCTCTTATTTCAAACAATGCCTGTTTTGAAAATTGATGTATCATTTAAACTGTGGCAAAAACACTTCTAGATTTATAAGGCAGAGGAGAAAAAGGGTTAAATATAAGATTCTCCAAGAGAAAAAGAAAAGAGGTAGATTGGGATTACCTGATTTTAAATTATATTTTGCTGCCTGTGCTTGGTTTGGGTGAAGGAATGGCTGTTGCTAAGAAATAAGAGACTTTTAGATTTAGAAGTTCATGGTCAGAAATCATGGTTACTTATGATATGATCAACTTGCTAACACAGGAAAATGGGAGGCTTAAGGTAAAATTAAGAGAAGAATTGATTGTATTTAGTTTTCAGTGGTTCTAATATGCACAGTTAAGAGAAAAGGTATAATATAGTAAAAAGTACCAGGAATATAATGTGATAAAACAGAATTTGAACCTGAATTATATACAAATAATGAACACGTGAGTGTGAAAATATATATTTTTGTTGAGATTTTAAATGGAAGAAGAGCAAGTTGAAGATTGTATGGTAAAATAGGCCAAAAATTTTGATTATAATATTCATATTGGAGAGAATTTGGTTAAAAGGTCTGAAATTCACATTGTCTTACAATTTAAAAAAATTTTTTGTAAGTGATGTGCCATTGGTATATGACACTGTGTCATGGCTGTGTTTTCAAAAATGGCTAAATTGCCTTGTTTGGTTAAGAAGGAAACTTTAATTACTTAAATATTAAAAAAAAATCTGGAAACCCTTTATAGACTTTTGGCTGAAAATAGATAAAGTAAACTACTGACTTTGGGATTTATTGCCTGAAAACTTTTGTTTATAGGAAGAAGGGAGCTGTGATATACAATATAGAAGAGTGGAATGGTAATTGCTATGTTTGTAACGGTTGCAAAGAAGATTAGAAATTGCTTCTTTAGATGTCTTTCTTTTTCTTGGATTGTTTTTTTCTTATTCCTCATTTTTTTCTTTTACCCTTTTATTATCTCTTTCTTTTTCTATTTTTTCTTCCATATTTTTATAGTTTTTAAAATCTATTATTCACAAAAGAAGAAAAAAGAAAACATCAATCTGACTTGTTCTCATTAAATGATGGCTAAATCACTGGATCAGGAATGTATTCATAATTAATGCTATTCCGAGGTATCACTTCATTTTTGAGCAGATTAGAAACTAATCATGGTTACTTGCATAATATGCTTAGAGCTCAAAGCATTGTTAGAGACCCCCCCCACACCCACTGTACGGTCTGTTTCTGTTGCTCCCCTCTGGGAGGAGGTTTTGAAGTGTTTCTAGCAGGACTATCCGATTCTGTTGCAGCTTTGTTCCCTTTGCCATCCATCTGGTAAACTCGCAAGATTTGTTTTTCTCGCCATCCACATGTATACATAACCCAAACTAGACTGTTGTTTCTCTGTGTCATATAATACATGTAGGTATATGCATAATTCTGTATTTATTTATTTATTTATTTTTGTCATATTTATGTAGTATATATCAGAGGTGGTGACCCTTTGAGACTTGTATGCAACTAAATTTCATTTTAATGTATGCCGGTTAGTGTACATTCAAAGTGACAATAAAGTTATTATTCTATTCTATTCTATTCTATTCTATTCTATTCTATTCTATTCTATTCTATTCTATTCTATTCTATTCTATTCTATTCTATTCTATTCTACTTCATTTTTAATCTTTCATCTTGAATTTATATTATGTAGCATTACAATTTATGGAATTGAACCCTGGTTCTCTGGTACTATAGCTTCCAGAATTGCAAACCAAACTATAATTCTTATTTACTGATTTTATTTCTTGCCATTACTATCAAAATACGGTACTCCTCGACAGTGATGGGATTCAAATATGTGAACAAGTGGTTCTCTGTGTGGATGCTGCTCCCGAAAGTCCATTCTGGGCCTGGGCAACCAAAATTTAGCTACCGGTTCTGCTGAAGTGGTGCGAACTGGCTGAATCCCACCACTGGTTCTCGACTTACAACAGTTCATTTAGTGACTGTTCAAAGTTACGACGGCATTGAAAAAAGTGACTTATGACCATTTTCACATTTATGACCATTGCAGCATTCCCATGGCCAGGTGATCAAAATTCAGATGCTTGGCAACTGACTCATATTTATGCCAATTGCCATATCCCAGGATCATGAGATCCCCTTTTGCGACCTTCTGACAAACAAAGTTAATGGAAAAGCCAGATTCACTTAACAACAATGTATCTAACTTAATAACTGCAGTGATTTGTTTAACAGGATAGGTCATAAAATGGGGTAAAACTCATTTAACAAATGTCTCACTTAACAGAAATTTGGGACTCAGTTATGGTCGTAAGTACCTGTACACCTGGCAGGCTATAATCTCATCAATTACATGAAGATGTTTCTGGCATAAAACAATTACTCAAAATTTAAGAAGCTAATGATTAAGCTACCATATACTGTAACATAACAGTTTACACATCAAGAAAACAGGCAAAAGTACAGCCAGTAAATAGAATGTGAATCCATAGTTCAAATGTTCACCTAAATAGTTCTGTTTTCAATATTTCTGAAAAGCTAATACACTGAGAAGAGGGGAAAAGTATTCCAGAGAGCAGGCATATTAACCGAAAAACAACCCATTCCTTTGCTTTCTGAAACTGAGGAATTTTTAGAGATTCTCCTGGGATTTTCAAGTTGGTCAGTTCATACTGGAAGAAGAAGCCAAGTCTCTATGGAGACTCTCAATCATCCCGGTCATGGTTGTCCCAAAAGTGCTTTTTAAAAGGCAACTAGACAACAAGATTACAGACTATGTGCCTTTGCAGACGACTTGCTGGTGACAGTGTCGCAACCAGTACAGTCGGCAAGGAGATTGATGGAGATAATGGAAGACTATGGTAGGGTGTCAGGCTTCAAAGTAAATATATCAAAAACGAAGATGCTAGTTAAAAATCTAGACAACAAAGCAAAACAGGACTTGGAAAGAATAACGGGTTGTGAAATAGTCAAGAAAGTTAAATACTTAGGAGTGGACATAGAAACAACGAACGCGAAACTATACAAGAATAACTACGGGGTGCTGTGGAACAAGATACAAACAGATCTGGAAAGGTGGAAAACACTACGACTGTCCCTGCTGGGCAGGATAGCAGCAGTAAAGATGAACGTCTTGCCAAGATTTCTATTTCTTTTTCAAATGCTACCCATACTCAAAAAGGATGTGGACTTGGACAACTGGCAGAAGGGCATCAACAGATTTATTTGGGATGGCAAGAGACCGAGGGCGAAACTAAAAATCATCCAGGACACGAGGAAGAGAGGGGGACTAAAAATGCCCAATCTAAAGCTATACTACTATGCAGCGACGTTGGTGGCGTTGAGTGACTGGATCAACATGACGAATGAGAGAATACTGAATGTTGAAGGGCATGGTCTACTATTCGGCTGGCACGCATACTTGGTGTACGACAAAAAGGCAGACAGGAACTTCAAGGAGAACCCACTACGAATCCCGTTGTTGTGGGTCTGGAGGAAATATAAATACCTTCTACATGATAAGATCCCCATCTGGACGATCCCCGGACACGCAATAGGGGATGTAAACATAACCCAAGAGCAGGGAGTAGTGCCCTACAGTAAACTGGTACTGGAAGAAGAAAATGGGTTCTCCTTAAAGTCACAAACAACGCTAGCGGATGAAGGAATAGGAGGTACCTGGTTATCATACCTACAACTGCAGTCAAGGTGGCATAAAGACAAGAAGAAGGGCTTATCCCAGACTGACGAGACTTTAATTGAACAGATTAGAGAGCAGGGGATCATGCATGTCAAACGAGTGTACAGTGTACTAATAGAAATTGACTCTGAAACGGTGCTAGTCAAGAACTGTATGGTAAAGTGGGAACAAGACTTTGGACATCTGATCGTGATGGAAACGTGGGAGGAAATCTGGCTGAGAAATGTAGAATTCACGAAAGCGCAACAGCTAAGAGAAAACTTCTACAAGATGTTCTACAGGTGGCATCTAGACCCGAAAAAACTATCATACATCTATCCAGACACCCAGCCCAAGTGCTGGAGGTGTGGCGATGGGGAGGCTACATACTTTCACGTTTGGTGGACATGCAGAAAAATCAAAGCCTTCTGGAGGAAGATATGGTGGACACTCCAAACCATTTTCAAAAAGCGTATTGAATTTCTACCTCAGGTTTTTTTTGTTAGGGATCATAAAAGATTGCACTACCTCAGAGACGAACTTATTTCTGAACTTGATCACAGCAGCCAGATTGTTGGTGGGACAATACTGGAAGAATTCAGAAATACCACCTATGGAAGAATGGACTTTGAAAGTAATAAATTTGGCGGAAATGGCGAAAATATCGGCATATTTGAAAGATCGCTCAAATGAACAATATTTGACAGACTGGAAACAGTGGATAGACTATATACAAGAGAAACACCAATCAAACAAAATGTATCTGGCGTATAGTTGAAGCTCGACGTGAAGAGTGAAGAATGTTTACCAAACCAGACGTTTACAAAGACTAATACCTAATGTTGTATTTTATGTTATATGATGATTGCCTCTTAATATGATCTTATGCTTAATGTTGTTTGATTTAATATTGAAAAAGCGGATTGAATTTCTAACTCAGGTTATTGAATTTCTACCTCAGGATCTTTTGCTAGGGATTATAAAAGATTGCACTATTACTGAGACGAAGTTAATTCTGAAGCGCGAATGAACAATATGTGATAGGCTAGATACAGTAGATAGACCATATATAAGAGAAACACCAATCAAATAAAATGTATCAGGTGTATAGTCGAGGTTTGACGTGAGGAGCGAAGAATATTTACCAAACTAGACGTTTACAAAGACTAATATCTCAGGCTGTATTTTCAGGTTTTATGAGGACAGCTTCTTAATACCTATGATCCTATGTTTAATGTTGATTGCTTTATTATTGGAAAAGCGTACTGAATTTCTACCTCAGGCTATTGAATTTCTACCTCAGGATCTTTTGCTAGGGATCATAAAAGATTGCACCACTACTGAGACGAATTTACTTCTGAAGCTTGAATGAACAATATGTGATAGACTAGAAACAGTAGTTAGAACATACATAAGAGGAATGTTTACTAAATCAGACGAGCACAAAGACTAATCCTTAGTGTTGTATTGCAGGTTATAAGATGATTGCCTTCTAATACGATCTTATGTTTGATGTTGATTGTTTCAATAAAAGAATTTATATATATATATATATATATAAAAAGAATTGTCCAGATTAAATGTTTGTATTTTGGTTTTAAAAAAAAAAAGGCAACAACACTTCCTTCGTTTTTTCTTGACAACTTTTTGTTTCTCATCCAAGAAGAAGCTAAAGAACTGAAGAAGCTTCTTGGATGGGAAGTGAGATGTTTTCAAGAAAAAAAACGAAGTCCAGTTGCCTTTTGAAAAGCACCTTTGGGACAAGAAGCCAAGTAGGGCTTTAAAGGTCAAAGGTACTATTAGAGTAGGTTGACATCATACCAATAGAGTAGGTTAGAATAGATTAATATCATACCAATAGAATTCTATTGATTTAGGTGTCAATCCTTTGTCATTTCTGGATCATCTTGGAACTCAATGAGATATATATTTCTGCACTATAAATACTGGATTGTGAAGCTCAGCTATTAATAAGAAATGCACTTCTACTGAAGTATGTAGATTAATAGGAAATGTACTTCTATTGATTCATTTCTCAGAACAGTTCTATTACAGCCATGTGCATGTGTAGCTTGTTCCAAGAAAAAAAAGCATGCAATTTACATGGAAAATGTGTGCCAGATTTTTAACTGCATTATTTTTTACAAGTATTCGCTGGATGTATACCTTTAATTCTGCAAATCATTGAATACAATGGATAGAAATAAATGGATAAAAATGAATTCAAACGCAATCAAACCTGTAAAACCCAACTAAAATGTATATAAAATGTATATACATCGAGGGTTCGAGTCAAAATATGTCCTATATTTCTCAATTATCCTCAGTTCAGTTAGTTTGGAGCATCTTTACAGATCTATCAGATGTTAAAAGGATCTAGAAATGTAACATCTGACCTACTAAAGCATCTGCAAACTTGCTTCTTCTGCAGTGGGTGGTTAGTCACCTCTACAAGCCTCCCACATGATTTATCTAGACAATGCAACGCATCATGACACCAAATCTCTTCAACTGAAAGTAACCAAGTGCACAGTTGGTAACCATGGTAGCTGCAATTACTAAAATAAATTATAAAGCAGAGTGCATATGGATTTGTGGCTTTAGATTACATTCACTTCCTTTTTGAAGTGCTATGTTCAGTTCTGTTCATAGATTCTGACATTGGCAAAGCCCACATCATGGAAATTGGAAAGCTATCTTCATACCGTTCCTGGATTTACATGGAGAAGCAGGAAAAGAATTTACCTACAAAGCAAAATGTAGGTTTTATACTTCATAGCCCTGAGGCAAATTTTGTTTTCACTGTGGAAAGAATATGAAAAAATAAGTAAAATTACCAGCTCTTCTGTATTGCTACTGAAAGTTTACCTAAAACAACTAAGCTCATATTACTTTCTGCCTTTTACCTTTGGCTGCTATGGACTATTATCCACCAAAGTTCAATCTGTTTTGACTAATGGTTGATAATTTTACATGCTGGATTTTCAATAGGCTACATTTTATAATACCAGTTTCTGATAAAAAAATCAACATAAGTTGATTGTTCATAAGTCCAACATCTCTGCTGCCCTTATCTCCTCTTGCTCAGCATCCCAGGCTATGCAGGTTAACCATACTGGGCTAAAAGAATTAGCAGTCTAACATTAATATAAATAGTCCTCAACGTATGGCCATAATTGAACCTGGAATTGTGGTAGTATGTCATTGAGGTCATAAGTTGGGCATCATGTGACCGGATTTCAAATTACTATCAATGGAAATCCATTTTCCTCAATAGGTGGTTGTTGTTTTTCCGCAGAAACTGGAAGTAAATGCCAGAAATAGGCACACACACACAAAATCACAAAACATGGTCACATGGCTGCAGGATGCTGCAAATGTCCTAACAGTGAGCCAATTACTAAGCACCCAAAATGCAATCATGTGATTGTGTGTGTGTGTGTGTCTGTGTGCGCAGCCATTGTAACTCCAAAAACAGGTCTTAAATAACTCTTGGGAGGTCTATTATAATTTCAAAGACTCAAAAGTGAAGTACTATCTGTATAGTTAACCCAACACTCCAGCAATTCAGGAAGACCAATGCATATAATCTGAAAATATAAATCATAGCTGAAGAAGCTTCTTGGATGAGAAGCAAAATGTCTTCAAAGAAAAACAAGGAAGTCCAGCTGTCTCTTGAAAAAGCACTTTTGGGACAAACATGACCTGGACGACTGAGAATTTCCATAGACACCAACACATATAACACCAAATTGCTTGGGAAGATAAGAATATAGCGGTATCCATTCTAAACCCAACTTAGTCTGGCATTTTCCTTTTCACAAGCTAACCAAACCTCTGAGATTGGAGTGATCTCCAATCAGGAGTTGGAGTGATCACCTTCCCTCCATTGTCCTCCTCTAACACATATATGGATGCCAATTCTCCATAACTGGGAGGTAATACTAAGTCCTGAGGTTTGTTAGTTCTTGACAGATTTTCCTCCATTAAGTTTTCTTAACACTATCTCCTATTCTTCTTCAGAACTGTGTGTTCCCAGTCATCTGAATAATCAGTGACAATACCTTCCTCCTCATTTTGTATCCAAACAGTTTCTTAAGATATGAGAATAGTAATTATTGGAACAGTAATAAAAACCTCTGGCAAGTAGGAGTTTTCACTCTTTATTAGTCAAGACAATCTGTGAAAACACAAGGCTGCTGGGTTTGTATAATAAGGCAGAATAAAGATTTCATTTGTAAGTCCACCTATGCTCATGGCAGCTCCTCCCAAAGTACAAATATGTTCATCATCAACTTAATATATAATCAGAATGAAATAATTGCATGCCTCAAAGCATTCCAGAATTGTTGGTGCAAGATTAACACAGACTGGAAAATGCTTCACTTTTTTATATTTATTATCTGTTCATTCTTAGTACACCATTGTATATACAGTTTGTAGCACTGGGCAACATCTGCAATTTGATATGTTTTGGTTTCAGCTAAGCCCATTTGTACTTGATAAACAGAATTGCTACAATTCCCCACTCTTTTTGGGGGAGGCTTGCAAATCTCTTGATTCATCCATCAACTATTAGCTTGGATTTTTAACAAGAGCTGAAAATGGGGAGAATGTACTTTTTGTACCTTGCATCCAAAATACCAGAATATATCATTTGCTTTAGTCATTCAAACATGGTTTAAGATGAAACTTCATTAAACTGTCGAAAAAGGAAAACACACAGAAAAAATTAGGCTATCAACGGTCCAAAGTGATCACTGATGCCAACTTTCCCTATCCTTTTGCATTATTTGAGAATCTTCCTTTTCTGCTTTTTTAATATTATTACAAATATGTATTATTACTGACTACATAATCTCAGGCAAGAAGCTGGATAAGGGAGAATACCATTATGTTATAGCCAAGGGCATCTGCACACACATAAAAAGGAGCAGGGCTTTGATGACCAAGTCACATCTGCTTTTTATCGACCTGAAAATATCCTGATTAAAATCATGAGATCACCAGTCAGATTGGGCCAAGGACATTACAAAACTAAACCAGAATGCCCTTCTTCTGGATGATTACCATGGTCCCTAAATGAAATAAAAAAAAAACATGCATTGTTAAGGTGACCAACCGTCCTCCTTTAGGGAGGACAGTCCTCCTTTTGTAAGTTCTGTCCTCTCTCGAAAGATGTCATCCTACATGTCCTCCTTTTCAATATTTGAAGTCTAATCTGTAAATCTCCGTATACGATCGATGCCGATCCTATCAGTTGCGTGTGATGTGACGTATTTGTATTTGACATGACGATTTGTCAAGGTGCGGCGAGATGCAATTATGAGACGCATGTGCTCCGCACAGGAGAATTGTTTTGAGAGAGTGCGCTGCATGCAAGTGGCTTTGTTTACTTCTTACCGAAACATGACACGGCATACACACATGCATTAGACTCACTTTTTTTTCTTCAATTTATTTGTGTCCTCCTTCTCATTGTAAAAAAGTTGGTCACCTTAGCATTGTGATGTCACAATTCTGATTCTCAGTGAGGGTAGCCACTGCATTTTATAAGAACAAAAATGTTTGCTACTGTTCAGAGTTTTCCTTCACTAAGAAAAGCAAAAATAAATAGATAAAGATGAAGTGTTTATTGTTTGAAGAACTTCCCCTTCCCAAGTTTGAATTCAGCCCAGTTTAAGATTTGATTAAGCAAATTTGTAAATATTATACTGCAAAATATATTGTGTGGATTAATTATATTGTCTTTTCCTGTGCAGATTTTTACTGTTATGTATTTTAATAGCCACATGAACTCTTTTAATTTCTTTCCTAAGCTGTAATGTTTGCAGCAGTGCATCTGTCTGCAGTATCATGATTAGGAGACACATCACTGGTCACTGCATCTCATTTTAATTACTTCTGCTGGTATGTGCTCAGCAAGTAATCTAAAGGACTTTAGACTGATTTTCTAATTTCCTTTTAAAGTCAAAAGGAATTGATTTCAGTCTGGCGTATGCTTATTTCTATTCAATGGAGTAACTTCTTAGTGTGTGCTTGTGTGTTTGCATAAGTGTATATGTGTAATGGTATACGTGTATATAGTAGCAATTTTATTATAGATTATAGCAAGAGTAAAAACTAATATAAACTAAAAAAGAAGAAATCAAAGAAAGATCAGAAGTACACAAAAGAAAAACAGGAAAAAAGAAAGGGAAAGGAAAGGAAAGGAAAGGAAAGGAAAGGAAAGGAAAGGAAAGGAAAGGAAAGGAAAGGAAAGGAAAGGAAAGGAAGAATATTGGAAAGGAAAATAAAAGAAATATATAAACAAGTGATTTTCCACCTTCGTTACAATGTGTAAACAATTTTTGTAATTTATCTCCTCCTCTTAAAATACTATAATGGATCTTTTCATTCCATTTTCCATCTATAAAGAAATCCATGAAGCATTGTCATTTCTGTCCTGATATCAGCAAAAATCCACCAAGGGATACTAGAAATAACAATAAATGTTTAACAACCCCCTTTTGTAAATCTGTTTTAGAAAAATTGTCCCTGTCACTTTGTTGGTTCATTGTTTGTATATCCCTTCTAATTATTAAAACATCAGCAGGTTTCTTTGTATAAGTGTAATACAAAAAGACAGTGCAATGTCTTTTTTATGAATTCTTGTAGCCTGTCATTTGTAAATCCTCTTTACACTTAGAACTTGATTTTGTCAGGTAAAACTTCTTCCTCTTCCACAACCCTTTTAAAACTCTCTCTTTCCATAGGGGAAGTTGTCTCTGCTGACATTATTAATATTAATTTCTAAATCCATTTTTCAAAAATATACCTCAATATGTCCAACATTAGAATATTTTGCTTCATTCTATAATTATAAATTTATGTATTCTTTAATTGCAATCTTTAATTCCCTCTAGTGTCCAATTTTTAAAATCTTATGTTTTTTTTATAAAATGTAAAACAAAAGCATTTTGCCTCAGAAAGAATTCTTTATGATTAATTCCAAAATCTTATTTCAAGTTTATCTGGAACCTTGGTCCATTTGTAAGTTTCTAAAATCAAAGTTTTAATCGCTCTGTCACTGCTTATTCCAAAAACATATTTTTAGTTTCTTTTTTTAAACTTGCAGTTAAAACTTTCACTATGAAGAAAACTCACCCGATGCTGTCAAACCTGTCGATCCAAAGGTTCCTAATAGCTGAAAAACAGTTAACAAACCATTTCCAAAAATGACTAAAAAAGGAAATATGCAAACTTAGTGTCCTTTCAAAGGCATGGACTTCGGTTTGAGCAAAATAACTATTCCCTCATCTGCCAGAGCTCTAAATCAGCCAAAGACTGCTGTCTGGGGCAGTTGTGGGTATTCTCAAGTCCTCTCCTTGTCTGAAGAGGTTTTGAAGAGCCAGTCTATCTACCAGATCTTCAGTCTGCCATTTCTTTCTCTGGAAATCTGGGACTAATTTCTCATTAATTGAATAAACAATTCCTACTGTTCTAGTCTCCCAAATAAGATTTAGTCCCCCTAAATAAGAATGAGCATTTTTAGAACATATTATTTCTCACAGATTAATATTGAATGATAGATTATTAAACTTGACAAAATGTTTATAAATTCTCCAACATTGACATTTCTTACATAAATAGCAAAAAGAGTCTTCTTTTATTCTTTTTACTATTTGGATTGATATGCAAGTTTATTCTGCAAAGATTCTAGTGTCCATGAACTAATTTGTCCTGGCCTGAGAAATAAAGTACACATTATTGAATGCAAATGAAGATACTAGTATTTCTTTCTTTTCTTTCATTAAAAAGCATCTATGGGAAACTGTTATTTTCAGTGAACCACTGACGCCAATTGAAAGGTCCCTAGGCTGGTCTTTCTTCTGCTAAAATTCATATCAGCTTCCCTCCATTACAGTGTTTCAGGCCCATATTTATATAGACAACAGTACAGAGAATTAACAGATCCTTAAATATAGGTCACTTATTTTCAAGCTGTAGGTCTGGATGCTGGACAGTATTGGAAATTGGCCACAATTAGAAAATGGGAATGATATGACCTAATTGTTTCAATAGATAAGCTCAAAGCCTTCTACAGTCCTTCGGGAGAGGGGCGGTATAGAAATTTAATAATAATAATAATAATACAGTACCAGCTGATGCAATTTGGATTAGAGAATATGGATTGACCTCTGATGTCATCTGATTCTTTTGCCCAGAAGGATTCTGCATTGTTATAGAAACATTAAAAGTTGAAGGACTTGCTTTCATTCTACACAGCTCTGCTAACATAGAATGTAAGGAATTTGATTCTAATCTGCAACTGAAGATCCTTCTGTCATCATATACCTATTCACTTACTTTTACTTACTTACTTTTTAAAAAAAGATTTTTAAACCATAACAAAAGAATAAAACCAAGATAATAGCCAAGCATAGTAATAGGTAGTACAGAAAACAAAACAAGAAATAAACTAAGGAAGGGAGGGAAAGTATAAAGCTAATACATATTAGAATAATTCAATATACAACAGTATAAGGTCTTAAACAATTAGTTAAAACTTGGCCACACAGAAACATATTTATCAAATTTTTCATGGTTTTGCCATTCATCTATTTCTTAGTTGTAAACCAATCCTCTGTCCAATGGAAACTCAAGAAAGCATATCAATTATGTTAAATTAAATTCTGCGTACATATCAAAACAATCAAAACGGGAGTGGATTTTTTAAAAAACAGCGAACAATAATGTTCAATGGAAATAGAATACAACTGTATATTATTTAAATATAGTAAAGAATAAGGATTAACCTCCCTTGGAAAACAAATTCATTAGAAAGTATGTTAAGGATATCTGGGAAGAATCCAGAGAAAGAAATATTTTGGGGAATATTTAAAAGGCAGAATATATCTCCCCAAAGGAATAATAGAGAAGATCTTTAAAAAGACAGAAACCAACCCCAGCCCTTCTCCCCAAGCAGAAACTAGGCAGAGGCCACCTTTTAGAAATGCAGATGTAATAATCCATTCAGGAAGATTGGAGCCAGGAAGCTATTAGGAAGACAAAGACACCTAAAATCTACATACCCTCACCCAAATTCTAAGGACAGGAGACATAATAGGATTAACCCATAATACCAAAAGGGCACACTCAGACTCAGGCCAAAGTACATGACACAGGAAATACAAAGCTTCAAACAAGAACAGGAAACAATTTCAAGAGTTCCAGAAGGCATGAAAACCCCCCACACCCTGCTACATGTGGTTAGTTTTTCCAGAGTCATCTTTCTGTCTGGCTCTCCTCTTCAATAAACTGCAACCTTCTTTCTAAAGCAGTCTCCATTTTGATTATTCCCGGCTTGGACTGGACCAAGATTTTTCCTTCAAAAGATATAGTCTTTATGTAATGGTATGGTCATTTCTTCAAATTGCAGAAAAGAATTTTTTGTAGATGAAGAATGATTAAAGAAGATGGTAGCTACTTTTTGTTATTCTGAATGTGTTTTTTGCTTGCACTTTTTCCACTTGGTACATGTTCATTTCTCTTGAAACCAAACATTCTCAGAGAGTTTTCATATTCTCCAGGAGAATAAAAAACAGCTAAAAATGAGAAACTGCAAAATCAGGTCTTTTTCCTATAAATTTTCAGTTACTGCTGTTTCATTTCAGTGGAATGGAATTCGAAGATTAGCCAAACAAGAGACAAACCATTGTTTAAACACTGTTAAAAGACACCTCAGGTTGATATTTGTACTTAAACATCTTTTGTTAAAAAAGCTCTTTCCTCAAATGTTTTGATGGGGCTCTTTGTTCCTGACAGAGAACAGGCTGAAATGATACAACAAGAATCTGGCAAACAGGGAAGAGAATGGAGAGCAGTTGTAAATTCTAAATTAATTAAGAAACATTGTTAGAAGGCTTTTGAAAGTTTATGGAATAAAAGCCACCTGAGTAGAATCTTTTGCTGAAACACCTCTTGCAATGGGGTAAAGCAGAAACAATATAAGATAGGGCTGTGCAGATACAAAGTAGACCCCATTAAATCTAATGAGATTTTGAACGAAAATACAGAGAAGTTGCTTTAAAAATAGATTTTCTTCTCAGTACATTGAGCTGTCACTTATCATATCACTTCAATATCTTCACCTCTTTTTTAAAGACGTAAATTCATTTGGACATATTTGCAGCTGAGGTCCTTCAGTATTCTTCTTTCCAGTTCTTGTCCCTTATTTATATTCCCCCAATTCCATTTTTTTCTTTCCTGCTCTCCCTCCCTCCCTTCCTCCCTCCCTCCCTCCCTCCCCCCCCTCTCTCTCTCTCATCTTTCGGAATCAGCAGTAGGCATTGTTTTTATATTCTTACACCATTTTTTATCATTATTTATTTCTCCACTTCCATTTTATTCCTAACAAAATAAACGATTATGTTACTACTGGGTATTTTTTTAGATCAGCGGTTCTCAACCTTTTTCAGGCCGAGACCCCACCTGCGCCGCCCATGCGCGGGGTGACCCCGACCTGTGCCATGCATGCATGGCGCAATGGCCCAAACTGCACATGCACGGCACAACGGGCCTAACCGCACATGTGCGGCGCGCGGGCAACGACCCAAACCGTGCATGCGTGGCGCGACGGACCAAATCGCGCACGCGTGGCGCGCGCGTGACTGCCCGAACCGCACATGCGTGGCACAACAGCCCGAATTGTGCATGCGTGGCGTGCGCACGATGGACCAAACCGCGCATGTGTGGCGCGATGGCCCGAATTGTGCATGCGTGGCGTGCGCATGATGGACCGAACCGCACATGCACGGCACGATGGCCCGAACTGTGCATGCGTGGCACGACGGGCCTAACCGCGCATGCACGGCGAGTGGGTGATGACTCAAACCACGCATGTGCGGCGCAACGGACTGAACTGCGCATGCGCGGTACGCGCGACTGCCCGAACCGCGTATGCGCAGCGCAACAGCCCGAATCGCGCATGCGTGGCGTGCGTGCGACAGACTGAACCGCGCATACGCGGCACGATGGGCCAAACTGCACATGCACGGAGTGCGCACGATGGCCCAAACCGCGCATGCGCGGTGCGACAGGCCGAATCGCGCATGCACGGCGCGTGCATAACGGCCGAGGGGAAATGTGGGAAAAAAATGGGGGGAAAAATGGTGGACTGCCGTGTTTGGCGACCCCCATGAAACGGTCGTTCGACCCCAAATGGGGTCGCGACCCACAGGTTGAGAACTGCTGTTTTAGATTAATATTTTTTAGTATGAAATATACAATCCTTATTTAATTGTTGTGAAACATTCCCAGGAGCATACAATTTTGAAAAAGAAAAAAGAAAAGCAACTTAGCTTTCCACAATTTGGTGACCTTGTGAAAAAGGCAAATTTCATGCTGGAGATCACTGGAGACAGATTTTTTTTTTTTAAAGACATATAGCTTTGATAATACATTGATAATAAATCCATTCTTGTTAACATCTGCTGTCTTCTCTTAGCCTTTGTGATTTTTTTTAATAATAATAATTGTGTTCCTATGTTAACTGATTTTATGGCCTTTTATAGAGTTACTGAATTTAATGAGTAAACAAACAAACAAATAAATAAGACTTGGAATATGGTGTCAGGATACTTTTAGACATGCTTGGATGCCATATTGCTGGTGAAAAATATGTTGACACATCTACTTTTGGAAAAAAGGAAGCAATATTATTGACAGCAGAATTCTTTGATACTTGATATGTCAAATAACATGTTAAAAATAAAAACCGGATTAGAAAGCATCAGCTCCCTCTCCTCCCAAGCTATCAGCCATTGTCATCCTCTATCTGTCATTGCATGCTTTCCCTATTTCAGTTTAAAAACATTTCCACAACCCTGATCGAAGTAATTTTCTTGCAATCTGTGGCTCTGTGGTCTCGACAAATCATACCAGCGAGAACATTGATACATTGCAGGCTTCAAGGCTGTGGCAATTCTTTGCAGTAAGAGATTCATAGCAGTACAGTTTCTGGTTCACTTCGTACCTTTCAGTAAAGTTTCAGTCTGTGTAATATTAACTCTACAATTTAATGCATTGAAATTGGGGTGCATATGTTAATGTACATGTGTATTCCTAGAATTAACATTACTCCAGGCTTTTTTTTTTAATTCAAAAGAACAAAATATTTTACAATACACTGCTGGTAGTGCAATGTCCCTAAAATACTGTTGCCAATATGAAAAGTAATAATATGTAACCTTCTGGATGAATTGGTAATACAAAATAGAGAGAAGACACAAGGTTATGATGGCAGGAAAAAGATAGCTTTCAGTTTTGAGTCACTTTACTGAGATCCTAAAAAGCGAACATGTCTCAGATTTAGAGGAACAACATCCAATAAAAACATGATATGGATTTTATTAGTAGTATGGGATATATGCTAGCTAGGGACCTCACATTTTGATTTATCTAAGAAAGCTTTGGGAAATAAACAGCATGTTCTGAAAGATGATGAAGATTTCACTATCTATTCTCTGGTTTTATTTGTCATTTTTGCTGTAGTCTGAGGGAGGAAAACAACATCCGTTGTCATGGAGAATATTACTTTAATCATAATGAAATCTCTGGGCATGTCTGCTCTGTTCTTTTGTATAAATAATTGCCATGAACTATTTTCATTGTAGATTGCAGATTAATACATTAGGAAAAATGTCATAAACCTGCTGGAAGTACACCATGATCCAAAAAAAGAGGCACAAGAATTCTCATTATTCCTTATATTGTTCCATTGGTAGATCAGCTATAAGAAGGGGGCAGAAAGTTTCCCACATCTACCAGAAGTTTACAGAATACAGAGTAGCAGAGTTGGAAGGACCTTGGTCTAGTCTAACTCCATACTCAAGCAGGAGACCCTATACCAGTGGTGGTGAACCTATGGCACGCATGCCAGAGGTGGCACTTGGAGCCCACTCTGTGGGCACGCGTGCCATTGCCCCAGTCCCGCCTCTCCCCGCAACCCCCTCCTCACCAGCAGTCTGCCCGGAGGAGAGGCTCCCACAGGACGGCCCATACGGAACAGCGCAGCCAAGCACATTGCATGGATAGCAGGGTCAAGACTCCGCCCTCATGCCCATCACATGCAGATGTTGCAGGGCGCAGGCAGAGGGTGTGGCTGCCATGGTGCTGCAAGGCTGCCTGGGCGATCTGTGGTGAGTGGCTCTGCGGGCAGGTGGAGCGGGGGACAGAGCGGGGGCAGGCTGGGGGCAGGCCGGTTTTTGGGCACTTGGTCTCTAAAAGGTTCGCCATCACTGCCCTATACCATTTCAGACAAATGGCTGTCCAGTCTCTTCTTACAAGCCTTCATTGATGAAGCACCTACAATTTCTGAAGGCAAGCCATTCCACTAAATAATTGTTCTCACTGTTAGGAAATTTCTCTTTAGTTCTAGGTTGCTTCTCTCCTTGATTAGTTTCCATGCATTGTTTCTTATCTTGCATTCTGGTGCTTTGGAGAATAGCTTGACTCCCTCTTCTTTGTGGCAGCCCCTGAGATATTGGAACACTGCTATCATGCCACCCCTACTCCTTCTTTTCTCTAGAGTAGACATACCCAATTCCTACAACATATGTTCTTCATATGTTTTAGTCTCCAGGCCCTTAATCATCTTACCGATAGTTGCTCTTCTCTTTCCAAAGTCCACGTAGCATAATGGATATGTGTGTACACAAACACAACTAGATATATGCAGGCATACGTTTGTCTGTTTTTTCTCCCACGACCCATTTGGTCATTGTGCAAGTTAAAATAATGTGAAATAAAGCAATATATAAGAAGAGATAAGAGCAGAAAGAGCACAAGGCAGATCTAACTAGATTCCCATAGAGCTGTTGTGAATTTTTGCTAAAGAAACTGAGAAATTATGAGAAACTGAGAAATAAGCAATAAAAGGCCAGCTGATCTTCTGAAACTATAAAGAGGAGTGGTTGCCACAAGTTAAGTTAAAGAAAAAAAATCAGAATATTGTTAAAATGGACTGGCATAAACACGCACCCTCCACCATCCCCATTAAAGTGCAGTTTGGAGCAACAGGTATCAGTAGATGTACAAAGATGATCCATGTGCATCTGTATATGAAATGTATCATTTATAATTGCATCAGTCCTTTTGCTTTTTGATATTTGTCAGGTTTTATTTTGAAGAATGTTTCAATACTGTTAACAGCAAGTTTCTAAGCTGTCCAAGTGAGTCATTTACTCCCACACAAACACATGTTGATTTAGCTCCTGTTGTGTTGATCCATTAGGGGGGAAAAAATCTTTATTTTTTTTATAATGATTATTATTCTATACATCTCTAACAGTTTTTAAGCAAGGATCTGAAAGTGCTTCAAAAATAGCATTAATTTCTGATTTCTCAAAGTTTCATAAATAGCAGGTTTCATGATCAACAAAGCATATTTTGAAATTAAAACTATGTTAAATATAGCTCTAAGAGAAGAAAAATTCCCGTGGGAATATATATAGCAGTTCAGTCCGCTGTGTTAAGTTTACAATTCCCAGCTTTCCCATCCAATATAAAACAGATGATCCCAAGTGAAGAAGATAAGTACCGTATATAGAAGTGTAGCTTAAGCCTCTGCTTTAGGCACTGTAGGGATTTTTAGTGGGATAAAAAGTGAAGATATCCTTTTGAAACTTCTTAGGTGTTAGGTGCCCCTGAGTCAGATTCAGCTCCCTGGGACCTCTCAGGCAAATTTTGCATCTCAGGCTTTTATCAGCACTGTCTTGTAGCTCTTCTAAGGGCAGTTCTGTAATCTCTTTGATCTCATTCATCCCCATTCATCCATCTGCATGTACTTGCCAAGCATAGTCCATCTGTTCATCTGTTTAAAGCACATACTCCAAGTTTGTGATTTTCTATTTGCTAATCATTGTCTCAGGGGGAGTGTTCAGTCCTAATTTCTTCCAGGACTGATTGTTTTTTCTGGCTGTTTCTCATTTTTGCTGAATATTTAGCTTGTTTAGCCATGCATTACCAAAAGCAAGTCTGTTATTTTACCAACTCGGATCTTTGTCATCCTTACCTTTAAAAATCTTGTCTAAACTTTGTTGTTGACTTCTGTTGACAGATTAATTCCCTCTTTATTTATCCATTACCCTGCCCATCTTTATGTATTCATGAGTCCAAGGCCGTGGTGGTGAGCCTATGGCATGTGTGCCACAGGTGGCATGCAGAGCCCTCTCTGTAGACACGGGTGCCATCGCCCCAATCCTAGGCCTTCAGCTGGATTTTATAAAACCTTTTCGCTTTAGGCCTCCGCTACCGTGTGCAAAACCAAAAAGGTTCAATCAATCAATTTCAACTTCTCTCGGAGGAAAAAAAAGATCTCGCAAAGTTGGAATTGATTGATTGAACTTTTTAGTCCCTCCCAGTCTGCTGTTACCACCACAGCCATGCATACCCAATGGGCCACACCCACCCAATGGGCCACACCCACCCGGCACCCGATGATACATAAGTGGGTTTTGGGTGCAGTTTGGGCACTCGGTCTCTAAAAGATTCGCCATCACTGATCCAAAGGAGGGGGCACCCTTATCCACTCCCATTTAGTACTATCTTTTCTAGCCTCCAGGCTGATATAAAGCTTTAACCCAGGGGTTCTCAACCTTGGCAACTTTAAGACTTGTGGACTTCAACTCCCAGAATTCCTCAACCAGCTTTGCTGGTTGAGGAATTCTGGGAGTTGAAGTCCACAAGTCTTAAAGTTGCCAAGGTTGAGAACCCCTGGGTTAACCGATTCTTCTCCTTTATACAATTAAATGGATATTTCATCTATGCCTATTATTTTCTTATTTGATCATTGGTTTCTGATAGCTTACTTTATGACAATGTGCCCCTAAACTTATTCTCTCTAAATCTGTCATTATTTAATATAATTGATAAAGGATTACAGTGTAGCCTTTCCACTCATTATCTGAAAAAAAGTGTCTCTCATTTTCTTTTCTTTTTTTGTTATTTTCCTCTATTTGTTGGCATCCTTGATTGAAATATTTTCTTGCATTCATTCTTACTTGATGTAATTGTTATATGTTTTTCCTGTTGCTCAAGCCTTTCACCTTCCATCTTTGTCTAGCTATTGTGATAATTTATTTTGAAAGCTGTTTAGGTGGTTTTTTTTTCCCTATCTGACATTTTTGTTCCCCGCCCCCAATCTTCGTTTATCACAGACCTTTAAATTTTACATTTCCAATTTAAACATAAGATTTACATGGTCCACATAAGAAGCATTGGTTGATTATCTAAAGGTCATATCAATTGTGAGAAAAAGCAAAACTAAAACCCAGGTCTGTTAATAGCCAGCAGAGGAGATAACACAGGGGAAAAAATGCTAGATGTGCTACCGTAGTACAGGGGTAAGCAACCTTGGCTCATGGACTTCAACTCATAGCTATGCTGGCTCAGGAATTCTGGGAGTTGAAGTCCACGAGTCATAAAAGAGCCAAGGTTGCCTACCCCTGTAGCTAGTACATGAATATTCTCTTCTTTAGTTACATCCATGATCTTTGTATACTGTATACGCTCTGTTCTTGGTAGGTGCATTTATGTCTTTTCAGATATTTGGATCTTTCCCATTCACAATAGTAATTCATAAACCTTCCAGCATTTCTATTATCTTCACCTTTCCTTTCTGAGAAGATTGTTGTGGCTTCATGTGTAAAAGTTTATTAAATTGGCCTTTTCCAATCACACTGCAATTATCCATATTCCCAGCCAGTAAGCCATGCTTGCTGATGGTTCTTGAAGTTACAATTCCAACAGATTTGAAGATTGGGCTGGTGGGGGGGGGGAAGCTGATTAAATAGTGGGATGAAACCAACATACCATTCAGGAAGTCAGATGGATTTATTCACCGCAGGAAACTTTTAGTTTCTGAATGTTGTTCATCACTCAATAGGTTCACATCATATCAGGCATTGTTTAAATAGCACATTTTAATGACTGGCAAATGGATCAGGCTTAAACAATCAGGATTAGACAAGATCTATCAAACTGGGGTAATTTTGCTTCAGATCCTTTATCAAGCTGAGTACATGAAAACATTTTTCTCTGATCATCACAATAGTAATGAAATATGATAAACAAGCTTGTCTCAGCTATCTGCTATCATGAACATTACCCTTTCATCTTATATAAGTACTATCCTTGGCTAGGAAAAACATCTTGAACAGCGTATTCCAACTGTGTGAACTGAATCCAATAGGATTGTTGCAATGAATCAAGCTTGTCTTTAACTTACTGCAGTAATTAAATAGGGTGTGAACAATAATAGAGTTCAATCACTTTGCACCACAAAAATGACTCTCTAAAATACTACAATGCAAGGAAAGCACACCTGCCTAATTTCTATTGTTTCTTAATCTCCTTCCATGACTGAAACCATGCTAGATCTGGCAAAAAATAGATCAAATAGTGAAAGGAAGTTGCACTGTGAGATAGGTAAAGAGGTAGTTCTGAAACATTAAGCCTCTCCAGAGGAATTCAAGTGTGGAATAAAGTGCATCAAATAGACGCGAGGAGGGGGGAAAAGGCTTACTAATTCAGACGTTTTCAAAGACTAATACTTAGTATTGTATACCAGGTGTCATGATGATTGCTGCATAATATGTTTTTATGTCCAATGTCGATTGTTTTAATAAAAGAATTTTTATTATAAAAAAAAATACACTTGCAATAGTTTTTGCAAAGCCTTTTTTTCATTCTATGAGGGTTAAAAAAACAAGAGAAGTATTGAAAAAGTGGAAGGGGACAATTGTTTTCCCCATTTCAAATTGGGGAAAAAAGATCTCAACAGTACTTGGAAAAGATATAGAATCTAGGCTATAACCTGGAAATATAAAGTAATTGACAGACTTCTGAAGAACATGTCAAACCAATTTTATTTCCCTTTGTGGTACACTTACTAGTTTGTTAAATAAAGAATATGCTGTAGATGTAAGGATATTTTTATTTCAGCAGGATTGATAAACTGATGAGGAACAGAGACAGCTATCTGGGGTAAATTTGTGATAGCTAAGACTGAGGAGTCATCATTATTGCTAAGTTAAAGTTCTACCACCAGTCCTTAAGTTGGTAGACAACAATGCTGACATAATATATGCAGCTCTCACTGATAATCCCTGTCATGCCATGGTTGAGAAGCATGCAGGTGATGCTAAACATTTTTAAGGCTACAAGAGCACTTAAGGATGGGAGTTTATGGATTCCCCCAGAGTTTACTTCTTTTCTCTCCCACCAACCCTATCGGTGACTGGGGACACATCCATTGTAACTCTTATTAATGGGGAAGAGAGATTGGGTAGGAAACTTTTCATAGGGGAGCAAATTTAATCATCATCACTAAAAGCTCACTTTTAGGCAAGTAATTGGAAAGACTGTGTTCAAAGGGAACCCAACCTCACTATATCAGCTAAAAGTGTTCTTTTGAACATAGCGTTATCCAGAAAAGGCCCTAAACTCACGCCGAAAAGCAACAGCTGACAGGCGCAGGGAAAATTGGCCATGAAGCAGCAACTGGGAAAAATCTTTCTTCCCTACTTCACCATGAAGTGCCCCCATCAATCACCATTGTTCATTGGTTTTTAAGTTGAACCAGATCTTTGAGTGAAGGATGAGCTCAGAGATGCAGTAGATGAAAGGAAGACCTTGGCTTGACAGACATTCCCATTGCCCAGAACAGAATGGCTTTAGAAGGCAACACTCAGAGAGGAGACAATCTATCTATACAACCCCCAAATGGTCCATAGATGCCTTGTTAATCCAACCAGAAGTTAGTGAAGGTTGTCAGATTATTCATGCTAGAAGCTGTTCTGTTTTTGCCTACTCAAACAAAATGGTGTTATTTAAATCTCTGCACAGATAAGGATGATTAAAATATCCTGGAGAACAGAGGAGGAGGAGTTGAAGTTGTTACCAGGCCAAGTTCATGCCATCACCCCCTGTTGGTATTGGATATAGTGGCCAAAACAGTTTTACAATTTTACGACCAAATCAGTGCTTTTAAGCTTAAAATATGCCATAGAAAACATCCAGGAAATTAACTAACATCTGCTTATAGGAAAACACAATGGATCATTTTTAGGATAGCTTTTATAATGATGCAGTGTGTCCATAATAGATGTCAGTCCCTAAGTATAAATATCTCTATGCATCTGTGCAATAGAAAGCCATCTGGGTATAATTTATAGGTATGAACTCCAAGATACTAAAAAGTGCCCATAGCTGTCATGTACACTTTTTAAAATACTGCATTGCTACCCGAGGTACATTTTCCATTTAATCATTGTAAGTAATATCTTCTCTGACACAACATACATTGATATTTAATCATCATTGACATTTAGAAGTTAGGTTACAAACAGATGAATTGTTATTGAGAATAAGGCCTATAAGAGCCTGGATTCAGGAGGCCTTACCTTTGAATAAACCTGCTCAACAATGTCCTTTGAGTAGCTATTAGCTAAAGGGTTTGCTTTGGGGCTATTGATGTGGATCAAAGGTAAAACTCCCTAGAAACAAAAACATGGGTTCATGAAAAAGATGTTATGGATGAGGTTGTGTTAATTATTAAAAAAAGGAAAGAGCTTGAAATGAACAGAGTGCTCTCTAGCAGATCAGTATCAAACCTGTCTCAATTTACGTGGCCCTGTTTCTATAATACTTCCTCAGCCTTTTGGTTGTGAATTGAATGTTAAACCCAGAGGATTCTAAAAGAGAACTAAATGCTAAAAAAAACCATAGCATTTATGCCATTTGCATCCTTAAAAATCAGATGGCATAAATGTAGGTTAAATAAACAATTCAATCAAAATACTGCAGCCATCTGAGACTTGTTTTTAGATAGACCTTTGTATGTGCTACTTGCAACTAGCCAAATAGAAATAAACTCTGTATAGTTTTCTTACGTAATTGACATACCCAAGAACAACTGGTTTTGAATTTATACTTGCATCAGAGAAACCAGGATTGCAATAATGTATAATGAAAATGTATATTACATATATACTACATTAAATATTTGGTTTAGAGTTCTCAGAGTTGCTTTTTGCTCCACAGCTATGACCTAGATTGTCATAGACGTGTCTATGCAGAGCATGTCAGGAGCAGAAGATCATTTATTCATTTAGTTTTGTTTGATTTGGCTTATATGTCACTCCAATCATGCCTGATTCTAATTAGCTTACAGAGCACCCAAAACAGTAATAAACCTAAAGCATAATAATATGAATGCAATGAGATAATAAATAGCAGTGTAAGCAATAGCATTCTACATGCCAACCAACAAACATAATGCCATCCACGTCAGATTAAATTACTCCTTTAGCATCTCCCAAACCTGATCAGTGAAAATGTTCTTGCTTCCATTCCATTCTTTTTTTTTAATTTTTTATTATTAGATATCCGTTTGTACATGTAAACAAAGAAAAAAATCAAGTTAAAGCCATTCAACTTAATACAATCATTTTAAATTTGAAGACTTTCTTCACTCCGTATATCCAAGTTTAACTATAAGCCAACTACATTTTAAAAATTTTAAATTTCACTTCTTTTCAGATCAATCCATTGGACATCAAACAAACAAGTCATCTTATTAAAATTAATAATTTTCATGTCGATACACCCATCCCTTCAACAAGTATATTCTTAGTCTATTTAATATATATCTTCCATTAATCACCCTCTCATGTCTCTTGCTCTTACACATAGTCCTTAAATCAGTCCATAATTCTTTGCCTTTAATTCCTTGCATAAAATATTAAGTTTCTCTTCTTTTCAGTCGAATTCTGGGCTTTTTCTTCTGCCAGGTGGATTTCCATAACACAGCTTCCCTTCCAAGTAATAAGTCTCTCTTTATTGCTTGCAATATCACTTGGTTCCATATAAGCCATACTCTGTGGATTCTGTCAGTTTGCCAAGAGAAATTTTTAGCCTCCTCTCCTAGATATTTTTCCAATGCTTTTACCACAATTCTTTTCAGATCTTCTTGTTTCTCATTTGGGGATTTTTCCAGTCCCCTGACCCTAATTGCTGTCATCATCTGGCGATAGTACATCATAGTTGAGTGGTTTTGCACCTCACTTGTCATTTCAGCAAGTTGTCTCTCTTCTTGTCTCTCCACCTCTTCCATCTTTTCTTCAACCCCTTCCCCGACCCTCTTAAAATTTCTCCCAATATCTTCTCTCATTTTTCCACTGTGCGTTTCTACTGTTTCTTCGGCTTGGTCCAAGTCTTCCATTCTTATTCATGTCATGCCATTGTGTTCTTGTTATGTCAAGTGAAATCCCTTGGAGGATGAAGGCTTCTTCATTGAAGGTTATAGATTGTAATCCACCATGCTGGTCCCATGTAGGCTGAAAGAGTGTAGGGATGAGAGAGAATGACTGGCCTAAAGTCATTATCCAGCTTCTGTAAGACTAGAATCTGGTTCTTCCTGTTCCTAATCCAGCACTGTAACCCACTATATCACACTAGCTCTATGTGTCACTTATAAACTTCTCAGGAATTCTTCTTTTCAAACTTTATGATGCAACATTGTACTCAGAGAGTCCAGGGAATTCAGCAAAAAGATAAATGAAAAAAAAAACCAATTATTAGTGGTAATAGTCAATAAATTAAAATGTTATCCCCATTCTTTTTCAATTTCATCCCTATTTTATACTATGGCTGCTGAAGACTCTCAGGAAATAAATTAGCTTTACCTTCTCAAGTCTGGAAATGCAAATTGTTGATTGATTCCAGATCACTGAACAGCAAGACAATTGGACTGGAACCAATAAAGACCTCTTCTAAAAATATTCCTAATTGGAAAAAGAAAATTAGATTTCTGTCCCAAAGTATAATGAAAGCAATTCTGCAGAGGATAAAGTTATAAAATGACACAGTGTTATAAGAGCCCCAATACAATTTATTTATGAGATTTCTATTAAACTTTTCATCCAAGAGATCAAGTTAGTAGAAAGAATATTCTCCTCTACCTTTTTCTTCAACAAGAATCCTGTGGGCTAATTTGGGCTGAGAAAATTGACCAGATCATCCAAGGTGACTTTTCAGTGGCTAAAGTAGAGTTGATACTCGATCTTCCTAGCCTAGTCCAATGCCTTAACCATTACAACACACAGGTTCATTGTCTTATATAAAAGGAATGGAAACTTCAAGAAGCTAGAAGATCAAATAACATTTTGATCATGGTCGGCTAGTATAAAAGCTCTTCAAATTTGTCAATTATCTCTACTCCTCAATCTCACCACTGATTTAGCATAGCAAATTATAAGTAGCACCTTGATGATTATTTAAATTATCCCTATTAGACTGGTACTTTTCTCACAACAGTCGAATCTTTCTTTTATCATCCTATGTTTAGCCTCAAACCTTTCTTTTATCATCCTATGTTTAGCCTCAAACCTTTCTTTTATCATCCTATGTTTAACCACTGTAACATGTCCGTTGTATAGACGGAACCACCTTGCTTTTAATATTTAAAAAAATTAATCCAGCCTTACTTTTGACACTTCAGCCACTCTGATGTATTTCTACTTATTCCTTCAGTTACAGTCTAAAATGGTTGACTAGATCTTAAGTCTACAATTACTACAGGTTGCTTTGGTACACAAATTACCCCAAAGTAAAATAGTTACCATTATATGTTATTCCAAAATCATACATCTATTATTTTTAACCCATAAACACTATAGGAAAGTATTTTATAGCAAACATCTCAATAGCCAACACCCACAAAAGCAGGAAACAGTACCAGATAAACAACCAGAGAAGAAACAATATCCTAATCATGGAACAATCAAAACAAGTTACACCCAAACCAAACCTGGCAGGGCATGTAACTACATATGGTTGTATAAACAAGCAGACTCCCTTCTCCCATGCACTAGTAATATTACCTAGCCTGGTAACAAAACATTTTCAGGAAAACAAACAAATTCTGAGAACACCAAGAAATCAACAGTTCAGTCCTGTACTATTTACAATCTTTAAAATAATAATAATAATAATAATAATAATAATAATAATAATAATAATAATAATAATAATAATAATAATAATAATAATAATAATAATAATAATAATAAAGTTGGAAGGGACTTTGGAGATCATCGAGTCCAACCACCTGCTCAGGCAGGAACCCTACACCATTTCGGACAAATGGCTGTCCAATCTCTTCTTAACAACCTCCAGTGTTGGAGCATTCACCGCTTCTGGAGGCAGGTTGTTCCACTGGTTAATTGTTCTAACTGTCAGGAAGTTTCTCCTTAGTTCTAGGTTGCTTCTCTCCTTGCTTAGTTTCCACCCGTTGCTTCTTGTCCTGCCTTCAGGCGCCTTGGAAAATAGCTTGACTCCCTCTTCTTTGTGGCAGCCCCTGAGATATTGGAATACTGCTATCATGTCCCCCCTCGTCCTTCTCTTCACTAAACTAGACATACCCAATTCCAGCAGCCGTTCCTTTTATGCTTTAGCCTCCAGTCCCCTAATCATCTTTGTTGCTCTTCTCTGTACTCTTTCTAGAGTCTCAGCATCTTTTTTGCATTGCAGTGACCAAAACTGGATGCAGTATTCCAAGTGTGACCTTACCAAGGCATTGTAAAGTGGTATTAATACTTCACGTGATCTTGATTCTATCTCTCTGTTAATGCAGCCTAGCACTGTGTTGGCCTTTTTGGCAGCTGCAGCACACTGCTGGCTCATATTTAGGTGATTGTCCACTAGGACTCCGAGATCCCTCTCACAGTTACTACTATTGAACAAGGTACCCCCTACACTATACCTGTACATTTGGTTTTTCTTGTCTAAATGTAGAACCTTTCTTTTTTCACCATTGAATTTCATTTTGTTAGTCCTGATACAGATAGAGAGATGGGGATTTCTCAGAAAAGGAATAGGAGATGTTAGAGCAATAGTTGGAGGAAGGATTGCTCTGTGTCAAGAAAGCTGAAATACTGGTGAAAATGTGAGGCATGTAAAAAGAAAAGGAGCAGAGAAATATCCAAGTAGTTACCAATGTCTAACCAAACATAAATGGGACCTTATTTCTAGAGTGGGTATGGAAAGTTAGAGAGACTAAGGGTTTCCCAGTTTTCAGATATTGCCTTAAAAGTGATAAAAAGCTTCAAGCTGTTTAGGTATATTTGAAAACACTGTTGTGAGAAAGCAGCCAAATGGAAGATATATTCTGACACAATAGGTTCCTATGGTTTATTATGAGGAGAGGATGAAAATTCATCATAGAACCTGGAGCTAAAGCAATTTCAGATAAAAACAGAGTTTAAGAAGGTGGCTGAATAGTTTCCACTTGGCTCAGGATTTTGGAAGCAGCTTTCCTAAATTCTCTAAATGCCTGTCTGGCCACCAGTACCATTGGGTTTAGAAACATCCATTCAGGGTATGATTCAAGTCTCTTGAAAGGCGCTCTGCATATTTCAATCCAACCGACTGAATGAAGGGAACCCGCCCAAATTGAGAGCTAGGGAAGAATCTTGAGACCAAGCAAGTCTTCGGATCTTTTAAAGTTGTGGTAAAAACAATGAATGTATTAGGCATTCAGGAAGAAAAAGGGAACTTGGTGTCCAAATTTGACAAGAGAAAGAGTTCAGAACAAAAATTACAAGACTCGGTCATCAGAATTGTATTCAGACAGATTAAACAGGGTTCAACACAGTTGTCCTTGACTTACAACACTTTATTTAGTGACCATTTTAAGTTACAACGGCACTGAAAAAAAATGACATATGACCATTTTACACACTTATAACCGTTGTAGCATCTCCATGGTCATGTGATTTACATTCAGATGCTTGACAACCGACTCACATTATGATGGTTGTAGTGTCCCAGGGTCATGTGATCACCTTTTGCAACCTTCTGGAAAGCAAAGTCAAAGGGGAAACCAGGTTCACTTAACAACCATGTTACTAATTTAACAACTGCAGTGATTCACTTAACAAAGGTGGCAAGATAAAAATACCGATAAAATAGAATTAAGGATATAAAGAAATAACTCAGATCAAATTGATTACATAGTCCTCATTTAGAGCAGGTTTCACATTTTCCTCAATGGCCATTTCCTTCTAACTCTCCAATCACTCTCTGTATTTCATTGCTTCTCTTACCTGGCAAGAGCCGGAATAAGAAGAGAGGACGACCGGGAAAGGGAGCCCAAATAGGGCTGCCATCCTCAATAATAATAATAATAATAATAATAATAATAATAATAATAATAATAATAATAATAATAATAATAATAATAATAATAATAATAATAAAGTTGGAAGGGGCCTTGGAGGTCATTGAGTCCAACCCCCTGCTCAGGCAGGAAACCCTATACCATTTCGGACAAATGGCTGTCCAGTCTCTTCTTTAAAACTTCCAGTGTTGGAGCATTCACCGCTTCTGGAGGCAGGTTGTTCCACTGGTTAATTGTTCTAACTGTCAGGAAGTTTCTCCTTAGTTCTAGGTTGCTTCTCTCCTTGTTTAGTTTCCACCCGTTGCTTCTTGTCCTGCCTTCAGGTGCCTTGGAAAATAGCTTGACTCCGTCTTCTTTGTGGCAGCCCCCTGAGATATTGGAACACTGCTATCATGTCCCCCCTCATCCTTCTCTTTGTTAAACTAGACCTACCCAATTCCAGCAACCGTTCCTTATATGTTTTAGCTTCCAGTTTCCTAATCATCTTTGTTGCTCTTCTCTATACTCTTTCTAGAGTGTCAACATCTTTTTTACATCGTGGTGACCAAAACTGGACGCAGTATTCCAAATGTGGCCTTACCAAGGCATTGTAAAGTGGTATTAACACTTCACGTGATCTTGATTCTATCCCTCTGTTAATGCAGCCCAGCACTGTGTTGGCCTTTTTGGCAGCCGCAGCACACTGCTGGATCATATTTAAGTGATTGTCCACTAGGACTCCCTGATCCCTCTCACAGTTACTACTATTGAGCAAGTACCCCCTATACTATACCTGTATATTTGGTTTTTCTTGCCTAAATGTAGAATCTTACTTTGTATCTTAAGCCTGGAGTATTGGCTATTCCTGCCAGCTTGGTGTCATCCATAAATTTGATGAGTTCCTCATCTATCCCCTCGTCCAAATCATTGATGAAGATGTTGAAGAGCACTGGGCCCAGAACAGAGCCCTGGGGCACTCCACTACACACTTCCCTCCATGTAGATGCAGTTCCATTGAGGACCACATGCTGAGTACGGCCGGTCAGCCAGCTACGAATCCATCTGGTGGTGATGCTGTCTACCCCACATTTTTCTATCTTGTCAAGTAGTAGGTTGTGGTCTACTTTATCAAATGCCTTACTGAAGTCCAAGTAAATTATATCCACAGCATTCCTCTGATCCACTAATTTTGTCACTTGGTCAAAGAATGCAATAAGGTTTGTCTGGCATGATCTGTTTTTGACAAACCCATGTTGGCTTTTAGTAATTACTTTGTTTGCCTCTAGGTGTTTGCTGATTCGTTGTTTGATTATCTTTTCCAGAATCTTCCCAGGTATTGAGGTCAGGCTGATAGGTCTTTAATTTCCTGGGTCCATTTACCTGAAAGAAGGAGAACTTCCTGCTCCTGGTTGGCTGCTCAGTTTGAGTTTCCTGGCCTTTGCTGATCTCTGCCCGCTTGGCAGGTTTAATTTTGATTAACTTTTTTCAGATCTGGTTTTCTGGAATGTTTTCTCCCCCTTCGCTACCAACTCATTGCCTTCATTTATCTAACACAGAGATGTTCCACTTAGGATTCAGCTAGACAGATAATTTGTCTTTTACACATACACAGATGCAGAGAGAGGACGGTTTTACCAAGATAAATATTTCTCCTGGACAGGGTAAAAAAAAGAAGACATATTTAGTTTCTAAAAGAGCCTTGAAATATGATTGCTGTCTCCACAATTTGGTGATTAGCTATCTCCACGACTGCAGTGGTAATATTTCTGCTACTGTGTCTTTATGCCTATCTTAAGTGGTTGCTAAGTGTGCAATTATCACAAAAGTCCCCAAAGACTTAATTAAGATCTTCACTTAAAATATAACTGGGAACCTCACATGGATAGCAGAATTTTGATCTTTTCCTTGATCTTCAGATTTTCTGCTGGGCAGGCTAATCTCACAGCACGTTGTCTTGTTTCTCAATTTCTATGCCAACTTTTCTCTGGTAATCTTGACTAAAACTGCCTATTCTCATTTTTGCTTGCTAGTTATTTTTGCTTCCTCTGAGTCCAAACACCATCCCCTTCCTGCCAGTAGCAAAGAGTGCTTGGATTTTTTTCTTCAAAACATTTGTAAAGTTTGGATTTTCTGGACATTTCAGATTGCTAAAGCAGCTCTTCATTAAGAATAACCTAATGAAGTGCATCTGTATAACAGTTTGAAATTACTATTCCAGAACTTCCCCTTTAATAAAACTTTTGGGATTGCATTTTCTTCTCAACCTACTTTGATCTTGTTTCCACAGCATTAGCAGATCTGCAAAAGAAATCATATTAAGACAGAAAAAATAATGAAAAAAATAGTCAAACTGCAAAAGTAATAAGTAGTGAAATTACAGATGTTAAAGACAAAACTAGCAGGGTGGAAAATAGTTTGTTGTATTAATATTAACTACTATTACCATTAAAAAACTAGTTTTGAAGAGACTATGGAGTCTTCCATCTAGAACAGGGGTAGGCAACCTTGGCTCTTTTATGACTCGTGGACTTCAACTCCCAGAATTCTTGAGTCAGCCAAGCTGGCTCAGGAATTATGGGAGTTGACGTCCACGTGTCATAAAAGAGCCAAGGTTGCCTACCCCTGATCTAGAAACATGAATATAATTTGTCAAAACACACACACAGATACGCACACACACATTCCCTAGTTAAAAAAAAGAGCACATTATAAAAATCAGATACTTAAATTACATTATCATTATAGGTACTCACAACAACACAACACACAGTTCTGGTTATACAAGAAAAGCTTTATGACACTTACATAAGCACAGACAACAATATTACAACTTGCAGTTCCTAAAGTAAATAATAATATTCCATGTTTACTGACTGTAGTTCACTTTATTAACTGGGGAAATGTTAACAATGGTCAAATGGAACAAAGAACTGCTCTAAATTAAAAAGAAAGATGAAAACACATCAGTTCTAGTTCCTACCCTTTGGTTGGGCAGTCCAAACTAGGCCTATTACTGCTTCTTTAGTTGGTCATGCCATATACCCCCTTTTAGGACATCACTTAGGAAGATCTGGAGTTTCTGGAGCAAGAAATTTTTTGAAAAAGAAAGCTATTCTTGCATTCTTGAGACTAATGAGGAAATTCTTGGTTCCTCCAGTTTTTGAAGTCACTTTCTTCAGAACTCCTCTCCCTTTGCTTCTGATGGAGAATGCAAATCTCAGAACAATACAAGAGAATTGTAAACATCAGAAGGTATAACTGTAGAAAGGCACACAAAGAACTATCCATACAAGGGCCTAAAAACTGATCTCCTTGCAAGTAAAGGCTACTTAGAAGGTAGCAGTCTGCAGCAGAGGAATTCTTAATGGCTGCTGGGCTGTAGATGAGTCTTAATTTTCAATTTTGGAAAATCTGTCTGAGGAAATGTGTCTATACTGCCCTTGCTGTGATATAAAAACTTATAAAGGAGAATTTTCACACTTCGTGCTAAGCCCATAGTTTTCTGTAAGCATTGTTTATTGAGTAAGCCTTGATGACTAGAATTCCCAAAATGCTAAGTCTAAATTAAAACCACATTATAGTTTACTATAATGAGTGAATACAATCATTATGGTTAATAATTCATCCCACTAATCGTGATTTCCTTTGTAACCTGATGAAATGAACCAGGTTTATTGCAAGGTATGAATCTAATCAAAGCTTGATTGCTTCTGGGTGTTCTAACCTGTTGTCTGTTTCTCTGTTGGATCATACATTTTGCTAGACCATTTTTCTAGTAAATCCAACAACTTTATGCTACTTATTTACTCTTTTCTTGCATTAGCTGGAATAGGAATTGTATAATTTTGTTAATAATCATCTGGTCCCTTTGCCTTCATTGACACACCCTTTTCACTAATCTCTTCAGTATGTTATCTCTCCCCATATCTTGCCTGAACATTTAGTTGTCTGCAATAACTAAAGTCATTCTGGCCAACATCATATCTGACTCACTAAACTGAAGGCAACTAAACAATCAGATCAGAAAAGCCTGAATAGTTCCATGAAGGTCTTTTGGCCAATATTTCATCAGAGAAAGAGAATATTGCCATGATGCCAACTTTTGGAACATTGTTTATAGAAAACTGATAATTTCTTGATGAAATGATGCCAGATCATTCTAGGAAAAAACAGCTGCATATTCTACTCTCTCATCCTCCCATATGACTGAATAAAACTTCCTTAGGTACAATGTCATCTTGATGTTTGCCATTCTGTGTCCTCCCTAAAGCTCATAGCTAAGAAAGTGAGGACAAATAAAGGGAAATATTTCTTCACCCAGAGGGTCGTTGGTTTATGGAATTCACTTCCAGAAGGGGTCGTGACAGCTGCCAGCCTTGACAGCTCCAAGGCAGGGTCAGACAGATTCATGGATGCCAAGTGTATCGGTGGTTATTAAAACGGATGTCCATGTGCCGCCTCTATGTTGGTTGAGGCAGGCAGGATTCCCTTGAGTACCATTTGTTGGGGGTCAAGGGAAAGGGAGGGTTTTGCCTTCTCTTTCTGCTCAAGATCCCCATATACAATTGGTGGGCCACTGTGTGACACAGAATGCTGGACTCGATGGGCTTTGGCCTGATTCAGCATGGCTCTTCTTATGTTCTTATGTTCTTATGTTTCCTATTAGCAGCTGCTGCTGGCAGAAAAGTGGGAAAATGCAAATCTTTTTTTATTAGGATCTGGATAGGTCAGTCTACCAGAAGCTACAGAAGAGCAAGATTTGCATAAGAGGCACTTATTAGTTGCAGCTACGTGTTTTGGTTATTATGAGTGCCCTATCAGTGAGATAGAACCGATCTGGTTAGTTTTCCCTTTCAGAAAAATCTAATGCTGATATTTGATCTTCCCTCCACTTTTGGATCCCTGTTCAGCCAAAGAAGTAAGTGTGCTAGAATTTTCCACTCCTCTGAAAAGCATAATGTATGGCTTCCATTAGAACTGCCAAGAAATACTGCCAGTTTTCCAGGATTTTGTTACAGTTCTGCTACCTGAAAGCCAGAAACTACAACGAGCTGAACGATTCTAAGATTTATTCTCATTAATATTCACATTCTGCAATCACATTGGTTTGATTAAACAAGCTCAATTGTAAACGCAATAACTTTTTCAATTATTTATTATACACGAGTAAATGGTAGTTTGGGAGCCAGTCTGCACTAGTAGTTAAGGCAGTGGTTCTCAACCTATGGGTCGCGACCCCATTTGGGGTCGAACGACTGTTTCACGGGGGTCGCCGGACACAGCGGTCCGCCATTTTGTTGTTTTTTTTATTTATTTTTCTTCGCGTGCGCGCCGTGCATGTGCGGTTCACGCCATTGTGCGCGTGCCACGCATGCGCGGATCGGCCCGTCACGGTCCGCCATTTTGTTTGGTTTTTTTTGTTTTTGTTTTTTTTAATTTTTTTCCCGTCGCGCGTGCCGCGCATGCGCGGTTTGGCCCATTGCACGCACTGCGCATGCGCAGTTCGGCCCATCGCATGCGCACTGCGCATGCACGGATCGGCCCGTCGCGGTCCACCATTTTGTTTTTTTTAATTTATTTATTTTTTATTTTTTTTATTTTTTTGTCATGCGCGCGCCGCGCATGCACGGTTCAGGCTGTCACATGCGCACCACGCATGCGCGGATCGGCTCGTCGCGGTCCGCCATTTTGTTTTGTTTTTTTTATTTTTTAGTTTTTTTTCGTCGCGCGCGCGCCGTGCATGCACAGATCGGCCCGTTGCGAGCGCGCGCCCAGGTCGGGGTCGCGGCACGCATGGGTGGCGCAAGTGGGGTCTCAACCTGAAAAAGGTTGAGAACCACTGAGTTAAGGCATCTGTCTGGAAACCAGGAGACTGTGTGTTCCAGTTCCACCTTGGGCGTGATGCTTATGGGATGACCTTGGTCACTCTCTGTCAGCCCTAGAAAGACAGCAGTGACAAACCACTCCTGAAAAACCTTGCCAAGAAAATTGCACAGACTTGATCAGGTAGTCACTAGGTCAATACTGACCCAAAGATACAAAAATAAACCAATAAATTAATTAATGGTAATTTAGTCTGAATATTATATACAAATCTAAATGGCATCATTCTAGACTTTTGAATTTCTATTTGCTTCCAGCTTATCTCTTTTCCACCTTGTCAGGTTCTTTGTGATTTACTTTTAGTGCTTGCTTCTGTGTCTTTTGTGCAAAACAAATAAACAGTCAGGAATTTTCTGCTGCTTCTTTTAATGAGATTTCTAGAAGAGTTCCAGTAGGTCTGCAAGAATGACAACATAAGGTAATCAAGTAACAAAGTAATCACAAGCATACTTATTCAGTTAGTAATAACAATAATCCAATGCAATATACTCCTCTTTTATCAAGAGGCAGCCATACGATATTTACAAATCTAGCCATGTGATGGTGTGTGAATGGGATCAGGTCTGTCAGCAGAAACAGAAATGTTCAGCATGTCCAATGATACTCATAAACCATGGAGCAATCTTCAGTTGTGTTGTCTACTTCAGAAGTAGGTGCTGCTAGTGGAAACTCAAGAAGAATGGACTGTGAAAGTAACAAATTTGGCGAAAATGGCGAAAATATCGGCATACTTGAAAGATTGCTCAAATGAACAATATTTGACAGACTGGAAACAGTGGATAGACTATATACAAGAGAGACACCAATCAAACAAAATGCACCTGGCGTTTAGTTGAGGCTCGACGTAAAGAGGGAAGAACGTTTACCAAATCAAATGTTTACAAAGACTAACACCTAATGTTGTATGTCTATGTTATATGACGAAAGCCTCTTAATATGATCTTATGCTTAATGTTGTTTGCCTTAATATTGATAAAGCGGATTGAATTTCTAAAAAAAAAAAAAAGAATTACAGCGGAGTCTCCAACTATATCACACACATCTTCTTCCTCTTTGTTTTCTTCAACTGGACAGGGTGTCAAGTTTCACCTTGAGAAGGTTGGTCAGTTTTTTTCAGCTTTGTGTTGCAAACTTTTCTTGTCAACTTAAGTTCCAGAAGATCCAATTCTAATCATAAGGTATGATCTCAGAGCAACATTATTGACATTTGATTTCTTGTTGCTCTGATTATGTTGCAAAATCATAAGTTTTATATTCAGTATGATTTCTTCAGGCATTGATTACCAAGCATTCTTGAAACTTTGAGCAAACATTACAGCCAATACATTTTGTAAGAGTGGTATAGTGATAACATTTTATGTCTGATTCCATTCCCCACCCTCTCCACCTTTCGTAAACTGCTCAAGACACATATTTGCCGACAGGCCTGGGGCAGTTAACATCTTGCCCCTAGCCAGTGTATGTTTGTGTGCATGTTTGTTGGATGATTGGTTTTTTAATTCAGGGGTTCTTTTTTATATGTATTTTAATGTTGATTTCTATTATGCTGTGAGCCGCCCTGAGTTCCCGGAATAGGGCGGCATAGAAATCCAATAAATAATAATAATAATAATGATAATGATAATAATAATAATAATAATAATAATAATAATAATAATAATAATAATAATAATAATAATTTTGTCTGGAACAGTTTTGCTAAAAAATTGTGGTGTATTGTCAGTTGCTAATTGTTTTGGAACATCATTATTTTGTAAAAAAAATATCTCTATGTGTCTTGAGATTAACACAGAAAGATTAAGGTTAATTCAGATGTGAGAGTCCATAAAGGCAGATGGGGGAAAAAAAAAAGAAAAGAAAAGAAAGAGAAGTGGCTAATCAGCAACCTGGTACACAATGGCCCAATTTGTGCAACACAGTTAAATGGCTTGTGGGAGAAGGAAGAGAGGGAAAAGCTCATCATACAACCCTTAAACATTAATTGATCCAGCCAAATTACCTGGAAGTTACCTCAACAGTCCTAGTCTTCACGAAATAAGTTTTCTATGATCAACTAAGCCAGTGTTTCTCAACCTTGACAATTTTAAGGCATGTGGACTGGCTGGCTGCGGAATTCTGGGAGTTGAAGTCCACATGCCTTAAAATGGTTAAGGTTGAGAAACACTGAACTAAGCCCTCTGCCCAACAGTGCAAAATAACCTATTGGAGGGTTAGCCACCCCCACCTATAGCCATGACTGAGATAAAACCCTAGAGCCGGACTTCAAAAATGGCACTCCATCTCTGTGGTTCTTTTACGTTTTGTTCCCTCATCTACCCTGGCAATATAAAAAGATGGTGGAAGCGAAATCTATTAGACAACCTAAGTCTGCTTACAATATTGCTGAGTCCAGTCATGCCACCATGGATTTCCCACCCTTTCTGGAGAGACAAGTGATTCTCAGGCAGTGAGACAGAAAGAGACGGTCTGCTTTTGAGGACCAAACCCGTGGCCACTAGAAGATTAATTGTGTCATCTTAACCAATGTGAGAATCGATTGCTGGGTCATGTTTGTATTGTGTAAAAGGGATCAATAAGGGTACTATACTGGTTTTGACCCTCACTATCACTAGACCAGTGGTTCTCAACCTTTTTCAGGTTGAGACCCCACTTGCCCTGCCCATGCGCGGCCCGACCCTGGCGCGCGTGACGAAAAAAATATGACGGACCGCGACGGGCCGATCCGTGCATGCGTGGCGCGTGTGCGACGGCCCGAACCGTGCATGTGCGGCGCGCGCGATGAAAAAAAAAACAAAACAACAAAACCAACAAAATGGCAGACCGCGACAGGCCAATCTGCGCATGCGCGGCGCGCGTGCGCGACAAAAAAACCAAAATGGCGGACCGCGGTGTCCGGCGACCCCCGCGAAACGGTCGTTCGACCCCAAATGGTGTCGCGAACCATAGGTTGAGAACCGCTGCACTAGACTTATTATTTGTTGTGTTTTCTATGAAGCGTATCAGCATACTAAGATGACATTTGGGAGGAGTTGCTAAAATGATACACATCTTCCTAATATTATTAGGAAAATAATATTTAGCATAATATCCAGAGCAAATAAGTTTTGTGCTGTTGGGACAAAAGTGGTTAATAAAACCCTGGTTTAGTATGAAGTGTAAATCCAATTAATACATTACAATAACGTAGTAACCATAAGCCAAGATTTACAAATGGCAGTGTCTGGATTCATACACACAGAAAACATTATTACTTAATGGGATGTGTGAACTCAGCCTTTCAGTCTAGGATACCCCATAAAACTATGTGAACCTGGAATGAGGTTTCTGGCTGGGAAGGGCAGAGACTGGCATGGCTTCCTAAGTTCCCTGGAGGACAGGCAAGGTCAAAATATAGCCGAACCAGATTTCCTAAATCCTTGTTCATAGCTCTTGCTGCTTCACAGCCTTGGGATTGGCAGGCCTTGCTTCTCTCATTCTTTGCCCTGATGCCTTAATCCTGCTGCCTTGGCAAAAAATAAAAATCCCTCTGCACTATTCTAGTCAGGTCTGACAGTTTTAACTGTATTGGCAGGGAAGAGAGATAGAAAAGGAGCTGGTTGAAAGGGTCTTAAGGAAAGGAGAACTTCCATTAGCTTCCAGTTGAATTTCATTTCTGGTGCCAATTACTTTTATGACATGTTTCAGATGGATGAAAGAGGAAAAATGTGGAGGAGTATTTCAGTTTATTTTTGATGATAGTGTTATATCACTCTGTTAATTAATCACAAGGACAGCTGCAGTGGAAAGTCCAATGCTGGGTGGCACGGTGAAAAAGATTCACATCAGCTTGCCTTCCTTCCTAAGCAAAGAACAGCAGGATAGAAATGGAAAGAAGGCTGTCAAATGATGCAAAGCTCCATTGTAAAATTGAAAGTTCTCTGTGATGCATAATTCTTATTTCTTCCTTCTGCCCAGTATTTTCTCTGCCTTTTTTCCATGAGCATCACTATATCTTAGAGATTATGACCTCAAGCCTGGACAAAGAATATCCAGATTCAAGTCTCTATTTGACCACAGAGACAGTTTCTTTGTTTTTGTATTGCAAACATTTAGCCACGTGTTGATAAAAGTATGAGGCATGGTTTTCAGCCACAGGGGATAACCTTGTTGTGGAAATAAAATTAGAGGACACCTTATATAGTCCCCCTTGAGGTCTTCAAAACAAAACCTCATAATATAAAAAGCTGGGCTATAACAGCAAGGATAATGAAGTTGTGGAACAAATGGACTTTGGGCTTCAAGATCCTATGAATTGCCTTTCCACTCCTACAAAGCAAAGATGTTTTCTGATTCATTTTCACTGGATTGTTCCTCCAAACCATTTATAAACTAACTGCAAATCCTTAGCCAGGTTTTGGAAGTGTAGTGTCAGGCTCAGTACCTTACAGAGCAAAAGAAAATAATGGCTTTTTGTAGAGCAGGATCTGGATGTCCTCTTGTCCTGAGGAATCCTTTGTAGAAATCAGGCAGGCTTTTGTGACACAGGTATAACTCATGCAACTTAGTCATAATTTATGTAAACATTGTTTGGTTGAATAAACAATGATTATTTGATTTTACACAACATGCTATGCTATAAATCATGATTTATGAACTACAATATGCTGACTCAAAAGCAAAGTTTGTAGTTGAATACATTATGGAAACATTACCAGTGAATAGTACTTTTTCAAGGGCAAATATTATGCTCCAGAGAAAAAATAGAAGATGTTCCACAGGCATTTGAGATGCTGTCTAGATGGAGCATCTATTTGATTCTGGCTGATCAAGAAATTATTCAAAGTAGGGCCCAGAATATGTTTGGATAGATTGCTAGCAGTTTGTAGGCTAGAGTGGGAAATTTAAACAAAAATCTTGAAAAATAAGATAATAAGCCATTTTTATATTCCTGCCAATAAAAGTATATAATTCCAATATGAGCTATATTTTTATATGCCAAGTCTCTAAAATCACAAGAAGTCAAGCTTGATTCAAACGAGATGTTACCTTTTTAGAGAAAAAAGCAACTTAGGAAAAATCAAAATTTGCCAACATTTTCCGTTCCAGATCACTTCATTTCTGAATGGCTTTTCCTGAAAAAGAAAAGGCATCTGGGTTCTGTTACGTAAATCTGAGTAGGACAGGTAATTATATTTTTAGATAAATTGCCCAAACAAATTTAACTATGAAGTGTGTACTTTAAATCACAGAATCATCAACAATTTGATTCAGGTAGTGAACTATCAGTCTGTAGAGGATTGTGTAAAACAGAGGAAGTGCTTCCAAACCCTCCTTTCCTTCATCAAGTCTACTTTACTTCTTATTCTAGGAGCCCATCCAAATAGCTGGGTGTGAAGGAGGTAGTTAACCACAGAAACTTACATTCCAGGTGCACAGATTCTGGCTGTCTTTTGGATTACAGAAGTCCACAAACAGGGAGACTGGGTTTGGAAAGTTGTTGCTGGCTTCCTTTCTCTTGACTCACCAGTTTTCCAGTGTATTGTTCCCACCAATATATTTCTTTCTATGGAAAGAAAACTTTCATATAGACTCCATTATCTGGCATCCCATGGAATGGAAAGAGAAGGTCAAGACAGCCAACAAGCCTGGGTACAAGCGTTGTTCAGAGAACAACCATTGTGGCTGATGTACGGTATTATTCTAACCTGTAAATTAGGTTCACATGGTTCATAAATGTAGGATTTACTCGGTAAATCTTTACTGATTGGCTTTACACATCATGCTAAGTCTATGTATGAATTCAGCCACCTGTGTTTATGATTTAATGTGCTATGGGAAACAAAGTGGTGTGATTAGTATTACACGTGAATCAAATCTGTCTCAGAGTTTTCTTCTGAGATAAAGTGAGGAGAATGTAGATGCTTCAGAGAAATATTTCCTTTTGATAGGCTCATAAGGCTTGCTGAGGCATACTGGAAATTGCAATCAGGATGGATTTGTGTGGATCAGGTACACTTTGCATTTGGCCATGTAAAAAAAGGAGCAAATGTTATTACGGTTTGCTCAGCAGTGCAAACAATAATTCTTGTGAGTGGAGAAAGTTAATACATACATATCAGCCACACTGAACAAATGTTACAGGAATGAAGGAACAATTGTCTATCAGAGAATAAGATACTAAGGACCACATCTGACTACAGCAGCAATTTCTGCAGCCTGTTGTTAGGTGGACTCAGTGCAAGGGGTGGATACATTTTACATGGCGATTGTACATCCTCACCTTCATCCTCACCTTCTGTAGCTGGTAATGGCAGGATGTCCCAATGGAGTCTGCACAATTTCATTAGTAGTAGCAGTTTACGATCCTATTTTTCAAGAAGCATCCCAATTTAGCTAAAACCCCACTTAGGGTTTTGCTTTGCCTCAAATCAGTCATTTCTAACATTTCCTCCTGGACCATTCTATGTCTTCTTGAACTGGATTCAGCAAAGGCCAAGGACTGGACTTTCCATTGAGGTTTTGCATACTTTTCAAATCAAATCCTGATTAATGAAGGCAAATATACATGTTCCAGGAATATGTTGCAGGATCCAATCTGGGTCAGTCTCCAGAACCAGAGGTTTAGTTTTCTTCATACGTTCTGGTGAGAGGGAAGTTCCCTGATGATGGGCTCCAGCTTTCAGACTCCAGTCCCAGTGACTGACCCAGACTGGAACCTGCAAATCCTTATGATTCTAAGACTGAGTTCCCCCTCATCCTGAACAGTATGACAGAATGCATGGGATTGTTTAAACCACGATTTGAGACTTCGCATAGTGTATGAACTAGTTGTGACTATACTAAATGATAGGTGAACCTGGGATAATGATCCAAGAATTGAGAGAAACCTGATGAAATTATTCCAAAAATTGACCTTTAGATCAGGGTTTTTCAACCTTGGCAACTTGAAGATGCGTGGACTTCAACTTCTGGAATTCCCCAGGCAGAAAAATGTTGTTCAAGTTCCCATGGTAGAGAAACACTGCTTGAGATCATGGCCGTTCTCATTAAATAATAGAGGAAAAAGACCATGTCACACACATGGATATTTTTCAGAGGAGTAAGTACCTGCAAGTACCTTGTTGACAGGAAATTTGTCCTCTGTTCCTTTCTGGATTTGAATGTTTATTGCCAACCTTTGGGGATGCCTAAAATCCTGCCATCTGAAATGTCAAATCTTCAATTCTCTATGCTGTTAGCACATACATGCCTCCTAGCGTAGGAGGGCAGAGATCTGTTATGTAATCTCTGAATCACCCATCCCCACCTCATCAGGCAAGGCAGTGACAGGCAGGGGGGTCACCAAAGGGAGAACAGGAGGGCTCTCCTCTTTGCCCTGCTGTAGGAACACAGAGACACAACAACCACAGAAAGTTAAAGAGTTGGAGGATGTTCCTGGAAATGAGCAGTCTGATGTAATCTAACAAAGCAAAAACCCATCATGCAAACAATCACATTCCTGTGTCAAGCACCATTTTTTTTCCTGGAAGAATAAAAAGTGATATGAGGAAATTCCAAAAGGCAGAACATCAGAAGCATATTTTTAAAAATATGGCTCACAAACATGAGCATTTTACCTTAGACATTTTTCTCAAAGGGCTGTCTCCAAGGAAGTGCCCCTGTTTTAACCCCTGTGAAAAATTTGTAGTTTAGATCATTTACCTGAAAAGAGGTAGGATGTGGGGCAATTTATCTGAAATGATAGAAGATGTCGAAGCCACAGGAACTTTGGGAGGAAGTGATCATGCAATATTGGAATTCAACATTATGGAAGCACAAGCAATAGAACACAGTCAAACTAGAGTCTTGGACTTCAAGAGAGCTAATTTCAATAAACTTAGAGAAGGCTTGGGAAGGATTCCATGGATGAGAATCCTCAAGGGGAAAACAACTTAAGAAGCTTGGAAAATTTTGAAAAGTGAGATAATAAAAGCCCAGTCTAACACAATACCAACAAAGAAGAAAAATAACAGCTCTCAAAAGAAACCAGCATGACTGCATAAAGAACTCTCTGATAAATTGAAAGATAAAAAGGACAAGTATAAAAAGTGGAAAGAGGGGCACATAACTAAGGCAGAATATCAACAAATAGCCCGAGCTTGCAAAGATGAAGTGAGAAAAGCTAAGGCTCAAAATGAACTAAGGCTTGCGACCAAAGTAAAAAATAACATGTAAAAAACAAGAAAAAAGTGAAAAATGATTGGTCCATTAGTGGGCAAAAGTGGCAAGAAGGTGACAAGCAACAGGGAGAAAGCAGAACTATTTAACTCATTTTTTTGCATCTGTCTTTACACAAAGGGAAAAAACAGACCAACATATCAAAAATAGTGCCATAAAAAACAGATTAGAAACACAAGTTAAGATAGGCAAGAAAATGGTAAGTGAGCACCTGTCCACCCTAGATGAGCAAATCACCAGGACCAGATGGATTACACCCCAAGGAACTGACCTAGAGGCAAACGAAGTCATTACCAAAAGCCAACATGGGTTTGTCAAAAACAGATCATGCCAGACAAATCTTATTGCATTCTCTGACCAAGTGACAAAATTAGTGGATCAGAGAAATGCTGTGGATATAATTTACTTGGACTTCAGTAAGGCATTTGATAAAGTAGATCATAACCTACTACTTGATAAGATAGAAAAATGTGGGTTCGACAGCATCACCACCAGATGGATTCGTAGGTGGCTGACCGGCCATACTCAGTGTGTGGTCCTCAATGGAACCGCATCTACATGGAGGTGTGTAGCCAGCACTCCAGAAGACAGGCTTAACATACAGGAGGATCTGGACAGACTTGAACACTAGGCACTATCCAACAAAATGAAATTCAGTGTTGAAAAAAGTAAGGTTCTACATTTAGGGAAGAAAAACCAAATGTACAGGTATAGTATAAGATAGGGAGTACCTTGCTCAACAGTAGTAACTGTGAGAGGGATCTCAGAGTCCTAGTGGACAATCACTTAAATATGAGCCAGCAGTGTGCTGCAGCTGACAAAAAAGCCAACACAGTGCTAGGCTGCATTAACAGAGGGATAGAATCAAGATCACGTGAAGTGTTAATACCACTTTACAATGCCTTTGTAAGGCCACACTTGGAATAAGGCATCCAGTTTTGGTCACCATGATGTAAAAAAGATGTTGAGACTTTAGAAAGAGCATAGAGAAGAGCAACAAAGATGATTAGGGGACTGGAGGCTAAAACATATAAGGAACGGTTGCTGGAATTGGGTATGTCTAGTTTAATGAAGAGAAGGACGAGGGGGGACATGATAGCAGTGTTCCAATATCTCAGGGGTTGCCACAAAAAAGAGGGAGTCAAGCTATTCTCCAAAGCACCTGAAGGCCGGACAAGAAGCAACGGATGGAAACCAATCAAGGAGAGAAGCAACCCAGAACTAAGGAGAAACTTCCTGACAGTTAGAACAATTAACCAGTGGAACAACCTGCCTCCAGAAGCAGTGAATGCTCCAACACTGGAAGTTTTAAAGAAGAGACTGGACAGCCATTTGTCCAAAATGGTATAGGATTTCCTGCCTGAGCAGGGAGTTGGACTAGATGACCTCCAAGGTCCATTCCAACTTTATTATTATTACTATTATTATTGATCACCGCACAGTCAGCCAGATGTTCAGACTGGATTTGGCATTTTTTTCTACCTATTGAGTCCTTACCAAGGACCTGGAATAGACAGATGTGGATGTTTGATGGTATTACAGATATTGCCGCAGGATGGAAGCAGTTCCTAGTAAGGCCACCTTTTGAAATTGACTACTGGCAAATTTGTCAATAACAACAACAACAATAATAATAATAACTATTATTATTCTCATTATTATTATCATCATCATCTCTATGGTCAGAAGTTGTGCTGCATTTTAGACACACAGTGGGAGGGAGGCTATATATACTTGAAAATGTAGGTATGGGATATGTCAATAGTTGTTGTTTTTGGTCCCTTTGAGTCAGTGTTCACTTCTGATGACTGCTGGTTTGGTCCCTGCAGTTTTCTTGGTATCAGAAGGAATCAGAAATGATTTGCCATTGCCTCCTTTCTAGGACTGAGTGACCAAAGTCACCAGGCTGGCTTTATGCTAAGGCAGGACTGGAACACACCATCTCCTGGTTTCTAGCCTGGTGCCTTAACCACTAGACCAAATTGTCTCTTCCCTTCAGTAGTAGGGCTCTGTTAACTAGAAGCACCAACAGGAAGTGCTGCATGTCATTTTTTCCCCTGTCCTGTCCCAGGCCATCATTCTCTTGAAGGACCAGAACAGACCAAGCTCTTCAGCAGATTAACTGGTTCCACTGAGAAATAATTCTTCATCAACAAGTAAATTAATCATATGGCAGATGCCTTTTAAAGCAAATTCAGTATTTATAATAGTTGCTGCCTGAGTATGCCATCTTCAGAGGCGGTCTTGCGTTTTTCCCATTTAAAGATAAGCATATGCTCCTAGGACGATCACCCAGCATGGTTTGTTAACTAAATCACAGTAGCTTGACCCACACATCATGCTAAACCATAAATAATTTGAAACCCACAATGACTGAGTCCACATATTGTACTAAAACCAAACCAATCAAAGCTCATTATAAAGCCAATCTCTCTCTCTTCAGATCAAATCAATCTCGTTCATGGTTATATCAATATAGTTTTCTTGGCAATAAGACTAAAACTGTTTGCTACTCACTTCTTCTTGAATGCTTTTGTTTTTGTTTTTCTTGGTGATCTCCTATCAAAGTATTAAGTCCAGGTCCACTAACATATAGTACTATGTGTACTTTACTTTTATGTACTATACATAGGATTTCAGAAGTCTGGATTTGATGTACTCAGATAGAAGATAGATCAGATCCACTGGTTTGAACTCATGAAGGTGGAAAGTGCCTAGAAAATAAGAAACACTGTGAAGTGATATTCGAAAGGGGCAACTGCAAACAATTCTTGCTAAAAGGAAAAATAAATTGCATTTAAACAGACAGCTTTCTAAAATGCTAAAAAGAAAATCAAAGAACTATACAAGACCATTGCCATAAACTGTAGGACATGTATCAGAGAGTCTAGAGTTCATAGTGATCTGATATTTGCAAGAAATTACCAAAACAATAACAACAAAAGGCTTTTGAGGATACATCAGAAAAAAAGAAAGCCAAGGGGGTGCAGGCTTGTTGGGCAGAAGATGGGGAGGGGATTTGTTAATGGACAATAATTAGCAGACAGAACTTGTGTTTTATGTCTTCTCAGAAGAGAACTGACTGCTATTTATTAATAACCTGGATGAAAAGGTTGAGAAGGTGATTTGTTAATAGTGCAAAACTCCCAGGAAAGAGAAGAAGAGAACAGAAGATTCTAAATGAATGAGCCAAATAAAAAGAATGAAATTTAACAAGGGAAAAAATGAAGTCCTACATTGGGGGGGGCAACTAAACATAAGCATGCAATGAAGGACATCAGGCCTGGCAGTAGTACCGTACTTATGGGAAAGAATCTGGGTGTTGTAATATAACATGAGATGCTAACATGTGATGCAACTGTTAAAAAGGCATGTGCTACTTTGGGACATATGAACGAGAACACAGAATCCTGTCCATGAAAAGTCAATATCTCATTCTATTGTGCCTTGTTTGGGCCCAGTGTCAACTTCTGTGCACCCCAGTTGATTCTAAAGGGACAGGAATAAATGAGCAAGTTCAGAGGAAGGCTACCAAGATGGGAAAGAGCTAGAAACTAAGTCTTATGAGGAGCAGGTCAAGGAATTGGTATGTTTATGTAGAAATAAATGATTGAGGAAAATCTAATACTTTTCAGATATGTAAAAAATGATCATATCGACCATTATTCACAATCACCCTGAGGAGCAGTTGAAATTGCGGTTGAAATTGCAGATTCATATAATATATTGCATGCAATTTCTTGACAAAAAAATAATAATGTCAGCCAGTGGAATTGGTTGTCTCATGATGTGATAGCTTCCATTTCATTGGAGAGCTTCAAACAGAAACTTTAGCAGATCCTGCATGCCAAATGACCTCTGAGATCCCTTCCAGCTCTGATTCTATGAAATGTTTCAAAAGGGTGGCACAAACTCAGAAGCCTATTGAATCTAGTAGATCTATGAGTTCCTCCAGAATGTCCCTTTATCATCATCAATATGTTCAAATCACCTGACATTAGGGTTCCCAGTGGCAGAAGAATCAATTTTGTAGGCTGATAAGATCAACTGGCTGAACATTTGCATGTTGAATTTGCAATGTAATACTGTTTTAGCTGATTATTAACCTCTAATATTTAAATCAAATTCTTTAATCTTTTTTCAGGTTTATATTCCTAAGCGATAGTTCATTTGAGATATCTGGCATAATTTCCTGGTGACTTGAGGTGAAACTATATATAATCTTAATTGAGCTATTTAAAATTAGTATGCATTTTTTAATGTTGAGCAAATAGTAGTTGTATGGAGCCCTAAGAAAAGGAAATTCAGATTTTTTATCACCCTGTATTAGGCCAATGAATACAATCCTCCTGGAATTGCTATTTGCATATCAAAGACAGCTTCCATAGACTTGGAGACCTACAGGCTCCCCTTGGCTGCCATTTACACAGCACAAAATATGCATAATACTTTACACCTTATAGCAACTTGAAGTAATGAATTTTTAAAAAATTATTACAGAGGGTCCAGGAATCAACCACTTAGATAGTACCAGTTCCATAGCAACAACATTGTAAACTGCATTGTGAAATTCAATGGGTTAAGTCACACTCCAAGACGGTAAGCCGTGACCCTAGATCTTTTTAGAACCTAATTTTGTATTCAGGACTAAGCTAAGACTAGAAATTTTCAAAACTCAAATATGGCAGACAAGAAATAACTTATATATAGATCTACCTAATGCAGGACACAGGAATCAAAGCCCTAGCCTCAGAGTTTTAATTTTAAGCCTTTTTCTCTTACCTTTTTGGATCAAAACCTTTCGGCCGTTTGCTTCTCAGCCTTGGGATGAAATGGCACCGGCTGTAGCTTTATACAAAGGCTCTGTCTTATCTGAGCAGTGCTCATTCCTGCTTGTCTGACTCAGGCTTTATATCCCACCAGCTTCCACTAAAAGTTGGAAAATCTGCTCATTTCCCCACGTGTTAATGTAACGTCAATAATGTAACAATGTTACAAAGAAGTCTTTTGAGTGAGATTGTCAATTTTAGGTGTTTTTTTTAGATTTTCAAAAAAATTAACTGGCTGATACTTTAATAGTGGTTGCCTTTTAGAATAGAATAATAGAGTTGGAAGGGACCTTGTAGGTCACCTAGTCCAGTGGTGGGGAACCTATGGCACGGGTGCCAGAGGCGGCACTCAGAGCCCTCTCTGTGGGCACGCGCACCATCGCCTCAGTCCTAGGCCTTCAGCTGTGTTTTATAAAACCTTTTCGCTTTAGGCCTCCGCTGCCGTGTGCAAAAAAAAAAAAAAAAGTTCAGTCAATTTCAACCTCGCGGGAAAAAAAAGATCTTGCAAAGTTGGAATTGATTGATTGAACTTTTTAGTCCCACCCAGTCTTCCGTTACCACCGCAGCCATGCCAACCCAATGGGCCATGCCCACCCAATGGGCCACACCCACCCGGCACTCGACGATGCATAAGTGGGTTTTGGGTTGCAGTTTGGGCACTCGGTCTCTAAAAGGTTCGCCATCCCTGACCTAGTCCAACCCCCTGCCCAAGCAGGAGTCCCTACATCAATTCTGATGGATGGCAGTCCAGTGTCTTCTTGAAAGCCTCCAATGATGAAGCACCACCAACAACTGAAGGCAGTCTGTTCCTTTGGTTGATTGTTCTCACTGTCAGGAAATTTCTCCTTATTTCCAGGTTGAATCTCTCCTTGATCAGTTTCCATCCGTTATTCCTTGTCTGGCCTTCAGGTGCTTTGGAAAATAGGTTGAGCCCCTCCTCTTAAATGCCTAAGAATGAAAAAATGGGTTATAAACTTAAATAAAATGACAAACTAATAGCACATTCAAATACTATCAGTTGATTCAATTATAAAAATTTTCTGAATTGATGTATTTTGGAGGTAACAGAGATTCTAGTAAGTTATTTTTTTGCGTAGTAGAATTAAATTATCTCATTTTTATTTTAGAAAATTTCAGCAGAAAGAAATGCTGCTTAATTCAGCTGTATTTTTTATGCCACATAATATTTAACTATAGCTTTAAATGCAGAAAAGGCCACTGAATTAATACAAACACTCTTCAGTGGTTCACCATATGTTCACGATATTTTAAACATGATTACCACAATACAGAGAACTAAAATAGTTTTTTTCATTTTCTATCATACATTTGAGTTTTCTTTATTTTGTGGATTATTATTATTTTTAGTTTTCGGGCAATGCTATTTTCTGACTATGATGTTGTTCGGCTTGCCACAGCATGAAGACAGTTTCTCACGAACTCATCATCTGTTTTTTGCTCTTCCTCCACACTCAGAACCACCCAGGCAGACAATCTCGTGTACTTTGGGGACAAAGCTGGGACAGGGAAAGCAGAAGAGCATAAGCAGTGTCCTCCTAGATTGAATCCCTGATCCATCTAGTTCAGCTGGCTGTTCTCACAATGCCTAATCAACCACACAAGGAGGCCCATTTAATCTCCTAGCAGATGATCTTCAGAGGCACCTTCCCTGTTTTCAAACTAATAGCCATTGATTCCCATGTCTTCCATGAATTGGTCCAATTCATTTTGGAACCAACCAAGTTGGTAGCCAGCACTACATGTCATGGTAGTGACATCAATGGTGAACTAGGAATTCTATTTTTTTTCTTTTTTTTAAATCCAACTCATTTGGTCTATCCTGATTCTTCCAAGATTCAGTTTGATAAAGCAACCTCTGATTCTAGGGAGAAATAGCTTGACCACCATACATAATTTTGCATACCTTAGCCATGTCCCCTCTTATTTACCTCTTTTCTAGGCAACCCCCCCTCCTCAAATTTCACAATCTTTCTTCATAGGGAAACTGCTCCAGCCCCTAGAGCATATTAGCTGCCCGCCTCTGAACTTTCTGTAGCTCCTTTTTGAAGTATGGCAACCAGAACTGCACATAATATTCCAGATGCAGTTATACTCTTGATATATATAAGGGTATTGTGATATTGGCATCTATAATTTATCTGCTCAATTCCCTTTGATCCATTAAGTCTACTATGGAAATATCCTTCATCAGAATGTTGGCTGAGGGATTCCATGGCAAATTTAGTTTGGCTGCAAGAATGGATAAAGACTTGGTCTTTTTCTCTTTACATTGAACCATTAAAATTCAATAGAGATAGATAGATAGATAGATAGATAGATAGATAGATAGATAGATAGATAGATAGATAGATAGATAGATAGATAGACAGACAGACAGACAGACAGACAGACAGATATAGATAGATAGATAGATAGATAGATAGATAGATAGATAGATAGATAGATAGATAGATAGATAGATAGATAGATAGATAGATAACCTTTATTGTCATGTTTTACTGTGGACACACGGGCACACATTAAAAATGAAATTCTGTTGCCTGATCTCAAAAGTGTAGACATACATAACACACATATAAACATGCTATATACAACATATGTATATACCTACACCCTTATAAATATTAATCACTGTCCATTTTGAATACATAGTGGAGTATTATTTAATTGCTACTTGGTATTATTGTATGTATATTCTGTGGTAAGTATGTGTGTGAATGCATGTGTGCTGAAAAGCCTGTAAAGTAGAGAAAGCACAAACATTCACATATACACAAATGGGGAACGAGGGTGAGGAGGCTCTTTGCTTGAGCAAAAATTATCCTTGAGGAAAATTCAGTACAGGGGGAAAAAAGAAAGATCCAGAGGGCATAATAACATGAACAGCTCTCTGCTTCTAGTTTTTCTGTTTCGTATTTCAAATCAATCAGGCAGATTTCAGAGTGGGGGGGGGGAGAGAGAGACTTGACTAGATGTACTGATCTTAAGCTCTGTAAAACAGTTTAATAGAAGCTGCCATCTAGAGGTTGTCTATAAAATCATCTCAGAAGACTGTCAGTCTCAAGGGAGAGTGAGTGGCGGTTTCTTTTTCCATTGATGGGAGATGCTGGGAGACAGAGGAAAGAACAGCATGGAACCCATCATTTGCTATTCAGAAATCATCCCTTACAGAACTGTGGGAAGGCAACAACACTGCCTATCTTCATTGATAAGATGTGATGTAGGGACAATGCAATTTATAGTGGCATACTTTCCTTCTAACGCAAAGACACGAGAAATGTACAAGAACGTGGATGAGGAGAAAGACTCTTCTTGTCCCACTGGATCATCTTCTTCTGTCAAAGACAGTAGTGGGACTACTTGTCCCTGAATCTTAGCTAAGAAAAGCTAACACTGCTGGGACTGGTGATCACTATCGTATTCCTCATGGGACATCGCATTGTGCTGAGGACAGAGAGCTCCTGATCTGCGGGAAGTACATTTTGAACACTGGAACATGCACGGCAAGGCTCAGTTCCTGTTCACCAAGAATTCAGAGAGGGACATTTTGTGTCATTTCCAACTTCTTATGCTAGTCATACAATAGCAACAGCAACAGCACTTAGACTTATATACTGCTCCACGGTGCTTTACAGCCCTCTCTAAACGGATTACAGAGTCAGCATATTGTCTGCAATAATCTGGGTCCTCATTTTACCAGCCTCAGAAGGATGGAAGGCTGAGTCAACCTTGAGCCAGTCAGACAGTGAGCAGAGTCAGCCTGCAATACTGCATTCTAACCATTGCACCACCATGGCTCTTGGATGGTAAGTTATAAATAGTCCAGATATTTAACCCTCCTTCCCTCCCACCAGAATCAGAAGATTCACCCATCATCATCATCCTCATCCTCATCATCCTCATCCTCATCATCCTCATCATCATCATAAAGTTGGAAGAGATCTTGGAGGTCATCAAGTCCAACCCCCTGCTCAGGCAGGTAACCCTATACCATTTTGGACAAATGGCTGTCCAGTCTCTTCTTAAAAACTTCCAGTGTTGGAGCATTCACAACTTCTGGAGGCAGGTTGTTCCACTGGTTAATTGTTCTAACTGTCAGGAAGTTTCTCCTTAGTTCTAGGTTGCTTCTCTCCTTGATGAGTTTCCATCCATTGCTTCTTGTCCTGCCTTCAGGCGCTTTGAAGAATAGCTTGACTCCCTCTTCTTTATGGCAGCCCCTGAGATATTGGAACACTGCTATCGTGTCACCCCTCGTCCTTCTCTTCATTAAACTAGACATACCCAATTCCAGCAACTGTTCCTTATATGTTTTAGCCTCCAGTCCCCTAATATGATTACAACTATTATTCCAGTAAGCTTAAAATTATTCAGTTATTAAATGTAGACTTCCGGTTCTTCTACAGTTCACATATGTATATATTTTTCAATTGGTCTAGGGTTGAAAAGCTAAACATTCAGATAAGCCACTCATGGATTGAAGCTCAGAATTCATTCTTCAAATATTTTGCTCACATTGATTGGACCACAAATCTTTTGGTTGGGGCCAGTCATTCCTTTGCTTAAGAGAGAGCAATATGAGGAACATTAAGATATACAAGTTTAAAAAAGGATAAACCCAAATCAGATCCTCCTTTTTATAACATCATGCTTCAGGCTTGCTCCCAAGAAATCTGAGCAGCGTGAACATATGACCATCAGCTGATTTTTACATTTTTAACAGTTAGTATTTTTACTTGCCAGAATCTGTCTTGTTTATGCTAAGTGTGATCAAAAAAGCAGATTACAATGTATTTGTCTAACAAGAAATCTTAAACAGATTGATGTTATGAGGCCAATTATACTTAACTGTTTATTTTAATGACATTATCATGTCTCTTGTCATAAAGATTTATCCATTATGGTGTCTTTACATCTGAGTATTCTTAGCATCCCAATTTGCAAAAATTTCCTATTATTGCATCTTGTTATTAACCATTTCTTCAGAGGAAATGCAGCATAATAATAATAATAATAATAATAATAATAATAATAATAATAATAATAAACGTCTTGGGTGCAATCCCAAAACAACTGGAGAACCACTTGAACGCCATTGGCATTGACAAATTCACCAATAGTCAATTGCAAAAAGCGGCCTTACTAGGAACTGCTTCCATCTTGCAAAGATATCTGTAATACCATCAGACATCCACATCTGCCTATTCCAGGTCCCAGCTTGCAAATTTGATGACTTCCCCATCTATCCCCTCGTCCAAATCATTGATGAAGAGGTAAAATACGTCCAAATCATTGATGAACATGTAAAAAACAAGAAAAAAGTGAAGGAAATGATTGGTCCATTAGTGGGTGAAAGCGGCAAGAAGGTGACAAGCAACAGGGAGAAAGCAGAACTATTTAACTCATTTTTTGCATCTGTCTTTACATAAACGGAAAAAACAGACCAACCTATCAAAAATAGTGCCATAAAAAACAGAACAGAAAGACAAGTTAAGATAGGCAAGAAAATGGTAAGTGAGCACCTGTCCAACTTAGACGAGTTCAAATCGCCAGGACTAGATGGATTACACCCCAAGATTCTCAAGGAACTGGCAGATGTGATCTCAGAACCACTGACCTATATTTTTCAAAGATCCTGGAGCACAGGGGAACTACCAGAGGACTGGAAAAGAGCTGATGTAGTTCTCATCTACAAAAAAGGGAAAAAAATGGACCCAGGAAATTACAGACCTATCAGCCTGACCTCAATACCTGGGAAGATCCTGGAAAAGATAATCAAACAAGGAATCAGCGAACACCTAGAGGCAAACAAAGTCATTACTAAAAGCCAACATGGGTTTGTCAAAAATAAATCATGTCAGAAAAATCTTATTGCATTCTTTGATCAAGTGACAAAATTAGTGGATCAGAGGAATGCTGTGGACATAATTTACTTGGACTTCAGTAAGGCATTTGATAAAGTAGTTCACAACCTACTACTTGACAAGATAGAAAAATGTGGGGTAGACAGCATCACCACCAGATGGATCCGTAGCTGGCTGACCGGCCATACTCAGCATGTGGTCCTCAATGGAATTGCATCTACATGGAGGGAAGTGTGTAGTGGGGTGCCCCAGGGCTCTGTTCTTGGCCCAGTGCTCTTCAACATCTTCATCAATGATTTGGACGAGGGGATAGATGGGGAACTCATCAAATTTGCAGATGACACCAAGCTGGCAGGAATAGCCAACACTGCAGAAGACAGGCTTAAGATACAGAAGGATCTGGACAGACTTGAACACTGGGCACTATCTAACAAAATGAAATTTAATGGTGAAAAAAGAAAGGTTCTACATTTAGGCAAGAAAAACCAAATTCACAGGTATAGTATAAGGGGTACCTTGCTCAATAGTAGTAACTGTGAGAGGGATCTCAGAGTCCTAGTGGACAATCACTTAAATATGAGCCAGCAGTGTGCTGCAGCTGCCAAAAGGGCCAACACAGTGCTGGGCTGCATTAACAGAGGGATAGAATCAAGGTCACGTGAAGTATTAATACCACTTTACAATGCCTTGGTAAGGCCACATTTGGAATACTGCATCCAGTTTTGGTCACCACGATGTAAAAAAGATGCTGAGACCCTAGAAAGAGTACAGAGAAGAGCAACAAAGATGATTAGGGGACTGGAGGCTAAAACATATAAGGAACGGCTGCTGGAACTGGTTATGTCTAGTTTAATGAAGAGAAGGACGAGGGAGGACACGATAGCAGTGTTCCAATATCTCAGGGGCTGCCATAAAGAAGATGGAGTCAAGCTATTTTCCAAAGTGCCTGAAGGCAGGACAAGAAGCAATGGATGGAAACTCATCAAGGAGAGAAGCAACCTAGAACTAAGGAGAAACTTCCTGACAGTTAGAACAATTAACCAGTGGAACAACCTGCCTCCAGAAGCGGTGAATGCTCCAACACTGGAAGTTTTTAAGAAGAGACTAGACAGCCATTTGTCCAAAATGGTATAGGGTTACCTGCCTGAGCAGAGGGTTGGACGATGACCTCCAAGGTCCCTTCCAACTTTATTACTATTATTACTATTATTATTACTATTATTATTACTATTATTATTATTATTATTATTATTATTATTATTATTATTATTATTATTATTATTATTATTATTATGTTGAAGAGCACTGGGCCCAGAACAGAGCCCTGGGGCACCCCACTACAGACTTCTCTCCATGTAAATGTTTTTTTTATCTGACATAAGAGAAACTTTAAAAGGAGCACATAGCAGAAGCAGCACCCACAAAGTATTGGAACATCTTTTAAATTATTTTTATAGTTTCTGTTGTACTGAATAAAAGAGCTTCTTAGTCTTTGTGATTTCACTGACCAGATTATCTAAGTCTGGTTTTGAATTCCAGTCTCCACTTATCTTTCCTTTATCTTTTTCTGAGCTAGCATCCAAAAAGCTAAAGGTGTGGAAAAACTCCACCATTTTGTTTCTCTTTTTAAAAATGTGTTTGCAGAAGTTAAAGACCAAAATCCTCCAGGTAGCTTGTGACTTCCCTATTCCTTGCCAATCCACCCCTCGAAAAAATGTAGAATAAGAAGAGGAGACATATTTATGCTTGAGCCTTAAATATAAAAAGAAGACCACGGGGGGGGGGGGGTAAAAAAGAAGGTAAAGCTGTAATGAATGCAAGTGAATGAATCAGGGAAGTCAAAAGGTCTTTGCTTGGCACTGAATGAGAACAAAAGCACAGGGGGTGCCTGGAAGACCTGCTGGGCAAAGGCATTTCCCTCCCTCTGTGAGGAAGAAGGACGGTTTCTAAATTTGGTAAATAAAAAAATAAATAAATCCAGGATGCATCACCATGATGATCCTTCCAAGCACTCAATGTCAGTTTGCTGTTGGTGACAGTGTAAGGAGAAAGGAGCAACGATTCTCCCCTTGTCCCCAAATTCTATACAGTGCAAGGAAAGGAACATTATATAGAAAGCAGGCTTGGACTATATCAGTGATTCTCAACCTATGGGTCGCGACCCCATTTGGGGTCGAACGACCATTTCACGGGGGTCTCCAAACACCGCAGTCAGCCATTTTTCCCCCCTTTCCCCTCGGCCGTCGCAGGGGGCAGCACCGCGCATGCGTGGGGTAGCACCGCGCATGCGCGATGGGGCCGTCGCGCCGCGCATGCGCGATGGGGCCGTCGCGCCGTGCATGCGCGATGCGGCCGTCGCGCCGTGCATGCACAATACGGGCCGTCGCGCCGTGCATGCGCGATGCGGGCCATCGTGCCGCGCATGCGCGATGCGATGCGGGCCATCGCGCCGTGCATGCGCGATGCGGGTCGTCGCGCCGCGCATGCGCGATGCGGGCCGTTGCGCCGCGCATGCGCGATGCGGGCCGTCATGCCACGCATGCACGGCGCAGGTCAGGGTCGCAGCCTGCAAAAGGTTGAGATCCGCTGGACTATATGGTGTGGCTTTTTAAATGCTCCTCCCTGTGGATATCCCCTGCCTGCTTAGTTTTCAAGTCCTAATAAGGTTGCCCCAATGCTGCCACCTGCTGGGGCATGCAGGGTGGCAATTATTTCCAAATATGAGCGCATATCTAGAGATCAGGATTTCCAAAATGATAAGCAAATTTTATGCCCACATTTGCTTTCTGTGTCATGCAGGGAAATTCACTGGAGAAAGCAATTTTGCTTGGAAGGGTTAGCAGCAAAAGGAAACCAGGCCCCCAAAGAACGCGGTGGCTGGACACCATTAATGTTGAGACCAGCCACAGCATAGAACAAGTCAAAGAAGTAATGCAAAGCCGAAAAAAATGGAGACACCTGGCCCATAGAATTGCCAAGAGCCAGGTACAACTGAATGGATAATGCTATCATCACCATTGTTTTCTTTCCCCATTTTTGGGACATTCTTCTCTGCAATTCGTAATTTTCTCTAACCACTCTGTGTGGCTGCTTTCTCCCAAACATTATGAGACTAGAAAGGTTATGGCCTGCTGCAAGGCATTGTTCTCTGAGGGTGGTGAAAAGTGCATTTGTGCCGCCTTCACTAGAAAACAGACTTCCTTTTTGTCCCATAGGTCACATCCCGGCTTGCTTCAAATACAAATGAGAAACTCAACATCTTTACCACAAATAACCATCTAATATGCAAGGTCCAAAAGCAAACATAAAAATTGCTTCCAGATTTATTGTTTCAGCCATTATTTGAGGGGAAAAAGAGTCTTCCTTTTAGGTAAATGTGATATAGCATTCTGATAATTTTCACACGTCGCCATAATTTTCACACAGATTCTCCAGATTTGAATAACATGGTAAACCTATCATTCTGGTTCAAGAATCATATTCAATGGGAGCGGAGGCTGTGGGGGGTGGGGGAGAGAAATACAATGCACACAGACTAGACTTTTTGGTTTAATGTGTTGTACAAAAACAGCACAAGAGTGTAGGTGGGAATTGATTTGCCATCATTTGAGGGGGCTCTTCACTTCTCAATCTTTTCCCATGAACTACATTTCACTTATTTCTATTAAATGGCACACACTCAAAAAAAAAAATTGTCTTCAGGAAACGTCTCACAACCCAGAATTTTTTTCTTGTATTCCTAAAGCCACAAAAGAACAAGAGAAGTTGCTGCCATCGTTGGCTTTTGATGTGCACTGCCACTTAAAAAGCACGACTGAGTTGAATTTCTGCCCCAGAGGCTGGGTCATCATCCTTCTCATTCATGGCCAACCTGAAAGAACTGAAAGGAAGAAAGTAACTAACCACTTTCAGTTTCACTCCATTAATCCAGGCTTGGCTGAGATTTGCTGCTAAGATTTGACCTTGAGTTTATGTGCATTCCCAGCAGAGGCAAAGAAGGTGAGCTTGGAGCAATTATCACATTGTATTGGCCACATCGCTTTCACACACCAACACCACAACACTGCTAGGCTTGATCTTCCCCTTTTCCTTAGCAATGATTACAGAAACTTGCCTGCTTCACTGGGGATTTGTGTGCCTTTTGACAAACAGCAAACCCTGCTATGCATTTCATGATGTATTAAGAGAGATCAAAAAGAATCAGGGAAAGTCCTCCTCATTATGCATGGTAGTTGTTTTCATCCTCATCCTCATCTTGCTTCATCAGAGTCTTCAAGTTATTTCTGTATGGTGATAGTGAATGTTTCTAGTATGACGGATCGAATCAAATTTCTCAGTCTACCTGAAACGGGCTTGCAATTTATCTTCATTTTCCAAGATGGAACCACAGAAGATTAAAACTTTACTCTTATTTATTTATTTATTAATTTATATTTATTTATTAATTTAATTTCTATGCCGCCCTATTCCGGAGAACTCAGGGCGGCTCACAGCATGATAGAAATTACATTATATACATATAAAAAAACCCTTAAGTTAAAAAAAAAGAAACTAATCATTCCACGAACATACACTGGCTAGGGGCAAGATGTTAGCTGCCCCAGGCCTGCCGGCAAAAGTGTGTTTTAAGCAATTTACGAAAGGCGGAGAGGGTGGGGGCGACACGGATCTCCGGGGGAAGTTGGTTCCAGAGGGCCGGGGCCGCAACAGAGAAGGCTCTTCCCCTAGGCCCCGCCAGGCGACACTGTCTGGCTGACGGGACCTGGAGAAGGCCCACTCTGTGGGCCCTAACCGGCCGCTGGGATTCATGAGGCAGCAGACGGTCCCGTAAATAACCTGGTCCGATGCCATGTAGGGCTTTATAGGTCATAACCAACACTTTGAATTGGGTTCGGAGACCAATTGGCAGCCAATGCAGCTCGCGGAGTGATGCCGAAATGTGGGCATTTCTAGGCAAGCCTCTATTCTCTGTCTTCTTTTTTTTCTCTCATCCCTGTACTCTAATTTAAATATTGCCTTTTCAACATACACACTGAAAACACGATTTATTGCATGTTAGTAGCTGGATTCATACAACATCCTGGGCTATAACATGCATGAACCTAGGCTGCTTCTGCAGTTGTTGCTATTACTATTTACATCAAGTGTAGGAGAGACATTTTCTCTCTCAACTCCAAAATGTGTGCTGTAGTGCCAAAGGACCTTGGGCTAATCATTGGCCATATTCATGTAACATGCTTCCCCATCCTTAAATTATTCACAGTTTTTTTCATCCAAGCCATTTGCACAACACACTGAATCATAATCTGAGTTGTGCAAGAAGAGCTTGCACCATGCTTTAGGCCAGGCATGTCAAACTGCCAGCCCGCCAAAACCACACGCCGAAACCACACCCACCCCATCGCCGGCAATGGGGAAAAAGTCCCGATACATCATGCAACGTCACGTGACGTCACGAGTTTGACATGCCTGCTCTAGGCTAAATTCTGGTTGGCTTATTTGTGCTTGTGTTGTAAGAACATAGCTGCAGTGACTTTCTGAAATGGGAAAAACTTTTCATACTTCAATTGTCCACTTTATGTAATCTTACTGTAGGCCAATGGTCCCCAACCTTCCTGGCTCCAAGGACTGGTTTTGGAAGAAAGAAATTGTCTTTCACGGACAGGAGGGGGGAATGGTTTCACATGTGCAAACTAGATCCTGCACTTGTGTAGATGAAGCTTTGCTCACTCAGTCACTGCTTGCATGGACTGGTTCCCAATAGGCCACAGACTGGGGACCCCTGCTGTAGGCTGTAGGTTAGAACAGATCTCTACCCAAGGAGCAGCATCCAATCAGCCTTTTCTCACTTTTAATTTTCATTAAACATTTGGCATATGTTCAAATCACCCAGCATGGCCATTGATGAAATATGATGGAAGTTGTGACTTAAAGCCTCTGTAGGGAAGGCTAGTCTCTAAACCATTTTTAAAAAGTAAAAACAAGTTACACTTTATCCAAAGTAATAGAAATGTTATAGAGTTCAACAAACACACCAGATCCCAGGGTCTAATCACCTAGACTGGATCCACTCCAATGGTATTTGCAGTTGGTTTAGAATCTGCAATGCACCCAGCTTAAGTGGGAAATTCTGGGAAGATACTGAGGGGAGGGATGCAAAGAAGAATATGGCCTGGTGCCAGTTTCCATCTGGATCAGACCTATATAATGTTTTGTGCAATGGCTCTGCATGCCAAATGGCCTATATATCCAGAGACTGGAAAGACTTCACAAGCTAGACAAAACACTTGTAGCTGCACCCTTTATTTTCAAGGATTCAGGGAAGGACAAGGAAATGGTTGAGGCAGCATTTTTAAAACACACACACACATATACACACACAGACACCTGGTTCTAAATCAACCTAATGAGGCATGCCTGGAATGCTGAGAGAAAGCCAAAAGCTTCATTTTGTGCAGACTTGATTCTTATCTTTCATTCTTTCTCTAGATAAGGCTCTTTTTCAACCTGAGAGGGAATTTGTCACAGCCCATTGACCATATCATAATGGGCTGCGGGTGAGACCTAATGCACACTTAATTGGGGGCTATGGCTTTTCAAAAGGCAACCATGGAAGTAATTCAGCATGAAATGTTGCCAGGGTTAGAAATTCCCCCAAAGCATTTCCCCACTTTCTGTCCCCACTGCTCACAAATATGCAAAATAAATAAATAAATAGCTCTTTAACTTAAGATCCTGTAACTATTATATTTCAACTTTACTTACACTTTTCATAGTCATGTCGCTGTTTGTCAGCTATCCCAGGTAAACCAGACAGGAAACAGGATTATCTGAACTAATTTTACTTTATTGTAAGCCTATGTTAACAGAATCTTGCAAGTCTGAAAGCACAAACATTCTGCCACCACTTTAAATTACTTGTTCCATTAGGGTGGGCTTTCCCAAGCTTCTTTCTCTGACTGTTAAGCCACTGGGGGCTCTTGCCTCTCTTGGCTGATTGTTTCCTACACGGCATCTCTCCCCCCCCTTTCCTCAAGGTCATTTATGCATTCCATTGCACTATTTTTATGTTACTCCCATAGGGAAAAAAAATTATTCAGTGGTTAAAATTCTTCAGCAGGCAGTGGAATCCCATCATGGTTGTATGTATGACTGCTTACTTTCCATTTGGTCTCTCTTGCAGTGTCTTTACAGGCAGTGCTGATTTTTGTTCAGTGACCATCAAAGTTATGAAAATGCTGAAAAAAATAACTTTACGTTCCATTTACAAACATGTATAATCTTTTCAACATCCTTCAGTTATGGTAAATGTATATATATATATATATATATATATATATATATATATATATATATATATATATATATATATATATATATATATATATATATATATATATATATATTTGCGTTAAAAGTTTTTTTTATTGATTATAAAATTGTAAATATAACAAAGAATCGATATAAAAACTCAACTGGATACAATCATCTACAACTTTTTCCAAACCCGATAAGCAAAACATATATCATACTTAAATAATACCCATACCATATTACAGTTGAGAGAATTATAAACCCCCCCTCACCCCCCGACTTCCCAAAGTGAAAACAGGATAAAAGACACAAGAAAACCCACTAAACTACAACAAATTGTTATATAGATCCTATTAGAAATTTAACTATATTTTCCAGTCCATCATGTAAATATTTAATTATGGACTAAATACAATTTCTTTAATTGGTATTTCCCTTGTATATAATCTATCCATTTTTTCCAGTCCATCATATATTTTTCATTTGAGTGATCCTTCAAATATGCAGATATTTTGGCCATTTCTGCCAGGTTTATTACTTTCAAAATCCATTCTTCAATAGATGGTAATTCTGGCTTCTTCCAATATTGTCCCACTAACAGCCTTGCTGCTGTAACCAAGTTCAAAATTAAGTTCATCTCTATGGTGGTACAATCTTTTGTAATACCTAACAAAAACAGTTGTGGAGAAAATTCAATACATTTTTTCAAAATATTTTGAAGTGTCCACCATATTTTTCTCCAGAAAGCCTTGATTTTCCTACAAGTCCACCAAACATGAAAATAAGTAGCGTCCATACATTCGCACCTCCAGCACTTGTAAATTAGGGTACATGTATGAAATTTTTTTCGGATCCAGATGCCATCTATAAAACATTTTATAAAAATTTTCTCTTAAATGTTGCGCTTGAGTGAATCTTACATTTTTCACCCAGATCCTCTCCCAAGTTTCAATCATAATTGGTTGTCCAAAATTTTGTCCCCATTTTATCATACAATCCTTAACTAATTCAGTTTCAGAGTCAATTTCTATCAGTACATTATACAATCTTTTAATGTGCATAGGCCTTTGGTCTCTAACTTGTTTAATTAAATTTTCATCTGTTAAAGATAAACCCATCTTGAAATCTTTTTCCCATCTGGTCTTCAATTGTGCGTATGGAAACCAAGTATGAACTATTCCTTCTTCCCTTAGCATATTCAAAGACTTCAATGATAACAGATTCCCTTCTTTAATTAGGAGTTTCTCATAGGGCACCATATCTTGAACTTGTGATCTATTTATGTTCTCCACTGCGTGTCTGGGAACTGTCCAAAGAGGAATCTTTTCATTTAATTTATACCGATACTTTTTCCAGACACGCAGTAGAGCACTTCTCAATAGATGCTGCTTGAAACCCCTATCCACCTTTTTATCATAAACTAAATATGCATGCCATCCGTATAATAAACCATACCCTTCAATATTCAGTATTCTACCATTAGTTAAATTAACCCAGTCACTTATCGCTGTTAAAACCGCGGCATGGTAATACAACTTAAAATTGGGCATTTTCAAACCACCTCTTTCCCTTATATCTTGAATAATTTTTAATTTAACCCTCAGTTTCTTACCATTCCAAATAAATCTGTTGATACCCTTCTGCCACTCCTCCAAGTTCGCATCTTTTTTAAGTATAGGTAACATTTGAAAAAGAAATAAAAATTTTGGCAATACATTCATTTTAACTGCCGCTATCCTGCCCAGCATGGATAATTGTAGTTTTTTCCATTTATCCAATTCTATTTGTGTCTTCATGGTAAATGTATATTGTCCTGTGCCTGACCTATGCATTTTTTTTCATAGAATGATTGGAGAGAAAGGAATTTGCTCTTCTACACTTCAAGAGCAATGCAATCATACTGGCAGCCCAGGACTTGGAGCCATGACAAGTTGCACAAATAACTTATCATACACTCTTGAAATCTCTTATTTTTCTATCTCTCTGCACTGTGAGGTGGGAGGGGAGAAAAAAAAGCAACCAATTTCTGTAGGTGATTTGCCTGACCTTTTTCTATGGCTGGCATGTTTACATTGCTCTCAATGCATAGACCAGTGGTTCTCAACCTTTTTCAGGCTGTGACCCTGACCTGCACCGTGCATGCGCGGCGCGATGGCCCGCATCGCGCATGCACGGCGCGATGGCCCGCATCGCGCATGCACGGCGCAATGATCACATCGCGCATGCACAGTGCTACCCCGCGCATGCACGGTGCTGCCCCCTGCGCCGGCCGAGGGGAAAAGGGGAAAAAATGGCAGACTGCATTGTTTGGTGACCCCGTGAAATGGTCGTTTCAAATGGGGTCGCGACCCACAGGTTGAGAACCGCTGGCATAGACAGAGCAAACAGCTTACTTTCTTGAAATCCCTCTCCAAGCTCTCTGCTCTGCAGGGTGGGGAGAAAGGTAAGGCAAGAAAAAGATTGCCTACAGTGTTTTTTTTTTCTCCCAGCCTCTCCCACAGAATAGAGAGATTGGAAAGGGAGATATTTCAAAAGATTACTATAAGCCATTTCCATTACATGTCTGCAGCTCCCAGACAGGTATGATGTAAAAAGGAAGTGATTTCTATAGGTAATATTACCTTTGCCTGACCCACACACACACACACATACCCGCCACCCTTCAAGGCAGAGTGATTGGAAAGAAAGAAAGAATAAGTTGTTTGCTCTTTTATACTTTCAGGGCAACACAACCATGTCGGCAGAAGGAAAGGGTCAGGCAAAGGAGACCTCTTACAGAAATTGGTTGCTTTTTTCTCCCTGCCCCACTTTGCAGAATAGAAAGATTGGAGAGAAATGGATTTCAAGAGAGTACACTGTTTGTGCAGCATGTCTACAGTTTCCAGACTCAGGTTGTGGTGTGATAACATTGCTTTTGATGTGTACAAGACACTCAAGCCTAAATGATGGGAGAATGGTTAGGAGGCAAGCAAAAGCCAAAGATGTGAAATTACATAATCTTGTCTCTTTTCTGCTGGAAAGCACCATTGTGGTCCTGCAATTTCTTACTTAGCTACCAGTTCCTATGTCTTAGCTGAAATAATTTTAGATTTTCTAAAATAATAGAGTTAATAGTCTCTGTTGTTTTGATTACTGTCCTAAATTATTATTTAATTGTTTTGTTATGTTCCTTTAATTCAACTTAAAGATGTTATTTATGTTTTTATTGTAGTTTGCTCTGAGAGCTTTTAGAAGAAGGAAGGAAGGAAGGAAGGAAGGAAGGAAGGAAGGAAGGAAGGAAGGAAGGAAGGAAGGAAGGAGAATATTACTATTGTTTCTCATGCATCTTTCTAAAACTGATGGCAAAATCTTAGCTACAAAAGAATGTGTTAAAAATTAGACAAAGAGAACAAGGATGCCGCATATGTCAGCTAGGTGGGGAGAAAAGGAAAGAAACACTGATATTTTATCTCTGAATCACTACAAAATTTAGAATAATGACTTACTTTTGCTATTTTGTTTTAAATAACCTCATTAGTATCTTCGTTAAGTTATTCTGTACACTTAAAATTTGGGGTCTTAGGAGCTAGATAATATGTAACAAAAAGCAGAAAAGGTAATTGTAACCTTACATCTCATGAAACTATATATGAATTGAAATTAATCTGCTTGTCAAGACAGATAATACAGATGTTATTTTTATATGGAATGTGCAAGTTAACATTATTGGTGACTATCTGCAATTTTTGAAAGCTTTTACAGCTTTTTTTCTGTGAAATCTTGAAAAATTTACTTCAGAAATTATTTAAGATTAACTCATAAAAGTTTCCAGCAGCCCTAAATAATCAGGACAAGAAAAGGGAAATGGCATTTCATCTAGCAGTGCTTATATTAATCACAATTCTTTCAACAGATTCTGAAAGTGATGCTTTTCATGTTCTAACCTGAATTAACATGCACATTGAACCAAAAGTAATATTTATAAAGTAGACTAAACATTATGATTGCCAGGTCTGTATTCCCAGCTTCACATGACATTGATCAAACTGCGGTTATGAAATATTTATAAATATTCTGACTATTGAGGTGGAAACATAGTAGTGCCCAGAATTAGGAACCATAGATGTATGTTTCAGGGAAATTGGAGACTTGGAAGAACTGTTGGAAACTTGGAAGAAGAACTGTTTAAGGCAGAGATGTTAAGGGGTACCAAAGAGGCAGAAACGAAGTGGGACTGAAATTCATTAGTGCAAGGAAGAATTATATAGGAATCCATGCATTGATTTAAAATAATAATGATATTCTAGGTTTCAGAACCTCTGCTGTTTCTCATAAAGGGTCTTGGAATTAAGGATCTCTCTGCCTTCATCCACACAGAGTTTACAGTTGTCATTGTAATGAGAAGGAGGCCAGGAATGGTGGCTGTTCAACTACCTTGTTACAACACATAACTGGCAACCAGATATAAGTGGGTGGAAGCAATAATTTCAGGTTCCTGTTTTTTTCCCTTGTAGCTTCTAGTGCTTTGGCTGTTGGGTTGGTGATGGAAAAAACAAGGAAATAATTGTTTTTTTTTTTTTGTTTTTTTTTTTTCAGATGAGCCCAGGAGAACAGGTTCTGGATTTATTTTTCTGGGGAGCCAAGCAACGAGATCATTTGCAGCAGCGTCTTTTTCTGTTCCAGCAAAGAGATGCATTTCTCATTGCAAGTCACCTACAATGCCAGCGGTAAGAGGACAGCAATTAAACATCGATGGAGCAGATCCTTTGAACTATCTGTTCCTTAAAGCATGATTTGTATTTCTCATTAAAGCCTAAAAATCTCATTGTACCAATTGACTCTTCAAGACTTGGGTTTGCCAGCTGAAGTGGGCACTCTGGCGCAGGAGCAGAGTGCCAGTGCTGAAGGCCAGGAGGAAGAGAAGGGGGGTCTTCTTCCGAGACATCATCGTGAGGCTGTTGGGAAAGACCAACCACATCCTGCCCTCCTGGTCGTCTACGACAGGCGATATTCAGACAGTCTCCGGGTCCACATGCAGCACAAGCCTCAACACCTCAGTGGAGGACCGGCTCGGTCCCTCCATCCCGGGCTGTTCCCCGCCAGCCTCGACCCGGCCGGCTTCTCACGATCGGAGCGAAGATGCTTCTCCTCCGCAGGCCCGGCTCGCGCTCACGTGTCCCCCTCCCCAGCTCCTCTGCGGCGCCGGATGGAGGGGATCCGATGGGGAGGGGGCGATCTGGAGCCCTAGAGGTGGGCCAGCCGGCGCCCCCCCCAAGCCCGGATCGCTTGGGAAAGCAGGCGAGGATGCTGAAGGAAGAAGAAACAGGATCGGATCGGCTGGTCCAGGCAGAAGTCGGTCCAAGTGCAGCGCAGCCACGAGGCGACCCCGGAAATAATTGTTTACAGTTCTGTGCCAAGCTTGAAACTGCTATGCATATGAAATCACTATATATGAAAGATGTAGTCTGAACCAGTGGGCCATCTAACTCAGTTCTGACTAATGAATCTCCATGGAAACAGAGGGTTTCCCCCCCCCACTCTCAGTTGTGAGGTCCTCTTACATTACAGGTCTTGGGGATTTTCTCCATGTTCTTCCACTCTATAAAAGATCCCCTCTTCAGAAGAGAAAGATTTCTCTCTACAGTTTCCTCCCATTATCTCTGCCTTTCATATGATGACTTGAGCATATCATAAGGACAATTATAAAGATCAAATGAGGTATTTGCTCAATAGAAATTTTGCGGTAGCTTTTCTAAATGTCTCACTCAATAAAAAAAATGAATTTTCGAGAAAGATCAGTATCTTTAGGTGTCTGTAAAACTTTCAGACTACATTCTGGGAAGCAGGAATTAAATACCGTGCAAAATAACTTCTTAATTTCCTATATCTAATTATAGGCAAGAATCAAAGACCAGAAACCTGTTGTTTATGGATTAATAGTTGCAGTTGTATCTGCTCCATAGTGGGTGATTTATTTACCTCCAGTTCATTCATAAAATCAAGCTACAATATCATACTTCTTTCTTGGTATAGATATTTTTATATTGATTTTTCAGAATCTCTAAAACATTGCTTTGAAATCGTAAGAGCAACAGTAAAAAGATAAACAGTGGAACAGGATAAAAAGAAGACAATAAAACAGTTTACTAGTGCAAAGCTTTGCATAAAAACATTTCCTCCAGCTATTAACTGCATGATCCAATCTGGGTCGGGGCACCAAGACAAGAGGTTTTGTCTTCCAAGCTTTCAGACTTATGCTGGAGCCAATCTTCAGGAAACTTCTCTCCATTAGAGTATGTGCTGTTCTGTGTGTGATATTTATTTTGCCTGTTGTAAGTGGCTTTTTAGATGTTGATTGGGTGTATTGATGGCTGGCTTTTAAGTCATTAGTGTTCATTTGTGCTGCCCATTAGTGTTCATTTGTGCTGCCCAACCCTCACCTTCTAAGTACTTGATAGGCTGGTGGTAAATCAGCACTCCTATAGACTGACAAGGTGCCTGTTTGCCAGGCTTCAATCACCTTGCTGGCTGTTTTTGTGCCTGCTTGTCCAACAATCTTAGTAACTGCAAAATTGAATGTGTCTTCTTCTTCATTGCAGTGTGAGGCTGTTGAGTTCTTGTCTTCTTGTCTAACAGTTCGCCTGTGTTCTTGTAATCTGGTGGTTAGCTTCCTCCCCACCCATATAGTCATAGGAGCAATCCATGCAGGGGATTCAGTAGATTACATTGGAAGTATCTCCAACCTCCAAGTGATCTTTACAAATACATTGTACAAAAGCATTATCCCAGGACAAATATATTCGCCTTCATTCGTATTAACTACCTACTGAGAGCAAAAAGCACTTGCACATGATATGCAATTTTATACTATATTTTATTTACATGCCAAAATAGAAGGAAAAATATCAAATATATAAGACAAGGTTTCTAATACCTTTTAAATAAAATGTTTAAAAACATCAGCTCTAGTTCCCACTATCCTAGATTATCATATTATCTGGGGGTTGATTCACATTGCAACCTCACAACATGTAGAAATCCCTCTTTTGCTTGTATCCTTTTCAAGAAAATCATTAAATAATAGAGACGTGCCAGTGGCTGTAGCAGGATGGTAAGAAAAAACTACAGGTAGTCTTCACTTAGCAACTATAATTGGGACTGGAAAATCAGTCACTAAGTGGAAAATCATGTGTCCATGATGGACTTATAATGTTACTTCCCTTTCAATCATTAAATATAGCCGTGCATTCATGTGGATGGCGATCACGTTTGTAGGATGTGGTGACAGCTATAAATGCAAGAATTGGTTGCAAAGTTGGGGTTTTTTTTATTGTTGTAACTTTGAACTGTCTCTGCACAAGGCAGTTAGTAAGCAAGAATTATCTGTCATTGAAAAAAAGCCCCAAACTTTCAATAGTGAATAGCTGCATTACTTACGGGACCGTCTGCTGCCTCATGAAACCCAGCGACCAGTTAGGGCCCACAGAGTTGGCCTTCTCCAGGTCCTGTCAGCCAGACAGTGTCGCCTGGTGGGGCCTAGGGGAAGAGCCTTCTCTGTTGCGGCCCCGGCCCTCTGGAATCAACTCCCCCAGGAGATCCGTATCGCCCCCACCCTCTCCGCCTTTCGTAAACTCCTTAAGACACATCTTTGCCGACAGGCCTGGGGCGGTTGACATCTTGCCCCTAGCCAGTGTATGTTTGTGTGTACGTTTGTTGAATGAATGGTTTCTTAATTTAATTTAATTTATTTTTTTTATATATGTATTTTTTATATATGTATTATGTAGTATTTTAATATTAGATTTCTATTTATGCTGTGAGCCGCCCTGAGTTCCCAGAATAGGGCAGCATAGAAATTTAATAAATAAATATAAATTTAATAAATAAATTTGTAGAGATAGCTCTGTATAGTACATCTTTTTATTGTAGTATAATAAAAGGCTCACTGAACTTATTGTGTAATAATTTTATTAATTTATTTTATTGCATATTTATTTTATTTTCAATATTTATTTTATTGTAGTACACCTTTTATATTGTGGACATTAATTAACATCCTTAGTTGAAAAGAGTTTTTCTCATGATACAGCACTTCTGAATACTATGCTCATCAAACTAGGATATGTAGCTCTGCATATTTCAACGGCTTCTTTTTCCAGCAGCTTGTACAATTTTTAGTGACCCTTGACTCATTTGTCTCCTGCAGGATACATTTGCTCTCCCTCTGGCACAGGACAGGTAAATTCATGTAAAATTTGTCAGATTTTCTGCAACTTGGACAAGTTTGTTCATGTGGAAGATGCCATACTGTCACACATCAGGCGTGAAAAAGAAGACAAAGTTAAGTATAAATCACGGAGCTATAAAAATGACAAGAAGTGTACCATTCATTTACTAAAATTATAACAATTTTTCTAAACAGTAATTATACTGAATTTTCCTATGAAAATTCAAGTGTAGACTTTACCTGTACCTTCTTGATGGCTAGGGGAATCATCCTGCTATCATGAAAAAAAAACCCTCTTCCATCTGGAATAGTTCATTTACTTCTCAAATTTGCCATAATTCTCTTAAATTTAGCACTTTAAAAATCAGGTGATGAATTTCAATCTGCTGCTACAGAAACCATGCAAATACCATCATACCTTGTCAACTACATGGTCAGTTTATATATCTATAGCAGCGGTCTTCAAACTTGGCCCTTTTATGATTTGTGGACTTCAACTCCCAGAATTCCTAACCAGCTTGCCCTGATCTATAGCAACATGTTTGCTATGCAAAGAGAAACTCCAAGAGTTTCTGGTTAGTCTCATTTGGTGGCAGATCTATTTTGCAATGGTTCCTTCTCAATCTGAGGGAGTTGAGGCATTAAAAGTTGCTTTTCTAGGGGAAACTACTTGGTCTGGATCAAAGCATTGATGGTATTCTTGTTTAAGTATAGTTAATTCTCTGGAACAATAGCACAATAGCCAAGAATGACTCATTGTTTCCATGAGTTTCTATCTCAATACACACAAAAGTGGTTTTCATTCCACAGTTCCACCACCCAGATGCATTCCAAAACTTCTGACTCTTCAAAAAAAAAAAAGTTTACTTTTTCTCCTTTGCTAGTGTCATTATGGTTATTTCCCCACTAACATTTTATACTATTTCTAGAATCATCCAATGTTTTCTGCCAAAATAATTTCAATGAAGACAGATTTTATTTCACTTCCTTTATGACTGGATGATGTTATAAAGATGCTTTTGAATCACCAGTGAGGAAGCAACTTCATTATTTCTTCTTGTTGTTGTTTCTGTGTCACGGCTCTTTGACTTATTCTATAGTAGAGATTGGATCCCTGCATTCTAAATGAGATAAGCCCAATCACTTATCCAGAGGCTGCTAATACTGTGCAGTCCACGTTCTTATTATAGGCCTGTCTGAATTCCCACAAGAGGGCCATCTACCTTAGTATTGTGGTTAAGACATCTGGGAAACTATGGGTTCTATCCTGCCCTATGCACAAAACCAGCTGGGTGACTTTGGGCCAGTTATTCTCTCTCAGCCCTAGGAAACAGGCAATGACAACCCACTTCCAAAGAACTTTGCCAAGAAAATTTCAGGGACTTGTCAGGAGTGAAAAACTGACTTGAAAGAGCACATGTGCGCCTGCATGCATGCAAATAAACACACAAAACTCTCACAAGCATAGATTGCTCACAATTAGGGAAACTGTTAACACTACATCCACATCACTACTCCCCCACAATTCTTCACAAATTGGTGTGAAATTAGTAACTTCAGTCTTGCTAACTTCAAAATTCAGAGAACATTCAACTAATCAATAGAGTAATATCAGAAAAGTAATTCAATCACTGTCTTCCCATCCAGATTATGATAAAGAATAAAGAAATACCCCTGCCCCAAAAGGAAATAAACTAAATATTCCTCATATTGGAATTAAATTCAAGTTAATTGTTTTCCTTCTAACTTCCCTTCTGCTGTGATCTTGGGCAGAAACAATTAATTTGCTATACACATTTACTGAATATTGATATATGTACAATTGTTCAGGTAGTCCTCGACTTATGACTATAATTCAGCCCCAAAGTGAGCCATTTGTTAAGTGAATTTTGTCCCATTTTACGACCTTTCTTGCCATGGTTGCTAAATGAAGCGCTGCAGTTGTTAAGTTAGTAATACAGTTGTTAAGTGAATCTGGCTTCCCCATTGACTTTGCTTGCCAGAAGGTTGCCAAATGACTTTGGAACATTGCAACTGACATGAGTATGAGTCAATTGCTAAGCATCCAAATTTTGATCAGATGACCATGGGGCTGCTGCAACGGTCTTAAGTGTGAAAAACGGTCCTAAGTGACTTTTTTCAGTGCCATTGTAACTTTGAATGGTCACTAAGTGAATTGTTGTAACTCGAGGACTATGTATAGATCCTTGTGAAACTAATACTGATAAATGCTATAGAGCAGACATGTCAAACACAAGGCCCGGGGGCCAGATGCAGCCCGCAAAGTGATTTCATGTGGCCCGCAAAGCCATCCTGGAAACAGTGAGAGAACGACCCCCTCTGTCTTGGCCCTGACCCAGGGCAGCCAGGAGCCAATGTACAATTTTGTGGTGGCCATCTATGCTGAAACACATTCAGTCTTAGCTCCATAAGCCCCCCCCCCCCGCATGGCCTGAGAGGAACAGTGAGGCTCCTCCAGTGGACCATGCCTTGGCACTTGCCCTGGTCCCACCCCCTTTTGCCAGAGACCCTTAGATCTATCCCACTCCTGCCCAGGCCCCCACAGGCACCCTTGACGCAAACGATGTAGAGCTGGACACACCCACCCAGTAGGCCACACTCACTCCATCCACACTCACCCAGTAGGCCGCACCCACCCTGGCCACACCCACCCTGCCCCCTGAGGGCAACCGCAATGCTGATGCGGCCCACAATGAAATTGAGTTTGACACCCCTGCTATAGACAAACTTAAGCTAGGATCATATGTTCTGTTAGCTTCGCTTGTTACACTAATTAGGAAAAAAGAAAAAACAATGTGCAATGGGAATGATTTCTCTGGTTAGGAATCTCAAAGGAGTGGCTTATATAGTCAAGCTTATTATAATAATATAGTATTCAGTATTAACATTTGGTACAGACTAAGTTCTACACAAGATCTATTTTATAATTGATCCAAGAGAGCATGTCTATAAAATGTATTGATAAAGTCATATCTGAGTTAGAGTCTCCCCTGCCCCCATTGCTTATTACAGTTATGTGACAGATACAAGATCAGGTCAAGAATAGTAAGGGTTTTAATTAATTAGTACAAATGCAAGGTAACCAGTTTCTCTTTCCCAGGTGAACAGCAAATGTTATCCCAATGAAAGCACTGAAACATTTTCACCTCCCGCCAAACTTTTCCTGGTTTTCCTCCATGATGTCTGTGGGATGAGGATAGGGGTGTCAAAGAAGGCAGACAGCTAATAGAATGCAAGCCCCACCTTACAAGTTGTAATACCAAACTTTGCCACAAGATGTCACTGATGTCGTTTAAAGTTTTTTAAATCCAAAGTTTTTATAATCCTTTTTCCAATTTTATTTCTTTTTTGTAGATAAAAGCAGGGCTTTTTTTTGTCATAGAACGCCCAGAACAGAGTTCCAGCACCCTTTTTGGATGGAACCTTGTAGGGTAGGCAAGGCAGGTTGTATGATGTGTGTGAGTTCCGGCATCTTTTTTTTTTTTTTTTTTTTTTTTTACAAAAAAAGCACTGGATAAAAGCAAAAGTCTCCAATAAAAATAGGAAAAATTTTGGTCCCCAAGTTTCAGGAACATATACATCCAATTAGATTAAAGATATTCTTTTAGTGCTTTAATTCACCTGGGTAGTCAGTCGCTGCTATTCTTAGAGGGTAGGATAGAAATTCGTTTCCCTCTCTCCTCACAGGGAGAAAGATACTTCGGGCAGCTTCTACAGAAAAAGAAAATACTTAGGGTAAAGAGAAGACTGGATCTCAACCAGTTTCATCCATGTTGCTTTCGAAGTGCCTGGTGGTAAGTTTGACTTTCGCTGTCTGCAGCCTAGCGATGGGCCATAGTACTATGGCCAGTCTTTCCTCCGCCAGTTTGGAGGACTGCCCCGGATCAAGCAGAAGGGCTGCTGCCCTCCTGCAATTAAGCAGGGGTCCCCTCCTTGCTCATCGCCCCTACAGGGCGACTTTCAACCCTTTCCAGGGTCCCCCAGCGGAGCGAAACCAAACACAGAAGAGAGAGCTTGCCTTCCAGCGGCCGCGGTGGCAAACCTAATTGTTATAAAACTTCTGATGCGGTCCTATGTTGTCAAATTATTGATAAAGTTGTAAATGAATAAGATTCATTGTCATCAAGCACTTCATAAAGTCTGCAATAACGGCAACAAATTATGAATATACACTATAATTTTGAAACTTCTAAATCTAAGTTTTCACACCCCCTGGAATATCATCTCACACCCACAGGGGGTGTGAGCACCCCCGGTTGGGAACCCCTGATCTAATGTTTTGAAAAAACTCTGTATAACATTTGTAATCTGTTTAAAGTGATTGTGTTATATTTTATTCTTCTTTTATTCTGAATATTGGTATTGTAAGTAGACATTTGGCTAAAAACAAGTAAAATGTTAAAAGCCATCAATTTAAAATTAAAATTAGTTCCATTGAATTACAGAATCCCAGTCCATAGTTTCTATTGTCCCTTAGAAAACGTTTTTCTTGATGTGCAATCTAACTGTACATAAGAATATTATTTTCTAGTGAGGTACCGAAGTATATTGGTAAACTCTATAGCTTCATCTTCAAAGGGTTATTCAATGTCAAACACGTTCAGCAGTTTTTGCTGTAGTGGTTGCAAACTGTACTTGATTGTCATTTTCTACCAATATATGTTTATGTATCAGTATGAATGTTTGCATGTCACTCTTCTTTAGTGTCATGCTTGACAGACACAAACATTATTTACAGCTTATCCTTCTTCCTGTCATAAATTTCTGGCTATATTGTTAAGCCCTAAGGTGCAAATAGTGAAAACATATTGAGAAGTGTCCTTTGTTCTCTTCAAAGAACAACAATACCAATTAAATTAGAGCTACACTCATCAGGGCTTCACCGAAATCGAAACTTATGCGATCTGCTCACTTACTCCTTAAGCTAGTTCTTCAGTTTTGCCAAGGATATTAATTTTAAATTCCCATGGGCCCGCTACAGCACTTCTTACCTTATTATTTCTCAGTCCTTTTCCTGGATCAGCATTTTCTATGATTAATATCATTCTCTGAGAATTGTATTTTAGCACTGGAAGGCAAAGATTTTGATCATCAGAGAGAGGGGTGGAGGGAGGGAGGGAGAGGAAGAATGCCCACATGAATCTTGCCAATACTGCATCTTCAAATGATCATCTATGCCTCTGCTCATATGCCTCTGGCAAAGGGAATTCCATCATCTTTCAGGGCAGACTTTTACCCTTAAGATTCTTTTCCTTAAAGATTATTTGAAATTTGGTTTCTTGCCATTTCCGGACATTAGTTTTTAGCTCTGTTGTCTGAAGCAACCAAAAATAAGTCTGTTTCATCTTTAGCTTCTGGTTAGTCAGTGATTGGAGAAATTGAGTCTGCTTCATTTATTTATTTATTTTTGTAACAAAGCACTAATCATTTTGCTCAGGCCTTTGCAGAAAAGAAATGTGTTTTCTCCGAGTTCAAAACAGAATGCTGCCTTCTATGAGTTCAGTTCCTGTATTCTGGAGGGGTTGCAGTCGGGACAAAGCAAAATGCCTATTCTAGGTTTTGGGAATCCAGAATTCAAAAGAATTTTGGTTGGTTTGGACATAGGAAACCATGTGATTCAGAACAAGCCTCTCTGGATGAAAACGCCAGATGCCAAACCCTTTCCTGACACCTACTAATCACCAGGATTTTTGCTTTCCAGATCTGGTAGCCCTAGTCTAGCTTTTCATGAACTCAGGGCAAACCTTTGTCCTGGGGATATTGGTGTTCTAGCTGATTGTTTTATGGCAGCCTCTACCAGTACAAGGGCATCCAAAACTTTTGGAATCAATAGTTTGTCTAAATCAGCCAAAAGGGCTTTTGGGAGGAAGTATTCTGGGGAATGGAGAAAACATTTAAATTCAAAAGGGGTGATTTGAGAAAGCAGGGGAAAGGCAGTAACTGGGGGGATCTCTCTCTTTCCATCTAAAACAGTGTTTCTCAACCTTGACAATTTTAAGGCATGTGGACTTCAACTCCCAGAATTCCACAGCCACTGATCTAAAACTACATCTCAATATGCTACGCTGAACCAAACTCTTTTTTTTTTTTTAGAACATTAAACTCCGCTAAAATGAGATTGGGACAAGGGAAGCTGCTTAAGGTGGAAGAAAATTAAGTATTTGGCCATCATCACCAACAGTAGTTTAAGTCCTATACTGAGTGAGCACTGAGTGAGCACAGATCACTCTCAACTTTCTTTTCATCTTTGTCTAGTGGCAATTAGTCCCACAATGGGCCATTTGCAATGCCATGTGTTCCTTAAAAACCTGCTACTTTCCTGGGAAATCCTACCAAGATCCCTCATTTCCATGTCCTAAGCCAATAGCTGTGCAGACATGACTTCTGTCATAGGATTCATAGGAAAATTTGAAAGATCACTCCCCATCTGCAAGATACGAACAACGTCCAATTATAGCAGGCAAAACATAAAGCAACCTATAGTGCATATGTGTGATCCATAATGACCATGTTTGGTCCAGAACAGCTCCATTCCAGATTCAGTTCAACCCAACCAATTCAACCCACATCCTGTTTCTTACACAGAATGTTCTTGGCACTGCATGTTTTCTATGGTACACCTCCATTTTCATTAAGTTTGAGTGTATCTCTCCAAATCACTAACATTATTCAACTTTGCAAACAGCAATTCTAAAACCAAGGGGATAGGAAAGCCTCTCTGGGATTAGGGTATAATAAAATTAGGTTGATAATAAATAGAAAGTGACAACAATGTCTAGTGAAGACGAGTGAACTGAGAGAAAAGCAAAGGCAAGGCAAAGTTTTAACCAAGCTGAATGGGACATACATAAATTTGTACAAATTACATAATAGTGGTAAATTTAGTAACTGTTTTGTGAGGACAAAGGCTTCAACTTCTGTGGAACGTATTCAACCTGATGGCTAAGTGCCATTTACATAATGGGATTTAATTCAGCCTATACGCAGATTGGGCTGCATTGTGAAACTCCATATGAAATAAACAACTTCAAGAGTAACTTTAAACGGAAAGGAAATGTCAGTACAAATAATGCAAAATTGGGCCAGCCCCAATATGTTCTTACCTTGGCACCTGCAATTAACCGATAAAAGCAGCATTCTGCTAACGCATTTCTTTGAATCAGATCTGAAGCCGGGCCTGAATAGTTTCCACAAATCAGTCATCTCTGGCCCAAATCCAGAAACCAAATGGCACCTCCCACTACAGCACAATTGGTATTTAACCTTTAATGCTGCTGCAAAAAGGGACCACCTGCCTAATAGTAGGGCTATGGAGAGCTGAAGAAGCTACTTGCAATCCAATATGTCATATGTTGTTGTTGTTGTTGTTGTTGTTATTATTATTATTATTATTATCACAATCCAATATGCGTACAGAAAATCCTAAAATTGGCCATGGGGGGGGTTGTTTTGTAGAGAAAGTGTAGCAAAAGTTCTTCTTCCCTCTCAGCAGTTGAGGAAGTGCTATTAGATAAACTTTTTGTTCCCACTTATTTGATAAAACTGTCAGTTCAATGGCAGCCAATTTGTAAAACAGCCCCCTTTTCATCTCTATTGCAGACAGGCTCGGCTCTTATTGGCTGTCACTGAAATTAAGCTTCAGATGGCATTGATCAAGCAAATTAACAATACAGATGGGATCTTCTCAGGGAAGATCTGTAATAGGGTATCACTTAATGGGGATGATTTACTACTGTAGTTCTAATCCCAGAGAGACCTTACATTCCTGAAACACTCAAGGCATATGGAAAATGCTTTGAGCAAAGCAATGAATTATTCAGCACTCTTAAATATGTTTTAATTATTTTAGACAGCAGTCCAGGACCAAAAAAAAAAATCCAACTTCATCTGTAAAGAATGAATATTGATAATTCCACTATCCAGTCATGTCCGACTCTAAGGAGCAGTGCTCATCTCAGTTTCTTAGCTGAGGGAACCAGAATTGTCTGAAGACACTTTCTGTGGTCATATGGGCAGTATGACTATATGGCAAAGTTGCACGGAACACTGTTATCTTCCCCCTGAAGTGGTACCTATTGATCTATTCGTATTTGTATGCTTTCAAACTGCTTGGTGGGCAGGAGCTGGGGCAAGTAACAGGAGCTCATCCTATCCCATAGCATTTGGGTCTCAAACCTGGGCTGTCAGCTGACAAGCTCAGCAGTCTTTAATTATGACTGATAATATTAAATGCTGTTGAGAGGTTCAACAAAAGCAAAAGACATATGGCCCATTGACCAGCTTCCACTCAACCTGTAATCCTCAATGGAACTGCATCTATATGGAGGGAAATATGCAGTGGGGTACCGTAAGGCTCTGTCGTAGGTCCAGTACTTTTCAATATCTTCATCAGTGATTGAGATGAGGGGATAGAAGGTGAACTCATTAAATTTGCAGACAACACGAAGCTGGCAGGAATAGCCAGAAAATAGGTTCAAGCTACAGAAGGATCTTAACAGACCTGAAGACTGGGTCCTATCTAACAAAATGAAATTCAATGGTGAGAAAAGTGAGGTTCTACATTTAGGCAACAAAAATCAAATGAACAGTTACAGACTAGGTGATACCGGGGTCAATAGTAGTAATTGTGGAATGGAACTTGGAGTCTTAGTACAATCACTGACTTATATATGAGCCAGCAGTGTGCTGCAGCTGTCAAAAAGGCCAACACAGTCCTAGGCTGCGTTAACAGAGTGATCACAGAGAATCAAGATCACATGGAGTGTTAATACCCCTTTATAATGACCAGACTTTGAATATTGCATCCAGTTTTGGTTGCCACAATATACAAAAAGATGTTGAGACTGTAGAACAAGTGCAGAGAAGAATAACAAAGATGATTAGGGGACTGGAGGCTAAAATATATGAAGAATGGTTAGAGAAATTGGGTATGTCTAGTTTAATGAAAAGAAGGACATGATAACAGTGTTCCAATATCTCAGGGGTTGCCACAAAGAAGAAAGGGTCAATCTATTCTCCAAAGTACCTGAAGGCAGGACAAGAAGCAATGGATGAAAATGACTCAAAGAAAGAAGCAATCTAGAACTAAGGAGAAATTTCCTGACAGTTAGAACAATTAATCGACTTGCCTCCAGAAGTTGTGGGTGCTCCAACACTGGAAGTTTTTAGGAAGAGACTGGACAGCCATTTGTCTGAAATGGTATAAGGTTTCCTGCATGAGCAAGGGATTGGACTAGAACAGTGGTCCCCAGCCTTTTGAGCACCAGAGATCAGTTTTGTGGAGAGAGGTTTTCCTGTGGACCGGAGGGGGCCTGGTTTCATGTACTGCTTGCATCCCACAGATGGGGCTTTGCTTGTTTGCGCGGACCAGTTTCTGGCAGGGCGCGGACCAGTTTCGGGCCACGGACCAGGGGTTGGGGACCCGTAGACTAGCAGACCTCCAAGATCTCTTCCAATTCTATTATATTGTTATTTAGTTATTCTGTTATTTATTTAGGTTTTTGAAATGCAGCCAAATTAACATACTTATTCGAGTTCTGAATGAACTTTCCCCACCTTAAGATGGTCACACACACAAGGTTAAATAACAATACTTCAAAAAAGTTGTGAAACTTGGGTAGCATAGCGGCAGTTAAAATGAATGTATTGCCAAAATTTTTATTTCTTTTTCAAATGTTACCTATACTTAAAAAGGACGCGAATCTGGAGGAGTGGCAGAAGGGTATTAACAGATTTATTTGGAATGGCAAGAAACCAAGGGTTAAATTAAAAATTATTCAGGATATAAGGGAAAAAGGTGGTTTGAAAATGCCCAATTTTAAGTTATATTACCATGCTGCTGTTTTAGTAGCGATAAGTGACTGGGTTAATTTAACTAATGATAGAATATTGAATATTGAAGAGTATGGTTTATTATATGGTCGGCATGCATATTTAGTTTATGATAAAAAGGTGGATAGGAGTTTCAAAGAGCACCTACTGAGAAGTGCTCTGTTGCGTGTCTGGAAAAAATATCAGTATATATTAAATGAAAAGATTCCTGTTTGGATGGTTCCTAGACACGCAATAGAGAATAGAAATAGATCACAAGTTCAAGATGTGGTGCCCTATGAGAAACTCCTAATTAAAGAAGGGAATTTGTTATTATTAAAGTCCTTTAACATGTTAAGAGACGAAGGAATAGTCCATACTTGGTTTCCATATCTACAATTGCAATCTAGATGGAAAAAAGACTTGAAGATGGGTTTATCTCAAACAGATGAAAATTTAATTAAACAAGTTAGAGACCAAAGGTCTATGCATATTAAAAGATTATATAACGTATTGATAGAAATTGATTCTGAAACTGAATTAGTTAAGGACTGTATGATAAAATGGGGACAGAATTTTGGACAACCAATCAGGATGGAAACTTGGGAGAGGATCTGGGTGAGAAATGTAAGGTTTACACAAGCGCAACACTTAAGAGAAAATTTTTATAAAATGTTTTATAGATGGCACATGGATCCGAAAAAATTATCATATATGTACCCTAATTTACAACCTAAGTGCTGGAGATGTGAATGTACGGATGCTACTTATTTTCATGTATGGTGGACTTGTAGAAAAATTAAGGCTTTTTGGATAAAAATATGGTGGATACTTCAAAATATTTTGAAAAAACGTATTGAATTTTCACCACAGTTGTTTTTATTAGGTATTATAAAAGACTGCACCACCATAGAGACGAATTTAATTTTGAACTTGATTACAGCAGCAAGATTGTTGGTGGGACAATATTGGAAGAAGCCAGAATTACCATCTATTGAAGAATGGACTTTGAAAGTTATAAACTTGGCAGAAATGGCCAAAATATCTGCATATTTGAAGGATCATTCAAATGAAAAATATATGTTGGACTGGAAAAAATGGATAGAGTATATATAGGTGAAATACCAATTTAGGAAATTGTATTCACTACATAGTTAAATTTTTATATGTTGGAACAAAAATATAGTTAAATTATTATTAGGTATTATATAATAGTTTTGTTTAGTTTAGTGGGTTTTCTAGTGTTTTACCCTGTATTCACTTTGGGAGGTCGGGGGTGGGTGGGTAGGGGGGGTGTATCGCTGTACTCAACTGCAATATTGGTAATATATAAGAATGATATGTTTAATAGATATAAGAGGAGATGCTCGGGTAGTACCTCTAGACCACATCTGGAGGGGGTAGATTGAGGAGTGAAGGTGGAGGGAAGTAGGTAGGTAGGAGGAGAGGAGGGAGGAGAGTGAAGGAGGGAGAGAGAGGGTGGGGGGATGGTAGTAGGTAGTAAGAAAGAGGGGGATGTGGTGAAGGGGGTGCTCCCGAGCAACACCCACAGTTATATTAAGTATTATAAAAGAATATACGCTTTGTTTTTTATGGGAGAAAGTTGTAAAAGATTGTATTAGTTGAGTGGTATTCTATTTATTTTTCTTTCTTGTTTGTGATTATAAAATTAATAAAACTTTTTCAAAAAAAATTGTGAAACTAATCACAAAGTCCAATTTGTGTACTTCGGGAGATAGTCCAAACTTATCTAATATCCTTCTGATTTAGCAATCCAGCTGCGTTCCCATGGCACATTTCCCTGTGCCTTCCACAGTTATAAAGACTGCTCCTGGCTTCTTTCCATCTCACTATTTCTTTCAAAAATGTAGGCAAAAGCCCCCACAAGCCAATGAAGATGACATAACCAGGCAGCTTTTATAAAAGAAGTAAGTAGAAGCTCCTCTTCCCTCCTCCCTTTCTTTTCTTCTTATTCATCCCCAAAATGTTTCTATCAGAGTTTTTTTTTCCTTTTTTTGGTGCTATTATTTGATGTTGACCCCACCAGCATCAAGCCACAATCAAAGCAACAATTTTTTGTATCTTATCTCTAGAAAGGTGGCAGAAGTGGATGCAATTTAGTAAGAAAGATCACCTGCTGTTTAATGTGAAGGTTCTTCACTTCGTTATTCTTTGATTGAGAAGATACATCCTTTGTTCTGTTGGATCTTCTGCTGGAGGACCCCTTTTAACATGTGCCAGCTGTGACAAATGCCTTTGCAGTACTGGCAGTTCTTAATAACTAAAGCAGCTTTAGACATTTGCCATGCCTGTTACCACCCATGAGGTCTCAACAAAAATATTAGCGCCTCAACTGTCAGGCAACACAAATATATTTTCCTGAAGACTCCTTTGAGACGCAACCTTTTTTTACGCCTGATTTTAAAAGATGACATAGAGACTGAATGAGTTCCTGATGAATGTATTTTAGCTTCTGTAAATCTTACAGACTCTAGTCCGCATCTTTCCTTGGAGATGTTAATTCAAACTATTTCTCTGACTTGAGAAACAATGCATGAAGAATGGAGTATTTGCACAGAATTATTATGAAACATGAATGTGTGAGAAGAATCTAGAGAAAGAAATATTTTGGGGAATATTAAAAAGGCAGAATATATTTCCCCAAAGGAAATCAGCGCCAGCCCCTGGGCAGAGGCCAGCTTTTAGAAATGCAAATTCAATAATCAATTCAGGAAGGTTGGAACCAGGAAGCTAGAAATTAGGAAGACAAAGATACCTAAAATCTACATACCCCCACCAAATTCTAAGGACCGGAGACATAATAGGATTAACCCACCAATACCAAAAGGGCACACTCAGACTCAGGTCAAAGTACATGACACAGGAAATACAAAGCCTCAAACAGGAACCCAGAAGGTATAAAAGCCCACCACTCTGCTTCATGTGGTCAGTTTTTCAAGAGCCATCTTTCTGTCTGGCTCTCCTCTTCAATAAACTACAACCTTTCTAAAGCAGTCTCCATTTTGTTTATTCTCTGCTTGGACTGGACCCTGATGAAGATTTTTTCCTTCAACAAAAGTTTGTGTCCTATATTTGTCTATGGATAAATCCCACCTAACAGAACAGGCAGGAATAGAAATTTAGAATACATTTCCAGTCCTCTTTCCATATCCCAATTCTGTCCACTCCTGATGTAAGCACTGCAATTTAAAGCATAATTTCAAGCAAGTAAATTTTCATTCCCTCCCGGCAAGACTAAATAGATAGAGGTTATTCAGTGGCAAGGAATGCCACTGAATTAACATGGAATTCATATACTTTGTGGGACATATAATAGCTGTTTCAATCTTCTCCATCCCGTCACCCAGTAGCAACATTTGAGTTCATAGGGTTAAGACAAGGTTTGCAGCTCACACTGTTAAGTCCTCCAAATCAGGAGATCAACCAGAGAATTCATAAGAATTGTTGAGGGAATACCACTGCTACTCTTCACTATCAGTTGTCCAAGATGACTAACTTACACTCCATGTAATGGTAGAGCCAAGTCACCCTGCATCTACTTTTTTAATTTCTTTTTTAGGATGATGAATACTTAGGATACTGGTGAGTCATAAACCAGCTTCTCTGTAGTAAAAGAATTTGTTTCCATGGTAACAGCTAGTGTTTCCAGAGGAATTTTCCACAAGACAATCTAGCCTGAACAAAAAAATGCACACATACAAAAAAACCCAGCATATTTTTAAACAGGTGCAAAGTACTGCACCCACGCCATTCCTCCGTTAATTCAGCATTCTAATTCATCATTCTAATGCCCATCTGTACAAATGCAGTTTCTTATTTTCCAGAATAAGCAGAGGACATGTGTAACATTTTGTACCTCTAAACATATAAAATCTATACCTTGGTTAAGTACATCGATTTTTCAAGAAAGCCTCAACCAGTCTGGATTCCTCCAGACCAGGGGTAAGCAACGTTGGCTCCTTTATGGCTGGCTCAGGAATTCTGGGAGTTGAAGTCCACCTGTCATAAAAGAGCCAAGGTTGCCTACCCCTGCTCCAGACATACAGACTAACACCCCAAATTCCCCAACTAGTTTAACCATTGCTGACAATTCTGCTAATTGAAGTGCCCACATCTGAAGAGGAACCAGGTTGGGAAATCAGTTTCAAGAAAGTACACAGCAATTAACTTGGCAGGCAAAACCCCTAAGAATTCAGAGTTCAGTGATTAAACCACCAAAATAGCTTAGAACAGTAGTGGTGAACCTTTTAGAGACCAAGTGCCCCAAAACCACTCCCCCACCTCTGCCCCCGCTCTGCCGTGCCCACTGGACCACCCACCATCTCCATAGCCCACCACAGATCACCCAGGCAGCCCAGCAGCACCATGGTGGCCACGCCCTCTGCCCATGCCCTGCAGCATCATCTGCATGCGATGGGGTGCAAGGGCGGAGTTTTGTCCCCGCTTCCCAGCTATCATGTCCTTGGCTGCGCAGCATTGTGTGGGCCGTGCCCAGGGGCGACTCTCCTCCGGAGAGCTGCTGGTGAGGGGGCTGTGGGAGGAGGCGGGGCTGGGGCAACGGTGCGTGTGCCCACAGAGAGGGCTCCGAGTGCCGCGTCTGGCACACGTGCCATAGGTTCGCCACCACTGGCTCAGAACAGGGGTCTTCAAACTTGGCAACTTTAAGACTTGTGGACTTCAACTCCCAGAATTCCTCAACCAGCCAGGTCCACAAGTCTTAAAGTTGCCAAGTTTGAAGACCCCTGGCTTAGAAGGATATCAGCAGTTCTTGAGTTAACTTCTACGACATTGGTGATATGTCAAATTGTTCCAGAAGGATGTTACGGTACAACCACAGATACCTTGATGCATGATATCTATTTTTAATCAGCTTTTTGAGCCATTTGAGACCATAAAACATCTTTTTAAAGAGTTATATTTTCCAGCAATAGGTACAATCATACTACAATCTGCTTTTTGAATTCTTTCCAGCTAATTAGTTTAACCAAAATCAGGAGAGGATGGATTAAGTCATTCTGAAATTTTCAAGACTGCCTACAGGGCTTTTCAAAAACCAATCAACCAACCAATTTTGGAAGCCTTCAAGTAAATTCTGGCTCTTGTATATTCATAAGTGTATGCTATTACATTTGTAAGCATGGACCCAGCTGAATGTAGAATAATGCAGTGTTATACATCTCAGGCACAAATACTATATTACAAATGCAAGAATATTAATAGAAAAATGTGATTCAGGATTAGGAATTTTAAATATATCTAAGTTAAATACTTTTCTTTTTAAAAAAAAGGAATTATTGTCAGAGCGTAATAGCATACTCCTACTGAAGCCGAGGTCACCCCCTAGTTCCCATCCTCCTCCATGATTCCAGCCCTCCACCATGCATGCCTAACATTTTAGTGCCTATATCATATTTTGGATGATTTGGCATCACCTCGAAACCTATTCTGAATTTTTTAGAACTTTTCCAAGTAGCAACCCTGTATTGCATTCGGTTCATTTCATGATTGGCATTGAAGTCCAGGTCCTCCTGCATCTTAAGCCTGTCAACACTCTAGAAGACAGGCTTAAGATACAGGAGGACCTGGACAGACTTAAACACTGAGCGCTATCTAACAAAATGAAATTCAATGGTGAAAAAAGCAAGGTTCTACATTTAGGCAAGAAAAACTAAATGCACAGGTATAGCATAGGGGGTACCTTGCTCAATAGTAGTAACTGTGAGAGGGACCTCGGAGTCCTAGTGGACCATCATATAAATATGAGCCAGCCGTGTGCTGCAGCTGCCAAAAGGGCCAACACAGTGCTGGGCTGCATTAACAGAGGGATAGAATCAAGATCACGTGAAGTATTAATACCACTCCACAATGCCTTGGTAAGGCCACACTTGGAATACTGCATCCAGTTTTGATCACCACGATGTAAAAAAGATGTTGAGACTCTAGAAAGAGTACAGAGAAGAGCAACAAAGATGATTAGGCGACTGGAGGCTAAAACATATAAGGAACGGTTGCTGGAATTGGGTATGTCTAGTTTAATGAAGAGAAGGACGGGGGGGGGGGGACATGATAGCAGTGTTCCAATATCTCAGGGGCTGCCACAAAGAAGAGGGAGTCAAGCTATTCTCCAAGGTGCCTGAAGGCAGGACGAGAAGCAACGAATGGAAACTAATCAAGTAGAGAAGCAACCTCGAACTCAGGAGAAACTTCCTGACAGTTTGAACAATTAACCAGTGGAACAACCTGCCTCCAGAAGCGGTGAATGCTCCAACACTGGAAGTTTTAAAGAAGAGACTGGACAGCCATTTTTCTGAAATGGTGTAGGGTTTCCTGCCTGAGCAGGGGGTTGGACTAGATGACCTCCAAGGTCCCTTCCAACGTTGTTTATTATTATTATTATTATTATTATTACTACTACTACTACTACTATTACTATTATTATTATCATATTATTATTATTATTAAGTCAGTGCTTCTCAGGAAAGATGGAGAGTTGTTTAAGGGAAAAAACAAAGCAGGTTACTTTTTACCTCCTGCTTCATTTTCTACTACTGTATAATTTACATGAATACGTTTTTTTTCAAATGGAAAATATTTTGCAGGTATTTGTTGTAGCCTGGAAAACAAATGTTGTGGAACATCTCAAGTGTTGTTAGATTAGAAATTCAGATGTGGATGATTCTCTGGAGTACCTTTAGGAGTTCCATGCTGGTTAATCTACATACAGAATTAGAATTGTACAACCACTAAATGCATGCTGGAAGAGTTCAGTGCACATATTTGCTAGATAGCTTTAGAAATTCAAGTAACTTATTTATTGAGGTGCGAACAGTAGAACTGTCAAGTAATGTTAGATTCTGGATATACTCGTCCCATTGAGGCTTTCCTCTTCCAATGGCTGTATGTCTTACTCCACTCACTTCAAGGTTGCTAGAATCAGCCCATCTACTGCTGTCCAATGAGATCTCTTAGAATTTTCCCAAGCCTTACCTTAAAAACACTCCACATTTCACAAATGTCACACGCTATGGATGTATAAAACTCCAGTCCATGTCAGCATTCATTCAGGTTTTAGTTGTGTCCATCATTTTTCCAATTTTTTAAAGAGAAAATACCGTTCAAATTTATAATATATCAAATACGTAAAAGTTACATACAAGTGTTGCATGTAACATAAACTTATTTTATATGCATCTTTTCCTAGGATATATATATATTTGTATGTAACCATCACCAATATATATGTATATATATATATGTAACCTGCCCAGATATACCTATTGGTCCATACACACATAAATAAATCTACTCACCTGCTTATTTACATTATCAAGAAATATTTAAAAATGGATAATAATATCTGTGAATTATGTGCTATTGTACATAGATTTTCAATCAAGCCCAGCTTAATTTACCCAGACAGGAAATGTTTATTTGTGTGCAACATTTCTCATTTGTTCATTTTTTCCATATTTGGCAGCCAGACTTTGAGAAGAAAAATCACATTATTCTACAAAAAAAATTTGAGTTAGTATGTGGAAATAAATCACATCTTCTATATCACTGTTCACTTATAGAATTTTGTCACCAAATATAAATCATGAATGAAAGTCAACAACCAGCAAACAAAAGGCTTAAGTTTCACAATGTTGTCAAAATTCCAACATCCAATCCCGTTAAATGAAAGATTAGAAGAACTCAAAAGAAAATAAAGTTTTTTTCCCCACTTTCCAACTTCTGCTTTCTATTATGCTTGCAATCTGGAATTTGCCTTCTTTTGAGTCTTTTAATAGCCAATACATTTATGTTTGCTTTACATATAGCCTTATGCTTTATTTTAAAAAAAGGAAATAGAGGTAGTCCTTGACTTACAATCATTCATCTAGCGACCGTTCAAAGTTACAACAGCATTGGAAAAAAAGTGGCTTATGACTGTTTTTCCCACTTACAACCATTGCAGCATCTCATAGTCATGTGATCAAAACTTGGACTCTTGGCAATTGGCTCATTTTTATGACCGTTGCCGTGTCCCGGGGTCATGTGATTACCTTTTGTGTCCTGAGAAGCAAAGTCAATGGCGGGGGGGGGGAACCAGATTCACTTAACAACCATATTACTAATTTAACTTTAACTTTCAGGGGAATTTTAGAAGTTGAAGTCCACGTCTTAAGGTCCATCTCTGGGGTAGATGGACCTCCCACCTTGTAGGGATGGGGCAAGAAAATGGCAAAATCTTTCCCCACTTTCCATCCCCCTGTATCTGGGTGAATATAATCCTACTCATGGGAATCTGTAACCCATTCTGGAGTACGATTATCTGAGCTAGAACACTTTAGGGACAGGATGGTTGTAATGATTCACTTAACAATCGTGGCAAGAAAGGCTGTAAAATGGGGTAAAATAATAACTTAATCATTGTTTTGCGTAACAACAGAAATTTTGGATTCAATTGTGGTCGCATGTCGAGGGCTACTTGTAAGTGAAATCTGATTTGAAAAGAACCATCCTGTCCCTAAAGTGTTCTAGCTCAGATAATAGTACTCCAGAATGGGTTACAGAGGGACGAGCAAAAAGGTTTTTGGGGACCTAGAGCAGCCCTGGTCCCAGAGCTGTCCAGGAATGAGCAGGGAAGGAGGAGATGGAGGGGTGGGGAATATCTTTCCTCCGTCTCCAAATGGCACGAGAGGGAAAAAGAAGAGAGGTTGTCCCTCAATCAGGGTAAATAATAATAAAATGGGAGAAAGGGAACAGAAAACTGAACACCAGCACTGAGTTCAGCACTGCTCAGTAAACAATGGTCTGTAATGGAAAAATCCACCAATGGAGACTGTACCTGCCTAAGAGCCAAACTTGCACATCTGTACTGGGCAAGATCAGTTGAGACTGGGGGACTCTAGCCCAGGACAGGCGTTGCAACTTTGGCTGACTTGATCTGATTGGGCAGGAACAGTCTAAAGTTAAACCCATCGGTGGATTATCCATCTCCAGTGCTGGAGAACAATGAGGTTCTGATTTGGAGAGTTTTATAGTCACTTGGCCCAAGCTGTTCGAAGGCAACTGTGATTGTGCAAACAGTCCCTTCAGTTGGCAAGCACTTGACTCTTAGGTAAAGAAGCAAAGAAATTGCAGCTAAGCAAATTAATTGCAGCACAACTCTCTCACCTCAGTGGGAGAGCTGCCAGAATACACCTTCCGAAAATTCCTTTTACATTTCGGCAGTTGAAAAAAGCACACAGGAAGCTCTGAGCCAGCACTCAAGGCTGCTGTGGCAACACTCAGTCTATCCAAAGCAATCTTTGAGAAAGAGAGCAAGTTAGGTCTGGTAGTTAAAGCTAGAACGCAAGACACCATAAGCTCTAGTCCTAGAAAGCCAGCTGGGTGACCTTGGGCCAATTACTCTCTCTCTCAGCCCAACTCACCTCACAGGAGGAAAGTGTGCTGGATTTGTCCACCGCCTTAAGTTATTTGTGAAAACAAGAAAGGTCATAATAAATAAATAAATAAATACAGGTCCTTTTTTATCTTCTCTGAAATTTGTGGCAAAAGAAGAGGAGACAGAATTGCTAGCAAATCCCTCCACCACCACTCTCAGCTTTTGTCCTTTTACACAGAGCCATACACACATGCCTGGTTGCAGCAATTGCTCTCTTAATTTGATGCTGCCTGGGCACAAGGCCTTCAGATGAGAAAGCTCAGCCAGGTTGTGTAATGCTGGCATAAGAGCAAACAAACAGGTTTGTCAAAAGCCGCTGAGGCAGGTAAAGCTCTCCCATTGCTCTTATTCTTTCTCAAAAAAAATCTGAGCTGGAAGAGGCAAATCAGCTTATTATTATTATTATTATTATTATTATTATTATTATTATTATTATTATTATTATTATTATTATTATTATTTATTAAACTTATATGCCGCCCTTCTCCCAAGACTCAGGGCGGCTCACAACAACAATACAAGTATAAAAAACATAACATAAAATCAATTAAAATTACTAATTTACAGTATAAAAACTAAGTAATTTATTTCATTCACACAACACACAATCACAGTCAACGGCCCAGAGGCAGAGTGCAGCTCACACTCCCCAAACCTGTCTGCATAAATGTGTCTTCAACAGTTTTCGGAAAGCTAGGAGGGAGGAAGCAGTACGGACTTCTGAGGGAAGCTGGTTCCAGAGGGCTGGGGCAGCAATGGAGAAGGCCCTAGCCCTAGGCCCCGCCAGATGACATTGTCTAACAGACGGGACCTGTAGGAGGCCAACCTTATGTGCCCTAACCGGTCGCTGTACAGTCTCTGCCTGTAATTATCCAATAATTGAGTGACCATAGATGATGCTTGTCAAAGCTCATTACACGTTAAATAAATTTCTTAAAGCTAGGAAAGTGTTGCTGCTAAGAAGACAAAGACCCACTCTACTACAGCAATAATTGCTACTATTGTTTTTCCATGATTATTTTTTCCTGTCTGGCTTAATAAAGATAATAGCTTGCACCTTCTGTAACCTAGTGGCTTCTGGGTGTTTTAGGGACTTCAACTACCACCCCTCTAGAAAACATAGGCAAGAACTTTATGAATGCTCCCTTAAATTGTAAAAAAATAAAGATGGGATTTTAATCTAATAATACATATAAACAAATGATTGATTAGGTCCCATCAAGTTTGTGTGTCAACACTGCTAACATTGGATGTTCCCGCTTTGACAACTGATGAAAATGCAGCCATTTTCTCTTCTCCTTTACTATGCTTTTTCTTGCTTTTAGAAATCAGGTGCGGGGGAGGGGGTTGGAAGGAAAGCTCAGCTAGCCATAACAATAACACTGCTGTGGGAACCCAAGGACAAGCTGATAGAGCTGGGGAGAAAGCCCCCGCTTTTAACTAATGGGGAATGTGATTTATGACAGTTTATTGGGGGTGGGAATTGTACTTTGTTACTTTGTATCGGGGGAAAGGAATTTAGTGTTTGGGTTCAACTATGTAGTGCCGATACTTTGTTTCCCGAATAAAATGTTCTTTAAGGAAAAATTTTGCCTGGAAGTTCTTTTGATGGGTTTCTTCTATTGGAACCATGACATTGTGTTGGTTCTTAGAACACAGACTTTCTTAGGAGCCACTGTGGCACAGTGGTTAGATTGCAGTATTGCAGGCTAATTCTGCCAACTGCCGGCAGTTCAATTCTGACTGGCTCAAGGTTGATGCAACCTTCCATTCTTCCAAGGTCAGTAAAATGAGAACCCAGATTGTTGGGGGGCAACAGGCTGACTCTGTATATTGCTTAGAGAGGGCTGTAAAACACTGTGAAGCGCTATACAAGTCTAAGTGCTACTGCTATTTCTCATGACAATCTGTCTGTAACGTGATCCTTCAGGTGTTCCAATGGTGCACACCTTTCACTGTAGCTGAGTCCATCTACCTTACTGCTAGTTATCCTCTTCTTGTTTTTCCTTCCACCTTTTCCAGCATGAGAACTTTCTCCATAATGGGGGTCCAAAGTAGGATAATTTGAGCCAGGTTGTTTGGGCTCAGGTGAGCATTTTGGATTGATTTGTATGATGAACCATTTGTTATTCTCAGGAGTCTTCTCCACCAACAAATACAATTCAGGTCATGTAGACTCAACACATATGGAGGAAATTAGTTTGGAAAAGGCAACCCAACTAAGGCTCCCCTTGGAATTCTTTTTCTTCTTACAAGCCACAACTGCCCTTTATTACTGCAACTTCAGCAGAACTGTAACTATGCTAAAAGCTTAGGAGCTTTGGTGTGATGGACTTTGCTAAGATTGGCCTTTATATTGTCTCTGGTGCTGTTGGTACTTTGGTATAAAAGTAGAGAATTGTTTTAATAATTGGCTTGGAGATCATATTCAAAGAGTGCACATTATTGGTTCTGCATCACATTGGAGATCAGCTCTGGGTCCTCTACTTCTCAATGTTTTCACTAAGAAGTTGTAAGAAGAAGAGACAGGAATGCCTATGAATTTGCTGATGATACAAATTAGAAGGGACAGCTAATACTCTTGAAGAAGAAATACAATTTTAAAATTATTTTGATGGCTTGAAAAAAATGGGCTGAAATGACAGGATAAAATTTAGCAGAGACAAGTGCAAAATTCTTCATTTAGAAAACAAAAATCAAATGCACAGGTGCAGGACGTATAAAAGATATTGGGATGCTAGTTGATTGTAAACTGAATTTCAGCCACCAATGTCACATGTCTTCCAAAGAAGATAAATGTAGTTTTAAGCTGCAGCAATAGAAGTATAATATCCAAATCCGATGAAGTAATGGTTCTGCTTTGCTTCAGTTTGGCTATACTCTCCTAAAATATTGTATTCAGTTTTGGTCACTGCATTTGAAGAAGGTTTCAGAGATACGACAGTACTCTCTAATTGCTTACGAATTCTTCCTTGCTGAATGACTTTCACACTCACGTGACAGTCTTCTTGGCATGTTGATGCAGTTAAGTTGAAATTTTCATCTGCTGAATTCCTGCTTGTCATGCAATTTTTATGATTCACAGGAACTCTGTTAGGGAAATATTGGCAGCTTGCAACAATATCTCCATGCCAAGTTGATAGAGAATCTTTAAATCTCATGGAACAGAACACAAAAAGCAGCAGTTTGTCAAATTGCATTGAGAGCTATCATATCTGAGCTACAAAAAACACCCCCCAACCTTGATAGCAATAAAAAAGATACCAAAATATCGCTTTGCTCCCATGTACGGATTTTCCAGATTTCCACAGCCCAGATATAATGAACCTAGTACAGGGAGTCCTTGACTTACAACCACAATTGCAACTGAAAAATCCATTGCTAAGCGATGCAATTGTTAAATTAGTCCACACCCATATTATGACCATTTTTGCCATGATTGTTAAGCGAATCCATGTTCTTCTATTTACTTTATCAGAAACTGCCTGAGAAAGTTGCAAGTGGCAATCACATGATCCTGGGATGCTGTAAATGCAAGCCAGTAGCCTAAGCATCTGAATTGTGATCAAATGACTGCGGGGACAGTGCAACAGTTATAAGTGCAAAAACAAGTCTGAAAGGCAGACAACAAGGATCAGCATCGTTGTAACTTAGAGCAGTGACTAAATCAATGGTCATAAGTCAAGAACAACCTTGCTTGTACAAGTCTCTTGACTGTGGTCTTTTGACTTTCTTTTTGTATAATAATAATAATAATAATAATGATGATGATGATGATGATGATAACAATAAAGTTGGAAGGGACCTTGGAGGTCATCGAGTTTAACCTCCTGCTCAGGCAGGAAACCCCATACCATTTCGGACAAATGGCTGTCCAGTCTCTTCTTAAAAACTTTCAGTGGGATGGCGGCTCGGGCTCCTGTGGGGAAGGGTCGGCGGCGGTGGATCCCGCTGCTGCTTCTGCTGGCGGGAGGAGTCGCGGCTGCCGGGAAGATGAAGGTGGTGGAGGAGCCCAACAGCTTCGGGTGAGGCAGCGGCGGCGGGCAGAGCCGCTCTCGGCCTGGTGGGCTCGGGCAGGGCGGCGGCGCTTGGTCCTGGCTCTGAAGGCCTGTCTTTCTGTCTCCCCTCCTTCTCCCCTCCCTTCTCGGAGAAGGCTGAACAACCCCTTCCTGCCTCCCTCCAACCGGCTTCAGCCCAAAGCGGCCCCCTCCCCGATCTCAGGGCCTGAACATCTTTTTAAGCTGGCGGGCAAATGCTTTGGTTACGTGGAATCTACGTATAAATACGAGTTCTGTCCATTTTATAATGTCACCCAACACGAGCAAACTTTCCGATGGAATGCCTACAACGGAATTCTTGGAATATGGCATGAATGGGAAATTGAAAACAACACTTTTGTTGGTATGTGGATGAGAGAAGGAGATTCTTGTGAAACAAAAAATAGAGAAACCAAGGTACTTCTTGTATGTGGAAAAAACAATAGATTGGCTCAAGTATCTGAACCAAGCACTTGCGTTTATTCTCTTACATTTGAAACCCCACTTGTTTGTCACCCACATTCTCTTTTAGTGTATCCAACCTTGCCTGAAGCTCTTCAGAGAAAGTGGGATGAAGTTGAGCAGTTGCTTTATGATGAATTAATCACAAAACAGGGATACAAGAAAACGTTGAGAGTGCTGTTTGAAGAAGGCTCTCTTTTAAAATTGACAAGAGACAAAAAGGAGAAGGACACTCAACTTCGATATTTGGAATTTGACTCTGTAGAAAAATGCAACAAGGAATATAAGCGACTTTCTAATGATCTGCAGAAATTGTCACATTTACTATCCCAGCATGGAATTGCATATGAAACCGTCCTATTTGGAAACAAAGATGATAATCGCATTATGCAAGCAGTCGGGATAAAAAAGTCAGATCTTAGTACTGTTTCAAATGCTGACAAGCACTTGAATGGAGATACTGAAACTCGGTACAATGCCTTGTGAGAAAATTGAATTGTCCACCTTTCCCAGCTTCGAGAGCCTTACAGCAAAAGATGTTATGGGATGACTTCAGCTGCCAGACTCCATTCCTTTCTGGATAATTGCAACTGGAGCCCCATTTAGGCATCACAAACATGGAACAACAAGCACAGTATTGACAATCTTACATGTTCAACACTCACGCTGGTGCTGCAGTGGCACTTGTTTTCTCAGTGGGAGTTGGGAGAGTATCTTGTCTTGGATCTTTGAATAAAGATACAGAGTTATAACCAAAAAAAAAAAACCTTTCAGTGTTGGAGCATTCACCACTTCTGGAGGCAGGTTGTTCCATTGGTTAATTGTTCTAACTGTCAGGAACTTTCTCTTTAGTTCTAGGTTGCTTCTCTCCTTGATTAGTTTCCATCCGTTGCTTCTCGTCCTGCCTTCAGGCGCCTTGGAGAATAGCTTGACTCCCTCTTCTTTGTGGCAGCCCCTGAGATATTGGAACACTGCTTATCATGTCCCCCCTCGTCCTTCTCTTCGTTAAACTAGACATACCCAATTCCAGCAACCGTTCCTCATATGTTTTAGCCTCCAGTCCCCTAATCATCTTTGTTGCTGTTCTCTGTACTCTTTCTAGAGTCTCAGCATCTTTTTTACATCGTGGTGACCAAAACTGGATGCAGTATTCCAAGTGTGGCCTTACCAAAGCATTGTAAAGTGGTATTAATACTTCACGTGATCTTGATTCTATCCCTCTGTTAATGCAGCCCAGCACTGTGTTGGCCTTTTTGGCAGCTGCAGCACACTGCTGGCTCATATTTAAGTGATTGTCTACTAGGACTCCGAGATCCCTCTCACAGTTACTACTATTGAGCAAGGTACCCCCTATGCTATACCTAAGGTTTTCCCCATTACCTGTTGGATTTTTGCTGCAGAGTAAGCAGGCATAGATTAAATGTCTACATGCTGATCCTAAACTAAGATTCCAGGTGAACTGCTAATATCAGCAGAGCACTTTGATGAAGTTCACAGCAGGAGGCAGCACTCAATGAAAACCATGACTGATCTTGAAGACATCTAATTAGAGGTGGATCTTGATAGCGGAGGTGCCAGAAGGATCCAATCCTTTAATCAAAGAGACAAAAACACCATTGCAATATATGCTCCAGCCTTTCATACATGCATGTGATGTCACAACTTTTTAGAGATAAAATATAGCACTTAAACTTGTTTCATACTTAGCACTCTTTGATTTAAAATCTACTTAATCATTATCTAACAAATCCCAAACCCAGCAATGATAATGCATAGTAAGGAAATTGTAGCAGAGGCCAGGAGCTTATGCTTGATAGCTCTTCTGCATTCTTAAGTAGTTTAATTGGCAATGTAATTTCCTGTAGACTCCCAGTGCTCTTTTGAGAACAAAGCTGAATTACAATTACAGGTCTTCTTGGCTGAAAAAAAGGAGCAGCAGGCAAGAGCCCACTGAAGCATAGTCATTTTTTTTTTTTTTGCAAAAGTGGTATAATCAGGGAGCAGCAGTAACTTAATGTAAGCATATGGAACTATTCATAGGTATGGCCTATAAACTGAAGGTAGCATGCGTCATTACCTGTTCGTAGCAGAAAAAGCAGCCTATTGGCTGCAAAGGCAAATTGCTTACAATTTGTTAAAACATTTTTTTCTGATAGAGTTGCCTTTGTTTTCTTTGGAAATTCAACTGCTATATCAAATGCCATTCTTCTATCATGTCTGGCCACTTGCTAGTCTATTTTGTGGAAGCCTTGGATAGACAAACTTTATTCTGAAAAATGCTTTCCAAGAACTGCTGCATGTGATAGAGTTGATATTGATTTAGAGTAGAGACCTAAGCATCTGTTCCAGGGATTACTGTATAAAGACAGCCCATGCTTACAGGAAACCTTAGCTGCTCAGAGAGCGAACCAATGAAGCAATGGAAAGTTATGTCCTCCAAGGTCTGCCCAGAGAAAGTCGTTACTATTTCTCTCCCCTGTCCTCATATAAGTAGAAGGGCTAAAGAAACAGGAGACTCCATCAATCAGAGGAATCAGTAACTGCTATTTGAGGAGTAAACCTGGGCCAGCATCACCTGCCAAAACAGAAGATGGAATGAAATATTTAGTTGGCTTCATGTCCATCTCGTTGCAGCCCAGAAGACAAGCAGCTTAAGACTGCTGTGTCAAGCTGCCCATAGACATATCTGGATCAACAACTGGAAAGAAAAGATGGGGGGAAAAACCAATCCAGTTAGCAAGGAAGTTTCCAGCATAGACTGCAGAACAAACCATGAATTACTATGGTTAAACGTGCATATTAAAATTAGGAATGCTAAGATGTCATCTGGAGAGAATGTAGCCAGACTGTAAAATCACTGTAGGAAACAGGTGTAATATACTTTATAAGTGGAAGTAAACTAAGGAGCTGTGGGAAGAGATAAGAAACATTGTGAAAAGTGAACAATTCCCAAAATAAAAAGATTCAAGTGGCTTTCAAAGGAACTTTTGTTGTAATCAGAGGAAAACAGAATGAAAGCTTTGCACTTTCAGGACAGATATTCAAGTAGGGAATGCAGATTTTTCAATGTCAAGCCACAATATCAAAGGATCACAATAGAAATGTCAACAAAAATCTTGTTATAAAAAGTAGGGTAATTATAGGAAAAACTTCAACTGTGGCTAGAATATTCAAGAGCAGTCATACTGTTGGTGAAATCTGAGAGAAACAAAGTGAGGACAAAGAAAGATCAAAAGACAATGCTGGAAGTTCACAAACAAATTTACAAAAAGTCAAAAATATTAATATAGAGAGAGTATATTCAGAAGTAGATTCCATTAGAAAATGAGATATATCAAATAAAACAGCACAGCATATAGATGAAATACGTGCTGAACTGTTGAAAGCTACAAGAACAGAGATAAAGCGTTAGTGGTTCTATGTCAACAAACACAGAACAGAATTGTGTTGCTTAAAAATTGGAGATTGGTATATAAACCTAACTAATCTCCAAATATTCTGGACAGATATGAGATTAGAAGCATAAGCTTTGGTGGGTGCCTTTGAGGTACTCAAAGAGTTTCTGTTCTGATACTATAAGATACCTTGGAGTATATTATAAATTGCATAAGTAAGAAAAATCACCACAACTTGAACATGTTTGAAATAGAATTCCTTACAAATTGAAGCCTTTTAGAGCCATGGTGGCGCAGTGGTTAGAATGTAGTATTGCAGGCTAATTCTGCCGATTGCCAGCAGTTCGATTCTGAATGGCTCAAAATTGACTTCCATCCTTCCAAGGTCGGTAAAATGAGGACCCAGATCATTGGGGGGCAACAGGCTGAGTCTTTAAGCCGCTTAGAGAGGGCTGTAAAGCACTGTGAAGCAGTGTGCAAGTCTAAATGCTATTGTTATTTTCTTGTTATTCCATAGTGAATAACTAATTTTGCAGGCACTTCTCTTTAACATACATGGGCAACTGGCTCTGCCTGAGTGTGAAACAGATGGTACCCATGGAGGGAAAACTGGTATGATGGCTTACAGTTAAGCAACAGTTTCCCAGGAAGGAAGGAGCACATTCCAGAAAGGTGGGAGGGGGAAGAGACAAGAAGAAGCATAGCCTGGAGCCCAATAGGAGACAGAGGGAGAGGTAAGAGGATTCGGGTGAGAGTAGTAAGAGTTTAGTCTGGTAAGATTCTGTCTGTTGTGTGTAAGCAAATAAAGAACTGAACCTTGGCTGAATTGTTCTATGTTGCTTTGGGGTTTGGCTCAACACTGGGTCTTGATTAAAATACTGTTTAGTGATTATAGTAGAGAAGAAAGTATCAGGAAGTAATAGAACCATCTTTTGAGATTTTTTCCCAGCTTGATGAAACATACTTTCTGCATTTTGTGACTATAAACTGATTCGATAAAAATGAGCATTTTTATAGCCAAATTGATTTTTGGGAAGAAGTATGATTTGGAGAATAATGATTTAACAGTTCAGTCCAGGATTTCTATGTTGGAGGAAGAATGTTAATACCACCTGAATTTCAAACTTTATTTCCTGAGGGTATGTTAGGCAGCTTCTTTTTGATAAACATAAATGTGATTATCTAAAACCTTATCCATGTTTGATAATACAACAGCTGTCTGCTTGCATCTTAGTTCTGTTTTTCACTTACTAAACAGATTCTTTGGTGCAATCTGAAACTACTTTCATGCCTGGCAGAATCTTATTTGAATGTCTGCATCAACTCTCTTTTTTTTTAAAGGTTGCAACTAAATGCCAGCTTCAGAACTAGAATTTTTTACTTTGGTCTTGAAAATTTGAAAAACTGTATAGCATTTTGGGGCCTTCCGTTAGCCTTATGGGTGAAATGTGGATTTTTTGAACTTTTGCAATAGTAATTTGTTGGCAAGATCTGAAAGAGAGCTATCTCTCCTCACGTTCACAAGAAAATCCAGAGCTAAAACTGGCATTTCTTGCAATACATTCCAATGCCTTCTAATACTAATTTAACATTCTGAAAAGATACCTTTTAGTTTACAGTTAGTTTACTGTAAGAAAATCCAAAAACCTGAAGCTTTACAAGAACGAGGCTCAGATCCAGTGGTGGGATTCAAATATGTGAACAACCGGTTCTCTGTGTGGATGTCACTTCCGGAAGTCCATTCTGGGTCTGGGCAACAAAAAATTAGCTACCAGTTCTGCCAAACTGGTGGGAACTGGCTGAATCCCACCATTGCTTAAATCCAGATATAGGAGAATAAAATGAAGCTGAAAGTAGTGCAGTCATACAAGCAGTTTCAAAAGAACTCATTGTCGGTTTTGTTCAACAATGCATTCAGCATTCTGTAAAACCTAACAATTCAGTTCTTTTTTCTTTAACAAACATTTTACCCTAGGAAGAGAAAACCCATTTCCTTTGGAAAAGGCTAGTTTGTTATGTGTATCAGTATTACACTAAATACTACAAGGCTCACATCCTCCCACATAATCCTTCTTGTGCAGAAGCAACACCTTGACAATCCTCCTCTAGGTATTATTTCAGCTAGAGAAGGTATGACTCAGTTGTTCGCCGAATTTCTTGATAAATTCAAGAATTCAGACAAGTTTCGGAGTAAAAGAATAAAGTTTCTTTATTAACAAAAGAAACGACGGTTTGCAAAGCGTGGTGGCACTCAACCATGCACAGACAAAGAGCTGCAAGGAAGAGCCACACCCCCTACTAAAACAAAGCAACAGTTATACTCTCCTTAACTCCTCCTAGTCCTACGTCAGCTTGTCTGATGTGGCAGGTTACAAACCTATCAAACTACACAATTCACCCTAACTTTACCTTATATGGACATTTGCTCCTCCCCCGAAGGCGGTCTCTACATAAGCCTCAAGTTACACATGCGCACTGTCCACCAACGGAAAATTTTAAATTTTTCTCAACTTCCTCCTCCAATCCCCCATTTCTTATTTGGCAATTTGTTTAATATTTTCCTTTATTTCAGTTAATCTTTGCTTTTCATTTTTAGTACTTTCCATAGGATGCAATGAATCCATACTTTCCAGCAACTGGATCTGGTCTCCAATCTCCTTCATGACCATCACAGATTTCACAGATTGCTGGGTTTGTAGAATTCCTGAAATAGAACTTTGCACTATGTTCCGTATTAATGGAATGAGGCAAGGTAACATCATTAGTCCAACAAATATTATACACCCCATAAACAGGGCTTGTTTCTAATTTGCAAAGATTCCTCCCAAAAATCCCCCTTGATCTAATATTCCAGTCCATTCTTGAGGGGGCACATAAGCTAATTTAATCATTCGGTCAGTGATTTCTTCTATGACCTTCCCATTGTCATCAATTTGTAAACAACAATTTGCTAAATTAAATTTCCCACATACTCCACCTTCAGAAGCTAACAAATAATCTAGAGCTAATCTATTTTGGTAAACTGCGTTCCTCAACTGGGTATGTTGTTGAGCAACTAATTTTAAAGCTACAGCATTCTCTCTAGTTACTGAAGGTCTTTTTTTTTCTGAAATACCCAAACTTTTAAATTATTTCCAAAAGATGAGTTCATATTTTCAGTGTCAAGACATTTCCATTTGATTTTAAATTTCTTATGCGGTCATGATTTTTTTTTTTTTACTTTGTTGGTATGTTTGCAGTTTTTTTTAAAAAAACTGAGAATTCATATTGAGAGTCTTTTCAATAGTGAAGAGTAGGTTAACATAATTAAGAGAGTATAAAGAAACAAAGAAAAAAACCCCACTCTTCCTCAGTAGCATTAAAAAAAGGAGTGAACCACTACATTTTTCCCTTAGCAGTAGAATGGATAAGGTTTTCTCCAATTTCAGAGCATGAAGGAGAGTTTTTTTTAAAAAAAAACAACCAGTAAACACTTCTGGGAAAATATTGTGAGTTCCTGGGCAAAGAATGTATTTTTGATGGATCAGTTTACACTGACACATAACACAAAATGCAGGAAGGTTGAAATGTAACTGCAAAGCCACTTTCCTTCAATCAAATTAAACACCTGATACAAAAGCAGCATTTCGGTCTTTTGCTCATGAACACATGTGGGGTGGGAAAGACCCAAGAGCCTTGTGTGGAATTTGTTTGAGTGTTCACACAAAGGGCCTCCTGACCTGAAATAGGATTCTCATGTTTCCTTTCTCTGTACAGGACACTGACTTTTGGCTCCCACTCTTCAAAGCTCCTCCAAGGCAATTGATAGGCTGGGAGCAAAGCATCTGATAGTCAAGTCATTGCAGTTCTCACTTAACATCTACAGCTGAGACTCCATCGCTAAGTGCAAGAATTGCTAAACAAAACATCACATGGTTACAATTGTTACACCAGGATGTTACATCATTGTAACATCATACAGTTGTTTAAGGAGGTGGTCAACATGCAAGGGCTACCTTCAATTGAAACAGACTGCCCAAGTAATTATATTTACCCTATTCAGGAGTTTGCTACTGGGCAATAAGAAGACTTTTAAGAGGTACTAAAGGCAGGGAACATTTTAAACATTTAAACAAAGCAATGCAATTGGAGCAAAGCAGTCAGTTGGTTAAACAGCTGGAAAACTGGAGCTTTTTCACAATGCAAAGTGGAGGTACAAAAGAATATTTCAGCCATTTGGTAGATTATGTTATTTCACTGTTAAGTCTCTGCAATGAGATTGCACACAAAGAAGAAAAGTTAAATTGCCAAATCTTGGGGTTTGTCAGATACTTTTATTTATTTATTCGGATTTGTATGCCGCTCCTCTCCGAAGACTCGGAGCTTTTCATCCTGCTTTTGCTTTTTTGCCTGCAAAATGGATGAGTTTATATACGCATATTCATTCTGCACAGGTCTTGTAGTAGTAGTAGTAGTAGTAGTAGTAGTAGTAGTAGTAGTAGTAGTAGTAGTAGTAGTAATAATAATATTGGAAGGAAACTTGAAGGTCATCTAATCCAACCCCCTGCTCAGGCAGGAGACACTATACCATTTCGGACAAATGGCTGTCCAGTCTCTTCTTCTCTTCATCTTTGATAAAAGCACATTGAGAGTCATTTTCAACTTTTGAGGTCTGGCACCTCCCTTCTGCCCAAAGCCTTTTTGCTCCTATACGCTTTTTCAGGCATTAGAGGCTTTAAGATAACTCTTCAAGAAAACTTTTCTCTTAACAAACTGTTCCACAAAAGGCCCATGGATATTAATATTTATAAGGGAGGTTATTTCATATTTGATTTATATTATCATTTCATGGGATGAAAATCTTATAGCTTCATTATATTTAGTAAACATATATACATATATATATATATATATATATATATATATATATATATATATATATATATATATATATATATATATATATATATATATATATATATATATATATATATATATATATATATATATATATATATATATATATATATATATATATATATATATATATATATATATATATATATATATATATATATATATATATATATATATACAGTATTTTCTCCAAGGAACTCAAGGCAAAATACAGATAGCATATTTTTCTGCCACCCTCTCAGTGTGATTCTCCCAGCATTCCTATGAGCAGTAAAACACAGCGAGCTGCATAATTCCCTGAATTTTAAGCCTACATCCATTTTTGATATAGCCAAGATAATAGAAATAAAAAAACTTCCATCGTGACTGTTTTTAGTAATTGCATTGAAGATTATAATTTCAACAGCGCAAGCTAACACAAATGAAAACAAAGAACAGTAGAAGTAGAGTCAGAAGTCCATAAGAAAGGAAGCAAGTGGGTGGAAAAAAAAGAAAGGAATGTAGTAAAGAAAAAGGAAAGAAACGTACAGGTAGTCCTTGGCTTATGACCACAACTGAGCCCAAAATTTCTCTTTGCTAAGCAAAATAGTTGTTAAGTGATTTTTGCTCAATTTTACAACCTTTCTTGCCACAGTTATGAAGTGAATCATGGCACTTATTTAGTTAGTGACATGGTTGTTAAGTGAATTTGGTTTCCCCATTGACTTTGCTTGTCAGAAGGTTGCAAAAGGTGATCACGTGACCCCGGGATTCTGCAACCACCATAAATATGAACCAGTTGTCAAGCACCCGAATGTAAATCACATGACCATGGGGAGAATGCTGCAATGGTCATTAAGTGTGAAAAATGGTCATAAGTCACTTTTTTCAGAGGGTTGTAACTTTGAACGGTCACTAAATGAACTACTGTAAGTCGAGGACTACCCGTACTAACAAAACCACCCATTTAGCAACCCACTGTGTTCCTAGTATTCTACAGTTACAATAAAAATGGATAGTCAACAGCCTGGTTCGTGTGTCAGCCTAAATAAGAAAACTTAAAGCATTAACTGGATCAGACACACAATAAGTCAAATTAAAACAAAAACAAAAACAAAACCAACACACATTGGTTTGTGTTTGCTTAGATTAGAATGTGAACTCAAGTACAGTCGTTTATATATTCAATGAACTATTGAATAGCCCAGTCTGACATCGTCCCAAAGCCTTCCAAATCTGGCTCATAGTCTGTAACTTTGGATGTAACACTGCAACTGTTATAAATATGAGCCAGTTGCCAAGTATCCAAATTTTGATCACCTGACTACGTGTATGCTGCATCAGTCGTAAGTGTGAAAAGTCATAACTCACTTTTTTCAATGCCATTGTAACTGTAGTAAGTCAAGGACTACATATATAAAGAAGTGACGTCCAACTTTCATCACAAGCATAAAGTTAGTAACTTTTCACCTCCTCTTAAATTACAACCAACGATCTCTTCATCCCATGATCCATCTTTTGTCTTTAAACAAATCCATAAAGCATAGTCATTTTGCTGGTGTCAGCAAAAGTCCCTTAAGGGTTGCCAGAAATAACTCTATATCTATTTTAATCTTGAACAAATAAACCAGCTTTATATTCCTTCCTTTTACTTCTAACAATCTTAATTTATAATCCAATAACATAATATTGTAGACCAGGAGTGTCAAACTCGTCACAGCACGTGATGTGTCGTGACGTATCGTGACTTTTTTCCCCTTGCCGGAGCTGAGGTGGGTGCGGCTTCTGTGTGATATATCCAGACCGCGGGCCGGCAATTTGACACCACTGTTGTAGACCTTGAGGGTTTTTTATTTCTTTTGTTACTCCTTCTAACAAGGTTCATCCAAGTTTTAAGACACCTCTTTTATAAATGCAATTTAAAAGAATTATCCAGGTCATTTTCTTGGTTTATTATTTGTAGTTTTCATTTGATTTTTAAAGCATCAACCTATTTGTTTTGTATCTCCAATGAAATATCTTTTTCTATGCCATTCTTGTAGCCTGTCGTTTGTAGATCCACTTCAGTGCCAACTCAATCTCTGTCTTGTCAGATAAATCTTGGTTTTCGTCTGTCATTTCTTGCATTTTTTGGACACAGACTATCCATAGAAGTTAACATATTGGCATTTTTATTAACTTCTATTTCCATTTTTCACAAATGTCCTTCAGTATTTCCAATTTTTTGCAACATTCTGTAGCTGTTAACCAGGTTCATGCATTCTTTTCCTTAAATTAAAATCTTTAGTTCTGTCTAGTATCCAATTTTTAAAATTACCTCCTTTATGTCATAGAATAAATTCAAATCAAGTCAACTTTCCCACAGAAAGGATTTTGTATAATTAATTCCAAAACATTATTTCAGACTTATCCTTTAATCTGTTTATAACTTTCTAAAATGAAAGTCTTAATTAGTTTTTTTTTTGCTGTTTATTTCATTTTTTTTAAAGTTCCTAAGCTTCTAGTTAAATGTTTATTTATTTTATTAAGGATGAAGGCATATGGTGTTTTCAGACTTGTTGATCCAAAGGTTTCTAACAGTGGTAAAGTATTTAATAAGCAATTTCCAAATGCAATTAGAAAAGGAAGTATGCAAATATAGTGTTCTTTTAAAGGTACCAATTGCAGTTTGAGCAAGGTTGCTATTCTTTCATCTACCAAGGCTCAAAACCTACTGGAGACCATTGTCTTGAGGTATCCTCTTGAGAGCAACTGTCTGGAACACTTATGGGCAATCTTCCATCCTCTCTTTGATATCACAGGTTTAAAGAACCAATCTACTCAATGGTTCTTTATTCTTTGCCATGGTATCTAGCTCTGCTTTTCACAGAGCCATCTTCAGTCCACCATTTCTTCCTCTGGAAGCCTGTCATTATTGTTCTCAAATATTTTTCTTGGTGCACAGCCCATTCAGCTCCTTGGTAACCATTTCAGCTGAAGGCGATGAAACAAGTCAAGAGATGATGAGAACACAGGTGGAGCAAAATAATAATAATAATAATAATAATAATAATAATAATAATAATAATAATAATAATAATAATAATAATAATAATAATCTTCCAATCCTCTCAAACTTAATCAAACACTACTAAGAATTGGTTGCTGAGGCTACATGGCATCCTTCCCACAGTCACAGGGCAGAAGGGTCCTTGACAGAAATATGCAAGAATGATACATAAGCAAAAGGATGACCCCCAAGGGTACTTTTTCAAAAGTACCACTGGACTTGGTTATTCCTTGAAGACGTTTCGCTTCTCATCCAAGCTTCCTCAGTTCTGACTGAACATAAACAAAAGGATCTGAAACATTCTTTAAGACTTGGAAAACAAGATAATATACAGAAGCCTCCCTGATTTTCTTGAGTAGAAGAAGGGGGGGGAGGAGGAGGAGATAAAGCACAATCAGGCATACAAGGTTCTATTCATATAGCCAATCTCAATAAAATATAATTTAAGCCTTCCTGTAGAATTGATTTTCTGGTGGGGCTGATGTATTCTGAGCAGTTTGGGAATTTTAGGGATATGGCTCAACTACACATTCTATAAAACCCTCCACGGCTCACTATGACATGTTGGCTAGACAGGTTGAGGACAAAATTGATCCTAACTTGGTCTTTACAATTTCAGCACTTCAATATATAGATGAGTCTAGGACCCCATTTGGTCAGAATTTTTTGGACGCATTTCACTTTTTAAAGCCTAATGATACAGACAAGGCAGGGAGCTTTCATTAATGTATAAGTTTGCCTACCACTAGTGACCAAACAGCAAAGCACAACCACACAAAAGCTAAGAAATCAAACATTAAGCTTTTAAAAACCAAAATCTAATTACCAAATTATTAATTACCATGTCTCCCTTGTAAATTAGTACTGAATAGAATTGGTTGTTTTTTTTTTAAAATTCTTTTATTTAAACAATCAACATTGAACATAAAAACATATTATGCAGCAATCATCATGGCACCTGATATACAATACTAAGTATTAGTCATTGAAAACGTCTGAATTAGTAAGACTTTTTCCACTCCTCGCGTCTAGCCTCAACTATACTCCTGTTACACTTTGTTTGATTGGTGTTTCTCTTATCTGGTTCAGTATTACTGTGATCAACATTAAACCAAAGATCCTATTGCTAAACAATCATCCTAGAACATAGCATACAACATTAGGTATTAATCTTTGTAAACATCTGTTTTAGTAAACGTTCTTCCCTCCTCCCTTCCATCTTCAAGTATACTCCGAATACATTTTGTTTGGTTGGTGTTTCTCTTATATATGGTCTATCTACTGTATCTAGTCTATTGCATATTGTTCGTTTGCGCTTCTGAATTGACTTCATCCCATTACTAGTGCAATCTTTTATAGTCCCTAACCAGAGATCCTGAGGTAGAAGTTTCTTATCCTGAGGTAGAGATTCAGTCCGCTTTAACAGTATTAAAGCAAACAACATTAGTCATAAGGTTATGTTAAGAGGCATTAGTTATAGAACATATACATTCAACATTGGGTGTTAGTTTTTGTAAACATTTTATTTGTTAACCCTTCTTCCCTCCTCCCATCGAGCCTTAGCTAAACGCCAGCTGCATTCTGTTTGATTGGTGTCTCTCTTGGATATAGTCTATCCACTGTTTCCAGTCCATCAAAAATTGTTCATTGGAGCGATTTTTCAAGTATGCTGATATTTTCGCCATTTCCGCCAAATTTGTTACTTTCACAGTCCATTCTTCAATAGGCGGTATTTCCGGATTCTTCCAGTATTGTCCCACCAACAATCTTGCTGCTGTAATTAAGTTCAAAAATAAATTTGTCTCTGAGGTAGTGAAGTCCTTTGTGATCCCTAACAGAAAAGCCTGAGGTAGGAATTCTATACGCTTTTTGAAAATGGTTTGGAGTGTCCACCATATCTTCCTCCAGAATGCTTTGATTTTTCTGCATGTCCACCATATGTGAAAGTAGGTAGCCTCCCCGTCCCCGCACCTCCAGCATTTGGGCTGGGAGTCCGGGTAGATGAGTGATATTTTTTTCGGGTCTAGGTGCCATCTATAGAACATCTTGTAGAAGTTTTCCCTTAAGTGTTGCGATTTCGTGAATTCTACATTCCTCACCCAGATTTTCTCCCACGCGTCTATGGTGATAGGGTGTCCGAAGTCTTGTGCCCACTTTATCATACAGTTCTTGACTAGCTCGGTTTCAGAGTCCATTTCTATCAGAATGCTGTACACTCGTTTGATGTGCATAATCCCCTGTTCTCTAATCTGTTTAATTAGATTCTCGTCGGTCTGGGAGAAGCCCTTCTTCTTGTCTTTACGCCACCTTGATTGTAGTTGTATATATGATAGCCAGGTACTTCCTATTCCTCTGTTTGCTAGCGTTGCTTGAGATTTCAAGAGGAACCCGTTTTCTTCTCCCAGTACAAGTTCACTGTAGGGCACCACTTCTTGCCCTTGGGATGTGTTCATATCCCCTGTTGCGTGTCCAGGGATCGTCCAGATGGGAATCTTGTCGTGTAGGAGGTGCTTATATTTCTTCCAGACCCATAACAATGAGATTCGTAGTGGGTTTTCCTTGAAGTTCCTATCTGCCTTTTTGTCGTATACTAGGTATGCGTGCCAGCCGAATCGTAGACCATGCCCCTCAACATTCAGAATTCTATCATTTGTCATGTTGATCCAGTCACTAACCGCCACCAACGTTGCTGCATAGTAGTATAGCTTTAGATTAGGCATTTTGAGTCCCCCTCTCTTCCTTGCGTCTTGGATGATTTTTAGTTTCACCCTCGGTCTCTTGTCGTCCCAAATAAATCTGTTGATGCCCTTCTGCCAGTTGTCCAAGTCCGCATCCTTCTTGAGTATGGGTAGCATTTGAAAGAGAAATAAAAATCTGGGTAATACATTCATCTTTACTGTCGCTATCCTGCCGAGCAGGGACAGACGTAGTGATTTCCACCTTTCCAGGTCTGCTTGTATCTTATTCCACAGGACCTCGTAGTTATTCTTGTATAATTTCGCATTTGTTGATTCTATCTCCACTCCTAAGTATTTGACTTTCTTGACTATTTCACAACCCGTTATTCTTTCCAAGTTCCGTCTTGCTTTGTTGTCTAGGTTTTTGACTAGCATCTTTGTTTTTGGTATATTTACTTTGAAGCCTGACACCCTACCATAGTCCTCCATTATCTCCATCAATTTCCTTGCTGACTGTGCTGGTTGCGACATTGTCACCAGCAGGTCATCCGCAAAGGCACATAGTTTGTAGTCTTGCTGTTTAATCTGTATGCCCTGTACATCCTCTGCCGCTCTTATTCTGTTCAGTAAAATTTCCAGTGTTAGGACAAATAGTAGGGGGGACAGCGGGCAGCCCTGTCTCGTGCCTCTCTCTATATTAAATGAGTCCGTTAAGTCTCCATTAACAATGATCTGACCTGTTTGTTTCTGGTAAATTGCCGTTATGGAGTTGAGAAACTGTACTCCCATTTTCATCTTCCGGACCAAGTTCGTCAGGAACGGCCAGTGCAGTCTGTCGAAAGCTTTTTCTGCATCCACAAACATAAGAGCGGCGGGTATCTGGTTGTGCTTTTGCAGGTATTCTATTATGTTCAGCAGCTGTCTCACGTTGGTTTTCATCTGGCGTCCTTGTATAAATCCCCTTTGGTCCGGGTGTATTGTTTTTTGTAGTACAGTCATTAGTCTATTGGCCAAAATTTTTGTGAAGATTTTGTAGTCTGTGTTTAGTAGTGAGATGGGCCTGTAGTTTGCGGGCTGTGTGTTGTCTTTCCCCTCCTTTGGGATTAATGAGATGTAGGCTGTTTTCCAGGATGGTGGGACCTGGCCTCCTTCTTGAATGTTGGCAAATAGTTTTCTGAGGGGTTCTAGCATCTCCTCTTGGAGGTGTTTGTAGTAGGTCGCTGTTATCCCATCCGTCCCGGGCGATTTTCCTGCTTTCAGTTGTGTGATCGCTGAGTGTATTTCCTCTTTTGTGATTAAGGCATTCAGGGCTTCTCTTTGTGTGTTGGTAATCGCCTGTATCTTTTCGTTTTGTAGGAACTCATCTATCTCTTTGTCTTGTATCTTATCCTCGGCATATAGTTTTGAGTAGAACTCCGTGAAGGCTTTCTTGATGGTTTTTTGTCGGAATTCTTCCTTGCCTTTGTATTCTATCTTATCAATTATGCGGGATTTCTGTTTCTTTCTTATAATGTAGGCTAGCCAGCGGCCCGGTTTGTTGGCCTTGCAGAATGTCTTATGTTTTGCATATTGTATATTCCTTGCAACTTGGTCAGCCATCAACATGTCAAATTGCTTTCTTAAGATCTTGAGTCCTTCTTTGGTGACTTTGTCCTCTGGCCTTTTTATTAGTAGCCGCTCCCTTTTACTTATCTCATTTTCTAACTCTTTTCTTTTTTGTTCTTGTTTGCGACGGTGCCTGCTATTCATGGCTATGAGGATCCCGCGCATGTACACCTTGCTGGCTTCCCAGGTCATTTCTATCGGTGTTTCGTTGTCCATATTTATGTCGAAGAATTCCTTCATAGCTTTTTTGCATTCCGCCACCTTGTCTTCGTGTCTAAACAAGCTTTCATTGATTCTCCAGGACCTCCTCTGTTTCGGGCCATGTCTTAATTCCATCCTCACAGGGTTGTGATCTGTCAGTGTCTTGGGTAGGATTTTCACCGCGTTTAGACAAGTTAGCAAGTCACTAGAAGTTAATATAAAGTCAATTCTGGAGAAGGATTGATGTCTGCCAGAGAAGAAGGTGAATTCTTGTTCTTTGCCGTGCCTTTTCCTCCATACGTCTGTCAGTTCGAGGTCCTCCTTCATGTCGAAGAAGGATTTAGGCAACTTGGAGTGTTTTTGCGGGTTCGGTGCAGTTCTTTTTTTGTCTAGAGCAGTCTCTATGACCCCGTTCCAGTCGCCCATGATGATGTAAGATCTGTAGTTAAGTTGTGTTATTTTCTTGTGTAGCTTTTTGTAGAATTTGCCTTGTTGCTGATTTGGTGCATATACGCCCATTACTAGAATCTTCTTGTCTTCTTGTGTTATTTCAATTGCCAGGTATCTACCTTGGGGGTCGGACTCTATTAGCTTAGCCATTACATGTTTCTTTACGTATATAACAATCCCATTCTTTTTTCTTGGCGCCGCTGCCACAAAGTGCGCGCCTAGTTTGTAGTTGATCAGATATTTCTGGTCTGCTGCTCTGATGTGTGTTTCTTGTAGGCAGATTATATCGCTTTTACCTTGGTTCAGGTAGTGGAGAATTTTTCTTCTTTTCTGGGGGGAGTTCAGTCCGTTCACATTCCAAGTCAAGTAATTAGTTGCCATCATCTGTTGCAGGATACTCTTGCGAGACCATTTATGTTATTTCTCCTGTTGTCTTCTTTGGTCCCATTCCCACGATATCCGGATTGTTGCTCATATTGGTTTGTGAGGTCTTGCCTTGCTGGTCTGTGTGTTTGGTAGTGAAGCCTGGTAGCCTATCCTCTGTAGACTGTCCTGCCTCCTTGTTTTTGTTGCTCTCTGCTCTCTGCGCCCTCGCCCCTCGAGGTAGTCCATTCATTTCCTCTGCCACTGCCCCGATCTGTGCTTCTGCGCAGCTTGCTCGTTGGCCTCGATCCCTCCCGCTTTCCAGTGGTCTATCTGCATCTTCTCTCGCGGTGGGTTGAGGGCCTCCCGACTTCAGTTCCTTTTCGAGGAAGTCTTTGGCTTTCTGGACCGAGGTCAAGTAATGTCTCTTGTTTTTATAGGAAAGTGACACTCCTGTTGGGGTTTCCCACCGGTATTGCAGTGCACGCGATCTCAGTTCTGTGATCAGGAATTTGTAGTCCTTTCTGTCTCTCAGCATCGCCTGGGGGATCTCTTTCAGAACCTTCACCTCCTGCTCCTCTATGTAGAATGCCTTGTTATAGGAAGTGGCAGAGATGTGGTTCCGGAGCCTCTGTGTTGTGAAGTGGATGACCACATCCCTTGGTTGGTGCTTGTTCACTTCCCTCCAGGCGCCCACTCTGTAGATTTTTTCGACATGCCACTCAATCTCATTGGCGCTCGTGCCCAGGAATGTTGCCAGGGCCTCTACAAAGGTCCTGAGCAGTCTTCCCTGGGTTTCGTATGTTGTCTCTTTCCACCCTCTGAACCTGATTGCAAATGCCGAATTGGTTGTTTTTTATAAATGAATCCACTAATGAGGGAAATGACATTTTCTTCATATATCTGGCTCTGTTAAGTAAAAGCATTATTAGTTGAGGACCCCCAGCACTCATCCCAAGAATGTATACGAAGCTGATTAGGTTGACCCTTTGGAGCTGGGGCATAGCCAATCTTATACTAGGATATTACTGTACTCCACACAAGACTCCTCGATGTTAGGAAATTATATTTAATCGATAAAAAACATTCTCCAATGTAAGAAAGACCCAGTAAAGGTAAAATGCTTGACTAGAGGAAAAGGTCTTCTGAATCAATCATCTCTGTAGTAATAGAAGAATAAACTTTGATCTTTCTGGAAACTGTTATCAAGAATATCCTGTTTTATGTCTGAAATTCTTGCTGGAGCAGAAGCTGAGCTGAAAGGCTGCAATAACTTAAGTGAAAATTAGTATCTTTCTTCCAGGAAGGAGCAAAACTATGAGCAATTAAGGGGGTCAGTCTTATGAAGTGTATAATTTTAGACAATATCTTAGCCACCATATTCTAATGTGAATCTGGAGAAGAATCTCCACAAATAAGAGATAACATCAGGATCACCTTTATACAAGTATATTTGGGGTGAAGCCCTTCACGAGCTCTTAGATATTTATCATATGCACAGCTGTATATTGTAAAGCAAAAGCCTTGAAAATGTGACTGTGGCAGCCACAGAATTATTTTCTTTGCAGCTAGCAAATTGAATTATTGCTTTAGAGATCTTTTGTGCTCAGCAATGCCTTTTGTTTTTCCATGCTGTAGATGAGAAGAAGGTTATTCAAAAGAATTTAAACCCTTTGACTTGTTCAATATAGATAAATTGGAGTCTATGTCAGCGTAGAGTGATTCAATCTTCACCTTAATATAGAAAAAAAAACTGTATATAGAGAAAGGGTGTTTGGAGGAGAAGCATAAAACACAAAATAAATATCTTGCTGAACTTTGACAATATTCTATATCCAGTGCTGGTCAGATATTAATATAATTAACAACTTGTAAGGTTATCTTGTGAGTGTGTGTGAGCATATATAGTTTGGGGAGTATGCAGGTTATATAAGGAAGACAGCAAGAAATATAACTAATAACATAACTAATTAAAGGCATTGAGTTAAGAGGATCTTACACATTATTTATTGTAGTGTCCTGTTTCTGCTTCAGCACATGGAAAATTTTTAGAATCCTCTTGATGAGAAAATCATTTTGATTTGATTCACATATAAATGAATATAAATTAAATTAAATAAGGAGATATCAATATAGAGGTTAGCAAGTTTGGGCAGGCTGTTAAACAGAGATGGTTTTATCAAAAGTTCCTAATGTGTTCCATCATCTCATCTATTGTAATAATAATCTTTTAATATTCTTACTGATGACTGCTATCATGTTTCCCTTGAGTCTTCTCTTCATTAGGCTAAACATCCCTACTTCCAGGATCCAATCTGGGTTGGTCACCAAGGCCAGAGGTTTTATCTTCCTAGGCTAGAGAGAAGTTTCCTGAAGATGGATTCCAGCACAAGCAAGCCCAAACCTCTGGTCCCGGTGACTGACCCAGATTGGAGCCTGGGACATTATCCTGAGACATGTATATTCGCCTTCATTCGTGATACCTAGTTTCCTTAGCCATTCATTGTATGATTTAGCCTCCAGATCCCTTATCATCTTTATTGCTCTTTTCCAGCACTCTTTCTAAGGTCTCTGTGCAGCAATGAAATTGCTGTATGAAATATCAAAAGGTGCCAACTATCCATGATATCCATTGTCATCCTAATTTTCCAGCATGAACTTGAATCTATACATCTATACATCTCAACACCTGCAAAATTTTGAGGCATTTTTCTTAAGTTACCCAGTAAGGACAAATAATTCTTACAAAGGTTAATTAGAAACATGTTTGTTTGGAAGTCTTTTTCCAGTCTTGTTCCAACAGAGAATGTCAGCATATATTCTTAGGCTTAATTTGCTTTGGACTGTAATCTGTGTGATTGACCTATAGTAAAATGCAGGTAAAGAGAAAAAGGGGGGGGGGGCAAAGCCAGCAATAATTAACTGTTAACAACAGGTTTTGAAATTATAATAAAAAAAACACCTGGCTCTTTAGGTCAGGCATCTCAGTGTAACAACATAGCTTCATATGTATGCCTCATTGACTTTCAAGATTAAATACTTCAAGATACTTGATTTCTTGCAGGTTTAAAATTAAAAATCACGGGTATTGGTAGATTAAAGAGAATTCCCTGTTGGTAAGAGTTTGTTTGCTTTGTTGTTGGATTGCCATCTTATGATTATGTAGTTATTTTTGCATTTATTTTGGTTAATTGTTAGTTTGAATATTATTTATTGTTGTGAGCTACCTAGAGTAGGTTGTAGTTGGGTGGCATCCAAATTGGGAAAAAAAGAAAGAAAGGGAACTGAGCGGATCCTATACTAAAAGCAACATGTCTACTATCCTGGGGATTAAAATTTATGAACAATTTATTAACACTAGGTTTTATTTTGAAACATTTGACTACAACTTAATTTTTTAATGTTATCTCCTCATCCTTCCAATGCAATCCAGATTTGTAAAAGCTCTTCCCATTTAAAATCCAGTGCTTCTGTTAAGGACAGTTTCATAGAGACATAATATTGAAAGGAGCCATGTAGGCAACTGAGACTTAAACATTCCATGCAGTATTGGAATCCAGATAACAGCATCCCAGACTAGATGGCTGTCTAGATTTTGACTGAGCACATCCAGTGAAGAAAGCCCAACATCTGTACAAATAGTTTGTACCTCCATATATATCAGGATTTTTTTAAAAAAAGAAAACAGTAACAGAAAGACCTAAAACAAAAATGAAATACTAGATTGGTGTACATATATCTTTAAAGAAATTAAATGTAATGCAACATATCAAATGATTCTCAAAAATATATTCCTGTTAAACAACACTTGTTTGCAAAAATGCCATTTCATTTTTTCCTCTAATGTCCAGATTTTAATATATCATTATATTTATCAAAATAAAACCTATTTTTAACATTTTCAATACTATAACAATGACTTATTTGCTCTAATATTGATACAGATAGATGCAAATCAGTTATGTCTGCTTGTTTATGTTCTTCAGTTTGAGTACAAATTGAAGGGGTGTGTGTGGATAGAGCTGAAAGTGGTTCATCAGCATAAAATCATACAGATGGCAAAACTGTAGCTGAGCCTGAAAAGCATATAACTTTCCAAGGGTGCAGTGTGTCCAAAGCTGTGTTATCTAAAGTTGGTCAAATGATATTGACCAGCTTTAACCAAGATCAATCATTAACCTGATTATGTGTCCTCTAGCTGATCCTGGCATCTAACCATAAGCCTGAATCTGATAAATGCGAGCTTCCTTGTGAATACAAGTATTTATGCACATCAAATACAAGTCTGATTCTGAACAAAGAACATATGTAAACATATTCACACCAAAGTCTGCACTCTTAGTTAGATCAACTACAGCAGTGTTTCTCAACCTCAGCAACTTTAAGATGTGTGGACTTCAGCTTCTAGTATGTGTGGAGTTGAAATCGACACTTCTTAAAGTTGCAGGGGTTGAGAAACATTAAACTAAAGGCAAATGTAAAGGCTTTCCTTCAATGTGACAAACTAGAAGATACACAATCAACCCCAATATTATTAACCTATTTGGAAATACATTTCATTCTGAAAAATTCCTTTGATGTTTTGAGGCTGGAAATGAATTACACCTTGAGTATCTTAATCACTGATATGCTAGTAAATTTGAGTTAGTGCTGTTTGCAATAGTGGTGAATATCTCTGCTGTTTCATTATATTCTAAAAGAGACTCAGGAGTACTGCTTGGGGGTTGTTGTTTTTTTGTGAGTATAGTAAATAAGTAACATTGGTTGCTTTTGCCCTGTTGATGATTTTATTTATGCTTCTGGCCAGTAGTGTCTGCAGGGTATGGGTAAAAAAGTCAAGATGGTGAACATAACAATGTGATCGAACCTGTACTCTTTTTTTTCCCTCACACTATTGTGGTCTCCATCTTGATCGTTTTTACTTTACTCTGCAGAAAAACCTACTCCAGTTAGCCCTCCCTCCCTCCCTCCCTCAGCATAAAATAACTAACACAGGATACATTTTTTCTATATTCCAGACATGAAGTTGGATTTCTGCAAATAGAGGGTAATGATTAATCAAGCAGGTGTTAGCTGTTTTACTTTTGAAATATACATTTAAGGTTGTCAAGAAAGCTTACGGTAATACATAGACAGGGATGTCTGTAGCATATGGTCCAAGGAGTCAAAATGGTGGCCAAGATGATGTGATCAAAGCTGTGCCGGTTTTTTTATATTCAAGTCAACTGTAGGGCCAAGATTATGCAACATATTTTGAGAAAGAGCAGGTTTGCAACACAGCAATGGTCCTGAACCACCAGTGGGGCTGTCTTGTAAAAGAGGGAGGCAACCTATTCCCAGACAAGAGGGGCCTTTCTCCAATGACTTTGCAAAATAGCTAAAAGGTGTCGTCAACCCAAGCATTTAACTGTTAGCAGCATTTGGTCTTATTTTCCTCCTGATTGTAATTGGACAGATTTTATTGTTGTGCTTTATTGGTTTGCATTTTGATGCATGGCTTGTGATTACTGCCTTGGGTGCTTATGTAAGCAGAAATGTGGGATATTTATAATCAGGCTGTCAATGGATACTGAGAGTTTGCGGAAAGGAGGGCTTAGAAGAATTCACCCTTGAACCTGAGACAATAACTACAGGTATAATTGTCTTACTGTATTCCAAAGACAAAACAGCAAGAGTCACAATCCTCCTCACTAATTCTACTTCTAAAACTAATCCTATCATCAGGGTTGGAGTAGAAAATGTTATTGTCAATGCACTTAGGTTCTTAAGAGACAGGATTTCATTTGCCCTTTTCATCACATGTTCAAAATTCTGCCTGTTGTCAATAATAGGATTTGTTTCTCTTCAAAGATGAGCACTAAAACAATCACAGCTTCTTCGATTCCTCAGCTTAAGAAAATGGTATTTCAGCCCTGCTGCCTCCTCAGGACGGGCAGGCAAAACCAAATAAATGTTCTCTTTATTTTTCCCCTGAGAACCACCAACTGATGCTCGCTTCAGCTGAGAGTCCAGATTAACAGGGCAACATTTCATTTTCTTCCTGACATGTTATAAGAGCTTTTATCATTTATTTCATTAGGTTTCATATCTTCTATTTCATCAGGGAGTGCAAGAGAAGTAAGGAAGTGGCAAAGCAGCATTATCGTAATACCAGAAAGACAACTCAAATCTTCCAGAGCCACAAATTGACTTGGGTGGAGTTGCATAAAATCTTGGGAGGCTGTGACAGGTCAGATTTATCTAGACAACATTTTCCAGAGCTTTTCTTTTCTTTTTCAGTTCAACAGCTTATCTTTCCGGGTTTTAGAGCAACCATAGATGATCACAAAGGTAATAGCTGCTGCAGCCTGATATGACTTATCTCAATGTGTAAACATCAGGATTGAATTGCCAAAATGCAGGATATCTTGTTAGCAGAAGCAATTTCAGGATTAAACAGACTTCTGACTTTTGCATGAGTAACTCCTCTGCCCCCACAATCTGCCAGTTAGAAATCTAGGCAGACGGATGTGTGGGGAGGACAAAGTCTTCCCTCGGGGCTGCAGAAAACAGTTTACAAAATATTGGGTGTCAAACGCTCAGTCAGAAACATTGGGCTTAGGCATGAAATGCTCAATTGGAAATGAGGAGTGAGAAGTTAGGCAGGTCTTCAATCAAATATAGAGGATGAAGCCTTATTATGGGGAAAGAACTCAGGGTAGTTAGTGTAGTTGGGGCCAGGCCACAAGGTGGTGTTCATATACCCTCTTCTAATCTTAACTTTCATGGTGTGAGACTACAACTCCAATAATATCTGGCTAGTAGCCATCTGGGTTGGGATACAAGAAAGCAGGGTATAACAACCTCTGGAGAAAGAACTGGAAATTGTTTGAATAGCTTTACTTGGATTCAGTCTTGACTATGCCTACGGCTTACCAAAATCATAGATCTCTTCTCAACAAAATGGACCTTTAAACATGTTTTGTAAAAGCTGAGTAAGAAATTGTTGTCTACAACCTTTTGAAACAGTAATTGTGCTGCACTGAATACACATCATTAATAAGTTGGTGGAAAGCAAAAAGTCATCACAGCAACTTGCCTCCACTTCTACTGCAGCATAAGGACTCCTGTTAAGAATGCTTAATTGTAAACATTATGTTGAAGTATAATAAATATAATTAAGTATAATCCAAAGAATATCAGAACACGCTCTTTTTAGACATTTGGATACTTTCATTGGAGACAAACAAAATGGCTAGAAAGTTCTGGCACGGGGAGAGGAAAAGAGATAAAAAGTGTTAATGCAAAACATTCAACATTAAGGGCAATTTCTCAGACTGGAAATTCAGAGCCTATTTATAAACAACAGCTCTAAGCAATCAGAGACAAAATTAGAAGGGCAGTGCAAGATTATCTCAGAGAGGAGATGGACAAAGTAATTCATCCTCCTGATTTCCTTGTCTCTTCCCTAGAGAAACAGAAGAATACAGATAAGGGATTGTGCTGTCATCCAGTTTTCAGGCTCACTTATATAGGATCATATTTTGCAGCTTCAGGGAAGATACAAACCAGAGCTTTGGTAGCTTGTAAGGAGTTTGGATAAAAGGACATTTTGGTTCAATGCAGCTGATACAGTTTCCAAGGTTTGTTCATGTCTGTGGGTTCTTTTGTGGTAATAGGATGTTGTAGATGTCTTGACTCCTGCAGCTTTCTTTAAACTGTTGATATCCATCATGGCCTCATTCCACTGGACCACTGGACACTCCTATTTCAGATGATTTTGTATCCATTGTCCTGGTATTAAAATACTTTCATCTCTGTGCTTAAATACTTCTTGTGCTTATTTTAAGAACTGAAGCTTTACAGTGAAATCCTACCGTTTACTGTGCAATTATGGGGCTTTGTAGGGCTCACTCCTAAGAAATATGCAGTGACAATTACAACACAAGGTTGGATTGTTGTTGCCATCTGCTGGAGGCATCATGTTAGTTCACAAAAAAATAATAATCAAGGGGTAAAATCCAAAACTGGATTATTTTGAAAATAAAACAAATGTGCTTTTTGCTTGGGAACCCTTTATTAAGAAATGCGGTAAGTATAGCAACAGCAGTAACGTGTAAGCATTCTACCACAGGGATTGATTTAAAAACCATAAAAAATAACATAATGTACCTTGGATTTGCTTAGGGCTCAAGTCAAACTCCCCACTTCAGGAGTTCCCAACCTTGGCAACTTTAAGACTTGTGGATTTCAACTCCTAGAATTCCTCAGCCAGCTTTGCTGGCTGAGGAATTCTGGGAGTTGAAGTCCACAAGTCTTAAAGTTGCCAAGGTTGGGAACCCCTGCCCTACATTGATAGTTATGGAAATAAATAGCTATATTTAAAAAAAAAATATTCTTCCACAGGAACTGAAAGAGAATTAATCATGCCAAATTTTCAACTAAAAGATGCAAGTATTTTCTGCTTTGCTACTTACAAGTTTTTACTTAAATGAAGTGGGTGGGAAGTTTACAATAAAACTTTCCTATGGTGAGCTAATTAGATCTAGTACGTTTTAAATTAAAATGGTCAGATTTTTTTTTCAATACAAAAAGAGCCTCTTTTGAGGTTTCCAGGAAAAATGCACTTACGTATTTTGAGGGCAATTCTCCCAAAACAGCCCAGAATCACTTAAGTGAGATGGGCAGTGAAGACATAAATAATATTCTAGTGCAGAAATAATCCTAGCCAAAAAAACTGTAAATATTCATAAAGTTAGATGTTATCATTTGTGTGAGTAGGGAAGTTTCAAATAAGAGCAGGAAGGACTATTACGTATATTTGCTGCCTTGAGTTATTTATAAAAGAAAATAATGAAGGCGGATTAAAAAGTAGCTAAAAAATTGGATTGTGTGTGAAGTGCTTTTCTTTAGCCCGATTGTTATTTTAAAGTGTGTGTGAGCATGTGGTAATTTGTACAAACTATGTATAATCGCAGGTATATCTTAGCCAAAATCGCAGGATTCAAGCAAGCATAGTCATAAATATCAGATACGCAGATACTGAAAACCTTATTCTGAAACTGGCTTACTTGGCAGAAGTCCTGCATATGATTTGGCAAGATTAGTCTCTTTATTGCAAACAAAAATGAAGCCATAAACACTGGGAAGATTTGTCCATTGCAGAGATCAAGAAACCAAAGCCCTTATTGAAAACCATATTTCTGTTTTTCAATTCTAACCTTTTTCCTACTACCTTTCTAAATCAATGAAAAACTTGGTGCTTTTCTAGATAGTCAGGCACCTGATCACTGTTGACATAATGGCATGTTCTAGTATGGGAACTACTAGTTCCTGCTTCATTAACTTCATTTCTTTAAAGAATTTTAATTTTAATTTTAGCTCCCCATTAAAGAATTTTGGTAAATCAGAAGAGGTTTATTTTTTATTTAAATGGCACCAAGTTCATTTTAGTTATTTTTATTTATTTATTAAATGTGTTAACCACCCATCTCATCACAAGACAACTCTGGGTGTTTTACAACATTAAAAAATAATCATAGACAGCACAACGTAACGAGTATGATGATGAGAGGGAGACAAACCACAGCATTTTCCAATTACACGTCCTGGGTTGCAAAGTCTTCAGCCCTCATAGAGAGCAAGAACTACCGGTAGTAAAAACTGCTGGACAGTAGTAAAAGTATATAGTAACGTATTAAGTCAGCACTTTCATAAAGCACAAGAATTGGAGACTTTGGTAAAAAGCATCAACCATAATTATAAACTATAAATCAGAAAAACTCAATTTTCCTGTTTTTTTTCCTTTGGTGAAAAGAAAAATTGGAGATATCAAATAATTTCATAAGGAAACATAGGCTTATCATATGTTATAAGTGGCTTAAGTGTAGCACATCCTTCCATTATTGTTTACTTTTATATGTAAATCAGACAAATATGGATTACTCCACTAAAACAATTCTGGCTTAATGTTTGTGCTGAATGCAGCTATTTCCTGTGTCTGTCTGAATTACCAGCAAAAATCAGTAAGGTAAAGGTCTAGCCCTAATCTACATGGAACAGTCCTGAATTTTTCCAACACAGAGTATGGCTGTGGCCAAAGCCAGTGTCAATGTGATAGTTAATTAAGACAGTGATAGCAATAGCACTTAACAGTTATATACCACTCCATAGTGCTTTCCAGCACTGTCTGAGCCATTTACAAATGTCAGCGTACTGGCTCCAACAATCCAGGTTCTCATTTTATTGACCTCAGAAGGATGGAAGGCTGAGTCAACCAACCTTGAGCTGCTGAGAATCGAACTGCCGGCGGCCAGCAGTCAGCAGAAGTAGCTTGCAGTACTGTATTGTAACCACCGGGCCACCATGGCAGTATTTTTTTTATTTTTAACATGGCCCAATATAGTATTTTTGGATACACTTGTAAAAGGTTTTTACAAACCTTTAGATTTAATCAAAATATTTTCCAAAAAAGCTACTTTTACCTATCAGAATGTGATACCAATATTTTCAAAATATTCCAAGGAACTGCTATGCCTTCTAATTTTTGTTAAATTTGCAGGATACAGCTTCATCAATATAAAATGACCTATTCTGGCTGAAAGCTAAAACAAAATCATGTGGATGTGAAATTATAGTTTTGACATTTCTTATGGCAAATTTTTTACTTCATTTTTTACTTCTCACACAACGTAATTCTTCTCTCTTCATTGTGCTCCAAAGTGTACTGTATTGTCAAATGACATAAGTTCCTCTATTAAAATACTGGCCTTTATTTAGCACAAACTTCTCTCTCCTATCTTTCATTAGCTCATTTCTCTTTCAGAATTATTCACATCTTTCATTGTTCCAACAATACAATTTCTAAAATGCCTTGTCTTTCCTCTCTTACATCCAACATTCCTTCCTGAAATTTGATTTACCAGCACCAGCTCCTTAAATCACCTTGAGTTGTGATCAAAATCTCTGGAGACCATTTAATGTGGAAAAATAATCTATCAGGTAAGAATGAGAAACTGGGAAGTCTCTGCATCAATTCTTAATTTAATCAGAGAACTACTACATGGCCATAAGCAATCATTATTCCTTGGGTTTATCTGGTTTTATATTTTGTATGAATTTGCAAAAATTCTTATAGACAAAAGCAATGATAAAAAGCAAACTAGGAAATCTATCTCTCTGAGTTTTGAATGGTTGATTTTGAATTTACCTGTATTCAAAGTCAGTATGTTTTTTATACTTAAGTAGGATTGCCTCACTTTATTTCTTCTGACGTTTCTCAAATCCACGTACTCCTCGTGGTTTCAGTCGTAATTCAAAGTGTGGCATACAGAAAAATCCAAAGAGCACCTCCAATATACCTGCTACTAGAAAAGCTTAATATCAGAGGGTCTCTTTTTACAGACTGAATAATATTGGTCAGGTGATCTTACCTCAGGCTGTGTGTGTATTAAGTGTTACGGAATATTACTACAATGTTATATAAGACCAATCTCATTTTTGGGGGGGGGGAGATGGGTTAGAAAGAAAGGGATATGCCCTGCTGAAATTTATCATGAATGTAATGAGAATAATGATAATAACAGGAGCTAAAATATAGCATGAGTGCAATAAAATGCACATCTATAAAAATGCAAAACCTTTCAATAAATAACAGTTTTGGAGCTTGGCAATGGAAGAATACATAAAGTCATTTCTATTTAAAGAACAGAAGAGAAGGTATATTAACCAGAACATTTTTCACCATTGTTTTTCAAGGGAAAAAGAATAGTGAAACATATAACATTTATACATAGTTGTTTAAAAGTCTTCAATATTAAAAACCAAACATGAAAATAAAACAAGGGACAAGAAGATTTTTTTTTAAATTTCGTTGTTTCTTCACTGTCAATACTGTCTTTTCAAAGCAACATGTTACAAACAAATCCTGTCAACTTTTCCCAGTTTTAAACAGCGACAATATTTATAGGCTGTTTTAAACAACATACACACACCCACACGCTCATACTCTCACTGACACATACGAAGTACACATAACCCCATCCCTGGCAAGTTCTCCATATGCTGGTAAATACAAAGCACATATTCCATTTTCCAACTCATTTTATCTTCACCCTCCCATTATTTAAGGTAATAATAAGCAGTTCATTATCTGGCTGAGTTCATAAAGAAGTAATGTTTGACTTTTAACCTTTGTGACTTTTGTCATCCATTTGGATCATGTGTAAAGTTAGTATAAATATCTAAATGGTATTTTCAAATATATTTGCTGATGAACGGTGCATATAAATCCATGAAGCCTTTTAGAGCAGCCATCTTTTAAAAAAATTTGGGAAAACTAGATATGGGCATTAGCTCCCACCAAGGTCTTATGTACTCATCACCATTTTACTAAGGCACACATTAAATACTGCTATAATTCTTATACTGTCTAGCATTGCAGGGCTAATGGAATCAGGTTACCAATCACCAAGTAGGACCAGACAAGTAGAACCTATACAATAGGTAAGAAAAACCTCTCTTAATAAAATTAGGTATATAAAACCAAGGTGGCTGAAGCTACAGCTCATAAGAAATATTTAGATATTCTTTGAAAAGCTCTTTCAAATGCACTAGTCCATTGGTAGAGTTATTACCACTTAAAATGTATAGAACTGAAGGGCTGGCTGGCATCATTGCTTTATCTCATCTGTTAAGAAGGCATTTCAATGTCAGCTTGGGTAAAATTTGCCCCCCAAACTAAGTTTCCAAAGGCCTCTTCCATAACACTCTGTATCATCTATTCAATATTTTCACACAACATTGCAGCTATGCAACTAGTCATTCTCCAACAGCAGCAAGCATGGGTAGAAACAGCAACAAATAATAATAAAAAAAACCTTGTAAAAGATATAATTTTTCAAAAACATTTTCCTTCCCTCCATATCTATTTCCTAGGTTACAAGAACATCTACAGAACATTACCTCAATATTAAGCAATAATAAGATTTTGTTCTTTATGAAAATTAATGCACTTCACGAGGTAAAAGAAATTTCTTCTTTAATTTCCCAAAACATTAACTGGGAAGCTAAGTATATGTCTGTGATTTTACATTAAATTAGTGCCTAGTTGGATTATCAGTTTATTATGCATATATTTATAATAAACACTGATAGTAGGCAAATTGACTTCCATAAACTTTTTCTACATAAATATTATAGCTTAATCTAGAAATTAATTTAGTGGATTACTAGTTTTCTACAAGACTTAGTATCAAATGCAAAAAAAAATGTAAAGTTTTCAGAATGCTTGTCATAACTAGTTGGGGAAATTAATGAAGAAAGCCACTAAGTCCACATATGAAAAACTGCAAAACTATTAATTTGGCTTTCAAGCTCATGTACCGCAACAAGCAAAGATTTTTTTTTTCATAAATACTAAATAGTTAATCCAAATAAAGGATATTCCACCAAATTATAGGGAGATGAACATCTTAAAAACTTGGAAATAAAACTAAATATATATTCTCATGAATACTACGGTAATTAGATGAGATTTATATCTAACAAAGGTGTGATTGAGATTGCGCTAATCAAGTAATTTGTTTTCAGTTATTTAAACTAAATTTATCACAGTCTAAATGTATCTACATATAATCATATCAAAAGTCTTGAAATTATAATCTCTTTCAATAACCCACTTAGTTTCAAATATAATCAGTAGTATGGAGTATCCTGTCAGAGTGCCATTTTTGTTCCTATTAATAATTAAAAATAGGAAAGAAAAATCTTATCAGAAAAATCCATTTTTCCACATTACAGTTTTCATTGCCTCATTCAAGTTAACCTTCCAAAGCACTCTCTTTATCAATGGATTTAATATATTCAAAATGACTGATTAATCTTTTTGAAAGGTAGATTGCGTTTCTTTCTATTTTTAGGAAAGTCAAAAAGATAAATGAATGTTTAATTGTCAGTTAAAATGTGAAGAAAGATGGCTGACAAAACTCAGAAAATGGTTTTTCTCTTTTCATAAAATGATGAAAATATGATAGCATCAGGGTTTAAATTGGGGGCATTCAGACATTAGCAGGTGATGTATATTTTACCAGAACAGCAAAATCTTTTTGAAGATTTTTTTTCTATATTTTATTATTAATGCTGCTCCCCCCACACACAAATTTTGTGGTTTTCACATGCTAAAAACAATTATCTGCAGCAGTGAACAGCTTTGCAAGTATGTGACCTGGTCAAGATTATAATACAGTAAGAATAGCATTTGCATTTTACTGCTATAGTACATACTTAGGCTGTTTTGTATGGTATCAGATTGTTCATGTTGTGACATCATTTGGCTATGTTCATTAAGTGTACAGTGGTTATGTTTCACTGCAATTTCTTGCTTGTAAGATCACCCAACACAGGAATAGCTCAAAAATAAAAGATGGCTGCTTCTAAAAGCTACAACTGCAAATTGTTCTGTTTCCCACTGAGCCCAGGCTTTCAGATCACATGAAGGAAATAACTACTGCACATAAAACTTTCCACTGACACTGTGAGCAAGTCATAGAAACAGCAAGATAAAAAAATTGCAATTTTGTCCCCCTTACTCTGTTGCTGTTGGAGTAACTTGTGTCCCTGACAACACACACTAAAAATTCCAATCAGTAAAAATCGATGATATGCAACATAAATCAGTTTCACAGTTATATGCGAAGTACAATTATTATAGAATATATAATTATTGAAAATAAATTCAAGTCACAGAACATAATAGCAACTAAAAGGAACTAAAACGCAAAATGATACAGATAATACGATACAACATGCCTTCTGATTTTTGTCTTTTCATTTTTTAAAAAAGTAAACTATTTTGCTTAATAAATGAGTAAGTCCCAAAACAGAGATAAAGTCACAACCTTATTTAAAACAATGTATCTCATCCAGTTTTCCAAAGGAGCCCAGTCATATATTTTTGTTGACTCCATATTGGAAAATAACAAAAATAACAAACGTAGAGAAAAAATATGCACAATTGTATGATTGAGCCCATCGTAAAAAAAAATACACTATTAATTGGTTTCACCACGAGTAGGCTTCCCTGTAGTTTTCTTCTATAATTACTGGTAATCCATCATATATTTTAAATAAGACAGAATAAATAAGTTGCTGGGCAATTTTAAGCCAAAAATGAACCAATGACACTTCCTACCATATGGAGGAGAAGGTGGTTAATCCCAAAGGCAATTTAAATAACGGTATTTTCTTTTATATATATATATATTTATATCAATAAATGTTCTGAGCAATCTCAGATTTTTTGTAGTGCATTGCCATAAAAAAAAATAGTGCAGTTTTCTCAATGATCTTTTTTTCCACTTAGAAGAAATAAGAAGTTTGAAATCTGGTTATACTTGCAGTTGGTGAAACATTCTATTCAGCTTCACACTGACCTCAACATTTATACAGTTTTCAGCTGCTTTAAAAAATGAATTGAATCTACATTAATGAGACAAAATATTTTTGGCAAGACAATTAGAAAAATGAGATGCTCCTGTTTTGAAACTTGGAAAATGTGGGATTGTTTTAAAGCATTGCAATGGATAAAATAATGTATAAAGCAAAAGATACATCCTGTTTACCCTTCATGCACAATATTTTCTTCAGTAGCTAACTTGAAAAAGATCAAAAGCACCCCCTTAATTGTTTTGGAGACTGACATCCTACCCTCAACTTCATTTTCAAGCCTCTTCCTATTACTTAAGCTGTTAGAGTATTCTTCTGAGACTCCTTACTTCATTTCTAAACATTGCGGAGATGGGCTAGATTTTAATTGTCCAAGAAGGTCACACTTCAGCCCCAAGTTCCAGGACTCCAGTTTCAATCACTGCAACATATTTGTCTTCAATTTGGACGAGCAAGATGGTTTTGTCTATATGGGACCTATGTCCTGGATCTCTGCTGCAAGGCACCCAACGGTGAATCACCTAGCAGGGATAGCAAGCAAAGAAAATATATTCAGCTGTAATACTAGAACTTTATCATTTTGAAGTAATATATACAGACTACGTGAGGATCAAGATTAGGCTTTCAGATCTTACTTATCTATATTGTTGCTCCAGCACAGAAACTATTCTGATTCTACTTTTGAAAGTTATTGGTAAGAATCTTCTCTGCTATAATATTGAGAATAAAATAATAATAGAAATATTCCTATATTTCACAGGAGAAAATACCTTCTAGAAAGTTTTTTTTAAAAGTTAAGATTTCCAGAACACATAATGCAAAGAGAAATGATGCATATTCCTGTCTATTGTTATAATTTAGAATTTATAGAATTAGTTTTTTCTTATTGCTCCACTTTTTGAATTTACGTACAATCAATATAATCTCTGAGCATGCCAATAACAAAGGCAACTGAGGAATGAAACTCACATGGCCTTCCATGCCTTCCTGAGGATTCCAGTCTTTCCAGCTGTTTCTTCCAGCTCTTAGTCTTATCATTTCATCTGGCCACTGCAATTCTTTTCTTTTGGATAAGTTGATCCCTTCCAAAACCTGGCTAGGATCTATTATCTAAAAAAAGAAGCAGCTTAAAATTAGTGCTATGCAAGAACCGAGTTTGAAATGCCCCATTTTGAAACAGGTCAAAACTTTTTCAACTTGAAATGTTTTGCATATCCCTCCAAGTATAACTGGATTCCAAACACTACAAAACCACAGACAGCAAAATAAGAAAGGAGATATATTTCAACAAACTTTAGAGAGCCACAGGTTTCACACTCCTACAACTAGTTTGAGTAGAACACAAAGGAAATATGATATAATTTGTTGTTTCCCATTAATGCTTTTCTCAGGTTCCAAACTTGGCTCATCAAGCTTGGACCTCAAAGCAACATTAGACAAGCAAGCCTATTTAATGTAAAAACACTGAAATGTGGAGACTCAATGAAACAAATCATCGCTTAATTCTCTACCTAATAGCATTATTAAAACTTTACAGAAACTGTTAAAACAGCTTTAATACTTAACTTACACCATATTTTCCTGTGATACAAAGATCTTTATTCCCTGACCATATCTTTGCTTTATTCATTCTCTATTCTTTGGTGAATGTATACCCTGAAGCACCATTTTCGAAGTGTAGCCAAAGCACAGCACAACCCTAGAGCAGGGCTTTTCAACCAGTGGTATGGGTACCATCTGTGGTACATTGGCACCTGGCAGGTGGTACGCGACCATCCTAGAAAAGTGGTAGGGGGGAGGGGAATGAGCTGAACCAGTGGCAGTACCGCACAAGCCTGAGCGAGAGATGGCTGGAGCTGCAGGGCTGTCAGGGCTCAGTGGAAGCGCCAGGATCAGTGCTTCTTCGGGGCTGTCAGGGCTCAGTGGATGCACCAGGATCAGCGCCAGGCTCCAGTTGGAGCTCGGCACTGATCCTAGTGCTTCTGCTGAGCCCTGAAGAAGCACCAATCAGCTGGAATGTTGCAGCATCTCCAGGATCTTGTGATTTACACTCAGATGCCTGGCAACTGATTCATATTTATGACAGTCACAGTGTCCCAGGGTCATGTGAAGTGACCAAAACCTGCTGTAGCCACCCAGCAGACGGGGGGAATAAAAACCAAACACCCCCCACCCCACCCCCGCTGCCAATCCTCAACAGAAATGCTCACAACAATGAAAACCTCGGACAGGAGGAAGAGCACCGCAGGCAGGTGTCTTGCTCGGCTGTGCCTTGGGGGGCACTTTTTTCAGTGCCATTGTAACTTCAAACAGTCACTAAGCGAACTGTTGTAAGTCGAGGACTACCTCCACTTTATCACTTTTTTTTGGTCATCAAGTTTTTGACCCCTTGCTAGGCGTCTGGTGGTACTCGGATATTGCCATATCCTAAAAGTGGCACAATGGGTGAAAAGGTTGAAAAGCCCTGCCCTAGAGGATACCAGCCCTAGAGACTTCAGTGTTACATCTGAAGTCTTCAGCGAATTCTATATATTAAGAATTAGTTTTTCATTCCACAGGGTTACCTTCCAGAAGCGTAGGGGAGATTAAAAAATTAAACACCTAACTGTCCAGCCATAAAAATAGTCATTAGGTAGTAAAGGGATATAAACCATTATCAATTCCTACATTTCATTTACCTGGATTCTGTAAACAACATCATCCCTTTTGGTTTGTGCCTGGCTCACAGGGCTCACATTTGTGCCTGCCTGTGAATCGGTGGCATTCGTCGTTCCGTCGGTCCCTAAAAAGCCAACAAGGGCATGCTGTTTGCAGGCTCGGATGCTCTGACTGGAACTGCTTGAGGAAGGGAGGCCAGGCTGCATGTTGGCAATGCCAGTCTGGTTAGCGGGTTCCATTTGGTTCACCGTGGACAGACGGGACTGTATGGATGAGGGAAGATTGCGAAGGGAAAGCTGGCTGGTGGAAGACCGTCGGCAAGGCACAAAGCCCGTGGTGGATGTCCGGAGGGATGAATGACGACTGCTGTAGCAGTAAGTGGACTGGCTGGCAACTGAGGCACGAGCAGGGGAATGTCTGATAAGGCTCGACTGCACAGAATGGGCACTTTGGCTGGTGCCTAAAAATAAAATATATGAGCACAGGCTATAGTTTGTTTATTCCAAGGATGTAAACTTGAATGGAAAATTGAAAGTTTGGATGCTGTTTAAAATTCAAATTAGATTCTGGATAAATTCCTTCTAGAAGCAGCAATGCCTATTAACTGTTTCATCACTCTGGTTTTTTAAGAAGAGACTGAGCAGCCACTCGTCTGAAATGGTATAGGCCGCAGGGGTCTCCAACCTTGGCAACTTTACAACTTGTGGACTGCAATTCCCAGATTTCCTCAGCCAGCCATGGGAGTTGAAGTCCACAAATCCTAAAGTTGCCACGGTTGGAGACCTCTGGTATAAGATCCCCTGCTTGAGCACGGGGTTGGACTAAAAGACCTCCAATCTATTCTGATTGATTGATTGACTATTGCTCTGTATGACTGTTTTCAAAATGTAACCAGCTGTTTATTTGTTTTGGACATTTTAGTTTTTGATATTATCCTCTGAGGAGGGATAAGGCATACCCGTGTTTCCCCGATAGTAAGACACCCCCGATTGTAAGACGTATCGGGGTTTTCAGGGGGTCGGCTAATATAAGCCGTACCACGAAAGTAAGACATATTACTCCTGCCCACTTCCGCCTCCTGCTTAAAATACTTAAATACTTAAAATACTTAAAATACTTAATATACTTAAAATACTTAAAATAAAACTGACAATTGTTTTCCAATCAATATAAGCCGTACCCCGAAAGTAAGACATAGTGGGGCTTTTGGGGATAAAAAGAAAGTGTGACCCTGTCTTGCTTTAGGGGAAACACGGGTAAATACAACTGTTTGATTTGTGTGGTGTGGTTTCTACACAGAACTTCCCATATAGTGAAAATAACTCTAAGAAACTATTTAAGATGATCTTGACATAATGTGCAAAGTTAATTCAGATCTTTCACTGGGTAATGAAATGCAAATGTGGTAATTAATTAATCATTAAGTGGCTTTACATGGCCCATATGGAAAATATGACCAGTTGACCATATTGTTGATCAGCAAAGGTGAAGGGAAAAAACCAACAACGACTACCAAGAATGGACCTGACAGAAACAGAAACTACTCAAAAGTCATCTAACCTCTCAACCCCTAAACTTGGAGCACATTCCAGTTTTAGCACTTTATAGCACTGGCCTTATGGAAAGCTAGTAAGGTTGGAGCCAATCTAGTTTTGGGGAATATGGTTTTCCAGAGGGCAGGTGCTATGACAGAAAAGGCATGTTTCCCAAGTCCTGTATCATTTTTTTAGTCGAAAGGATAGGAGCATGCCTCTCCTGTCACACAGGTAGAAACAACTGGAGAAAGACATTCTGGCAAATAATCTGGCTACATTCAATTGAATGTTTATAGATGAGAGCCAACACTTTGAATTCCATCTGGATGCACACTGGAAAACAGTGGAGCTTATGGAACTAAGGTGTAATATGGGCCTACTAAGGTGTGCCCATTTCTGCCTGCATCACTGCATTCTAGACCAGCTGCAGCTTCTGGATAGTCATATAGCACATCGCCATGACAATACATAAAAGTAATCTACTCATTAGATGACTAAGGCAGGAGTGACCATGAGCCTCCTGTTGCAGGAAGATGTACAACTGCTTTACAAAACAAAAAAATCCTCCTAGACATGGCTATCACTTGCTCTTTGGAGTCAAGAAGAACTTCCCAAATTGTGCACTAGATCTGTTTGGGGCAGTGTAACCAAAGATGGAAAACCCCTGGATCTGGGAGACCCTAAAACCACAGTCACTCAGTCTTGCCAGGGTTGAGCTGAAGCCTAGTCTCTCCATTCAGATCACCATAACACTGAAACAAAGTATAGTGCAAGTACAAAGCTGGATAACAGCAGCATGCAATCTTTTTTATTATTGTTGTTGTTGTTGGTCTGTCACACAGCCAGCCAGATATTTAGACTGGATTTGGTGTTTTTATCAACCTACTGAGTCCTGGAGTAAGCAGGCTCAAGGTGACTCTGAGTGGCTGAGTATCACCCCTACCATTGGATGAGCTTGCCCAGCTGCTTCATATAGATGAGAAATAGGAATGGGAAGATCAGTTAATCTTGAGGGAAGAAGGGGTCATGAGCTAGATCTCTCTCTTCCCTCTCTCCCCATCAACACTAACCAGAACTGGCCCTGAAGAAAAGAGGAAAATCATTGCAACTGTACCTCCCACTCTTCAGAGCTGGTTTAGAAGTGTACCATGATCAGTGATATTGAAGGACACTAAGATCAAGGAGAGCCAGGATGGTCATAGCACCCCTGTCTCTCTCCCACGGAGGTAATCCACAAACGCAATCAGTGTTGTTTTGGTCTCATGCCTGGTCTGAAACTCAGCTGAAAAGAGTCGAGATAATCTGTTTCCTTCAGAACTCTCTAAAGCTGCTGTACAACCACATTCTCAATAGCCTTTTTTTAGAAAGAAAGGATTGGAGATGGAATCAATGTTATCCTAAAAGGTTGAATCCAGCAATGGCTTCTTGAGCAGTGGTAAGACCACTCCCTCACTCAATGAGGAATTTGCTAGTGCCATGGCCATATGTCACAATTCAAGGAAGCCTGGGCTAACCAGGAAGAATATGGGTCAACATACAGATGACTGAAATAAGAGTTCCATCATCAGGACCCACAGGATCAAACTCTTCCCAGATAACCAAGGCAGGCTGAGTGTGCCTCAAGGCTAGAGTCCAAACCAGTTACTTCTACCAAACTGCTATTTTAGAATTGGTCTCAGAATTTTCCACTTGAGAAATGCATGCAGCTTCATGATACTGAGATTTTGGAGGATGACATGTCTTTTATATGTGTGCTGATCTTCATGGGAAAAAGTACACTGTATCTTTCTTATTATCCTCTACAGCAGCGGTTCTCAATCTTCATCAGGCCGCGACCCTGACCTGCACCGCACATGCGCGGCGTGACGGTCCGCACTGCGCATGCGCCACGCGGCGGCCCGCATTGCGCATGCGCAGCGTGACGGCCCGCGTTGCGCATGCGCGCCATGTGCACGATGGCCCGCATCGTGCATGCACGGTGCTACCCCGCGCATGTGCGGTGCTGCCCCTTGTGCCGGCCGAGGGGAAAAGGGGGAAAAATGGCGGACTGCGGTGTTTGACGACCCCCGTGAAATGGTCGTTCGACCCCAAATGGGGTCGCAACCCACAGGTTGAGAACCGCTGCTCTACAGAATCACCAAAGCCGCAAGGTGAATGGATGGCATGGGACCTGTGGATTGCAAACATGCTTAACAGACACTGTTGACGGGAAGACAGAAGTTAAAACAACAATGTTTCAAAGTCTAATTATCCCAATCTGGCAGTGAGGTATTTGAATATATACACTCCCAGACACTAGTTCAGTTTTACCTAGGGTGACTGGATGAGATGTGACAGGAGGATGCAATCCTACTCCAGATCCCTGTCCAACAGTTGCATTCCCACCACTTTGAGATACACTGCTCTGAGAATCATTGGCAGTTACACTATTACTTGTGCAGGAAGCACCACCTCCAGCATCCGAGTCTTCAATGTTTCCTCCACTGTTGCAACCAGCACCACAGCCTTTTCTTAACCTGAACATAATAATAATAATAAAAAAACAATAGCAAGCAGACTAAGAAAGTAAACATCAAAATCTTCCAAAGATATCTTGACCTATACTTTTCATATTTATTTATCATACATTTTCTTCCAGAAATTCATGATGGCGTCTCATAACAATTTCTTGAGATAGGTAAAGCTGAACAAGCGGGCCCTATTCAAAAGTTACTTAACAAAAAAAAAAAGTTACTTAACACAACACCAGTTTTCTTAGCTGTATTGAGTGTTGTTGTAGGGAGAAACAAAACAGATAAGACTGTATTGCCTAATTTACGTTCAGAAACTTAAAAATCATTCCTGGAACTGTGAATTCCAGAGAAAATTGGGTTTATTAGGGGAGCATTCTGTGTTTGGAACAGAGTTTCACAAAGAGCAAACTTTATCCATAGTTAATGTTTGCAGGAGGTAAATAATGCAACTGAGATTAAAGTGACTGTTGACAATGTACTGAAATTTCTAATAAAAGCAATATCCTTGTTTTGACAGGAATCTTACTCTGGATTTGCATCGTAAAAGGAAAAGTGATAAAACAAAAAACTTTATAATGTACCATTCTAATTAAATATACTAAAATGAGCAACTGTACTCTGGAGACTTCTTTTACTCACCTGTGCCATGTAGATACTACAAAGTTCTTGATGTTTCCCAGACTGATGGCACCACCAAGAATCTCTCTTAGCTGTTCATGACTATCAGAATATGAAGTTGTCAGAGGTGAGACATAAATTGGGTATCCAATAGGCTGATCACAAGATGAGTTAATCATGTTCCTCAAAGCTTGTTTTGCATTTTGGATGCTCCCTCTTTCTGGGTTTCGATTGCGCAAGAAGACCAACTCCTGCTGCTGCCCAGCCCAAAGGCCACGGACACATTCCTTATTTACCTGCAAAAACACAGAAATGGGGAAGATATGTAAGAAAAATAGTGTGGCAAAATGCAAATCAAGACAGCCATAAATGCATGAATCCATTTATGACATGAAATATTCACTGATTTTACCAAATAAATCTACTAGTACAAAAGTAGTCTAAAATTACAACCATTTTTTAAAGGTCCCAAACGTGCTTTTCTAAAAAAGGCAACTGGACTTTCTTGGTTTTTTTTTTCCTTTGAAAACATTTCATTTCTCATCTCAGAAGCTTCTTCAGTGGGGAACTGAAGAGGTATCTTGGATGTGAAGTGAAACATTTTCAAAGGAAAAAAACCCAAGAAAGTCCAATTGAGAATCTTCATAGATGCTTTTTAAATGCATACTGAAAAGAGGATATAGGTGCGCGCGCGCCCACACACACACACACACACACACACACACTTCCATCCTAATCATAAATACCCTCAAGATTTCAACAATTTTAAAATTATACATTAAAGTTTTACCTTTTAGAAAAATAATTAAAATTCATTTAATTACTTCAGAAACATGCAGACTCTGTATTTAACGTTATGGAAAGCATTCATTGCATTTATTATATAATTATTTATTCTACTTCCAAGCAAGTGTTGGCGTAAACAAAATTTAAAATTTGCTTATATACAAGAAATAGATAAAAACTGTTATCCGTTTGCTGTTGGAAGTAAGACTAGCAAGATAGCGAAAGGTGCCTGTGCTACACTTCTCCCAATTATGGAATTAAATATAAAATATAACTGTTTTTTTTATTTGCCTAGTCTGCAAGTCCTGCAGATTTCCTTAATCAAAATATTTAAAAACCTAAAACAATTTAACATCAAAAAATTAGCTTAACAAAATCACAGCATTTAAAAAAGGAATCAAAAATCAAAACACCAATTTCATACCATAAAGTAATAAATGCCTATCCTCCCCACTTATTACATCTCATCCTAGAATCGGTGGTCTCATCCACCCCATTAAAAGTATCTTACTTTAATGACTCTAAAGATTAGATAACGCTTGTTCAGCATGATGATCTTGTATTCATTGGTGCCGTCGTCCATCACATGACGAAGGGCAAGTAGGGAGGGAGAATTGGAAAGTACAGCACTTCGCCAAGCAGGGTCCCCTTCATGAGCTATAACCAGGTTTTGTTCGTGCGTTGTGATAGCTTCATAGAGGACAGCGGGATCATCGTATTCATCGGGAGAGGTGAAATGATCCTAAACAGAAGAGCAAAAGCACTCTTCAATACGAGCCTTCATTGTGAAAAGAGAAATGATTATATTCTAGTCCGGAGTTGCTCAACCTTGGCAACCCGAGGATGTGTGGACTTCAACTCCCAGAAGTCCACACATCTTCAAGCTGGGGAATTCTGGGAGCTGAAGTCCACACATCTTCAAGCAGCCAAGGTTGAGGAACATTGTTTTAGTCTATATTAAAATTATACAGTCAAAGTTTATATTTGGCCAAACTCAATTATTTAAGGTTACATCTAATTATCAACTTAAGAAAAAAGATCTAAACAATGAAGTACAGTCAGTTTTCCTAAAAACTAACAAATTTACTACTGTATAAGCATTCATAGATCACAGTCTAGGTTTTAAGCTGAGATGTAAAACAACTCAGCCATAAATTTTTTCCAGGGGTGGATTTGTGAGATCTGGCACCATGGCAATAACAAATGCAATTAACAAACATAGCTTTTCTCTTGTCAAAAAGATGTGAAAATTTGCACTTGTTTTTAAGAAATGCATATGAAAATGAATATATGCTTCTGAAAGTTTGGTATTAAAAAAAATGAGAAAATAGCCAAACAATGGAGACCAGGGAAAATTTGATAAAACAATACCAGGGAATTTTGCAGTCAGTGACATTGAAAGGTATAGTCTGCTTCCCTTCAATTCCTAGATGCTCAATTCTTCCCTTCTCCATTTTATTCCAACCATTTCCCCCAAATTTGCTCACTCCAAGTTAACATGAGGTAACCTTGCAAGGAAAAATAGAAGCTGTTTTAAAAAAAACCCAAACAGATCTGTTAAAATATCTATTCAAAACATCTATTCACTCTAGATTGAATTGCTCATCCTGCTAATATGGACAGTTAAGCAAATTCACATAACTTATATAACTTTAATTATGAAGCTATTGTGAAAATAAATCCCATTTAAACAGGTAACTGAAAAAAATTCAAAGCCAATTTACTTCTTGAGAGTTTCCCTTTCCTGATAATGTTTTCCTTTCCTGATAAATTATCCTAAATAAACTGACAAAGAATGGTATCACCAGTCTATATCCATGTATTTTTAATCTACTGGGACAACTGTAATGCTCTCTACATGGGGCTCCCCTTGAGGTGCACCCGGAGGCTTCAGCTGGCCCAGAATGCGGCCGCGCGGGTAGTGACCGGAGCGTCATGGCACTCCCATGTAACATCGCTCCTGCGCGAGCTGCACTGGCTGCCGGTGGCCTTCCGGGTGCGTTTCAAGGTGTTAGTGACCATCTTTAAAACGCTCCATGGCATCGGACCCGGATATTTACAGAACCGCCTTCTGCCAGCAAATACCTCCCACCGTCCGGTAAGCTCCCACAGAGTGGGTCTCCTCAGGGTGCCGTCGGCCAGACAATGTCGGCTGGCGACCCCCAGGGGGAGGGCCTTCTCTGTGGGAGCTCCAACGCTTTGGAACAAGCTCCCCCCCCGAACTCCGTACGATGACGGAATTGCGTTCCTTCCGTCGAGAATTAAAAACATATTTATTCCGACAAGCCGGCCTGGGATAGTAGCTCCGGTTCCAACAATGGCCATAATTGTTTTTAGGGGATTGAGTTTTTAGATTATGTATTGGGTTTTTAAATAATTGGGCCAAATTATTTAATTTATTTTTAATAATTTTAATTTTTGTATGTTGTCGTTTTTAATTGGGCTGTACACCGCCCCGAGTCCTTCGGGAGGGGGGCGGTATAAAAATCGTAAAATAAATAAAAAAAATAAATACGTTTCAATTATGTATACAAATACATGTATGAACCAATCTTTCTTTCTTTCTTTCTTTTTCTTTCTTTCTTTTCTTTCTTTCTTTCTTCTCTCTCTCTCTCTTTCCTTCTAAAGCAGCGGTTCTCAACCTTGGGGTCGCGACCCCATTTGGGGTCGTGACACCATTTTGCGGGGGTCGCCGGACACTGCGGGCCGCCATTTTGTTTTTATTTTTTTTTAATTTTTTTATTTTTTTAAATTTTTTTTATTTTTTTTTTTGGCCGGTGCATGCGCAGTTCGGCCCGGCGCGTGCACGCGACGGGCCGAACCACGCATGTGCGGCGCGCACGACGACCCGATCCGCACACGCATGCGCAGCGGAAAACTCCGGCAGGCACACGGAGGAGCGGTCCGGAGCAGGCGGGCGCAAAGCTGCCTCCTTCCCGCTCCGCTCCGCCACCTCCCAGGCCCGGCCTCCAACTCGCCCTCCGGCAGCCAGCCAAGCGGTCGGGGCAGCCGGACCTTGAGGCGGGCCTGCACTTCACCGAGACTGGCGTCCAGGTCGCAGCGCTCCGTCTGCCAGGCTCGTCCGGGACTCCCGCGCCTTCTGCAGGGCCGGCAGCGGCCGCAGGTAGGTAGGCGGGCGGCAGGACTGGTGAGCCCACCCGGGCCAGCTCCCTCCCTTGGTCGTCGGCGGCGGCCGAAGCAGGCGGTAAGGCGCCCAGCCAGCGGATCGGCAAGATGAACTGGTGAGTCCCTGCCGGGCGTGGGGGGGAGGCCGAGCCAGGGAGGGAGCCGGGCGTGGGGAGAGGCCGAGCCGGGGAGGGAGCCGGGCGTGGGGAGAGGCCGAGCCGGGGAGGGAGCCGGGCGTGGGGGGAGGCCGAGCCGGGGAAGGAGCCGGGCGTGGGGGGAGGCCGAGCCGGGGAAGGAGCCGGGCGTGGGGGGAGGCCGAGCCGGGGAAGGAGCCGGGCGTGGGGGGAGGCCGAGCCGGGGAGGGAGCCGGGCGTGGGGGGAGGCCGAGCCGGGGAGGGAGCCGGGCGTGGGGGGAGGCTGAGCCGGGGAAGGAGCTGGGGAGCCTGGCCAGACGCCCCCCGCCCGGCTAGCCAGCCCGACCCGAGCGGGACTGGCCCTGAGAGCGAGCTGGCCCGGGCAGGCTCCCCAGTCCTGCCGCCCGCCTACCTACCTGCGGCCGCTGCCGGCCCTACGGAAGGCGTGGGAGTCCCGGATGAGCCTGGCAGGGGAAGCGCTGCGACCTGGACACCAGTCCGTAGCGCGGACTTGGGGGCCGGAGGCGGCCGCTGGGCGCCTCTCGCCATAGCCGAGCTGGTCTCGGTGAAGTGCAGGCCCGCCTCGAGGTCCGGCTGCCCCGACCGCTTGGCCGGCTGCCGGAGGGCGAGTTGGAGGCCGGGCCTGGGACGTGGCGGAGCGGAGCGGGAAGGAGGCAGCTTTGCGCCCGCCTGCTCCGGACCGCTCTTCCGTGTGTCTGCCGGAGGCGAGGCCGGCCTGGTCTGGAGCCGGTGGGCCCGCCGGTTCTGTGCATGCGCAGTGCGGCGTTTCGCGCGCATGCGTGGTTCGGGCCTGTCGCACACGCATGCGCAGATCGGCCGTCGCACGCGCACGCGCAGATTGGCTGTCGCACGCGCACGCGCAGATCGGCGTGTTGCGGGCCGCCATTTTTTTTCGGGGGGCGCGCGCGCGCAAGCGCGCGTGCACGCTCCCACGTCGGGGTCGCAGCGCGCATGGGCAGCGCAAAGTGGGGTCTCAACCTAAAAAAGGTTGAGAACCACTGTTCTAAAGCCACCCATCTCAGTGACTGACTAGTAAATTTGTCAAATTTACCAGATTATATAACCAGAGACACTTGTTTGAGATAGGTGGCAACAGAAAATAAATAAATAAATTAGTTTTTGGCATTCATTTCTCAATTAAAATTTTTCCTAATACATTATTAAAAGTGACTCCTTTTTCAAAAGCTCCATTTGCTCTTGAATCAAATTTTTACCAAGGTTTGCTACAAATCCCTTACCCACAGAGTTTGAGTTATAATAATCTGTGTCCCTTTCAGCTGATGTACGTGTGTGCAAGCATTCTTTATACCTGGTGCAGTTTTAGTGACATTCGGATCCCAGGGACCACCACTTTCCTCAGTAATTCCATGTCTGCAAAAATCCATTCATCTCGCATTGATGATATACGAAAGTCTCCTTTAAACAAGGCATGGAGCCCATACAGGAAAGATTCCAGATTACTGTTTGGTTTGGGAGAGAAACCCCAAACATTAAAGCAAGCATTCAGCATTCTAAAATTAGTTGAAGAAAGTAAAACTTTCATTTCTTTATAAACACTGTGGACTGCCAGAGCAAAGTTAAATTGCCATCATAAATAAATTCAAATCAGGAGCGTTTAAAAAAAAACCTGACAATCATTCTTCAATTCCTCATCTGTTCTGGCTATGTATTCAAGCAATGGCTGAAACACTACAGGAAAACTAATCATCCCCAAATTACTTGGCAGAAAAGTGGCATAAATTCTTTGGATTAATGAGAACAGCAGTAGTTTCATCTGGAAACTTCCTTTACCTTGTACTTTGCAGTTATTTACCTAATAAGCATCTGGCCTATTTGCTGACAAATTATTTCTGTGTCTCAGAGTCTTTCACTTCCATCAAAATCAATTTTATACTTATTTTGTTCTTGAAGTTAAAGGAAAGATTTCTGATATTCCCCATCATCATTCATTCACCATGTGTGTTAAATTTCTTTATTCATTTTACAACAGACTGACAATTCTAGTGGAGAATATATGTAGCCCAGAGTTGAACTATTGGGTTCTTGGCATTCTCCAAGTTCCCTTTTCTTCTTCTCCATGTTTATAAATTGAGCTTGTCTCAAATACCAACTCAGTGCTGGTCCATGACTATAATAGAAACAAAAGATCTAAAAATGCAAGTACATTCTTTACAGCTGTGTTTTTCAACCTTCACAGCTTGAAGATTTATGGACTTCAGCTTCCAGAATTCTGTTAGTTGAAGTCCACATATTTTCAAGCTGCCAGATTGAGAAACACTGCTTTAAAGTTCTATCACTCTGAGAAATTAGCCATTAACAGACATACTGAGATAAGGTCCAGCTATGAGCCATTCCAAAAAGGAAGCAACCAAAAAATCAGAGGAAGGGGCAAAGAGATCTAAGTACATCTGTCATCATTCTGCACTTATTAACCAATGCCAGAACAGGAACCAGCACTAAATCAACAACCAAAGAAGAAACAAATACACTAATTAAAGCAGGCGGCAAATTTCTCCATGCACTGATAAGGTTAGCTAGGCTGGCCATAAAATATTTGGATAGAGAAAAGCAAGTTTAGAGAATGCTAAGGGCCTAACAAACAGTCATCCTGCATAAAGGAGTTGCAACTTCTTTTTTTTTTTTACTGAAAATATTTTCTTACAATCATCTAGATGAGGCACATAAGAGTTCTAAATACTAAATGTTTATGGAGGAAAACTGCAGCAGGATAAGCTTCCTCTCCTGTTAAGCATCCTGCCAGAATTTGTCACTGAAATTTAGAGAGTGAAATCAGCTACTCAAATCTGGTAAATCAAATTAAGAGTGGGAATAGAAAAAGGTATAGCCCTATTCCAGGGGACCTATTCTAGAATAATAAAGAAGAGTACCTAGCCATATGATGTGAAGCAGTTCCCAGAGCTCTCCGACCAAGAACAGACAGCCCGTAGCAAAGGGTAACCAGAGAAGAATCCTTATCTGCATTGAGTGGCTTTGAGTAAAAACAAAAACAAAAATTGAAAACATTAGGTAAAGCATATAAGATGTTTGTATGGTATGTTCCATCATATAACTCAAACTGTAATTTTTCATGATTGTTTTTCTACTTTCTTAACAAAGAACATAGAGAGTAATACCCAAAATGGGACACACACTTTCACTTTAATAAAAGTGGCTGCAAGCCTTTATGTTCCATCATCAGCAACTGGAATATAGTATTACTGAATAGGTTCTTGGTAGCAGTAAATTCTATTTAGAGGTAATATAAATACTTTAAACAAATACATATATGGGATTTCGGCTAAGAAGTTCAACTTTCAGTGTTGTACATTCCTGACATCTCCACATTTTTAGGATTTAGATGCTCTTTGAGAGATAAGATACCATATCTTCATAGAATTCCTTAATCATTCAAAAGTACTTACTTTTTCTCTCTGAGAGCAGCAATATTCTACCCAGTTGAGATAAATTATACAAAAACTCTCTCTTGAAATCCCTGCTAGGCGATGATCATAATCCTCATCAATATTAGGATTAAATGTAGGGTCTACATCTACATAATTTTGGTCTGCACATTGCTGCAGTCCTTCCTGCATTGTTTCATTTGATAACCATTCCTCTAGCTTGGGAGAGGATATTACATAATAGATGATACCCTACAAGATAAAAAAAACAAAGGTATTAGAATATATATATTCTAATCTGCCTAGTGTGCAGACTGCCCAGGTTCGAATCCCGGAAGGGTGAGTTCTGACTGAAGAGAGTTAAATAACTCGAAATAGCTATCTCAGAAATCCCTTATTTCTTTGTCAACAATTTTAAAAAACATATATATATTTGTGCTTGCAGATGGCTCTGGGTTGAGCTGAAACAGGCAAAAGGAAAGAATGATTTCTTCCTCCCATATTTGGGTTTACAGGGTGCTATCTAAAAAAGAAACACTATATACACATCTTCCCTCCCTGATTACTGACAAAGCGGGAGAGAGCCTGTGGCTTAGAGGTTTAAGCATCTGCCTAGTGTGCAGACTGCCCAGGTTCGAATCCCGGAAGGATATATATAATTGTAACCTTTAAGTATTTTTACCAAACATACAAAGAAGGATTAAACACATCCTTTGTAGTTGTTGAACCCAACTGGGTTCAAACCACAGTAGCCAAGGAAAGGAATAGAAATGGAAGAAAACACCCAGATGTATTGTTTTTCTGTTGGTTTACAGGAATAAACGTGAAACCATTTAGAAGAACAGTTTGCACAGTATTTATTATTTTTAATTTCTCTGGGTGGGAGGATGGAGATTTATATTTGAAGTTCAGACTCCTCACATATTCAACCCCAAAGCAACTTTGCTCACCAGTACATTTCAAGCCGTTATGATTTTTTCTATAGGCGCATTCTGAAAATAATTAGCATATTGGAACACAGGTAGCCCTTGACTTACGACCTCAATTGAGTTTTACTTGTCAGATGGTCGCAAAAGGTGATCACATGACCCCAGGACACTGCAACTGTCATAAATATGAGTTGGTTTCCAGGCATCTGAATTCGGATCATGTGAGGCTGCAATGGTCGTTAAGTGTGAAAAATGGCCATAAGTCACTTTTTTTTCAGTGCCATTGTAACTTCGAATGGTCACTAAATAAACTGTTGTAAGTTAAGGACCACCTGTATAGCGATAGCACAGATATTAATAGCTTGGATCAAACAGCTTAGTACTCATTTGTAAAGAGGAAAGCAATTCTACATTCTTTTTTTTAAAGAAATTTTTATTAATTTTATAATCATAAATGTAACAAAGAATCAAATTGAAAACAACTCAACTGAATACAATCGTTTAGAACTTTTTCCAAGACAAAAAACAAAGCATAAAAACTTAACTAAAATAATTAAAATAACTATGGGTATTGCTCGGCGGCACCCCCCCACCACATCCCCCTCTTCCTTCCTCCCTACCTCTACTTCTATCCGCCCACCCTCACTGCCTCCCTCTCTCTCCTCCCTCCTCATGCCACCTCCCTACATCTCTCCAACCTTCACTCCTCAATCTACTCCCCTTCCAGATGTGGTGCTGAGGTGCCGCCCGAGCAACCCCTCTTTTATCAAAAAATATATCGTTCTTATATAATACCAATACCATATTACAGTTGAATACATTGCCATTCTACATTCTTGAGTTAGAGATGTACCTTGACATAGTATGTGGTGAGTATTTTCCTTAGATCAAAGACCTGAAGCATGGAAGCAGCACTGTTGTCAGTGATGCTGTAACCCTCCAAGACATACTTTGTGACTAGAACTTCCCAAGCCAGCCAACGCTGGCCAAAGGCAGCATTAAAGGACAACACATGAGGGATATGACCAGGTTCGCAGCAACAAAACCCTTCATCTTCTTCAACCCCTTCAGTAATAGCTTCTACTTCTCGTTGCTGACAATAAGTTCCTGAAATGAAAAAAACGTAATTCTTAAAAATAGGAGCATTAACCACACCAGTTCCGATAATCTGGAAGTAATATTTGCACTTGCTGTCTGGTAGAAAACGGATGAGTAATATTGAGATAAGTAATTAAGGACCTTCATGAGTTCATGTTCATTTAATTAGAGACGTCATAGATTTTTTTTTAAAAAAAAAATATATATACGGTGCTTGTACCATTGGAAAGGTGTCAGAAATGACTAAAATAGAATTCACTAATGAAAGAAAAAGTAACAGATTTTTTGTTGAAATATTCGAGGAAAGTAAAGACTAAGTGATCTGAGGTTATAAAATGAACTTTGTTCAGCTCCATCTATTTTACCCAGACTCAGAGCATCTCAGTCTAAAATATTTATTAACTGAATGGACTAAATTATATGTTACAGTGTCTGAAAGTAGTACAGGAAGGTTAATGAAAAATGCATCCACATAGATTTTACCTCTGAATTCAAGCCCTCTCAGTTGGAAGGTGACTAAGCCGTTGCCAATCTCTATAAGGTGTACAAGTGCATTGAGGTAGTCGGAAGCAAGAATAAAGCAATCTCCAGTACTGTAGTTTCCCCATCGGCCCAAGAGTAAGTCTCCACACAGGCTGTGCTGAAGGGAGCGAGTTAAATGTTCATAGAAGATTGAATTCAAGTTATTGTCATCAGAACCTATATACAGGAGAAAAATAATACAATATGCACTAAAAACATAAATTTATTTTTACAATTCTACTGAAAAATCACCCCAAGATATTACAACAGACTGGGATTGATGACCACTTTAAGAGCTTTTAGCTGACTCAACTTTTGCCTTTTAGCCATATTATTTCCACTGTAGAAACGTTAACATATGTAGTTCTCTTGACATCAAGGTAAATTTCTCAGCTGGGGCATCCCAAAAGTGAGAGAGATCAGGTGTTGAATCATCTCCAGGAACTCAAGATAGTATTCACATCACTTTTTCTCTCTATTTTTTCTACAATAGTATTATAGAGAGATAGCCAAAGTAGAAATAAAAGATTTGCACTCTTTAGCACTTAGCATACAGGATTAATCTTTGCCCTTGCTTAAGATTAATTATTTTTTATAGATAGCTCTCTCATATTTGGATATACTCTTTTTGAAAAGGGGAATCCAGGCAAGAAGACAAGTTGCTAGAATATATCTGGTAGCTTAAATAGGGATTGTGGCAATGTGCCAAGAGGAATAGTCATAAGGACAACAGCGGAATTTTGTTTTTTTTTTCCAGAAAAAAACAGGAAAAAAACATAAAAGATTCTAGATTTATTCAGATGATAAAGAGGAAATGTTAGTTGTAACTCTGAAGTTGTAGTTTAGAAAAGCGTGGTTGTTTAATTGGAGAAAAAGATTTTAATCTATTAGTTGATTACAGGTAGTCCTTGACTTATGACCACAATTGAGTCCCAAATTCTTGCTGTTAAATGAGACAGCTGTTAAGTGAATTTTGCCATTTTACGACCTCTCTTGCCACAGTTGTTAAGTCAACCATTGCAGTTGTTAAATTAGTAACATGGTTGTTAAGTGAATCTGGTTTCTCCATTGACTTTGCTTGTCAGAAGGTTGCAAAAGGAGATCACATGACCCTGCAATTGTCATAAATATGAGTCAGTTGTCAAGCATCCGAATTTTGTTCACATGACTGTGGGGAGGCTGCAACGGTCGTAAGAGTGAAAAACGGTCATGTCATCTTTTTTCAGTGCCATTGTAATTTTGAATGGTCACTCAATGAACTGTTGTAAGTCGAGGACTACCTGTAACAGATATCACATCATCTAAGAAGACTATAGATAAGATTATAGATAACATCAATAAAACAAAGAAGATATTTGAATGATTAAGGAATGTAGTATCTACGAATAAACTGTATTTATTGTAAATGAATTTCAAGTAAATTACTAACAGTATCTCTAAAACAGCGGTTCTCAACCTATGGGTCGTGACCCCATTTGGGGTCAAACGACCGTTTCGCGGGGGTCGTCAGACACCGCAGTCTGCCATTTTTTTGCCCATTTCACCTTGGCCGTCGCGCGTGTGCCATGCACGCGCGGTTAGGGCCATCGCGCCACGCATGCGCGGTTCGGGGCGTCACGCCACGCACGCGCGGTTCGGGCCATCGCGCGCCGCACATGCACGGTTCGGCCTGTCGCGTCGCGCATACGTGGTTCGGCCCGTCGCGCCGCACGGTTCGGGGCGTCGCGTATGCGCAGTCCGGGCTGTCGCGCGCGCACCGCGCATGCGTGGTTCGGCCCGTCGTGTATGCGTGGTTTGGCCCGTCACGTCGCGCATGCGCGGTTCGGCCCGTCGCGCGCGCGTCACGTATGCGCGGTTTGGGTCGTCGCACCGCGCATGCGTGGTTCGGGCCGTCGCGTCGCGCACGCGCGGGTCGGGGTCGCGCCGCGCAGGCGGGGTCTCGGCCTGAAAAAGGTTGAGAACCACTGCTCTACAATAAAAGGTTTTATAGATTTATCCTCCATAATATATTTTTCAAAGAAAGAATGCTAACGTTTGTTATAAAAATATGTATATACTGTTACACATACACAATATACTTATCTATTAGAAATTCTTCCCCACCCCTAAAAAGATGCAAAATGTCATCTTTCATCAGGTTAATTTTGGTTTCCACCAAAAAAAAAGGGTATGGACTAAATTGAGCCATTGCACAATTCATTCAACAGTTCCACCTGCCTACTTCCATCGATATTACCTGGGTTTCTGTCAAGCTGAGAAGCCAATCTTGTGTTTGAGTGGTCCACTCGTTTTGTGCTGAAAAAAAAAAAAGATAAAAGAGTAGAGTTGCTTGTATTCCTGAAATGCCTTGTAATGAAGTTCCACAGGGTACTTACTTTATCTCTTTTCCTACCATTCCACCTTCCAGATAGAGGCTCATTTTTACATGCCTTATCTTAAAATAAATAAGGGAGAAATGTACATAGAGGCTAGTATACCATAAAGGCTTTTCCTAATTGGTGACTCTCCAAAATATTTGATTCCCTGCTTACACCAATTCTCTTACAGCACTGAAAACACAGCTTTGAACAGTGCTAGTTCCAGTCATTTGTTTTCCTTCTTTCTGATAAGACAAGCTGAGCCAAATGTTTTCTGGGTGTGAAAACAGATCCTGTCTGTTTTTCAAAGTTCTGAAGGATACTTTCATGAATTTTGTGGCAACCAGAAAGTTAAAAGTTTACAACTGACGTTTTAGGAGGACAACACAATAAAGAAATCAAAACATTACTAAAAAGCAGGAGAAACACAGCAAATAGTTCTTTAAATTCTGGCAAGACTTGCTACCGGTAGAAAGACATATCGATTCATTTTGACGAAATGAGAACATCTGGCAGGAAAAAAAAGCAAATGCCTTATTCTCCTGCACTGTAAAACTCAAAATCTTTTCCACTCCTTTAAAAAGTATTTGTTAAATATTAGCAGTTCTGTAGTTTCATTTTTTTTCTTAAAAAGCTTTCTATTCAGAGTAGTCAGTATCGAGAAAAGAAACATTTTTGTCCCTTTGAATCTTTAAGAACATAAGAAGAACATAAGAAGAGCCATGCTGAATCAGGCCAAAGCCCATCGAGTCCAGCATTCTGTGTCACAGTGGCCCACCAATTGTACATGGGGATCTTGAGCAGAAAGAGAAGGCAAAACCCTCCCTTTCCCTTGACCCCCAACAAATGGTACCCAAGGGAATCCTGCCTGCCTCAACCAACATAGAGGCGGCACATGGACATCCGTTTTAATAACCACTTGGTTATTAAATAATAACTTGGCATCCATGAATCTATCTAGCCCTGCCTTGAAGCTGTCAAGGCTGACAGCTGTCACGACCCCTTCTGGAAGTGAATTCCATAAATCAACGACCCTCTGGGTGAAGAAATATTTCCCTTTATTTGTCCTCACTTTCTTAGCTATGAGCTTTAGGGAGTGCCCCCTTGTCCTGGTATTGTGTGATAGAGAAAAGAATTTTTCTCTATCCACCTTTTCTATCCCATTTAAAAAGATTATTTTAAATTCTAGAGTGAACCAATCCAACCACTTCATGAAGAAATATCTTATTTTTCAACGCATTACGAATATACTATACATGAAAGCCTTGTATGATTTCAGTAACACCTACTTGTAATCTCTCTCCCAGAACCTGACAGGTCTGACATACGAAGTGATAAATATTGCACTTCCCAAAAAAGGATTCAATGGGGTAGAGAAAAAGGCAGACACGATTGCCTGGACAAACAGCATTGCAGAATCTACCAGACAATAAAGTTAAGGATGCCATAATTATGATCAAAATACCTTATTAGCAGGATAGAATGAAATTGGGTATTTGTCCCCCATTGATTTTTCTTATAACGCTGAGCATGTAAATTCATCTTTGCTTTTTGTAACCACTTACTGTATATTTTCTCCACTAGATTTAGATTTCAGGAGATCAAATTAAAAGAAGTTTGACTTTCAAAAGGATACGAGGCACAGCAAATGGTTGGGCGAAAGCATGGAAAGCAGATCCCCATGTGATTTGCCAAGGAGCAATGTAAGTGTACACAAACCTCAGTTTGTAAAAAAGTTCCCAAAGCTACAAAAGAAACCAGAAGAAAATATTTAGAAATATAAGCACCAGCAGAAGTAGCAATACAGAAGCATAATCATATGCATGGATTTTATCCTCTTGAAGCACGTGCAGAATAATGTCTCCATTAAAGCTTAAGGCAGTGTTTCTCAACCTTGAGAATTTTAAGGCATGTGGACTTCAACTCCCAGAATTCCACAGCCAGCGTTGCTGGCTGTGGAATTCTGGGAGTTGAAGTCCACATGCCTTAAAATTCTCAAGGTTGAGAAACACTGCCTTAAGGGAACTCGATTTGAAAGAGCCACAGAGACCACCTACCCACCGCATCCCATGTTCGTGTGAAAGCATGCCCTGTTAAACCGATTAAAGACCATTGTCAGGGATAAAAATGAAGTGGAATTTTTCTGGGTTCCCTTTTAAAATTGAGGGGAAAATAACATGGCACTGCAAGATTTATTTTACATTGCAGAACTAGAAAAATTTAAAAGGAGAGTCGATTGACACTTCTGGCAACTACATGGACACGCCCATGTATTTTTCTTGGCAACAAACCATTTTCTTGATCATTTATGTTGGCTTCCTCTGGGATGTTTTTTTTTTTTTTTTTTGCAAATTCAAGTTTTTGCCTACCACCCTAAGATATCCTGTTAAATCTCCAATCCAATTTTGTCCAATTATCCCATTTTACTTTGCATATCTAATATGTACAATTTTACTTAGCTTTCTGAGATTAGCCAACATTGACCAAAATGCACATGGGACAGTTTACCTTCATACTTGGTACCATAACAATTCCTGTTTATCTATTTACTTATTAACTCATTTACAGAAACCTACATCACACTAAACCATGCACAGGAAACAATAATACCTGAAGAAGAATACCGGTTGTAATTGCATGACTTAGTTTATTCAGTGAACCATAGCTAAATAAATAACAGTTCAATATATATGAACTAGATCTGTGTTAAAAAAAAGTCTGCTTGAGCTTTATAAAAGTTCATGAGCAAGACAACAGCTCAGCTACACAAAAATCCTTTCCCCCCCCTTTGTTCTGGCAAATGTTGAGATGTTCACACTAAGCCAGTTCCTGCCAATTGCTTGTATTAATATGGAATAGAATGGGGATGCTATATTTGACTTTACCTTGTTGAAGAGTATGGACATGAAGAACAAATCTAGCAGCATGGTCTCAGAGAATCGATTGTAATCAAACGTAAAGAAAAGCACTGTAAAAATGATAGTGACATACTGGTAGGTTGGATTGCTAAAAGATGAGCGCAGCAACTTCATACCAGCTATAGTAATCATTAAAGCACCAAGTCTGCAATGAGAAAAATACAATTTCAGATGAAACCTGAAGCCAAAAAATTCCCTTAGTTCTCCCTTTAGAAACTTCCATTAATTTCTTCTTGCCTCACTCCCGCCTACTTGATTAGTTTGTTGATTATTCTCAATGAACTTATTTTCTAAAATTCTTGTTTATTAGATTTCCTTACTCGCCAGACCTTGTTTGGATTCTCAGCATATGGCTATATTCTAGAGGCATTTGTAGCTTGTGGTGATGACACTAAGATGACAAAATGTGTATCTAACACCAGCTCCATCCTTTTCTCTTTGCTTTGCAATAATATAGGCAAATCTATTAACAGGCAGAATTTGCACTGCAACTTCAATTTTGTCACTTGCCCCTCAGTGGATACCCATGTATCTAGGGGTTATAAAGTCTTAATTTTACCTAAAGATATATCTAAATTGCATGTGTTTTTAAAAGTAGAAATTAATAAATACATACATACATACATACATACATACATACATACATACATGCTAAACTAATAAATACAGATGAAAGATATTACAGTGCAACAGTCAGATCACTTTGTTTCTTGGACAAGTAGAATGTTCATTCAGCCTTCATACCAACTCATTCAATTGGAGTCATAAACATTACTTCCACCTACTTATAATTTTTTCTTTCTTAAAACGATATATAGGACCCTCCCCTTTTTCCATTATATACCAATATTCAGTTAATAAAGTAGATTAGGTTAAAAAGTGGTAAAGGGCCTCAGGATCCTGTCATCATATGAAAAGCTCTGCTGGATTAGACCAAAGGATTATCTATGGAGGTATCTCTAGGCTAGATCCAACCCAAGTTCTCCTTTCATACCATATTTGGCCCCGTTCTGTAATGGATTTGGAGAGTCATCTTGCCGACAGATAGATGGGCTAATGGATAGGGTTCTGAGTCTTTTTATATGAATTTTATGACATTCCACTGTCTTGGACAAAATAAAAAGTACCATTCATTCATGCAAATACTAATATCTGATATATCCCAATAATATGGTAGATTTCAGAAAGCAAAGAAACTAAAGGTTTGGAATCTCAGACACATGGTGTTGGAAAGGAGGACTTCATGAATCAAGTAACTTAAATCTGAGATAGGACAGGTGGAGAGTTTGTGTGGCAGTTTATAGAGATTTAGGCAAGAAAAAGTTAATGACAGATTCAAACTTTCCTTCCTAACACTAAAATAACTTTCACGGTGGAAAAATATTACCAAGGGAAATTGTAGGCTCCCTTTCTCTAGAAGAGCTATCTGCTATTAACTTTTACTTTAATGTTTGAAATTTTAATAATTGAAAGACAAAACGGACAAGTATAAAAAGTGGAAAGAGGGGTACATAACTAAGGCAGAATATCAGCAAATAGCCTGAGCCTGCAAAGATGAAGTGAGGAAAGCTAAGGCTCAAAATGAACTAAGGCTTGCGACAAAAGTTAAAAATAACAAAAAAACGTCTTTCAACATGTAAAAAAGAAGAAAAAAGTTATGGAAATTATTGATCCATTAATGGGAGAAAGTGGCAAGAAAGTGACAAGCAACAGGGAGAAAGCAGAACTATTTAACTCGTTTTTTGCATCTGTCTTTACACAAAGGGAAAAAACAGTCCAACCTATCAAAAACAGTACTGTAAAAAACAGATTAGAAAAACAAGTTAAGATAGGCAAGAAAATGGTAAGTGAGCACCTGTCCACCCCAGACGAGTTCAAATCACCAGGACCAGATGGATTACACCCCAAGGTTCTGAAGGAACTGGCAGATGTGATCTTACGTTTGCTGAATGAATGGTTTCTTAATTTAGGGGTTCTCTTTTTTATATATGTATTTTTTATATATGTATTATGTAGTTTTTTATATTGGATTTCTATTTATGCTGTGAGCCGCCCTGAGTTCCCGGAATAGGGCGGCATAGAAATTTAATAAATAATAATAATAATAATAATAATAATAATAATAGAACCATGAAAACTATATCTTTCAAAGATCCTGGAGCACTGGGGAACAACCAGAGGACTGGAAAAGAGCTGATGTAGTTCCCATTTTCAAAAAAGGGGAAAAAATGGATCCATGAAACTACAGACCTATCAGCCTGACCTCAATACCTGGGAAGGTTCTGTAAAGGATAATCAAGAAACGAATCAGCGAACACCTGGAGGCAAACAAAGTCATTACCAAAAGCCAACATGAGTTTGTCAAAAACAGATCATGCCAGACAAATTTTATTGCATTCTTTGACCAAGTGACAAAATTAGTGGACGAGAGGAATGCTGTGGATATAATGTACTTGGACTTCAGTAAGGCATTTGATAAAGTAGACCAAAACCTACTAATTGATAAGATAGAAAAATGTGGGTTAGAGAGCATCACCACCAGATGGATTCGTAGCTGGCTGACCAGCCGTACTCAGCATGTGGTCCTCAATGGAATTACATCTACATGGAGGGAAGTGTGTAGTGGGGTGCCCCAGGGCTCTATTCTGAGCCCAGTGCTCTTCAACATCTTCATCAATGATTTGGATGAGAGGATAGATGGAGAAATCATCAAATTTGCAGACGACACCAAGCTGGCAGAAATAGCCAACACTCCAGAAGATAGTCTTAAGACACAGAAGGATCTTGACAGACTTAAACATTGGGCGCTATCTAACAAAATGAAATTCAATGGTGAAAAAAGCAAGGTTCTACATTTAGGCAAGAAAAACCAAATGCATAGGTATAGTATTGGTGGTACCTTGCTTAATAGTAGTAACTGTGAGAGGGATCTCGAAGTGCTAGTGGACAATCACTTAAATATGAGCCAGCAGTGTGCTGCAGCTGCCAAAAAAAGCCAACACAGTGGTAGGCTGTATTAACAGAGGGATAGAATCAAAATCATGTGAAGTAGTAAAACTTTACAATGTCTTGGTAAGGCCACATTTGGAATACTGCATCCAGTTTTGGTAACCACGATGTAAAGAAGATGGTGAGACTCTAGAAAGAATACAGAGAAGAGCAACAAAGATGACTGGAAACTGGAGGCTAAAACATATAAGGAACATTGCTGGAATTGGGTATGTCTAGTTTAATGAAGAGAAGGACTAGGGGTGACATGATAGCAGTGTTCCAATATCTCAGGGGTTGCCACAAAGAAGAGGGAGTCAAGCTATTCTCCAAAGCACCTGAGGGCAGAATAAGAAGCAACGGATGGAAACTAATCAAGGAGAGAAGCAACCTAGAACTAAGAAGAAATTTCCTGACCGTTAGAACAATTAATCAGTGGAACAACCTGCCTCCAGAAGCTTTGAATGCTCCAACACTGGAAGTTTTTAAGAAGAGTCTGGACAGCCATTTGTCTGAAGTGGTATAGGGTTTTCTGCCTGAGCAGGGGGTTGGACTAGATGACCTCCAAGGTACCTTCCAACTTTATTATTATTATAACGTCTGTACTGAGCAGCGGTTTGAACTCAGTGGCTTGAATGAGACCTTCTTATTCTACAGTTGCATGAGAGAGGCACTAAAGTAGACATGTCAAACTCGCGACATCACATGATGTCGCACAACGTACCGGGCCGGCACTGGGGTGGGCGCGGCTTCAGTATGATGAAACCAGCATTCCTAGTGCTGAGGGTAATAAAAGGTTATAAAATGGAGAAGTGAAATTAGAAACACATCTCCCAAACAGATACCTTTTTTTTTCAAAATGCTAATCATAATTAAAACAAAAGTAAAATAAAGATGCATGCTTTTTTCTACTTACTCTGTATCTAATCTCTTTGGACTAGCAATAGCTTTTGCACTGCTGCTGAGCTCATTGAGAACTACCAAGGGATAGATTATATTCTTCTCCACAAAAAGAAGCCATATATGAACTTTCTCAAACCACATAACATGCGCAGCATCTAAGAATTCAAAGAGCACATTTTGATATCAAATATTTTTGGAATATGCACAGAACATCAAGCTCAACTCTAATAACAGTCCCTAAGATAGTCTTTCTTTATACATAGAGAGAGGAACAAGGTTTCTTTGGCAAAAAGAAAAACTAGTATGTAATTTAACTGTAGATAGATTTTTTTTAAATAAATGCAACTTAATTATAAAATCTCAATATATTAACTGATAATGCAACCAATATTTAGTTAGAGATAATCTACTGCAAGTTGTGTTACTTACTGCGGACTTCAAATTGATAGTATTCCTTGGTTTTCAGCAATGGATGAGAAAAACAGTGCCATGGGAGCTGTTTTCGGAGCTGAGGCAGCACGTAATGGGTCATAAATCCTATTAATCCCACCAACGCATACAAAACGTAACTTAAAACAGGCTAAAAGAAAATTTTAAGAAAAAAGAATAAATCCCAAAATCAGAAAAATACAATGATCATCCCTTTCAGAATTGTGTTACTTTATTTCACTGTAAATAGCACCTCTGGCCAAAAGGCTATCTTCTCCTCTGCATATCAGAAACATCAGAAACACATGAGGTAGTCCCATATTGGATCCTAGCTGCTACCCTTGATTAGGTGTATATCAGTTTAAGGCAGTGTTTCTCAACCTTGACAATTTTAAGGCATGTGGACTTCAACTCCCAGAATTCCACAGCCAGCAACGCTGGCTGTGGAATTCTGGGAGTTGAAGTCCACATGCCTTAAAATTGTCAAGGTTGAGAAACACTGGTTTAAGGGAATATGGTAACTGAAGGAAAATTGGACTAGAATTCTGCATTTTCCCTTTAAATGCTGCACTTTAAATGCAGAATATTGTACTGCATGTTATTATTACTAGTAAGAATTAAATTCTGGTTTTTATCCAGGGTTGGAACACTCCTTCCTCTATATTTTCTCACTTATTCTTTGAGAATATATGGGTATCCTAAAGTGAATTTCTCTAGATGAGTATGATTAAACCTAGATTCTTTTCCAACTCTTTAACCACTGAACCTGCTGGAAGTTTATCATTTAGTCACCACCACTAAATGATAAAACTTCCAGCAGATTCAGTGGTTAAGTTATACGTTTACTAACTTTCTTGCTATAGTCCTTAGTATTTGCATTTTATGGCATGTGTATCACACAAAACAAAAACAAACAAACAAAAGTGAGATTCTGGTCTGTTCAGACAGCACAGCTTCTGTACATCATACTTTTTAGCATCCCAAGTTTCCATATTTACTCATACACCAGACATATCAGTCTGCTCTGAAAACATTGCACAAGCAGGAACATGGACAAATGAGAATTTTCTAAGCACAGGCTAACTCATATTCTTTCCATTTTACTTAAAATTCTTAACATACTGTAGTAATGGGGACTAGCTGGAATAAATCCTGTAGCACTTGAAAGCGGGGGGAAAATGAGGCATGCATAGAGTCAATGTGATGTGATTCAACCCAGAAACAAGTTTTCTATGTGGCTAAGCAATATAAATAATATCCAAGAAAGATATATAAAAGAAGTGGTGAATGCTCCAACACTGGAAGTTTTTAAGAAGAGACTGGACAGCCATTTGTCCAAAATGGTATAGGGTTACCTGCCTGAGCAGGGGGTTGGACTTGATGACCTCCAAGGTCCCTTCCAACTTTATTATTATTAAATGTGTACCATTATTTTTTAAGTGGACAGTAGAAATAAGTCTTACCTGCAATACTGTGAACCCTGTGCTGACATGGATGGCAAAATAAAGTACACCAATGACTACACAAACAACAAGATCAGACTGCAAACGTTCATTCTAGAAAGAAAAAAAATAAAGAAAATGCATTTGCCTGTCAACTTCCACATTTTTATTACTCACTTAGTTATTTTGAAGACAGTTTCAGAATATAGCAATGTAATTAATATTTATAGTCTCAAAACATACTCTTCCCCCCCCTCCAGTTTTTATTGACATATTTGTGGAATTTGGGTTTAGGTACCAGACAACTTGCCAAGCTGTACAGAGATATATTTTTAAACAATTGTTAGAACAGACTATCATAAATCTTAACATAGTCTGAACAAGTCATTTAAACACCTGAATTGTATATATATTATTATTATTATTAATTTATTATTAATTTAATTTCTATGCCGCCCTATTCCGGAGAACTCATCTCTGGCATGGAGTATTAACACATCTTCATGTGACTCTTATACTGTATATGTATTTACAGCAAGATATACAGAGATTAAGTAAAAATAACATCAGTGGTGCTTGTTTAATTTATTTCACAAGCAAAGTAATCCAATAATAAATGTGTCCATGTGAAAAAATAGTTATTTTTTTAGATTCAGTAATTGTTTTCATTATCTTTAGCTACAACCATTGCAACCAAACATTCTCTGAAACTGGTGGTTAGCTTCTCATATTAATACAGGGGTCTTCAAACTTGACCCTTTCATGACTTGTGGACTTCAACTCCCAGGATTCCTCAGCCAGCGTGGCTTCAATTGAATGGGTTTTCTTGCATTAATTGCTTACTTCAGTTTCCACATAATACTTCAATGACACTGTCATCAGTCCTTTGACACTGAGACACTGAGTTTGTTCTTTCTGCATTATTTTATAATTTCCTTGTATAGTTGGAATCACTGACTTTTTGTATGATCTATTTGTGCTTTGCTTCAGCTTCAGCTGGCAGACAGATGATCTCATATTCTCTGCAGAATTCACTAACAGGACCAGAATGCACGCTTCTTCATCAATGGTAAGTCATTCAGGTCCTGAGGAAGCGAAGCATCCCCAAGCCATGGCGCTACCAGCTTCATACTTGACTAATGGTACAAAGTTCTTACAGCAGAATGTATTGTTTGATTTAATATAATAAATATAATGTGAGTATAATAAAACCCATACAGCCAAAAAAGTTCCAATTCTGATTTATTTATTTATTTATTTAATTAAATTTGTATCCGCCCCTCTCCCAAGACTCGGGGCAGCTCACAACAAGAATATGAACATAGATAAAAAACAATAATAATTACATCCAATTTTTTAAAAAAAATTGGTGGTAAAGATATACAAATGCTTAGATATTCTGAAATAATCAAATACTCTTTTCATAGAACATGCACGTTGGGATATTCTCCAAATGTTCTGCACTCCCCATCCCGTTTGTGTCGCACCGTTTAAAGTGCTTCTGGGTTGAAAGGATGACATCCCCATTGCCTGGGGATGTCCATGGGGGTTCCTTTTTTGTCCCGTCAAGGAGCTGGAGTGGAAGACAGGAGCTCATCCTGCCACGCAGCAGCACTTGGGTCTCGGATGCGGATGTTGCTAACATCCAACCTGGTGTCCTAACAAGAGCTACTGTGTTCCTAATGTTCTGGACAGTATCTCCTACAAATCCCAGATGAGCAATGATCAGTATTAATAGTTCTGAAAGTTTCCTCTGTTCATGAAATGTATTAAACTGTCTCTTATACTACAGATTTGGCTTATTTATAACAGATACTAGTGGTGTTCATATTACTGGAAATATAACTGTATACAACACTGAAACATCGGTAAGTATTGGATTATGACTAAGATGGTGATTATTCCTAAACATCCCAGAAATATGTCAACTATTTAGCTCAATATTTAGTACTCATGATAGCAAACTTGTGAGAATTATTAATAATTTAAACTACGTTCCAACTTACCACTGAGTTTCTAAGCTTTTCAGGTAAGGGGTCTTTGACTTCAGATAGTGGATCTTCTGGGTTTTTATCTTCTGAAGTCGGAAAAAGCTTTGATTGCACTAAAGAACTAAAGTAAATACTTGTTTTAAACAAAGTCTTGACAGAAAAGAACTGCATTATTCATTACTGTATTCTAAGCAAATCTAAAGCATTCCTTCCAGTTTAAAGGAAAATAAGTCTTCATTTTTTGATAAAACAAACGATGTCTTTACAATGCTGTAGATCAGGGGTGTCAAACTGCCAGCCCGCGGGCCAGATGCGTCATCCCAAAACCGCGCCCACCCCATTGCCGGCAATGGAGAAAAGGCTCCAATACATCGCGTGACGTCACATGACGTCGCGAGTTTGACATGCCTGCTGTAGATCATGAGATAAAATGTTAACGTCACGACACGTCATGTGACGCAGCGAGTTTTCACACCCGTGCTCTACAGCAAGGTGCCAATCATTCATAGTTTCACTGAAAAGTTGAAACTTGAAAATGTAAATGAATGTTACTATTTAACTATTACACATTTATCTTTTAGATATCATTAGAAATGCTTCAGTTCAATATTTCAAACAAATCTGTAAGTAATTTAAAGTACTTTGTGTAATTTTTAGCTTACTGTTATTATGCAAATAATTCCTACGAAGCTCTGGGTGCATCTTAAATTTATTTATTCAGAAGATTTATATCATTGCCCATTTTAAGTAACCCTGGGCAGCTCATAATAACAGTAAAACCAAGATAAAAGACTGCTTTATCACAGAAAATAATCATAAAAACAGTAAAGCAATAAAACAAAAATTCTGTGCCTTAATCATCTCCTTAGGATAGGTAGGCTCCAGTGGTCCATATTTCAAACTATCTATCTATACAGTTTTAGGAGGGACTGGCCAAGCCAGGGAGAGGAGTCAAACAGGGACCTATTCTAGAATCTCTATGTGGGCACAAGAGGGCAAAATCCAACCCTTCCTTGAATGCCATTGAACTTTATCTAGTCTCAACTAGGTGCAAACCGCTATTCTGAGAAAATTCCTGTGTAGAGGATTAGCAATAAAAGAGCTAACTGAACTCTTCAAAAGTGGGTTGGCTGGTTGTTTCTGACAATAGTACAATCCTATCTCAGCACCTTGGTAAAATGCCAGGTCTTAAAGTCTCCTGAAAGGCCAAAAGGGTGGGCACCCATCAAATTGCTGAGGGGAAGGTGTTTCACAAGGTAGGAGCAATCACAGAAAAGACACGCTTCCAAGGTCCCGCTAGATGACAAGATTTCAGGGAAGGGATTGGGAGCGTGCTTACCCTATCTGATCTAGTGGGATGGGCAAATATTCTTTTGGAGATGTGGTCCCACAAATAACCTGTACCATATAGGGCTTTAAAGGTGATAACAAGCACCTGGAAGGAAACTGAGAGGCGTGCAGCTCATGCAATAAAGATGCAATATGGGCAAACCCAATATTGTGCGCCCTGCTGCATTTTGGACTATCAACTTCCAAGTGATGTTCAAGGGCAGCCCCATATTAAGCGCATTGCAATAATCCAACTGGGAAGTGACATCTAGACATATACAAATGCTTCAGAATCATCATAGTCTATGGCAGTAATCAGAGTAACTTGGCACTTTTAAGGAAGAAATTTCAATGCAGCAAAGAGGTACAATTCCAATCCTATATCTATTTACTACTAGTTCCAAGTGAGTTAAGGTGACTTATTCGTAGGAACAGCTTTAGGCTTTTAAAAAGTTAATTTCTTCTAGTATTTCTCAATTTGAGGAACAAAACTGATGTAATTATAGAAACAGGAAGGCATCACTTACAAAAGGACAGAAGGATCACTACTTTGTCGGCTGAGATGATAGGAAATTGCCACTAATGTACCACAAAATACTGAGAAAAGCACTGGAATATGTTGACCATCCCAAGAATCCTGTAGACAAATATGTATTCCTTTATCAGAAAGAGTACATCAAGTTAAAGTGTAAAAGATCATGTTTATTTTTAACTTGTTAGAAATTCTGTATTCAAAAATTAATAATCAGATCATTTGCATAGTTCAGCAGTTCTCAACCTGTGGGTCGCGACCCCATTTGGGGTCGAACGACCATTTCACGGGGGTCGCCAAGCACCGCAGTCCGCCATTTTTTTTGGTCGGCCATTTTTTTCCCTATCGCGATGCGGGCCGTCGCGCCGCGCATGCGTGATGTGCCCCGTTGCACCGCGCATGCGCGGTCCCGCCATTTTGGGGGGGGGCATTTTTTCCCTATCGCGATGTGGGCCGTCGTGCCGTGCATGCACCCCGTCGCGCCACGCATGCGCGGCGCGGGCCCGCCTTTTTTTTGGGTCGGCCATTTTTTTTGGGTCGGCCATTTTTTTCCCTATCGCGATGTGGACCACCATGCCGCGCATGCGCGATGCACCCTGCCGCGCCGTGCATGCGCGGTGAGGGCCCGCCATTTTTTTGGGTCGGCCATTTTTTTTGGTCAGTCATTTTTTTCCCTATCGCGATGTGAGCCGTCGCGCCGCGCATGCACAATGCGAGCCGTCGCGCTGCACATGCGCCCCGTCGCATTGCGCATGCACCGCATTGCGCATCGCAATGCGCGATGTGCCACATCGCGCCGCGCATACGCGATGCGGGCCGGGGTCAAGCCCCGGAAAAGGTTGAGAACCGCTGGCATAGTTGGTTAAACCACCAGTTTATTTGGTTTGGGGATTATTTTTAAGCCTGCTTTTTGATTTATACAAACAAAAGTAATGAAATGTAAATGTCTATGGAGTTTCTCAACCATCCAGTTATAGTTATTCAAAAAGGGCTTTTTCCAAAAGGCAACTTTCTTTGTTTTGTTTTGTAAATGTTTCGCTTCACATCCTAGAAGCTTCTTCAAGTTCCAACTAGCTGGTGGGGAACTAAAGAAGCATCTTCAATGAGAAGCAAAATGTTTTCAAAGCAAAAACCAAGAAGTCCAGTTGCCTTTTGGAAAAAGCACCTTTGGGATAATGACATGTAACCATAAAATGATCCAATTCCAGTATTCAGGAGTCATAGAATTCCAACTGAGAGCTCTGAAACAAGGTACACATTACTCAATATAAAAGATCGGAAAGTATCTGGAAGCATTATAATTCCCTGGGGAAAAATAAATGAGAACTAATGAAGGAGAATATTTGTAGCTCAGGGTTGAAATGAGGGGTCCTTGGTGCTCTCTGAGCTTGCTTTGTTTTCTTGCAGACATTTCATTACCCTAACTAGGTAACCTCATCAGTGCTAGTAAGGAGTGCCGTTTGCTATCAGTTTATATTCTGGTGTCTCGCCTGTCTGATTGGATGGGGGCAGTCTTAGGGATTCTTTGTTTAGGCCAGGGGTAGGCAACCTTGGCTCTTTTATGACTCGTGGACATCAACTCCCAGAATTCCTGAGCCAGCAAGGCTGGCTCAGGAATTCTGGGAGTTGAAGTCCACGAGTCATAAAAGAGCCAAGGTTGCCTATCCCTGGTTTAGGCTGTTTACTAATGGCTCTGTGGCAGTTTCTTATTGCTTAAAAAATTTAGCAGCTTACGGGCTAAATTTATTCTCTATGTAACTTTTTTACTTCTTTTTTGCAAGGTTTAATTTATCGTAATAATCATAATATGGATTGAGAAAAAGAGAGATAGATTCTCTCTCATTATTATATCTTTTTTTCTTGATAAGTGTTGTATTCTTTGTATTACAGTATTGTAAAATAATAATACTATCACACTGACTTTGCCTAACATCCTTACCTTACATTCCTTACATTACACCTAATATCAACAAATATTTAAAATATATTTTCTTCTATGAAGATGCGGGACTTCTGTATGCATCTTGAAGTTATTTCAAATTAATGTTATTGGAAGATCCCTGGGTTTCTGTATTGTATGAAAAAAAAGGATCTTATCTCCTTGTACAATACAAAACCATGAAATCAAATGATAACTGCATTTATCCATTTTACAAAGAACAGAATATAACGATTTTAAATCTAACTGTACTATATAAAAATATAGCACTGATGCTACTACTCACCTTTAGGGCCCCATAACACAATCCATATAATAATGCTACTGCCACAATACTACAGATAAAACTGTAGAGTGCTGCAATGAGGCTCGTCGTGGCTAGATATAATACAATAACGAAGAATAATAAAAAAAATTAGTAAAATGAACCTTGATGTAAAAAAATTAAGCATTTATTATTTGGAAGTTTGTTTTAGTTGTATCTTTGGGTATAAAGAATTTAAATAAATTCACTTTCAGGAAATATTTTTTCACATCTTCTTAATGATCAAAAATAAATTATTGCTACTTTTCAAATAATATACAGGTAGTCCTCGACTTACAACAGTTCATTTAGTGACCATTCAAAGTTGCAACAGCGTTACAATCATTTTTAAAACCATTTTTCACACGTATGACCGTTGTAGCAGCCCCATGGTCAAGTGGTCAAAATTCAGATGCTTGACAACTGACTCATATTTATGACAGTTGCCATGTCCCAGGATCATGGGATCATCTTTTACAACCTTCTGACAAAGTCAATGGAAAAGCCAGATTCACTTAACAACCATGTAACTAACATAACATAAAAGCAAAAGAGAACTAGGTTGATGTAGTGGTTAAGACACAAGTTAGAAACCAGGATACTGTGAGTTCTAGCCCTGCCTTAGACACAAAGCCAGGTGCGTGACTTTGGGACAGTCACCCTCTTTTAATCCTAGGAAGAAGACAATGGCCAACCACTTCCAAATGTCTTGGGAAGAAAAGTATAGGGACTGGCAGTGCCTAGAGTCAAAAGTGACTTGAAAGTGTGTATGTGCATGCGTGTCTGCAGACACACATGCATGCTCTCTCACACTCACACACAGACACACAATACTAAAACAAAGTTTGGCATAGAACAGCAAAATTCAAGTGAACCCTAGACTCATGCATTTCATCCTCAACTTTCCTAACTTGCAGCAGTCCATCGTCTACTTTTATATTTCAATTGATACGTTACGGTATGCATTTTTTTTTTGCAACTGAGTACTGCAGAGAAAAAAATTCATTATGAATAAAAATGCATAAAACCATGCATTGCTTCCTACACTCCTATGTTATATTGAAATATGCTTAAAATTATGTTTGCTTATATAAATCAGTACATAACTATTTAATTATCAAGCCACTGCCTTGTAGGAGTACTTAGCCAGACAGATACAGGTAGTCCTGACTTACAATCACTTGTTTAGCAACCATTTGAAGTTACAAACATGTTGAAAACAGTGAGAAACAGTTTTGTCCAATGGGATGGAGCCTGACTCAGGAAGTCACAGGTAGGAATCGTTTCCTGGAGAAGTTGCTTGCAAAGGGGCATATTTTTTGTCAGAATGCTCTTGTTGGCTTTGCACAAAAGGGCATTTATAATAATAATTGCCTCTTTGCACTAAGCTGGTTACTGGAGAAGCTGCTTGCAAAGGGATATGCTTTTGCTGGAGCGCTTTTGCCAATGGGGTTTCTTGGTGCAAAAGGTGGTTCAGAATGCGGCCGCGCGAGCCGTCTTGGGTCTCCCAAGACATGCTCATATCACTCCAGCCCTCCGTAAGCTGCACTGGCTGCCAATTGGTCTCTGTACACCAGGGGTTCTCAACCTTGGCAACTTTAAGACTTGTGGACTTCAACTCCCAGGAATTCTGGGAGTTGAAGTCCACAAGTCTTAAAGTTGCCAAGGTTGAGAACCCCTGCCGTACACAATTCAAAGTGTTGGTTATGACCTATAAAGCCCTATATGGCAATGGGCCAGGATACTTGCGGGACCGTCTTCTGCCTCATGAATCCCAGCGACCGATTAAGGCACACAGGGTTAGCCTCCTACGGGTCCCGTCTGTTACACAGTGCCGTCTGGCGGGACCTAGGGCTAGGGCCTTCTCTGTTGCTGCCCCAGCCCTCTGGAACCAACTTCCCTCAGAGGTTCATACTGCTCCCTCCCTCCTAGCTTTCTGAAAATTTTTAAAAACACATCTATGCAGACAGGCTTGGGGCGTGTGAGCTGCGCTCTGCCCCTGGCCTTTGATTGGGAGTGTATGTTGTATGAGTGAGTATAGTTTTATAGTTTTATATTGTAGTATTATTTTATATGACTTATATATTTTGTACTTGTATTTCTGTTGTGAGCCGGCCTGAGTCTGGAGAGAAGGGCGGCATATAAGTCAAAATAAAGATAAAGATAAAGAAAGGACAGGAACACCTCATTAACAGCAGTTGCAAGGATCAAAAAGTTAAGCTGGGCAGCAGGGGTCCTAGAATGCAGGATGGCAACGATGACCGTGGCTTGGTCTGGGATGGCTGCTGCTTCCAGGTGCATGGCAAGCAACCCTAGAACCACACAGTGCTGGGGCTGCCCGATGCCTTGCAAGGCATGGTGCAGGACAGTCAAAAGGCAGAGATGGGGGAAGGGATATAGGCAGGTGGGAGCTTTGTAAGATTTGGGGGTGGGAAGGGCCAAGTTTAGAATAGCTCAAAATGGGGCGGGTGCTCAGCTAACAACTGCTAAAATGTATTTAACGATGACAACGGGAATTGTCAGGATTGCCGCACTAAGCATGTGACAACCCACTTTATGAGTACATTGGTTAACAATGAAAATGTTGTAAGTCGAAGACAACCTATAATCTGGAAAGGTTAAACTTGTAATGCACTTAATACTGACAGTTTGGATAAGCACTAAAATTATTTTTAGAAACACACTGAAAAGCTTTTTACTGATTATATTTCATGAAATAAAATGGTTTTACTCACCATTGCCACCAAAGACATGAATATCTAATTGTTCACAGAGGTACATCGCAAATGTATTCACCTGAGGCAGAAGACCAATGAAGAATACTATAGGGAAGCATAGTATAAACACTATAGGAGACAAAAATGATGAAAAGTAGTAAGTACATGAAGAACTGCTGACTAATTCTCCACACTGAACTATGATGAATAAATGTTCTCTTTACTTTGGAGAAAGAATTACTTCAAGTAGCTGTTGAATTTCATTTTTAGTAGAATACAAGCACTTATATGCATATGGCAGGAAACATACACTATTTTCAGACTTGTTTTATATGCATATGGCAGGAAACACACTATTTTCAGACTTGCTTTAGCTACATAATAGTCACAAGAGTCTATATTTATAAAAGTCATTTGTTTAAGTGCAGGATATTGTAAAACAGCAAAATATCTGAAATTAATTATTGAACAATTAAGAAAAACTAGCAATACATTAAGATTTATATATATACTATACTGAGTCCTATGACTCAAAAACGTATTGCTTCTCTTTAAAACTTTTTTTAACTTCACAAATTCAGCAGTACATTCCATAGCAGCTACTTTATTTCCTTCAAAAGTAGCTTCACAGAAGCTTTTGTGCATCTTGTACTGTTGCTATTTATACATATACGAGAAAGAATGAGACAAGCACAAGCTAAGTCTTTCTTGTTTTTTATTCTTCAGATTAACATGTTCAACAGAAAGGTACTATGGAGGTCTGAGGTAAAACAGACTGAGATGGTTATAAGGACATAAGCTAGGTGAAGAAAAGTATATGACTGGTGTGTATAGATCAGGGGTTCTCAACCTTGGCAACTTTAAGACTTGTGGACTTCAATTCCCAGAATTCCTCAGCCAGCTTTGCTGGCTGAGGAATTCTGGGAGTTGAAGTCCACAAGTCTTAAAGTTGCCAAGGTTGAGAACCCCTGGTATAGATACTCCTTAACTTACAACGGCAATTGGGACCAGCATTTCCTTTGCCAAATGATGTGGTTATAAAGCTTAGTGACAGCAATCTCTTCAGCATTGCTGAAATCTGGTCATATAAGTGGACAATTTTTGGTGGCGTGCATTTTTACACCATTTAACACAAATAACAATGGCAATATCTGTGTTGAACTTCTCTAAACTAAAGGTAATATACTTCACCTTTAAATCCCTCTAATTCCTAATACAAAAAGCAACAAAGCAAATAAATGAGTTGAACATTTTTGGTCCTGACCACCCAGTTGCATCACATATCATCAGACATTTGTGTTCAGCGACCAATGTATTTTTTTTAAAAAATATCCACAACACAGGCTAAAAGAGATGATTGCAGCACAGGAATTGAAAGATAAATCTCCTAATACATTGGAGGGATACTAGGAATACTTTTGGCATAATAAAATGATGAAGGATATAGAGAGACATTTGTTTTCTATGGATAGTCCTCATTTAGCAACCAAAACTGGGACTGGCAATTTTATTGGTAAACACATTTAGTAATCATTAAATGAAACTGTGACTGTGGTTATGATCCTACTTCAGCTTTCCTTTCCTTTTCAGACCTGAGAAGATTGTAAATGCAAGGATTGGTTGTAAAGGAACTTTTTCAATACGGTCATAACTGTGAACGGTCACTAAGCAAGATAGTCACTTAAAAAGGACTACATGTACTATTTTCCCACTATGTCTTGATTATATTCTCTAGCATATAAATCCTGTATATTCGCTTAAAATCTTTGTTCAAGGACCTTCTTGGGATTGGTGTATCAAAACACTTCATCTTTTTTAAAGAGAGAGACAGAAAGGGAGAGACTAAAATAGAACAATTAGGTACAACAGAGCAAAGATGACGAAGTAATCCATACATCAGGGATTGGGAGAAACTAGCAACTTCCAGATGTTACTACCTGGGATTGCTGCATTTTGGTCCAACAGCATCTGGAAAGCTACAGGTTTTCCAGCCTTTACCTAAATACACCAAATAGAAAAATCACTCACCCATAATCAAGTCCCTTGCTGAAAGCAGCAATATTGGATTCGTGAAAGCCATTCCATATAGTTGGAACCCTGCAGTAAAAGTGCTCTTGCTGCCGTAGTCCAATAGCCAAATGAGACTGCAGCATATACAGAAGTAAACAGGCCTGCTGTAGGCTATGATTCGGTTATGACCCTGGAATACAAGTTTGAGTACTGAAGCTTAAGTTGTAAATTATTGCTCCTTTCTTCAAAAGTCAATTCTGAAACTTTTCATTTTGCATGGTAATTCCACTGAAGACAGAGCTTATGCCTTTTTCTAGATGAAGGAATAGGGTTCCCCCCCCACACACACTCCAATAAGACATTGCAAAACATTATTTTAATTCTACATCAATTACATCAGCTTCATACTCCAAGCAAGTAACAAAGATTCAAGTAGCATTAATTTTCAGTTCTAAACAGCAGCTTATTTTCTGCTATCATTAGATTTTTATTTTTTTTTGCAGCTTCTACTAAAGTAATAGAAATTACCTTAACTCTTTTGTGACTCCTGAATTCCTACCAGGCACCATTAAAATAAATATTGCTGTGTATGTGTATTGTTTTTCTATGTTCTGCGGTTAACACTTCAAAAACTTTCTATTTAGAACATCATCTTCATTTTTAGTGGATTTAATAAGTATTGCATACTGGCAATTTGTAAATATATGATATTTTTAAAAAATATCAATGTTTTTAAAGCACAATTTCTCTTTAATGGTAATATTTTTGAAACAACAGCAATAGATGCAGGAATTTTTGATTTATCAGTCTACATAAAGATCAGATGGGAAAACTTACATGTCGAGGTGATGAAGAATCTGGCTGAACACTCTGAAAAAGTGCAAAGATAGTAGAAAAATGTTATTGTTGGTTTGGTATCTCCTAAGATAATCATCTGCACAAATGGTATTTAAAAAGACTTCCCTGGACACATTAAACTTTCAGGACAGTATTTTTCAACTGTGAAAAAATATTTCTCAAATATTAACCAAAGTTGACAGGAACTAAAAAGTCTATCATAGTTTAGATATGTCTAATTGCAACAAAAGAGTAACAAATCTCTTAAGACAATTTTTGGTGGGGGAAATGGCCATTTAACAGTCTCTCAAGGGATATGATGTAGCTTGTTTTCCCCTTTCTCCTGCAGATTGTAGGAGACCAGGAAAATCTGCCTTGGACATTCTGTATCGATGTATAATCCATTTCTATAAAATCTCATAATGTGACATGAAGAATTCAGAAATATACAAAAAAGCCTAATGAACAATAGGAAGAACAAACTGTTTTTCTGTGTGGATTACCACAGAAAGAAAAACTGCTGCTCCCTAGGAAAAAAATTCCAAATTCACAATCAAGGAATAGCGTCATTTGGAACAATCCAAATACCTCAAATTGTGAGTGAGTTTTTTAATTATTCAGAAAACTTCAGGATTTTTTAAAAATAATATCTAATGTGGTTTTTAACAATTTGTAAGATTGCAAGTTTTGTAAATCTCACTTTAAAAAAAACAAACAAATTACAGAATTAATAATATTCACAAGTGTTTATCATTGTCTGTCTCACAAGATACTACATCCACATACATTAATATTTCCTGTGACATCTAAATAAGAGGATTAGTGGCTTCTTAATCGTAAGAACAAGCCAGAATCCAATCCAATCCAATTCAATGAAATATATTTTGAAATCCACACTTGTTCTATAAACCATAGTTTATGCAAACTTCTGAACTATGGCAGGTTTACAATTAAATGCAAAATTAATTTATTTCAATCTCCTTCTCTGGCATAAAAAAAAGGAACTGAGAGGAATATGAAGACTGAAAAGATTTGTTCACATGTTGGAAAATATTATCCCACATTCCCCTTCAAGATGCTCTTTTAATGTCGTTATTCAAAAATGAGATATAAAACAGGGACATTTTTTGAAAATACTATATATTAACTCACAGTAGACAACCTTAATAATTTCAAACTAAGCAACAGTGAGGATAAAACATTACCTTCAGCAAAGAGTACTGGCAACTGGCAATCACCAAACAAAATTGGAAGACCCAAATGTCCTTGAAGAAGCCTTCGATAAGGAGTATAGAACCTAGAAAAGCCACTTGGATAGCTAGGATGACAGCTAATACATTTTCCAAGATCTCACGATTCCTATGGGCAAAGAGATGTGTTAGTGAAATGCTTCAACAAAGAATGCAAGGAAGCAGAACAAATGAAATAACTATTAGTATCCATGTTCAGAAGACATATTTGCTTATTTTTGATTTTGAAATATAATCAACTACATTTTCACTTGAAATCTATTCTATTAAATAAATCCAAAGCAGATCATCATTCAATCCATCATTTAATCAAATTATCTGGCAGTCCAAATCTCAACAAGAAGAGATAATACTTCATCTTTGTTTTTTTAGATTTCTTTTCTTATCAATAGTAACTATTTTGTGATTATGACCTTGCTCGGTTTTCAGTCAACTATTTTTTGGCAATTTTACTCCTTAATGCTTTGATACTTCTAAAATCTTTGGATTTTTTCCCCAAGCAGACTAATAATCTAAACACATTCTATGTTAGAATAGTATAATGCATACAGGACTTACCTGTCAAACAAAGCCAAAAGAGTCAATCTATCAAAATTGATGCCAATCCAGACTTTGGGTAGGATCCAAAAGCGATAATAATGTTTCACTTTTTGCGATGGCTCCTCTTGTGGTTGTAGATGGTCCTGCAGATCAGGACTCAGGTCCATGTCTTGATGCTCCAGAAGATCGGTATCTATGGTCAACAGTCTGTTCAGTCTGATCTGAGGGAGGGAAAGCTACAATAACATTAATAAGATTTTGCTTTCATACTTTACTTCTTTAGTCCTATTTTGAAAGAATATAAATGTTAAGAGAGAAATCCTGCTAGGTGATGACTACTTGATTACCCACCATCTATATATGGCTCTACAAGTACTGGGGAGAGAGTTATCTCTGGAAGAGTTATATGAATGACAGTTGCTTAAGACCATTACTCAAAAACACCATGGCTATGCCACAGGATATCAGGATTGGCTAACTGTCTTCAACAAAGAAATACAGATCTTTTCCAAGGTTAAATAAAATAGCATACCTGCACACCAAGCTACAGGAATATTTAATGCTATATCAAAGGATGAGACTAGGACTGCTGAACAAGGCATATGATTGGATTGCATATCAATAAGGCATTTATACATATTAGCCCTAGTATATTAAAGCAGCTATGTCATTCTAGTTATCCGCAACTGTAAAGGTAGTCCTTGACTTAAAACAGTTCATTTAGTGACCATTCACATATACAACAATACTGAAAAAAGTGATGTTTTTCACATTTACAACCACTGCAGCATCCCCATGTCATTTGATCAAAATTCAGATGCGTGGCAACTGATTCATATTTATGACGTGTGCAGTGTCCCAGGGTCATGTGATCACCTTTTGCCACCTTTTGACAAGCAAAGTCAATGGGCAAGCCAGATTCACTTAACAACTACAGTGATTCACTTAAATAATGTCACAAGAAAGGTCATAAAATGGGACAAAATTCACTTAACAAATGTCTCACTTAGCCACAGAAATGTTGGCTCAGTTGTGATTCTTAGTTGAGGACTATCTGTAATGTCCAGCTGCTGACCACTTGAACCATAAATTTCGGGTGGTCAGCCTGAATTTAACTGGACCAGCTAAGTTTAGAATATAAATGATAGATAGATAGATAGATAGATAGATAGATAGATAGATAGATAGATAGATAGATAGATAGATAGATAGATAATGATTATTTGTTTGCAACGAATAGTAGCAAATGCAAAAACTTACTAAATCATGTGGATAAAAACGAACTGAGGTAGAACTTGATACATGAGAATCCGTATCACTGAAACAAGAAGACAAGTTTAGTTTATACCTTAGTCTGTTTTCCAATTCAATTTGGTTTTCTGTTGTAGAAAATAGAACATTACCCCAATATGCTCATATACACAAACACACATTATATTGAAACAAATGTTTGATTTTGGCAGAATGTCTAATTGAGCCATAACCCAGGATGACGGTGATGACTTTTTTCTTTCTTTCTGATGCACATTTGCTTTTAATATCAATATGCAACCCTACAATATTATCCATTTATAAATAAAATTAGTATTACTGCATAAACTTCAGCAATTACTTTTAAAAACACACCAGATGTTAGATGTTCTTCTTGCAGCTGGCTCAAAATTCACAAGCGACATATCGCAGCCCCCTGTTTCATAGAGTGTTGAACTGAACTTACCTATTGAAGAGAAAGTCAAGATAGATTAAATATTATGCAATTTTTGAACACTGTAGTAACAAATATATTATTATCTACAAACATATACCCTAATTTGAAAATCGTTAAGAAAAATCTTATATACCCATTTTTCATCAACCTTATTTGGCATATATTGTTAACACAAACATTAAAAACACAACGTCAAGACAATTAAAATATTTACAATGGGATTTCTTTTTAAAAAATTCAATTTATTTGGCTTACCAATTCCTACAGCAGTAAGACTATCTTTCCTGTAGGAGAAAGCTAACAAATTGGATCTATGTATTTGCAGAAAAATAGTTAAATAATTAAATGAAGGAAAGGGGAAGAATTTGTCTTGTATAATATTCGAATGTAAGACCATTCAGTGAAATTAATTGGCAATATGCTTAAAACAGATAGAAGCAAATGCTTCTTTGAAATTATGCCAATGTATGTAATTTGCTATCATGATAATTCTATTGCCTGATGAAAACATGGGAAATCTGCTTCCATTAAAACTATATATTAGCAACCCATGATTATTAGCCACTGATAGAAACAGTTACTAAATGGTTCCTAACACAGATATTCCTAATAAAGGAATAAAGGATAGATGTAAAGACAAATGCTTGATTTTAAGTTCCTAACTACTGTAAATAAAATGGACTAAACCTTTGTATTTGCTAACTCTGTGTTTATGTGTGTATGAAAATATCACACACTGGAATTTTTAAATTATTATATGACATAGAAAAATGAAAAGTGCACATCTTTTTGATGCATGCTTTTTTAAAAAAATTTGAGGATTTTGTAGTATTTTAAAGGGTGAATTGTAAAGGCCCAAGATCACTGCATCACTTAAAAATCTGATTAAAGCTGGTGAAAATCACACGTTTTCATGATTATTTGTTTTTTAAGGAACACAGTACATTATATTTCTGCATTTTAGCCTTTAAGATCTAACCAAACCCCTAAAAAGACGTGTCTTATTCATTCTGATTCCATTTATTCTTCTGTCTTCTGAACCAAACCAAATTAAACCACAGATTTAAAGAATTAGCAATGCTTCCTTTTTATCAGCAGAGGGAGATAAAACTCTGCATCTCAATAGAGTGGAATTCTACGATTACTAAAATAAGAAAACAATGACACAATGAAATTAAAAAGTAATAAAATAGAAAAATGTAGAAGAACAAAAAGACTTCACTCTTCAAGTATAGCCAATGACATGCTGTACACTTGTGCACAGTTCACTACAACTTTTGAGCAAATAGATGATGTGCATTTTTGTTTTATAATATGCATAGTTCCTTTGAAAATGTCCATTTCATTGTCTGAAACAGGGAATGAAGGAGTCATAGTTTCAATTAAACCTCTCTACAGAAGAAATCCATTGGTCACCATAGTTTGGTTTCAATACAGAACAAGTATATACAAACATGCACGTCTATCATGTTCTTCCTGTTCAAGAAATGCAAAATCCACAAAAATGTTTAATAAATCATAAACCAAAAAATTAAAGATGTGAGATTAAAAAAAAAGAAAAATAAAGTAGAATAAAATTATTTCATAAATGTAACATTGTCTATATTTCTCCATACCTTTCTAGCCTTGGAAAATATTAATCTTCTACTGCTTCCTTACATAGACTCATATATTGCTTTCAATTCTTTAATCTTCTAATCTCTCTCTTTCTCAAAATCTCATCAATTGTATCCAACCATGCTTATTTTGGAGTTCCCTTTCCTCTCAAGCAATTCATTCTTCCTTCACATATTTATTTTGAATTCATTTAACCTATATAAGCAAATTAATTCAACTTATTTCTTTCATGCTGATCACTGTCATAATTTATAATCCAATGTAGGCCTTCACTTCATTGCATATATTCCTAAACTCCAAATCCATAATATCAAACACCTTTATTTATTACACTCTTATCCTTTCTCTTATTTTCATAGATGTACAATGTATATATATTTCTTTTATTTGTTAAGTCACACTTTTTAATAAAGTAGATATTTCTCTTACATTCCAAATTGTACATTACCTGCTGGAATCTTAAATCTATCATAAATTTGTTTAGTAAGAAAAAAAGTATAAAGTGGTTACCAGCTTTAATTGCAAACATGCCATGAGCAGCATCTTCTGTTAATAGTAAGGACAGGGTTTTTTTCAGTTCATTTTTGTCAATCTGCCATAGGTGCTGTTGAAGTCCAGTTTTATCTTAAGCGTGTTCACACTATTACCATATATGCAAGATAGAGTTTCTAAATTAGAGACTGCAAGCTAGTATTCTGTTGCAAGCATTCCACCAGCTAGAAAGTACATGCTGTATATCAACATAACTCAGAATGTTATAACAACTCTATTAAGTGAATGAAGAAATAGAAAAATAATAATTTGTATAACTGACTTTACATCAGCTTTCCAACTAGTTTAGCCCATACCAATTACACAGGATTATCATTTGTAGATACAAATCCTTTTTGCCCTGTTGCTTACATTGACTGAAAATCAAATTCAGATTACCTGACAGAAGAGTTACAAAACTGTGAACAATTTTTAAAAATAAAATCAAACTCAGGCTCTCAAAATTTTATAGTCTGTCTCTCTGTCTGTCCTATTTATCTTTCCTATTTCTAAATCTCCAATCTCTCTTAAAGAAAGACTCTGATTTTTTGGTCAAACAAGCCAGTAATTCATTCATATTGATAAAGATAGCAAACATATTGGCTTTGAGAAAAGAATACCAGCTGAGAAATTACAATACAATACTTACTCAAAACTTCTCCATTTAAGGGCAATTTATGCAACACAGAACAAAACAATTTCGTAGTATTAATTCACTTATCCCTCTCTAGATTCCAAATACGGCAATACTATGCATTTAAGCTATGGTAAAGCTATATTAAATTTCAACGTTTGTAGCAATAGATTAGAACATCATCCAATTTGGGAATGTAACACAAACAATCCTCAATTTAGAATCCCTCCCACTCCAAAACTCCATATGATCTCACACTAATGGTTTTATTTAGATATAAGTAGCACAGATGAAGAAATGGTATTCTGCAGAACACCATGAGTGAATGACTCGCCCAATGGATATCGTCATCCAGCACCATTTAAAAAAAATATCTAAATTTAGTTTTACTACCTAAGGCATAGAGAAAAAATAGGAATATATGTTTCTGCTACATTTTGGATATCTAAACACTTGAAAATGACTGGTACCTGGCTGATAATACATTTGATGACTTCTCGGCACTTCCCTAATTATAGTGAGATAAGACACACTATAGTTACAATAAAAATAATATAAATGTATATGAATGAATTTAAGAGTGGAATCCAGATTTCCCTTATTAGTGTGTAGATTTATTTAATTTTTTTTATTTGATTTCTTCAAAGTATGTATACCCCATGGACAAAACAATTGTTTGTATTCATTCAAACAATATATAAAGACAAAGATGGTATAACTTAACACTATGAAAAACTGACTTTGCAATCATTTATTCAACAAAAAAAATAACAGATATACCATCTCCTTCTGTGGAAAAGATAAGTATACCCTTTGCTCTAAAGCAGGCAGTTCTTGCTTAAACAACCAGAAGTAATTATGATGGACCCACAAATAGTTACTTATGATTGCTGCACACACACAAACATGGTTTTGGTAAAAAAAAAACCACCCATTTGAAAGAATGGATTCACTTAACGGCCACGTAATACATTTATCAACCATATGATTCACTTAAATGCAGTCGATTGCAGTAAAAATGGTTGTAAAATCAGGTCACATGGTGATCCACTTAACAACTGCAAAGTCTTTCTATCAAAATTCCAGACTCAACAGTGTGGATCATCTGTGCTTGCCTCCTTTGGCGGAAACAACCTCAAATTGATATTTCTTATAACTGTCTACCAGTCTCTAACATCCACTGCAATTTATTCCCACTCTTCCATGCAGATTTTTTTCACCTGTGTGATGTTAGAGGGGTTTCAGCCCATTTCAAATTATCCCACAATGTCTTGATGGGATTTGCTGCAGATACAGACTTTGACTTGTTCCTTCCAGATTACTCCATTTCTTTTTTCTTTTCCTTTTTTCCTCCAAGCCATTCCTTGACAGATTTATTGCAATGTTTAGGGTCATTAGTCATTAGGTCAAGGTTTCAGATATATTTCCTTACCTAAACAGAGAAACAGAATGACTAGGGACAGGCAGAATAGCAGTGAGTGTGGGAGTAACTTTTGATTTCCTGCCAGATTCCCAATTGACATTCCTTATAGAAAGCTGGCAGAGAGCACTGGAAATGACTAACATGCAACTATGGCTGACTGCAGTGGTACAACAGCATGGCGACACTGAAGCAGCCACAACTTAACCAAGTATTAATTTATGGGAGTCATGAATCCCAGATTTTGATGCACTATTTAAGTTACTCCATTTGAAGTATATTGATTCAAAAATAGTTGCCCAATAATGCACTGTTTCTCCCAATTGAAGGTCACAAACAGACACAAGGGTTCTAGAGGTATACACATTTATCTAACAGAAAAATGTTTATCAAGTCTGCTGAACACAGTGAAGCTTCAATTCTAGCCATATTTTGACATTTCTCGCCATAAATGATTTAATGATTGCAACAGCATTGGCTCCTTGGATTAAAGTTGAGGTATCCAATGATGACATTATAATCTAATATATAATGTGACTATGATTCAAAGAGAAATAAGTTAGCATTTTTTTTTAAAAAAAGAAACTACTTATATTATCAAAAGCCAACATTTAATCACTTCTAAGTTAGCCTTTTTTCACCAGGCCCCCTATATGCTTTCCTGTAGTGTCAAATATGGTGGCAGTGAGGCTAACTGTGCACTCTGGTTCTACGGATGTCTACCTTCTCACTTTTAAATGATTTGATTTAAGCTTCCAGCATGTAAAAACAAAAACACTCCAAGGACATTATTGGGCATAATTACAACTCTGAAATGTCCTACCAATAAAGAGGAAAATATAATATCTGAGAGAAAAAAATCCTAATCAGAGGTAGAAGGCCTCTGATAACTCTTGAACTCTTGAAACAGAACTAGATGACAAGAAAATAGGAACTCCCTACATATGAATCATAGCAGTCATCTGCTCATTCATTCCAAAATACAAATATAAAAGTAATACATTCAACGATTACTGTAACTCTAAAATTCTCTCATTCTGTAGTTACCACTAAATGCTGCAGGTACCAATAAAGCAGCACATTCTAATAGACAGAGCCATAGCGTTAGAATAAGAGCTCCATCAAAACAGACATGATCCTAAAATTATTCCAGCAAAAGATGGTAGGTACTTCAAATCTTTGCAATAGCTTTCCTGATCTTTTCTTCCTTATACTAATTATTTTAAAAAACAGCATATAATATGACATTAAAAATGCACCAAGTTCTCAAATTTATCAGCATACCATAGCCTAAGTTAATTCTGGGATACTAAACCACAGAAAAATAAGGATATGAAAGCTCACATTTTTGGGGAAAGACAATGCTAATAGAGGATATTCCCCATTTTGTCCTTTGGAGAAGATAAAATCAGCACAATTCCTGTTTGCTTCTGGTTGAATAAACTATTTATATGGAAGCTCCAGCTATTTATGCAAAGTAAGAATTCACACATTGTAGTTCTTTAGTAATGATATCTGTTCTGGCAACCTAAAGAATTAAAACTAAAATGAACAATAATAAAATGGTGATGCAAAGGGCAGACCAACTGAAAAAAGTATTTAAAAAGTAATTATTGGTCTAAAAGCTTATAACTGATTTTGTCCACTAGGTATGCCAATATACTGAGAAACGTTCTCCTGATTATATAGAATTACTATGAAACAAATGTGAATTCATTTAAAACCTTGTCAATGATTTAGAAATTCAAAGGATATTGTGCAGCACATATGCAAAATTTGTATTTTCCCACAAGCTATGTAATAAAAAACAGCAAAAGGAGAAGAGGGAGAGGCATAGTTTCCTAATTTAAAAATCTAGTTTTCAACCAGGGAGTAATTTCAGCAAGATCCTTCTGTTTATTTCCCAGGACTGTATTTTTAGGATGAATATAAAAAAATATTCATTTAATTTTATGACTGCTTTTTGCAGCAAAAAGAGTTTTGCATAATCAGTGAGAGACTACTATTGTTACCAATTTCTTAAAAAGAAAAATCCCAATGTTTTGGTTCCCAGCAAAGATACTGTCTTTCCGTTAACATAAAATTAATTACATTTCTTAAGACTTAATTTTGGGAAAATACAAGTAGAATTGCAGCTTTAGCAAAATAGTATTTACTGTATAATTTACTTAATGCTTTGCAAACATATTTCGCAATCTGCAAGTTGTTATTTTAAGTATGCCTTCTTCAAAGTCGTCAAAAATAAATTTTATCAGGTTACATTATTCTGGTTAATCATGAGATGGCACTATTGAATTCTAATGCAACATGACAGAGAAGAAAAAGACTGCAACACCTAAATATGTTGTGATCAACCTGGTCATACATAAAAACCTCTCTTTTCAAAAATCTAATTTTGGATGTTATAGCCAGAGGAATACAGCTATCGTAATATATCACATACCCTAACTCCAAAACAGAACATTCCTATCTGGGATGGGTATTCTCTTCTACCAAGCAGGCAATGGAATGGAAGGAATGCGCACAGAGCAGTGAGGGAAGAAGGACAACCACCTGGCCAGCCAGATCAGACAAATCAATCTTGGTGACTGAAGGCACAAAGACATCCCAGCCAGACTGCCTTTACATCCACTACTGAAAGTATCAGTGTTTAAATTTAGCACTGCTTACACACACACACACACACACACACACACACACACACACACACACACACACACACACATGCCACAATTATTTCCTACCTGATTAAAATATTAATAGGATTTTACATTGTGGATGATAATTCAGCAATCATCAGAGGTCACATGACACATTTTATGCTCTGGTACAAATTTAAATCATCCAACATGAAACAGATGTGGAAGTCATTTCTATGATAATTTGTAATTATGTTTTAATTAAAAATAGGCTTGCTAAATTATTAAAGTACAAGTAGTATCATGCCTTCTCTAGGTTTAGTTTCCATATCCAAACATAAGTTCCATTACAGAATTCAGAAATGCTGATCAATACAACAAAATAATCACGTGTCAGTACTATAAAGAGGACCATAAACAACTTACAATGGCAACATTTAACACAAAAGTGTATTATAATAACAAAGTTTGAAATGCTATCATTTGCATTCTGAATATTAATGCTAAAAGCCATTTATAATAGTGCCATGCATAATTAAAATCTTTAAAATGAATGCAAAACGTTGAGACATGGTATTTTGATGGATTGTAATATACTTAATTCAGTATCTTCAATCAGTGATTTAAAAAAAAAAACCCTAGCTAATAATTTAACATATGAAGTCTTGCAGAAGAGAGACCAGAAGCAATTTGCTGTAAGAAACATGCCTCAACAGTCTGAAATAAAGCCAAGACTAAGCAAGTTTAGGTAAAATGCATTATAAGCCACAAAGCTACAGAATAAACACTTTGATTGCACTAAGTTATGTAATGCCTGCATACCAAGTTCATTGTGCAAACTGCTGCTGCCGACAGCAGATGCACTGTCATGTGTTGCTTCTAACTGGACACTCCCATTTCTCACCAGCAAGGAGGTGCTAGCGCTGAGCACTGCTGCCTGGGAATGGGGGCGTGACTGGACTTTGACTTTGGCTGTGGACTGCTGCCCTTGCTGAACATCTTGAAGGCTACGAAAGAACATGGATGGTGGAAACATTACAGGGAAGAACACAGAAACAGCAGCTAGAAACCAAGTTAACACTGTATTTTGTTCTAAGGTTAAGCGAGAACTGCAATACATTGAACTAACCAATTTTTGATGAACAACACTGTTACAACATATCCAGGAAATCAAACAAACAAAAAATCAAAATTAGCTGGGTAACTATTCCAAGCAGTTTCTACACTAACTTGGAATTATTACTTCAAAACATTTTCTACTTCGCATGGTTACGTTCTAAGCAGTATTCAAAAGTACAATTATATCATGATGTCAATGTCTAATGTAGTAACATGTAATTTTTTTTTAAATGTAAGCTTTGCTTTTTTGCTAATAAACAGCAAATGTTACTCTTTCATGCAAGTTTAAAGTAAACTTTGAAAAGACTATAAGGAATAGATGCAGTTGCTTTGCTCAACTCAGTTTAAAAATAACAACATACATCTGTTGCATTAAAAATCAATTTATTTTATTTATTTTATTATCTATTTATATTGAAGAAAACAAATTATTAGTACATGTCCAATTTTCCTTTTTTTTTCTACATTCCCCTCAAATGCGTTCTGTTTAAAGGGCAGGCCAAATTCAGAGGTATACATGGTGGTAAAGATAAAAATAAGAAAAATTATTTATGCATTACATAAAGCCCATAATTTTCCTGAATAAAATTGTGATATGGAAAAATTAGATGCACTGTGAAATAAGCCCATTCTGCATGCAGCTATTTGCCATGCTACCAACAGATCTAAGTCTAATTTAAATTGTGACTTACAATCATAGTTATGTAGCCTTAGTTATTTAACCTTAGTTGTGTTTTGGTGAGCATAAAACAATAGCAATCTACCTTATATGTAATTACAGGAATCACACTGAATAAGATTATGTACAGTCTTTCAAGTCATGATTATGACTGCAATATTAGTACATTTAAGTATATTATGACTGCAACACAGCAAGTTCCCAGGTTAAGAATATCCCAATATAAGGATAGCCCATAGTTAAGAACAGAGCCTATTGTAGCAAAATTGAAGTTAAATACATAGTGATTCAAGTTAAATACACAATGGTTCAAATTCATTATACAATATTACTTAATACATAATATTGTGCCAGCTTACATACAAATTCAACTTGGGAACAAATCTCATTCTTAAACTGGGCCTACCTGTATAGCACATTTTAAAAATAAGGCAGAAATGATATATGTTACAGCTGAACTAAATGCCACTGAATTAAATCTCTGTTACTTCTTGGTAAATTAATAATGGGCATATATATTTATAAATCCCTGAAAGAAACAGTGTGATATGAACCTTTCATAAAATTTCCAATGCAACAATTACACTGTGGTGGAACTTATAAATGTGCATAGGTATTCATTTTGAAGATATAAAATTTGAAGTATTTCTAAAATGAACATGCAGCAATCTCTAAATGTGTAACAGTTATTTATTTATTCAATTTATATTCTGTTTTTCTACATAACTTTATAGAGCTGGCTCAGTCTTGCAATCTGCATTTGTGCCTTGAAGTATCATTGTTCTTTGTTTATTAATTTCATATGAATAAAAATGCAATTATTTGTAGAATGTACAGTCTATATTTCTACAATACACAGTATTATGTACGTAAAAGAAATCTTGAATTTTAAAACAATTAGCTTAAAACTATTAATTCCAACAGAAAAAAATTATATATGACTAACAGCAATCTATTGGTGAACAATAAAACCATAAATGCTTAGTTATTAATAGCAGTTTCTTAAGGTCCTTGTTTAACTCCAACATTTCAGATGAATAGAATTATTCCAAGAAAAAAGAATCAAGTTTGATAAGTTCACATTGCTCACAAAATTGAAGCAATATTTAAATGAGTGTTAAGAAATCCATAAAATGTTTTATACATATTTGTTTCATAAATTTAATTACCCAACTAGTTACATCATCAGTGTTAGCAGTGATGATGTTACCTAGCTGGGTAGTGAAGAGTCTGCAAAAAAGCAACCAAGGTCAGAGATCACCAAGGACTCCATAATTCAACCCTGAACTACATATAATGTCTTCTATTGATTTCTTTCATAGTTTATATTCTCCTTGGTTCATATATCTAATTATCCGACCAGTATTTCTGCATTTTAGACTTCTAAACCTTTAAATTTTTCTCTGATTCTTGTGAAGAACTCTTTCACATTTTTTTCCTTACAGAAGAAAATGAGGCAGATGGTTGGTTGGCTTTCTTTATGTGTTAACTGGTTCTTCCAAAAATTTTGCATTTGGGAAATAGATTCAAAGGATCTGTTCTATGAAAATATTACAGAAGATTTTACATTAAGAATAATTATGAAAAAATAGTTCTAATTTCAAAACTATCAACCAATAATATTTATACAATACATTCAATAGATACTGTTAAATTTCAGTATGTATAATTCCTAAAATTGTAGTATATCTACTATTATCCTAATTCTTAGAAGAATCTTACTATCATATTTCAGTAAAATAATTTAATAACTGAACATCAAAAATATATTTTAAAGAACCATCTACAACTGATTAACACATTGCATTCCAATTAAAACAGATAGCCATATTTTATATAATTTTTATAATTGATTTTTTTAAAAAAAATATACTTTGTTTACTGTAAACAGCTCATGTCAGAAACAGATGTGGTGGTTTAGAGTATATGAAGCTTATAGAATTGAATTATTTAGTTCCTTTTTAAAAAATATTTTACATTTTAAAAATTTATACAATATAATGTTAATATCTACACATGCAAATACAAGAATGGAAAAGTTATTTAATGTTAGTGTATATTTTATCATTATCTTCAAAATATTAAAAAATGTATATGTTTATTTATGTACATGGGGGGAATTAAATACAAATTTTCTACCAAAATGGTTTATTATAACATCAAACATAAAAAAATACATTTCACACAAAAGTAAAATTTATCAAAATGAAATAACTCTTACAGAAATGAAGATAGGTAGTCTTTGAGAAATTTGCCTGCTACTTAGTCATGGCTTTTAGTCTGTTTTTTTGAGACATTACTTAGCAGAAGTCTTCAGGAATTAGTTTTAATAAATATCTTTTACTCAAGCCTTTGATATTCCATTCTGTTGCACAAAAATTACAAATTAATAAATCACCTATTCTACAAGTTTCAGCCATGAACTTTATTAAAAGAGCCCTAAAAACATATTCAACAAAATATGAGAAATTATAATGGATAGGAAATGCTTTTGAAGAATATTTCCAAACTAAGTATCATGTAGCTCTGCATTTTCAATGGACATGAAAAGAAATATCATCATGCAACATGCAAGCCAGCAAGAATAGTGTTAGTTTCCCTGGTCCATAAAAACATTATTTGATGGTTTAGCAGTAGCCACAATTCTTTTTTTCATATTTGTATAAGATAATGCCCTTTTGAATGTAAATAAGCTGGGCTTTGGATGCCCCACAAAAAGTAATGCTGAACTGCAACTCTAGACATTTTAAATTCCACCAAATTAGAGCTGGGAAATTTCTACTTAAAGCAGTTACTGCCAGTATTTGGCTTGATAGACAAATGATATGCCTTAGATTAATTCAGCTTTCCGTGTGTGTAGTTCTTTATTTCTGGGTTGTCTGTAATTGTTTTTATTCTGTTTCATAGGTTAAGGGGAAAAAACAACAAAGCCTAGCTACCTCAAATAAAGATACAACAGAATTCATAAATAGTTTTATGTTAACAAAATGTTAAAGAATGTTACAATTGTATGGAAGACAAGTTAGAACAAGCTCATACAATTTTTTCCTAGGTTGATAAAATATTTAGGAGTCCACCTAAATTTAGGTTGTAGTATCTATATTGTCCTTTAAGCTGGGAATCCAAATTTGCCTCAAGGACTGTACAGGAGATCACATGATACCATTGGTGGGCTTTTGGGACAATTCCTGTAGGCCATGCAGTCCTTTTATGTTATAGACCATATTGTTACTGAAATTGTTCAAGACTCCTAAATTTTACAACTGGATTTCAATTCTTTGATAAGATAAAAAGGAAAAATAGATATACATTCAGATGAAAGATCAACTACATAGTTGAATTTGGAAGTTCATTAGTTTATTATTGAGGAATGTTCTAATGTATAGAAAAAAAGTTTGGAATGTTTAAAACATGAGGGGTCAATAACTTCAATAAATAGTTACAATGAGAGGAAAATGTTAGAAAGGTTGCATTTTTGTTGCTGTTGCTTACTTCAATTTAACACATGTAATCCACTTATTTTTTTCCTACTTTAAAGTAATGAAGACACTTGGAAAAAAAACATTACTATTACTTAATACAACTGTTAATTACTTAAATATGACCTAACTCTTATGTTCCTAAAATGTCTTCTTTTGGAGAAAGAAGTCTTGTCACAACAACAAGAAATGGGCCATTAAGAATTATCAGCAAATGAGATTTTTTTTTTTGTTAAAAAGAACAGCATAACTTCATGTGAGTTCTAAATTAAAATTAGCAATAAGAGAGAAGTGAAAAATGGAACACTGATCCCATTATTTTATGATTCAACTGTTGTTTAAAAGATACAGAAGCTGTATCAAACATGTGCCTTTGTCATATTAATGAAGCTCAATATGGTAGACTGTTTTTGCGATGGAATTGCCCACCGCATAAATGGATTTGCATTAAAATTTTGGGTCTATATGAAGCAGTAGAGATCAGATCAAGGTCAGATCAGGAAAGAGATTCCAAAAAACTGACTGGAACTATATTTATGTAGGCTGCAGTAAAAGAATCTTGAATGGCTTCCCCTTATCGTATGTGAAGTAGGGGGGAGTCAGTCTGGGCTCCTTTCTTATGTTTTTGCTATTGCTCAGGCTTAGAGTATGCTTTTCTTTATGTAACTCTTCCTGCCTTTGCCCAGCTTTCCTAAGATGATCTGCATAAGTTTCTACAAGTACTTTCGTGTGGACTTCTACAAGTACAAGTAACACTTTCTACTTTGGCTATTTCGATTATACTTGAAAAACCCTAGAGTGGGAAATTTAAAATCAGTTATGTACCATAGAACATGCATTTGTATTGGCAAGTGAAATACAGGTAGTCCTCGACTTACAACATTTAGTGACCATTTGAAGTTACAATGGCACTGAATAAAGTGACTTATGGCCATTTTTCACACTTATGACCACTGTCCCATCCCCATGGTCACATGATTTACATTCGGATGTTTGACCACTGGCTCATATTTATGACACCTGCAGTGTCCCAGGATCATGGGATCACCTTTTGCCACCAACTGACAAGCAAGGTCAATGGGGAAGCCAGATTCACTTAACAACCATGTTACTAATTTAACAACTGCAATGATTCACTTAACAACTGTGGCAAGAAAAGTTGTAAAATGGGGCAAAACTCACTTAACAAATTTGTCACTTAGCAACATAAATTTTGGGCTCAATTGTGGTCGTAAGTCAAGGACTACCTTTATCTTGATGAATATATCCAAAGAGTTTTTGTATTAAGATTATATAGGTGAAAGGAGGACACAGTGGTATAATTTTATTCCACTTACACACAAAGCAGCATGGAAAATAGGACTAGTTCTATACTCTTTAGAATCAAAAATGTAAAACATTTACTTTCATTAGAATTTTAACAATACTAATTTTACCCAGAATATTTCATTTAATTATACTGTCATGCTACCCAATAATGAGAGCTCTCTGGACAATCAGTTAAACATTTCTTCTTTTTTTCCTCTTTTAGAGCATTGGGTGTTGAGGTTAAACATTATAATATTAAAATATAAAAATACAAAATATGTTCCTAATATTAACAAAAATAATTTTAGAATGCTTCATCGATATTCACTGAATTATCTATGACTTCATATCCAGTTTGGATTGCTTTCAAGACAGTTCTGAATAATCAAGATTAAATGACAGATTTAGGAACTAATAAGTTTGTTGTTCTCTTCTGTACTTCTAAATGAGAAATTATTCCAATGTTATTAATTATTAAGTACTTAATAAGGAGTTAATCTTAAAGGAGGAAATTTACCAATACTTTTCAACTAATGACTATTAGTCAACATACAGATCATCTGTGGAACATGAAATTCATTCACAGATTATTGAGGCATATGTAAAATATATTTGCATACTCACTTTACATTGTAAAATGACAAGAATTCTTATTTTATGCACAATTGTGCATTTTTTTATTCTGGATTGCATTATATAATTCTGTTCTAAAACATTTTGTGTACTGTTATATTTATACTATTATTGCATGTTATTGGTTTTATTTCAGTATCTTATTAAAGTATCATAACTGATTTTTAATAAGGCCATTGATGCATTTCATAAAATTCTCAAGTTATTGGTGGTTCTCTAAACTCGGTTGTTTGCGTGCATATTTTTTCTGCCTGATTTTGTCTCCAGTTAAACCCTGTGTCAACGCTGTGACAATGGATGTCCACGCTCTGACAACTGAGATTCAGCAGTCATTTTACCTTTGCTTCTAAAGTGCCTTTTCTGCTGTTTTAGAGTTTAGATGTCGAAGGGGGGATGGGGTAAATGCTTGAGGGTTTATCTAGCCATAACAAATGCAGTAGCTGGGAACTCAAGGACATTGTTGATAAGGTTTTGGCGGGCACTAATTGGGGAATGTGCTTTCTGACAGCTTCTGTGGGGTGTGAACTGTAACTTGTTACTTTGTATCTGGGGGAGGGAATTTCAGTCTTGGGTTCAACTATGTAAGTGCCGATACTTTGTTTCCTAATAAAATGTTCTTTAAGGAAGAATTTCTTGCCTTGAAGTTCTTTTAACTAGTTTCATCTATTGGAACCATGACACACTACTTATCTGGGTGTTGGTTGATGGAAAGAATGTGTTCTGATCTTTTTGTTTTCTTTTCAGTGTCTCTTGAATGGCGTGTAAATGTGATTTATTTCTATGTTCTATTTATGGCTGATTTATCTGAATGTCAAGTTTCCAGGAATTCCCTAAGATTACTAGATTTAGCTTGGTCTGGGATTCTCATAGTTTACCAGCTGAAAGCATGGTTGAGTCTGTTCATGTGTGTGTGACTAAGGAGTTTTCATTTTGTTTTCTTACTGCTAGTTGGTGTTCATGGATGCCCTCTGCTAGTCTTCTGCCTGTCTGTCCTACATAATGATAGTTATAATCCTTGCACTGTGTGCTATAGAGAGATCCTATTTTTTCTTCTTCGACTACTGGGTCTTTTGGTTTAGAATGGTTTATATTCATCTGAATAATATGCTATTTAGGGAGTTTGGGTTGTTACTTTGTTAATGATTAGTGTGGGTTGTTTTTCGATAAAAGTTGTATTTCTAATTTGCCATCATTTCCTCTGCTGCTGCTGATATCGACACTATATAATATGTTGTTTTCTTCTTCCCTTGTGGAATTTTATTCCTTTAAAGATGTTGATTGTTTCATGTGTCTTCTAGTTGTTCCTTTTTTATTATGACAAAGGTGTCATCTACATACTGGATCCATACTTTTGATTGTACGTGTGGAAGTGCAAGTTTCTAGATACTGTATTATAGTCTCTGCTATAAAACCTGAAAGTGGTGGATTCTTTTCCTAGTTCTGGATCTACACAATATCATCGTAGCACACAAACCAACTAAAGCCCCCCCCCCAAATCTTAAGTAAATCAAAAGACACATTAGCCCAAGAAGAAAAAAAACAGAAGTAATCTACAACATACAGTACAAGGACTATAACAAGACAGGCAGAAAACTAGGAGAGTACACCAACTAGCAATCAGAAGGCAAAATGAAAACTTAATCTCATAATTAAACTAACAGACTGAATTAATCTTACTTTCAATTGGGAAACACTGAGCATTCAACACCAAGCCAAATTCAACAACACCAGGGAGTTCCTTGAAATTTGGCATTCTGACAAATCAGCTATCAATAGACACACAGAGACAAAACACAATTACATACCATTCAAGAGAGACAAAAAAAAGCTAAGGAAACAAAAAGATCAAAACATATCCTTTCTAGCAAAAACATCCAGATAAGCAGGAATTAACATCAGAAAAACAATTAAGCAGAAAACAATACCCTAATAAAAAAACTACCAAGGAGAAAACCACATCCCCATCACACTGGCAGGGAAGCTACTACATATAAACAGGGGGCAAATCCCATATTCACTACTACTGATGATGCTACTTAATCAAGTAACGAAATATCTGCAAAGAAACAACCAAACTCAGCACCAAGGACTCCATAGTTCAACCCTGATATATATATATTATATTCTGTTAGAACCATATGTAATTTCTTCCTAAAGCATTCTGTATAGTTACCACTACTCCTTTCTTAGATGCCTCTAATTTTTCATAATTTGTTAAAATTAAATTTGGTAGACAAAGTGGGAAAGTACAAAGAAACAAATAAATTTACAACATGAAGTTGAGTATAAGAAAAATTTAACACTGTTAGATATGTCAGTGTTCTATTTTGATCATGCCCAATTCCCCCTGGTTCCAACTATATAATCTACAAGTTTGACATGCAGTTCTCAATCCCCCCAAATTCTATGTTTATGTTTTACAAGAACAGAATAGCATTACTGTATTTTCCTGATTCCACCATTTGATTGCCAGCCTATTACACATAGTTCAGAGAGCCACTCAATCTGCAGGAATAACTTAAAAGGGATGTCCAGAAGAAACTGCTAAGTATGGAATGCTCTGGTTATCTATCAGCATCCAATCTAACAAACTGGTTTCCAAATTGTAAAATAGATGTATTTAAAAAATCCAAAGCACCTCACATGATGCTTTAGAATTTGAATATTTTTCCAACACAGCACCAGTATTTTTTTCTCTTGACACTTATTTTTTATGTGTATTCAATAGCATATACAAGAGAAAATCTGTGACCTGTGAGATATACAAACATTGAGGTTACAGCAGTGCTGCACAATTAAAATACTTATTTCAGATTTTACAGTAGAAAATATTTTTATGAAATCTATACTACAATTAAGTCTGAGGTTTATTATTTATTATTTAATTGCTTATTAAATATAATAGCTAACAGGTTTTAAAGCAGAAACATGGACCTAAGATTTTTTAAAATTATATAATTTACATTTAAAGGCTAGAGGGAGGTGAATATATTACAATGTCTCCAAAAATATTAGACTACTTTAATATATTTTGGTTTTTCTGCCCTGATAACGCTTGAATTATTTAAAGCAATTTCTACATTTAATATTTGTAGAAAAAAATAATACATTGAGGAAAAAAATTAGAAACGTAAATGAAGGAGCTAATTTCAGATCAGTTGGTTAGCTGTCTTAGATGACTTTCAGTAGACTAATCATTTTGAAAAGATGGCCGAAATAATGAACAACCTAGTGTACACATGCACAATTGAAAAAGTATCACAAATGCATGCAGAAACAGCTTAAGGAGTTTGACTGGTGGGGGTAAGGAGAGAAGGCAGAACAAAGCATGCCTACAACACCATTGGGAGTTGGGAGCAGTGATCAGCTGCATGCATGTTAGATACGGTGGAACACAAATACCATACCTGAGGGGAGAGCCGATGAGCAATGAAGGAGGGGTAGGGTTACTCCCTGCATTGTGACGGCGCCGTACTGCCTGACGCCTAAATGTGCTGCGTTCACGCCGAACTGTGACTGCTTCCTCATTGGCTTGTGCTGCTGCATCAAGATAGACCAAGTCAAATTGAACCTCAGACCAATAATGTTTACACCATCCAATGCTTTTCCCACAAATTGTTCTTTCTCCTGCAAATCAGTTGATCATTTTAGTTCACTGACAAGTAAGAGACTATGAGCATGGAATGGTCAGCTTAACAAGTATCCAGCTATAGTTTTCCTGTTTCAAACAGAGTGATTAAGTGAATTTTTTAAAAAAATAATTTGATTCCACAAAATCAATAGTTTTTAAGCACCCACTGAAAATATATCTTAACTTCAAATAAAATCTAAACTAAATAAGTTATTTTTTAAATGGACCCCACAAAGCCTTCTTAAAAAGTTATAGGCAATCCTTTACTAAAATTAAAATTGCAGGGTAAGAATGGGGATGTGGAGGAAACCTTCAATCTCCCTTGATTCCATGAAAGAAATTTTATATTTCTTTGAATCTAACTTTTACTTTGTCTAGATGTACAAAATGTAAGAAAAAAAATCGATTGCTCTTTTTCCACTAACAAATGTAATTCTGATATGCAATAGAATGTGAACTATAGGATCAAAGGTTTGAGGTCATACCATATAGAATCCTTGATGTTATTTTGTTTCTATTATGTGCCATCAAATCATTTTCAAGTTCTAGTGACCACACAATGATTTTTTTTTCAGGACGGTCTATCCCTAACCTGTTCTTTCAAGTTTCCCAAATATTTCTGTTTTCTAGCAACTGTTTTCTAGCAACTAATTAGCAAGCATATCTGTCCTGGAAATATATGGCATATATTTGGAATATATATTTCAAATAATTAATTTAATTTAAACATTGTACATGAATCTAAAAATATCTTCTTTAAGGACATGAGGATCTGTGGTAATGAACTTCTTCCACTGATTATCCTTGGGGAGGAGTGAAGAATAGGAAGTTCAAGTAACTGGGTTTTAAAATGTTGTTGTTGGATGTTTCTGAAAATAGCTTTCTTGCCTTCCTAGGAACCAGAGTTATCTGACTCCTATAATCTGATTCTGACAGATTCTGAAGAAGAGGAGATCACAGTTTTTAATATGTAATTATACTAAAATAGCTGTATATACTTTAGCTTTAAAATTTAACTGCCTTCTCAAACACATTTTAACAGCATTTACAACTATATAAACTGAAATAAATAAAAGACTACTTTTGAAACCCCTACTGAATTATACTTTTAAAAGAAATGACACTCAGCAGCGACGGCCGCTCTCATCAGACCAATGCAATTTCTTTACTGAAGGTTGTGCCCAACAATGGGAGAAGAATAAAAAAGAAAACTAATTTAAATGTTACCAAGCCAAAGTTTAGTATTAATCTTCTAATTCAGACACCGCTGAGTACTACAGATATCTACATTCTAGAATTCAATTTTATTATTGTTTTTCTGCAATAGCTCAAGGCAATATATATACCTTATTTTCATCACCATACCAATTTTATCCTCAAAATTAAAACAAAAATAGATTAGGCTAAGACTGTCCTAAGTCATCCAAGCCACGAAGAACTGAACTGGGTCACTTCCAATCCCAGTCCAATATTTTAATAATTATATCTTAATGGCTTTCAGTGGTGGAGAGCAGAAGCCTCTGAGAGTGTTGATTAGCTTGGAGAAATGGGATTTGAGGCTCGTTCTGCTTACACTGAATTTTTAGACACTGCCTTCATTCACAAAAATATGAAAAGGCACGTTGTCTTACCTGAATGCCTTTTCTCAGCACGGAGATGGATAATCCACAGTTTAGACTGTGTTCCTGCCCAATCAGATCAAGTCAGCCAAGTTGCCACACCCATCCTGGACCATAGAGATCCCATTATTGACGCGAGCGTAGCCACTGACTGACCGCAAGACATGTTGGCTCATCAATCTAGCCCTAGGCTTAAGTAACCTGCGAGGGCGGGAGTGGATTATCCATCTCCGTGCTGAGAAAAGGCGTTCAGGTAAGACGCCCCTTCTCCAGCACTGTAGATGGATAATCCACAATGGGACATACCAAAGCCTACTGTCCCTGAGGGAGGGGAGCAGGCCGGTCCGGCGTGACACTTTGAGGTACGACCTGTTGGAGAACCCTCCTACCAAAGGAGGCCTCCGCCGAGGCAAACCTATCAATCTTATAGTGCCGTATAAAAGGAGATGGTGAAGACCATGTGGCCGCCCTGCAGACGTCTTCAATGGACGCCTGAGTGGCCCAGGCCGCGGAAGTAGCGGCACTCCAAGTAAAGTGGGCCATAATCCGTCGTGGAGCTGGCAATGAAACAGCTTGATATGCCCCCGCAACACACGCCCTAATCCACCTGCCAATCGTGGAGGAGGAGACCTTCCGACCCCTGGAGGAAGGGCAGAAGGAGACAAAGGGGGCCTCTGAGTTATGGAACGCTGCTGTCCGTGAGATATAGTACCGGAGCGCCCTGCGGACATCTAATAGATGCCATTGCCGTTCCCGATCATGCGATGGGTTAGGACAGAAATCCGGGAGCACAATTTCCTGGGCCCTGTGGAAAAGAGAGTTGACCTTTGGAAGAAAGGTAGGATCGAGGCGGAGAACCACTCGATCCTGGTGGAAGATGCACATGTCATCCCGGGTAGAAAGTGCAGCCAATTCGGAAATGTGTCACGCTGACGTGATGACCACCAAGAATGCCACCTTGTGGGATAGGTAGCGCACAATGCACATTTTTAGAGGCTCAAATGGCGACTTGGTCAGGGCCCGAAGAACACGTGGAAGCTCCCAAGAAGGGTACCTGTGCACTACAGGGGGCCTGGTGTTATTGGCCCCTTTGAGGAATGAGCGGAGTGGGGGATGATGTCCCAAGGAAACCGCCGAGTCACAGGTGAGTACTGTGGAAAGCGCAGCGATCTGTCTGCGCAATGTGTCCGGGGCCAAGCCCCTCTCCAAGCCCTCTAACAGATAGTCCAGAATATGGGGAACCGTAAGGTCTGAGAGTGACAAGTGTTGAACCAAGCACGAGAAAGTTCTTCCACGTGCCCTCGTAAATGCGGTTTGTAGAAGGGTGACGGGAAGCCTGGATTACCATAATAACCCCTGGAGAGCAAAGCTTTCAGGACAAGATTGAGCGCTCAAGTGCCAGACAGCTAACTGGAGCCATTGGGGGTCCAGATGGAGAATGGTCCCCTGGCTGAGCGAAACCCAGTTCGGGGGAATCCTCCATGGATCCGCGAGGGAGAGACACACCAGATCGGCGAACCAAGGTCTCTGTGGCCAATACAGAGCCACTAGGAGGATCTCCGCCCGCTCCTGAAGAAGCTTGCGGATGACCGCCAGGAGGAGAGGGAGAGGGAAGGTGTAAAGCAAGCCCTCCGGCCATGGGCTCTGAAAAGCATCCGTTCGTTCCGCCCCTGGAGATGGGAACTGGGAAAAGAATCGAGGCAGCTGTGCGTTGATCGAAGACGCAAAGAGGTCCAGCAACAGCAAGCCGAATCGGTGACAGATTTCTCTGAAAATCCTCGGGTGGAGTCGCCATTCCGAGTGATCTACCGTTGCCCTGCTCAGGAGGTCGGCCTGAGTGTTCGCCTCCCCTGAAATGTGATCGGCCTTGATGGAGGCCAGATTGGATTCTGCCCAGGAGCCCAGTAGAAGAGCTTCGGTCAATAGGGTCCGAGACCTGATGCCCCCTTGCCGGTTTATATGAGCCTTGGCAGCCACGTTGTCCGTGAGGACCAATATGTGATGCCTTGTCACCAGATTGTGAAAGTGGCGAAGGGCCAGATGTATGGCCCGTAGCTCCAGCCAATTGATGTTGTGCCGAAGGTCTGAGCGAGACCAACGGCCCTGTGCCAGCCCACTGTGAGCGAAGGTGTGCTCCCCAGTCAAACAGGCTGGCGTTGGTCGTTAATACGAGCCAATCTGACTACTTGAAGATCCCTTGAGCATGGCAGGCAAGAGCCACCACATGAGAGCGCGATACTTGTAGTTGGAGTCACACCCTTTGCTGGGAGGCGCTGAGGTTCTGACTCTGGAAGGGGAGCAGGAACCACTGAAGTTCACTGGAGTGGAGCCTGGACCAGGGGACTATCGCTATGGCCGAGATCATCTTTCTAACAACTGGGAAAGACTGGCCAACATTACAGTTCGACTCCTGCGTAATTGGAGGACCAACTCCCTTATTCTGTCCTGGCGTTCCTGTGATAAGTAGACCCGGCACTCCTCCGTGTCTATGATGGCCCCTAAGTGTAACAGCCTTGTTGTGGGAACCATATGGCTCTTGGGGAAGTTTACTGAGAACCCTTGATCCTGGAGCAGCTTCACCACCAGTTCGAGGTCCGCCAGGGTGGACTGGGTGGACGATGACTGGATTAATATGTCATCCAGGTAGCATTGGACTCTGATTGGTACCATCCTTAGGTGAGCTGCTAGAACTGCCAGGATCCTGATAAATACCCTGGGAGCCAATGATAGGCCAAATGGGAGTGCCCTGTATTGAAAATGGTACCCCTTGTGTGTCAACCTTAGAAACCGGCGGTGGGCGAGAGAGATGGGGATATGGAGGTACACTTCCGTGAAGTCGATAGACATCAGGAAGTCCCCTTTCCTTACGCTTCCCAAGATTGAGTGGAGCATTTGCATCTTGAATTTGCAGTATGCAACATAATTCAAGCCCTTGAGATCTAAAATGGCTCTCCATCCCCCTGACGTCTTGGGGACGACAAAGAGGATGTAATAAAACCCCCGACCTTTCTGGTCCGCTGGCACCAGTTCTATGGCCTGTATGTTTAGCAGATGCTGAACGGCTTCGTTCATTAGTCTTTTCTTTGTTCGATTCCGTGGGTAGGGGCAGGAATCGATTTGGGGGATAGGAGATGAACTCCAGGGACAGACCATGATGTACGGTGTTTAGTACCCACGCGTCTGTGGTGGTGGCCTCCCATTGGTGGGCAAAGAGAGAGTCTGCCCCCTATGGGAGGAACCACTGGAGAGTCACCTGGAGTGGCGGAATGGTCGTCCGTTCCCGCGAAAGGGCCGCTTGCCGAGATTGCTGTCTAGGTCTGGCCGTCTGCCTGTCCGACTGCCTATCCTGTCTGTCCTGCCTGGCTGGGAAGGGATGGATGGGTTGCGTGTAGTTATACCTAGTCCCTGCTCTAGAAGACTGTCTTCGTGGGTAAAAATTGGACCGTTTGTCTGATCTCTTAAGGAGATGATTAAGGATCTTGAGTTTGTCCTTATTCTCGGTGAGATAGGGATTCAAAGCGTCCCCAAAAAGCTTGCCTCCCTGATAAGGTGCCACTGATAAACGCCACTTAGACTTGGCGTCGGCGTGCCAGTGCTTCAACCAGAGCATACGGCGACCAGTGATGCTGGAAGCCATAGTCTTGGAGGAAAATCTGGCGGCCTGGAGAGTGGCATCTGACGCATACTCGGTGGCCACCACCATCTTGCTAAGGTCCTGGTGGGTGCGGATATCCTCTGCTGGGATACAGACCTGGAGCTGCCTTAGCCAGTGAGGGCCGATCTGTTAAAGAAAGATGCGGAGGTGGCCGCTCTAATAGCCCATGCAGCCGCTTGATGTGTCCTGCGGTAGGCGAGTTCGCATTTACGGTCCTCAGTCTTGAGAGCCTCAGAAATGTCGCCGGGAATGACAGTGGATGATACTACAGACCTTAAGGGCTCATCCACTGCGGGCACCTCCAAGGCCTCCTCCAAATCCTTAGCCACGTTGTATAGTTTTTTGTCGCTATTACCTGGGAGAGGAAAAGAGGCCAGAGATGCCCACTGCTTTTGGACTACGTTTAGAAACATGGGAGGGCAAGGAATGCAGTGTTGAGCTGCCACCGGTTCAGTGAAGTTTTGGTCCACCTCCGATTCAGGGGGAATGGTGGTTGTTGGTGAGGAAGGATCGGGCCCGAGATGGACTGTGAATGTGACCTTGCGGAGCAAGGGAACAAAGAAGGAAGGGTTGAAGAGACTGCTAAACAAGCTTCGGGGGGAGGCTCCTCCTCCTCCTCAGACATCGGAATCCCCTGTTCAATGTCAAGTTCGCGAAGGGATGAGTTCTCCGAGCAGGTGGACCCAGATGGGGAAGGAGCATAGGTTTCAGAAACCGGATGAATAGGCGCGTGAGCGACAGCCGCTGGCCTAGGGGCTTGAGCTCTTGCCTCAAAGGCGCGATCTACCGCTTGAGCAATCACCAAGGCCAAACGGTCCTCTGTGGGAAGGGGGGCTGACTCACTTGGCCAAAGCCCGGCTGCAATAGGTGTGAAGGTAGCCTCGGGTGTCCCGTGTTGAGCCCGTGGGACAGTGGGTTGGGAAATGGGGAGAGCTCCGTCCATCCCACATGGTGTAGGGGAAGGTAAGCTCCTCACTAGAGATTGAGGAGCCGATGAAGATGGCAAAGCATCCTTTGCATAAGGCATAGAATCCTCCATTCTCTGATAACACAGGAGTACGATGGGGGACCCCTGGTATCCAGAGAGTAGTGTACACTGGATAAGGACAGGCACAAAATAGGGGACGCCTGGAACCTGGATAAGCTGTTGCGTGGATAAGAACAGACGCACGACAGGGGACGTCTAGAATCCAGCTATAGTTGTGCACGGATAAGGACAGACGCACGACAGGGGGCGTCTGAAATCTGGCTAGAGCTGTTGTGGATAAGAACAGGCGCACTATAGGGGACGCCTGGAATCCAGATAGACTGTTGTGTGGATAAGAACAGGCGCACGGTAGGGGACGCCTGGAATCCAGCTACGGTTGTTGGCAATTTAGTAGGCCCAGAATCACGCTGGGTTAGGCCAGATATGAGCATGGTGAGGCTGAGAGACACCAAACCAGAAAGGGACCAACCAATAATGTGTATAATAATAATAATAATAATAATAATAATAATAATAATAATAATAATAATAATAATAATAATAATAATACTGGACTACAGCTGTGACCAGGTTACAGACTGAGCCATAAGAGGCTTGGAGGCTCCGTTGCCCCTTGAGATACTAGGCCTTAAGATAAAATGGACCTGTTTAGCTCCCAAAAGGGTGCCATCCCCAACAATGACAGCCTCCTGACGCCAGTGGGGCCTTGAATTTTTTATTCCCGGATTGTCTGTCTCGGATCACCCCCAACACACGTCCCTTTTCCTTAACAGAGAAGGGTAGTCAGTAAAGAGGAGGAAGGGCCCCCTTCCTCCGGTATTCCCCTTGAGAAATTGGAATGAGCCGGTAAGGATGGAGACCACGCAGCCCAAAATGGCGTCCGCGTGGGGGGGAGGCCCTAGACCTGCCATTGTCCAGGAGGCTTCTGAGGCAAATGCTGGCGCAGAACGAGCGACCCCGTCTAAAGGTCCACACCTGGAAGCTTGCAATTTAAAGCAAAAACGGAGGCCTCCGCCCCTCCGATCCGCTACCTAACAGCTGATCAGCGGTGGGTTTTTCTAGGTGCACACGCGCCTCCGGCGGCCTCCTGATGCCCCGTGAAAGCCCGAAGTAAGGCCCCAACAGCTGAAGGGAAAGGAAGAAGACTGGCGAAATTAGGCATCGGCGGAATTAGGTACCGGAGCTGCAGCTGCATCTCCAAGAAATCAGAGACTTAAGGATTTCCAAGGGGGATGCTGGGTCCGTCGCTACCAGCCTCCTCCGCTGGCGCTGGTATTAAGCCATCGGAGCTGCAGCTGCAAGCTCCAGTAGGAAAGAGGCCAAATTAATGTCAGCTGGGGACTAACAGCCATTAGTCCACCGGCTGAATCCAGCAAGCTAAGGCTGGGGGGGGGAAAGGGGGGGAAGGGGTTAAGGAATGAGCCCCTTCCTTATAAAAGACCCAGTTTTTTTAAACCCCCCCCCCCAAATTAGGAATCAAGAGGAAAGCAGGATGTTTTTGAATGGGAAAAGGAGGAATAATTACTACTAGAAGGCCAAATTCTGTGCGGAATACAGCACTGTTCAGCAATTTGGAAATGGAAAATCCACCAATAGAGACTGTACCTGCCTAAGAGCCAAACTTGCACAACTGTCCTGGGCGAGTTCAAGTCAAGAAAGGGATCTCTATGGTCCAGGACGGGCGTGGCAACTTTGGCTGACTTGATCTGATTGGGCAGGAACACAGTCTAAACCCATTGTAGATTATCCATCTCCAGTGCTGGAGAAGCCACTTGATTTAGACAGAATGGCACTCAATAGTTCGTTGAACAAGCTATTGTAAAACGTTAACTATGAGTTTGTCATCTAAGCCATACATATACATAACAGCTTCAGTTTAAAGAGAGCACATATTTCTAATATATAGCTGACTTCTCCTGCAAGCAACCAGAATGGCATTTCTTAGAAATCATGTTCCATGGTTCATAAAATAGGTATATCATGTAAAGACTCCTCTTCTGACTTAGTCAAAACTATGTATACCCAAGTTTAGTGTAGAACTAAACATAAGCTACCAGAAGGAATTATGCGTAATCATTTTGTGAACCAGAAGGGTTGTTTGCAGGCAATATCCACCAATAAAAAGAGCTACTGACACTACCCTTTGTATTTTGGAAAATATATGCTACTGATGCAAACAAAAATAACAGAAATAAAATAACACAAAGAACTATCAAAACTGTCCTAAATTATGCAAGTAAGACAGTGGTTATTACAAGGCCCCTCCCAATCCTAATCATCAACCACTTGGACTAACAGGATATGACACTACTGTATAGTATTTACAGTTTAACTAGGAATGAGAGGCAACGTCCATTCTAAAACACTTTAAAACAGATGTGAAAATGAATCCAGATAATAACTTGAGGCCACAGGAATATGGATAACTGCTAGATGCTCAGAATCCTGGTGTGTTTGTTTTAAAAAGAAAAACCAACTGATCACTATGCTAATTCACACTGCTAAATCACTGTAGCCATTTTAGTAGAGTTGATAGTTCATTTATCATATACTATATTTCTATCAGAAAATTAGGATACAGTATTGCCACTGAATATTATCATTTAAATATTGGATAAACACAGTGGCTGGACACCATCAAAGCTGATAGCAGCCAGAGTATAGAAAAATTCACAAGAAGCAGTGCAAGAGCAGATGTGGAGAGACCTGGCCCACAGAATCACCAGAAGTCGGAAACAACTGAATGGATAACATCCACATAATGAAATACTGGATGTATTAAACTAGTCTTGCGCTCAAATCTTCCAATTTAATATCTATTTTTCTCCTTAAAAATTATGCTTTAGACTGTTTATAATCCATTAATATAGCTCAGTTAAAAAGGAAATGAATAGCTGTATGTGAATAAACAAAACTTCATGGGTGTCCACCCACATCAGAATGTTGTACTAAGGTCAGGCAGGCCTCAGAAACAAAGCATTTCTACCCAAAAATGGAGTCATATACATCTAGCTTGGCATTCCTCTATCAAGATGGGCAGTTCTCCCTGGTGATATAAAATACCAATATTTATTTGTTTGTTTGTTTCCAGGAATGTATTGAATTTCAAATGCTTTTATCATAAACTGCTTTGAAATTTCCTGTGAAAATAAAAAGTACATACAAATTATATTAACTAAATAAGTATACATCATACTAAACACTGAAACATTTTATCTATTCTGGGTTTCTCACTCAGGCTATCATACTCATTATGCTACTGTTTTCTTCTTATTCCTTTGAATAATGGATGGATTTGTGTAAATTATATAAGCTTATTTTAGATAAGAGTATGTCTTCTCAAAATAGATCATCACATTTTATTGGCAAGTTACGTTATATATATCACATAACAATTTTTATGTCTTCTCAAAAGAGATCCTATTTAATCCCTGGCTTTTTCAACCATATTCATGAATCTTAACTAAATCTTACAAATATTTTAAAATTCAAACAGATGAATTTTGTTCCAGATTTAGGTAAATTATTCAGGGAGGCCTTTTGTTGCATTATTTCCCAGTTTTAATATTTTCTTCAAAGAAAATAGCAATTTGATATTAATGTGAATCTATGGTTTTACAAAAGCCATGGAGAGGGAGCAGATATAAAGAGGTAAGAGAGAAAATTATAAATTTTAAAAGCTGAATTCCAAGATATCAAAAAACATTATTGGCAAAGCATCTTCTCACTATGTAAACCTACAAGGTACAAAGAAAAAAAGCCTATTTAAAAAAACAACTTTAGTTGGTTTAATTTTTTCCAAAGTTGAGCATAAAATAAATTGGCATTTTATCCAGAAAATCATTTTTTTTTCGCAGCCAAGAATGTTGTTCATAATGCTACATTATTTTAAAAGTGCTATCTTATATTGTTTCTTATATATCTTATGTTTGCTTCTGTTCTTCAATCCACGAACACACTCATTTTGACATTTTTTTCCATCCCTTGAATTTAAATATACCAATAAGTTGACATCTACATTGCAAATAGAACCAAGAACATTTACAATTTGGAAAATAATGAAGAATATGGAAGTTCCATTACAAGTGGAGCAAGTATTGGAAACAATGTAACTAAGTGTTGCAAATAAACCCAGAGTAGTTATTACCCTGCAAACAATATTACTAAAGCTGACAGCAAATTAGGAGATTTGCATTTCTATGCTAAATACTATGGGGAAATAAAATCTGAATCTCTTTTCTTCTGAGAATACCACTTCATATACTTCTTTTATTCAACCTCCTACAATGTTTCACATTTCTAACTGCTCCAGCAGGTTACAGAAGAACGCAAAGTAACTCTTGTATCTTACATGTTGACCTAAATTTAAATGGCAGCAGTTAGTTCTTAAAGTTTGCTTTTGGCAGATACGAATGGCAAATTGTTTATATAAAATAAATCAATGTAACCACTACTATGTGCATAAGGTGTCAGTTCTTTACAAACAAAAGATAAATTACAATATTTACTCAAAAGGAAAATTATTTTGAATTTAAGATGATTGATACTTCCCTTGGTATGACAGAAAAATGACATAAAAAGGTCATTTGATTCTGTTATCCCATTCCCAGCGAACATATATTACTTTATAGTAAAGATAAATGAGGGTGGGGGAAGATTCTTCTTCCTATCATATTAATATCAGTGCTTGTATTATAATGAATTCTGTCTCACTGGTGTCATAAGAACTACACCACAAAATTGGTGTAGTTGGATCTTGTTTATATCCCCAGGCCAGTTCTGGAACCCTTGCAAGTTACAGGTTTATTATGAAGACCTCCCCATTAAGAATACTATAACTATTAATAATTGCTAAAATGTGCATTACAACTTTCTTCACTTCTGAAATTAGAATTATTGCCTGCATTCTACTCATAAGAAAGTTTAGTACGGCTAACCATAAATATTGAACCTATTAGTTAGCTATTATGCTAGTGAATGATGTCGGATGAGAAAAGCTTTCTTTCTGAGAATTTATATCAAGAGAAGCTGGAGTAAGCTTAATACTACATCAGTTGCTAATCATGACTATCACAATCTGATGAGTTCATGCATATCATGACTTTCATAAGATCATGGAGATTTCATCTCCCAGCTATTTCAGTTAAAGCTAGATCTGGTTCATGTGTTTGCTAACAATAATTTTAATTCAAGTAACACTTGACCAGCCCTCATTGACTCATGATAGAAAAAGCCACACAAAACAGTATAGGATTCTCCACAACCTAACTTGGTCTGTTAGCACTGTTACAATTGGATCCAATCAGCAAAAAAGTGGAAATTGGAGGATCAAATTGAAGTTGATATTTTATTAATTAGATAAATTCAGAAACAACTTAACTGGAGTAGTACTCTTAATAATTAAGACATGAGAAGAAAACAAATATATCATAAATGCAGAAAAATGCTCTTTTAAATTCAGTCTCTTTGCATTATCAATTGTGATCATTGTTAGAATAGCAATTTCCTAGTTCTGAAAAAGCTTAGAATGCACTTTATTCCAACGTTATAATAAAATTTGGTCTGTAGTTCTTTTCTAAAAATGAACATTTTTATTTTATTTTATTTTTTAAAAATGATGCTAAGGACTAACAAATAAATCTGAGACACTACTATTACACGATTGTCTACAAAGAAAAACTGTTAATTTTTAGGTTATGTAAAGGCTTGGGAATCGTGATATCCTTCTAGTCCCCAGCATTTCAGTTTGCAATACAACTAATCAAACTGTATTACAAAGACAGCATCATTTCTACTTGCTGTATCTCTCTATGATAAAATAAAAATGAAAGAATAAGCCTTTCTGTACCAATGATTGTGATAATGCTAGTTTATACTTATATTTTGTTCAATTATTAAAAATATTTCACAAGTGAAAAAACAGTGATTGCCTTCCCATTTAACTGCAAATACTTTAAATATGAAGCATCAACTACTTTGGGAAAAAAAGTGGGATAAAATTTAAACACACAAAAGTCATTTGTATATATAAATAGTGCCAGAAAATATAAAATATATCTATAGCTTATTTGTTATAACTATAACGTATTATAAATATAATATGCTCTTCTATTGGTATGACCAATTAATATAACTGTTAATAGAAATCGCAAGTGAGAGGGTTTCTGATAACTTATATTGACTGGCTGTTTACACAAACACACACACACACAGTATATATAAACATTTTATGGTAATTAAACTCAAACAGCCAGTCAATATAAGTTATCAGAAACCCTCTCACTTGCAATTTCTATTAACAGTTATATTAATTGGTCAAGTCATACTGATAGAAGAACATATTATATTATTTATAATATGTTATAGTTACAACACATAAACTATAGTTATAAGTCACATTCTCTGGCATTATTTATTCTTAAAAATGTACAAGGTACTAGTGAGGAAATGCTTACAAACCAGAACTGTCAATTGGAGATGTTTTTCTTTGTGCCAGTCTACTGTTCTAAATTGTGTTTTGAACACTGGCAACTTTATATGAAAGTTCGGGTTTCTACGAAACATAATTTCTAAACTGGAAGGTGCTGATGTGCTTGTGAAGTGATGCTACTACAGGCAGTCCTCAACTTACGATGATAATTGAGCCCAAAATTTATGTTGCAAAGTGAGAAATTTGTTAAGTGAGTTTTGCCCCATTTTACGACTTTTCTTGCCACATTTGTTAAGTGAATCACTGCACTGTTAAATTAGTAACACGGTTGTTAAGTGAACCTGGTTTCCCCATTGACTTTGCTTGTCAGAAAGTTGCAAAAGGTGCTAAGGTGACCCAGGAACACTGCAACTGTCATAAATGTGAGCCAGTTTTCAAGTATCTGAATATAAAACATGTGACCCTGGGGATGCTGCAACAGTCATAAGTGTGCATAATGGTCATATGTCACTTTTTTTCAATAATGTTCTAACTTTGAACAGTCACTAAGTGAACTGTTGTAAGTCAAGGACTACCTATACTAATAGACTTCACACTTTCTTGAGTGTCAAGTATGTTTAAAAGTGACCTAAAGTGGAACCTGAATAGACCTATTCAAGCAAATAGCTAACTAGCCCCTAACATGCTTAAAGAATCAAATAGCAGCCATTTTGGGGAAATAAAAATCTCCTTCAGAAGCATTGGTCAAGTTGCTCAAAGGGCAAAGAGTTGGTTTCACTGTCCTCAAGAAACAAACATGGATCTTAAATCTACTGAGTACATTGGAAAATGCCTTAGAAGAAATTAGTATCTGTTTAACACTTGTACTAATTCAGCATTAAAATATACATTGCAGCCATTTTCCACTGGAATATTTGCCGACGATGAAAGCAAAATAGAAATTGTTACATTATAGAAACCACACATATATCAAGAGCTAACTTATGGGACTTACAAAAAGGCCAGACAGTACCACACTACAAAAGACACATGTTAAAAGTAAATATTATACTAGATGACAAATACAAAGCATCATATGCTTGGGTACCAATATGCCTATAGATACCCCAAATAGGCATTTGTCAGAATGCCTATCCTGCCTGCCTGATTTTTTTTTTTTTTGGCATTAGGTTGTAATTAGCTGGCAGGCTGTAATATTGTTCTGATTTAACATAATCACAGGAATTCTTAGAAAATTAATACAATTGATAGCTTTAACCCATTTTTTATTTGGAAGTGTGCTCACTAGATCAGAAAATAAATGGTAACCTGAAGTAGCAGGGATTATATTCTTTGGTAGCCGTGAAAAACTTCACCAGTTTGTCTTTTGACAAATGGGTATTTGTAGTAAGGCCTGCCAAGACATCCATTTTGTGAAAGCATCAATACCATATTCTTAACATTCCAATGTGTCCAACCAATCTCAACAATACTGTACAGTTGTATTTGTTCAACCTGTCTCAGTTCATGCTGAGGGATCCAATATTAGTAATAGTATTTACTATTTGCTAATTGAACTCAGAATAGCATTAGCATAAAATGATCTCAAAATGTAAAACACCCAAAATATAGATGACCTGCAAGAAGTTGAAATTTCTTATAAGCCAATGTAGACTCTGTAGAGAACAACCGCACTAATAGGCAGTGCTACATCTAAGTATTCCAGTTACTTACCAATGCTTCCCTTCTCCTGATCTTCTCTTTCAGTAAACATAGGTTGGTTTGGTAAGCTATTTCTAGAGCGAGTGACTGATTCTAGTTGTGAAGCCCTTCCCAACAGAGATAGCTCATCAAGCACCTCTCCCTCTTTGGCCTCTAAGTCAGATTTAGAAGTTGTTAATTGTTTTATTGTATCTGGCATCATTAGATTTGGATCATTCAAACAGGCTACTGCACCACTATCCAAGCTTAACACCCTGGTACGACTCTTGGCACTGTTTGTACTGTGAGTCTGTCGGGTTGAATGCTTTTTGACAATTGCATCAGTGCCCAAGTGAATTTTGTAAGAATTTTCCAAGTCTGTGCCTCTCTCTTTGGCAATATATTTTGTCTTTAGGGCATTAAATTTTCCCTCAGGAGACTGGCATGAATGAGAAGTTGTGCTGGAAGAGCTATCACTGCTGAACTGGTGGGCTGACTGCATGCTTGAAGTTCGGCTCAAATCACTTTGATCACTTGAGTCTTCATCATGGCAAAAACCTGTACTGTGGGGCTTGGTAGAAGATACCCCTCGGAAGGAAATATATTCTTTGTGTCGACTTGTGTCAAAACTACTAGCCCGTTTTTTCCCTGTCCTTCTCCTGCTGGATTTTTGAGCTGAAGCTTTCCGATGGATTAAGCTACATGATTTAGGTCGCACATCCCCCTCTTTCTGCTTTTCTACCATTTCCTTAAAAGTTCTTGAGTCAACCATGGGAGATTTCTCTTTATGTTCATCTCTTTTCACAGTAGGGTTTTGGGGAAACTGTTCTGTTTGTGTTGTTAGTTCGTTAGCATGAGGATTCTTATTTGCTTCTTCTGAGGTACTAAGGGCCCTCTGATTGTGCATCTCCTCTGATGCATTCAAGCATTCTTCTACTTGAATGCAACTGCTGGTGTTAGTTTCAGCTATAGTTCTTTCTGTAGCCATCCTTTTGTTAGGAGCAATATGACAGTCATCAGAATCAACGGCGTAGTTTTTTTTCTTGCTGCTTTTTTTCTCCTCTTTAGGTGACACTTCATGCTCTGACAACATACTTTCTATATGAGTAGAACTTGTCTGCTCACTTTTATAGCTGCTGATGGTACTGATGGTGTCACGATCAGTTCCACTACAATAACTCTCTGTTGAGCCACTACTTCTTGTACTCAGGCTTCTCAGGCTATCCACACTTTTATCTGCCTGTAAAGATTTACTCTTGTCGCTTTTGACTAGCAGTTGTGGACTGCTACATTTTAGAATATCATCTAGTTGAAATACACCAGAAATACATGAGTTCTCAGCTAATGATTCTTTGGATCCTGTTCGAGGCTTGCAAGCTTCTAGTTCACTGACAGTATCCAGCCCCCGCCTTTGTTGATAGAGAGGAAAGTCATTTAGTGATACATCTGGAAATGCAACTGCTGAACTGGAAGTCCTTGGCACACCTCGTGGTCTATGATCTTTCCTATAGGAGTGTGAATGCAAAGAGACAAGAGAAGCCATTTCAGTGTCACATGCATTAGACACAGAAGGATCTAAATGCTGATTAGGAAGGCACACTTTATCAGTGCTGTCTCTTGATAGCTCCTGTGCAGTTGACAATGAGGAATCAACGGAGATCAGATGAAAAGTCTTCCGATCAGCTGCCAAATCTGTTTTTTTTTTTTAAAAAAATGAAACAAAATTAGTAAGTATGCAGGCAAATGCTTATAGTAGCTTCCTTCAAATGAATGTATTTCAACAGGATATAAACAGAAATAGTATATTCACATATTACACTAAGAAGCTGCGATAAAATATATTTTATTCTAGGTTTCTTTTTCAGCTAATGTGTGCATACAGAATCTGCTCTAACAAATATGACTAAAATCCACAATTCTTATCACTTTCTTAATTATTCACCATTCAGCAAATCTATGCATCAGAATATCACAGTCTACCAAAACTCTAAACAATAATAACCAAAACAACTATTATATGGAATTAATGCAAGGACCAAAAAGAGGTAGAATAAGCATTTTACAATGTACAGGTAGTTCTCACTTTACAACCATTAATTCAGTGACCATTCTAAGTAACAGTGGCTGAATGAAGGGACTTATGACCAGTCTCAAAGTTATAGCTGTTGTAGCATCCTTGTGGTCACATGATCAAATCTTGGATGCTTGGGGGCCCACCTGCAATAACCACAAAGACATTGCAAGTCCCCCCCCCATCACCAATTTCCCCCCATCTATGCCTTTCCTGCAGCCACAGAGCCGTGGTGAACCAAGATGCTCTGAGTCGCAGTGCCCAGCTTGGTGGGCATCAGTCAAAAGGGCAGAGATGGAGACATAGGCGGATGGGGGAAACTGAAGAGGCAGTTCAAGAGCAGGAGCTGGGAAAGTAACAGGAGCTTACCCTGTCACAAAACGCTTGGGTCTCGAACCTGGATTATCAGCTTTCCAGCTGACAAGCTCAGCATATTTGACCATCGAGCCATCGTGCCCCCATAGTTAAATAATGAAATAATATGAACAAAAAAATGTAAGAAATCAGTCTTGATAATTACAATGAGTCAATTTCTTGATGAAGTCCAGATAACAAAAATGAGTCATTAATATTGCATGAATGTTATGCTAAGTGCATTAACTCACTTGACTGCAGATCTGGAAGCATACAAAATATACCATATGGATATGTGTGAAAATCACTTCGTTGTTCATTATAGAGAAGTCTGTTTAATTCTCTTTGCAAGCTACTTTCATTAAGATTCATATCACTAGCATATGAATCCACAAGGAAAAACACTTATGACACATCTAACACCCTCTAAGGTTTGCTAGGGGGAAAAAAAGATTTTAGAATAGCAAAAGACTTCAGATGTAATCACCGTAACTTTAGATGTGATTATATAATAGATAAAATGATCAGTTAATACTGCAAGCTGCAGTTAAATGACTATTATTTTGCAAATAAAGAATTAAGACGGTTATTATTTGTTTTACTAAAAAAGTATTCATGGATATAACCAGTGTATTTTTTTTTAAAAAAAAAAGGTGCCAGAACTCACACATGTCATACAATCTGCCTTGCCTACTCTACAAGATTCCATCCAAAAAAGGTGCCGGAACTCCGTTCTGGGCGTTCTATGACAAAAAAAGCTCTGGATATAACACACAGCAGGTTGCACAAGACATGCATACCTTGCTCTTCGCTCCCTTCTTTACAAAGACTAGAACTCTGTCCCAGACTCAGACTGATATCATCAGAGGTCTTTGCAGTGTCTGTATCACCTAAGTAATAGAAATAACGTGTTAGTTCAGAAAGATCATCCTGTACTCCTAAAAGAAAATAGAATTTAAGAAGTGTTTTAATTCTCTACCTATAGTTATAATGATCTGAATTGTACACTCTAATCTGTTAGTGCATCACATCAGCAGGGACACTGTTGCATATTCCTATTGTATTGATGTAAGACTATATTGTGATAGCACAACTAAGAAAGCTAAATGATAATAGGGCATCTCCACCATGTTAAGTTACATTATGTTCCTGGCTAATATGCCTGTGCAACAACAAAACTGATGAGAGAAAAGACAACATCATGAAAGACACTAAGAGAGAGTTTGCTGGTGTTATATTCGCTACTCAAGTAGCTGCAGAATTTACAACAGGGAGGCCAGTTGCGTTCTGTGAGACCTCATCATATACAGAGCTTATCTTACTATTTCCAGTGAACAGTCCCAGATAATCCCTATAAGAGGATCGCATGGAAACTACTCTCATATACAATATGGTGAGGATATACATTGCAAATGAAATCCCAAATGGTCAGTACATCTTAAAACCAAAATACGTTTCAGCCTTCGTATAAGGATGAAAGAACACTGAAGGGGCGTTGGCTTACCTGCATGCCTTTTCTCAGTATGGAGATGGAGAATCCACCAATGGGTTTTCTGTCTACCTGCTCTTGAGATCAAGTAGCCAAACTTGAAACGCCCCCTCTTGCTAGGAGATCCAGTCTTAACGAGGGTGAAAGTGGCTGAAGGTGGACGGTGTGTTGGCTCTCAAACCCTTAATTCGGCCTAACTGACCTAAAGGGTGGGTGTGGGTTCTCTATCTCCGTACTGAGAAAAGGCGTTCAGGTAAGACAACGCCCCTTCTCCAGTACAGGAGATGGAGAATCCACCAATGGGACATACCAAAGCCTCACTGTCCCGATGGGTGGGAAACAGATAAGGCCGGAATAGTGTCCCCGGAGACCACCTGCTGAAGGACCCTCCGACCAAAGGAGGTGTCCGCTGAAACGAAGCGATCAATCCTGTAATGGCGTACAAACGGGGAGGGCAAGGACCATGTCACAGCCCTGCAAATCTCCTCGATGGACGCCTGAGTGGCCCATGCCACAGAGGTCGCAGCGCTGCGAGTGGAATGGGCAGTAAGATGACTCGGAGCTGGCAGGGAAGAGGACTGGTATGCCTCCGCGATACAGGCCCTGATCCACCTGCCAATAGTGCCAGCGGACACCTTCTGTCCCAGAGAAGGCAGACGGAAGGAGATAAATAGGGCCTCAGATCTACGAAAAGGCTCCGTGCACTTCATGTAATGCCGCAGTGCCCTGAGAACATCCAGTGTGTGCCACTGCCACTCCAAGTCATGGGAAGGATTGGGGCAAAAATTTGGCAAAATGACTTCCTGTGCCCTATGGAAGAGCGAGTTGACCTTGGGCACAAAGGCGGGGTCCAGACAAAGGACCACCCAATCGCTGTGAAAGATACAAAGGTCATTCCTGACCGAGAGAGCAGCTCAGAGATATGTCTGGCTGACGTGATGGCAATTAAGAACGCAACCTTAAGAGACAGGTTCCACAACGGAATAGTAGCTAAGGGCTCAAAGGGTGGTTTTGTTAGAGCATGAAGGACGTGAGGCAATTCCCAAGAGGGGTACCTGTGTACCATGGGAGGCCTGGTGTTGCACGCACCCTTGATGAAGGCGTGAATCCTAGAATGGTGAGCTAAGGGAACTGAATCCGCACAAAATCTTTTTGTCACTCCCGCTTACGGAGGGGAAGGAGGGAGGCCCATTGTTTCTTGATCCTTTTAAGAAAAATAGAGGGACACGGAATGTGACGTTGGGCTGCCACCGTTTCAAAAAATATCGGATTTGGGCTGGAATCCGATGTTGCCTGCGGCTGGGGGAACTGATTGGACCCTATGTTAGCTGTTGAAGTGGCCTTGCAAAGCAGGGTAAGAAACAGGGTTGGATTGAATAGGCCTCCCGATGGGGAGGGCTCAGGGGAAGTTCCTCCTCCTCTGACAGATTAAAGTCCGGCTGCTCCTCACCTTGCAGGGAAGAGTATCCGCTCATGGAGGAGTGTGCGGGAGACGTGGCTCCTGAAGTACAGGGAAACCCGTAGGAGGAACATAAGGTGGCATGGCTGATGTGGAAGCCGCCTGACCACATCAGCCATGTGGATGGAAGGACCGTTCTGCTAGAGCTCGGTCCACGACCTTGGATAGCAAGGCCTCAAGGCGGCCATCTCCGATGTCCGGTCTCCTGAGTCCTGCGGCCGTAGGAGTGAAGGTGGCCTCTGGGGCTGAACCTGGAGCTGTTATTGCGTGTTGAACTAATGCGGAAGGAGAGCTGAGCGTGGCAGGCGTCCCTGTGAGAGACCACACGCCTTGAGCTGAAGCTGAAGGACCTAAGGGAAGGTCGAATTCAGGGACCGCCATTTGATCTGTCTCTAATCTGGCCTGCCTCTGCGCTCTGAACTTCTTCTCCAGAGCCTGGTGCCTACAGCTGGCTTGCTTTTCCGTCAACTTGGAAGGCTTCTTGTGAGTGGTCTTAGCCTTAGATTTGGGCTTGCTTGCTGCCTCCTGTTCAGAGGATTTGTGGCAGCTGTAAATGAAGGATGGGGAGGCAGTGCTCATGAGTTGAGGCATCGTTGAATCCTCCATCCTGGTTGAGCAGTCTCAGGGAAACTGAGACAAAGCTCTGGCAGGCAAGCAGTTGGCGGAAGCGAAATTGGAACAAGTAACAAGACTGTTCCCCTGACCACCTGACCAGAAAAAAAATTCTATCTGGACTTTGGTCACGGCAATTGAGTCAGACGCCAAAGGCACGGTTGGGGACCCGCTCTGGGCTCTGCCTGGAAGCCTTAGGTGGCCAGTCAAGATGCAATAGCCAAAAAAGGCCCCAATTATAAAGATATTAATAGGGCGCAGAGGGCCTAAGAGGAAAAAAGGTCCTGGTAAGGAAGAATCAGGCTCAATTGGTGGCTAAACAATTTGTATTGTGTTGCAGAAGTAATTTGTGATAAATGAGAGATCCACACCTCAAATGCGGCCTAGGTCAGGCCAATTACTGTGTGCAGGCCTCGTTGGGCCTAACGAAGCTCCCACGTGGAGTTCAAAATGGCTGCCGTTAGGGAGTGATCTCGCTAAATGTACCCAGAAGAGTGCAGTGAAATTGAAGTCCTAGAAGGGGCTGAGTAAAGTGAGCCACTGATGGGGCAGATCGCTTAGAATGTCAAAGAAAAGCCGGTCACAGCTGCTCGACTGGGTCAGCGGCCCCAAAATGGCGGCTGCAACTCGTTCTCCGCTGAGAACGGTCTCTGCGGCCTCAGCAGCAAACTTTTAGGTGACTGGGATGATCGCAATAGCAGCAGTAAACGCTGTGCCGAAATTGCGCCCAGCGATCCTGTTTTCTGACGAAGGCAAAGAACAGGCTGATTTAAGCTTCGTTGTCTTTTCCGGCAACCAAAATGGCGCCCGCCAGTGATTCGAGCTGTTGGAGAAGACTCCGGAGGCCCCGAATTGAAACTCAATTAAATTTCAGACCTGCAGGCTGAAAACAACGCTCGGTAGCTCAAAGGAACAAAAAAAAAAAGGGGGGGGGAGAATGAGAGATACCCCAAGCTGTCCATTTAGAAATTTTCCCCAGAGCCCTGGGGAAAGTAAGGAAGGGAAAGTTGCAGAAACCTCCCCCCCACACCTCTTACTCCTCAAATCTGTGATTTGAGGTAGCACTGATCCCTGGTTATGGAAATATTTAAGGTAGGATTCCAAATTAATATTTAGTCAATTTTAGAAGGGAAAAGGAGAATTCACCAATGGATTGCTAACCTGCTATCTGCTGAGAGCCAAACCTGATACGTCTTCAAGAGCTGAGACCAAGTTAAGACTGGATCTCCTAGCAAGAGGGGGCGTGTCAGGTTTGGCTACTTGGTCTCAAGAGCAGGCAGAGAGAGAAAACCCTTTGGTGGATTCTCCATCTCCTGTACTGGAGAATAACACCTCTAAATGCACTGTCTTCAATTATACTAATGACTTGTAATTTTTGAACCCCTTCTTCCATACAAAATCACACACACTGAGGACACAGAGCAATCAGCAGGGACTAAGGACATGTTTTAATGAAATTCCTTATAGCAACAAAACAAGCTCATTCAACATTATATCCCCAAGAAGATTTGGCTCACCTCATGCATTATTTAAAGCAAACTAAACTGAAGGTCCTGACCCTATGTGAAGTGATGAAGATAGGAAATCACCAAATGTCTTCTTGGTGGCCCCAAGCCCTGAAATCCTCTATACTTTCTCCTAAGTTAGGAAATGTTCCTAACTACTTGTTTTTCAGAAAGTGTTAAGACTATTATTTTCTAGAGCAATTAAATGCTGATGATGGATGTTAGTTCATTTTGTGGTATTAACTATGTTTTATTTATATATTACCGTAAACTTCCTCAGGCTCAACTAAGTGAAACATAAAATTTATAATATCTTTGCATAAATAAATAAATAAATAAATAAATAAATAAATAAATAAACAAACAAACAAACAAACAAACAAACAAACAGTTATATTTTCAAATGAAACTCCAAAGTAACTCTAACCAAAGACTGGAACAGATTTAGTGCATCAAATAATACTGCAAGGAGGGGAAACCTGTATGGCCTGACCTGACTTATTCCAACTTTATGAACATGGAAGTTATGATCTGAAGAAGCGCTATAGAGATTGGGTTGGTAGTTCATTTAAGTATATTAAGAAACAAGAATTATTACAGAGCTTAAGATGAAATGATATCATCTTTAATTACTGGATATATTGCCAAAGGCATGAATATGGTCTATAAATATCATTGCATGTAAGATAACTAGAGTTGTGAAATTTCAAACCAGTTTCTACTTGGAAATACCTTGGAAGACATTCTAGAATACTGTAATAGGTGTCAAATCTGGAAAAAGCCTGCTATTGCAACAGGAAAACAAAGGGAAAGAATTCCTGACATATCAATTTGATGGTTAAAAAAAATAAAATTTAAATTAAAGATACTCTGTATTTTTTTGTCAGGATTCAGGGATCAATTAAGAATTTTTCCGTTTCTTATATTGTGCTTTATTTTTCACCTATCAACAATGTAATGGAAAAGCCTTTTAATACTAATACTTCTACTGAGATTATTCAAAGATGAAAATTAGAATGTTACCTTTAATGGTGGCTGCAGTTCCATGACGAGATAAACCTGATCCAATCTAAAATGAAAGAAATAACCTAATGAGTTGCATCAGTAATTTACCTTAAGCAAAATTAGGATAACTGGAGTAAATACCTGAAATCTCCTTCATTAATGGAACAGAATGGTACTTTTAAGCTTTTTAAAAAAAATATTTTGTGAACAACAATTAATCATAGAATTGCTTTTTTCTCCTAAATCATGGTGCTATTTATGCTCCTCTCATAAAATGTATTTTGCAATTTCAAATAATGTGAATTAATAGCACTCATAACAATAAGGCATAAATGATTGCAATTAGAAATACCTACTGACATCCAAATATGTGAACATAAAATGATTCAAAGAATCCAATCAGTCCAGTGTTAAACAACTACAAAGAATAGCAACAACAATAACTATTTCAATGTCAGAATAATTTCAACAAATTATGTAAATAATCTTTTGGAAGAATTTAACCAACGTATGATCTTGCAGTAGACAATAGTTTTAAAATCCTGGAAGTTGACAAAAAGCAAACAAAGAAACAGATTCTCAATAAACTAAAACAAATGAGGATAAAATAAAAATAACCATGAACTTTAAAGGGTACTGTTATTTGGCTCATAGTTCGGCTGAACCTAACTTAAAAAAGGCACGTGTCCCCAAACAGTTCTTACCTGGTTATTTAGATCTAGGCCAGCAAAAGAATTCCGAGAACTGCATCCTACTGGAGGTGTGGCTTCTCGAATAAACTCTGACATCTCAATCCCTCCCCCTGGATCACTAAAAGATAAAGAATTTTTAATGTTTAAAGTATTCTTTTAGTTATCTATGTCAAATTACACCAAAGGATATATTTGAAGCTTCTACAATTGCCAGTATTATTAATACTCAGTTCATATACTGAAAATGCACAAAATGCAATGTTGCAATCCAAAATCTTCAATTAGCAAAATATCAAAAGAGTTGTTCAATCTCCTCTATGGCCAAATAAGAATAAACTTTTTTATACTGTTATACTATTTTGTACCCAAGTTACTCTTCATAAAAATACCCCCAAGATGACAGAGTCTAAAAAGAGTGCAAAGGATCTGTGAATTCATAAGATTCTAAATAGATATGCTAAAGAAAAGGTGTATACTAAAACACTGTATAGTAGAGATATAAACATCCAAGATACCTTAGAAGATATTCCCTACATACAAGAACCTCTAGTTTTAGAAGATGAAGTAAGATCAGCACTTCAGTCATTACCAAGTTGGAAGGCTACAGGAACTGGTGGAATAAGCCACAGCAATATGGATAGCGACAGAAAAAGACTGGAGAATGATACAGTGGCCAATAGACAGGAGAAGAGCCTTTTCTGCTGTGGCTCCCTCATTCTGGAACATTGTGCTGTTTAAGATCCACCATCAAACTCTTGGCTTTCTGAAAAGGTCTGGAAATCTGGCTCTGCCTATTGGCTTGAGGCTCCAATAGGAGGGTCCTACTCTGGAGATGGTTAATAGAGTAAGAAGAAGATCCCAGCTCCACCCTATTTGGTTCCCATCTTCTGTTGTTGTTGTTGTTGTTGTTGTTGTTAACTTTTAGTGTTTGGTGTTTTAATTTTGTTTACGTATCTGTATTTATGATGTTGTAAGCCACACAAAGTTGCTCATCAATGAAATGGGCAGCATATCAATTTAATAAATAAAAAATAAAAATACCAAAGTAGAGTTAACAGAGAATGTAAACTATCATATTATATCCTTAATTGCTAGCAAAATAACTCTTAGGAGCATCCAATGCAGAGCCCTACCTGGAAAAAGAGATGCCAGATGTTCAAACTGGCTTTAGAAAAGGTCAAGAAACCTGAGATATTATTTGCTAATGCAGACTGGATAACTGAGAAAGCCAAAGAACACTAAAAAGAAGATACTTGCTTCATTGATTATATAGAAAAGCCTCTGATTGTGTTGATCATGCTCAGAAAAATGGGAATCCCAGAACATCTAATTGTCATCGTCAAAACCGTATGTACAAGTCAAGAAGCCATAGTACAACCTATATGCAAATTCTTCACAAAAGATGGATTGGAAGATGAGGATAGGCACTTCTGGGGAAGCAATGGCAAACTGAAGATGTCTGTGCTAAAAACAGAGCAAACAAATGTGGCAGAATGAAGACTGAGGAAACAGACAGGGTCTTCCTAATGCCTCTTGGGACAAGGAGAGGACTTGAGATCATTCACAATATTCCAGGCAGTTGCTCCAGAAGAGGAGACCACAAGTTAACAATCTCCTGGACTCACATCTCCTGCTCAAAGAGCAGATGACAGGCATGACTAGGACATCTTTTGCACAGCTCCAATTTATGTACCAGCTGCAACCTTTCCTGAATCATGACTCCCTGCACTTGGTTATTCAAGCTCTGGTCATCTCTTGTCTGGACAACTGCGATGCACTCTACATGGGTCTTACCCTTGAAATCCGTTTGGGAGCTTCAGCTGGTGCAAAGTGTGGTAGTGAGAATAGTCTTTGGGGGCCCTAGAATGGCACATATTACACTTTTTCCCACAAACTTCACTGGCGACTGGTCTGTTGAGCGCAATTTTGTTTGTTTGTTTATTTATGGCAGGGATCTTCAAACTTGGCCCTTTTGTGACTTGTGAACTTCAACTCCCAGGATTCCTCAGCCAGCGTGCCTGGCTGAGGAATTCTGGAAGTTGAAGTCCACAAGTCATAAAGGGGCCAAGTTTGAAGGCCCCTGTTTATGGCCACCTACTCATTCACAGTGACTCTGGGTGGCTTACAAGCAGTAAAAACACAGTATAGAAAATAAAAAAAACAAAAAACAATAACCCTCCCACCCTATCCCTGGGGACAACACACAGTTGATGGAGCCATTTGATGGGCTCTATCCCACTCTGGGTTCCCCAGATCTTCAGGGCCTTAAGAAAGAATGTCAGAGTGGGGGCAAGTTTAATTTCTGTAGGCCTCCTTATTCCAAAGAGAGGAAGCCATCACGGAGAAGGCAATTCTTCTGGGTCCCGCCAGATGTATCTTCTTAGAGGAGGGGACCCGCAACATTCCTTGCCTCCCCACTCTACTAGATGTAACAGGCAAGAGATGGTCCTTCAGATAACCCGGTCCCAAGCCATGAAGGGCTTTAAAGGTGACAAACAGCACCCTAAATTGTAGCAAATTGGCAGCCAATGAAGCTCCTGCAGGAGAGGTAACACATGTGCACACCTAGGTATGCAAAAACCATGCAGGTCGCTGCATATTGAACCAACTGCAGCTTCCGGATGCTTTTCAAGGGCAGCCCTACAATCCATATAGAGTGCATTGCAATAGTCAAGATGGGAGGTAACTAGGGCATAAGTGACTCTGGGTAGGGATTGTTGGTCCAAGAAAGGGCATAACTGGTGCACAACCTGCAGATGGACGAAGGCTCTCCTGGCCATAACTGCCACATCCTCCTCGAGCAGGATTGTGAATCCAGGAGAATCCCTAGATTACACATTGGGTGTGTTTGGGGCAGTGCCATCCCATCCAAGACTAAAGGTAGCAATTTTCTATGGACCAAAGAACCCCAAACTAGAGCCACTCAGTCTTGCCAGGGTTCAGTTTCAGCCCATTGCTTCCCATCCAGCCCCTAAGAGCCTCTAAGCACAGCGAGTATCATCAGCATATTGATGATATCTCACTCCACGGTGACGGATGATCTCACCCAGAGGCTTTAAGATATTGGTTATGACCTTTAAAGCCCTTAAAATTTTGTCTTTATTTTTGCAATCGCATCATCCTGCTGACTCATTATCAGTAGCATTCAACTACTACTCCAAAGTCTTTTTCTCAAGTACTGTACTGCACTATTGCCACGCCAAACAACCTCTGTGCTATATTGCTGCATTTGATTTTTGCTTTTCAGATGTACAACTTTGCTGTTTTCTATATTCAATTTCCTTCCATTACTTTCGTTTCTCTAACCTATCAAGATTGTTGCTGGTTATTAGCTAAACCCACACATGTTATAATCTGCACTAATAAATATATAAGAGCAGAGGACTGAACCATATGGCTCTCTGTTTGAGATTCTTCTCCTGTTGATGATGAATCCTTCATATGATTTTTTTGAGCCAGCTATGTACCCACTTAACTGTCATGCTTTAGAATCCACCAATCAAAATCTCATGTGTACTTTTAAGCAGCCGCTGAGTAGGCATTAATGTTCCTAGGGCTACTGACATTCTCTGTATCCTCAAGCAGGAAATCAGTTGCTGGGACTGAGAGGAATAAAAAAGTAAAAAGTTTCCCACACACTCACTACAGGCACTTTTTGTGGCAAAAGTCATTAATGCTGAAAAATGAAGGGACCTGTTTGAAAATCTTGGGTTTTCAAGTGTTACTCTTTAAACTCTGGGCTATATAATAGATCCAGGGTGAATATATCCTTATGAAGACCGCAAATGTAAGCATAATGCAACCCACAATAACACATAATGATTTTAGCTCAATAAGCAAGGACAATTCTGCGTATCATTTTCTACTACTTTCAACAGTTGGAATAGGACATTTATAATTGAATAGATACTGAACAGGAACTTTGAAGAACACAAGCCAGAATAGCAAGTGTAAAGGCTAATCCAATCTTCTATAACTCAGTAGTTTATAAGATGCACAATAAAAACACAAACTTCATTAAAACTCCAGGAAAAATCAGTGATTATTTGGGGTGGGGGAACCCACACAGGACCCATCACTCACTTTAAACCAGGACCTGAGGACAGAGACACTTTTTAAGAGCTTATTGAAATGCAAGGAGAGCAAGAATTATTTTATAATTCTTTTGTTCTGTTCTATTTTCAGCTTGTACAAATTGGAATTCATTTATTCATTTTAATTTATAGCCACACTGTTGCCAAAGTGATACTAGGTAGCAAATAAAATATAAAATTCATCAATATAAATAAACCAACTAAATACATAAATAAGAAACAGCAGCCAAGAATAAAACACTGAAATAAAAATAATGAACCAAGTCTCACTAACTACCAATCCTCACATATAAACCAACAAATCTTAAATGCTTTCTAGAATGCCAGCAGGGTAAGGGATCATGCTAATTTCAGGTGGTAAGGTGTTCCAAAGGCACTACATCTATAAACGTACACCCCCTGCTCCTCCCCTCCCCAATGACATTTTTAAATTGACTGGACCCAAAGCATGTCCCTGCAAGCAGATTAATAGAGCAGGTAGAAACAATCACTGAGAAGTGGTCCTTCTTGGTCTCATGCTTGGTCTCATGCCATAAAGAGTTTTTAGATAACAACCAGCATTTTTTTTAACCAAAAGCTAATACAGGCTATAGAACAAAGATGTAACATGTGCAAAATGAGGAATGCTCATATTTGCCTGTATCGCCACATTCTTCAACAATTGGAGTTTATTGATGCTCTTCAGGGGCAGCCCTGTATAGAATACATTGCATAAGTCCTTATGTGAGCTGACCAAGCACGAGTGATCATGCTTTGTGTTCTGGAGGCTAACTAAAAGCAAGGAACAACGAACGGCTATAAGCACTGAATAATGAAAAGAGAAATAAAGATGTCCGTTTCTCCCTTTCCCAACTTGAATCATGGGAATAAGAAAAGTTATTATGGGGGCCACAATGTCCTACAGCAGGAAATTAAAATGAGGATGAAACTTTTAATACAAATTTGTTCCAAGGGAAAGTCTGAATCTCTGTTTAGGCTGAACCTGGATCAATCTGCTTATCTTTTGTACAGAATGACTTCGAAATAAAGACAGCAGATAGATAATCTGCAGCTATGAGTACACAATGGCAGGTAGGTCATAACATGACAAAACAAGTCTTGTTGCCTACAAGAAGGAATGAATCATTAATTAGCTCCAATAGTTAAGGTATCCACTAGAAACCAGGAGATTGTGAATTCTAGTCCCACTTTAGGCATGAAAGCCAGCTAGGTGACTTTGGGCCAGTCACTCTTTCTTAACCCAACTCCCTCACTGGACTGTTGTGAGGAAAATAGGAGGAGGAAGGAACATTAGTTATGTTATCCGTCTTGAGTTATTTATAAAAATAATAAAGGCAGGATAAAAAAATAAAAACTTTTAAAAAATCATCTCAGAATATAAATAGTTACCAGAATATAAATGGTGACCAAAACTGGTCACACTGAAGATATCTTACCTGGGTCCGTTACTGTCCCTTCTCTTGGTAGAAGAGTTATTCTGCTCTGCTTTTGCACTCCTGTCCATATGCTCACTGGCATTTCTCTCCACAATCTCACCTTCATCAAGTGCTCTGTGAAGACGGTAGTTTATCATCTTCAGAACAATGAAGAGAGCTGCTATCACTGGGCAGTAAATTGCTACTATCAACATGGAAGAAGGAAGAGCCTTTTGAAAAAGAAAAAAGAATTGGCTACAAGGAGGAAACTAGGGAAATTATTTTCAAACATTTAGTTATATACACTTTGAATCTGGTTAAGAGTATTCACAACTTGTCAAGTACAATATATTCAGGCAGTAATTAAAACATAGTTAATAATATAAATATACATTATACATGAAAAGAAGCATAAGTTATGTCTAGACCAGGGGTTCTCAACCTTGGCAACTTTAAGAATTGTGGACTTCAACTCCCAGAATTCCTCAGCCAGCAAAGCTGGCTGAGGAATTCTGGGAGTTGAAGTCCACAAGTCTTAAAGTTGCCAAGGTTGAGAACCCCTGGTCTAGACCTATGTCTAAATTTTGAGTTTATGTTTTCTCTGGAAAAAAGCATTAATTGCTAAGGACTCTTTTTAAAAATGATACCGAGATGGAAAATGAAAGGAAAAGGGATTATACTAATATTCAGTTACTCTTATGCAGGCTGGACAAATGCAGCCATTCAATCACACAAAAATGTAATGATAACCAAACAGGTGAAATGTAATGATCATCTAAGAGTCTGTACCATGCTGGTTATGGAACTGATCATAAATGAGGTGACCCTATGTCCTAATCCTAAGTCAACATATTTGTTATTACTGAATAGAAACAAAGCACAATGCCATCAAATCTTATTTAAATAGAGAACTATTAAGAAAGGCCAACATATTCATGACTAACCTCAAACAGGACATTCTCAAAAGCGGAAGACTGATTTAAAATGTAATTGAAAGAGAAATTTGAGAAAGTAAAAGCTTTTCAATATGCTTTAAGATGCTGAAAACCACAATTCAGCTACAGCATGCGCAGCAAGGAAGTAAAAGGACCGCAAAGTCCAAATCACCAGCTAGCTATTAAGAAATAACAAAACCGCTTTTATGGTAGATATCTCCCAAACTAATGTTCAACACACCTGCAGGGCATAACATTCACCATACTCATATACATGCTTCTCTATCCAGTCTGCACCAATTTTGGCTGGCGGGATCCAGGAGAAGAGCCTTTTCTTGCACAGCCCCCGCCTTTTTAAAGGAGGTAATATCTGTCCCCTCTCTTTTAGCCTCAAATTAGGAAAAGCCTCAAAACGTGGCTATGCCAGTTGGCTTGGAGTCCTGAAGTAGAAGCTGCTGGCTGGAGGTGGTTGGTACAGTAATAGAGAAGGCATCACCACCTCTCCACTCCAAACTCAGGTGGTTTTTTTTTACTTTATATTATATTACATTTATATTAATCTGTTTTATAGTTATAAAATAAGAGTCGCCTGAAACTGTGAGATGGGCGGCAAATAAATTTAATAAAATAACAATTGCTACAGCTGAGTATGTGCCGTCCTGCCCAAAAGACTGTATCTTTACTCTCTGGACTCTCACCCATTCCTGAGTGAAAACAGGACATTTTACCTTCAGTTATTAGCATGTGAATGAATATGTTATATATGTGAATAATCTACCTGACTTGAAGGCAAATAGAGGGTAGAGAGCTTTATGTACAGGTTATGAAATTCTAATGAACTCTCCAGCTGGAAAAATCTTGAGCACAATTTTGGCCTTCTACATTTCTTTGACCAACAGAATGGTAAGGTATTTAATTTTTGTCTTATCAGCCAATCACAGGATCCAGACAAGCTTGTTTTAATAATGGCTGTTAAGAGCTCTGACTGGTTCCAATGTGTATTAGCTTTGAAGAGTAGAAATTGTGATAAATTAAATCACTGTGTACTTTAAGCTCTAACTTAAAAATAGTACCTATTTGGCAAGGAAGTTAGATTAGATATGGGCATTAGACATTAGATATTAGTGAAATGCTGAATTATCTATATTTGCACTCTTCATCTAGTATCAATTAATAATGAAAAGGTTATTTAAAAGTATTTTGAAAAATGATTCTATTTTATAGGTATATGTTTTATATTATATATCATCTCCATCACTATTTTACTCAAACATCAATTATTGTTTGAATTTGTTAGCTTTTTCCTCACCATTCTTGACCTCTCATATATAAATCGATGGGTTTTTTATTTTTTACATGTCAGAATTATTATATATCAATTTAGATAAAATGTCTTCTGTTGCAAACTTAATTATCTGCATGGGTAAGTAAATGGGCAAGTAAAAAAAAGGAATATCACTATCTTTGCTTTAAAAATTAGTAAAAACCTCTTATTGATGCTTCTATTTATATTTCTTCTGCACATGTTGTGGGAATCAGAACTCTGAAAAACAAGCGTAACTCTGACAATTCTATTAAGTACTTCTTATTGTTTGAGTTGTTTCTAGAATTTAAGAGAGTACACTTTTTATTAAGATTTACAGTGAGGGCCACCTTTTTATTTCACAAAGGATAGTTTGGAGTAAAAATTAGTATTTTAATATTTGCAATTAATCATTTAACCCATTTGTCATATTATTAATTCAATGTATTCTAGAATTCATGGTATCATAACACTTTTTTGGGAAAAGTGACACCTTATAATTTCTTTTTGAAGAAATTGCGCCTTGTCAAACTGGCTCAAGCTTACTTGCTCATCCTGAAGCACCATGGTAATGAAAAAACACTACAGTACCCAATTGCCTCAATTCCACAGAGGTCTATTTACTTAATGCTGCAACTCCTTCAGTTATATTAATGAACACATCTTAGAATGCTCATAAACATAACTGATGGTGCAGAAACAATAATAAATATTCTTTCAGCAGAATTTTTTTTAAAATAACAGCAGCAATAATACAAGTATCCTAAAATCAGAAAAAATTATTTAAGCCACTTCAGATGACAAGTCCTTAAAGAATGCTTCTGGACTATGCACTGGAGTAGAAGAGCCATTAACTTGAAAAAGGAAAGGTAAGTCTTTTTTGTATCCTCTAGTGAGAAATTGTTATGAATTATTAGCAAGCAGTGATTAAGAATACTATGAAATTCAACATATATACAAGAAAAATTGTTATAGAGAGGCTAAAGAGAGAGATTTTTGACGAACTTTACAATAGGAAAGAGAGGCAACAAAATATTCAGACAAAGTAATGGCGGCCAACTATTGATATTTTTGGACGTAATGGTCTTTGGAAAAATGAAGCCCATTTACAATAAATACCCCTTCTTGATAAACATCAAGGAGTCTTTAAGTAGAAGCCACTCTAAAATAAGGAAAAACACAGAAGAACAAGTGTAAAAGACTGGTAGGGCAGAAGAAAAAAATTGAGGGGCAAATAATATGAAATTGTCCAAGCACGTAATCAGTGCTTGAGTAAAATTATTACTAGATTTGTTGAATTCTTACAAAAAGAAAACTTAAGACTGCAGTTTCAAAATGACAGGAAGAGAAAATTTGATAAAAATACGGACCATAACCCAATATTTGTGAATGAGGCATAGTTCCATCTATATCAAACAGTAATGCCAAAAGAAAATTGTGTGAGGTAGTTGACTAATTACAAGTTCATTAATCAATAGTCAGATGGTATATTCCAATTCAAAAGTAACACTGAGCTTATATTTTGACAAGAATAACTTAAAATATCCTATCTTCAATAATACTGAAAGCCTTTTTAAAGGCTAATTTGCTCCAAGAAACTAATAGGAACGTGTACACTTTGAGAATACCGGTAATTCTGTTCCAAGAAACCAGGTACAATGTCATCACAGTTTGAATTATTAACACATGTAAAATAATTGTATGGAGAATAAACCAGCATTAACTCTAAAGAGGGATGTTTTGCCTCATCCAACTAAGAATATAAAATATTAGGAAGATAAGGCTAATCCAAAATCATCACAATTTGGTTTAGAAATAAATATATTTTTACCTCAGTGGAATTTCTGGACAATGCAGGAAGCCACCAAAATTCAAAATTTAATCCAATTAAGCCACCCAAAATCAAAATATAAAACTACATCAACCAGATTTAATTTTAAATCTCTAAAACCCTTTTTGAATGCTCATGCAATAAGTACTTTAACTAGTTATTGAAATGAAGCCAAAGTTTGTACTGTAGGAGGACAAAACAAGCTTAAGACACTGGCATTGACAATGCTAGCTGTTTCCACATGTTAAATTATTTTTTTCCACATAATGAACAGAGACTTCTTCCATTCTCAAGTTATGGACAAATGAATTTAGAAGGATAGAGTCCTTCATATACTTACACTGCAAATCAGTTAAGCTTTAAATGAAAGGACTAAAAATGTGAAGTGCAATAATTTGAAACCAAGTTCCTTCAAAACTGAAACAAGTAATCACAACACTTGCAGCCACAGAATTTGCAGCTTCAGAACTATTTTCACAGGCATATCCCACATGAAATGTTATATTCTAAGCCAAACAGAACATGGAAGACTAATCAGGCTACCTCTAGCCAGGAAAATAGATGATGAATTATATGAAAACAGCAGATGATATTCTAATTTACTAATGTCAATTAATCCTCAAGAGAATACCTCAACTTAAATGTCTAAATTGTCAAAACTTTCCTAAATTTAAGTAGGCCAATTCCTTCATCAAGAAAAAAAATGTTACAGATTGCTAAGTAGAAAAAAATGTATAATTCCTGAAAGAGAGAAATGATATACAATATTCTGTAAATGAATGAGGTTTGAAATTGTAATTGAGAAACAAGAATATATTAATTAGGAGAATAAAATCCAAAGTAGCCAATGGAAACCAACATTTAAAAAGTTCAATGAGTACAGAAAAAACATATAGTAGTAATAAAGTAATATTGTGCAAAACATTCTGGCCTGGACCATTCCAAGTGTCCACAGATCTGATAGCTTAATATAGAGAAAAACGTTGATTTATAGGCTTGTATGCTCTATAAAGTTTTAAAGGTCAAGATCAGCACTTTAAATTACACTCCAAAATAAATGGCCATTTTAAGATCCGTAAAAGAAATTAGTTCCTGTTATTAATCTAAATGTCTTATTGCGTAAAGAGGTTTTCAAGGAGTCTTCAAATATAGTCTCACATTTAATAATGTGCTGCACCAGCCTGCAGCAAGATTATCTCTAGCTAGAAAGAAGATGCAGATGCTGTACCAGCCAGAGTTGGTGAAAAGGCAATTCATGCCAAACAAGCCACTTGGACTTTAAGGTGAGGACTGCCCATCACAGCAATTCCAAACTGTATAACCTAAAATGACCCTAGTTTTATCCAATGAAATCAAAGCGCAGTTGTTCCAAAAAAAGTCAAGAGAAAATTCAATAGGTAACTGGCGATCATTTTCAATAATCGTAACAGAATTTCAGTCAGCCACTGACAGTTGCATTTACCATTCTTTATCAACAGCAGCTCTCTGCTCCTGAGCAAAATTTCCCTAAATACTACACATCTGAATATTTATTTTCTACATCCGCCTATCTCGACTGGATGACTCATACATTAGTTATACCATTACTATTGTGTTATGCCTACGGGTACCCAGAAGCAGCTGACAAGGCACTTGTTGCAAACAAAATATTTAGACTGACCCTCCACCTAACCTAGCAATGTTTATTTTTTCATTGCATGTCAACCTACATTACATGTCAAGCTACAAAACAAGCTACGTTGATAAATATTTCTCTTTGTTAAACTTCTTAGCATTTTATATTTTCCAAGATTTAGATTATGATTTCCTCTCATTTCTTGCCAACTCGCTTCCTGTCTGCAGCAGAATGTAAAGCATATTCAATTTTCCCTATGCATATGTGATATGGTGCAGTTATATCAAGTCAAGAACTTACATGAAACTGACAAGATTTTAATCTTAACTGCACAATAAGGGCCACCATTTCTGAATAAAATTTATGTTTCACCCCAAAGGCAGTTGAAGATACTATTAACATATTGACTAAAAAAGCAAGATCTAAGCTGCCATTTTATGCATAGAATTCACAGCAAAGCTTCCATCATTATAACAGGAGTTTCTGAAAAATTTATCCAGACCCAAACACAATTCTAATGGGGCAATCCATTTTCTTCTTTGTTGTGAGTTTATAATATATCTTCACATATATGTGCAAAATTGTACCTTTTCAAGGCTAAAAAGGTTTCCAATGAACTATATTTGGAAGTGGCAGACAAACAAAACTGTTGATGCAGTAGTGAAAGAAAATCACATCCAAAAAGCCTAAATATATTTGTTTAAATATTTCTGTTGTAAATATTCCAGGTTGCTAATGTGATTATCTCCTTTGATGCTCACTTATTTTGTGCTACATGAACAGCCAAAAATAGCAAAAAGGGAGGAATGAGCACAGAATGTCTGAGCCTATACCTGGCATCTAAGACAGCCAAATCAGAAATTAATTTAACATTTTTGTTACTATACATCTTTATATAGGACCTTTTGATTCAGAACAAACATTTCCTGTATATAATACAACAGTTGGCAGTGCTAATCTCATTTCAGAGATTTCCAAGATAGAAACTATTTTGACACAGAAAAGATCAAGTCATACATGATCATCATTTTTAAAAGGACTTTGTTTCTCTAATTTAATCTCCTGCTTAATACAAAATCTATAATGCTAGATGTGAGTATATAAGCAATGGTGAAACAATTCCTGGAATACATACTAGCTTCCTCTCAAAAGGGGGAAGAACAACATCAGACAAAATAAATAAACTATATGCTCAATAGGTAACCTTATCTATTTTGTAATTTAATTAGAAAATTATAAGGTTTCTCTACAAAAGCAAAGAAAATTTGCACTATTTGATAGAGTGAAAGAGTTTTATAACCAAGCTTTGGCCCCAGGTTATAGGTAACCTACATTCATCAATCAAAATGTATGCCATAATAGATGCTTATTACACAGCGGTATTTTGGTACTCAATTGCTTTGAAACTCATTGAATTTGTTACTCAACACATTTTGACAGGAAAATTTTGTTCCTATACTCATCATTGTTTTGTTATTCAACACATAAGCTAAATTTGTCAATGTTGGTTTTCTTGTAACCATTACATTATTTCTTATTGGAAAAAGTTGTTTGGTATTCATCATTTTCGGTACTCATCATACCTCCTGGAACCAGTTAATGATGAGTACCAAGGTATCACTGCATTAAATTTAATTCATAATTTTGAAGTTAATTACTCCTGTAAAAGCCACATCCTAAAATAGTCTCTTTTCCCAAACTCTAAATAAATATTGTTATTATGTGTAATTGTTCCCCTGGTCCAAAGTCAGAAAGCTTGGAATAAATAGTACTTTGAAACCAAAGAATGGGATAACCACAACACTACTATTTAGTATATAAACCTTATACCCATGGCAAAATGTGCAATTCATAAAAAGTCAATTGTGATTTGAGGTGTGACTATCCAACCTATGTTCACTACAGGATTAAGATTGTTGGCCTTTCCAGTTAATTCAAGCCTATCCAAGAATTATTTCCTTCCCTGAAGATCTATTTATCATCTTTTTGCTTTTGTATTAAGAAGCAGATATTACAAAGAATTATATGTATGACTATCTTAAGACAGAAGCCATAGTTCTGAAAAGTTATTCAATTTTATTGTCCTTTATGCTTTTCACCTGACAGAACAGAGTTCATAATTCCATATCCTTCATGTAAGCCTCAGTGGTAAAATAATTCTTTGACCTGTGTCTTAAGTACAAGTTTGATAAGCAAAGATAATGTAATTCTCTACAAGTTTGATACTGATATTTCTGTACACATGTGCAGCTCTGAGCTTTATACAAAGTTAAAAATATATATGAAAAACAACAAAATCACAACAAGCATAATGGTAGCCGAAACTTAGCATAATGAAAGCTCAAATACATCTCAGAATGGGGTTTCATATTCCTACAAAAATTCATCAGGCAAGTAGTCCATATTTTTGGGAGTGAGCTGTCCCATGGGAGAGAAGTCAACACTGGGAAGACTTAAGTATGGTGTACTACAAACAGGACTCCCTTGAGGAGAGGACCTTAGCAGAATTTCCTTCCCTAATTTTATGGCTAAATTCAGTTTGAAGCAGATGATCTTGAAGATACCCACGTTCTGAGCCATATAAAGCTTTAAAGTTCATAACTAGCAACTTGAATTTCACCTAAAACTGAATAGCAACCAATACAGGTAATCCTCAATTTACAACGGTTTGTTTAGTGATCATTCAAAATTACAACGGTCCTGAAAAAAGTGAGTTATGATCATTTTCACATGACCATTGCACCCCCCCCCCATGGTCTCATGATCAAAATTCAGACACCTGGCAACTGACTCATATTTGTGATATCTGCAGTGTCCTGCGGTCACATAATCACCTTTTGTGATCTTCTGACAAGCAAAGTTAATGGTGAATCCAGATTCATGTAACAACTATGTTACAAACAACTGCAGTAATTCACTTAACAGATATGACAAGAAAGGTCATAAAATGAGGCAAAACTCCCTTAACAAATGTCTCATTGAGCAACATAAACTTTGGGCTCAATTGGGGATGTAAGTCAAGGACTACCTGTACAGTTCCTAGAATAGAGGTCTTATGTGGGCAACTGTAGGTACATCCATTGCTATTCATATGAGTGCATATTGAACCAGTTGTGGGGCACTGGTGCTTATGTGTAAAGCCTTCTAATCCAGGGAAAACCACAACAGACACACAAAATATATACCGTATTTTCCGGCGTATAAGACGACTTTCTAAACCATGAAAATCTTCTCAAAAGTTGGGGGTTGTCTTATACGCCCAGTCGACTTATACGCCGGAAAATACGGTATGTACAAAAGTTTCCTAGCCATGGTTGCTGTTCAAGCTGAACCCAACATCCAAGAAAACCATGAGATTACAAAGCTGCTAAGTATGGGGAGTCATGACCCCATCCTATACATAAACCATCTCTGGATTCAGAAGGTCTTCATATCCTCAGCCACTCATTCCTAGATTCTGTGTAAGTCTGTACCTCTCTATCCAGATGCCAATCACCTTCAGGTGCTGAGTCAAAAAGTTCATGTCTCATTTTATCCTGGCTGATATAAGGAACAGTTTGCCTAAATTAAAAAAAATAGCAAGTTTGTAAGAAAAGATGCATTTTCCTTTATTTATTCAATTTATACGGCCGCCCATTTCAAACAACTGATTCTGCACAGCAAACATTCATAAAATCAATTAAAACCAAATTATAAATACAATACATAGAGCAGCCATGAAAATTATAATCTGAAAATGATAACTTAACCAGGAAATGGGAACCTTAAGAAACTCAGGACCCTAGCCCAGCCACATAACTAGATCTTCAAGGACTTATGAAAAATCAACAAGATCAAGACCATCCAAATATCTTAAGGGACAATATTCCAGAGCATAGGCACTACAGGAAAAAAAGGCATTCTCCTAGTCCCTGCCAGCAGATATTCCTTGGGTAACTAGACTCAAAGCATGCCCATTCTGCTGGGCAAGATTGGATAGGTAAAAACAACTGGGAGCAGATGGTCCCTTGTATAGCCTGGTCTCAAGCCATGAAGGACTTTAAAGGTGACAACCAACATCTTAAATTGCACCTAGAAACACACTGGCAACCAATGCAGCTCAAGAAGTAGGAATTACCATCTATTGAAGAATGGACTTTGAAAGTCATAAATATGGCAGAAATGGCTAAAATATCTGCATATTTGAAGGATCATTCAAATGAAAAATATATGTTGGACTGGAAACAATGGATAGACTACATACAAGAGAAACATCAATCAAAGAAAATGTATCTTGCTTATAGTTAAATCTTGATATACTGAGTGAAGAATGTTTACAAGTTTAAAATGATTGTATTAAGTTGAATAGCATTCAACTTGAATTTTCTTTGTTTACATTTACAAATATATACTTAATAAAAAAATTTTTTTTAAAAAAGAAGAAGTACGGGTGTTACATATGCCAAGTATCCGACACCATTTACTACCCATGCAACTGCATTCTGTACCAGTTGAAGCTTCTGACTGCTCTTCAAAGGTGGCCCAATGTACAGCACATTGCAAAAATTATGACTGGAGGTCACAAAGGAACGACCAACAGTGACCAGAGCCTCCTGGTCCAGGCAAAAGCCCTCTTAACCACAGGTCTAAGAGGACCCCCAGACTGTGTACCTAGTCTGTGAGGGGCAATGCAACCTCATCCACTGGAAGGCCCAAGCACACAAAGCCACCCTCCTCCCATCACAGAGTAGAGACTGGAATGGGATTTTAAGAGAACAAGTGCAGAAGTGCTCTTTTACACATTGAAAGTAATGTGCAGGAAAAAATCAGCAAATGAGATTGTCTATAGAAATTACTTGCTTCTTCCCCCTCCCCACAGACTGGAGAGGAAGAAATTTCAAGAAAGTACTGTAAGATGTTTGTGTAGTGTGCCCTCCTCATTTTATTCTTCTAGTTGCAACCTCATGCACAATTCTCTCTAGTGTCTTATTTGATGAACAACATAAATCTTTCACAAGTCAGCTTTTCCCTGGTATTTTGTTTACTAGAATTTCCAAGGAATAAAGTGCAATAATGTCTGGTTGTCATGGCAACACCATACTCACAAAAAAAGTTTCCCCTACATTAGACAGAACTGAATTTGGAAAGGGGAATGAGAGAGGAATAGTATTTATAGTATTCATTTCCCAATTCTGTTCTATTAATTCTCCAGCTCATTATTCATTTCTGAAATCAAATTATCAAAAATATTTGTATAATTGTTTATGCCATTAGCAGTTTATGGCTACCAACATCTAGATTTCAGTAGGCCAATATCAGTGATATTGCAATAAATGCAGAGAAAAAATACTTAAAACTGATTCTAAGAAATATTTCGTTGCTTTCCCATAACATGACCTGGCTGGGCTTAAGTTACAGTGATTTCATTTGTTTACAGCAAGAGAAAGCATCTCATTATCTCTCTTCATCAGCTCATTTATTAATCCACAGAACGCAAATGTAGCTTAAACCATACTGTAGTAGAAATATATGCTGTAGTCTATCGAAGTTGTGCAGTTTGTCATCCAGAGTGTATGCTTTCTGAATCAGTACACACAAAGACTTCAAGTTTTTATGGAAATATATAATTCAAGCAGACCTCAAATACGTGGCCTTCTCTCATCCCCTCCAATCAAGACAATAACTATTAAATTAACATTATACATCAGCATCAATAAAAAATAAAATAAGCACTGGGAAGAGTGTCTGACGATCATTTAATTGCACCTCCAGCTATAGGATTTCTACTAAAAAAAAAGAGAGAGCATTACTTATCCCACTACAGACAGGGATGCATGTCCACTTGGGGAACATTAGCACCAACACTTCCCTCCCTCCCCAGCTGTTGTTTCAGTACTTTGGGACCGACTCCCGCCTAAGCCTTAGTTATTTATCCTTGGTCCTTCACAACTACACGCTCAACAACTGTATATGTTGACAAAGCGGCAGCCAATCCTGGATTTGGAGGACACGGACTCTCATCAAAGCATCCCACGTGTAAGATTGCCCCCCCATTCAGCTTTACATGAAAAAGGAACATTGGTTTCCACACAAAGCATTTCCTGTGGGGGGGGGGGTAATCCATAGCGTACGAGGCCAAAAAAAAAAGCCACGGATCCGCTTCAAACGATAGGAGAGAGAGATCACACCACTAGAACCTTTTTCTATTTGCGTTTTTAAGTAGCCGAGGTCGGTTTGGGACTCCTTTTCTTCCCAAGTTTAATAGCTTAGCGTTTAACCTGAACAAGCAGGCAACGGCCCTTTATTCCGACGCCCTCCGCCTCCAAAACAGAGTAAAAAGCAGCAGCGGGAGAGCGGGGACGGCGGTCTCAAGGCGGCTCTCCAGCCCAACCTGACTGGGAACGCTCCGCGCGTGGCAAAGGCAGTAGCCTCCTCCCCCCCCCCCAACCTGAAGGCGAGGCTGAAGCCCGAAAAGCCCCCTTCCCCTCCTTCTCTCCCGGCCGGGGGGAATGTTGTCAGGCCGGCTCCCTCACTCACCATGTATAACGTGAAAGGGAAGCCAAGCAGGAAGAGCCACAGGTAGAGGTGCAACGCGTTGACCCCGGCGCCCTGGTGCGGGTCTTGGTACCAGCCGCCGCTCAAAGCCGCCCACACGCCCTGGCGCAGGATCTGCAGCAACTGGGAGCCCATGGCGGCCTGGCCCCAGCCCGGGTCCTGCCAGCCCCGCGCCCTGTTCCCTCTACCCGTCCTGCGAGCTCGGGCACAACTGCCCGCCGCCTCCACAGCCCGAGCCTCGCGACAGCCACAAGAGCCACCCCCCCGTCCTCCGTCTTCCCCTCCTCCTCCTCCTCCACACCCCCGTCAACGCCGCCGCCATCTTACGTCCGGGCTCCGGACCGCCCGCCCGCAAGCCTATGGACCGGCAACCCTTGCGGCAGCCGACGCGACCTCAGCGCCCGGGCTGCATTCTCCGCCCGTTGCGCGCAAGCGGAAGATACATCGGTGGCGGAGGTGGCGTTTTCGGGTCGGCCGCCTCATCGCTTCGCGAGCTCGCCCCCCCCCTCGAAGTGAAGGCAAAGGGCGAGCGGGGAAATCAGAGCCGCAAAGGGAGAGGGGGCAGAATAAACGCTTATTCTCGACCCTTGGAGAATGAAGCAGGGATGATGGGTCTTGGAGCTGCCTTCCAGCCACACGCGCTGTTCTTTTTGGTTTGGTCTTTTAGCCTGCGTTGATGTCTCCACAATTGCGAGATACTTACTTTTATGTCGCTGGAGTGACCCAGCCACCTGGCAAGCTAGGTTGCAGAGAATCGAGTCTTTGGCAAGGCTGTCGATTTACCAGGACAGCCTCTGTCTCCAACACTCCAGTTGCTTTGGATTGCACCGGCCGGCTTCTCTACCCAGGATCGTCAGCCGTTAGCATTGCTGGAAGTATGGGAATGGAGGCCAAGGCATACAGAGGATTGCTAAAAAGCGAAGGGATTTCGGAAACTGCGAAAAATCACTTTTTTTTAAGGAAAATGCTTGTGCGCAAGGCAATGTATAGCGTTGGTAGGCAGTTAGCAGCCCGCTGCGAATATGAAATCGGGCGATGTGGGTCACTGATTTAATCCCAGTACTGCGGTACAATACTGTGCCAAACTCATTGGCTTTTGGAGAAGAGTAAACCGGCAAGGAGGAACCTTTAGTGAAAGCCCGAGTTTGATTGCAGTGGATGGGACCGGGAGCTATTGAGAGGTTACTCCCCCTCGTCCCTTCTCGCGGGATTGCCAATTCTTGCGAGAACAGGAAAGCCGAAAGCGTCCCTGGTGTCATAGTAACCAGAGTCTCTTCCTCTACACTTTATTCGATCTTCCGAAAAACAACCATTTTATGTTAGTGCTGCTTTCGATATTTTTTTATTACCGTTGTAAAATCTACTGTGGGGCATAGTCTGGAATTACTAAGATTCACAGAGCAGATCTGTATCGATTTGTCTGTAACCATGATTTATTCAAGCCAGCTTTCTGATCTGCCTGATGCATGGCATGCTAGGCAAAATTATGGCTGACTAATTTGTTGTTCAAGGTATTGTGTAACCCCGGCCAAAAACAAATGGCAGTTTGCTGCAAACTGTGGGACGATGTTAATAAAAAACACATCATTACTTTGATTGACAGGAAGGCTCAATAGTTTCATTGACTTTAGAACAATGGTGGGATTCAAATATGTGAACAACTGACTCTCTGTGTGTGGATGCCACTTCCGGAAGTCCATTCTGGGCTTGGGCAATAAAAAACTAGCTACAGGTTCTGCCAAAGTGGTGTGAACTGACTGAATCCCACCCAGAACTGTATGGGAGCAGGAACTCCTTGTAAGGTGATTACCATCAGTAAAATCAAAGGGGGGGGACTGAGGTTAACAGGAATCCATAAGGGCAGCTGGAGTTCCATCTACTCAAATAAGGGCAGGAGCTGCCACTGAGAAAATACAATGCCTGAGAACAGTGTGTGCTCTCAGCAACCAAATAGACCGCAAAACAGTCCATTACAACAAGGTGATAGGAAAGAAAAATATCTTGGGATTTAAATCTCAGCATATTCAGATCTTTCAGTTCTGTAGGAACCGGGTTTTTGGTTTGTTTGTTTTTTTACATAATTAAGTCTGCCTAGCATCTACAGTAAAATTACCCTACCCATGCAATTCTCACAAATCCTGATTTCCTAAAAATCTATTCATCCAAGAAGTGGCTCAGGGAGCATGAGGGAAATCAATCCACCTAATGATCCTTTTCCATTTGAAAGAAAATAGCACATTATTTCTATATTGCTAGTACCAAAGACAGCCTGTATTTGGTTTGAGTTAAAGCACTTCTCTAGTTATTTGGGAACTTGCATAAGTAGATCTGGAGGTAATTATATGGCCAGATACAAAGTAATGCAATCATCAATGCTGCCAGGTTTGAAAGAGGAACATAAAATATAAAAAGTGTGAAAAAGAAATCTTGAAATTGTCAAAGTAGAAATTAAACTTCCGGCATATGTCAGCTCGTGCACCAGGATTTACTATTCAGGACATGGCATAGCATAACAATAATGCTCAAAAAGGACATTACTCAGTATAGTATGTGGCAGTAATTGGCTATAATCCATTAATGATGGGATAGTACATTAGAAGTAATGGATATCCCGTGCACATCTATTATGCTCATCTATGTGCCTATTGATCTACTTCTTGGGATATCTTATCCAATCCTCATTTGGGTAAAGTTCTTTAGCTGTCAAATAGGATATTTAATCACCAAATGGGGATGAAATACCCATTGAGTTATTATAAGCAAAGAGGAAGTTAACAGCTCTATGTCAACAAATATGAAAGAAGACTGAAATACAGTCAGGCATGTAGATCAGTTTATATATTTGTACCAAAAAAGTGAGATGCGGGGAAATGTATAAATTATTAAACAATTTCATTCATTATTGGTGTAAATAAATTTATGCTTTTTATTATGCTTGATAATACAAAGTTGTGGAGATTCACACTTGGAAAAAGTAATGCCAAATGAACTGGCAGCTTTTAGAAAAGTCAATGAAGCATAAGATACCTAATATAAATTATATAATATGAAAAACAAGACATTACAAGAAAAAGATTCTTTGCTTTGTTGACTGGTATATAGTTTTATTTGATTTTAGCTCAAAAATAAATATAAGCTATCTTGATGGAGAAATAGAGATAAAGGGAGAAAGGCAATGGATGAGAAGCAGTAAAACTCATTGCAAAGGTGGTCAAAACTCCATATAGTTAGGTTGCCAGGAGGTCAAAACATGGGATCCTTATTTAGCAATCTGACAGCTACAATTTATATGTTTCTTTTCACACACAGAGTTTAATGGAAATTAGTGAAAACTTCTGGTTAGAATTGTATTTCCATTTATTAATTTATCAGATTTCTACACTTTCCATCTGACTTAGGTGACTCTGCGGAGTTTAGAAAGAATGGGCAAAAACGTGTAATGGAAAATTACTAGAAATGTGAGGTTCTTGCATTGTCTCCTTGGAAGCAAATTTTAGAGAAGGCCAGTCCAGCCATTGAGCCAGATCCATTGTGGGCAATTAATGTTTTCAAGGAGTCACATGAGAAACAGGGACAGTTGTGGATGGCCAAACTAAAAGGGCTGTAAAGGTGCATAGGAATGCATGCAGATAAGCACATAAATTGAAGAGAGAGAAAAACAATTGCCATCAAAATAAAAGCAATGCAGTTGTGTGCATGGTATACACTTATTTACATTTAATTTTTAATTTATGAGCTGGCAAGGATACCCAAAAGGCCAGATGTGGTCTAGGAACCATAAAATGCCCTGGTCTGGGCCAGACTGTAACTGCTGAGGCAGGAATGGCCCACAGTGATTTATCAAGTAGTTTACTAGTTATAAGAGTTGAATGTCTCCAATAATTTTAGTTTTAAAAGGATTAGGGTTTTTATTATTTAAATAATTGAAACACAATAATTATTGAAAGGAGTTCTTTTGTTGCTTGTCTTAACTCCATATAATTATTATATTCCAGTGATAGAAAACTTTTTGAAGCCATCACAAATAACCCCATACTTTGTTTCTTCAGTCAATTCCTGACAGTCCTTTCTACCTCTTCATTTGAGTCAGATACCCATATTATGGGAACAGGTGAAAATTACATGGCATCAAGACTGGACTACACAGTGAATAGGATAAGATGATGAAATGTAATACTGTAATGTCACTTTTGTATTTCTGATCTTGTTTCAGATGTTGAGGATTGCAATGCAGCAATGAGTTGTTAGTGGTGTCAAGTTCAATAAAATCTATGAATAGCACCATCTGCATTGCCAAAAATTATAACCATGAGTTTTCCTACCAAAGTGTAGCTTTTTAATTTTTTATTCTGGCAGTGAAGCTTTGTGATGATATTCTATTGCTTTTGAATTATAATAATGGACCCATGTTTTGTTGTCAACAAATATGATGCTTTAAGGAAATTTCTTGTTTTCATTCTCATAGTATGACAACAATTGCTGGCAAATTTCTGTTCTTCAAGTTTTCACTTCTACTATCAGCATCCAAGGAGCCCATCTAAAGGACTCGATAATGTGACCCATATCCCTGTGAAATTCTAAGCTTGATAGCAATTTCCTTTTGGTGACCCACTAGTTTTTCTTTATCACAGGGGTTCTCAACCTTGGCAACTTTAAGACTTGTGGACTTCAACTCCCAGCTTTGCTGGCTGAGGAATTCTGGGAGTTGAAGTCCACAAGTCTTAAAGTTGCCAAGGTTGAGAACCCCTGCTTCATCAGTTCATCAGTCTTTCTCATGTGAAATTTGGTGGTTGCTGTAACAGTGAGTCCACCTTGTCCTTGTTCATATAAACCAGCTCTTTCCAGGTTGACCCAAATGTTAGTAATCACATTAACACAGTCATCACCATAACTACCCGTATTCAATTGTGAATCAAACTGGAGGGATTCCTTGAGCAATTAAAACTTCAGTCTCATAGTGGGTTGCTTAGCATACTGAGGAATACTCATTACAAGCTTTCATTTCATGAATAACCCCAACAACTCTTCACCAATTTAAGTGAAAGAACAGATATTAAAGAGCTTTGGGTGAATCAGTGCTGCCATCTGTTGGTCACGTACAACATTGGAGACAATTTGTTTTTACTAATCTAGTTGAAGGAAAATAATGGCTGTTTTTTTTTAAGTACTACAAATGATATGCTGATATATAGGCTCATCTTGCTTACAAATTATATACGGCTACAAGCCCAATCATGACTGATAACTTTTCACTAGAAATTAGGTAGAGATATTTGACCATCAAGTTCCTGTCAAATCTTTCTAAGATTTTTGAATTCAAAGTTTGAATACAGTGAAAACATTGGTACTGATGCTCAGTATTCTAAACTGGAGTTTCTTTATAAAACATAATGATAATGCTATTTTATTTTCAGTAGAGGTGAACTGAACATGTGATTTAATGGTACTGGGTTTAGGAGATTTTGGGAGCAGTAGTCAATTTTTCATTGGACGTCACCCACAATTAACAAAGCCATATGAAGCAATTTGGGCAAGTGATGTAATTTTATATAATTTGTGTCAATTTGTATACTTAGACAACTGATAGCTATTTGTATTTGTTATTTGTGTCAGATTTCAACATTTAACTTACAGAGATGATAAAGGTAAATATTTTCCCTTTTCAGTTGTGTCCAACTCTAGGATGCAGGTGCTCATCTCTGTTCCTTAGCCAAGGGAGCTAGCATTGTCCAAAGACACTTGTATGGTCATCTGGCCAGCATGACTATATATCAAGGCACATGGAACACTTACCTTCCCATTGAAGGTTTTACCTATTTATCTACTTGCATTTACATGCTTTTGAAGTGCTAAGTTGGCAGGAGCTGGGGTACGTAATGGGAGCTCACCCCATCATGTGGCGCTTGGGTCTTTAACTGCTAAGTCATGACGACCCTCCACAGAGATATAAAAAGTCAATTAGAAAATTACACAAGTAATGGGATTTTGGATTCCCAACATGGTCTGTTAAATTGAGGTTTTTCTGTACAAACCTTTACTGAAAGAGTTTGTCTCCTCTTTTTGCTTAGAGTTAAGGAAGGTACGTTTTGTAAAGCACAAGATATCCAAGTTGCTTTTTATTTGGCCCCCAAATCTATTACAATGAGAGGAAAAATATAATTTCATGCTCAGTAATGTTTTTCAAAACTTATTTAACTGTAAATATTAAATAACTATATATGAAATATAGTTAAGTTTATGAATATGATTAGATTTTATGAGATTTGGAATGTAATAGAAATAGTGAAATTGTAGGGGAAGAATGATCAATTCTCCAGTACAGGAGAGGGAGAATCCACCAATGGGTTTTCTCTGTCTGCCTGCTCTTGAGACCAAGTAGCCAAACTTGACACACTCCCTCTTGCTAGGAGATCCAGTCTTAACTTGGTCTCAGCTCTAGCAGACGTCTCAGGTTTGGCTCTCAGCAGATAGCAGGTTAGAAAAACTCCATTGGTGAATTCTCCTCTCTATATTTTATTTAAAACTAATTGGCTTTCCCTTTAACAAATTTCCCCACAACACTGGCTCAGTGTTCAATTAATTTTGTTTAAGTTTGTGGGGTGGAAGGGGGGGAAGGTCTTGCCGCTTCCCTGCGTTCCTTTCCCCAGGGCTCAGGAAAAGCTTCCAAGCAGGGTCTGCTTGTAACTTTTTCCAGATTCCCTCTCTCCCTTCTATCTTGCCATTTACAGTAGTTGGCCCAGATTAGGCCACATCTGGACTGTGCCTCACTACTACCACGTACACAATTTGAGTAGCCGCCAATTGAGATTGATCTTCCACTTGTCAAGACCTTTTTGTCCACTCAGGCCTCTAGCCCTTTTGGGGGTTTTTTCCCCTTTTTCTTTTACTGGTGCACCTTGACTGGCCACCTAAGGCCTCCGGGCGGAGCCCAGAGAGTGGCCCCAAACGTGCCTTCGGCATTTGACTCAATTGCCGTGACCGTAGCCCAGAGAGAATTTTTTCTGGTCGGGTGGTCAGGGGAACAGTCTTCTTGCTTGTTCCAATCTCGCTTCCGCCAGCTACTTGCCTGCCAGAGCTCTCATCTCAGTTCGCCTGGGATTGCTCAACTAGGATGGAGGGCTCCTCGTTGCCTCAAACCTCGAGCACTGTCTCTCCATCCTCTACTTACGGCTGCCAACAATCCTCCGACCAGGGGGGGGCAGGCAAGTCCAAATCCAAGACGAAGCACACGCTTAAGAAGTCTTCCAAGCTGGCGGAAAAGCAAGCCAGCCGTAGGCACCAGGCCCTGGAGAAGGAGTTCTCCAGGGCACAGAGGCAGGCCGGATTGGATACTGATCAATTGGCAGCCCCTGAAGTTGACCTTCCCTTAGGTCCCTCAACTTCAGTTCAGGGCATGTGGTCCCTTTCAGGGATGCTGGTCACATTGGGTTCTCCATCCGCACTGGCTCAACACGCCACTATGGCTCCAGGCCCAGCCCCAGAGGCCACATTTACCCCCACGGCTGCAGGACTCAGGGGGCCAGACATTGGTGACATTTTCTCCGACGGCTGCCTTGAAGCCTTGCTTTCCAAGATCATGGACCAAGCGCTAGCGCAGCATTCCTTTCAAACACCAGATCAGGGGGCTTCTATGTCAGCCATGCCATCTTATGGTCCCCCTATGGAGCCCCCCATGATTCAGGAGCCCACTTCTCCAGCGCACTCCTCCATGAGCGGTTATTCTTCCCCTCAAGGTGAGGAACAGCCGGACTTTAATTTGTCAGAGGAGGAGGAACTTCCTCCTGAACCCTCTCCTTCAGGGGGCTTATTCAATCCGGCCCTATTTCTCACGCTGTTGTGCCAGGCCACATCAACGGCCAACATTGGATCCGATCAGTTCCCGCAGGCCACATCGGATTCCAGCCCCAATCCTATCTTTTTTGAAACAGTGGCAACAGAACACCATGTCCCATGCCCCTCTATTTTCCTTAAAGGGATCAAAAAACAATGGGCTTCCCCTTCCTCATTCCCTTCCGTAAGCGGGACCGATAAAAAGCTCTTTAGCACTTCCACAGACCTCACTGATGTACTGGAGGTCCCCAAGCTAGATGAGGCCTGGACCCCTCTGGTTTCCCAGACTGCGGTAGCTGGGGACCTGTCGAAGGCGCTAAAGGCGGATGATAAAAAATGGGAGCAGACCTTCTGCAGGACCCATCAGTCTGCAGCATGGGCAATTAAAACGGTCACTTGTGCGTCCTTTTTTGTTAGGACTACACTTTTATGGCTACTCCAGCTACAGGCCAGAGTCCCCACTGACGACATTTGGACCCACCAGGACCTAAGTAAAATGGTGGCAGCCACTGAGTACGCGGTGGATGCGACACTTCAGTTAGCCAATTTTGCCTCCAGGTCCATAGCATCCAATATCACTGCCAGGCGGATGCTGTGGCTCAAACACTGGCAGGCTGATGCCAGGGTCAAATGGCATCTAGCGACTGCCCCTTATCTGGGTAACAATCTATTCGGGGAGGTCCTGGCTCCGTATCTGGTAGAAAATAAGGACAAGCGCAAGGTCATGGCTCACTTAAACAAAAAGCCCGACAAGCGTCCCACTCCATACTTTCGCAGGCAGTCCTTTCGGCCAGCAGCAGGTGCAACAGTCGCCCAACCCTCCCGCTCATACACTCCCAGACAGGAGAGGCCATATGACCGTCCCTATGACAGGCCTGGGTTTCGACCCAGACAACAGGGCCAGGCTAAGCGGCCATTTCGAGGGGCAGGACACCCCTACAGGAAGTCCAAGTGACTCCTGCACAAGACTTCCCATTGGGGGAAGGCTAACCCACTTCTTCCATCAGTGGGAACTCACTTCCACAGACAGCTGGGTTTTACAAACCATCCAGTTCGGTCTCTCCCTAGAGTTTCTAGCCACACCCCCAGACCGATTCATTGCTTGTTCCATTTCCAGGGATCCATTCAAACGGCCTCATACAGGAGGCCATCCAACACCTTCTAGAAATTCAGGCCATAGAACTGGTACCATCAAGCCACAAGAGCGGGGGATTCTACTCCATCCTCTTTGTGGTCCCCAAAGCCTCAGGAGGGTGGAGAGCCATTTTGGACCTCAAATATCTCAACCATTACATCACTTACAAAAAGTTCAAGATGCACTCTCTCCAGTCCATCCTGGGGGGCATCAGACAGGGAGACTTCGTGGCGTCAATAGACCTCATGGAAACATACCTCCACAGTCCCATTCATCCAGCACACCGACGGTTCCTAAGGTTCTGCTACAGGGGCAGGCATTTCCAGTACAAGGCCCTTCCTTTCGGCCTGTCCTCGGCACCCAAGGTGTTCACAAAAGTCCTGGCCATATTAGCCGCCCAGTTGAGGAAAATACCAATACGCGTCCAGTGTTACCTGGACGACATCTTGATTCAAGCATCCACATTCCAGGCAGCTCAGGCGGATGTGAAAAGCACCATTCTGGTCCTTCAAAAACATGGCTTCTTGGTAAATTTTCAAAAAAGCCAGACAGTTTCCTCCTCCAGGCTTCTACACCTGGGAGCCGTCATAGACACCACAAACTGCGTGGTTTATCTATCCCAAGAGCGAATAACCAGCATCAGAGACCTGGCCCGTCAGGTGCACAGGAAACACTCAGTTCCATTGGTCTTACTCTCCCAATTGTTGGGAAAGATGGTCTCCTGCATAGCCATCATTCCCTGGGCCAGACTTCACTTGCGGGACCTCCAATGATTCCTTCTCCCATTCCAGCGGGCGAATGCCAGAGCATCCAACTGTCAGGTCAGGGTACCGGTCCACATTCGTAGGGCACTGCGCTGGTGGTTCTCACAAGCGGTGACCAGAGGCTCACCCTTCAAGGAACCGGATCGCATCACAATCACAACAGACACCAGCCCATCTGCAGTCTCAGTATGCTCAGGGTCCCATGCAGATCTGAGATACAACATCAATTGGCTGGAGCTCAGGGCCATTCATTTAGCTCTACGCCAATTCAGACACTGGATCAGGGGTTGTCACGTTCTGCTCCTCACTGACAACATGGCCTCCAAGGCGCACGTCAATCGTCGGGGGCACCAGATCCAGATCCCTCATGTCCGAGGCACGGCTCCTGGGTTCCTGGGCGGAATCCAACCTAGCCTTGATCAGGGCCGAACACATCTTGGGGGTCATGAAACGGCAAGTGGACTTTTTAAGTCACTCCACAGTGGATCCCTCGGACTGGGGGTTGCATCTGGATCTCTTCTCTGAGATCTTCCACAGATTCGGCCATCCACTACTAGACCTGTTTGCATCGTCAACCAATGCCCGACTTCCCAGGTACTATTCCCGCTATTTCCTCCCAGGGGCAGAGGGGACGGACGCCTTGCGGACTCAATGGCCACCAGGCGTCCTTTACGCCTTCCCTCCCCTCCCACTCATATCGGCAACCATCCGCAAGCTGCTCCAGGAGCAGGCGGAAGTAATCCTCGTGGCCCCTTATTGACTACAGAGGCCATGGTTCGCCGACCTGGTGAACCTTTCCCGATCTCCCCCTTGGCAGATCCCTCCTCATCGCGTGTCATTACCCCAGGGGACCATCCAACACCCGGACCCTCAATGGTTAAGTTGACCGTCTGGCACTTGAGCGCAGTATAATGACTCAAGAACGGTTTTCTCCTCGAGCCATTGACATGATTCAGGCCTCTCGTCGTCCAGCGACCAATCGCATTTATAATTCCACTTGGAAAATTTTTTGCCATTGGTGTCGTGGGAGACAACTGAATATCTCCAAATTGACCATCCCTCAGATAGTAGATTACCTTTTGGAGGGTCTGGACAAAGGCCTTGCCCCGGCGACCATTCGCCAGCAGGTAGCGGCCCTTTCTACAATACTCACTTGTGCAGACTCTGTTCCCTTAGCTCACCATCCCAGGATTCGCGCCTTTCTCAAGGGTGCGTGCAACACCAGGCCTCCTGTGGTACACAGGTATCCCTCATGGGAATTGTCGCACATCCGCGCTTTAACTAAACCACCCTTTGAACTCATAGCAACTATTCCGTCGCGGAATCTGTCCCTTAAGGTGGCGTTATTAATCACCATTACATCGGCCAGACGTATTTCTGAACTAGCCGCCTTATCGGTCAGAAATGACCTTTGCATTTTCCACAGCGATAGGATGGTTCTTCGCCTGGACCCCAACCTTTGTGCCCAAGGTGAACTCGCTTTTCCATAGAGCACAGGAAGTTATTTTACCAAATTTTTGTCCCAATCCTTCCCTTGACCTGGAGCGGCAGTAGCACATGTTGGACGTCTGCAGGGCACTGTGGCGTTATATGAAGCGCACGGAGCCTTTTCATAAGTCTGAGGCACTGTTTGTATCTTTCCGCCCAGCTTCACTCAGCCAGAAGGCTTCCGCAGGGACTATTGGCAGGTGGATCAGGGCCTGTATTGCGGAGGCGTATCAGTCCTCTTCCCTGCTGGCTCCAAGTCATCTTACTGCCCATTCCACTCGCAGTGCTGCGACTTCTGCGGCATGGGCCACTCAGGCATCCATCGTGGAGATTTGCAGGGCTGCGACATGGTCATCGTCCTCCCCGTTTGTTCGCCATTACAGAATTGACCGCTTTGCTTCAGTGGACGCCTCCTTTGGTCAGAGGGTCCTTCAGCAGGTAGTCTCCGGGGACACTATTCCGGCTTTATCTGTTTCCCACCCAATGGGACAGTGAGGCTTTGGTATGTCCCATTGGTGGATTCTCCATCTCCTGTACTGGAGAAGGGGCATTGTCTTACCTGAACACCTTTTCTCAGTACGGAGATGGAGAATCCACACCCACCCTTTAGGTCAGTTAGGCCACATTCAAGGGTTTGAGAGCCAACACCTCGTCCACCTTCAGCCACTTCGCCCTCGTTAAGACTGGATCTCCTAGCAAGAGGGGGCGTATCAAGTTTGGCTACTTGGTCTCAAGAGCAAGCAGACTGAGAAAACCCATTGGTGGATTCTCCATCTCCATACTGAGAAAAGGCGTTCAGGTAAGACAACGCCCCATTTAAGATCTGATCTCCCACTCTGGAGTAGAATGGATACCACAGAATTCAGTCCTGCTGTTGGGAACCACCATTTATCCATTTGGATAGATGTTATCAGCACATTGCTGACACACACAGCTATACCTCAAGATAAGACAGGCAGGATAAGTATGCTGCTTTATCCTGCCATCTGGAGGTTGTCAGAGACAGGAAAATCTATTTTGTCATTATTGCAATTTCTTTTGGTGGATATAATCATTGAACATATTATAGAAGCCAGCGTGAATTAGAATCAAAATATACTGTTAAAATATTGGATGGTATATGGTTACAGTCTAACACTAATAGAACAGATTTTATAAAATGAATGAGAAAGCTCCAGATATTTGCACTTAGAATAAAAGGTGACTTATAAAATTTACAAACATAATTACTGTGTTGTACACATGCTAAACTACAATGTAGTTAATTGCTAGTTCAGTGTGTTATGTAAAGTCAGGAAGAACAGTTATTTTTGGATCAATCTGTGTGTCAATGCTTTGGGGTTAATCCAGTAAACAATGGTTTAATAAATCATGAATTAAGACAATGCCAGCTGCAGTACATGTATGTTGGAAACAAGTGTAGTTTTGTTTCAGTAATAGTAAATAAACTTCAACAGTATTATTACATCCATAAGTGAATGGGTCATGGGTTTGCAGTACCATATTTTTTCTCTGTTACATTCATCTGCTGTTTATTGATTCTTCCAGATTAATATAATACAATTAATCATGAAGATCAGTAGGATTGAAATAAAAAGCTAATATGTGACTGAATTGTCATTTAGTGCTATGCAAACAAAATCACTCACTGTTTTTCTCTGTGTTTTTCAGTCCTATTTCTCTACCATGTGACTCATCTAACAGGAATTTAAAGTTACTTGTGATACTAAGCCATGGTACCTTAATCATGATTTACTGATCAACATATACTTGGTTGATTTGTTCAACATGAAAGATATGCCATAATTTACTCACACGCTAACAAGGCACAGTTAGCAACATAGAAAAATGTTCCACTGAAATGATCTAAACTTGAACAATCATTATTTTCCTACTTCAGGAAACAAATTGCTACATTGGCTTGAAATGCCATGCTAGTATTAGCAAGGCAGCAATCTTGCTTGTATTTAAGATTATTGAAGTAGCTTGCTAGGAAAGGTAAGCCTCAGAAAACTGATTTGAATAAACCAAAAACCACATTTTTATTAGGATCCATTTCTCTATTTACATTTGCTACAAAGCTTATATGTTTTTTTCTAATGATGGTAATACAACTGAGTTGCATCCAGAGAATACTAGTGACAAGACTTTGCTTTTAAATGATAGCACTGTAAGGTGGCCTTGGAAATACAATGACCGGTGCAATTAGCTCAAAAATTAGTTAGCTCAATTTTGTAACTAGTTTCTTTAAAGGCAAGGTAATCCCACCTAGTTGCCAGAAACGGGGAAGGGACAGAGCTAAAAGGCTGCTTTGAAGAGAAAAAAAAAAAGATGCCCAACATAAGGCCATTCTGCATGTCTAGCAGGCACAACTGGCACTTCCGAATCCTACACAACATAGTAGAACTGGAGAACCCCGTAATTAATCAGGGTAAGGAGACCCGTTTCCCTCCCTTGATCCACGCCTATTCATTCGCAAGCAATGAACTCGCGCTGAAGGCAAAAGGCAGCCTTCTCACCTAGCAACGGCAGGACTTGAGCTCCCGCTCAGTCCGATCCAAGGGAACGTTGCGGAGCCGCCCAATAGGAAGGACGACTTAAAGCGCGTGCGAGACAGCTGAGGAAAAAAAGCGGGGGGGGGGAGGCGGAGAGGCTACGGGAAAGTAGGAAGCGCCGCCGATCTTCAATCAGGTAAGGGAGGAGTTTGAAGGACTGTTGTAACAACGAATGGGAGCCCAGGGATGACCGGTCGGGGAGGCGGAGTTTTCTGGACGCTCCTCCTTCTCCCTCTTCCAAGCTTGCCGGTCAATCAGGTGGCTTAGGATGTGCGGTCGGCGGCCCTGGCGGAGCGCGATGTGGCTGTGGAGGGGCTGCTGGGCGGCGTCTCTTCTCCACGGAGGGCTGTGGCGCGGCTCCGGCCTCGGCGTTCCCTCCAGGGTTGATCGGGAGCCGGCAGCCGCATGAGCAATAGGCAGCTTTCCCCGCGGGCAGCCCTGCCCCCTAATGGAGGAGCCGTTCCGTCTTCCTCCTCTCCTCCCGCGCAGCCCCCTTCAGCCCCCGCTGCCGGGGGAGGCTGAAGGGGAGGCGGCGGCGGCGGCGGCGGCCAGCCCCGCTTGGGGGAAGGCGGAAGCAGCGGCCTCGGGCGACAGCGCTGACGGGGCCGGCCTCTGGACGGCGGTCTTCGAGTACGAGGCGTGCGGCGAGGACGAGCTGAGCCTGCGTCCCGGCGACGTGGTACAGGTGCTCTCGAGGGACTCGCAGGTCTCTGGCGACGAAGGCTGGTGGACGGGCCAGATTGACCAGCGCGTCGGCATCTTCCCCAGCAACTACGTGACCAGCAGCGCGGGCGGCAGCAGCGGCGGCCGCCGCTTCTGCCTCCAGGAAGGGAGGAGATCGGATCTCCAGGCCTCGTACCCTGCTAGTCCGGCCATCCAGTGTAAGAAGGGAAGGCGCGGGCCCGGGAAGGCGGGGGGGGGGGCGGTTCAGGGAGATGCCTCCGCTGCTAAACGCCGGGTTTAATGCCTGTGAATGTTGGGGCTGCTGGGGAGAGGCTGAAACACCCCCCCCTCACTTTTTCAGTGCATAAGCCTATACAGACGACCACTGGGAAGCCCCTTTTGCCGGTCAGCGCTATGACACAGGGGAAGGGTTTGTCTTGTGCTGAAGAAGTTTGCTGAGGGTAGACTGGTCGTGCGTAGAGGCTGCATGCTTTGTCTGTTCGGTAGGAATGTGACCCACTTGACTCGTGTCTGGAAACTTCATCCAGGGGTGGCATTTCTCCCATCTTAATGAGACTGCAAAGACGTGATTTTGCTTACGTTTTGCAGAAGACAATCAGACACTTCCGGAGGAGGAAGGGGTGTGGCTATATTTTATTCCATTGATGTTTACCGCTCCCCCCCCACCCCTTTATCCTCTTTCTTGACCCGAACACCCGTAAACTCGGAGAATTGTGTATTCTTCCCCATCCTCTTGTTATGTATTCTAGATAACATAATCCAATGCCCCACTGCTTTAATCTAGGTCATATAATTCAACCGAATTATATTTTACTGTATAACTTGCATCTCTAAAAACTCTGCACTCAGGAATAACAACCAGTGTTGCAGAGTGTCAGACGGTATACTAGTTTAATAAAGAATAGTAACTGTGCGAGTGTAATTGTGTCAGGAGAGAAACATTTTTCATTGTTAAATGGGTCAATTTTTTTGAAGGAAACTTGGTAGTCTCTAAACTTGGTTGTTATCTTGCAGACGTTTCATTACCCAAACTAGGTAGGTAACATCATCGGTGCTCTTATGGGTCATTTTTTTCTTCCTCTATAACTTCCATACTCTTTATGCCCAGTTTGGGCATAATAACCTGGTTCAGTTCAGTTCCACATGCTTTTTTGTAGCTATTTTAATAGTTATTTAATAAAGATAATTTGTGCTGAAGTCATTATAAAAGATGTAATTAAATTTTACTACAAATTAGCAAGATGATTTTCCTGTGCTCATTAATTTGATACATGATGAGGATATTTCAGTAGTTCTTACTAAAAAGATATAAAGCTTCTTGTGTTTGAGTGGTTTGTCCCAACTGCCAAAGCTTCTGTAATTTCCCCTTCTTTTTCCTCTGATCTTACTGCCTCAACACATGAACTGTTCAGTTTTTTGCTTTGCTCTGCTTAAAAACTTCAGCAGAGGGCATTTAGGTTTTTCATCTAGATTTTTGTTCCAAGATGTTTTCTATCAGACTACTTTTGTAGTATTTCCTTGTAAACAAGTGGCCACAACTGAAATGTGTTAACCGTGCAAAATTCAGTACAAACTGTTAGCTTGTCTTGTGTGGAATAGTCAATATTTTTGGATTACTCTTATACTTTATTGCCAAAATCAAGATGTTTGAAAAAGAATGTTAGACCTGGCATTTTTCTTTCCTTTTGAAATTCTAATTTTGCAAATTATTTCATTCTTACAGCTTAAACATTTTCAAGAGAGAGTAGAGATCAAAAATACAATATATGGGAAACTTATATCCACCTCAAAAGGGAATATAATAAATAATCTGAAAAAAGGAAACTACAGTAATTTTGACACTGCTGACTCATTTTGGTTTTGAGGTCCATCTTGTCCTAAAGAAAGCAGCAATAAACAAACTAAGTTCTTCTTCTTTGCCCCTTTGCCTTTCTGTGGGAAAGAATATGCACAGTGTTGCTTTGAGACCATTTAGTAGTAGCATTATATTTGGTAATGTGTTAGGGAAAAAAATTGAATCTTATATGTGGCACTTTCCAATGATACAAAACCATCCAATTTCAATTGTAGCTATTCAGTTCTTGCATATGTAAAATTGATCTGATTGCAACCGACAAAAGTTAAGTTACAGGATTTTTATTTACATAGCATCCACCTCACATAGACAACTTTGGATGGCTTACAATCAAATAGATTAAAAACAGTAAAAATGCATAATGTAAAATAAAAAATAGAAGCTAAGTTTCATAAATAATGACCCGCAAGCCCCTTTTTATGTTTAAACAATATTTCTACACTGTCTGATGCAGTATAATCATGCTGTTCTTTTCATACACAGAAATACAGTCAAACGTCTACTCAGAAATATGTATCTGGTTACCAACTCTTTTTGACTACACAAAAGTTTAGATCTGTAACCTAGTAATATAATCAACAGAAAACACAGTTAAATAATCAAAGCTGGAGAATTTAGTTTAACCATACAGAGATGATTTGGCATAAAGCCAAATGTACATCTCTCTGTGTGTATATACAATATATACATAGTTCTTCTCTTAACCTTTTAAAAAAAACCTGTATCATTTATAAATTATGGTAATCATTAAAAGTTTTTTAGTCTACAAAAAACATACGCTTCAGGTTGCTGTTGAGAAGTTTAGCAAATGTTTTATGTTATCACCAAAGGAGCTGTCCATTCAGCACCCATTAATTCAGAACCTCAACTTTCTGTTCATGAAATTAAAGTATCCTTATGTCCTATGATACATTACTGAAAACAACAATAATTTTAAATGAAATGAAAAATTTCACTCCTTTTAATTAGTAAAAAATATGCAGGAAGTTTGAGCATGTTTAAGCTATTTAAATAGAGAATTCAGAACTATAATTTCAGCTGTTTCTTTTTTCTACTGAAGTTAAACTTAAAGATCCTAACTTATTATTTCAGTTGCTAAAGATGTTTCCTAGTTCAATGTCTTTTAACATTAAATTAATATATTTGGACTTCTAAAGTTTTTCAGAATGCTACTTTTTGCTTTTATTCATTGATATTTCAATAGTGATAGATAGATCTTCATTAGATGGACTGCATGAATTGTAGTAACTAATATGCTGCCCTTCTTCTTTAATAACTATTTGAATTTTGGGAGTTAATATTAATACAACCAGCATATTTCTTGACTGCTGGTTCCTTTACTATAGATAGATGATTCTAAATACAGAAGCTACCTGTCACTTTTATATCTTCTTTGTCAGTTGTAAGTGAATTTGTCTACTTCTCTTATAAATTTGGCTAAATCATTCTTTAAATCATTTGTCCTCAGCAAATTGATTCTTGCTTGTCCAAGAATCCAGATTGAGGTGAACAAGATGACTGGTGTTGGCTTTCAAAAGCAGTGTTTACTTCTTGTCATTGTAACAACATTTCAGTAAAAGTTATTTGGAAAATTATTGGCCAATCTTTCTAATACTTCAGTGTCAAGGATATAATATAGGCCTTGTACATTAATCATCTTAAATTGTATTTTTTATTTTTACTTTTCAAAATTGATCTTATGCTTAAAATTGGTATTTTTCAGTTCCAGCAAGTGAATACAAAAGGAAATTTGCTATGAGTTTCTCAGTGGCTATTTTTATGTTATTTATGTTTATATTTCATGACAGTGTTTTTATTCCGTTTTTATCCTATTTTAAAAGTTGGTGCCCCAAAGTCCTGTATATAAGATGGAACTATATAAATCTAATTGAATAAATAATAGCACCTGCTTTTAGACTTCCTTGGAATTATTTGGAGCATAATTTGAACAGCAGCCTGTAGTCTTTATTATTTGCATGTTTATAAAATTCCTATGAAAAATCAAGAATATATTCTTTTTGTGGTGGAATTACAGTATTAATTGAAGGCTATCAGCCAGAAAAGTAGAACAACGTACAAATATTATAATGCTATATCTCAAAGTAAATGATGCCATAAGATATTTTCCTTATCACCAGTATGATGAACTTCCCCTTCCTGATGCCCACACATGTATTACATGGAAAACTGAGCTCTCAGTTAGCAAGCTTCTTCATTTCAACTTTATTGTCATCAGTATCCAATCATGTGTCTCATCTTACATGTCATAGCCTCTCCTGGTGACATTAGCATATGAGTAAATTTGTGCAGAGAAAAATAATTCAGGTATCTGAGCATCAGCTAAAGTATTTAGATTTTGAAGGTAAGAAGTGGCCCTTAAAATTTAGGTTGGAAACACATTGAAAACCAATGCAGCTGATATGATTCTGTTGTGTTATGACTGGGCTCCTGTTTATAGGTTTGAAGAGGTTTGTCAAGGATATACCCGTAAGGAGTACAATATAATTGTATAACCCAGACAGGCAATTGTGGCTTTAAAATGTAAGCTGCCTTGAGCCTTTGTAATAGGGAAAAGTAAAACATAAATAGACTGTTCTTAATACTATTGCCTTCACCTAATACTCCTTCCTCCTCCTAATTTCTCCACAAAACACTCTTGTGAGGTAGGTTGAGATAAGACAGAGTGGCTGGCCCATCTTAAAGCTTTTAAAAAGTGTTTCATATTTCAATATGCTTCTTATATTGAAAGGGTAATAGGGAACCTTGATAATCTCTTTTAACACAAGAATATACTATATGACACTGTTAAGCGAATACTTAACAGTGGCATACAGTATATTGTTGTGTTAGCATAATTCTTTAGGGTGAATGCAATATACATAAAGAATGAGTGTGAAATAAGAAAGTTTTCAGTGCAGAGTTGGAATATATGATCAATAGCAAAGGGCAAGCCCTTGTTCTGGGCTCTGTTTTTTTCCTGAAAATTGATCTGAATACTTTTATGTAGGATAACTTATAACAAAAACATGTTTTAGAAGGTAGATTTCTGAGTGAATGATGGAGAATGGAAGGATTTATATTCCTTGCAATCATCTGGTCACTAGCGCTGTTGGTGAGAGTCGTTGAGGCCACTTGGACGTTAATCTGTGCCCTTGGGGGTCACCTGAATAGTGCAAATGGCTATAGAACCTTCTTGGAACTGCTGAAAGGACTGTGTTGTAAACAGGAGATAGGTAGTGTTGTACTCCTCCCCCTCTGTTGAGAGAAGGTTGTTCAATCTTAATGTTGTAGATGGTCTCTTTGACCCCTCTTTCAAAACAGCGGTCCTCTCTGCTCAAAATGTGGAATTTGCTGTTTTCAAAAGAATGGCCTTTGTCTTACTCTTTTGTTACTGCATTCGCCCTTCAGAAGCAGGGCGACTAATTAAAATTAGTCAGAAAAAAAACAGTATAAGCAATTGTTTCTTAATGCATAGTCCTCTTTTCCCTAACTTGTCTTCCCTCAGTTGGGTGGATTTCAGTGTCAAGAATCCACAACCTGCATTGTCATTACTGAAAACTCTGAGATTAAAGCCACAGATCTTAAGGCACTACCTAAAGATCATGAAGATTGGCAAGAAATGCATCTACCTTTTCAAATGAAATGTTTACCCATAATAAAATCTTCATTCTTCAGGTACAATATTGCAGTCTTATTAGAACATGATGATATAAAACATCTTCCTGGGAAGTAATTTAAATTGTGATTTTAATGATTAAAATACGTTTTTTCTGAGCAATGATTCAGTTACATTTGATTTAAATTAAATCTGCCTTTTTCAGTCACATTCACAATATTGATTTAATATATTTTTTTCCTGAGTATTTCTAGCAGTGGTAAGGGTGCAAAATGAGCTGACTCACATTTCCACTAGGTAAGTATTTCAGCAGTCCCTTATCTAAAAAAAAAAGTCAAGGTTAAATCGTATCAGTAAATGAATGGTGCTGATAGTAATTACTGTCTTAAATCATCTTTGTGGAACTTAGATATTTTCATTTTGTATCCTAGTGCTGGAGATTGACTTCTCAGAGCTTATTCTGGAGGAAATTATTGGCATAGGAGGTTTTGGGAAAGTTTACCGTGCAATTTGGTTTGGAAAGGAAGTTGCTGTCAAGGCAGCTCGCTATGATCCAGATGAAGACATCAGTGAAGCCATCGAGAATGTCCATCAAGAAGCCAAGCTCTTTGCTATGCTAAAACATCCCAACATAATTGCCCTTAAAGGTGTATGTTTAAAGGAACCAAACCTTTGCTTGATAATGGAGTTTGCCCGTGGAGGCTCATTAAACAGAGTGCTTTCTGGTAAAAGGATTCCACCAGACATTCTGGTGAACTGGGCTGTCCAGATTGCTGAAGGAATGAACTATCTCCATGAGGAAGCAATTGTTCCTATTATCCACCGGGATCTGAAGTCCAGCAATAGTAAGTGGAAATTTGGAATGAAATGCCAGTAACTTTCAGGAATATTGGGCATAAAATAGTATTTAAAAGTTGTGAGATCACCTATGTCAGGGCTTTTCAACCTTTTCACCCATTGTACCACTTTTAAGATATGGCAATATCCGAGTATCACCAGTCGCCTAGCAAGGTGCCAAAAACTTGATGACCCCCCCCAAAAGGAAAAAAGTGATAAAGTACAGGTAGTCCTTGACTTACAACAGTTCGCTTAGTGACTGTTCGAAGTTACAATGGCACTGAAAAAAGTGACCCCCAAGCCACAGCCGAACAAGACACCTGCCTGCCCCCCGGCGGCGCTCTTCCTCCTGTCCAAGGTGTTCATTGTTGTGAGCATTTCTGTTGAGGATTGGCAGCGGGGGTGGAGTGGGGGTGTTTGGTTTTTATTCCTCCCGTCTGCTGGGTGGTTGCAGCAGGTTTTGGTCACTTCACATGATCCTGGGACACTGTGACCGTCATAAATATGAATCAGTTGCCAAGTATCTGAATGTAAATCACAAGACCCTGGAGATGCTGCAACATTTCAACTGATTGGCGCTTCTTCTGGGCTCAGCAGAAGCGTCAGGATCAGTGCTGCTTTCCAGCTGATTGGTGCTTCTTCAGGGCTCAGAAGAAGCACCAGGATCAGTGCCAAGCTCCAGCTGGAGCCTGGTGCTGATCCTGACACTTCCACCGAGCCCTCACAGCCCCGAAGAAGCGCCAATCAGCTGGAAAGCAGCACTGATCCTGGCACTTCCGCTGAGCCCTGACAGCCTGCAGCTCCAGCCATCTCGCTCAGGCTTATGCGGTGCTGCGCTGGTTCAGCTCATTCCCCTCCCCCACTACCACTTTTTTTAGGATGGTCGCGTACCACCTGCCAGGTGCCAAGGTACCACAGATGGTACCCATACCACTGGTTGAAAAGCCCTGACCTATGTCAGCACCAGATGGATAGCACTGAAGAAATGTTAGAAAACAACTTTCCAAGTCTATAAACTTGTATGTAGAAATAATGAATAGAGAAATTTCACTCTCTCTAAGAAAATGATTAAACAAAAATAGAAAGAAAACCAGAACCCCCTCTGTTTTTCAATTTAACACTTCTGCTAACAATTCCTCCTCTATCTTGAAATTTTGCTGACTGAACTATTTTCTGTCACTTTTGTTTACCATATTTACCAAGTTGTTTGTACTGTAACACAAAGGGAAACCTTTAGTGCTTACGACAGACTAGAGGGAAATGAATTGTTCTTCCTTACTTGGATGTTATTGGCAGTGACAAAAGAGATACACGAATGAAGGCAAATATACGTGTCCTAGGATATTTGTTGCAGGATCCAATCTGGGTCGATCACCAGGACCAGAAGTTTAGCTTTCAGATCTGTGCTAGAGCCCATCCTCAGGGAACTTCTCTCTAACGGAATGTGAATGACCCAGTGACCGACCCAGATTGGATCCTGCAAGAGTGATACAATTTTTTTCAGTGTCACATATTTTTTCTATATTAGTTAGATTTATTTTTAATTTTTGTAATTATACTTTTAACTTTGCAATTAAATTATTTCTGTAGACTTGTGATCTTACTGAATTGAAATTCAATACAATTATGGTATGCTGATGATACCCAATTATATCTTGAACCGGCGATATAAATGAGGCTGTCAAGGTGCCCTCCCAGTGCTTGGAGGCTGACCAGGTTTGGATGACGCAGGGGGAACTGCCTCTGATTTCTATCCTAGCAAGACTGAATAGCTGTGAGTGTTTGGGCACCCAGATCTGGAGGTTGACCTTAGATGGGAAAGTACTTTCCCCTTCAAGATTGCTGTGCTCTTTGAGTATCTTCCTGGATTTACAGCTCTTGCACAAAGAGCAGCTGTCAGCAGTGGCCAGGAAGGCCTTTGCATACCTCAGTTAGGTACGTCAAATGCACCCTTTGCTAGATTGGCGGGGGGGGGGGCTTTCAGATAATCACTCATACCCTAGTTACCTTTTAGCTCAACTACTGCAATGCGCTCAAGATAGGCTGCCCTTGAAGACCACCTGGAAGCATTAAACTGCTCAGAGTGTGGCATCATGAGCAGTAACGAGCACCCCTCATGTACCACCTGTGCTTCACAAGTATGGTTGCCAGTTTATTTCCAAGTGCAATTCAACATGCTGGTTGTTTCCTATAAAGCTCTACATGACATAGGGCCTGATGACTTGCAGGACCATCTGTATCCAATAGCATTGTTCCAGACAATTTCATCCCACAGAGTTGGTTGTTTTGATTTTAAAATGTCACCTGTCAGGATCCTGAAAGTGCACTTTCTCTGTAGCAGCACCTTTTCTCAGGAACAATTTGGTTGGTTCCTCCTCAGTGTGGTTTAGAAGAGGCATGAAGATCTGACTGACCACTTTGGCAAGGGAGAGTAAGATGCCTTGCTTCATCATGCATGCCATATTTTATTTTTATTTTTTTTATATTTTATTTTATTGCAGTTCTTTGCTTGATCATTGTGAGTCATTCAGAATCATTGAGACTTGGACACTTGGATGGCATACAAGTTAATGAATTATTATTGTATACCTTCCTTTTCTGGTGTTATCAGAAAATTACCTCAGTAATTGAGGCTAGGCTAATGTTGAACGGCAAGCCTGAAAACCTAAGAAGATAAATCCTTTGCTCTCATGAGATAATTGTAATTTATGTAGATAAAATTTAATGGGGTGTCTTTTCAAAAGAAACGAATGCAGTATCTTGTGAACTTGATTAAGTAATGTGATGGGTTAAATGTGGGCAGGAATCTAAAAATAGATTCATCTTAAACATATTTTAGTTTACAAAATACTCAAAGGAATTCTAGATCTTTAAAACTTCTTTCATTTACATCAGAATAAGGATAGTTCAGTTTTACCTATTGAAATGACTCTTGGAAAGTCTGATATCAAGGAGAAAAAAAATCACCTTTATCCTTATTTTTTTAAAAAAATATTATACATGTGCAGCATGTTTGAATTAATCCAATTAACAAAGTAGCCAATCTGGATTTCACACTTAGGAATTCATGACATAAAGCTAAAAATAAAACATTTTGGTCTATCTATAAAACATAAAATATCAGCATATGATAACATCTTGTGCACTATTTCTAATTTAAAAGCCAGGAGTTATAAAACCAAAATAAAGAGAAAAGGAGAAAAAGGTCACATTTCATTCATACTTCAACATAAATTTAAAGTGAAATTACACTGTTAATAATTACTCAAGATTTATGTATGGATCATATTGATTCAAAACATTTTAAATTATATCAAAGGCTTTTTCAGCTTCCAAAGAAATTATAACTGATGGGTCTTATGTATATTGAATTAAAGCAAAAACATCATTTAAGGATCTGATACTTTCTGTCTGAAACTTAACAGTTCTGTAGAAACAATACTCTGTAATCTGTAATCCAGGAAATAGTTGTATAATTAGAACATACAGTAGTTCCTGTTTGATTTAGGAATAACTGTGATATTTGTCTGATTAAAACATAGAGACGGGGTACATCTAAAAATTTTGAAGATATACCTATGCATCCTTTTTATATGAATTGAATGGACACCATCAGAGCCAGAAGTAGATTTAGTGGCAGGAATTGGCTATGTCTAGTCAAGGACTAGAGATGACATGATAGCAGTGTTTCAATATTTGAAGGGCTACCAGAAAGAAGAGGGGGTCAGCCTATTTTCCAAAACATCTGGAGATCAAACAAGAAGCAGTAGATGGAAACTAATCAAGGAGAGAAGCAACCTAGAACTAAGGAGAAATTTCCTGACAATTAGAACGATTAACCAGTGGAACAACTTGCCTCCAGAAGTTGTGAATGCTCCCATGCTGGAAGTTTTTAAGAAGAGTTTGAACAACCATTTGTCTGAAATGGTATAGGGTTTCCTGCATGAGCAGGGGGTTGGACTAGAAGACCTCTAAGGTCCCTTCCAACTCTGTTATTCTGCATTCTTAAAGTGAAAGAGGGTACCAATTGTAGCATCCACTAGTGGAACACCTTTACCCCAGACTTTTAGATAGCTGTGATATTACTGATCTTTTAAAAACAGTTAAGAGGAAAATTGTTCCAACATGCTTTTGTCTGGAAAATCATAAAAAACTATCGCAGATGTTGCTGTTGTTTTCTTACTTTCTTTTTGTTTGTTTATAAACTTGTGTGCTAGCCAGGGTTCTTTGTGATTAGGGCAGATGATAAATATAGGTAATCCTCCTTTAGTGACCATTTGTTTAGCAACCATTCAAAGTTATGACTGCTGAACAAGTAATATTTATGACTGGTCCTCAGAATTCCAGCCATTCTGGTATTGCAGTGGTCACATGATTACCATCTGGGTTACAGCATCCCATAATTACATGATTGCCATTTGCATCCCATAGTTACATGATTATCCCCGGTCACAAATCATTCTGATCAGTAACTTCCACTGTCTGCCATCTGGCAGAAGCCACCCCCAGGCCTACCATGCTTATGCCGCCCCTCGTCCCAAGCCTTACCTGCCTTCTGGCCTGCTTGCAAGCCACCAAGACTCACTTAATAATCTGCAATCCTCATTTAACAGTGGCTACTGGGAGTGCCAGGTTTGCTGACACTAAGCAATGCAGCCATGTGACGTTGTGCTTTATGATCACAATACCATAATTAAGCAAGGGCTGTCTGTATTATGAAATGCATACATATATACTTACATAAGTACACACACGCATACATGCATACATGTATTTAGGAATGCCAGTTAAAAGCACCACCTTCACTTGATTCTTCAACATAAACCTTCTCCACTACACTTACCGTTAGAGCTGTTCTTAAAATGAAATATGTCTCTGGTAAAACAATTTCACTTAGCTAATTCTTGCTTATCAAGAGACTCTAAACATTTTACGAATATTTTACATTTTATATAATTTGGGTACAGAAAGTTACAGAAGGAAATTTAGAACAAATGAAATATATGAAGTGCTCCTTTTTTATAACACTGTTTGCCAATTTATTTAACCACTAAGTGAAATGTTTTACATGTCAGCATTTATCTCATAAAAAATGATTGATCAAGACTGACCTAAGGTGAAAGTGACTTTGTATGGAAAGTCAATAGATTTAGGTAGGAGAGTTTGGCTCTGTAGCTCTTTGAAAACAAAGCACAATGTCTTTTCTTAATGATCTTTCAAAATTACGTGTCTTTAAAATTAACTTTGATAACTACACTTAACACATAAGGTTGGCAAAAGTCTGCAATGTTCAATTGCTTTAGTATACATTCTACAGTATGCTTTCATCTCTGCATTAACTTTTTTAGTTTAAACATAGATAGGTGTTATTCTGATACTTGACACTTAGTTCTGAGTAATCTATTTGCTTATCAGGATCAATATAGGTTAGTCTCAGTGAATCTTTAGACATTTGTAATGCTGACTTTCTAATGGGAGAATCAAGTACATATGTATCTTCACTGACTATATATTAACTCTTTTTTCTCCCCTCCCCCCCACATTATGTTCTAGTATTGATCCTTGAAAAAGTAGAAAATGGAGACCTGAGCAACAAAAATTTGAAGATCACTGATTTTGGCTTGGCCAGAGAATGGCATAAGACTACTAAAATGAGTGCAGCTGGAACATATGCTTGGATGGCTCCTGAAGTTATCCGTTCCTCTATGTTCTCTAAAGGCAGTGATGTGTGGAGGTATGTTTATTAACACTCAAACATTTTTATAAGTGATCGCCATCTGTAATATTATATTCTTGCTGCATTGAACTCTCAATTGTTGATTTTCCAAACCTTAGGTTAATGGTATGTATATCTGGTCTGGGTTATGAAATTCACATATTCATTTTGCAGACATTATTCTAAATTTGCATACATACATTTCAGCATAGCTGAAATTTTTCAGCCTCTACTTCCTGTTGAACATGAATTGTAGACAAACCATCAATAACTTGACTGTTCTGTTTTAAATGTATTAAAGCTTGCAATCAAAATATCGTAATAAATGTGACATTTCCAATTTTCTAAATTTTGCTTGGTTTATGTTGTAAAGTGGATTGCTGCATGAAAAAAAATTTTCCTCACTACTTTTAACTGCTTGATCCATCCAGCATGTATCCAAGAACATGCTGTATTCACGGATCTGTTTTTAATGGGGCTCTGCCATATCTGTCTTTAATTAAAACCTGTTCATCAGAAGTCTGACCTGGTACACGTTACTGAAACCAGGCTGGACACTAAGGGGAATGCTTTTCTTTGGAAAGTCCTGAGCCAGGTTTCAAGTATGATGTTAACTGTAATCCCAAGATATGGGTGAAGGAGTGGCTTAGATCACTTGTGAGACTTGTGGTTTCCATAAGTGATGCTCCATTGAAATAAGTGGGCAACAGGGATCTTAGATTGAGCTAAAATTGTAATGCAATTGAAAAAAACTATATTCGCAGAATTCCTCAGACAATGAAAAAATCTTCTTTAGAGTAGCCGTATCACTATCTGTCTTAAATGACATAAAATTGTCTAAAAATTTTTTCCAGATAAACATATTTTTAAATGTTACATTCATAATAGAGCTAACTGAAAGCAATCCCATTCACTTATCCCCATTTACGTTTTTTTCATGTGGGTGTTTGTATGTAGGTCTTTGGTTCTTCGGGTTTTCTCTGCTTCTAGGAGCAATGTGAGATTCTAGAAGCACGAAGCCGAAAGCACCAGCCTGAAGATGACGAATGGGACTTCGTCGAAACGTCGCCAAGACACTTCAAATTCTGCGTGGGAGAAAACCCGAAGAACCAAAGACCTACATATATATATATATATAAGAAAACAATATATATAAGAAAATATATAAGAAAACAATGATTCCAGAATATTGTGCTAGAAAACGTATACTACATTAGTTATTCAACTTCTGTTTGTATTCATAGTTTTGGGGTATTGCTTTGGGAACTATTAACTGGGGAAGTACCATTTCGAGGAATTGATGGCCTAGCAGTAGCATACGGTGTTGCTATGAATAAACTTTCCCTTCCTATTCCTTCAACATGCCCAGAACCTTTTGCCAGACTGATGGAAGGTAAGAATGTGTTGAACAAACTGGATCTGTCAGAATGCTTTTTTACACAAAGATAGCTCTGAATATCTGCTGATTTTAATAACCAAGACCATAAACCGCTTGTGCAGGTACTTGAGAAATAGGGAGTAGGCAGTATGTCCGTTGTTTTTCCTCTTTTTAGAAGAGTCATACTTCTGCTTATATCTATGAATATATAAACTAGAATTATATGGCAATTGTATATCGTATGGGAGTCCCTGACTTACAGTTGAGCCCAAAATTTCTGAGGCTAAGCAAGAAAGTTGTTAAGTGAGTTTTGCCCCATTTTATGACCTTTTTTGCCACAATTGTTAAGTGAAGCATGCAGTCATTAAGCGAATCTGGCTCCCTTCCCCCATTGACTTTGCTGTTTATATATATATATATATATATATATATATATATATATATATATATATATATATATATATATATATATATATATATATATATATATATATATATATATATATATATATATATATATATATATATATATATATATATATATATATATATATATATATATATTACTAAAACATCAGTGCTGACGTGCAATGATAGAATAGAAATAATTTATGGTTTATTCTATTGCAGGTTTCATAAAGCATAAAGTACATCTTGATCTATTTTAGAAACCTTGGGGAAATAGTGAAATATTGATTGCTTGACACTGATGTCTTAGTAATATCCATTTTTAGTTGCTGAAACCCTATGGCTTGAGATTAGAGGTAGCCTGATTTTTTAAAAATTCAAATAGTCTATTTAACTTTTTTTTAATAAATGAAGAACTGTATAGTAGCATTTTAGACATTTTTCTTCTAATGCATCTAGGTAAAGATGAAACTAATTATCTTATTTAAAAAAGCTTTCATTTTAATTGTGTTTCTTACCTACTCAGATGCACTCAGCTGTTAAATGTGACCTTTTTCCATTATCTCATATTTTAGCCTATATTACTTATTTATTTATTTATTTATTGGATTTATATGCCGCTCCTCTCCAAAGACTCGAAGCAATAATAAAATAATAAAAATAATAAAAGCAAAAGAAATATTTTCATCCTGTATTGAACCAAATTAAACCATTTTTTGTTAAAATGGTTTGTATATTTGTACCTTGATACCAAATTGGGTCCCAGTATTTTAAACCGGTGCCAGCCGAGCCGCGAATCTCTCACCGGCGCTAGCTGAGCCATGAGCCTCTCGCTGGCACTAGTTGAGCTGTGAGCCTCTCACTGGCATCAGCTGAGCTGCATGCTGCGCACCCGCGTTACAACCCTAATTGTGGAGGGTGCATGCTCATGGCCCCATTCATGCACACGTGCATGCAGCCACGTTTGCTCATGTGTGTGCTCATGTGCGCATAAAGGTGCCTGCCCCTCCCTTTCCCACCGGGCCACCAACCCAGAAAGGTTGGCAACTCCTGATTTAAAGTATCCAAAAAGATTTCCAGCAACATAAAACAATGGTAAATCACAATAATTAAACAGAAAACAGTAGCATTTACTAAATGTAAAATACAGCAGATAAAATGTGAGTATTTAATAGCTGAATAAAATTGTGATTTACTAGGCCTCTTTGAAATACTAGTGAGCAGACTAGCAAGAGTTTGTTAATGAAGCTTTACAATAATTTATTTACTTTAGTCTTACATTGGAGGTATTGGCTAGAAATATTAGACAAGACAAGGAAATTAAAGGTTTAGAGATTAAAGACCAGAAATATAAATTACAGGCTTTTGCAGATGATTTGGTCTTTATTTTAGAGGAGCCACTGGAAACAGCTCCTAAACTTTTGCAGAAAATTGAGGAATTTGGGGAAGTGGTTGGACTGAAAATAAATAGGGAAAAGACTAAAGTTTTAACAAAAAACTTAACTGATAAACAGAAACCTCAACTTGCCAAAAAGACAAATCTTCAAATAGTCAAATACCTAGGTATTTACCTAACTGCAAAATATACAACACTAAAAGAGGACAACTATGAGAGATTAATAAAACAAATAAAAGTAGATTTGGAAAAAGTGGGGAAATCTTCAATTATCACTGCTAGGAAGAATAGCAATGGTTAAGATGAACATTTCACCAAAGTTAATTTTTCTCTTTCAAACAGTCCCTGTTAAATTGAGCAAGAAATTTTTTGACAATTTAAATGCAATAATACTAAGATTTATATGGCAAAGAAAGAAAGCAAGAATTAAATGTAAATGTTTACAAGAATCCAAAGACAGAGGGGGCTTTGGACTTCCAGATTGGAGACTTTATTTTCAAGCAGCTATTTTGCTTTGGCAAAAAATGTAAAGAATGGATTACATTGAGAAATAAATGACTTCTTTACTTAGAGGGACATGACCTCCAATTAGGTTGGCATGCTTTTTTATGGTATGAGAAAACTAAAGCACATAAATATTTTCAAAATCATGCCATAAGAAATGTATTACTTTCAGAATGGGAGAGAATTAGACACAAAATGCACATGAAAATACCTGAGTGGCTCTCAACAATGGAAGCATTTGCTTATCCGACCTTGATTAACTATGATAAACTTCTTAGCTATAAAGATATCTTGGATAAAGACGGAAAACTTAAAGACAGGCCAACTCTTCAACAACAAGGTATTGAGTTAACATTCAAACAAGATATGAAAAAGATATACAATCAATGGGATTTTACAAAGAGCAGACTCCACTTGATAAAATACTCTTGAAAACAGACGAGAACTTGATTAAGAAACTTTATAAATGTCTGCTAAGATGGAAGATGGAAGAAGAACAAGTAAAAGAAATAATGATAATATGGGCAAAGAATTTTGGATACTCTATAGACTTAGAAGATTGGCAAAAACTTTGGGATAAAAATATTAAACTTACTAAAGCAGCAACATATAAAGAAAATTTATATAAGATGTTTTATAGATGGCATATGACACTAGTTTGATTAGCGAAAATGTTTAAAAATGTATCAAGTAGTTGCTGGAAATGTAAACAAAACCCAGGCACTTATTACCATGCCTGGTGGATATGCCCTAAAGTTCTATTTTGTTAGATTAATAACATCTTTATTACTAGTGACTTTAAATATTAATGGTGATGATTAGAATTAATTGATAAGTTATTAAGTATGGGTATTTATTTAGAGGAATTTTACTTATTCAGCAAATTTTAGTTACGTGATTATAGTTAATTTTATCTTTATAACTGTTTAGTATTATATAAATTGTGTTTATTCAATATTTAGATCCGGACGGTAGCTTGTTTGTTAAAGCTTGGGATTATTATGGGAGATTACCCCATTATTGTACCTACCCTCATCCTACCCCAAATTCCTTTTCCCATTCCCCCTATACCTGTATTGATCCACCCTTTCCTTACCTATATAAATAATAAAATATTTATTAAAAAAAAGTAGAATTAGTTCATCTAGTCCTATTTCCTGTCTGGATTATCTGGGAGGGCTGACATCAATCTCGCAAGTCTGAAGGTGCAATTTCCTTCCATCACTTTTAATTGCTTGATGCATTAGGGTGGATCCTTCCTAAATTTCTTTCTCTGACTGTTAAGCCACTGGGGGCTCCTGCCTCTCTTGCCTGCTTGTTTCCAAGACAGCAACATCTCCTCCTCTCATTCCCCAAGGTCTCCCATACATACATTCCATTACATAAAATGGAATATAACCTACAGCTACATAATGGGCACAGACAGAAACTCAGGAAGGAACCTCCCTTGCAAAATTGGTGTCAGCCTTCCCAGGTAGATCAGACAGAAAATACAATCAGATAACTTAATAAGACTACAGTAACAGAATCTTTCAAGTCTGATAATACAAGCCTCCTGCCTTCTTTTTTACAGCCTGAGAAGTCAGGGAGTTTCTTTGCCTGTTATGTAGCTGCAGGCTATGTCCTCTCTTATCTGCTCATTCCTTCGGAATCACCTCTTCCCCTTCTCCCAAGGTCATCTCACATGCCATTATACACATACTCCAACAAAAGAGGACATTTGAGTATGTAATGGGAACTGAGATGATTAAGTGGAATGTTAGTAATTAAGTGCATAGTTTATTAGCAAAGCCTGACAAATGCTATACTATTGTAACTTCTGAATTAGAGTGATTGTTGGCTTTGTCCTGTTTAGATTGTTGGAATACTGATCTTCATTCAAGACCATCTTTTGCAAATATTTTGAATAAACTAACTAATATAGAAGAGTCTGGTTTCTTTGAAATGCCAAAAGAATCATTTCATTCCCTGCAAGAAGATTGGAAAATTGAGATCCAGGAAATGTTTGACCAACTCAGAGCCAAGGAAAAGGTAATTAGGTGTGAACCTGTTACTTTGATAAGCAATTAACCACTTCTGTCTCAGTATCCATTGCAAGTAAAGTAGTTTTCTCTATAACACAGACAGAACTATACTTATTAAATCTGAATTCTTTTCTACTTCCCATGAGAAGAAACATTAACATTGAATAATTAAAAAAATAAAATGCATACTTGTTCCTAAATAGAATTGTTTTAGATAAATATGGTCTAACTGAAACTGGAATATATTCAATTATGAAAGACAATTCTGGACAAGGTCATTGTGAGACATAATAGAACACATAGCCCAAACTATATAAGTTATGTGAAAAGACTGGTTCTGTATACAGGTAGTTCTCGATTTATGACCATAATTGAGTCCAAACTTTCTGTAGCTAAGGAAGACTGTTGTTAAGTGAGTTTTGCCCCATTTTACATCCTTTCTTGCCACAGTTGTTAAGTGAATTACAGCAGTTAAGTTAGTAAAATGGTTATTAAGTGAATCTGGCTTACATGCACACACACGTATATGCAGATTAGAGCCCTACATGAAGAAAGAGAAAGGTGATCAAACTGAATTTAAAAAAGACCACGGGACATGAGACATTATTGCTGATGTACATGGGTAACTGAGAAGACCAAAAACAACAAAAAGAAGTCACAATGTGCTTCATTCATTATAGAACGATTTTTGATTGTGTCAATCATGTCAAGTTATGGAATGTGCTCAGAAAAATAGGACTCCCAGAACATCTCATTGTCCTCATGAAAAACAGACAGAATATGGCAAAACAGACTGCCTCCGGGTTAGAAAAGGAGTGTGACAAGGGTGAATACTCTCTTCTTATTTATTTTGCTCACCTGCTGAATATATATGCAAGGAAGCTCAAGTAGAAGATGATTATGGTTTTAAAACTAGAGAAAGAAAAAGCAAATGATTCTTTTACCTATAGCCAAAAAAGCAAACAATCAGCAAGATCTAATAATAAAAGTCAAGGAGCACAGTGAAAAAAAGGGATTTCTTTAAATATAAAGAAGTCCAAACTAATGACAACAGGTAGAACAATCAATCTTAGAACTGGCAATGAAGATATTGCCAATTTAGGATCGACTATCAACAGTATAAAAAGAACAAGTAGTCAAGAAATATGTCACAGACTAGCATTTGGTAAAGCAGGCATAAAGGCCTTGGAAAAAATCTTCAAATGCTATAATGTGTCTATCTCTACAAAGATCAGAACAATGCAAGCCATGGTCATTTTCTGTGACAAGCTATAGAAGTGAAAGTTGAACTTTGAAGAAGAAAAATAGAAAAAGTATTGATGGCTTTGAACTTTGGTACTGGAAAAGACTCCTGAGAATATGTGGACAGTCAAGAAAACAAATTGATGACTCATCAAACAAATCAACCCAGAGTTCTCATTCGAGACACAAATAACCAGGCACAAATTACCCTATACAGTATTTGAAGGCCTAGTTCTCTGGAGAAGCCCTTATGTCAGCGGTTCTCAACCTGTGGGTCGCGACCCCATTTGGGGTCGAACGACCATTTCACGGGGGTCGCCAAACACCGCAGTCCGCCATTTTTTTTGGGTCGGCCATTTTTGGGGGGTCCGCCATTTTTTCCCCCTTTGCGATGCAGGCCGTTGTGCCGCTCATGCGCGATGCGGGCCCACCATTTTTTTTTTGGTCGGCCATTTTTTTTGGTCCGCCATTTTTTTCCCCTTTGCGATGCGGGCCGTCACGCCGCGCATGCGTGATGTGGGCCGTCGCGCCACGCATGCGTGATGTGGGCCGTCACGCCGCGTATGCGTGATGCGGGCCGTCGCGCCGCGCATGCGTGATGCGGGCCATCGCGCCGTGCATGCGTGATGCGGGCCGTCGCGCCGCGCATGCGTGATGCGGGCCGTCGTGCCGTGCATGCGCGATGCAGGCTGGGGTCGCGCCACGCTTGCGCGGCGCGGGCCGGGGTCAAGCCCCGGAAAAGGTTGAGAACCGCTGCCTTATGTGAAAGGTAGAAGAAAAGAGGAAGCAAGATGAATGGACTCAGTTACAGTAATGGTGAGTGTGTGTTGAAAGACCCGGTTAGGGACAGGATTGTCATGGAGAAAATCTATGGTTGCTAAAAGTTGAAAACAACTTGATGGCACATAATTTTTAAAAATCGACATAAACAGTTGTCTTAATTATTATTTATTTACGCATATATTCAAGTTCTTTTTTTTTTTTTGTATATGTAGATAACCCAGTGAAAGAAGTTCATGGTTGGGCTAAATGGCGTAGATAACCATTTCTGCTATGATTCTATTAAAAAGCTTGTCTTCCTATTTTAACAGGTTAAAATTAAAAAAATAAAATAAAAGCTCATGACAATAAAATTATCAAGATCTATAACATGAGAGAAGTTTAAAAAGGGCTTAGTATCAAATTTGAAAGGAGGTACTGAGTATAGCTAAACATTTAAAGTACAAGACCTTTTTTCATATCTGCAAATTAATCTCTGGAGCTATTTAATGAAGTGCTACTTAAGTGAACTGCAGAGTCTGAATCGCCATTAGCTAGCAGCCAAAGAAATACAGAGAACTTCTGTGGTTTGGATTTTGGCAGCTCAGACAAATGGTCCAGTGAATACAGACTTGATGAAAAGTAATAATTCTGCTGCTTGTTATTTTTCTACTCTAATTATTTTATAATTAGCTAGATAATCTGATTCCCACTCAATGTATGAACATTTCTTTTAGTTTTGTGTTTTTTTTCACTGTACAGGTAGTTCTCACTTAACAACTGTTCAAAGTTACAACAGACTAAAAAATATTACAACCAATCCCCAACTTTATGATTGCTGCATGAACGCGCGCACGTGCACGCGCGCGCGCGCACACACACACAGTGTCATGTGATCACATTCTGGGTGCTTGGCAACTGGCTTGCATTAATAAGCAATTGGATATGTCGGAATCACTTAACAATCACGTGGCTTGCTTAACAGGCACATGATTTGCTTAATAGCCATGTATTTGGTGAGTCACTTTACAACTATCACATTTGGTGAGTCACTTTACAACTATTTGAAAAATCAAGTCAGGTCATGGGTGACCTGCAAAACGACTGCAATAATTTATGACCCAAATTCCAGGCTCAGTTGTGGAATTAGTGGAATTAGGAATGTTTAGTCTACAGAAAAGAAGACTGAGAGGAGACATGATAGCTGTCTACAAATACCTGAAGGGCTGTCACAGTGCAGAGGGATCAGCCCTGTTCTCACTTGCCCAAGGAAGGACTAGAAACAATGGGATGAAACTGTAGGGGAAAAGATTCAGATTAGATGTTAGAAAAAAATTTCTAACAGTAAGGGTGATCAACCAGTGGAACAGGTTTCCACGGGAGGTGGTGAGCTCCCCTTCGATGGAGGTGTTCAAGCAGAGACTGGACGGCCATCTATCTGGGATGGTTTAAGGAATCCTGCCTCGAGCAGGGGGTTGGACTCGATGACCCGGGAGGTCCCCTCCAACTCTATGATTCTATGATTACCTGTCGTTGCTTTGAAATTTGATTCCTGGCTGATTTTAGAGATAAAGCTAACACAATTCTGATTAAAAAAAATTAAACGATTCATTCATATGACTGACCTTTAATCATTCAAATTATAGGTATTGAAAATCTTATTAACTACCACATGCACATTCAAAATGTTTTGTTTTGTTTTGTTTTCTGAGCCTTTCAGATTATAGAAGGCCTAATTTTGCTACTTCAGTTTTTAGATTGGTTTGGGACTTGTGTTCTTGTAGGAGCTGCGGACCTGGGAAGAAGAGTTAAAACGAGCAGCAGTTCAACAGAAAAACTACGAAGAACTACTACGGCAACGCGAGCAGGAGTTGGCAGAGCGAGAAATTGATATTTTGGAAAGAGAGCTCAATATAATTATCCACCAGCTGTGCCAGGAAAAGCCCCGTGTAAAAAAACGCATGGGCAAATTCAGGAAAAATCGGCTCAAGTTGAAAGATGGCAATCACATCAGTCTTCCCTCTGGTGCGTTTAGGAAAACAAAATAAAGTAATGATTGCTTCCTTCCAGAAATATTTATTCATGAAAATATACGACCTGTGAATAATTATCTGATTGCAATTAAAACCTTTTTTTAATTCAAGCTAGACTTCTGGTGACTTTGTAGGCCTACATTGTTCCCTTGACAACAGTGTGAAAGTTACAAACCTTTTTGAGACATCTTGGTCAACCCTATAATTCTAATATACTTTGGCAGTCTCCCATCAAAGTATTAATAAGATTCAATTCTATTTAGTTTTAGGGATCAGCCCAAAGCAGCTAGGTACTACCAACTATGTTACTTTTTAAAACAAAAATCAGATCGTAAAGAAATCCCCTGTAATTTGGCAGGTTTCTAATTAAGGGATAGATCCTGATCACCAGGCAACAAGATTGAAAGACCTTCTTCCAAATTTATACAAAATATCAATCTGAAATCAGAATTGTTTTGATCCGCATATAAGATAAACTGGGTCTTCAAATACTTCAACCAAAAATGTTATGGAATGTATAGTTTTTTAAAAAAAAAGTATTGAAAAGTTCCTATTAGTTGACCTTCACTTCCAAAAGTTTACCCCAAAATAAAGTACCATTCTATAAAAATTAAATATGTTATTGATCTTTGTGGCTTTGCAATGTTAACAAGTCAGACACAGAAAAAAAACTGTTTCCTTAGCCAAAATTAAAGAAGATTGTCTCTGATTTGGTCCAGGTCTAATGGAAATATTTTCAAAATAGTGCTGAATTTTGCTGGAACAAAATCTTTAATTTTGAACATCCCGAATAAGCACTTATGATATGGAACTTGTGCAAAATTAGCAGCATTTTCCCATCAAAGCAATGCTTCTCCTTCCTCTCTTCTGAATTAGCTTATTGAAGCTACAGCATGAGATGAATTTTAATACACCGTAGATCCCTGTATCTTCTAGAAAAAGTACTTTACTGTTTCATTAACATCGGTGTAACGTGTTGCATAATAAGTTTGATATAGAACAGGAGTGTTAAATTGCTGGCCCGTGGGCTGGTTGCATCATGCAGAAGCCGTGCCTACCCCAGCTCCGGCAATGCGAAAAAAGTCACAATACATCGTGACACGTCATGTGATGTGGCGAGTTTGATACCTGTGATATAGAAGAAGACATGGCTCTAATAGGTTTTAATAATTGGAAAACAGATAATTTTTCTATTGGCAATGTTGCAGGATTAACACTGAATTCTCAACTGAAATTAGCAGACTGAAGTATATATGTGACTGATATATCGCACTGTATATCTTTTCAGTGTTAGCATTACTTCACTAACGATTATATTTAATACATTTCCTTCCATAACAGATTTCCAGCACAAGTTCACTGTGCAGGCATCTCCAACCCTGGATAAAAGAAAAAACTTGATCAACAACTGTGCCAGTCCTCCTGCCAGCCCTACTGTCATTACTAGGCTCAGGGCCATCCAGTGTAAGAAATTTTAGTTGCAACTTATAAAAAATGTCCAGTGCCAAAAAGGAAACCGTGAGTTTCTGTTTTAAATAAAGACACCATGTTGCTTTCTATATTGGGGAGTTTTATTTATAGCTAATCCTGATGGCACTGTTGTGTCTCATTAGAATTCATTTTTAACAGCTGATTGCTTGCTTCTACCTTTCTGCCATTTTATCCTTAACATTATGGATTTAAATAGATGTGCATAGCTGTCACATGTGCATTGCAAGGCACAATATCTATTAGAGCTGGTGTAGAATCTATAAAAGTAGTTTAGAGATATCTACATTTGGGGGGAGGTATATACATATACATACACACACATAGTATCGTGTATAATCAATATAGATGGAATACAATAAATATATACATGGTAAAGTAAAACATGTAAATAATAAAAATGAGAATTTTCATTATCACTCTCTATAAACACTAAGGCAAATACAACATTTATTAATATGAGTTGAAGCTTGAGCATTTTATTTTACAGAATGAGAACATTCCGGAGTTCTTTCTGACTGATGTCAAATGAATATTCAAAGAGTGTACCATAATCAGGAGTGCCTAGGGCAATCATTATGGTGGCCAAGCCAATCATTCTATTTTGTGTTTTGCTCCTATGTTGTACAAAGCTTTTATGGGTTTGCTGGCCAAACAAATTGACAATTATGTAATTCTTTTAACAGCAGTATGAATCGGCAATGACTAAACACATCATGCAGTAATTTTGCTATTGCATTTTGCACTGGCTTTTATTTTCAGACTGAAAAGACCACCAAAAGTCACGGAGTCAAAAATGTAAATTATGGTTGTTATTATTTGTAGCAATATGACATTACACTAATGAAATATGAGTTTGCCAGTGTGAGGATCCCTGATACTAACTTATCCCTATATAAGAACAGCCACAAATAGTCTGTCAAAAGGATTAAAGGGGTTCTCTGATACCAGCTTCCTAACTTCTAGTAACAATACTAATTCTGCAAGCATTCCGGACTGTGTATCCCATCAAAACAAGAAGGCTATCTATTTCTCAAAGCCATGAAGAACATATCTATAAGACTTACATCTTAACTAACATACAGTCTCTGCTTCTTATTCTGTCTCTCACTACATGGTGCAACACTGATTTATTATTTTCACAACTTCTCTTAATGCAGATGGAACATAAATGTGTTTTGCTTAATTTTTTGAAAGTTTTCCCCCCAGCCCAGTGCATCAGTTTCGAACTGATTGTCACAAGCTTGGTGTGAATAGGATGTCTTATTTAGCTTTAAAAAAAAAAAAAGCTGGAATGGATGTATGTAAAGTGGTCTGACCTTTAATCAAGTATAGAGATCATTTCTCTTGAAGAAATAAAGCATATTTACTATCCTTGGCTGTAATTGGCCCCATTTGCTGCAGTTTTCTTTAAAAAAAAAAAAAAGAGAGAAGACCATGGCTTTCGGCAGCAAGAATATGTTCACCCCTATTCCATTTGCAGAGCATAATAAGTATGTTTGGACATTTATCCTCCCATCAGTTTTTTTTTCTCTCAACTTCTTGCAACAATCTTTTGCTATTTCATTGTATTATTTGAGACTGAGTTTTACTTGCCTGAGAAATGTTTTCTCCTTAAATATACATCTGAGAGAGGGAGAGAGAGAGAGAGAGAGAGAGAGAGAGAGAGAGAGAGAGAGAGAGAGAGAGAGAGAGAGAGAGAGAGAGAGAGAGAGAGAGAGAGAGAGAGAGAGAGAGAGAGAATGGCTGCCTTCCCTATAGAAAGTGGCAAATGGCTGCCTTCCCTGGCTAAGCTGGGCGAAAATGTCTATGAACAATTGAAATTATGGTTTGTAAATTTCCAAAAATAAGTCCTTCGTAGCTTATAATGTACAAAATGTCACTTATTACAACGTTGTTGTTATAATGCTTACTTTTTTTCTTCCTCTAATCTTGCCTTGCAACTTCAGTAACCCCTGGTGAAAGCAGCAAAACCTGGGGACGCAGCTCTGTGTTCCAGAAGGAGGAGGAAGGAGGAGGAGAAGAAAAGAGAGGCCAAAAGAAAAAGGGTCGGACATGGGGGCCAGGTACTTTTTGCAGTAAGGAGCTAACATCAAGTGAGGATGGGTAAGAAACACATCTGCTACTGTGTCATGAGTTTTCAATGTGTATCTGGCTGGGTATAATATATGTATAGAGAGAGCTGGTTTGACATAGTAGTTAAAGGTGTCAGTCTGGAAATCACGACATTGTCAGTTCTAGTCCTGCCCTTGGCCCAAAGCCAGCTGAGGGACCTTGAGTTGAACACGCACTCTCAGCCCTAGGAAGAAGTCAGTAGCAAACCATTTCTGAAAATGTAACCAAGAAAAACTTCCAAAGAATTGGAAAGGCAGTTCAATATCTTTTTAACGGGCAGCTGTAAAAAGTACTCCCCGAAATGTATGGTTTAAATTTTCATCAAGTATCTTTTCATGCAACCACATGAACTCTTCCACAAACAAAGTTCGAATACAATATCCTTGGATGATTTTAATAGGCGGAAGGCAGGAGCTACTTAGAGAATGCAACGCTGTTCTGAAAAAAGCATAAAGTGAAGAAGACGTGTTTCATGACCTTTTCTTGGTATCTCCAATTTTGTGGAAATGATTGCTAGACAATCATTGTTTCTTTTCCTAATTTTTTTTTAAGCTTTGGGAAAGTGTTAGAATAATCCTCTCTCTTCAATTTACGGCCACACTGGGATCTGCATTTTCATTGTAAATTGTGGTGTCTTAAATCGAGTCAAGCCTGATTTTACAATAATTTTTACTGTGATTGTTAAGCAAATCACAACAGTCATTAAACAAAAGTGCATTTTTTTTGCTGACAGTCGGCACAAAAAGTTCACAAAGTGTGATCACGTGATTGAGGGGGTGGTGCAATGATGTAAGTGCAGGTACAAATCATAACTACAAGTCAATCTTTCTGAGGCCACTGTAATTTCAATGGTCATTAAAAAAATGGAAATAAGTTGAGAATGCCTGTAAAAGTAAATCTGCCCTATACTTTTCTTACTCAAGAAGAAACTGACTAGTGCTCAAGTGAGGCTGAAGCATACAGAAATGTGATGAATAGACAGTGGAAAGAAAAGAGATGTCTTTCTGCTCATTAAACAATGAGCGGTAGTAACACATGACCATATCTCTATAATATATGTATTCATTCATTCATTCATTCATTCATTCATTCATTCATTCATTCATTCATTCATTCATTCCAAGAAAATTATCTGCATTATATCAGTAGAGGAGCCAAGATCAGATACTTTGATAAAAATGGTGAAAATAGTCATGACTCAGGCTCTACTCCTTTTATATATGTGTGCAAATTATTTATTTTATTTTGTTTAAGTTGGACCTTTCTTGAGTCCTACCAACTTTGTCCTTTAGCTTGTCCTTCCAAAGCTGGTAGTGGGTGAGGTTTTCTCCTTGGTAGTTCCTTGATTAGAGTATTGCTTTTTGCTTGATTGCTTATCTGGTGTTAATCCCTGCTTATCTGGGTATGGACCTTAAACGTCACATTCAGAATTCCCCCCCCCCCCGAATTTAAGCTTCTTCACTTTATCGTATTCTTTCCCTATGCATGCAAACACATAGCAATATTTCTTTCTCACTTTTAACTTAGTGCCATTCTTTTTTTCGCCTCAGGCAGATTTGGCTTTTTAATTTGTCTAGGCATTCCAAAATCCTGAATAACCAATATTGTTATCAGTACCATTATCATAATCATTGATGGTTGACTGAAATAAAAATCAGATTGGATTTTATTAACAAATTAATTATGTTGAGGTTGTATCTATGTATTGTATTGTATTGTATTGTATTGTGTCGTGTCAGGGCTTATGCTAAGGAAAATCTCATATGTTTAAATAGATAACTGGGGTGAATTTCATTTTTAATGTATAATCTATAGAGTGTCAAGTAATTTTAATGTTTAATCTATAGAGTGTCAAAATGGACAAAAGCAAGCGAGGAAGCTGCTGCATTTATTTAGTTTTTCTTCTCTATATTTTAGCCTAAAGTCCCTGGCAGATGGCGCTAGACAGTGGTCATCTAGTGCTCCAAACCTTGGAAAATTCCAGCGAACAATAGTCCCTTTTCCCGGATTTGCAAGTCTAATAGAGATGGGTAAAGTATACATTAAATTAAATATATAGCTTTATTTTTATTTTATTTTTTATTTTTATTTATTTTGCTTTATTTCACCATTTGTGATAAAGAATCAAAACTCTCTCAAATATCTCTTTCTAATGACTTTTTTTTTTAAGACTCCACTTAGCAGTCTGTTTACTTCATTGGCCAAGTTGGGACATATTTAGCTTCCCCATTCCCCCAGAACTGCCATGCTTATTAGAAATTTGGGGTCTTTGGGAAAAAAATTGAGCAAAGCTCTTAATATAGAACAAATGATTCAAAACATCCTATTGGCTTTTAAGAAAAATCTCTGATTTGTGCACATAAATTAAACTAATAGCCAATGAAACTTTTTAAGAGTATGTGATTTCAGAGGTTAATTCCCTTTTGCAGCTTAAAGTCTGTATTTTAGTAACAATCCTATACATATAATTTTAAATCAAGTCTGGAGTTTACAAACATACAGCTCATTATTATTGTTTCTTTCCAGGAAATATAGTGAAAACAACCAGTTGAGTGTGTTCCTAGGCCCCCTCAATAAACTGAATCAATTAACGTAATTGATCATTGCAGGGAATTCAGCCTTATCTATAACAGTTGCATAGCACCTCTGTCCTAGATAATCACCTACAAAATACAGCTTTCTTAGAACTGTTGTCTTTTAAAAGATAAGTGAGTCAATATAGTTGCATAAGAAAGAATAGAGGATTTGTCAAATCAAAAGTAGCCTTTTGAAGTACTTCCTTGAATGAACAGAGTTCCAATATTTTGCACTCTATTCAAAGTTCAGATTTCTATTGTCTTACCAAGTTTCAAGATACACACGTGGCAAAGTTAAACAATATGTATTTATTATATAGATGTTAAAAAGGTTTTGTGGGTATGCATCTGTATTTCAGACAATGAAGACAATGATTCTTTGAATGATACAGAGAGCAAGATGCAGCCATCCCCTGGATTTAACCAATCATACCTCTGCATCCCATTTCAGAAGAATGATGACTGGGATACCCACTCTAGTGATCCTAATGAAGAGGCTACTCCAGTGAACTCTTCCACAAGCACTCCTCAGGTCACTCCCACCAACAGCCTCAAACGTGGGGGCTCCCAGTATAAACAATGTCAATTGGCCTTTCTAGGCTGTGGGGCTGTGTTGGCTGCTGCTGGCCTTGGTTTTGATCTTTTGGAAGCTGGCAAGTGCCAGCTGCTAACCCAGGAAGATCAGGACATGTCCAAGGAAGAAAAAAAGAAACGTGAAAATATCTTCCAACGGGCTGGTCTGGCTCAGAGGAGTACAAGCCCACCTTCAAGGAAGATCTTCAGGAAAGAGGAACCCACATTCTTGTTAGGCGAACCATCCAGTTCTCTGACTCTGCTCTCTTTGTCTTCAATTTCTGAATGTAACTCCACCCGTTCTTTACTTCATTCAGACAGTGATGAAATTGTGGTATATGAGATGCCTGTTAGTCCTGTGACAGTGAAGGCTCCCTTGCCAGTAGTTAGTAACCCACTAGTTAATATCCGAGTTGAGCGATTCAAACGGAATCCCAACCAGTCTTTGACACCTACACATGTGACTCTTTCCTCTGAAGCTCAGCAACAGAAGCATAGGCGCACTCCCTCTGATGGTTCCATCAAACTGGCTGATCTCGTTCCTAATGGAGATTCTTCCAGTAATTCTCCATCAGGAGTGCTGGGAACAGGTAGGTTTTCCTTCTTCATTTTTATATTCCATACAAAATGAGAACATAAATGTCCCTGCCCCTGCATTTCTGCAATAGCTGTTGATTCTAAAATAAGACTGAAGGACAGAAATAAGCTATTTTTGTACAGACAATTTGATCAGTAGAGAAGACTTTCATAGGTGCTGAAGGAAAGAAGGAAACCTTTATCCAAACTTCTTTTCACCTTTCCTCATACTAGCAGGTTTATCTTTTTCTTGTAGCTTCTGGTTCTAACTTCCCTTCCTATTTAGCTTCCTTTTAGCATGATTTTACTTCTTGCACACATTTTTCTATGCTTTAGAGAGAAACCCTACAACTACTGTTCTATTACGTCATCTTCTCTTTAGTGTTCCCAATGTTTTCCTCTACTCAAGAGTGCTTCTTTATTTTGCTGAATTCTACATCCTACCAAAAGATAAAATTCTCTTGTGAATTAACCAAACTGAGCTAATATGACTAACGAGTGGCATGAATTACTCAGATGAATGAATGAACGTGCATATATTTTATAGCAGCAGAAAGATGTTCCCTGCTTCTTAATTAAGACAACACATTATCTTAAAAGCAAATAACAAATATTAGACTTCCTGGAGCGACCGACAATTTCATTAAATCTCAAGGGAGCTATTTCATGCTTTGGCACAACTACATTATAAAAATCCCAAAACTGTTTGATTTCTTGGGCTCTATTATGGTTGATGAGTTTAACGAAGATTTGTTCTCTCCATATAATAATAATAACAAAGCCCTCTTAACTAAAAATAAAACAAGAGGAACTGAAATAAAGAGTAACTAAGTAGTTGGGCAGCACAAAAACAACAAAGTTGGCCACATTAAAGCTTGTTCCAAGAAGCAGCTACCACAAATATTTAATAATAATAATAAATATAATAATAATAATAATAATAATAATAATAGTAAAGTTGGAAGGGACCTTAGAGGTCATTGAGTCCAACCCCCTGCTCAGGCAGGAACCCTACACCATTTCAGACAAATGGCTGTCCAGTCTCTTCTTAAAAATTTCCAGTGTTGGAGCATTCACCGCTTCTGGAGGCAGGTTGTTCCATTGGTTAATTGTTCTAACTGTCAGGAACTTTCTCCTTAGTTCTAGGTTGCTTCTCTCTTTGGTTAGTTTCCATCCATTGCTTCTCATTCTGCCTTCAGGCACCTTGGATGCCAATACTGTATATTAAATATAAGCACCAGTTCACTGCAAGAAACAAACCAACTGATGTACAACACAGCTGTAGTGTACCTTAAATGCAAAATCAACAAGAAAAAAGCTATTAAAAAACCCAGTAAAATGGAAGATCAGGTTAGAAAATAAGGTCAGCGTGTTAAGATCAGATGCAAGCAAGCTAGAACAGGTGAAAGAAAAGAAGCTTAAGAATGAGAAAGCCAAAGAATGCCCTAATCAAGATATATCACCTAGAAATAAGGAAAACCAAGAAGTCACTGAAAATAATAAAAGCAGCAAATAATAACCATAGCCAAGAAGATCAGCAGATAGGAAGCTCATGTTTGCAGCTTTAAGTTCGTTATAAAATTGATGAAGGTGGGGATATAAATAAATAATTAAATTGCACACTATAGTCAAATAATAAAGATTTCTACCAATCCATCAATGGAGAGACTGCAATGAACCAGTCAACACCTGATAAAAAGAAACATTACAATTCTGGGTGCAGCTATAGGACACCCTAAAGCAGCGGTTCTCAACCTTTTTCAGGCTGCGACCCCGACCTGCGTCGCGCATGCACGGCGTGACCACGTGCATCGCGCATGCGCAGCGCGATGGCCCGCATCGCACATGCGCGGTGCTATCCCGCGCATGCGCGGTGCTGCCCCCTGCGCCAGCCGAGGGGAAAAGGGGGAAAAAATGGTGGGCTGCGTTGTTTGGCAACCCCCGTGAAATGGTCGTTCGACCCCAAATGGGGTCGCGACCCACAGGTTGAGAACCGCTGCCCTAAAGAAATAACAAGAATGCAGCTTGGGTAAAGAAGGTGGAAAGAAAAAAAACTGAAATGAAAGAACTTGTAATAAGAGTAGAAATGATACAGAAAAGGGCAAGGAAGACCAAAAATTGGTGAGCACCAGGTGAAGGTGAACTGCATGGGTTTTGGTTGAAATAGCTGACTGGTCTGCACCCACACATTACCAAGCAGTTTAATAACATACTGCCAGGAGGTGAAATTGAAGATTAGTTACAATTCAGCAAAACCTACCTGATAATTAAAGATTCAGCAAAAAGGGACAGCACCAAGCAACTGCAGGTCAATTACCTGCCTGCCAACCACTTTGAAATTGCTAACTGGTTTGGTAGCTGATGCAATCCAACAGCATCTATTTGAAAACAAACCCTTTCTATCTGAGTAGAATGTAAACTATCACAAACAAAAGGAACAAAAGATCAATTCCTAATTGACAAGGTGGTTTTTGGAAAACTGCAAGAGAAGGAAAGTCTGCAATTTTTGGAAAACTGCAAGAGAAGGAAGTCCAACCTGAATTTAGCATGGATTGATCATAAGAAAGCATTTGACTCCCTGCCACATGATTAGATAAGTGCCTGTTCTATTGACAGGAGTCAATAGAAACATCAGAAACATTATGCTAAGATCAATATCACCATGTAAGACACAATTCCTTGGCAGGAGTGATAGACTAGGAGAGGTAAATATTAACTGAGAAATCTTTCAAAAAGATCACTCTCGCAACTACTGTTTGTCACTTCATTGATTCTTCTGTAAACAATGCTAAACAAGTCTGCCCATGGCTATCAGACATCAAAAGCATCTGCCAAGCTATCCCACCTCCTCTACATGGACAATCTGAAGCTATATGGAAAAACACCATCTGAAATAGAATTGCTGCTAAACACTGTCAGTATATACAGCCAAGATATTGCCATTGCCTGGATAAATGTACTACCCTTACCATCAACGGGGGAAATAGTGAAAACTGAAGGAATCAAGATGCCTCATGGAAATAATTTCAGGCATCTGGATGAAGAAGATCACTACAAATACCTAGGCATCCTTCAAGCTGAGAACATCAAGCCAATTGAACTCAAGAAGAAGGTTAGAAGTGAATACATCATGAGAGTGAAGATCTTAAAGTCCAAACTTAGTGGAGGAAATGTCATCAAGTCAATTAACACCTGGGAAGTTCCAGTCATTAGATATAAGCCCTGGATAGGAAGATCAGAAAAATAATGACAATGACTCATGACCTTCATTCACACAGCATTGTTGACAGACTCTTATTTACCAAGGAAAATAGGTGAGCATGGACTCTGGCAAATACACCTAATAGTTGAAGAAGGAAAAAGAGCATTGGAAGAGTATCTGAAGAACAGTGAAAAAAGATGTACTGAAACTAGTATACCATATTGTTAACAAAAGTAAAGGGTGCCTTGGGTACAATCCCAAAGCATCTGGAGCATCACTTGAATGCCAATGATACTGGCAAAATCACACCAGTCAACTCCAAAAAACAGCTTTAGTTTAAACAGCTTCTATACTATGAGAATACCTTTAACACCATCTAAAAACAACTGCCTATCTCAGGTCTTGGGAAGAACTTATAGGTGGATAAAAATGCCAAATCCACTCTAAGCATCTGGCAGATTGTGCACCCAACCTTAATAATAATAAATAATTCTGTCCCAGCACTGAAAATGACAGTATTTTAACTTACAGTTTTTAAGGCTGCAGATATAGATACTTAGATATAGATACTGCAGATATAGATACTTAGATGCCCTTGCAAATAATACCATGTCACCCTAGTTTTGTCCATTTTCTTAAGATATATTAAAATGCATATTACAATAAAACATAAGGGTTACGATAAAATGAAATTTTCATCTTCTCACAAAATACTACTTTTTCCATTTGAAATACATAGCTATAAGTTTGTCATTTTATTGCATAAAACTGATACCATAACCTGGCTATTCTGAAGTTATTTTGGGTATATTAGTAAGGTGGGGAAAAGTTCTCTAATTTCTCTATTTAAAGGAAAAATAAAAATGCTATAAACTTCACTGTTAATACTATTTTAAATATATAATTTTTAAATTAATTACAGTTGCAGTTGAAAAGAAATAGCTTTTTTTTTAAAGAGTTCACAAAGTTTTTTTATAAATGGTCTGGATATAATTAATTTAGAAAAAAAAAGTTCTGTATCTATAACTGAAAGAGACTCAAAATAAATCTCTTCCATTTCTTTGTTGTCTTTTTAAAGAGGTTTAAGTCAGTTAAAACTACATCAATATACTACATACATACAATATGCTGTGTAGCACTTTGGTTTCCAAGAGAAGAAGGTGTTTCAGCAGAATGGGGCACTCACGTGGCACCTGTTGGCTGTGTCTCAAACTAATAATGCCATTTTCAAGGACCTGTTCTCTGCAGCTGCAAAGCAGTCCTGGGAAAAGACATACCTGATTTAAGATGTTGCCACTTGGTACAAAGTGAGAGCCTTTCCAAAGCATTTTTTTTTCCTTTTTGAGTTTTCACAGTCCTATTGTGCACCTGTTCAGGATTCTTAATAGTGCATGATAGAATCACTATTATTTACATAGCTTGTATCCTGCTGAATTTTGATGTATACAGTATGCAAGTAAATGCTAATAACAAGGATAATCAATGCATACTCTTAAAAAGCTGTGTCAGTTTTCAAATATAGTTAAAGAACAATTTAAACTTCAAGAGACTCATAGGCTAATTACAGATAGACACTGCATCTTTGTTTGGAGGAAGCCCCATTTGAACTGTGAAATTACTGGTAAAAAATGAGCTTTTGAGCAAAGGTTCCACCTTCTAATAAAAAAAACCTCTGTGCTACCCTGAAATCTAGATGCAGTATCTAGACACAATAAGAATTAATGAGAAAATGTTACTATTTTATTGTTTTTTTGTTTTAGGTTGCTTTTATTAAAGCAGTGGCTAATGTTCCCAGCAGTTCTAAAGCAAGCAAGGATAAAAGTAGTCTTCCATTCTATCTAAAACAGTAATGGAAACCTTTCTTTTTCAGTATAGATGTGCTGTTCTCTGTCTTTACCATCTATAAAATTTGGTTTTAGAGTTTAGTGCGAAGTTGTCCATATTGGAAAGATAATTCCAGCAAAAGAGACATAAAACTGCATGTTGGATATATGGCGACGGTATAACTGGTCACTCTATTGTTGTACTTGCATTTGCCATACAGATTTGCTGGGATCAGCGTAACAGTCACTGTAACTCCTGTGTGAACTGAATCCTCCCTCTGTCTAATACAGCCTTTATATACTAAATGATCCCAATGCCTCGTTTCATCAGTGCTGTCTAACTGTTTGGTTTCTCTTTCTTCTCTCTCTCTCTCTCTCTCCCCCTTCCTTTCTTCTGTTTGTGATTTTTTTTTTCCTGGTGAGAGAATAGGTATAATAAAAACACCCAGTCCAAGTCAGGGTCCAAATGAAGTCCCTCGACTGCCAGATCCCAACCTCATCTTCCCTCCAACCCCCAGGCGTTATAGTGCTCAACAGGATTCCTTGTTGGAGAGACCCAAGACCTTGGAATTCCTACCTAGGCCACGCCCTTCAGCTAACAGGCAGAGAGTTGATCCCTGGTGGTTTGCATCCCCAAGTAAGGTTAGGGGTGAATCCTCTGCTAATAGCTCCAGTACTGAAACTCCCAGTAACATGGATTCCTGCTTTGCCAGCAGTAGCAGCACAGTTGAAGAGCAGTCTGCGCTGCTTTCTTTTCATGTCAGACTGCCTGAAGAGGAACGGACACTGCTGGACATGGATGTTGAAGGTCAGAATCAGGACAGCACAGTGCCGCTTTGCAGAACAGAACTCAGAACACATAAATCTACAGCATATGAACTCAAGCAAGAATTTTGGTCCTAGCATGAAATCCACAAGGGGCTGGTAAGCTCCTTTTTGCTTCAGTTCTACTTCTTGCACTAAGAATGCACTTTCAAGACAGGTAAAGTAGGAAGTTGGTGCTGAGGCCATATCACATTTCTTGGCCCACTACAGAACTGGTATTGGGGAGCCCCCTTTTTTTATAGCTGCATGTGGCTGAGCTACACAGAGTTGCTGACTCTTTTTCTGGGGTTTCTTGTAGTCCTTATTAAACTGCAACAAGCAATGCGATACATCTAAGCCTCTGTTCTTGATTTTCAAGAATACTATGATAATTTGCAAAAGTAGACATCAGTGTTTATACACTGTTACAGAGCAGGAAATTATGTAAAAATGATCCTGCACCAGCACTCTTGCCACACTATATATTGATTTTCTCTCTCAATGCTCTAAACCAGGGGTGTCCAACATTGGCAACTTTAAGACTTGTGAACTTCAACTCTCAGAATTCTCCAGTTTGAATTCTGGCAGTTGAAGCCACAAGTCTTAAAGTTGCCACGGTTGGACATTCCTGTGCTGAACTTCCTTCTTCTCCTTTTCCTCCTCCTCCTCCTTCTCCTTTCCCTCCTCCTCCTCCTCTTTCTTCTTTCTTCTTCTCCTCCCCCTTGTCCTCCTTTTTCTGTTCTTTTTTCCCTCCTTTTCTGTATGCATATGAAACTTCTTTTGAGTCTGAATATTGTAGGCGTGGGGGATTCTAGGCTATCTGCAGAAAGCCTTCATTTTTTTAAAGCTGATAATATTGTGGGTTTTGACATCATAATGCAAGCTCTGTCCCTTACATATTTGTAGTACAGCTCATATATAAAAGGGGCAAAGTTTGTACTACACCTTTTATCATTTGCTCCCTCGACTCCCCCCTTCACTCTGGGCAATTGATTCCTCACAAATAATGAACTTCCCAATGTCATATAAAGCATGCATTCTACTATAATGATTTCTGTTGAGATATAAAGAGCCTTGAGTTTCAAAGTTGCCTATTTTACAGCTATTTTACAGAAGTCAGCTATTTTGGATGGGTAAATGAATGCAGGGGGTGCACAGTGGGGTGTACAGTAGTGGGGAGGCTCTGATAGTGGAGGAATTGGGGCACTGTGATACTTTGATCTAGCCCAGTCATGAAAAAACACATCTTCAAAATTACAGAAGGTTGGGGTTGCAATTAGAAAGTGGTATAATTCAATGAAAAAAAAGCAGACATAGAATTCTGCATTCTCTGCAGAGATTTTGGCAATATTTTGCATGAAAAAGGTTAACTGCACATCCTTTTTTAACCTAATCTTCTGATTAGGAGTCTAAAATCTGATACAAATTGGTTAGCGATGTAAGGCAAGCAAACATGCATCGATCTCTTATTCCCATATTGTTCTATGATTGTGTCAATTTCTCACTTTCTTTTATTTCAGCTGCTGTGGTATTTGGTTTTTAAAAAGATCTGAAAAAACTGTAACTCATCCTATACCCCTAGGCCTGGGGTAGGCAACCTTGGCTCTTTTATGACTCGTGGACTTCAACTCCCAGAATTCCTGAGCCAGGAATTCTGGGAGTTGAAGTCCACGAGTCATAAAAGAGCCAAGGTTGCCTACCTCAGGCCTAGGCTATATATTTAACTTCAGCTTGTGGGATGTTTTCTCCCTTTTGTAACTATTTTGATTTTTAGTTGATTGTTTTTGTTTGACAATGAGCGGCTACAGTTCCTTACTTTGAACTCTAAGCTGGCCACTTGTGAAGAATGTTATACCAATTTTTGGCACCGTTGTTGCCTAAAAACTAAACATGAATTCTGACAATTCAGGCTTAACTTTGCTTGTGCCACCAGCTTCTTGTATGACATTGGGCAAATCATTTTGCCATATGTGCCTCAGTTTCTCCATCTGTACTAATAGCTACCTCATGCAACAGAAGTGTAGACTTACTGTGCAAGTGGGAACTTATGCCCTTGATAGTAGACAATTTATGTTAAGAAAAGTTACATATGATGAAAAAGTCTCTCTCTTTGTTATAAAGTATAGGCTAGGTAAATCTTGAACTAGTTCCATATCAGTTATTCATCTAGCTGGGCCTAGAGAATACAATCTTAACAATCAGCATGGAGAAACACTTGCACACTGATGTAGTCTGGTGCAATGGCTTGTATCTTTCTGGGGTCAAATGCTACTGTTTCATATGCTTAACATTTCATCTCTATATTGTTACAATTATAAGCATTGGCCAGCCAAGGATAGACAATTCCTAAGCTGCTAATAGTGGTTTGAACTTTGCTCTCATCATAATCATGTTTGGTCTTATCACAATTCCATTTTTTAAACAAATGGAAGTCATTTCGTATGGCTTTAATGAAGAAGGTGCAATGGAACAATTGCAACTTTGGGTAATCAAGACTGTGAAAAATCATTTTGTGGGACATTTCATGAAGTGACTGAAGCACTCTCCAGATTCACTATTCAAAATGTCTAGGTGTTGCATCTTGTTGAAGTCTCAGTGCAGCCATTTTGAAAAACTCCCTCAGTTATCTGAACGTGCATGTGGGCCTGTTCCTGAAGCAAACCAAATGGTTAATAAACCCTTAGAATCTCCAAGTTCTAACTGCATGATTAACATTATAGTGCACATTGCAAAAATTGACTCTAAGAACAGCAGACTTACCAAATAGTAGTTATTTTCAAATTTCATGTTTGTTATTTTATGTACTGATTTATTTGAATTTCACTTTTTCCCCAAAAACCTCAGGGCAATGTATGTTGTCCTCTCCCATTCCATTTACCATATCTTTGCAATAATGTGATTTATTAAAGATCTCTCAGTGAGATTAATATATCTAAATTAGATTTAAAATTTGGGTAACCCCAGTTCAAGTTCATCTTTCAAACACTATGCCATGAGGTTTCCTGCCTGAGCAGGGGGTTGGACTAGATGACCTCCAAGGTCCTTTCCAACTTTATTATTATAAAAATATTAATGAGCAGAGAAAGATTCTAGGAAAGAAGAAGTCAGATTCTCATATGCTTTATCCTTACCTACAGTATATATAAAACCACTGGATTTCAATGTAACCTGACAGGCAATTAAATAAATAATAATAATAATAATAATCTATCTATAAGGAGATTGCATTGTTAAAGGTAAAGTACTTTTTAAAACCTTATTTTCAATTCCCATACTTACCTCCAACCGATATCTCACAGGAAATCCTGTACCATAAGCTTTTCAGCACTTCAACACAATATTAACACATGCATGCACACACACACACACACATATAGACATAGACATACATAGACATACACACACACATCTATATATAATGTATATCCCCAACTCCACCATGTATTGCACTTTGCTAGGGGAAAATTCCAAAATTATTTGTGCAGCTTCTGTTTATGAATATGCAAATTATTAATGCCTATTTTTTCATGTCAGGAAAAAAATGGACTTGCTTTCAAACTCTCCACCTGAGGAAAATGCTGTATGTTGGCTAGAGAGAACTTTTCACATATACATCCTTCTTTACAAAACATGGAATTTGTGGCATCATAAGCTAACAAAACTCTGGCTTGTCACAATATGTTAAAGCTGGTATTTTGCATCATGATTGGGCACATAAGCTATCCATGTTTTCCAAATGAATCTTTCATATTATTCCATACCTATGAGCAAACTATTTTTTTTTTCTGTGAGGGTAGAGCGTGGTCATCTTATTACCCTATAAAAGAGCAGAAATTTAGCACACTGTAACGTAAGTATCAGCATTATTTAAATGTTTGTATGCTCTCCAAATCTGAGATTAAATGTCTTTAATGGATATACTTTGATTGTTTATTGGTGCCGTCAACACGCACACATGCCCACATGCACAAATTTGGTAGGCAAAGTTTTGAAGATTGTTGTGCACAGTTGCAGACTCTATATATTGATTGTGCATTTGATACCTTCAAGAACAGTTACAAGTAAGTGATCTGTTTTTTCTTCTATATCTTGCCACATCTAATTATATGTAATGTGTGTGGGGGGGGACAAGGATGCTTATCAAATTGACTCCTTTCAATCTGTATCTGCTGAAATTTAGAAGTGTAGATGGGCCAAAATCTACCTGCTGTAGACAATATTGGCCTTCTCTGAATCTTTTTTTCCCCTCTTAATTGATTGGGTGTGATTAGGTCTTATTGAAAGACTGCTCATGTGGTATAATTGTACATGTGTGATGTTATTTCACAGGTTAGGTCCTGTGGTCTTGCATGCCCTGGTTTGGAATGCTGCCATTTTAGGTTGATGTTAGTTTAGGTACACATATCAAGTATTTTGCGTGGCAACGTATAGAGGAAGTTGGATTCTTGGTTTCTTCTTATTCAGTCTGGCATGATAAAATCCATTGGGGTTTCTGCCCCAACATGATGTTTGTTAAAATCTTGCTATAAAGGCAGTAGTACAGGAAGGTCTGTTTTTGTCCCAAGTTCACATTACAAGTTTTGGTATGCTAAACACTCTTGTGTTCTTCATTTTGTGATAGTGGTTAAGTGATGTGGAAGTTTTGCCTTTTTGTTTGTACTCAAGCAGCAAGTTAGGAAAAGGGTGGGTGAGTAATTTCATTTTTTTTAAAAATGTTACAGCCTGTCGCCTTTGGAGTTTAAAAATATTGACAGCAGTGACTGGTTTGTTTTACTATTGTGGCTACATCAACAAGTTACATTTTGTGTAATTTATTGTATTTTGGGTTTTGTCAATGTATTATGTATATATCTTTATTGTGTTTTAATTTATTTTATGCCAGCGAACAAAATGTAAATTGAATAAGCTGATTTCCTTTTCTCTTTTTTCCCTTGAATGTATTAGGGGGGAAAGGTAAACCAAGGATGCCAAGCAGGCTTGGTTCAATGGCTAAGACTACCATTGTATTACAGTGTAATGCTATTCTAGGCCTTGTCTCAACATTAGAACACACTTACTTGAATAAAAATGGTTAAACATTAATTGCACTATGATATTTTCATTTCTTTACAAAGTGTTCTTTAGAAACATTGAAAAACATGCTGTTATAAGAATAAACCAATCGTTTCTGTTTATAATGCTACAAAATACAAACCTAAATCTGGACAAGATTTGGGCAAGATAAAGCTTACGCCATTCTGATTTCTGTCAATATAGGCAACTTCTGAAAGTGCTTTATTATAGTCACTAATCAGAACTTTACCAGGTAATAGAACAATTAAACAGTTTGTATTCAAATATCTTTTTAAAAAAATCATAAAATTTTAACTACATCATTGAGGCAACCAAGTCATGTTGGATTTTACAGAATAAAACAAACATTTGCCACATCAAAGGAAATGGAATCAGCCAAGTTCAACTGAAGTAGCTGTATGTAAAATAAATCACTACTGTCTAGTTACTTAGCTAAGTAGAGAATTAAGAAGCAGGCCCTCTCATTCTCGTAGCATAATCAGGACCAATGACTGTACAAATATGTGACTGGCATTGCAACTGACCATCTTAAAAGTCACCATATTTCTCTTTGGTCTTGTGGACATGTAGGGATTCTGAGTAAAAATGCTGTGGTTGAAAAGATAAAAGGCAGCTGAGCTTGCAAGTTGTTGAGCAGCTGCAAGTTAAAGCAAATTCTGTCCCAGCTGAATTTATCATGGCATTCTGCAAGCTGGCTGGCCCTATGTCTACCTGCTGCTGGTGTTGCAATAACTTTGCTGCTAAATGCTCAGTGGATAGCATAATCCCATGAGGATCGGAGGCATTCCTAAAATTCCTCTCACTGGAAGAGAGCATGAGACATGCAAAATTGATGTCAGCCTTATGAAATAAACCAGATGGGAGACACCACTAAATGAGCTATTTCTACTTGATTGTAATATTACATTAACATAACCTTGCAAGTCTGAAAGAACATCTCTCCTTCAGTGTCCTTTTTTTACAGCTCAGGAAACCAGGGAGAATCTCTTCTGAGCCTCTTGCCCCACCCACATTCCTGCTGGGTGCTCAGCTCCTGTTTATCTGACCGTTCTCTCGGCTGTGTGTCTTTGCCCTGTCTCCCAAGGACAAACCCACCTACCATTACACTCATTTTCTGACTTCCCGACAGAAACACTGGATACTTCTGCTTGCACTGCCATCTTCCCACATTTCAATGTGTGCTTTTTGTTCCCGTTTTTTTTTTGAACGCCAATGCTTTTAGCTACTTTAAACAGCTTAAGCAAAGGAAAACACGCCAGTTTTCACAAATATACATGCAAACAATACTCTTCAAGTTATATGACGGAGACATTTGTAGTTCCCCTCTTGTCGAGCTTGGTCCATCTCTTTATACTGTTCATGCTTTTTAGGCAGCACCAAGTCAAATTGTATGATGGGGGGGGGAGGGATCCTTTTGAATCTGTCTTAATAAATTAACAACCACCACCAGAGGGTGCTCATAAGGATACAGAAACCATTTAATTCCCTAATTTAAATCCAGTTCAATCAGCAATAGCTTATTCTTTGAAAAACAAAAGCTTGTAAGAATTTGTGTATAACCAGATTAAAAAAGAAATAGCTCACATTGTTTTGTCTTGACAGTTTATGCTAGTAAGAATATTGGTTCCCTTAATATCATATAAAATGGTGACAAACTTCATTCTATTTAAAGAAGAGAAAAAGTGCCAACTATTTTCAAGACACAGCCTAGTTTAAGAAAAACTCTTAATTCATCCTAGTACAGCAGGGTTGGTTTTTTTTTTTTGTCTTACAATGCCTGTTGAGAAGATGAACAAATAAAGGTTTGTGGGCAATGCAGTCTTCATAAAAATATTGGAACAATCACATACTACTGAATATTAGCATTGTGTACACAGTACATACAATCTTTATGTGTCATTTTATGTGAATTCTCTTAATTATGAGAGAAGAGGAAATGCTTCTTTGGGGAAGATGCCTTACCATTTGCAATTCAGGGTGGGGTGGGTGTTAAAGAAAAGGTTTAGTCAATACATTATAAGCAAAATCCCACAAAACATTTGTCATACAGTTAATGGGGGGGAGTCTTTGAGATAAGACTGGGTTGCTTCATTCCACCCCTGGGCTAATTAATTATGGTTGTATCTTTGGGAAAAAATTTTTCCTCTTGTAGATGCCATACTGCATTTAACGCTGAGATTAGATGTTTGAGCCATAAGTTACGCTGGAGTTATAACATTACTGGTATGATCCAGTGAAACCTAGAAAAGTGAAAATAGAAGCTACACCGTTTTTTTCTTCCTGGAGATCATTCCCTGAGGTTCTGGAAGACAGGTAAATCAGGAACAGCCATTAAATGCTAATACATTCCTTTTGGTGTAAGAAACAGAAGAGGCAAGCATACTTAAATTAATATATGCTCAAAGGTTGGTACAATTAGAATTTATCATTATGAAATTTAATTATGAAGTTTACTCATTTTTATTGAAGTTTTATTAATAATACAAAATTAAAAACACATTGTATATAGATATGACATCACTGGTTCCATACATCTTCCGTTACTTTACAGTAACATTAGTACTCATATAGACATACAGTTCTTCTTTTAAATATACATTTGTCTATAATCTATATTTTATTCTAACACTATACATTTGTCTTGGCTGCCCTCTTGTTATCTATCCAATCATAAAATTCTTCCCAGATTTAATAGTACTTAGTTTCACTTTTATCCTTGAGTTCCAATGTGAGTCTATCCATTTCTGCGCAATTGAGGATTTTCAATAATATTTCCTCTTCGGTTGGAATATCTTTCTCTTTCCATTTTTGAGCGAAGGCTATTCGTGCCGCCGTTACTATATGCAGTAATAAATAATTCGTATCTTTCTTGTATTTTCTTTCTATAATTCCCAGTAGGAAAAATTCTGGTTTGGACTCTATATCTATTAGCAGGATTTCTTCCAGCCATTTCTTTAATAAATTCCAAAATTTTTGTGCCTGCATGCATTTCCACCACATATGGTAGTAATTCCCAACGGTCTCTCCACACTTCCAACATATTGGGGATTTCCCCTTATTCATTTGTGCTAATCTTGTGGGAGGGAGGTGCCACCTATAAAACATCTTATCTGGTTTTTCTTATAGGAGGTTGCCAAAGTAATTTTTAGGGTTTTTTTCCCATAGACTTTGCCAATTATCCAAATCAATATTGTGCCCAAAATATTTACTCCAAATTATCATTTCTTTCACCTGTTCCTCAATCATATCTTGTTCTAATAGATATCGATATAATTTACTTGGGGTCTTGCCTTCCCTACTAAATAAAATTTTATCTAATTCTGAAGATTCTTGCTTTATGCCCCGTTCCTTTTTGTCTTTATTAAATTTGGATTGAATTTGAAAATATGCCCACCATTCCAGTTCGATTCCTTCTTCCTTTAAAGTATTTCTCGTTTTTAATTCTCCTTTCTCATTCAAAATGTCTTTATAGGTGGCAGCACCCCCTCGTTTCATTAAATTTGGATGTATGAACATTTCTAATCTGGACACCCAATTGGGAATTTTCATATGATTATTTCTTTTTATTTTTTTCCAAATATCCAATAATGTTCTCCTAATATAATGCTTCCGGAAGTACTGCTGGGCTAAATGTCTTTCTTCCCATAAAATAGCGTGCCACCCTGTCTGTAAATCATGACCTTCTAGTGCCAGTAATCTTGTATTTTTAAGATGCATCCACTCACTTAGCCAAACCAACGCTGCTGCCTGATAGTACTTTGTCCAGTCTGGTAGGCCAAATCCTCCTCTTTCTCTAGCGTCTTGTAATAGTTTTAATCTAATTCTCGGTCGTTTCCCTAGCCATATGAATTTTGAAATAAGTCTGTCCAAATTTGTAAACAAATCCTTTTTGAGCCAAATTGGTATACTTTGAAATAGAAACAACATTCATTTTAACAGTGGCTATCCTACCCATTAAAGATAACTGTAGTTTCCCCCATTTTTCCAAATCAGACCTGATCTGCACCACTAATTTATCATAATTGTCTTCTTTAAGTGTGATGCATCTCGCTGTCAATTATGGGCCAATATCCCTACTAAATTTGGATTATAAAATCTTTATGACAATTATGGCAGATAGATTAAAGAAAATTCTAGAAAATTTTATTCATACTGATCAAAATGGTTTTCTTCCCGGACGGCATATAAGGAATAACATTAGGATTATTTTGGATACGATAGAATATTATGAAGTCCACAATGAGAAACAGATGGCATTTATATTCATTGATGCGCAAAAAGCATTTGACAACATCAAATGGGACTTCATACTAGAACAATTAAAATATATGGATTTTGGGGGGAAATTTATAAAGATGTTCCAAACAATCTACTCTAGACAAGAGGCTAGAGTGGTGATAAATGGGGAAACAACAAAGAACTTTTTAATCCAGAAAGGCACAAGGCAAGGCTGTCCGTTATCTCCACTGCTCTTTATTTTATCATTAGAGGCTTTAATTAGAATAATTGGAGAAGACAAACAAATCAAAGGTTTAAAAGTAAGAAAAGAAAGTTTTAAGGTACAGGCATTTGCGGAAGACCTTGTATTTATTATTGAAGAGCCTGTACAATCTGGTCTCAGGCTGATGGAAGTGCTGGAGGACTACGGGGAAGTAGCAGGCCTGAAAATAAATAGGGATAAAACAAAAATGATAGTTAAAAATATGACTGAAGAGCAAAAAAAAAAAAAAGAATTGGAGGGAAAGATAAATATGCAGATCACGAAAAAATAAGATATTTGGAAGTTTACTCATTTTTAAAGCACTAGTAGAAAAGAGAATGAATGAACTTAAGAATTAATCCCATTTGGGGGGGGGGACTAGTGTAACCTTTGGAATAGTACCCAGGAATAAATGCACTATTTTTATTTTTTAAAAAAATCCTCTTCATTCTGTCCCTTCCTCTCTCTATCAACAAACACACAGATAATGGGATCAGTATTAGTTGCTCAATTAGAGATTAACAGCATAAAAGTACAAAAATATTCCTATAATACAGTTTCCCATCAATCCACAGCATTTAGATGAACAAATCATTTGGCTTCAGACCTCCTTTACAGTTATTTCAATTTTTTTCCAGCTGAAGAGTAGAAAAATCTCTTCTATGCATCACAATATGGAAAAAAGAAATGTGAGGCATGTGCCCATGTGATGTGTATTGTTTGTTTTGACAGTGATGTGTGTTTTCTCCTGTTAGGTGAGATTTTTTTTGGTCAATTTATCAGCTTTCTGCTTTTTAAGGTTCTACATTGGTTTTTAATTACATGCCATCCAGTGTGTCAGGGCAGCTGTAGGTAGGTAGGCGGGCAGGCAGGCAGGCAGGCAGGCAGATGGCAAACAGGCAGGCAGACAGACAGACAATCATCTGGAGAGTCCTAGATTCCCCTTAAGTGGCTTAATTGTTTGCAAAAACTCTTAACTGTATCTCCTTTTGTTTTCTACATCTCCAAAGCCACATTATCTGCAACAATTGGATTCCAACTAGTGTAGCTCAAGACTCTTTCTAAATTGTGCCTTGCATACAGCGGTTTGTATCCTGGTAAAAAAATCCATCCAAAGCAACTTCCATATAATCCAAAAACAAAAAAGCCTCTGCATGCAGTCTTATCATGGATGGGGAGAAAAATAGAAAAAAACCCAAACTCTTGGTCTGCTGCCTATAATCATTAGCTGGAAAGGTAGAGGATGAAACTAATGTGCTAATACAAGTGACACCAAGGGAGTTACTAAATGTTTCGGATAGAAAAGATTTGCATTTTGTATTGCTCAGCTAAAAGATCTGCATAGCTCTGAAGCTTGTATTCCAGTCCTAGCCAAATGCAGCCAAGTAAGTAAAAAGCATGCATATCCTGCCCTATTTTGTCAGCCATTTACTGAATAATCTGTGCATTTAACTAGCCAATCCTATGTTCGCTACAGCATTAGGACCATTGTTACTTTCCTCCCTTGCTATTGAATTATGCTTTCTGAGAGCAAACATCTGGGACTTGTCTCTTGATCCACTAATATGCTTGGAAAAACATTTAGCTAGCACTATTGATTCACAACCTTGACAGATCTATAGTTCAAGTAACTTCAGCATTTCCATGCTCCTTTGCTGCATTTTCCAAAGATTCCTCTTTTTATGAGCGCACAAATTTGCTACATGGAAGCATTTTTTAATAATCCAATATTTAAAGCTGTGATAATATCATTTGAACCAAATTATTTATCACCCTGCCTTCTTTAGCATGAAAATTTAAAGCTGACATTTCATCAAAGCTGCTGAAAATGCCTTCTTTCTGTTCTTATGGGACATCCGTGGCCAAATTCAGCCTTGTGCTCTGACTGGACACCATCAGAAATATTCCAAATTGCTAAGGGTTTTCCTTTTCACAAGTAAAAAAATTATCTTCTTAGAGCAGAGGGGAAGTTGATGTCGGTAGAAATTACTTGTTTCTCTTTCCTTAGCTACTATCAATTTGCAATAGCAATGGAAAACCTCCTCAGTCTGTTAAAAGGTTCAGAATTGAACCTGAATCTTCTTCTCCTCCCCTGTCACTCTTAAATGTCAAGCTAGTATTGAGGACTGCTTTCTTTTATTCTCCATTCTAACATGGATAGTGGGCACATCTGTATAAGGTTCCAATAAAGGAGATATTTTGCAGCTCAGGGTTGAAATAAGGGGTGCTTGATGCTCTTTGAGTTTGGTTGTAACATCCGTACTGACGATGTTATCTAGTTTGGGTAATGAAACGTCTGCAAGAAAACAAGCAAGTTCAGAGAGCACCACAGACCCCTCATTTCAACCATCAGCTACAAACATTCTCCTTTATTGGTACCACATAGGGGCATCAAACGTTTCTGAAAGCACGCAGATGGGAAATATTTGCCTGTATAAAGTTGCAGTATATATATTTTTCAATTTAGAAAATATATTACCAGATTGGCATTTATATAGCCATTGGATATGCCCAAGACACGGCTATTACTTCTAATTGTCTTTGTTTCATCTGTACTTAATGCATAGGCCCTTCAACTTAACCATAATACAACTAGTTGTAGTACTTAAATAGCTGGTAGATACTACATAATTTATCAAGGAAGGTAACAGTTCACTATAAAGAAAGGTGACACTGCATTCATTTCAACCAAGCATTTCCTAATGCTACAAAATTAAATTTATATATTTGCAGATTGATTAGTGGATAAAGAACTTGTAAAAAAAAATTGGAACTTTGATGTTATAAATGTTGACGGCAGCAAGAATACTTTATGCACAAAAATGGAAGAACATTTGGATTCCCACAATGGATAAATGGCTACAAAAGTTGATGGAGTTAACAGAGATGGCAGACATATTTTATTTCTCATGTATTATAGTAGAATTAATACAAAAATTAAATTAGGTATGTTTAAAGATTTCTTCTGTTTCAAACAAATTTAAGAGACTGAACATTGATGTGCATTGGTTCTTTACTACTGTTTTTCTTTTACCTAAAATACCCTTAGCACCTAATCTCCTGATTGCAGAATAAATAACAAGAGACATTTGCAGGACTCATTAAGAATGCAATTTCCTTTTAAATGAGAGGCAATCAATGCCATTATCAAATCCATTTACACAAGTATTTTAGCATTTTATCTGTGTTTTTATATGTCCTACCTAAGATTTCCTTAGGGGATTTTTTGTTGTTAATTTTATCAGGTTGTACATTTAAGTTGCTTGCTTGTGTTTTATTTGGGCAGGAGAGAAGGAAGGGCAATATTGTAGATTTATAGGAGATGGATGTGGCCTATTCAAGGGTGGGTTTACTTAGCTGACATTTATTGTTGTAGATAGTGTTATCCACTATTATTATTATTATTATTATTTATTAAATTTCTATACCGCCCCTCTCCCGAAGGACTCGGGGCGGTTTACAGCCTTAAAATTTAAAAAACATATAAATGTACAAAATTAAAATATTTAAAAATAAATTAAACAAATTAGGCCATAAAATCTATAAAACCCAATATATACAAATCCTAAAATCCTAAAAATTTCAAAAATCCTAAAAATTACACAATCCCCCTAAAACATTTTCACCCGGTTGGAGCCGGAGCTTCTATGCCAGGCCGGCCTGTTGAAAAAGGAAAGTTTTCAGTTCCCGACGGAAGGTGCGTAAGTCCGTCATCGTACGGAGTTCGGGGGGGGAGCTCGTTCCAAAACGTTGGAGCTCCCACAGAGAAGGCTCTCCCCCTGGGGGTCGCCAGTCGACATTGTCTGGCCGACGGCACCCTGAGGAGGCCCTCTCTGTGGGAGCGTACCGGACGGCGGGAGGTATTTGCTAGCAGTGGATTACCTAGAACAGAGGTCTCCAACCTTTTTGATTTGGCAGCCCAAAAAGGGAGGCAGTCGCCGCGTGCACAAATGGGTCATGCCTGAGTACATGCGTGCATGCAAATGGCTGTGTGAGCACATGCACACACGCAAACAGCTGCATGTGAACACATGCGCACATGCAAGCGGGGCTGCGCAGGGGTGATTGCTGCAAATGGGGTGGCGCTAGTGCTGGTGGGATGCTCAGGACAGCGCTAGTGCTGGTGGGATGCTCGGGGCAGCACTAGTGCTGGTGGGACACTTGGGGCGGGGCAGCACTAGCGCCTGCAGGATGCTTGGGGCAGCGCTAGTGCCGGTGGGACACTCAGGTGCGGGGCGGTGCTAGTCCTTGTGCCGGTAGGACGCTCGGGGCAGTGCTAGCGCTGGTGGGATGTGCAGGGCAGGGCAGGGCAGTGCTAGCGCCAGCGGGATGATTGAGGCAGCGCTAGTGTGAGTGTGGGGGGTGAGTGCATACACGTGTGCCTGTGCACTGGTCATCCCTTCACGTAGCCCGGTGGCCAAGCGGCTGCAGCCTGGTAGTGGGCTGCAGCCCACAGGTTGGGAACCCCTGACATAGAAGATATGGTGGAATACAAGTGGACACACTTGGAAATATATGAGAAATGGTGCAGGGAAGTATAATTTTTCCTCTCTTAATCTATTTTCCTGTCCTTTCCAGGCCTAACTGCTTAATGATCACCAATCAGATTTGCCGTTATATCTAGCCTATTGGATTTAGGTCAAAGCTAAAGTTAATAAGATCTGTTGTTTTCTTAACTACCCAGGACAATTCTGATTTCCTTCCTTTCTCTTTTAGTATGATTTCCCAACAGAGAGGTTGCCCATATAGTGTTCATAAGTATGATCTCCCTCGATCCTTAATGCATGCTCTTTTGCCCTTATTTCACCCTAGTTTTAATGCAGAGATGGTAATTTAGCAGCAGAATTGATTGAGTTCTGCTTATAATTCTTGATCACCTTGGCAGTTTTAAAGAGAATGTGACAGCAAAATATTTTCAAAATCTATTTTTCTCCCTTTATAATGCAAAGGGATCTGAGGTGTTTGTTGAAAGAAGTAGCTTTTAAAGTACAATGGGATCCCATTCTGTCTTAGATTGCCATTAAAAGGAGAATGCTGCTTTTGCTTTACCTAATATATTGGCAGATGTTAATCTACCTTCATTTCTGCCCAGAATATTCTGCTTTCTACCTGTTTCCAGCTGTGCAATTGCACTTAAGAACCACTTGGGTTTGTTTGTTTGAAGGAACTCCTTAAGGGAAAGGATATAATTCAAAGGTAGCTTTACTAACTGAGACAATCTTTTATCTTTTGATAGTAGGCACTATTGCTTTTTGTTAATTCTTCTTGTTGTCTGACGCTTGGTGAAACTGCATTCAAAGTTGTCTTTCATTTTCTATTTTGACCCCAATCAATTCAGCATCGCTACGGTACATAGAACTTCTATTATTTTCTGTTTATAACAATGGATGCTAAACCAAATTACTCCTCATTCACCTATAAAGGAGAAAAAAAGGTTATTATAGTGCATGATTATTTAGGCAAAATAGGTACTCTGGGTTAGTGTTCACTTCACCACCAAGGGGCAGTTATTTGATACTTAGACATTTATGTTCTTGTGCCAGTGTGGTTGGTGTTCAAGTTATACTAGTTGCAGAAGTCACTATAAAGGAGAGACTTCTAAATGTGGGGAAAACTTTTAAATTATGTTTTAAAATCAGGTGTGGGTTGGCTATTTCATGGTGTGACTGAATGTAATTAAGGGCTGCGAGTGGATTTAAGATTTCATCTGAAGAACAAAACACTGTTATTATAGATGAAAACAGACGTGTGTCTCTCTGTGTGTGTATTCATCTGGCATTATGGCTGGTGTATGATGTCATCATAATCAGTGTATTTGAAAGCTCCATCTGTGTTGCTGCCACTTCATCATTATGTTGCATTGTGTGCTGTTTTTGTTCTTCAACTGGCTGGCGTTTCCTTACTCCCCATGAATTATTCAACTTAAGGGACTATTCTTACCATTAGCAGCAATCTTGAATCCTCCCGACATGTTTTCCAGATATGTTATGGAAAGCAGTCCCACCAGTGAAACATTTTCATGCTTTTTAAGATGAGTTTAAAACCACGGTGGTTATATTATTTCTAGGGCCCTGTCAGCCTGTTGATAAAACGGTATCATTTTGGAGAAGGTCTTTTAGGCGGCATTAAGAGAGTGTCACCTTGGATGTATTGCTGCTGTCCCTATTGTCGTCAGCCAGGGTACAGCATGTCAGACATAAATGTGAGTATTCCCTTGTAGCTAATAGATTGTTAGTGGTAGGAGGATAAGTAATGATGTATTCTGAATGATGCAGCCTTACGCAGCTTGCACCCTAAAACATTTATCATAAGCTGCTATGTGAAATTAATCTGAATGCAATATAATAGATTTCAGTGCAACACCATTTTCTTTTTTTCCTTCTGCATTGGCTTCCAGAACTGATTGATTTATTGACTAATCTTATATACTGCCACACTCCATAAGACTCTCCAAAGCTTAAAATATCTAAAAATACATGAAAATCAATAAAATGGACTACTACCAAAACCATCTAAATGGTATCAACCTCTTAGGATGTATCTTTCTCATCACACGGGAGAACTAGATTGATTCTGTTCCCTAAGGTGGTAATTTTTGCCACTGACTGTAATCTTGCACAAATCAATGTTTTTCTCTTTGGTGTATTTTACAGGCAGGAGGAAAGATTATAGGGGCTGACTCTGCCTTGCTTTTGCCATCTTACATAGCTGATAATTTGAAGACGTCCCCAAGTTCTCAAAATTACAGTGATTTAGATTGGCTAGGCTTGGAGAAGAAAAGAGTTGAATGTGGAAATAGCAGTCAAGGTCTTGTTTGCAAAACAAAGGGAAAAATATTTGCATCTGGTTATGAATTGAGAAACCATGATCTCTAGTACTATCTTAGCCACAAAGCCATGTCGGTGACCTCCAACCCTGTTACTGTCTCTCAGCCTTAGGAAGCGGTGTTTCTGAAAATCTTATCAAGAGAGTTGCAGGGACTAGCCCAGGCATTCACCAGGGTTCAACACTGACTCAGGGGCGCACCACCCCCCACACACAAATACAAAAAGTTATAGTAACAATAAAACACACTAAGGAAGTTTGCCTCCGTAAAGTGGCAGCCAGCGCAATGTGTGACCTTAGTTAGCCAAAATGGCACATTGTTAAAAGATATGTGCAAATTCTCTAATCAGAACCACAATTTTTTTAGATACAGCTCTTAGCAGAGAAAGGGACATTTCCAAGGGAACTCTGGTTTTGATGGCTGCCTAGTTATTTGTTTTCCTTTGCTCAGCTCTGATCTGATGGATGAAATTGCTCATATAGATTGCTGAACGGTGAATAATATACACCAAAGTCCACATTTTGATTTAACTACTTACGTACAGCTATTTAAATATTTGGACCTCTAAAATAATAGTATGTATTATGTATTCCATTATATTATATATTCCATTGAAATGCCATGTAAGAGGAGATGGTACAGTAGACAGAGCAATGTTAAGCCCAGATACATCTCTATCTTGACAGGAATAAATAATTAGCTTTGAATAAATGGTGAAACTTCAATCAATGTCTAAACAGATGGACTGCAGACTTGCATGTCTAGAAACTGGCAAATCTGAGGTGCACGGGGAAACTGAGGACTATGGAAGCCAAACCCATTAGCATTTAACAAAGATTTGGAAGTAGTGAAAAGAATTATTATTTCTCATGAAGCCTGAATTAAATCTTTAGAAATAAAAGAACAGTTTCATGATGGATTGAATGCAAACTCTAAATTATATTTAGAGTTCATAGGCATCTAACCCAAAGAGCCGTGACCGTAGCCCAGAGAGAAATTTTTTTCTGGTCGGGTGGCCAGGGGAACAGTCTTGTACTTGTTCCAATTCCGCTTCTGCCAGCTACTTGCCTGCCAGAGCGATCCTCTCACTTGTTTGGGACTGCTCATCTGGGATGGAGGGCTCCTCGATGCCTCAAACCTCGGGAACTGTCTGAACAGGGGGCAGCAGGCAAGGCAAAATCCAAAACGAAGCACCTTAAGAAGCCTTCCAAGCTGGCGGAAAAGCAAGCCAGCCGCAGGCACCAGGCCCTGGAGAAGGAGTTCTCCAGGGGCACAGAGGCAGGCCGCTCTGGAGTCTGATCCATCTCCGTACTGAGAAAAGGCGTTCAGGTAAGACAACGCCCCATCTGTCAAATTTCTGGGCTGCCTAACTCCAAGAAAACTTAGACTTCACAAGATTTAAAAAGACAATGGTTGTATATATTAAAAAAACCACACATCACATTATATAAGAGCACAGCAATTGTCTAAGGCAGCGGTTCTCAACCTTGACCATTTTAAGGCATGTGGACTTCAACTCCCAGAATTCCACAGCCAGCATTGCTGGCTGTGGAATTCTGGGAGTTGAAGTCCACATGCCTTAAAATGGTCAAGGTTGAGAAACACTGCTCTAAAGGCAACATAACATAATGTAATTCCATATTACCCCTCCACCTACCAGAGGCCTGTCTGAAACATCCTAACCCGAGGCCTCGAGAATTAGAATTGGAATTAGAATTAGAGAGCTGGAAGGGACCTAGGAGATCTTCTAGGCCAGAGGTGTCAAACTGCCGGCCCACGGGCTGGATGCATCATGGCAAAATGGCGCCCACCCCATTGCCAGCAATGGGAAAAAATTCATGATACGTCGCGACATGAGACATGACGTTGCAAGTTTGACACCCCTGCTCTAGTCCAACCCCCTGCTGGCTGTCCAATCAGTTCTTAAAAACTTCCAATGTTGGAGCATTCACAGCTTCTAGGGGCAGGTTGTTCCACTGATTAATTGTTCTAACTGTCAGGAAATTTCTCCTTAGTTCTAGGTTGCTTCTCTCCTTGATCAATTTCCAACCTTTGCTTCTTGTCCTGCCTTTAGGTGCTTTGGATAGCTTGACTCCTCTTCTTTGTGGCAACCCCTGAGATATTGGAACACTGCTATCATGTCCCCCCTTGTCCTTCTCTTCATTAAACTAGACAGCAACCATTCTTTATATGTTTTAACCTCCAGTCCTCTGATCATCTTTGTTGCTCTTCTCTGCACTCTTTCTAGAGTCTCAACATCTTTTTTACATCGTGGTTACCAAAACTGGATGCAGTATTCCAAGTGCGGCCTTACCAAGGCATTGTAAAGTGGTATTAACACTTCATGTGATCTTGATTCTATCCCTCTGTTAATGCAGCCTAGCACTGTGTTGGCTTTTTGGACAGCTGCAGCACACTGCTGGCTTATATTTAAGTGATGTCCACTAAGACTCCAAGATCCTTCTCACAGTTACTACTATTGAGTAGTAGTTGAAGAAAACAGGTTTTTAGAAACTAGGTTTTTAGAGGCAGCCAAGGTGAGGGCAATATATATTAAATACCCTGTTTCCCCGATAGTAAGACACCCCCGATTGTAAGACGTATCGGGGTTTTCAGGGGGTCGGCTAATATAAGCCGTACCACGAAAGTAAGACATATTACTCCTGCCCACTTCCGCCTCCTGCTTAAAATACTTAAATACTTAAAATACTTAAAATAAAACTGACAATTGTTTTCCAATCAATATAAGCCGTACCCCGAAAGTAGACATAGTGGGGCTTTTGGGGATAAAAAGAAAGTGTGACCCTGTCTTGCTTTAGGGGAAACACGGTATATCTAAATGTTTAGATTGGATATACATTTCAGTAGATATAATCCAATTGTTAACACTTCCATTGAGTCTCTGAAATAAGATCAGTGTAATTAAAATGAATATTGCTTTATGTCTAATGAATATTTTAAGAGAAATTCCAATATTAATTCCTAGTAGATATTTTACACAGATTAACTAATGAGAACCAATTATGGCAGTATAAAATCTTTCAAATATTTTTGCCAATTAGAACATAATTGCCTTAAGATGTTGGCTTTAGCCTACTAGATTTTCAACTTTACTATTGGGCTTTTATTTTAAAATCTACATTCTCATTGAATGAGAACTTGAGAAATTCAGAAACCTGAACTGAAGAACAAATATTTGGAAAATTTCATCTTGGAAGATCAATTGGTCAAGATTTTTTAAAACGTAAAATTGACCTATTATTCTTTGTGAGTGAGGTTAATTCACGATAAAGTATATTGGATCTAGTGGATCTTAATTTTTTCTTAAAAGTCTGGATTTCAGATTTGTATATGTATGTGTGTGCTGGCATTGTAGATTTGAGGGTTCTTTCACTTAGATAATTTCATCTTGTCCAATCATAGCTCTCTTTCAGTTTCAAATCAGAGCATATGATTTTGGAAAGAAGTATAATATTTGAAGATGTAAATAAGGTGTTAAATTATGTTCTTAATTTGGTTATTGGTCATTTTACGAAGATCTTTGTCACGACTGAGCCTGGTTTTCAGAAAAAAGAATAATCTTACAGAAATGTGAAGAAATTTACCCTCTTATATCAAAGAATTGATTCAAAATAAGGTTCATTTCTTTTCTTCTAAAAATGAGAAGATGAAGCAGGATGTTTCTATATGATACAGATTTCATTGTAGTTTCAAGGACTGAATTCTAATTTGATACAAATGCTTGTAATATGGATCTTTTTATTATAGTTTTTTTTCCTTTTTATTACCTTTCATTATTTAAATTTCTACCGTGTATTTGACTGTTTTACAGTATGTCTAACTATTGATGTTTTTCTTTCTTCCTTCTTGGTAGTGTTTGTTTTTTACCATATAATAAAAGTAGTGGAAGAAAAATAAAAGGGGAGAATGTTAAGATTGTGTTCCTGGAATAGAAATGTAACCATGACTCCTCTTTTGCAACATGATACAGAAAGATTTGCCTCTCAGTGCAGTGAATCACAATTAAATTCATACCTGCTTTTACAGGCAGGCAGTTTATTCGCCAGTGACAACTACAGAAAGAGAGAGATTTACTTGATTTACTCCAATGATTTCCTGTCCACAAAATAAAACCATCATTGTAGAATTCTGCAAGTGTTAATTTCACTTGAATCAGTTCTCTCACCAAAACCCTTTGGCAGTAACACTCATACTTTGAGGCTCATATTTCTTCAGGACTTCTGCCTGCAATTGCTTCAAGTTCCAAGTTATCCAGGACAGCATGTCCCACTACCCACGGTAAAGGAAGTGCTTCACGAAAGGGGTGTGTGTATTTATTTATTGAGCGTTTATTTATTTAAATCATTCATATAGCTACAGTATCTATCTTACAACCAACTCTGCACTGCTCCCAATCAAAATTGGTGTTATTGTATACACAAAACATGTGAAATTACAGCTATCAATTCTTTAGCTTGTGTTAGCCTCCATATGCATCAAGTTCTTCTCAAGGCCAGTAGCATGTTGTAATATATTGGCATGCTTTATGTGCGGATCCAAACAATGTGGCCTTTTGACATTGACAGATGGAAATTTTGTCAATGCACAGATTTTCTAACTGCTGTCCAAGATTTTTAAGTATGGTAGCCAGTGTGCCAATAATTACTGGGACAACTACTGCCAGTTTATGCCACAATGTTTCAGTTTCAATTTTCAGATCTTGATAGCTTGTGATCTTCTCCAGTTTTTGGTCTTCTGTTGTATTATCTCCTGTTATTACCACATCAATCTTCTACGCTTTCTTCTTTCCAACCATAGTTTCATCTGGCGCATTATGAGCAGACTTTATTAGTTTGTATTCAGAAATCTCACAATATTTTAATTATTATTAGATTTTACACTCATTTTATATGTATTTTGGTCAAGGTGGCAAACCTGCCTCTTATTTTTCCCACAACAACCCTGTGAGGTGGGTTGGGCTGACACATTGGCCCAAAGTCACCAAGCCAGATTTCATGTCTAAGGAGGCCTAGAACTCACCATCTCCTGGATTCTAGGCCAGCATATTAACCTCTAAACAAACTGAGTGTATCGGTGGTGTGGCGTGGTGTGGCATGATGTGTGTGGCATGGCATGGGTGCAGTGGGTATAATGTCCAAGATCATATCGTGGAAATAAGTTGGCATTGTGATTCCTCTTTACCTTGGCTTGGAACTTGCACTTGAACAATTCAAGATCTCTTCCATAGTCAGCCCTAACTATGGAGTAGCCTTGAAGGACAGGAGGAAGAGCCATTAACCAAGGCAACAATTAGAATGGCTCTTTCCTAATTCATAAGAAATTAAAGTGAGGGGTGTGTGTGTGTGGGGGGGAAAACACATTCAGACTTTCAAGCAACACTGAGGCCTCTCCTTCTGAATCATCCTAAAATTCAGATGTTTGCATAGGCTTAAGGTGGCACCATCTTTCAGTATGGCTGAGTCACCATATAAAATACATAGAATTTACAAGTTGGAATTGCGTACAGTTTAACAATGGACTCCTTATTCTGTCCAACTTTGGCATTGCACTCAAATCACAAGCAACACATCTGGCTTGCATGTTTTGTCAGACTGACATTGACAGTAAAACATGTCAACATCCTCTTTTTTGCATTAGTGGTTGGAGCATAAACTTGGATAAGCAAAATTGTAAGGATATCTAATTAATATTTGATTGTTGACTGCAAAGCACTGTCTTTGCTGTATCCTTCCTGACTATGAAAGCAACATCTTTTTTCATGTCCTGAGTTATGAACCATATGATCTGATTTAAAATGTCCAATTCCAGTCCATTTGTTGTGCCTAAGAAGTTACTGCATGATTAAATCATTCTGTCTTTCACTGTTTTCAATTTTCCCATGTTCAGGTTTCTTATATCCCATGTCCTCACTGTAATTCTCTCATTGCAATTTGATTTTCTTTTCCTGCATGACAACATCAGCATCTTCTAGATGTCTAGAAGATTTTAATTTAGCTGCTTAATGTACACCATTGGTAACAAGTTGATGTCATCCAACCTGAGGGGCTTATCATATTACACTATGCTGTCAGTCCTTTTAAATTATATATCCATGTGGTTTTCTTGGTGAAATACAGTATAGGTTTACCATTCCCTTCTCCTGCCCAATTTAAAATAATGCCTGCTGCCCAATATATGTTCCCATTTGCTTTAGTCAGAATGACCTTTACATTTTGGATGAACCTTCCGGAAATATATACTGTTGGTATAGGCTCCCAACTTTCTTTGCTCTTTCCTCCTAGAAACATCTCTACCAGAGTGAGGGAGGATTGAAGGTTTTGGGAGTGAGATCATATTCTTCTGAAGTTTTATCATTTCAAATTATAATTCATCAGGTATATATCATAAAATACCAGCTTTTGAAATGGAAGGAATGACATTTTTCTTTATTTACCTGACTTCAGAGAAAAGGGATATTGCCAACATTTTTCTATGGCAGTTTCTCCTCTTTCCAATTAACCAATTAACTCAGCAAAGCACAGAGCAGATTGAAGTTCCAGCCTACACAGTGGAGTATTGCTCCCCTCCCAACATACTTAGCTGGCATGCCTCAGGAAACGTGATAAAGAGTAGAAGATTCCCTTTTTCTCAATGAAGAAAAAGTTCATGAGTATCAAATTATACAACGCATATTCTATACAACAAAATAAGAAAGTACAGATAATACAGGATGAAGATAATTCATAATATGGGAAAGTCATAACATTTGTCCTAAACTTTCTCTATGAATCATAGGTTCATCATACCCATCACTTTCATCTAACCTTCTTCACTTCAAACCAAGAGCTGGACATCAGACTACACAGACAGGAATTCCCCCCCCCCCAAAAAAAAAACCAACATCAGGAAACAATTGCAAAGAGGTTGCTTAATGTAATATCCAATCCACTCATTTCTAGATTTCTCATCCTGTCTTAATCTAGGACTAATCTATATTCCCGGCTTTGGGGGTAGTTTACATTATAAGAGGGGCCAATGCTTTGCCATCAGTGTCCATTCAGCTTTGTCAAAGTATTGCTTCTATTCAAGCTACAAGGAAAGGTGAACCACAAGGAAGACTTCCGTTTCAGACCTGAGAGGTTTGAATATTTTCATGTGCAGCATGGAATTTTAAAGGGTCACATGTAGCTTGTTCTTTCTTTACTCTAATTGATGATTAGTTTGCATTTATTCATTTAAAGAACCTTTCGTATCATGATTCGGCTCCAGCACAGATGCTTCCTAGCCTTCATGAAGGTTAAACCGTGGTGATATCAGCTTTTAGGGCTTCCACAACACTGAGAGTTCACTATTCTTTCTTACTGTTTTGGCCCTTGTTGGGTCTTTTTTGAGGCATCAGAAATGATGCATATTCCCATAAACAGATGACTGATTCAATTGCTTCTTGATATCTGTTCCTCATGCATAGATAGGATTCACTTTTATTCTCCTAGGCAATTTAGTTTTCAGATCATTTGAAAAATTTCCAGTTACAGCTCATTCCTTCAGCTTCTAGAATTTTTCTCAGCTGAATTCAAGGAAATGTACAGCTTATTACTATGTTTCAAATAGTATGAGAGGTGCCCTGCAGATTTTGAGATTTATGATGCTGACCTTAGTTGCTCAACAATATACTTTAGGACTGACTCTTTATATTGGTGCTTCCTTGGACCAGTATACTATATATTTCAGACAGGTTTGGGATCTCATTACATATGACTCTGTGAACACTCTATTGTACATTTTCCTCAGATTTCCTGGTTATGTTGATGGCACTATGTACCTATGGAACTGATATAGAATAGTACTAGTATTTTATCTATGTAAACAAATAATCCTGTGCTTTGTTTTATCTCTTGTGCACAGCATTTTTTTAAAAATAAAAAACAGGTAATGTTTTTTAATAAATAAATGCTCTGAGCAGAATTCAGTCTGTTGGATGCTACATCCTGAGGTTCTCCACTACCTTTTCTTCTGCTGGGGTTGACTGACTTCAAATTACTTGTCTCTACCACTCATATATAATGGTCAGGCTATTGCTCCAGGGCTCCAATAGATGGAAACTCATTGGGATGTGTATTGATATTCTCTTGGAAGAAGTTGCTCCTATGCAACTTTCTTCCATCCTTTCTCTCATTACCAGAATTAACCTCTTTCTCCATCATGTATCATTCCCAGGCTTGTTTATCACCCCATTGTAATCAATGCAGCCTTAGTTTCCTATTTCCCTAATTCTATCCCAGGGGAATTTCTGTCACTTATTTAAGAACAGGCCTTATGTTCTCTCTGCAAGTTTCCAGGAAACATTGTCATGATTTTTGAAATTTCTAGGAAGTCCTATAACTTTGTTCTAATTTTTAACATTACAAATAAGAAACATGTCAGTCCCATTAGCTGCTTCCTACAGCTTCTCTTTTACGTTTTGCTCTGTTGAAAGCTCTGCAATTTCCACAGAGCACATACTTAGAAATAGCTATTATGTGGGCTAGATTGAAGGACCAAGGTCAGATTCAAATAGTCTGAGACCAGCTGCATTCATTTTCATAATAATGCTGTCACGCATCCTATTAAGAAACTAACAGTATTCACTCTCCTGGAGTATATGGTCAGGAACAAGGGAGAAGAATTGAACCTGGGGACATGGATTGGTATGGATCTTGAGGTTTAAAATTGGCAATTTCTGGTTTTCTGTTCTAATTAAATAGTTTCTACTCTTTGTAATTAAACTATCTTAGCAAAGAGTTATATGTTGAATCTCAGCATTCAGGTTAGATAAAGGGTCTTGAAACTTGGCCCTTTTATGACTTGTGGACTTCAGTCCACAAGTCATAAAAGGGCCAAGTTTGAAGACCCCCTGGGTTAGAGTAATGGACTGGATAAAGCTTGATAGTATCAACTCTTACTGCTGCTTTTACAGAAAGAAAAATAAATTCATAGATGCAGATCATGGTAACTGACCCTCTTGAACTCCATTGGTTATTGACCAGCGCCTTGCTTCTCAATGAAAGTCGAATCTAATGCATGTCACCCAGCATTAGAACCAGGTAGCCATCCAGATGGACTGACTGAACCTATTACTTCAGCAGATAAACCAGAAGACGCCCTTTCTGGTTGCTGCTGCAGCTCTGCTGGTGGCAATGAAAATAGGGTCAATCACCATTCTTATATTGTTACTTGGCTCCTTGCCTGACAAGTATGATGGAAATTGTGTGGCATTTATGGATTCTCTCTCTTCTCTCTCCCCCTCCCTCTCTCTCATATTCTCTGTCAAGATTAGTTGCAAAATGGGTGATCCCCCCTTCTGCAATGGAGTGTTCTGGACCTATACCATTATACTAATTTCATAGACCGCTACCCTTGATTAAATGGTTGACAGCTAATGATGAGACTGTATGCTTAGTACATGCATATGTGGCTGACTGTCAGTTGCTCACTAAAGATAATGGCTGGAATGAACTAGCCTTATTTCATTACCTGATAAAACACAAGACAAAATAATTTGACAGGGCAGCTCAGTTATATATAGCTCTAGACTGAAGGCTTGAAGAACTGCAAGACAATATGGATAGGTAGGAGAGATGCCATTGCTCTTTTTCATTCCCTGTCCCCTACTCTCCTCTCCTCTCCTCTCCTCTCCTCTCCTCTCCTCTCCTCCTGACATGTGCTTGTAAGATGTTGAACCTTGGAACTGAAAGCCAGCAAGGCTCCACTGTTGGCGAGAGAGAAACCATGCTGGCACACATATGGTCTGAGTTTATATTGTGGAGGTCAGGCTATTTTGCACAACTATATTGCTCTGCTAAAATCCCCCTTGTCAAGCTAAGTGCTTGTGCAGAAGGGAAGGGAGGGGCAGTATAAGAGCTCCAGAGCTGACCTGCCAAGAAATTGTCGAATGCAGCAGAGCATCTGGAGTGTCTTACAATAGAAAAAGAAATCAGTGCAATTAAACAGCACAAATAAAACAAATTTTAAAGTTACCATTCCGTTTTTAAAGTCCCCCCCCCCCAAAAAAAACCCATCCGAAAACAAAACAGGAACTACTGTAGATATAGAAGCTTGTTGAATGAATTTTCCACCGGAAAGTTAGAACTGTGATATCACTGCCAAGAAAGCACTATCAAGGAACAGTTAGTACAGTGTAAAATTTTGATGAAATGGTCGTTCTATTGACATTCACCTAGTGGTGTTCACACTCAAACTGCAGTATTCTTTATAGTTGTAAGAGCTAGCAACTGAAATTACCAAAGCAGCAAGGGTACAAAGTTCTATACTGAAAATAAATCTTATACAGTAGTCTTCATAATACTTAATTATGAATGAAAGAGTAAAAAAGTGTAGTCTAGCAACAATCCTGTTTTGAGTAAGGATCCTATGAAGAGTATTATCAGTTGTACAACAATAACAAACTTGTATTTTATGTACATGAGTCCAAAAGAGTACCACCTACAAACAAACATTAGTTATTCTAAGCCAATTACAATGAAGCCATCATGCTGCTAAGGTTATACTTACATCTTAACCTCTGCTTGCAAGTACATAAGTCACGACATGTGTATGATGGCACTGACAAACACCTCCCCCCCCCAATCTAGATGTTAGATTCAGGCAATTCTCCAGATCTGTGGTAGTAGAAGAAAATAATTAGAACACATTAAGAAAAACCTAAATCCAATCACAGAAAACTGGGAAAGAACTTGAATATACTACTAGTTGAAATTCATACTAAACAGGACCACTGTTTTTATGGCATTTTATGTTATAATATAAAATCATAAAATATTTCCTGTGGTCATCTTCAGATATTTGACTGTACCATACAATTCAAACATTGGTTATTTTCAAGGCAAATACATATCTATATCTTATAAGGACTTTGCAAATGAAGGGACTACATTACAAGTTTTGCCACTGTTTTTCTCATGTATGACATAATATTAAAATTCAGTGTTTTAATTGGAAGATTCTGAGAAATAAAAAAAATATAACTCTCCTGGTTCTATTCAGTCCTGTGAGATGCTGACAGGAATTATTTGGAGGAATCTGGTAAGGAAATTTCTCTGAAATGATGATTTAGCTGGTTATCTCGTCTAATCTTAATATTGTTCCAACATTTCTACATACAACATTTACAGTAGATGTGTTATATGATAATGGGGCATATTTGCAAGTGCCCTTAAATGAGCATGTTTGAATGATAAAGCTACTATGTATAGTAAAAGATCAGAAAATGTTCTATTCCATTCAACTTATGGTTCAATATTATAACTTCTAATTAGTTTATAGGAAAAATAATTTTGTAAGGATTTTTTCCAGGCAAACAAATACATTTCTAGGAAGTACATCTGTATCCACTATATTCTTGTGTATTCTTGTGCGTTGTGGATGCTGTAGATGCTCCAACACTGGAGGTTTTGAAGGAGAGATTGGACAACAATTTGTCTAAAAAGGTATAGGGTTTCTGTTTGAGCAGGGGGTTGGACTAGAACAGGGCTTTTCAACCTTTTCAATCATTGTACCACTTTTAGGATATGGCAACATCCAAGTACCACCAGTCGCCTAGCAAGGGGTCAAAAACTTGATGACCAAAAAAATATATATATGAAAAAAGTGATAAAGTACAGGTAGTCCTCGACTTACAACAGTTTGCTTAGTGACTGTTCGAAGTTACAATGGCACTGAAAAAAGTGCCCCCCAAGCCACAGCCAAGCAAGACACCTGCCTGCCCACCCAGCAGCGCTCTTCCTCCTGTCCGAGGTTTTCCTTGTTGTGAGCATTTCTGTTGAGGATTGGCAACGGGGATGGGGTGGGGGGTGTTTGGTTTTTATTCCCCCCCCGTCTGCTGGGTGGTTGCAGCAGGTTTTGGTCACTTCACATGACCCTGGGACACAGTGACCATCATAAATATGAATCAGTTGCGCTGATCCTGGCGCTTCCACTGAGCCCTGACCATCCTAAAGAAGCGCCGATCAGCTGGAAAGTGTCACTGATCCCGGCGCTTCCACTGAGTCCTGACAGCCCTGCAGCTCCAGCCATCTCTCGCTCAGGCTTGTGCGGTGCTGCCACCGGTTCAGCTCATTCCCCTCCCCCGCTACCACTTTTCTAGGATGGTCGCGTACCACCTACCAGGTGCCAATGTACCACAGGTGGTACCCGTACCACTGGTTGAAAAGCCCTGGACTAGAAGACCCCCCAAAGTCCCTTCCAACTCCATTATTCTGATGAATTGATGTAGGTGAAGTCCATATTTGCACATTCCTCCTGGGACAGACAAATCTCCTTAAATGACATACTGCTTTTTTAATCTCAAAATAATCTTTGATAGGATTAGTGTACTTTTTTTCTCTCCTAGCAGGTGTTATTTTGCAAAACATAATAAAGGTTCTTTCTCATGAATCTAAATCTGTTTACAAAGCATCTCTCATCAAAACTATCTCTGGGTTCTATGTGATAGCATAGAGAATATTTTTATAAGATTGCCTGGCAAGCTATACTGCAAAAATCAGAAATACAGTTATATATTATTTCTGCAGCATTCTCTGAACAAGCTGACTTCTGCAATTTGCCCAGTAATCTGACCCTCTTCAGTTTATTTCACATTGTCTCAGGTTATGAAAATGTAGAAGCTGGATGGAAACAGAAGAGGAAAAAGAATGGCTGACAAATCATTTACCATTTTTAGTTAAGGGAGTTTAACCAAGGGAGCTTAGCCTGAGTTTACTATCTAAACCAGCTTCAGAACTTTAGTTGCCTTTGCTAAGCAAAATTCAGAATAAAGGTGTCCATATGGATTAGTTAGAATAAAAGTAAAACATTAAAAGTTACATAGAAGTTGTAATGCATTGTAATGGATATAAATGGCATACTTAATGTCAGCAATAGCAGAAAGTATATGGATTCATTGCACAAAGCAAAATTAGACTGAATCATGGGAACTCAAAATACTGTAATGACTTACTTGTCTCTTTATTGAAAGCTTTGGCAGAAAAAGAAAGATCTTGAAAAAGTAAAAAAAATAGATTAATAAATTACTCTAAAATCTATTTTTGGACCATATTCCTATAGTCAACCAATTATCACCAAATAATGCAGGCTTTTCAGGTTTTTAGAATTTGCAGTAATCTGAATGTCTGTTGTCTCCCATATTCTACCTTCTGACTAAACGGCAACGTTACGGCATCAGTAGGTACCCAATTTCCTATCCTTATCCCATTCCCTACTTTATTTACCACCTAGCTGATGATGAATCCTAGAGGAATTGCAGAGAAATTTCAGCTAGAGGAGAAATATATATTCTGCAGTATGGAATCACTACTTAAAGACTCTGAAAGGGACATTCCCACATAGAGTACAGGTAGTCCTCGACTTACAACAGTTCATTTAGTGACTGTTCAAAGTTATAACAACACTGAAAAATGTGACTTATGACTATTTTTCAGACTTACGACCGTTGCAGCATCCCCAAGGTCACGTGATTTACATTCGGATGCTTGACAACTGGTTCATATTTATGATGGTTGCAGTGTCCCTGGATCACGTCCTCTTCTTTAGCGACCTTCTGACAAGCAAAATCAAGGGGGAAACCAGATTCACATAACAACCAGGTTACTAATTTAACAACTATAGGGTTTCATTTAATAAATGTGGCAAGAACAGTCGTAAAAGGGGTCAAAACTCACTTAACAAATTTCTCGGTTAGCAACATAAATTCTGGGCTCAGTTGTTCTTGTAAATCAAGGACTACCTGTATATATCAGTTACCTTCATTTTTCAGAAGCTTGAGTAATAATTCATATCTCTGTCTGTATTGTTTTTGTTGTGGTAGTTTCTTTTCAGTGCTGGATTGACTTGTTTTCCATTATCTTCTGCTGAAGTTTTGAGTTGAAGAATGCTTCCTTGACCTCTATTCATTCATATACTTAGGATGGACAGTATTTATTATTGTTTGGGGCCTGTTGTTCAGTTGGCTAAGAACCAAACTTGTTGTGCAATCACCAATATACTTCTCTGATTTTCTTGTCAAACTAATTTTTCAGATTCCTCACTGAAATAATGTTTTTGTGAGTACTTTAAAAGTGGGGAAGTGGGAAAGAAGGTGATGTGTGCAACTAGGCAGCAACCCCCATATATCCATCTAGTGGAGATCTCTTACAGAAATGTATCTGCGTCTAATAGCAAAATTGAAGTGAGTGATATTATTATATCTCCAGGTGTTCTGGCATTTCCACCTACGGTAAATATTAATAGAAAAAAAGCACCATGTCCCATAACAATTGTCGGCATTTCAAGCAACAAAGCTCCCTCTGGTTCTCTTTTGTTCTTTTGAAATCAAAAGGCCTTTTCACTTGGATATTCTTCTGAGCAGGTGAAAGAAGGTAAGTTTTAAAGTAGTCACTTAGCATTTTTTGCAGTGCGTAATTCCATTTGACAATATGAACAAGTTCCGAATTCTACGTTGCTTTAGAGAAGGAGAAGCAAAGCTTTTTATAAATGCAAACTACAATTTTCCAAGCCGTTTCATCTGATTAAAATTTCATAGCAATGGCAAGTTTTCCTCTCTCTGTCTCCAAATGTCTTCCGGCCTTGCTCACACTTTTAAATAGTCATTAACTGTTTCAAATGCCAGGGCAGTAGAGGATGAGCAACAGCTTTGGGTATTTTTACTATACAATTCTCAAAACTATGACTCTTTTCCTGGACCCTTATACTGGGGGGGGGGAAGGCGTACAGTGGTGGGGTTAGATAAAGCCATTAAGGGCTCTGATTCAGGTGATTCAGTAACATATTAAAACTTTGACTAGATCATTTTAGCATGTCAGTTGCTGCATTTTGGTGCTTTCTCATCCTGAACCATTTGCATCGTTCTTGGGAGCTAGCCAGCGATTAAGAAAGTCCCAGTTTGGGAGTTTACTTGAACACTGATATTTTACAATATTTGCTGAACCACTGGAAAGCATCATATTTTAGTTTGCTTTTATAAGATAAAAAAATTGCAAATTTATATTAGTCAGAAAGACAACATATATCAGAAAATCATGGGCTACTTCCAGGTCAGGAGAAATTTGATAGTTATAAGCCTACATCCTTTAATATGCAGATAGAATAAGCTATTTTCCATAGTTTTGATAAGACTTCCCCTTAAACCCCCCCCCCCGATTTGCTTTTCCAGAAATCACATAAATTCATAAAGAAAATGAAGCCAAGTGCCTAATGACTCACTGAATCTGGAAATTAATATAAATTCTTGCGATTTCATAAATAAATAAAATCTTTCACTTACCACAAATGAATTTCCTAAAGCAGGAGAATGATCAAGACCTGCCTGACATAACATTGCTAATATGGAATAAGAGCCATGTGACCAGCCTCCAAAAAAGAAGTCACTCAAAGAGGAGATTAGAAAAGCATGACCTACAAAATGAAACATTTGGAATTTCTCCTGTGGTCATTGGAAGAAAATTATTTTGATTTTTTTTTTCAGTTGCACTCATTCATTGACTCATTGGGAATCTTTTTGAAATGATAATAAATTTCTTAATGTGATTTAAATATCTAAGTCATGCAAATTGCAATAAGTTGAAGAATAATCTCTGGGGAATAATACAGCACTCCTCACCCGCCACCTTAATTTTATTGTATTGGATTGAAAGAACCTGTCATTCAGCAACCCGTTTGTGAAGTCAGGTATTCTGGGTTTAAGAGGCGTTTTAGAAGCTAAAACTGGGTTTCTGGCATTTCAATAAATCATGCACTAAAATTCTCATTAGCATTTGAAGGATGTTTGGACATTGCTGCCTGTTTTACCTGTAGTGGATAAACAGATGAATGTCTTGATTTGGGAGATTATAGCCTGATCTCTGTGCAACCTTCAGTTAATAACAAATGAAAACAGGCAGGAAAGTATCAAGACAACATGTAAGAATTGCAAGCTTAGTCCAGTGCACCAGTAATATTATTTACCACTGTACAAATATTAGTTAACAAATTCTCACAACACCCCCTGTGAGGTAGGGATTCATTTTTGTTCCCTCTATACAGATGGAAAAACTGAGGCACAGAAAAATTAAGGTGTATATTAAGATGGTGGCAAGCCTATAATTCAGTGCTTCAATTTCTAAAATCTGAAAACTATAAAATCATGCTTCCCTTTATGTATTAGAATCCAGCCATGCCTTCTAAGAAATAATATGTGGAGTTGTTGCCTGTTAACAATATATATTTGATATTAAGCAATTGTTCCAGTTTTCATCCCCATATAGAACAGCATCTTTCACATTCTCATTTAGATACTATCCCATGCCCAAACTCTCAACTTTGTTGAACGTTCTGTACTACTTAAAATGTACTACAAGGGGGGGTCTCATTATATATTTTTTTCATTAGCTATTGGCTTCATATTTGAAGAGAAAAGAGGATCTCTGGAAGGCTGCTATGACAAAAATAACAATATAAGCACAAGGCAAAGTGAATCCTTCTCTATTGCTCTCTTCATCCACATTCCCAGAGCAACTGCGCTAGGAGGATTAGAATGTTATCACTAAACCAGCAAATAGCCAAAGCTAGATCCAGGGTCTCTTCTTAGATCAAAAGTAACATCAGGAAAGGAGAGAAAACCTGTCAATCTAATGTGAAGCCAATGGGGAGGACAATTCACCCGGTGATCATTTATGGGAGGACGTGTCCATTCAGGCCCACAGAACTGGGTTTCTTCTTACAATGTTTCTTTTTCCCTCTGGGAACATCTGCTAAGCTTCATTTCTGTCAGCTGGATGTACCGTACAACATTCGTATCTGCAGGGAAAAATAATTAAAATACATCTACTTAGCATAACTTTCTTCTTGAAATCTGCAACAACCACATTTGTAAATGTCTATGACGATTCTCAGTCATCCAGGTCATAGTTGTTCCAAAGATGCTTTTTCAGGAGACAACTGGACTTTCTTGTTTTTCTTTGAAGATGTTTCACTTCTCATCCAAGAAGCTTCAGAGCTGAAGAAGCTTCTTGGATGAGAGTGACACATCTTCAAAGAAAAAGAAGAAAGTCCAGTTGCCTCCTGAAAAAGCATTTTTGGGACAACCACATTTGTAGATCGTATTCCAACTGCTAATAAAATAAGGGAAGGCTATTTTAGGAGAGATCAACAATCAAGTATAACTTCCTCAAACATAGAGAGCTAGCCTGGCATTGTCTATACTGGGAATGGCTCTCCAGGATTTCAGACAGAGGCTTTCCCCACCTCTCTTGGAATAATGAAGAGTGAAATTAAAACATTCTGCCTGCAAAACATACATTTCCGTGGAGCAATAGTGAAGAAAAATTTCCTCTGTGGTGTCCCTAACTTCCTCTGGAAGAGGGAAATGAATGGACTTTGGCAACTACATATGGGACTCTTGGATTGTGGGGCACCGGATCTTTGTTGATAGTCCAATTCTTGATATCACCTGCCCTTGGTCTACATGGGCAAATATGAAAATTATGCAGACATTTAATTCCTACCATAACATTGTAGTGTCAATCTCCTTGAATATATATGCAGCAAAAATACAAAACTGGTCTTGATTACTGCATTCAGGCATGAGTAAATACATAGACTCAGAAATAATGAAATTTGACACCCAAGCTCTGGTAGCTAACTCTTAGGAAAAAAAATCACAAGAAAAAATGGAGAGACAAAGATTAACTCAGTTTTCAATAGTATGTAAAGAGCATCCATAAAACAGTTCACAAGTATGTCATCAAGGATGTGCAATTGGAAATTCCATAAAACATCTGGAAGGGAATCTCTCCGCCTCAAAATATTTTTCAGTTACCATTCCCAACAGTTCCCATCAGCATGAATAGCAAGGAAGAATGGTGGAAGTTGCAGCTGAGTAAAATCAGGAGCTCTATAGGTTGCTCATCCTTTACCTGAGAAAAAAAGACATTCGAAGTACAAATATCCCTTTTTTTTAAAAAGTATCCTGTTTCTCTTTTGATGTAGATATACTTTCCTGTTATGTTGTCTGCTATTTTTATATGATGTCATAAGTCATCCTTGGACTGATCAGGAAAATCAAAACATAAATTCAATAAATAATGAAATATTTATAATTTGGAGAGCAGCTAGGAAGTTGCCTGTTTCCATCAGCTTTATCAGCTCCCTTCATAACACTTGAACTGCTTGTTTTAAGAAATTGAAACCGAAACCTTTAAATGCAGCTACTTTATATGTTGTGCATCATACCGGTCATAAAATTCCAAAGAACCTTACAAATATACAGTAGCTATAAATGCTATCTTTGCTATTAAGACAGTGTTCAAACCTTGTGTATAATATATTCTCTGTCACTTGAATCTCCCCCCCCCCTTCTTGGCACAGATTTGAAATCTTGACTATATGCCCAGTGAATATACAGCCGTGATTACCTAGATAGGCTTAAAAATCACACATCCTGAAACTCACAGAAACAACCAGATGAATTTCTAAAATGTTGTAGGTGTGTGATAGGGGGATGGGCAGGGGAGCAAAAGATGCACATGTAAAATGGCAAGTACCGGTAGATAGCGTGCTTTTTTTTTTTGTCAGCACAAAAGAAATGGACCCAGTGACCTATGGATGTTCATGCATGTGAATAATTTCTCAAATGTATTTTCTTTTCAAAATCTGGAGATAAAATAAGATTTAATCAAGGATATAACATTTCATAGCAAAATTTTTGGGCTTGGTTATTGAAATCCTAGGAAAGGTATTCTTCATGGAATCATTTCTGCAAGCTTTACCCAAGCCCTTTCTTCTAGACAATTGCATTAACAAAAATGTCACAAGGCAAGTGTTCTTTTTCTTTTTTCATTTTACACATTAACATGATTTTCTTAAACCTCCAACTGGGAGAAATACCACCCAGTCAATGCGTTATGTCATCCATAGTTTGAGTTTAGCTTACTCCGATGTTGCCAGCCATTGGAGTTAATTTATCCAGTTATAGTTAAAATGTTTGTGGCTTAGCATGATTATGAATACAAGAATTTTGACACTGGTTGGACTGAGATAATGCTCTTAGCTATACTGTTCAAATTTTGATGTCTGAATCTATTCATCTGGTTTATTAAATCTAAGCATTTTTAAACAAATGATGGCTTTTATTTATTTCCCATTCTTTAGCATATTGTGTGATGGTTTCATTTGTTTAAAAAAAACCTATAAAATGTCTTTGTGGGTGTATGACAGCTCAAGAGTCTTTGCTGATCCAGAGATGTGCACTGAAAAGCCAAAAAATATAATGTAGATATGTTGCATGGCAACAGTGGATCTAACTAATGGCAGCAACCAGGCAATTTCAAGCTGTACTGCTATCCAGAGGGAGGGAGGGAGGGAGGGAAGGAATTACATGTCTTTTTATTGCAAATATTTTATTTATTGACAGGTGGATTATAATCACTCTATTGCAGTCCTCATTGTGGCCACATACTGTGAAATGTATTATCAATGGAAAATCCTCCCTTTTAAAAAAACTTTTGGGTGGGCGGGTGCTGGGGCAAATATTTCCCTAGATGTTGTTTCTCCTTGATCTCACAATCAGATCTGTCTGCTGTTCTGTCACATCTGATTATACAGATCAGGGATAGGTCATCTGTTAGTCAAAAGTCTCACTGGACAATTTGAGAGCATGTCATGGCTGTCATCATAGAATTGTTGTCATAGACCAGGGGTCTTCAAACTTGGCCCTTTTATGACTTGTGGACTTTAACTCCAAGAATTCCTCAGCCAGTATGCCTGGCTGAGGAATTCTGGGAGTTGAAGTCCACAAGTCATAAAAGGGCCAAGTTTGAAGACCCCTGCCATAGGCAATCAACCTGGACATAGTTGCCATAGGAAGCATGGTCAGCCACAGAAGTGCTATGTAATAGAACAGTCATCCAAGTAGCTCTCCTGTCACTCCACCACCTGAACCTTTCTGGAACCCAGGCTGAACTGCTTTGTAAAGCTACTTCCTGTTAACCTTTTAATTAAAAATACATGTGAGGCAGGTAAGTGGGCACGTTAGTGTTCATGGGCACCAAACTCTGGTCAAGGTAGCTTCTGGACACTTAATCTACATTGTTTTAATCTAGATTAAAACAAAACCATAGCCACCAAGAGAAAAATAGCACTTAAGTGGAAAGAAATTGCTGAGATTTTTCTTCTTCTTCAGTGCAGACTCCTCTCATTTGTGAGAATCCAAGAAATATTTCTAAGAGATGCTGCTCACATGGATGGAAATAAATGGCCATGTACTGTCATATGGATTCCTTTCACATCACTATTATACTTCCTCAGTCTAAACTGGCAGGAATGAGGAGATTCTCCATATGATATAGCAGGGTCCTCAACCTTGGCAAAGCTAGCTGAGGAATTCTGGGAGTTGAAGTCAACAAGTCTTAAAGTTGCCAAGGTTGAGGACCCTTGTGATATGGTACCCTGTTTTAAAATGGGCAATATCAGGCAGTGTGCTCTATATGCAGATGAATTCTGCCTTCTCAAAACTCTTATCTAAAACCATGAAAGACTTCTGCCAATCAGCATAGACTATCAAGCTCCTTAGGATCAAGCAATTTCTTGTGAGGGGAACATGGTGGTCTCTTTGCATGTTTCTCAGTAATCTTCATGTTGCTTCCAGTAATTCAACAGTCCAAAATCAATAGCAACGTCTCCAACAGCAATTTCCAGTCTACTTTCTCTAAATCATTGCATCTCAAAACTTTGGGGAGAGCAGACAAAAATTTGGACTTCTTTAATCATTTCATTTCATGCATCAGTGAAGATAAGGAACACCAACCAACCCCCTGTCTGACATTCTGGCTGTGCTTATCAAGAAGCCTACCTAAATATTTTCATGAAAGTCTTTTGCATTTTTCTTAAAAGAAGATGCCAATAAAGAATAAGATAGCATTTGGGAAATTAAAAATGCACCATATATTGCTTAATTTTCATACTACTGTATCTTTTCTCATCCTTCCCCTAAATGCTTTGAATTGCCTTGCAGGATTCCATGATACCATTTCCCTTCTGCCTTTAAATCTTTCCTCAAGCCTTGTTTTTGTGAAGCTTTCAGCACATCTACTTCTCATGGCTTGAGGGAGCTGCATGTAAGCAAGCCTCAGCATCTGCAGGTGAAGCCACTTGTGGTAGTTCCCTAATGATATTTTCATAGATTCCCTTTTCTGTGCTATTTTCTCAGTATTATCTTGTAAACTCTGTGGAACCAACATTTGTCTACTTGTCCACTGGAAAATTCAATGTATATCATTCATGAAAAAGAACCACCCTAACAGACCTAAGGATGAGGGTCAAGCCAATTCTTGTTTCCTTTGCTTAAGGGGAAAAAATGATTGGCATTTTGTAATAGCAAGGCTGAACTTGCCTGGACAGAGAGAACCTCACAAAATTGTCAAGGCAACATTTTTCTTCATCACATCATGTGTCTGGGCTCTCACTTCTGGAAGGTTTCCTGCCCTACTACAAACTTCATCTTCTCATAAAACAGTGGTTCTCAACCTTTCTCAGGTTGAGACCCCACTTGCCCCCCCCATGCGCGCCGCGACCCTGACCCGGGCACGTGCGCGCATGCGTGCGCGCACAAAATTTTTTTTAAAAAAAAATTTAAAAAATAAAACAAAAACAAAAACAAAATGGCGGCCGCAACGGGCAGATCCACGCATGCGCAGATTGGCCCGTCGCACGCGCCACGCATGCGCGCATCCGCCCGTCGCGGGCCACCATTTTGTTTTTTTTATTTTTTTAAAAAAAAAATTAAAAAATCCAAAAAAAACCAAAATGGCGGCTGCGATGGGCGGATTTGCACATGTGAGGATCAGCCCGTCGCATGCGCCATGCATGCGTGCATCCGCCCGTCGCGAGCCGCCATTTTGTTTTTTTATTTTATTTGTTTTAATTTGTTTTTATTTGTTTTTATTTTTTTTAATTTTTTTTTCCGGCGCGACGGGCGGATCTGAGCGCGTGCGCCAAAAAAATAAAAAAAATTTTAAAAAATAAAAATAAAAAAAACAAAATGGCGGCCGCCGGTGCCCGGCGACCCCCGCGAAATGGTCACGCGACCCCAAATGGGGTCGCGACCCCAAAGTTGAGAACCACTGTCATAAAAGAATGGCTCAGTTATCTCACATTCCTCTCTACTTCTTTTCTGATTGAGGTTAGGGCAGTGGTGGTGAACCTATGGCATGAGTGCCAGAGGCAGCACTCAGAGCCCTCTCTGTGGGCACGCGTGCCGTCACCCCAGTCCTAGGCCTTCAGCTGGGTTTTATAAAATATTTTTGCTTTAGGCCTCCGTCGCCGTGTGCAAAAAAAAAAAGGTTCAGTCAATTTCAACTTCTTGCAGGAAAAAAAAAAGATCTTGCAAAGTTGGAATTGATTGATTGAACTTTTTAGTCCTACCCAGTCTGCCGTTACCACCGCAGCCACGTCCACCAATTGGCCACACTCACCCAATTGGCCACGCCCACCCGGCACTCGACGATGCATAAGTGCGTTTTGGGTTGCAGTTTGGGCACTGAGTCTCTAAAAGGTTCGCCATCACTGGATTAGTTAGAATGCAGTTCAGGCAGGTTAGTTTTCCATATTGTAGGTTCTTGGCAGAGAAATAAAGAGATATTAAAAAACTTGCTTCACCAGCAGCAGGCTTTTAGAACAGGGGATTCATTTCTAAAATACATTCCTGCTTACTCAGTGAACTTCCAATGGCCTGTACTAATGTACTCTTACTAAATCCATCAATAATAGAATAATAGAATAACAGAGTTGGAAGAGATCTTGGAGGTCTTCTAGTCCATCCCCCTGCTCAGGCAGGAAACCCTATACCAGGGGTCTTCAAACTTGGCTCTTTTATGACTTGTGGACTTCAACTCCCAGAATTCCTCAGCCAGCGTGTCTGAGAGTTGAAGTCCACAAGTCATAAAAGAGCCAAGTTTGAAGACCCCTGCCCTATACCATCTCAGACAAATGGTTGTCCAATCATTCACAAGGTCTGGAGGCAAGTTGTTCCACTGATTAATTGTTCTAACTGTCAGAAAATTTCTCCTTAGTTCTAGGTTGCTTCTCTCCTTGATTAGTTTCCATCTGTTGCTTCTTGTACTCCTTTCAGGTGCTTTGGAGAATAGCTTGACTCCCTCACTTCTTTGTGGCAACCCCTGAGATATTGGAGCACTGCTATCATGTCACCCCTTGCCCTTCTCTTCATTAAACTAGACATACTGAATTCCTTATATGTTTTAGCCTCCAGTCCCCTAATCATCTTTGTTGCTCTTCTCTGTATTCTTTCTAGAGTCTTAACATCATTTTTTTACATCGTGGTGACCAAAACTGGATGCAGTATCCAAGAGTAGCCTTATCAAGGCATTATAAAGTGATATTAACACTTCACGTGATCTTGATTCTATCCTTCTGTTAATGTAGCCTAGAACTGTGTTAGCTTTTTTAGCAGCTGCAGCACACTGCTGGCTCATATTTAAATGATTGTCCAGCAGGACTCCAAAATCCTCTCACAGTTACTAGTATTGAGCGAGGTATCACCTATACTATAACTGTGTATTTTATTTTTCTTGCCTAAATGTAGAGCCTTCTTTTCTCCAACATTTAATTTCATTTTGTTAGATAGCACCCAATGTTCAAGTCTGTCAAGATCCTTCTGTAGGATCTTTGGTTTAATGTTGATCACATTAATATGGAACCAGATAAGAGAAACACCAATCAAACAAAGTGTAACAGGAGTATAGTTGAGGCTAGACGCGAAGGGGGGAAAAAGGCTTACTAATTCAGACGTTTTCAATGACTAATACTTAGTATTGTATATCAGGTGCCATGATGATTGCTGCACAATATGTTTTTATGTCCAATGTTGATTGTTTTAATAAAAAAGAATTTTATATTATAAAAAAATATAGTGATATAAATTTGATTGCTCCTAAATGTACTAAATTACATTAAAATATCAATTCTAAAAAAAAAAAAAAGATCCTTCTGTATCTTAAGCCTATGTTCTGGAATGTTGGCTATTCTTGCCAACTTGGTTTCATCTGCAAATTTGATGAGTTCCCCATCTACCCCCTCATCCAAATCATTGATGAAGATGTTGAAGAGTACTGGGCCTAAAATAGAGCTTTAGGGTACCCCACTGCATACTTCCCTCCATGTAGATGCAGTTTCATTGAGGACTACAAGTTGAGTGCGGTTGGTCAGCCAGTTATGAATCCATCTGGTGGTGATGCTGTCTAACCTACATTTTTCTATCTTATCAAGTAGAAGGTTGTAGTCTACTTTATCAAATGCCTTACTGAAGTCAAAGTAAATTATATCCACAACATTCCTCTGCTCCACTAATTTTGTCACCTGGTCAAATAATGCGATAAGATTTGTCTGGCATGATCTGTTTTTGACAAACCCATATTGACTTTTGGTTATGACTTTATTTGCCTATAGATGTTCACTGATTCATTGCTTGATTATCTTTTCCAGAATCTTCCCAGGTATTGAGGTCAGGCTGATAGGTCTGTAATTTCCTGGATCCATTTTTTTCCCTTTTTTGAGGATGGGAACTACATCAACTCTTTTCCAGTCCTCTGGTAGTTCTCCAGTGCTCCAGGATCTTTGAAAGATATAGTTCAGTAGTACTGAGATCACGTCTGCCAGTTCCTTGAAAACCCTGGGGTGTAATCCATCTGGTCCTGGTGATTTGAACTCGTCTAGGCTGGACAGGTGCTCACTTACCATTTTCTTACCTATTTTGACTTGTATTCCTAATCTGTTTTTTACAGTACTATTTTTGATAAATTGGACTTTTTTCCTTTTGTGTAAAGATAGATGCAAAAAACAAGTTAAGCAGTTCTGCTTTCTCCTTGTTGCCTGTCACATTCTTGCCACAATCTCTAATTAATGGACCAATTCTTTTCTTGACTTTTTTCTTTTTTTTACATGTTGAAAGAAGCTTTTTTTAATTATTTTTTACTTTTGTCACAAACCTTAGTGCATTTTGAGCCTTAGCTTTCCTCACTTCATCTTTGCAGGCTCGGACTATTTGCTGATATTCTGCCTTAGTTATGTGCCCCTCTTTCCACTTTTTATACTTGTCTTTTTTGTCTTTCAATTTATCAGAGAGTTCTTTATGCAGCCATGCTGCTTTCTTTTGAGAGCTGATATTTTTCTTTTTCATTGGTATTATACTAGACTGGGCTTTTATAATCTCACTTTTCAAAGTTTCCCAAGCTTCTTGGGTTGTTTTCCCTTTGAGGATACTCATCCATGGAATCCTTCCTAAGCTTTCTCTAAGTTTATTGAAATTATCTCTCTTAAAGTCCAAGACTTTAGTTTGACTGTGTTCTATTGCTTGTGGAGCATAATGTTGAATTCCAATATTGCATGATCACTCCCTCCCTCAAGGTTCCTGTGGGTTCAACACTTTCTATCATTTCATCTCTCTTAGTGAGAATTAAGTCCAAAATGGCTAATCCCCTAGTTCCCTTCTCTACCTTTTGGGAGACAAAGTTGTCTGCTAGGATTGTCAGGAACCTGTTTGATTTTCCACTTGGTGCAGAGTTTGTCTCCCAGTTGATGTCAGGGTAGTTAAAGTCCCCATTACTAGTGTGATGTGCTTCCCACATATCTTAGTTAACTGACTACAAATTCATCTATTTGCTCTGATTGGATGGGTGGTCTATATAGTATACACCTATGGCAATGTCATTTTTTCCTCTTTTATATTGACCCAAATGCATTCAAGACAGTTTTCATCATTGTTGTGCTCTATTTCTGTAGAGATGTAGTTATTTCTTATATACTGTATAGTGCAAGTCAAATTCTTATGTACCTCAAGTATGTGGTCTCCCCCCCATGCCATTATTTCATAAGCATAGGTGTAGACAAAGGAGGATGGCAGTAAGGTAATATGTAATATTTTGAGATTCAGTTTTATATCAGCTTCCAAATATAATTGTACTTAATTATACCACTCTGTTCTCAAAACAGAGAAATTGGTTAAAAAAAGCAAGCAAACCAAATTCATAAATACCACTTTGGAAGCAGCAGCTACACTAATAGGTAAGTTACATGTCACAGATCAGCTTGTCAAAAATAGAGTTCAACAATTCACTTAGGTGAGACAAGACAGAGGAAAGATCAATAGAGTTTGGCAGTTGTCTTGCTGTAGGGTTTCTTGGAGATAACCTTGTAGAAACTATTTAGAGATATTAGAACAAAAACATATGCAGAAATATGCACTAAGCCTAGGAAACAGGAAACATTAACAAGAGACTCAGATAATCTCCTCCCTGACTTCCTGGGGTATAAGAGGGAGGGAAGGGAAAACACATCAGGCCACATTATCCTGTTATCCTATTTAAATAAAATATAGTGCTAATCATCTTTGGAGTCTATTTCCCGATCTGGTCAACTTCAAAGGGCTGACATATTGACAAACTATATCCCACCCACCCACCCCACCCCTCAGAAATTGAATTCCAAAAAGTTATAGCTGAGTCAAGGACAGCAGTGACAGCTATCAGAGCAGCAAACTCTCACAAAGGTTGGTTTTGAATTCAATTGAGCTCTTTGCATTTCTGTGAGAATGAATGGATTTGGTGTGAGTTTTATTTGAGGAGTCTCAAACTTTAATTACCTTTAAGAACCTTTGGATCTAATCCTCTGACTCCAGACAATCCACTAAGTGCATTTCATCAAACTTGAGGCTTATGGAGTCTTTGAGTGAAAATCCCATTGTATTGTGCCATCACTGTAAGGCAGCGGTTCTCAACCTGTGGGTCACGACCCCATTTGGGGTCGAACGACCATTTCACAGGGGTCGCTAAACCACGCAGTCCGCCATTTTTTCCCCCTTTTCCTTAGCTGTGCTACTCCCTCTTATTCTATTGGCTTTTGAAAGCCAATAGAATAGACTCTCTTGAATAGAGTCTAATTCTATTGGCTTTCCAAAGCCAATAGGAATTGTCCAGGCTGTCTCTGCCCTGCTGAGCCCGCCAAAAGTCCCAGTCTGCAAACAGTGCTGCAAGTTGTCTGCAGCGAAGGCGAGCTGTCGGGACGTTTCCACCCCTTCCTGCTGAGCAACTACTTAAAATGGAAGTAAAAGAGGGCTGGGCTGGGAGGTGGGAGGTCAGCGGGTGCAGGGAGGGTTGCTGGTGTGTGTGGGGCCCGTCGTGTGCCTTACCTCCCTTGGGCTGGGCCAGCTGGTGGCCCAGCCGGTGGTCGCCCTGCGCCGTCGCTGCCCCTTGCCAGCTACGCCTCGGCCAGCGCAGGGGGCTGCACCATGCATGCACGGCGCTCCCAGGCAGGGAAACACAGGTAGTCATCAACTTACGACTGATTGGGGGTCGCGGCATTAAAAAGGTTGAGAACCACTGCTGTAAGGGTTGCCTTCTGCATCACGATCCCCATTCTGGTCAAGGAGTAGAACTAAATGCAGCCATTTTCTCTTTGCTCTTATTCTGGTAAGTTTACCAGAGGTAGCCTGAGTTATATTGCATAACAAACTAAAAATATAGCAACAGCCCCAGCTGCCATCTGATCAGTTTGTGTCCCACTGCTGCTGGTCTGTTCCTTCAGCTGAGCATGTGGTACTAGATAATGGAATAGGCACAACAATCAATAACTTATATGCATAGATGGGATATCAAATCCAATCATTAAAACTACTTTTTTCCTGAAAAATATTTAGCAATCACTTCAACTTCTGATATGTACCTAAAGCAGTAAGGGGTCAAGAGAAGTAAAATGGTCTCCTCTCCCAACTTCTTGTGTAGCAGTTTTAGATCAGATATCTCCCTCTCCTCTACCATTTTAAGAAATATATTCTCCAGATGAAATTGAGCGTGAAATGTGTAAATGTAAAAATGGCGGCCAAATATGCAATGGCTGATAATACTAGTGAGTACCTGAGGTTTCCTTAGTGCTCAGGAAGGGGGAGGCAAATGAAAATAATTTAATACTCCCCTCTAATTAATTTTCATTTAGAAGAAGTCAGATATTTCCTGTAGTTAAGTAAGATGCAGAGTAGGTATGACAACCTCTAATCTAACAGGCTGACTGAAAGGGTATATAAACATAGCGGCAGAGCAAATGCAGGCTATGCAGCTGCCTGAGACGAATGAAAAGTGCTTCAAGCAGCATCAGGCCAAGCATGACAGATGGAAGTAGAATGTCTTGTGGGATATGAAGAGGACAAGGCCAGGCAAATGTCCGGCTTGCCCTATGAGTGACAGAATGGTTTGTTTTGTACACATCTTTTGCCAGAGAAGACCTTGACCGTAGATTTATATCAGTTCCAAGCCATGGAGTCTTCTGAGCAAATAGTTCCCAGCTCATTAGCTAATTCTTTGTTGATGTCATTTTGACAGCCATGAGAACCTGCTAAAAATGGGAGAAATCTGAGTTGAATCTGACATTCAGATCTTCTTCCCAAGAAATGATTGGCATCCTCCAAATGCACATCACTACCAATATGTTTTTAGATAATGCAGCAAAGTTATCCCATACAATCTTTAATACCAGATGCTGGAATGAGAGAAAATATGAAAATCTGTTCAGATCCATCTTTATTCACCTACTTCTGGAACTTAAGCAGTGTTTCTCAACCTTGACAATGTTAAGGCATGTGGACTTCAACTCCCAGAATTCCACAGCCAGCAATGCTGGCTGTGGAATTCTGGGAGTTGAAGTCCACATGCCTTAACATTGTCAAGGTTGAGAAACACTGAGCTAGACTCTTTGTATTTCTCTGTGTCATGCCCTTGACTCAGTTTGACAAATGAATATATTTCCAACGCTCCCTCATAGTAGACACAACAGTGCATTGATCAAAGTGAGGGGAATAGGAAAAAGAACGACAGCTTGATCACCAGTGCTCCACGTCTTTCCTTGCTCTTTCAAAACAGACATTAGACACGTTTTGTTTTTGAATGCAAAAAAAAAAAAAAACCCTACCCAAAACAACCCACCAGGATTTAAGTGATCAGTTCAGACTGACTTCAGAGAAGGGCCCTCACACTTCAGTAATAAGGACAACAAGAAGAGCAATCTTGGCACCTACTTCCCAAGCTTTGTAATCCCTTTTTCTCCAGAGGATTACCTAAAGCTAATTCTTCTGAAAGTAATGAATAACTTCACTTTGATGGAAATTTAGCGGCTGGGCCATTTTTCAAATTGTGAACATACATATATGCATATAAACATGCACATATTTCTACGCACCATTTTCAGTGTTACAGTTCTCAAGTAACCAGACCAAAAGGGCTTTAAATAATGGGTAGAAGACCTTTTCTCTGTTCTGAACTATATTTCCCAATGATACTCTGTCAGAGGCCACATTATGATGGCACTGAGGTCAATTTTTCTCTCTTTCTCCCCTTCCATCTGCCTTTACACTCTATTTTACTAATAATAGTCTTATTGTTTCTCCTTCCTTCTTCTTGAACACCCAATGTTTTGCCAGGAGAAGGATAACTTTTTGCATAGATCTGAACTGATAACTAGCAGAAAGCCATTTGGAATTAGAATATGGGACACAGACTGATGGGTCTGATGAGTACTTCAGGGTCCATGATGGGACCTAAGAATTGTGGCTCAAAAGAATAGTGCCCCCCTAATTTTTCTGTGCTGAGATCATCACATGCCTGCATGTTTCCCTGCCTCGATCAGCAGTAATCATAAATATGGTGCAAGGAAATCCAAGATTGCAGTTCTGAGCAATTGTACTCTGTGGATGACAAGTGTGAGAAGAGGAGCAGAAAAAAAATGATTAGAGTGAAGACAAGGGAATTTGTTCTGAGCAAAATACATTTTTAGAAAGAAGAGGCAAACAATGCTGATGAGAAGAGAGCACCAGTGGATGATCTCTTAGTACAGTGTTTCTCAACCTTGACAATTTTAAGGCATGTGGACTTCAACTCCCAGAATTCCACAGCCAGCGTTGCTGGCTGTGGAATTCTGGAAGTTGAAGTCCACATGCCTTAAAATTTTCAAGGTTGAGAAACACTGTCTTAGTAGTACCTGTTGGCTGCCGAGACCTTGCTTCTTTCAAGTAGTAAAGGGCCTTGTTGTAGTCTCCAAGGTGATAGAATGCTACTCCTGACCGGTAGAGTGCCTTGAAGTTCTCCCCTTCTTTCTTAAGTACTTTCAGGCAATATTCTTTGACCCTCTCATAGTTCACCAGCTCAGCTTGAAGTAGGCAGGCTACAAGAGAAAAAGGAACAGCAATTAGTATGGTATAAGACTATTTTAGAGAAGCACTCTTTCAAAACCAACACAGAAAGGATGTGGAGTTGGATGAAAAGGAAACAACTTAGGAAATGGTATTCTCATTTAGCTGAGCATCAGATCCCATTTTCCAATCTCTAATCTCAGCAGAAATGGTCTACACTATAATTAGACATAAAGATGGCATGGATGGATGGGTATCCACTTGTTTGTTAGTTTTACAAATGAGCCAGGAATTCCCTACGCACCAGGAACAAAACTTTGTACAGACAGGCAAATGGATTTAAACTGCTTGATTAAAATAATAACACACACATAAAAAGTATTGGAAAGTAATAAAAAACAGAATGCTGAATTATATGGGGCATATTAAAATATATTAGAATAAAGAGAAAATAGTTTTATGAACACATAAATATGGATACTTGAACTGCAAGGCTACTTAACATGAAGTCATGCATACTACCTAATAATACTTTCTCTTTTAACTGTATACCTTTAACTCAACAACACTTGCACTTTATTTTCTTACTCAAAGCCATTCACAACAATCTGTTTCCCTCTTTTGTTACAATCTGAAAAGATGCTCTGTAATCAAGATCCCCACAAGATGGAAATTAGACACTTGTTCATACAGAAGCTATGCATATATACGGAATACGAAAAGTTGATATGTAACATTTGTGTACACAACTGTACATTCCTGTAAAAGTTATAAAGCTGCTACATAGTGCTTTGGATTGTTTAGAATATCTTCTTTATCTTTTTTACACTACAAATGAAGAACTGAGACTAATTTATTTAAAAATATTTTGTAAAACCATGGGACAATATGTACTAGGACTTCCCACAACAGCCCCTTTGTCACTAAGGGATACATAACAACCACTGAAGATGTAAACTGACTATTATAAGCCCTGTGGTTATTTCAGAGCAGAATACCATTTACAGGTTCAGGGTAGTGACTCACTGACTGGACTGTGGTTGTATATAAAAAAAGTTCTTTTGCTTGCATCATATCCTGGTATCTTCAATTTACAGAATGATAAGAAGAACTGAAAAGAGCTGCTGTCAGCATGGGGTCAACAGACAAAAATCTAGCAACCTGGTCTGTTCTCTGACACCTTTTTGATGTTCTTTCTTGTCATGTGTTTGGCAAGTGATTCAGCTTTTCCTTATCATGCTTGTTTTTCTTTCACAAAAATGCTACACAAATTGTACCTTTCCTGAACTTGAAGCCACGCAATCACATCAATTTTACAGATCTACACATGCACAGGCAAAGGTACATAGTTATTAAATGCTCTGTCCTGTGACCACAGTGAGAAATCTCCATGCCTGTATTTTGTGCCAGGTACAACATAGCAAGAATGGGCTAATTCTGCACTTCTCTGTGTATATTTTTATATCACGTCAGCTCCAATAGAGACTCTCTTTTTTTCTTCACAATGGCACTACTGTGACAAGGGCCATAGAATTCATTAGTTCAAAGCCAGAAATAGGATCCCTGCCCCTGCTTTTTCACAAGAGGGACTCTTTTCCAAGATGGAAAAAATTCCTGACCTTGAAGGGGAGAAAGTACATAAGAAGCCATGGATTTAAACAATTTGGTCCCCACCTTCCCACCTTCACCATAATGTCAGTATTAGATGGACTGCCTCTTCTCAGTTACATCTGCCCATGTCATCAGATCTGGCAGAACAGGTATGTTGCGGATCCTGTCTGCCAAGGAGTCACATCTGGTGGGACTCTGGAGTCAGGCCTTTTCTGCTATGGCACCTGTCCTGTGGGATGTCATTCCCTGAAGATGAGGTTGGCTTCATCTCTGATAACCTCCCAGAAGTCCTTCAAAACCTTGTTATGTCAACAGGTTTGGGGATTGCAAGGGAATGAGGTGGCTCCATTGTTCATATTATCTGATGCTCTCTCCCAGCCTTTTAATATTAATTTTTGTACTTGAGTGTTTTATGTATAATATAAAACAATGAGTGTGTGTGTTTGTATGTGATGTGTGTATGTGTGTGTGTGTATGTATGATATACCAGTGGACTAGGTGCATCTTCTCTCTCTCTCTTTCTCCCTCCCTCCCTCCCTTCTTTCTGTCTCTCTCCTCTTCCCTCTCTCCCTCCCTCCCTTCTCTCTCTCTCTCCCTCCCTCCCTTCTCTCTCTCCCTCCCTTCTCTCTCTCTCTCTCCCCCTCCCTCCCTCCCTTCTCTCTCTCCCTCCTTCCCTCCCTTCTCTCTCTCTCTCCTCTTCCCTCTCTCTCTCTCCCTCCCTCCCTTCTCTCTCTCTCCCTCCCTCCCTTCTCTCTCTCTCTCTCCTCTTCCCCCCTCTCTCTCCCTCCCTCCCTCCCTCCCTCCTCTCTCCCTCCCTCCCTCCCTCCCTTCTCTCTCTCTCTCTCTCTCTCTCTCTCTCTCTCTCTCTCTCTCTCTCTCTCTCTCTCTCTCTCTGGCTGAATGCAATAACAGCACACAGCTCAAGGGAATTTCTGAAATGGACCCTGTCTCCAGGTCCTGTCTCCACTCATTGAACATGAAATGGGACAACTCGCCATGGACCAACTCTCCATGGGACAACTCACTGCAGAACAATTCAACAATTCCATTTAATTATTTAAAATAATTTTTAAAATATTTTAATTTTTGTCATTCACATTTCATTTTGTCCCTCCTTTTGCAACCTTTCTTTAGTGATTCACTTCCACCATTTCATTGCTATTCCTGTAACTGCTATGTCTGGATCGTCCCGTGGCAAGTTGTCTTAGACCTGAACACGGAACGGGGTGGATCAAGTGCAGCCAGATGTGCTCTGACTCCTTTTCAGTAGCACACGTAGTCCTCAACGTATGACCACAGTTCAGCCCAAAATTTCTGTTGCTAAGCGAGAAATTTGTTAAGTGAATTTTGCCCCGTTTCATGGCCTGTCTTGCCACAGTCGTTAAGTGAATTACTGCAGTTAAGTTAGTAACATGGTTCTTAAGTGAATCTGGCTTCCCCCATTGATTTTGCTTCTCAGAAGGTCACAAAAGGTGCTCACGTGACCCTGGGACACTGCAACCACCATAAATATGAATTAGTTGCCAAGCATCCAAATTTTGATCACATGACCATGGGGATTCTGCAGTGGTCATAAGTGTGAAAAATGGTCATAAGTCATTTTTTTCAATGCCGTTGTAACTTTGAACAGTCACTAAATGAACTGTTGTAAGTTGAGGACTACCTGTATATGCTTAGCAATATTTTCCTTCTCTATTATGACGCAGAATTGCAAAACCAAGTTTGATGCACAATTGTCCCCTTGATCCGTTCATAACAGACTGCAAAGTAGACATAAGATCTGCCTGGTCCAGCATCCTACTTCCCACAGTTCTCCCCCTGTACTTAAATCCATTGTCTATCAATTTGTAGTCCAAACTATGCTGCCACTGATTCTGACATAATAGTGATCAGTCGCTATCAGTCATTGATTAAATTCCAGCATGTCCCCATTAAACCAGTTGCACAACTTAGCCTTGAATTCAAGCCTTGTTGATTTTATGAATTACAGATACAGTGGACATTAGCTGGATATCATCCATAGATGTTGTTGTTGTGAGCATCCGTGGAAATCAGTATCAGCTCTATCCTGAAAGAAAGGCATGATTTTAGGGCCGATGCTGTTACGCAGCAAGAGGAAGTGGCTGCTGGTTACAGATGGTAATTTCAGATGGGGATGGGGATGGGGAAAGGGGTGTGACAAAGAAAGAAAATGGCAGAATGCTACTGTTATGTCCTGGGCTGCAGGCTGCAGCAATTGGCCCGGGCAGACCACGGGGATGCCTGGGACAAGAAAGGCTACTCCCAGCCTTGCGCGCATGCGCAAGGTGGGGAAAGATCCCTTGCTATGATTGGCCAGCAAGGTACTGTGCAGGGGGGCTATAAAAGGGGGCCGCACCATTTGCAATCTGTTCTGTTGGTGTTTGCAATAAAGAAGGACTGTGTGACCGTGCTTCGTCTCAATGCCTCTTCTTCGAGAACAGAACAGCTACGGCAAAATCTTTTCAATCATGGGGCCAGGTCACCTGAGTTCTGTTTTGAACATCAAAGATTCATAGCCTGATTCTACATGCACTTGTCAGATGTGATGGAAATTTGTCACACATCACAAAGAGCACTAATGGGGATTTGTTCCCAATGCAAACAGCAGCCTAAAGCAGCAGATTTTCATCAGGACAGCTACAGAGCGGTAAAGGATTAAATTTTCCTTCTTGACTAATGCAGCCTCACCAATGATATTCCAAACAAATAAAAATCTGGGGACTGACATTTCCATTCGAAATACATCTTAAATTCAAAATACATCTTAAATGCACGAAGGCATAGAACACAATGTCTGCCCTTGGTTCTGAATTTATCGCCTGCCTCACAAAGAGAGAGCAGAAGCAGAGTCAGCAGGGTTGACCCAGTCCAAAGAGAGATTTGCCAAAAATGGTTATCCAAAGACCACACTATCCTTTTGCTCTTTTGCTTTCAGGTTCATAGAGTCAGTGGGACCAGGAGCTCGTCTTTAGATGAATACAGTTTTAGAGCAGTGTTTCTCAACCTTGTCAACTTTTTCTCCAGCATGCTGGTTGGAGAAATCTGGGAGTTGAAGTCCACACAGCTAAAGGTTGCTGAGGTCGAAGGACACTGTTTTAGAGGGGATTATATATAATGTGATGAGGGATGGAGGAAAAAAAGAGATTTCAACCCATAAAAAAGTTGCTGTTACAATTGGAAATTTGTTCCATTGCCTTAAAAAGCAATAAAATTTCTCCATTTTAAAAACATTCAGCTTGCTTCTCATGGAGCTTAAAATGGAGGCAGCCATTTCTTTCTGTTTTCCACCCCCATGTCTCTTCCTGTCTCCACACTTTCTTCTCATTAAGGTGTGAATCTGAAACTAAAATCCTTGACAGCCCTGCAAATGTAGTTCTATATTTATGTATCAAATAACAGGTACAATAGCACAAACAGCTGCCCTTTGCCCAAGAATTTTGCCCTGTACAATCAGAGAGCAACCTCCTTGTATAAGGTGGCCTGTCAGTGCCACAAGAGACACAAATTATGAAGAGTAAAAGACAGCAAAAGCATCTGCAGGCTTAACAATGGCAGACTCACAAGAAGCTGCTTTATTCTGAAACAGAACATTGATGCACCTAGCAGAGAATTATCTTTACACACTCTAGTGCAGGGGTTCTCAACCTTGGCAACTTTAAGATTTGTGGACTTCAATTCCCAGAATTCCTCAGCCAGCTTTGCTGGCTGAGGAATTCTGGGAGTTGAAGTCCACAAGTCTTAAAGTTGCCAAGGTTGAGAACCCCTGCGTCTAGTGGGAGAAGAGTATTTGTCCTTGCAATTACTCTGAGTCCAACCAGACTCAATGACATTTAATGTCACAGAAGTTCTGCAAGATTTCAGACAAAAGCGTTTCTCATGTCACTTGGAGGCTCTAAACCAGGTCCTCAACCCCAGGGCTGCAGACCAGTATCAGGCTGTGGCATGCCAGCAACTGGTCCACACAAACAAGGAAAGCCCCATCCACAAGATGCAGGCAGCACACAAAACCATGCCCGCCCTCTGGTCCGCGGAAAAAGCTCTCCCTGTGTACTGGGTCCCTTGTGCCCAAAACGTTGGGGACCTCTGCTCTAAACAAACTGAATATGGACCTGTTTGCAATCAAAGCACATGATCAAGCACCGAGTTATAATTCCCTTTAGAGATTAGTATATCTTTATGATCAATCATTTATCCGAGCAACTTCATCAAATCTATTTTATGAAATCATGGAAATTGTCCCTGGTGTCCATTACTATATCAGAAGCATGTTGATCCCTGTAATGATTTTCAAGCTCAGTGTGAAATTCATTCATTTGCAATAGTGGGCTCGGAGAACGACTTTCACCCTCATTCATTCATTTCTCAAGCAAATTCTTCAGGTGTAAGCAATTTATGAATACAGTCCTAATGGTCAACTTTGAAGTAGGGAAGTTTCGTGTATTCATATGAAAGCTGTGTTGCTTCCCTGCTATGCTTTATGTGTCCTTTTTGTATGATTACTAGCAATGTTTCTAAGCTTACAGTAAAAATATCCTTTTTGCTACTGCTCCCACCCAAAAATTACTAATAGTGGAAATGACATCATTACATCTGTCTGTGAAGAAGTGCCCCATTTATACATGTCTGCTCATATCTTTCCCCAGGTGCTCTCCATGATCTTATTTAGGGAGAAATTATAAGCTTAAAGCCAGAATTTCATTAATTTATGCAGAACATAAATTCATCAAGTTTCTGAGGCCCAGTATAGCTAAGAGATAATATAATTAAGGTTTAAATATAATAAGTCAAATTGCAGGAAACTATTTGTAATTTTCTTCTCATATTTTTGAAAATTCATTTCAGACTGGCTTTGGACTTGGTTAATACTTGGACGGGAGGGAAAACCATAGCTAGAATGAGAAGTACAGTATTTTTTATTTTTTTTAAAAAAAAGAGTAGTCAGTGGCTAGACATTTCTCTGTATTCATGGACAAATACCACTTTGATCAATATCTTCTGTACCTGCATCTATCTTCCTCTCCATTGTGATCAGAGATGGCTTCTTCTTTCTTGTGTTTGCTACTATTGTTGAATAAGTGGTTAAAAGCCCTGAAGGGTTTCCTCTTTTGTGTTGCCTACCTTTTCTTTTAATTTCCCCAGTAATCTTTGACCCAGGTTTTTTTTTTCAGAAACTATATGTATGCTCTGAACCTCCAGTAGCATTTTTCTTTTCATACCTGAATTATGCTTTTCCCCTTCATGAGTCATTCACTAACTGGGAAAGCTTATTCCGTGGTTTCCCTTTCTGTTCTTTCCCTATTGCTCTTTCTTAGCAAGCATCGCAAAAATCCTTCTGCCTTTTGTGGGCTCTCGGCAGAAACTGATCTTCCTGCTAAAGAGGCTTCTCCCCAGAGACACTCCCATCACTTCCTAAATGTGCTCTAGAAGGCTGGGAAGAGCCTCAGGAGCAGATCTGAAGGAGCATTTGGTGGACCAAGGATGGGAATTTCTTATTCAGTAGAAATGAGCGAGATTAATTATTGATTATTTTTACTAACTTTTACTAGCCGCCCAGAGTTGTTAAAATATGAGATGGGTGGCAAACAAATTTCATAAATAAATAAAATAATGCATAACATGGTTTTTAAATGATACCCTTACAGTACTATGAAGAGATTTCCAAATGGGGAACACAACTAAACAAAAACATATACCACTGACAACTAACCTATTTTAAAAAGTGTCGGCTCTTTGTTGCAATAAGGCAGGGGTCTTCAAACTTGGACCTTTTATGACTTGTGGACTTCAACTCCCAGAATTCCTCAGCCAGGTAATACATTTTGTAGGTCTAATCTGGCCTTCAGAGGTTCCCTATCTAGCCTATAGCAAATTTGGGAGGTTTTTCTCCAGCAACCTAAATAAAATGAAGGTATTTGTGATATTCTGCAGATTGTCAGATTTTTTCTTATGGCAACAAACTAATCCTGTTCCTAGATTAGTTCATCTTTAGTCAGTGCAGATAACTGTAAGTGATAATTAGATAAGTAATTCATTTTTTTCTGGAGTAGCATGATTGGGAAAAAAATATCCCAAAGAATATCAACTGCTTGTTAATTTATTGCTGATGGAAGATGATGAAAAGAGAGCCCCTTTGGGATAGCAAAAGACATAAGTTTTATAGAATCTAATAAAGATATTGATAATCAGTTATGTGGATATATTTCTATTATTTTTAAAGAGACATTGGTGGCTAAAGGTGAAACTACATGTATAAATGAGTATGGTTTTTTTTTTGTTTGCTTGCAAAAATGCCTAGAGGATAAGCCATTCCAGTTAAAAGCAGCACTTTGAATTTTATCTATTGGAGCCAAATCAGCATTCACAAAACTGATACTATTTGGTACTGATGGCTCAAACATGGTAGGAGGTAGGCAACTGAATTCTGCACCAACTGTAGTTTCTAGATAGTTTTCAAATGCAGCCCCATGTAGAGTCTTTGAAGTAGTCAATTCAGTAAGTAATGAAAGCATGAGTATCTGGTGCCAGGGATTGCACTGCAGGAAAAGCTATAACTATATAATGAGCTGAAGCGGAGTAAAATCTCTTCTAGCCCTAACTTTACCTGTATATAACTACTCTGTGAAGGAGATGGATGGCTCCTAAATTTGATAAATAAAAATATATAACTCTTGAGTCCAAGAGACCTCTGAGTCCAAGTGGGCCTGCTCCTTCAAGAGAAGGGTCTTTATCCAGAATTATCACTGGGAGAGGCAAAGTTCGCCCAGAAACCTCCTCCTTGCAGAGACTTAATCTCAGTTGTTTTCCTTTCACCACAGCTGAAACCCATTGATGACCTTCCCAGTAGCTTTGTATAGATGTGAAATAACACCGGAAGTAAAGACTAACCCTGCAGCACCCACAAGTGGGCACCTGTTTGGGAGATTTCTCTTCCCCAATCATCACCAAGTGGCACTGCCTATTCAGGAAAGAGTAGAACAATTTTAGAACAGGATTCCCTACACTCTGCCCTTGCAATCAGAAGGGTACCATGGTGATGGCTGTAGAAGCCACCAAGAGGTCGAAATAGATGAGAAGGGAAGCATTCAGATGCCAGGATTGATCATTCACTAGATGACCAATGCACTTTCTATCCCAGGCCCAGATCCAGATCCAGATCCAGATAATCTGCTTCCTCTAGAGCAGGGATGTCAAACTGCTGGCCCGTGGGCCAGTTTCATCATACCGAAACTGCACCCACCCCATTGCCGGCAATGCAAAAAGAGTCATGATAATCGCGACACGTCATGTGACATGGTGACTTTGACACCCGTGCTCTAGAGCAGTGGTTCTCAACCTTGGGGTCGCGACCCCATTTCGCGGGGGTCGCCGGGCACTGCCGGCCGCCATTTTTTTTTATTTTTATTTTTTTTAATTTTTTTTAAATTCTTTTAATTTTTTTTTAAATTTTTTTTATTTTTTTTGGCGCGTGCGTGCCGCACACGCTCAGATCCGCCCGTCGCGCCGGAAAAAAAAAATTAAAAAAAAATTAAAAAAAATAAAAAAAAATAAAAAAATAATAATAATAAAAAATGGCGGCCACGACGGGCGGATCTGCGCATGCGCGGATCGGCCCGTCGCACGCGCCACGCATGCACGTGTCCGCCCATCGCGGCCGCCATTTTGTTTTTTTTTTAATTTTTTTAAAAAAATTTTTAAATAAAAAAAAATGGCGGCTCGCGATGGGCGGATGTGCGCATGCGTGGCACGTGCAACGGGCCGATCCGTGCATGCGCAGATTTGCCCGTCATGGGCCGCCATTTTTTTTTTTTAATTTTATTTTTAAAAAAATAAAAAAACCAAAATGGCGGCCCGCGACGGGCGGATGCGCGCATGCGTGGTGCGTGCGACGGGCCGATCCGCGCATGCGCAGATCCACCCGTCGCGGCCGCCATTTTTTTTTATTTTTTAAAAAAAAATGTAAAAAATTTTTTTTGCGCGCGCGCGCACACGCGCGTGCCCCCGGGTCGGGGTCGCGGTGCACATGGGCGGGGCAAGTGGGGTCTCAACCTCAGAAAGGTTGAGAACCACTGCTCTAGAGTCTAAGGTGACCTTGGAGTTCCACCATTCTGTCAAAATCTTTCCTTCTCTTTGTAATACAATAAAAGGAAGATCATTTGTTGCCTTTGTAAAATAAATATAGTTAGACGAAACACTTTTGAAATATAGCTCAAATAATGCCCCACCTGAAGCATGAGGCAGACGGCCAAAGAGCATTTCCTGCTCCAGCTGGCTGTTCTCCAGGTCCCTTCCAATGGGCCAACTGGCACCATTGCCATGTGTGAAGGATTTAAGACTTCCAAGGGAGACAGGTGGAAATAAGTATGTGGTAGAGCAGAACTGTTTCTTCTGCCTAGCATTGACTCAGGTGGAATGGTCAATGCTTCTAAAGAGCCTAAAGACTATCTTTTCATTGTGAATGTACTTAATTGGGGTTGCAGTGAGGGGCCTCTGAATTTATATAGAATATAAATAGCTGCAATAAACAATGGACGTACCATCCTTGCATGGATAGCAAGATTAGGGTCAGAAGGTATTTCTACACTGCAATCTATGCTGCAAATATTTTCAAGTGAACTTTGCATTTTCAAATAGTACTGGGATAACTAATTGGGGAGCTGAAGAAATAAAAACAAGAAACTCTTCTAGCCATTTGTCAGATTACCTCATATACTGCATAGCCAAAGTCTGCTCAAGGAATGAGACTTTCTCAACTTCTGCTCCACATGGTCTGCAATCAGTGGTGGGATTCAAATATGGGAACAACCCTGTTCTTAGTTCCACCGGTGAGAAGGTTTGAAGGGTGACCAAGAAGTAGAAATCATTGGCAGAGCATGCTTAGAATTCCAGCCCCAGGGAGGTTTCACGGTTATTTTGAGGATTTTGGAGAAGTTCTAAGGACCATTTTGTTTCAGTTGGTTTTTGAAAGATTGACATTACTATCATCTCGCTCTCTGTTGCAGTATTGCATCTGATGTTAAATATATTTGTTTTATCTGTTTTAGATGCTGTGGTTTAATATTTTTAATCAATGTGCATCTAGCATTATTGTACTGTTTGCCGTGAGAAGATACTTTGTCCTGAAATATAGCATACTCTTTAATACCCATCTTTCCTTAAATGAAAAGAGGCGGGTGCCAATTCAGGAATATGGATGGGATCTTCAGACCATTTGTTGATGGCTTCTGGTCCTGGATCCAATGGGAGACTCTGTTGGTGGCTTTGGGACTGATGATGCTTGGCCTTCCATGTTTTCCTTAGGTACACAGAAGAGCCAAGTTTGTGAGTTTTGGAATTTTGGGACCACATCAATAATTCAAGGACTAAAATATGTCCTAGTTAAGGAATGCAGCATTGGAAATGTAAGAATTCATTGGAAAATACAAACCGACAGATTTTAAGCTGGAAAGGTAGATTTCAGAAGGCTAGTTCTCATGACATGGGTGAGAATGTTAAATGCATAGATTAACAGAATAACAGTATAATAAAATTGGAAGGGATCTTGAAGCTCTGCTAGTCCAACCCCCTGTTCAAGGAGGAAACCCTATACCAGCGGTTCTCAACCTATGGGTCGCGACCCCATTTGGGGTCGAACGACCGTTTCGCGGGGGTCGCCGGACACCGCAGTCCGCCATTTTGTTTTTGTTTTTTATTTTGTTTTTTTGATTTTTTTTTCGTCGCGCGCGCCGCGCATGTGTGGTTCGGGCCGTCGCGGTCCGCCATTTTGTGTTTTTTTAAATTTTTTTTTGTTTTTTTGTTTTTTTTTGTTTTCGTCGCACGCCGCGCATGCGCGGTTTGGGCCGTCGCACGCGCGCCGTGCATGCGCGGATTGGCCCGTCGCGGTCCGCCATTTTTTGTTTGTTTGTTTGTTTTTATTTTTTTGTTTTTTTTTTCGTCGCATGCCGCGCATGCGCGGATCGGCCTGTCGTGGTCTGCCATTTTGTTTTTTGTTTTTGTCAGGCGCGCCGCGCATGCATGGTTCGGGCTGTCACGTGCGCGCCACGCATGCGTGAATCGGCCCGTCGCAGTCCGCCATTTTGTTTTTGTTTTTATTTATTTATTTATTTATTTATTTCATCGCACACGCGCTGCGCGTGCGCGGATCGGCCCGTCGCGCGCACGCCCGGGTCAGGGTCGCGGCGTGCATGGGCGGCGCAAGTGGGATCTCAACCTGAAAAAGGTTGAGAACCACTGCCCTATACCATTTCAGGCAAATGGTTGTCCAATCTCTTCTTAAAAACCTCCAGTGTTGGAGCATCCGCAACTTCTGGATGCAAGTCGTTCCACTGATTAATTGTTCTAATTGTCAGGAAATTTCTCCTTAGTTCTAGGCTGAACTAGAATCACAAATGGGAAGTGGTACAGGTAGTCTTTGACTTAAAACAATTCGTTTAATGACCATTCAATGTTACAACTGAAAAAAATGACTTATGACCATTTTTCACACTTATGACCATTGCAGCATCCCCAGGGTCATATGATCAGAATTCAGGCACTTGGCAATTGACTCATATTTATGACGGTTGCAGTGTCCCAGGGTCACGTGATCACCTTTTGTGACCTTCTGACAAGCACAGTCAATGGAGAAGCAAGATTCATTTAACAACCATGTTACTAACTTAACAACTGCAGTAATTCATTTAACAATCGTGACAAGAAAGGTTGTAAAATGGGGCAAAACTCACTTGGCAAATATTTCACTTAGCAACAGAAAATTTGGACTCAGCTGCGGTGTAAGTTGAGGACTACCTATATTGGGTTGCTATTGTCCCAAATTCCACTTATCCATCTAAAGCTGTAAGAAAACCTACATACATGCACCTACAGCTAATGCAATATGTTCAGATGCTGTTGAAGAGGGATATAAATCTACAGGTTGTTCCTCAAACAAACCTTGAAAGTAGTCCTAAAACCTGATCCACAATTTGGTGCTGAATTATAATTTTTAATCCACCTGAAGGGAAAAGGAACTAAATATATGAGGAATAGTAGTAATTGTATTTAATTCAACTAATAATAATTCAATTCAACTTAAATCAAAATTTAGATTTTGGCCCATTCAGTGGCTCAGTTCAGCTTTCAGCCTGAGGATTGCTTACTTCTATTTTAAATTTTCCATCAGCTGGGAAGAGTCAACAGTAGAGTTATTTAGTCAGATTTTAACAGAATGAATCAGATTTAAATGAATTGACATAGCAAGCTGGATCCAGATTTGGGTACATGCTATACTTATAGAAGTGTCTTCTCCTCTCCCCATGGTGGGAACTCCTACAGGATCCTGAAAAAACCCTACAAAACATTAGGTGCCTCTGCCCAGGTCTTTGGAAGCTTTCAAGGACCTGCTCTTTACCTTCAGTGTATTTAATAGAATCCCTACCTACCTATATAGAATTTCCAGAAATAGTTTTAGGGACCTAGAAAAAGTCAAATCTCCTTCCACAATCCAGTTGCATGAAACTAAACGTAAATTCATGGTTTACAATCCTCAAATCAGGATACAACTTTCAGCCATATAGGATGCAAAGCTTTCTTGACTTTAAGCACAACTACTGCAATATGAACATAAGAGTACAGAAGGGGAAGAGGCTTAAAATAACTTGTAGATGTTTGGCAAGAAAAGGCTGATGTCCTCTTTGTTTACTATACTCTAGAGATCTACACAGATTGTGTCTTGGGAGTAACACTGCAAGTGACTCTGCTGAGTGTTGTTTTCCAATCATTTCAGTAAGTAAACAAACAGCTTTTCACAAAGAAACCACAAAGCACCAGTATTTTTTTTCTCTGATGGAAATTTTATCTAGAAATGTTGGTCCAAGCATTATAGCATATGACACAAAAAATCCACTACGTAGTAGCAGTAGCTGATTTGTTATTGAATAGTTGCTTTGCTCTACCAAGTCTGTCCATTTCAATTTTTTTTCTAATATATTTATTAATTTTATAGTTATAAATACAACAAAAAATAATTATTACAATATAATTGTATGTAATAAAGATATACATATATCATAAATGTATCATAAGGCACCCCACCAACCACATCCCCCTCTACCTCCTCCCTTTCAACTTCTATCCCCCCACTTTCTCTACCTCCCTCACGCTCCTCATTCCTCCTACATCTCCCTACTTCCCTTCTCCTTCACTCCTCAAACTCCTCCTCCTCCTCAAATGTGGTTCTGAGGTGCCGCTAGAACAATCCGTATTTAATCTTATATAAGACAATTACATATTACAATAATAAAATTATAAATCCCCCCCAACCGCCCCCCCCGGGACTTCCCAGAGTGAATACAGGGTAAAAACACAAGAAAACCCACTAAATTACTCCAAAATATTATATAAAACCTATTAAGAATACTATATTTTACAACCTAACAAGTAAATAGTTAATTATATGCTAAATATAATTTCTTAAAATGGTATCTCCCTTGTATATACTCTATCCATCTTTTCCAGTCCAACATATATTTCTCATTTGAATGATCCTTCAAATATGCTGAGATTTTAGCCATTTCTGCTATATTTATTACTTTCAAAATCCATTCTTCAATAGATGGTAATTCTGGCTTCTTCCAATATTGTCCCACCAGCAATCTTGCTGCTGTAATCAAATTCAAGATTAAGTTTGTCTCTATGGTGGTACAGTCTTTTATAATGCCAAGCAAAAACATCTGTGGTAGGAATTCAATACGTTTTTTCAAGATATTTTGAAGAATCCACCATATTTTTATCCAAAAAGCCTTGATTTTTTTACAAGTCCACCATACATGGAAATAAGTAGCGTCCGTATTATCACACCTCCAACACTTAGCTTGTAAATTAGGATACATACATGATAATTTTTTTGGATCCAGATGCCACCTGTAAAACATTTTATAAAAATTTTCTCTTAAATGAGTCGCTTGTGTGAATTTTACATTTTTCACCCAGATCCTTTCCCAAGTATCCATCATGATTGGTTGTCCAAAATTTTGTCCCCATTTTATCATACAATCCTTAAGTAACTCAGTTTCAGAATCGATTTCTATCAATACATTATACACTCTTTTAATATGCATGGGCCTTTGATCTATAACTTGTTTAATTAAATTATCATCTGTTAAAGATAGGCCCATCATAGAATCTTTTTTCCATCTAGACTCCAATTGTACATATAGAAACCAAGTATGAACAATTCCTTCATCCCTTAATGTATTCAAAGATTTCAGTACTAACAAATTCCCTTCTTTGGTTAAAAGTTTCTCGTAAGGCACCACATCTAAAACTTGTGATCTATTTATATTCTCTACTGCGTGTCTGGGAACTGTCCAAAGAAGAATCTTTGCATTTAATTTATACTGATACTTTTTCCAGACACGCAGCAGAGCGCTTCTCAATAGGTGCTCTTTGAAGCTCCTATCCACCTTTTTATCATAAACCAAATATGCATGCCAACCATATAATAAACCGTACCCTTCAATATTCAGTATTCTATCATTGGTTAAATTAATCCAATCACTTATCGCTACTAAAACAGCAGCATGGTAATACAACTTAAAATTGGGCATTTTCAAACCACCTCTTTCCCTTATATCCTGAATAATTTTTAATTTAATCCTCGGTTTCTTGCCATTCCAGACAAATCTGTTAATACCCTTCTGCCACTCCTCCAAATTTACATCTTTTTTAAGTATAGGTAGCATTTGGAAAAGAAATAAAAATTTTGGCAATACATTCATTTTAACTGCTGCTATCCTTCCCAACAAAGATAATTGTAATTTAGCCCATTTGTCCAATTCTATTTGTATCTTATTCCACAAAACTTCATAATTGTTTTTATATAACTTCCCGTTAGAAGCTTCAATATCAATTCCTAAATATTTAACTTTCTTAACTATTTCACAACCCGTTATTCTTTCCAAATCTTGTTTTAAGTTACCATCTAAGTTTTTAGCTAACATCTTTGTCTTAGATATGTTTAGTTTAAAACCAGATACCCTACCATAATTTTTAATTAACTCCATCAAAATCTGCGCTGACTGCTTTGGTTGAGACAATGTCACAAGCAGGTCATCAGCAAAAGCACATAATTTATAATCATGTTGTCTGATCTGTATGCCTTTTAAATCATCTACTGCTCTTATCTTATTCAGTAAGACCTCTAACGTTAAAATAAACAACAATGGAGATAAAGGACATCCCTGTCTAGTACCTTTCTCTATCTTAAATGAGCCTGTTAAGTGCCCGTTCACAATAATCTGACCTGTTTGTTTCTGATAAACAGCCAATATAGAATTAATAAACTGATCCCCCATTCCCATCCTAACTATTAACTTTTCCAAAAACAGCCAGTTCAGTCTATCAAAGCTTTTTCCGCGTCCAAAAACATAAGAACTGCAGGTACCTGGATATGCTTGTCCAAATATTCTAATATATTAATAAGTTGTCTAACATTAGTTTTCATCTGTCTCCCTTGCAAAAAACCAGTTTGATCTGAATGAATTATTGTTTGTAAAACTTTCATTAATCTGTTAGCCAAAATTTTTGCAAAAATCTTATACTCCGTATTCAACAATGAAATAGGTCTAAAATTTTCTGGTTGAACATTATCTCTTCCCTCTTTGGGAATTAAAGAAACATAAGCCGTTTTCCACAAAGGTGGAACCTGACCACCCTCTTGTATGTTAACAAACAACTCTCTAAGAGGTTCCACCATTTCCGTTTGAAGATGCTTGTAATAAGCTGCCGTTAAGCCATCCGTCCCAGGAGATTTTCCCAATTTCAATTGTTTAATCACTGAAATTATTTCATCTGATGTGATTAATCTATTTAGTCTATCTCTTTGTTCACTAGTAATTGTCAATACATTCTCATTTTGCAGGAAAACATCTATCTCATTCCCTTGTATCTTGTCTTCAGCATATAACTTGGAGTAGAATTCTAAAAAAGCTTTTTTAATAGTTTCTTGTTGAAATACCAGCTTCCCTTTATATTCTATTTTATCAATAATACGGGATTTTTGTTTTTTCCTTAATATATAGGCCAACCATCTGCCAGGTTTATTAGAATTAAAAAATGTGTTATGTTTGGCATATTGCATATTCCTGGCAACTTGGTCGGCCATCAACAAATCAAATTGTTTCTGTAAAATCTTAATCCCCTCTTTAATATTTTTATCATCTGGTCTCTTTACTAAAAGTTGCTCTTTCTTTCTTATTTCCTCCTCTAATTCCTTCCTTTTTTCCTCCCGTTTACGCCTATACCTTTTATTCATATCAATTAAAACCCCACGCATAAAAGCTTTACTAGCATCCCACACCATTTCTATTGTTGTACCCTTATGAAGATTTAACATAAAAAATTCCTTCATGGCACTTTTACATTCAAGCACGTTTGAGTCATATTGAAACAAGTTTTCATTGAGTCTGGCCCACCATTAACTCCATCAAAACCGGGTTATGATCTGATAAAACTTTAGGCAAAATTTTTACCTTCTTTACCCCAGAAATAAAATCACTTGTAATTAATATAAAATCAATTCTGGAAAATGATTGATGTCTATCAGAAAAAAAAGTAAATTCCTGCTCTTTACCATGTCTTTCTCTCCATATATCTATCAAATCAAAATCATCCTTAATATCAAAGAAGGATTTAGGCAGCATAGAACGTGTTTGAGGGATTGGAGATGTTTTCCTCTTGTCTAAACTAATGTCCATGACACCATTCCAATCTCCCATTAGAATACAAGACCTATAGTCATATTGTGTTAATTTTTTATGTATTAATTTATAAAACTTTCCTTGTTGTTGATTTGGTGCATAAATACCCATCAGAAGAACTTTCTTCCCATCTATTAAAATTTCAATTACTAAAAATCTGCCTTCAACATCTGCTTCTATTAACTTAGCGCTTATATGATTTTTGACGTAAATAACAATTCCATTCTTCTTCTCTTTAGCCGCTGCCACAAAATGTGAACCTAGTCTATTATTTATCAAGTATTTCTGATCACTAGATCTAATGTGTGTTTCTTGTAGGCAGATTACATCATTTTTACATTGAGTCAAATAGTGAAATATCTTTTTCCTCTTCTGAGGAGAATTTAAACCATTGACATTCCATGTCAAATATTTATTTGACATGGCCGGATTGAGAAAGCTTTTGCAAGACCAAATCAATTTTCGCCATTTTCTTCTTTGGTCTAGCTCCCATGGCTTCCAGACTTGCAGATGTACATAATTGTTGTTGTTCTTTTTCTTGTTCTTCCATGCGCTTGGTATTTAATCTAGTTTGCCTTTGATCTTTAGGTTTCTCTATTTCCAAGGGTTGAGAAATATCAATACTCTGCTCGGGCAATTCCATCGAAACTCCTCCAGCTGCTGGAGGGGGCTGTGAATCTGAAAACTGTAATTGTAGAAGTTCCATTCCTTCTTCTTTTGACAAATCTGCATTTTTTTGGTATCGGTATCGAGGATGGGGGTCTACCAGCCTTCAGCACATTCTCAGCAAAATCTTTCGCTTTTGCAACAGAATTCAAATAATATCTTTTACCCTGATAAGATAATGAAAGTCCAGCTGGACCCTCCCATCTATATTGTAAAGCACGTATTTTAAGCTCAGCAACCAAAAATGCATACTCCTTTCTAGCTCTCAACATCTTTGGAGGAATCTCCTTCAGAACCACAACCTCCTGACCAGCAACATTTAAATTCTTGTTATAAGATATTGTAAGAACATGATTTCTGAATCTCCTTGTTACAAAATAGATAACAACGTCTCTAGGTAAATTTCTTTGTCTTGCAATCCATGAATTAATTCTATAGATTCTATCAATTTGCCAGGAAAAAAATTTCACGGCGTCGTTTAGAAATTTTTCCAAAGCTTCCTCAAAAATTCTTCTCAAATCATCCTGAGTCTCATTTGGTACCTCCCTCAGGCCTCTAATTCTAATAGCAGACATCATCTGATTGTATTGCACCATCAAAGCATGATCATGTAATTCACTTTTCATTTGTTGCTCGACCCCCTCAACCTTCTCTTCAACACCCTCCCAGACCCCCTTGACAGCTTCCACCATATCCTCTCTTATTTCCATATTATGGGTCTGGATTGTTGCCTTGATTTTTTCCAGTTCATCAGATACACCTTTGCCTTGATTCTCAATCTTATTCTCCAAATCCTCAATCTTACTCTCCAACTTTTTCTCCATTTTATCAAACCTTTTTTCAAATCTTCTCTCCAAATCCTCAGTCAAATTAACAGTCATTGTTGACAATGCAGCCTGTAGATCTTTCACCGTAAGCATTTCTGAAGAAACTAACTTAGCTTGTCTGGTAGTCATTTTGTTCAATCCAGAATTTTTTTTTTAAGAGAAAAAAAAATCTTTAAAGATATATTGCCAAAATATATAGTCCTCTTATCTTCTTTAATTACAATTTATAAGATTTTAAAATATAAGTCTAAACCATCTCATAGCGATCGCTCCAAACGCTTGAGAGAAAAAAAAGGGAGGGGGAAAATCACTTTCACTTTCCGGTAACTTTCTCTTTACAGTGAAAGCGATCGCCATCTTGGATACATTATGTTGATTGTAGAAATACGTGGTCAGAAGTAAAATATAAAGAAATACTTGCAATACTAGACTCCTGTATTCATTCCACCTGCATGTAGGTCTCTTTGAAAAGTTTTCCTCGAGCAGGAGACGGTCGCGGTGTCTGAGCCTGTCTACAGACAGGAACGTCTCTGGGTAGGAGCCTCTTCAAGCTTTTTCCTAGGGAGTTCTCACTCTTGCCCCCTGATAACTTTACCAGGGGGATCTCAGAGGAACTCAACCTTAGCCTGATGCTCTTCACCCCTTCTTTGCCCGAAGGGGGGATTTTTCACTGCAAAAAACAGCTGGTGTTCGCTGTTTATGCGGCTTAACAATCCCAGAAGAACGGAGCCTCGAAGGAGGCTGTAGCGACGCCAGCGGAGCCACCCGGAAGTCCCTTTCAATTTTATTTTTAATGTGTGCCAGTGTGTACCCAGAAACAGTGATAATAAATGTTATTTTATCTATCTTATCCTAAAGTGTGAATGCCATCATTAGCCTGATCTGCAAATTAAATCATCACCTGTAAGTCAGATGGCCACTATCACCACAATGATAGAACGTATCAACCACAGTTTGGACAAGCTGAAAAAGTCACTTTTGTCGGGGCTATGGCAATTAGGAAAAGAATTATATCATTGCTCTCTCCTTAGGAAATTGACACTGTATGAGCCATTGCAAATGATTATTAATAAACCCTGCTGTCTGAATATATACCTTTTATCTCATCATCTTCCAGAAACATTCCTCAATCCATCTTCCTATTTTTTGTTCTTTAATCAAAATAGCTAGCTTGCCAGTAGTAAAAGGACCTCAGCTGCAAACATCATGAGTGATGAACAGAAGCAAGTTTTCAAAACTGCTTGGGGAGATGCTGCTGGTTTGGTATGAAATGGTCTTACATTTTGAAAAAATCTTATGACAACTATGATACTTTGATAGAAATGAAAACATGTTGTAGGATCTAGGACTCTATCCATTATCTCAACTTTCACATTACTAATCCTAGAAAGGCCTAAGGAGGTTGCAGCATCTGCCTGACCTTGGCTAATATTGGTAGAGACCTCCAAGAAACACATGACTATAGTCTAGACTGGGAAGGCAGTGACGGCAAACCGTTTTCATACTGTTGCCAAGAAAACAACTTGGATATGTCCATAAAACCCCTGAGTTGAGGTCAAGTAGCAGAAGACCATTTTTAATCCTAGAAATGGAATGGTTTTCTCCCATTAAGTAGACTGAAAACTCCCTAAGGCCATATTTGATAGAAGTGACTTTAGCAGAACCTCCATTTTAATTTCAGAATTTCTTAACTGCTCAGAATTGGGCTTTTACTCTAGTTTTACCCAGATACCTGTACATGCAGTTGACTTTGCATTGCAAATTATTTAATGAGAGAAATATCTTTAGCTGCAATTGTAAAAAAAAAAGATATGTAGATTTTACAATCTGCTAAGAATACTATTCTCTTGTGCAATGTGAGGATGAACTACAATAAGCTCTTGATTTCACTTTTACAATTTCAACTCTGCATGAAAATCCCATTTCACATCTAGGCAGTCTAATAATTATGAACCAAGCCACCCCATGATGATGCTGGATAATGGAAGAATAGTTAATTATAGCTTTCTAATTCTTATAGAATCTAGTTATTGCAGTAAAAGAGCATTTATGTGGATTGCCTCTGATTCCTGTCCACAAAAGGGATCCTGCTCCAGGTTTACGTAAGACTGAAGGGGAAAAGCTGGAGACCTCATCTTAGTGCTAAAAAAACCAAAGCCTTTTATCTTTAAAAGAAGAAAATCTTATGGCAGCTTAAATACATTTATTACTGCCTTGTTAACAAGATATAACACTGATATTTTTGCATGAATTTTTTGGTGAACATAGTTTGCCATGCTTACATATAGTAAACTGCACCCCAGTTACTCAACCCAATTATCTGGGTTCACACAACACAGTGAACCATACACTAACCACATGGGCTTATGACTTTTGTGGGGGGAAAATTAATAACAAGATCAGTTTTCTTAAGAGAACTAATAGAGATTTAAAATGCAAGAATCCAGAAAGGGGAGATACTTATTACCATGTGGATTATAGCTCAAAATTTAGAGCATGCCGGCTGAGGAATTATATTGAAGTCCACAAGTCTTAAATTTGTCAAGGCTGGACACCCCTGATTTAGAGGGTTTCTGCCTCATTTTACTCCAGATGTGTAGTATTTGGGGATGTTTTTGTCAAGAAGAGGATGAAATTTATCATTTCACTCTGAGGGTGGCCTTAAAGCTTAACGAATGAATTACAATTGATTAAGTTTAATTTTCAGATTAATTTTCCATGCCACAAAGATATGAATCAGCCTCCAGCATCATCTTTCTCTCTATATATAAAATTAGTGGCTTTATCTGTGCAGAAATAGGATAGGAGGGAGTGTTCTGTGGAAGGTGGGCTAGAATAGTGCAGGTAGCGCTTTTGTGAATTGTTGTTCCCCATCGCAACAATTTTGGGAATGGCAAGCCTCCTGTAGCAGCCCCTCCCACAATATCTCAGAATTCTAAATGAGCTCACCAGATCAGAAAGCTTGGAGTCTCAGGTATAATGGCTACCACAAATAAGAGTTACAATCCCCCCCCTGTAAATAACTGCTTCAGTGTCTCTAGGGTCTTCCAGACCAACATGCATCCTTATTTAATAGCAGGGGCAAGCAAACCAAGGGGAAGACAAGTTGGCTTCCCTCCCTCCATCATTGTGGCCACCAGCTTTGTTTTTTTACAACCAGGAAATGGACAGGCAGACAGGTACAAACGGGCAGACAACGCCTGCATACATGGAGATGGTCCCGAGGCTGCTGTCCAAACCCCCAATGATGTAGGAATGCATATGTGGGTGTGAGACTGTGCTACAACTCCAACTCTTTGTGGTTTTAAGGGGATTCAGAGAACATACCTTTTATCATCCTACCCCGTTCCCTAACTTTGAAATGTTTTTTGTCATTGCAGATGACCTTGACTGATCTTGAAAAAAACTAAGCAATATTGGAGTATTTAGGTGGGCGGACTCCAAAAAGTACCAAGGATTTGGAGAAAACACCCCAGAATGTGGTAATGACATCCTGTTCTTGACTGTTATTAACTCAACCGCAGGGATGCATTCAGGTACCACCAGAAACTGAGGTCAGCTGAAGTGACATTCAACTCACTGAAAAAGACTTTTTTTTTTAAACATTAGAAAAGAAAGAGCCAGGAGAAAGGCAGTTAAAAGAGGGCTTTATGTGTTTTAAAGTTCAAGGCAATTTAAGAAGTACATGACTCAAGAATAAATATGACAAAGGAGTATATCAAACTGTGAAAGCAATCCATTATTAAGTCCTATGGAAATGCATGAACCATGAGTAAGAGCATCCTGTTCTAGCCTACTGACTCGGGAATGCTCAAGTTCAGTTTCATTATAACATCAGGATTTGCTATGGCTCCTACTGCCCCTCCCCCCTCCCCCCATTTCACAATTTCATTCAGAGGGAGGCTTAAGGAAATCAAGTTCATTGCTAATGCAAGGTGATGTTCAGACAAGGCAATAGCTTCTTCAAACTCATTTGGTCATAAATGATGGAATTTTATTTTGTAGGAGTGATCATTCTTTTAATATCCTAACCATTTCAGAAAGCAGCCGCTTTGATATTTGATATACAGGTCAAAGAGCTCTGCAGAGAATTTGATTTTTTTGTAATACATGATAGCTGTCCTAGATTTGACAAAGCCCAAAAGAGACCGCTCTATGGATCGAACCAAAGATTCCCAGTAATAGTGGCAATTTTATCTAAATGAATAGATAAAAGGATGGAGATGAGTCAGAATGTTTTCAAATCATAATTTATTACTCTCAATTCACTTAATAATCAGATTAAGTCAAAGCCAACATCCCAAAGTGAACAGAATGGTTCAATGTTCAGAATTTATCCAAAGCCAAACAAGCATCTTATTATACTAGACATGTTATCCATGGTTTCTAAACTGTCCATGATCACTCCAAATGCTAAGCCAACAACCTCTGCCAACTCATTTTCAACTCCAGAATTTGGGGAAATAAATATATATATAGGTGGATCTTCTTTAATGACTATTTGAAGTAATGACAGCACTGAAAAAGCAACTTTATGATTAGTGTTTGCATTTAAGACCATCACAGCATCCCCATGGTCAGTGATAATGGGGGGTTTTCACTACATAATGAACCACTAACTACCAATCCCATTTGGGCTTAATTTATCAATTTGAATAACCTGATGCTGTAGCTTTGGCAATACAAATGTTATAGAGTTGTAATGCTTATATTTTGCCACAAAGAAGAGGGAATCAAGCTATTTTCCAAAGCACCTGAAGGCAAGACAAGAAGCACCGGGTGGAAACTAATCAAGGAGAGAAGCAACCTGGAACTAAGGAGAAACTTCCTGACAGGGAGAACAATTAATCAGTGGAACAACCTGCCTCCAGAAGCGGTGAATGCTCCAACACTGGAAGTTTTTAAGAAGAGACTGGACAGCCATTTGTCCGAAATGAAATAGGGTTTCCTGCCTGAGTAGGGGGTTGGACTAGATGACCTCCAAGGTCTCTTCCAACTTTACTATTATTATTATTATTATTATTATTATTATTATTATTATATGGTATGAGGGAGGAGACACAAGGCAAATAAATTGTGCAATTTTACTGAAAAGAAGCTAATTAAGTCTATTATCCGCAAGATGTATTTATGTTTCATTGATAAATAATGCACTACAAGATTACTCTTACAAGAAAATATTGCCTTCATCCTCACCAGCAGCACTCCACAGTCAAATCCTTTTGAGCGGTATAAAATCTCTACATAGGTTTTCACAGAGGTGTCTGGGATGGTATGTGAATCAAGATGGTGACCCCGTCACTGGGAGTCAAGACAGCATATAAATTTAATACTATTATTTTCATATGTTATTGAAGCCACACTCCCTTTCATATGTGTGGTGCATGAGACACATGAGAGAAAAGAGGGTCTTGAATGTGTGACCCGTCTTGACTTCTTACAGTAAATCTCCCTATGTATGCTCCTGGACCAGGGCATGTGTTATAAAATAGTAATGCCTAGAATAATACCCCAAGGGACACAATTGCATCTACTCATCTAGCGCTCAAAATGTTGTGTAGTGAGGTCTGAATACATACATACAATGTGCGGCAACTAAACTTATAATAATGAAATCTTATGAGAAACAGAAATAGTTTGTACTGTGAAGCAGAGTTCTGAATAGCTTACTAGATTCTTTCAGCAAACCAGTTCTTTATGCAAACCTTTCAACTCTATTTATCTTCCAGTTCTGATTGATTGGTACCACCAATCTGATGATCATGCAGATATTTTCATTTAGCAATATCTATTCTTCAAAACTAGGGAGCATTTCAGCATTCTCTGAATTATTAATAGTAAAGACCTGGCATCTATACAACACCATGTAAGCATTGAAGTGCCATGTGAGATGGAAACAAACCAATGAATGTCAAACTTCGCCACCCTTTCATCTGCCAAATGATACAGAATTACACTTGGATGAGCAAATCAGTGTTAAAACATGTGCACCAGTACAAGGAAAAGCAGTATTTAATGTCACCTGATAATCTTTCTCCGAATCACAGTTAAGAATGTAGGTTGGAGGAAAAAAATTACTGCATCTGTTAAAATGTGTTTTTAAAAAGGCTAAATGTTGCATAGGCTGCCTATAGGAGCATCTCAAAGCTGCATTATCATAGCTTCAATGGAAATTCACAGTTCACTGATTGCAACTTGAAGGCACAACTTGGATGCCTGAAACAATGGTTGCTGATCAAAACACTGTCATTTAACAAGCTTCAGAACATTTGTCATCCGAGCAGCTTCGAAAACAGTTCCTCTTTATAAACCTTGTTTTCAACAATAAAACATGGAGCAATGATCTCTCTGTATTGACGCCCAAATATCTGAAGTACATACAGCCTTCAGTTAAGGTTTTCCAATGTGAAGGCATTGATCAGTGTGAGACTATAACTCCCAGGATTCCTAGTCAGCATGATTGGATGGGTGGGGATGATGGAAAATTGTCATCCCTTAAGTATGGAAAAACATAGATTTTAGCTTTTTAACAACAAGAAGAGCATACTTAGTGCTCTCCCACACCTCCATTCTATAGGTCTCCATTCTACATTCAGTGAGAGTGGGGGGAGTATATTTCTGTAAGAAATGGGGTCCCCCCCCTCCTGAAGAAGGAGTCAGAGAAGGATGAGGCCTGGCTTCTTCCCATCCATACTGAAATTATACACTCAGAAAAAGGATGAATGGGCCCAATAGTGTAAAAGGAGATGCTGCAGAAGCTGAGAGGCTGCAACATCTTCCCAGCCATGACAGGCTGAGTTTGTGCTCCTGGCTGGGCTCCCGAGCTATGAATCTCTCTCACTGTGAGGTCTCGAGGTCCAAACTCTGCTATTAGATCAACCTCTCCTGGCAGACTCTTATTTGTCTTTATACTGCTCAGAGGCAGGTTCTTTGTTGATCTTTGCTGCCACCATCATTTATTATTAATATTAATGTGCATATTGGGAATAAGAAGCCCCCTCTCCTCATCCTCCATGACATCTTTGGGGAGGGGGAGACTTCTTAGTTCCAAGATATATATAATAATATGACACTGGGTAGGCTTGGAGCCCACGGATATGGGGCAAAAGGCAAAAAGAGTACAATACAAATGTATTTCTCACACTCAGACGCCCAGAGAGAAACAAACAAATACATGAGCTCAGAATTAGGTTAAGCAATGTAAGAGGAAGTGCACTGGAAGTCTATTGAAACAGAAGTATATCTCTCTCCCCTCCTTCCCCAATCTGGTGCACTGCTAATACATTGAACTTTCACTACTCTAAGCCTTGGGAGGCCAATAAGATTGGAAGGAAGCAGAATGGGTAGATAGTAACATTCATGAATTCATTGTTTCAGTGTTCTGCTATTATACAAAAGTGCTTTGTAGTTCTTGAATCTTGATACTTGAGAAATATGCAACACATGGAACAGAAACTTGTGTGGCTATAACGAAAGTTACACCCAGAGAAACTGTGTTCATACCACATGGCAAGACTTAGCTATCATTTGCTGAATAAACCACAATTAATTGAAAACTATAAACAATGGTTTAAGAGAACAGTGCCAGGTTCATAGAACACTAAGCTGAAATGTAAGCTAGCACCTACCAAACAAAAGCAGAGACAGTAAAGTTCCATTTAGTCCCAATAACATTTATTCTGAACAATGCTTTTGTCACAGGTCTGTTGCTCGGTTTATGCACCTCCGGATTTTTGCCCTTCCCAACATCTGGTGGGTCATGCTGGCCTGGGAATTCTGGGAGTTGAAGTGCACACAACTTAAAATTGCCAAGGTTGAGAAACACTCTTTTAAGGGTTTGATTAAAAAAAATTAAAATGTTTCCCCTATGTATTTAGAGTAAAGTTTATAGAAATTCTGCAAGGTACGCTAGTATTGTGTTGACTGAGAGACTGATGGACTATGTTCATACAACTGGCTATCATTGATTCCTTACCCATGATATATGAATAAATCAAAGTTGTCGGGTCACATCAAATATTTAGAAGGGGTAAAATTTGTACCAAGATCCTCCTACTTTAGAGCTCAGACTCTTAAAAACCAGCATTCTAGTTGCTACTGGCCATAGATAACAGACAAAAATGAGTAGGTTGCCTTGTTCTGAATTCTCTAAAAAGTAAGCATTCCCATTGCTCATTAAAATCAAATTAAGAGTATTTTATGAGTAATTCTGAAAGAGGCAACTCCACCCATTATAGTATTAATGCCAAATCACTGAACTGATGATAAACAACTGGAAGAAACAGGCAGAGGAGGGGGGGGAAAGTGCTATATAATTGATAGCTGCAAAAGCAGAGAAGTCTTGAAAAAGAATCTATGTTAGTAAGCCTTTTTCCCCACTCCTCGTGTCTAGCCTCAACTATACTCCTGTTACATTTTTTTCAAAGACTAATACTTAGTATTGTATACCAGGTGTCATGATGATTGCTGCACAATATGTTTTTATGTTCAACGTTAATTGTTTTAATAAAAGAATTAAAAAAAAAAAGAATCTATGGACCGTAATCTCTGGAGAACCAGTCAATCATTTCAAAGTTATTGTCATCAAATTAGTAGCAACATAGAATTGCTGGCTCCTAATTACATTGCTCTTGAAAAATCACAAAAAAATCCAGCTACTGTATAGATGCTGTGTTTCAAGGTTGATATGATGAATGCCGCTCTTTCTCTTTCCTTCTCCCCACAAAGTTTCTGGAACATTTCTCTCTCCCCACTCCCATCACCACTACCAAGGTCAGACCATCTTCAGATTCCTCTTCTCTTTTATGAAACATTTGACTTTAGACCCTTTGGTCTTCTACTGTTCTCCAAAAGGGAAATAAACAGCCAAATCTGAACAACTGCATCTCTCTCTCTCTCTCTCTCTCTCTCTCTCTCTCTCTCTCTCTCTCTCTCTCTCTCTCTCTCTCTCTCTCTCTCTCTCTCTCTCTCTCTCTCTCTCTCTCTCTCTCTCTCTCTCAGACACACACACACACACACACAAAGTCTTTTGGGTGGTGTGTGACTTCCTCAGCGCAGTATCTTAACTGTTCCTAGCACAGCGCTCTTCTGGACAAAAGAGCTCTGATGTCGGTCCTGGGATCAGTTGGAGCCACTCTCCCCATTTAGGAGTCACATCCCCAAGTGCTTTTACCATTTCTGGGACCACTTTGGCTTTCCACATCTCCTCTAGTTCCTCCTTCAGGCCTGGTACTTCTCAGACTTCCCAGACTTCTTCCTGGTGTTGTTGTTACTTGGCACCACTAGGTCTATCACTACTGCTCTCTTCTGGTCTTTGTCTATTAATTTGTCTACTATTACGGTGTCTGGTTGATTATTCTAGTACACGCCTGTCCATCTGGATTTGGAACTCCCACAGATTCTTAGCCCTGTTATTCTCTTTCATGTCTGGCTGGGAGAATTCTGGGAGTTACAGCCTACACATTTTTCAGCTGCCAAGGTTGAGGGACGCTGGCCTATCCCTTGGATAAATCCCTGCTTCTATGGATCTGGTGCTTAGTGCCTGTTCTTGTGCTGCTATGATCAGTGCTGCCTTTTACACACACACACACACACACACACACACACACACACACACACACACACACACACACACACACACACACAGAGTACTCAGTGCTCTGGGGTTGTACTGTATGTGTGCCTGTTTGTGTATTAATTTTACCATTGCCCACAGAATACATGGACACATATTTCCCTTAGGGACACATTCTAGAAGAGCAATTGTGTTACCCTGCTATTGCAACTAGGAAAACAACAGACTCTTGCAACATGTTAAAGACAAAGCAACTGATTGTATTCTGCTGCTTCTGGAGATCATAAACACAATCAGCATTTTCCATAGATTCATTTCCCATAGATGGGAAGATTGGTGGCACTATCTACTGAAAGTAATATTTCACAAATCTGGTTTCAATTCATAATAGTTTATTCTGGAAGAAATCTGCGGCAAGAATTACTTTTTTCACCTCTCATCCTTTCTCCCTTTAGGTGAACTGGATTGCAAGAACCTTGGGGACAAGGACCCAACCTTTTACTTTAAAGTTTCATGTTATAGCAATAGCTATTTATTATGCCCCAGTTATTCAGCGATGTAGAAAGGTGCACTGCAGCAGATGTGCTTTTCAGCTGTTAGTGTGCACGCACACACACACACACAAACACAAACACACACACCAGAGCAAAGACAGAAGCAACCTACAAAGTACAGCCGCGGAGAATGCCAATTCATCCTAAATAAATACGGCCTATTTGCTGTCTGGTTAGAAGGACTTCTTTCCGAAATACATCCGGGATGCTTTCCCGTCTCCAGACTCCGCGGCAGCAGGCGGCAAATCCCTGCGCCCGATTTGAGCAAAACACAGGTTTCCATCCCATTGCAGAGAGGCGGGGGGGGGCGGGGGCGGGGGGGGGCGGGAGGAAGAGGAAAACGACACCTGTCATTGTCGTTGTCCCTGTTTTGTGACTCAATCCCGTTATCAAACTTGCAGACAACTGCGGCGAGAATAAGTATCTCCGTTCCCCCCCCCCACCCTCCCCAAGCCGCCTTTGCCCTCCGCCTCCAAAACGAACGAACTTTAGTCGCAAAGCGCAGTCGGAGCGCTCCGGGCCAGAGAGCGGCCAGGCGCTGCCTGCCTTCCGCCCGCTTTTCCTTCCCTCCGCTCACCATTCTCTCTTCTCCCCCCCCGCCCCACCCGAGGGCAAAAGCCCGAAAGAGACCTGCCGACCTGCCAGGCTGTTGTAACAGTCGATTTCGATGCTGTCCAGCAGCTGCCTCTGCTCGTCCGAGACTTTGCCCAGGCCGGCAGCCCCCGCGGAGGAGACGGTCGAGGCGGCGTCCTCCGCGTCTTCCTGGGCCAGCAACAGCCCCTTCAGCTCGAGCAGCGCCCGGTGGTACTTGCCGATGGCTTCCCGGCACTTCTTCTCCTTGTAGCACTGGGCTCCTTGGCTTTTGAAATCCAGCGCTCTTCGGATCAGCTGCTCGGGCTCCGCAGCCGGAGAAGCGGCGGCGGCCACCGAGAGCTGGCCGCAGCCGCTGCCCCGATGCTGAGCACCCGCCGCTGGCCCGCCGCTGCCCTGGGCGCAATGCCCGTCCCCGGCTCCCCGGCTCCCCGGCTTCTGCTTCCCCGCGGTAGCGGGGCTCTTCCGCTCCATGCCAGCCGCTGCTTGGCTCCTCCTCACTCTCAGGGCGGCGGCAGCTCCGACGCTGAAGCCAGAGAGCGAGAAGCTGCCGCCGCTGCCGCCGCCGCCACCTCTTCCTCCCTCTCCCCGCCGAAGGAATCAAGCGGCGGCCAAGGCAGCTCCCGGCTTGCTGGGGCTGCTGCCACCCTTTGGCTCGGCGCGGCTCCTTGCTCCCATCCTCCGGTCGCCTCCTGGCAAGAGCGGGGCACCGCCGCCGCCTCCTCCTCCTCCTCCTCTCCCCCTCGACTTGCCTCCCGTAGCGCGGGGCGCGCGGGGCTGCTGGTTCCCGCGCTGCTGCGTTGCGCTGAGGGGGATTTCGCCGAGGAACAATTGCTGCCAACCCAGGAGGTTCTGCCCGCGCGCAGGAGGGGGCGGCCAGGAGCCCTCCCGCTGGCCCAGCCCGACCTCCGTCCGGCTCTAAAGGCACCGGGCGACGTATGGGAAAGTGGGGGGGGAGGCTCAGGGGATGAAGAGGAGACGGGAAATCTATCAGGTGACGTAGGCAGAGAGAAGGGAAAGCAGAGCGCCGCGCCCCGATTTTTTTTTTTATTTTTATTTTTTTGGTGGGGGGGGGGGGAAAGCCACCCTCTCTTTGCCTCTGAGAGATCAAGGGATGTAGGCTCTTAAAGGCACAGGCGTCCTGGATCGGAAAGCTTGGGCGGGGAAAGGACGGGCTCGGGGGCGCCATAAGCGCCTGTGTATAAATACAATACCTAGTAGCTAGTGATGCTCACCTGGCGGCCGGGGCTGTTCCTGGTGAATGGCTACAGCTTAGAGCAGAAGGTTATAATACAAGGTAATCCTTGACCTACGACCACAACTGAGCCCAAAATTTATGTTGCTAACTGAGACATTTGTTAAGTGGGTTTTACGACTTTTCGTGCCACACACTTTGTTAAGTGAATCAGTGCAGGTGTTAAATGAGTAACACTGTTGTTAAGTGAATCTGGCTTTTCTGTTAACTTAGCTTGTCACAAAAGGCGATCGCATGACTCCAGGACACTGCAACTGTCATAAATATGAACCACTTGTCAAGCATCCAAATGTAAATCACATGACCATGGGGGAATGCTGCAATGGTCATTAAGTGGCCGTAAGTAATTTTTTTCAGTGCGGTTGGGCGAATAAGAAGAAATAAAACAGCAGAATAAAAAGCAGCAGAGTGGATAGTTGAGCCCTAAGTTCATCCACCCCGGGTTACTTCTATCTTTCCCTACCTCTATCGCAGTAGCTTGGGAGATGTTTTCTTAGTGTATTTCCTTCCTTTCCCCATTGCTGCTAAAAGCAACCTGATCCACAATAGATCACTTGTAAAAGGCGCTTTCTGCAGACCATTAATTCTGTGATGCCTCATGTTCAAAATAGTGGTGCATAAAAACATTTCTTCCCCTCCCAGCTTCCAAGTGGCATCTTCTGCCTTGCCATTCTTACTATTAGTCAAATAGGATGAATTTTCAAAATTGTTGAAGAGATGAGGCCTACGCAATAGGCAAATGTTCACAGCCATTTAGTCTAATCACCTGCATTTGAGTATGCCCTGAACCCATTCTGTAGGCATGCAATGGGCGTGAAGCTCAGAGGTTATAACGCGGCTCCTGCATGAATGTAACAGTGCTATGTAAAATCACCATTGCAGACACTGGCTAAGAGGTGAAGCTTGGGAAGTTAAAGTAAAAAGTAGCCATTCTGCTCCCAAACATTCCATTGGAAAGATAGCTATGACATCTTCCAGGGATTATGCATTTTGTCTTGAAAATTCATAATTGATTTTTTTTGTCATCCTAGAAGAAAGTAACTTTGGAAAGAAATGGGAGACAATAAAACATACCCAGCATTACATTAATTTGACATAAATCTAGTTTACACAAGCTTAATTTTCTCAGTTTGTGTGAAGATGTCTTGGACTATAACTTCTACAACCTCTGGCCAATATGAATTTGTGTTCATCCAGTATAAGTGAGGTCAACTGGAAAACATTTGCTATTACAGAAAGCACCCATCAAGTTCAACTGATTCCCCAACAAGCAAAAGAGTGTGCTTTTAGAATATCTTACCAAGACTGTATAGCATTTACTGGAAATGATTTGTTTTGGGGATATTCAAGTCAGCTTTTTTTTTTTTACTTGTTGTAACCTTAAATACGAATGGATGGATGAATATGACTTAGAAAGAATGCAGTTTTATATTTGGCCTTATCTCTGTATACATTTAAGTCTTCCTGAATTGCCTTTCAGCTCAGAAAGGCTTCAGTGGTTAAAATTCAAAAACTTTAAAACAAATCTCAAAGTATTAAACTACAGTTTCTTTCAAGTCAAGTTCCTGGTGACCTCATGGCCAAACCCATACATGTTTTTTTTTTTGCAAGAGTACAGAAATGGTTTGTTATTCCCCTTTTTCCAAATATTTTTTCAACTTCCTGTCTAACTCACAGATCTGGGATTTCCTAGTTTCTTCCATCCAATTGCTAATTAGATCCATTCCAACTTTTAAAGTTTAATAGTAATAGATAGATAGATGCTACGCAAAAATAATGGTAGCTCGTGCAAATGGGAAACATTTATTTAAACACATTTACATGGGTGCCCAAATTGTACAAGGCAACTCTAGTGATTCCACAATGGAAAATCCCATAACACCCCCCCTCAGCAGCCACAAGCACAATTACACTAACCACTTGATGGGCTCCATTTCAACCTGGGATCCTCAGGCCCACTAACAGAACCATGTCTTCAGGGCTTTCTGTAAAAGTATCAAGGTGGGGGCTAATTTTATCTCAGGGGGGAATGATATTCTGCAGGGAGGGACCCACCACAGAGAAGGCCCTTTTTCTGGGTCCCACTAGATGTACTGTCCCAATAAATGGGATCTGTAACTTGCCTTCCTGCTCTGGTGGGCCAGGTAAATGTAACTGGGGAGACGTGGTCTTTCAAATATCCTGGCCCCAAGTCATAACCAGCACCTTGAATTGCACCTGGAAGCAAATCAGTAATAAGTCACCTCTTTTATGGGAGCTGCACTGATCTTGATTTGTGCAAAACTATAGGGGCCACTGCATTTTGAATCAACTGAAGCTTCATGTTGAGTACACATGAAATGACTAGGGCATGGGTGTGAGAAGGGCACATTGGTTGAAAAAAGAGTGTAACTGGTGCACAACTCACAGTTGTGCAACGGTCTTCACAGCCATGACTGCCATCTGCTCTTGAACAGGACTGGTGAGTCCAGGAGAACCCCCAGATTATGCACTGGGTCTGTTTGGAGCAGCAGAGCAGACTGTGAAACGGGTACGTAGCAACCGCCTCTACCCGTCCGGACAGCTGGGGCCTCTCCGGGTCTGACAGCCACCCCATCTAAGACCAAAGATGGCAATTCTCCAAGAGCCTGGAAACCATGGACATAAAGTCTCTCCCTCTTGCCAGGCTTCAGTTTTAATCTTTTGTTCCCCATCCAGATGTCAACAGTCTCCAGGAAACGAGAGTAGGCACCTGCAACAGGGATGTTTAACTATAATCCAAAGGAAACCTGAAAGGCCTCTGAAGCAAAGAATAAACCATAGCCTGGTTCCTATGGGGAGAATATATGGGTGGGTGTGTGGAGAAATGAGTTAGATTGTTTGCAAATAGTAGTAGGTGTAATTAAAAGACATTCAAGAATTGGTATGTATGTGTGAGGTATAAAATTAAAGACAAAGTATGTAAGCCTTTAATCCTATCTCTTGCAGTCATCAAATGTGAGTGTCTCGTTGAAGTCATGAATATGAAATTCCTGCTATGATACAATTAATCATCTTTTGGCAACAGTACCCATTTCAGGTATTAAAGCTGCAGTCAGTCTTTTTCTGGAGAGAATTTAATAGCATTTTAATGAATTCCAGACAATTAAATGAGCACTGCCATATCTGCATTGCAAAACTCCAGGTGACCAATAGATGGCAAAAAGAGACATAGAAAATTCCATTTAGCAGCTATCTGGAGTTTTACATTCCAGATATGGTGAAGCTTATAAAAAATTCAGAATTCAGTTTTACAGTTACATTTCATAGAGAAGATGAGGAAAGGAAATAATCTGGAGGACTTTACAGGATTTTATTATCATGCTGGATACCTCAGTTCTGATTCTGCTCACATCTGCCAGGGCAGCCACTAGAAGTATATTCATACATTGTTGACGGAAAAGAAGATAGCGCTCTGAGTTATATTAAGTTAACCATGCAGATAAAGAAACTGTTAGGTGGAACTTAACAGTCTAGAAAAGAAGCTACAGGAAAATAAAAAAGGAATATAGGCCCATAAATAACTGAGAAAGAATTTGAACAAACAAACAAAAAAACAAGACAATTTCAGAAGTCTTTATGTTAATATTATGCTCTTTGGTAAGCAGTTCTTCAGCAAAAATGTTCTTGCAGATCTTCATCATTTCTAGCAAGGGCGATGACAACATGTTGAAATATGCATTGTGATGTCACCACACAAACTCTGTACTTGTGACATAATGTTACAGAAGGGGAGGACTTTCCATTGTGACCCATGTCTTCTCACTTGCCACTTTTGCCTGTCCCTTGGAGCACAGATGTTCTTCACTTAATCAAAAATATTATCAGGTACCAACTGCCAACTACAGAAATAATGAGAAAATATTTCTCTCCTGGCGCTGCCGTTTATCAATAAAGGAGAATGTTTGTAGAACAAACATTGAAATGAGGGGTCCTTGGTGCTCTGTGAGCTTGGTTGTTTGTTTGGCGGTTTTTATGCTGGTGCTTCATTACCCAGTGCTAGCACGGATGATGTTATCTAGTTTGGGTAATGAAATGTCTGCAAGACAACAACCAAGCTCACAGAGCACTAAGGAACCCTTCACTGCCATTTATACTCTTTTTGCATGGCATTTTTACATGTCCACTGCAGCAACAGAAGGCAACTCACAGTTTACTGGCCATTGGCAGCCCCCAGCACTTCAGAATAGCATGACCAAGCTTTAGTGGTAAAATGGCTGATTTGCCATTTTAGTATGATGAGGAGAGTTGCCCCTAAGGGAGGGAAAGAGAGTGGGAGGTCTCTAAGTAGTAAATTGCTTCAATTTTTACCCTTAATAGTGCATTTGTAGTAGCTTTAGTAAAAAAGTGAATGTAGCTGACGTTTGGGGTCTAAATTCTTGCTCTTGTCGTATGTTTGGCTTGCACTCACTTTGGCAAGTTACTGGCTAGTAAAGGCTGGATGAAACCCAGGAACCTTGGCATAAGTATTGATTTTTTTCAGTCAGCTGGAGCTCTACAGAGCCTTAGGCGAAGGCTGTCCTGTCATTTCGTAAATTGCTTAAAACATACCTTTGCCGGCAGGCCTGGGGCAGCTAACACCTTGCCCCTAGCCAGTGTATGTCTGTGTATGTTTGTGGAATGATTGGTTTTTCTTTTTTTAACTTCGGGGTTTTTATATTTATATATTTATATTTATGTATTTTATTGTGATTTCTATCATGTTGTGAGCCGCCCTGAGTTCTCCGGAATAGGGCGGCATAGAAATTAAATAAGTAATAAAAATAATTTCCTACTTGAGCAATGTGTAAAGCAGGTTTGCTACCAGGGAATAGTGCTTCTTCCTCAACTTGTGAATACTTCCTGCAGGGTTGTGGTGTCTTTTTTTGTCAGGGCCAATATTTCTCACATGTTCATCTACAGATAACATATGGAGAATCAGAAAAATTGGACAGATTATGAGGTTTAAACTAATCTGGCATTCTAGCATAGATATGATGATGATAGTAATCCAGCATCTCTAAGTATCCTCTAACACAGAACTATTTGCTGTGTTCACACAACAAACCAGACTATGGTTTATTTAATCAGGGATTACAAATTGATTGATTCAATATTTATCCATTTCAGTCTATTTATCCATTTCAGTCAGGTGAGTCTAAGTCTTATAAAATCAGTGGTAATTGGCTGGACTCACACAATACATTAAAGTTTGGTTTATAGTCCACAGTGGCTGGATTCACACAAAACTAAACAAATCACCCTAAGGCTAAGAATGAGGTGCAAACTCAGTCAATGATTAGCTCAAATAATTTGGTTAATGCTAAATTGATTTCATTGATCTGCATTCAATTCTTTATCCATTAGAAGTGATACAAGTAATTTTATTATATCCCCTGTCTATGATTAAAACCAATAGTTTGTCTATTGCAGGTTGCTTTATCTATTCCTACTGTACAATTTTAAGCTTTGAAAATAGTAAGAAATTGCTAATATTGTTGATATTGCTGCTTTCAAAGGAAAAAGGTATCAGTTTTCAAAGATTTGGATGTTTTCCAATATTAGTTGAGTCCCATTAATACTTATTTGCAATCCTTACCACCATTTCTGTGTGTAGAAAGGTGGCTTTCTGGGGTCCTTCCTCAAACTGGTACAGCTAGTCCATGACTTAAAACCCCAATTGTAGCCCAGAATTTATGCTGCTAAGTGAGACATTTGTTAAATAAGTTTAGCCCCATTTTACAACTTTTCTTGCCACGGTTATTAAGTGAATCACTGCAGATATTAAGTCAGTAACACAGTTGTTGAGTGAATCTGGCTTCCCTATTGATGTTTGTCAGAAGGTCGCAAAAGGGGATTGCATGACTGCAACTGTTATAGCAACAGCAGTCGCAACAGCAATGGACTTATATACCTCTTCACAGAGCTTTACAACCATCTCTAAGCAGTTTGCAGAGTCGGCATATTGCCCCCAACAACCCAGATTGTTGGGGGCAGTATGAACCAGTTGCCATGCATCCAAATTTTGATCACATGACCTATGGGGATGCTGCAGTGGTCATAATGTGAAAAACTGTCTTAAGACACTTTTTTTTCAGTGCTGTTGTAACTTTAAAGCAGCGGTTCTCAACCTGTGGGTCGCGACCCCATTTGGGGTCGAACGACCATTTCACGGGGGTCGCCAAACACCGCAGTCCGCCATTTTTTTTGGTCAGCCATTTTTTTCCCCTTTGCGATGCGGGCCGTCGCGCCGCGCATGCGCGATGCGGGCCCGCCATTTTTTTGGGGGGCTGGCCATTTTTTTTGGGTCGGACATTTTTTCCCCCTTTGCGATGCGGGCCGTCGCGCTGCGCATGTGCGATGCGCCCCGTCGTGCCACGCAATGCGCAATGCACCCCGCCGTGCCGCACCGCGCATGTGCGATGCGGGCCGGGGTCGAGCCCCGGAAAAAGTTGAGAACCGCTGATTTAAACAGTCGCTAAAAGCATTGTTGTAAGTTGAAGACCACCTATACATTCTCCATCATTCCACTCCATGAGAAGAACAGGGAAAAAAATTGGAGAACATCAAATTGGAGAAGGTTGCAGACTTTATGGCCTCAATGAGCCTCTCTATTTAAATGCTTATGGGTACGATTATTTGTCAATATGGATATCCTGTCTGGATTTCCTGAGGTGTGTCTGCCTTAAACTTTCAGAAGGGAAGTTATCTCAATGCACTTTGAATCACCACACTTTGACATTGCTCAATATGGTCTAAAAAAGGTTACAATAAACTGGTTCAACTATTTTAGCATCTCTTAATTGCAAAATAATTCATCTGGCTAGCCAACAAAATAGGCATATCAAAGAACTCCGCACCTTCAGAAGAGAGTTGAAGACTCATCTCTTCAATCAAGCCGGCCTGGCCTAGATCTCCTCGGGTTTTAAATTTTTAAACAAGGCTGTTCAAAGGTTTTAGAATTGGGTTTTTAACAGGTTTTTGGTAACAGCCTTGTATTTATTTAATTTAATTTTAAATATTTATTGTTTTATATGTTTTTATTGGGTTGTAAACCACCCCGAGTCCTACGGGAGAGGGGCGGTATAGAAATTTAATAAATATAAATATAATATATATAATAACTTGAATCAAAGATAGATGCCAACTTATAAATATTTTCAATTTAAGATCTTTTACCTCAAGTAGTTTACAAGTCTACAGAACAGGTTTCGCCATTCCAGATTTTATTACTGTAGTATAGAATCAATTCCTACTCTTTAATCAGGAGTGTGTTTTCTATAATAAGAGACACACTCATGATGAAAAAAAAATGGGAGGCAGCTGATGATGGGAGAGAGGCAAAATAGCTTAGTTCAAAGTCCAAAGTGGTTCTTCCCCCCTATTGCAATGCAATGTCATTTCTTTCTTTTTCTCTGTTTATTTCATGCACACATGGCCTCGCATCCTAGTACACTAAGCCTTAGTGTGATTTGATTAGGTTTGACTTTGCTGCTATATGAACCCGGACATTGCACTTGCAGTTCAGCTTGTCTTGCAAGACCAGCCAATTGCAGTTTATTCAACAAATCAAGGGAGTGCAATTTTAAATCAGATTGAATGTCCATGCAGCATAAAATTAAACCGAAGCTCAGAAAATATAAGTGCCCAAAATAGCTTCTTTACCAACATGCACACCATGTTTGGAGTAAAGAGGAAGAAAAACGATTCTATTTTTTTTTTAAAGCAGAACCACAAGGAAATGTTAAATTACATTCCTTGTGTACAGGTGTACTCTTTCTAATCAGTGCATCTCTCTAGGAATTTTGTTTTAGTTTACATCAAATTTCATTCATTTCTAGATTTCTAGATTCACAGGTTTGCTTTACCAAGATCTAATTAACTATATTTCACTGGAAAGATCATAATTATCTAGGCTCAGACTTTCCATAAATCACAATTTACAAACCACAGTGGCTAGATTCAAGCAATACTGTAAGCCAAACTCAAACAAATCACATACAGGTAGTCCTTGCTTACTGACCACTTGTTTAGTGACCATCTGAAGCAGCAATGGAGCTAAGCCAGTAGTATTTATGACTCGTCCGTGAAATATTGGTTATCATACCACCTCTATGATATCACAACCATTATTCAGGTATTTGGCAATTGGCTCACACTTATAAAGACTGCACCACCCTATTGTCACATGATTGCCATTTGCAACTTTCCCTGCCTGCTTCACACAAGCAAAGTCAGTGGGGAAGCTGGCAGGAAAAGTTGCAAGTTGCTCCAATAACTTCCCCAGGCCTCCATGTGCTTTTGCCAATCTGTGGCCTCCTTCCCACAGCCTCCCTGCATTCACACACACCCTGCACCGGGCTTCCCAGGGCCTCTTCCACCACCATTCCAGGCCTCCCTCCCATGGCATTCCTTAACTGGGACACACACACACACACCTCTTCTCACTTAACAACCCACATCTTTTGGGATTATGATGGCACCCAGCATTGCCGGGATTGTCATTGCTAAGTGATATGACCGTATAATGTCCTGCTTTATGACCGCATCACTTAGTAATGGCAATTCCATTTCCGATTGCTGTCATAACCCAAGGACTATCTGTAATGATTCTGAGCAATAGTGACAAAACTCTGACCTTTAGCCACTGACCATTTACTGTAGGTTTCAACTGTATCAACTGCTCACTCTCTACAAACATTTATTACTAGCCACATCATGTAAACTGGAGAGGATGGCAGGGAAGAAATGTGCAGCTCAGAACACAAACTGTGATTTCAGGACACAAACTGCAAGACCCTTGTGTCCTATGTCTGGATACAATTACTAAAGGCTGCCATTTGTGTCATGTTCCCTTCCTTCCTCAGCACCTTTGATTGCAATCCTCCTGTAAGGATTTAAACATGGTAATTCTGTGCTTCGGGCCCTTTATTTATTGTTTTACTTAAACTGAAACATCACTGATGGGCTTGCTACGGTACTTTGCAGCATAAGCAACACTTCTCCCCCCCCCACCATCACCAAAACAAAGGCAGAGGTGGAAAACAGGTTATTCTCTTAGAGTGGCTTGGGAATGGAAAGAGAAGTAAAGCAGCATATGTCAGCAAATTCAGTTTGATCTAATAATTAAAATTATTTAAGTTTTAAAAGATTAAATAACACCCAATAAAACTCTTATAGGCAAGAAGGAAAATTAGATATGTGCAGGAAAAACAAATGAAATGACTGTAAGAAAATTATCTTCAAACATTCCTCTGTCTGTCTGCTTATGCTACGTGTTTATGTTCATAAGCTCCAGTGTTGCTTAAGGACACAATGCACATGGGGCTGAAAGCTTGATCCTGTCTCTACATGCTTAAGAAAATCCATTAGACTAACTTAGAACACAGTGAAGGAAATAAAGAACATGTTTACCATATATACTCGCGTGTCACCTGAGAAATTAAAATGCCAAAATGCACTCCAGTAATTGGATTTGTCTTATCTGTTCAATCCTTGACTATATACAGTAAGACATTTTTAAAGTACCTGTATATACTTAGAGTTAAGGCCATCCATGGATAAGACAGCCCTTAATTTTTTTAATTAAAAATATCACAAAAAAGTGCCAGATCCTGGATAAGCCAATTGTGAAAATTAAAACATAAAAATTTCAAAGGTCAGCTTATCTACGGGTGGCATAAATTAAATTCAATGACTTTGAAACTGAATTAGCAAGTAGATGACAAAGCAGAAGATGATTACACAAGGCTATCTTTTCATGTCATGCTAAGCCACAATGTAGCTTCTTCTGACTGATTATCAACCCAGCCATTACAGTTTGTGTAAGATTTAGCATATATGAGAGCTCACCTGGTTCTCATACTATTCAAACAAATAATCTGGTTATAAGATAACCATGGCTTGGTGCAAACTGTGAACCCAGCACAGGTTCATGTTGCCATTTCATCTGCAAGAGATCTGAAAATGCTTTTAGGAATGAAAAGGTGCAAGTCTGTGCATAAATAAATAAGGGTACTGGATAGAAGGTCAGAGCAAAGAGATTAAATAGGAGTGAAAAAACCTACCTAGATTTCTGGGCTGTAAAGCTCTTCCTGAAGGTTTCTAGTAAGATTTCAGAAATAACTCTCACCTTCTAGAACCTTCCACCAATGAACTCCACAGGGTGATTTTATAAACACATAATGCCCTTTGTAATTTATCTCTTCTGGAAGTACATTTATACGTTTACTTGTACACTTATGTAAAATCAATCAAGGAATGTGAGTGAAATGTTCATACATACTTTATATCAATTGGGGTAACCAATGCTATGTAAAGTGCAGAAAAAAAGGAAATAAAATAATAAAATGCATGAGGGGGGAAAAAATATAGATTATGCAACTAAACTAGCTTATATCAACATCATTCATTACAGTCCACAACATTCCAGGCCCTGTCCTTGTTTCCACCATGTCCACACACAGCTTTCACACATCACCTTTTCTTCTTTAATTTTTCATACATTGTCTTCTTGTGAATCTCATTGATTCCTTTCAATCAGGACTTGCTTGGACTTCTTCCTCTTGATTGATACACCTTCTTTCCTATATTCATTTTGCAATTCAACAACCATCCATTGTGTTTATATAACCAGTGCTTTTTTTTGTAAAAAAAAAAAAAAGAGTGCCAGAACTCACACACGTCATACAACCCGCCTTGCCTACCGTAAAGGTTCCATCCAAAAAAGGTGCCGGAACTCTGTTCTGGGCGTTCTATGAGAAAACAAGCCCTGTATATAACCAAACCACCACCATATACTTCCTTCATGCTGGTTGCTTATTTTTGTACTTGGTCCACATGCATTCAGTATCCATTCATTCTTGAGGCTATCCCTTTTGTTTTCCCAAAGGCCCCATTTGCACTGCATTCAGTATTTATGTTTCTCCTGATATACCAACTGTCATTGCCATACAACAAACTGGGAAAGAGCATACTGTTATATGCAGAAGAATTTCTGCTTGTTTCAACAAATTCCTCACAACAGACCATATGCAATCTAGCTCCTTTCTAGCAGAATGTGCAATCTCAAAATTTCTCCCCTGTAGATCCTCATTTTTACTAAACATTTCACCATTATATACAATTTCAATTATTTGTTTCAACATTTTCACAATTTATCTATAATGGGCAATTGAATTCTCCATTTTGGTCCAAGCATAACTGCCCTGATTTTTGATACATTAATTTTCAAATCCAGATTCCTTATTATCTTTTATAGTCTAGTTCAAACTGGTCAGTCCTAGAGGAGATCAACCCTGACTGCTCTTTAGAAGACCAGACCCTGAAGCTGAAACGCAAGTACTTTAGCCATCTAATGAGAAGGAAGGACTCACTGGAGAAGAGCCTAATGCTGGGAAAGATTGAGGGCAATAGAAAAAGGGGACGACAGAGAAGGAGGTGGCTGGATGGAGTCACTGAAGCAGTAGGCGTGAGCTTAAATGGACTCCAGAAGATGGTAGTGGACAGGAAGGCCTGGAAGAACGTTGTCTATGGGGTCGCAATGGGTCAGACACAACTTCGCAACTAACAACAAAATCTATATTCTTTTGTATGCAAATACAGTAATGCTATGTTTAAGAACATATATACACATTTCCTACCAAAACAGCCCTAACATTGCCATATCATTCAACATATTATCCAGAAATAAATTAAATAATCATAGGGATTCTGTACATCCTTAACCTACCTCTTGATTAATGCCAAACCACTTGCCAAGTTCAACTCCATTCATGCAAAATATTACATAATTCAAGTGATTTCATGTTGTTATAGTCCTTTACTAAATGAGCAATAAATTATTTATATTCAAGTTGAAAGCCAGGTTGGTATAATGGTTAAGATGTTGGCTTAGAAACCTGGCAACAGTTAGTTCTAGTCCCGTCTTTGGCATGAAAGCTGGCTGAGTGATCTTGGGGTATTCACTCTCAGCCCAACCCACCTCACAAGGTTGCTGTGGGAAAATAGGAAGAAGGAATATGCTCATCACAATGAGTTGTATATGAAAAAAAGGCAGGACAAATAAATAAATTCAAATATAGCCAAACTATATTTCCTGCATTTTGCTCAGTTACTTCTTGTACTTTTTCAATCAGAATTCTGTCAGCACCTTCCCAGACCCACTTAACAAATAAATCACCATATCATTTTGCAACTGCATCTGAGTCCGCTATTTTTTTCTTTTCTATAAGGCATTAATAAGAAGGTTTCTCTGATTTTCAGAAGCAAATGCATCTATCATGCACACATTCCACACATCATATTATTTCAATATATTTTAATTCTTCCACTTAAAATCTACACCTGCAATTTTATGTTTCAAAGTATTTATAATTTCCTTTTCCTTAGTTTTTACTTGGATACTAAAACAGCATTTGATTTAATTACACATTTTAACATAATTTCCATACAGATCTTTCAAATGGTCCTTTCAGTATTCTCTTGCTCCAACTTCATCCCAAATCCTCTCATGGATTGTTTTGGCAACTCCGAATGAACAGGAAGCTATTTCTGACATAGGCAGAATCTCAGTGTTTGCCTTTAGCAAATAATAATATAGACTAAAAGTTCAAATTTCAACTGCATGGTCTGTGTTGTTTCTGTATCTGATAAGTTTGGAAGATGGATAGTCTGACATCCTTCATCATTCTTCGTATTTTAATAAAAGAGTTAAACAGAATGCTAAGAGGCAAACAGGAGGAAGATGCCTTGCCTAACTCTTACTATCTGTCTTCTTATCTTACCAGTAACAGCTCTGATTACACAGAATAGAAATATGCAGTTGGAGGAAATAGCAAGGATGTTGACCTTGGCTTTGAGCAAATTGGGGTGCGTGAGTGTGGCAGTTCTGGCTTAGTTTGGATGTTTCATGAACATAGATGGTGTGGTTTATAAACCAGGGTTTACATTGCACCATTCTATTCAAACACAAATAGTTGTATTTGTTTAAAGAGCAGCTTTGTGCCTGAACCCAGTTTATCTCAGCAGAAAAAACAGTGACTTTGTATTATTATTATTATTATTATTATTATTATTATTATTATTATTATTATTATTATTATTATTAATGTGAATACAATAATGACTGCCATTGCTAGATGTGGCATAACCAAAGCCCTTGAAGAGAAACAAAAGAGAGACAAAGAATCATGGCAGCTCTGCTCATCTTCTACACAGGTAGTCCTCGACTTACAACCACAGTTGAGCCCAGAATTTATGTTGCTAAGTGAGAAATTTGTTAAGTGAGTTTTACCCCATTTTATGATTTTTCTTGCCACATTTGTTACGTGAATCACTGCAGTTGTTAAATTAGTGACATGGTTGTTAAGTGAATTTGGTTTCCCCATTAACTTTGCTCGTCAGAAGGTTGCAAAAGGTGATCACGTGACCCAGGGATTCTGCAACCGTCATAAATATGAACCAGTTGTCAAGCACCCGAATGTAAATCACATGACCATGGGGGAATGCTGCAATGGTCATTAAGTGTGAAAAAATGGTCATAAGTCACTTTTTCCAGTGGGTTCTAACTTTGAATGGTCACTAAATGAACTACTGTAAGTCGAGGACTACCCGTACTAACAAAATCACCCATTTAACAACCCACTGTGTTCCTAGTATTCTACAGTTACAATAAAAATGGATAGTCAACAGCCTGGTTCGTGTGTCAGCCTAAATAAGAAAATTTAAAGCATTAGCTGGATCAGACACACAATAAGCCAAATAAAAAAAACAAAAACAAAAACAATACACATTGGTTTGGGTTTGCTTAGATTAGAATGTGAACTCAAGTACAGTCGTTTATATATTCAATAAACTATTGAATAGCCCAGTCTGATATAGTCCCAAAGCCTTCCAAATCTGGCTCATAGTCTGTAACTTTGGATGTAACAATGACATTAATAAGTACTGGGAAGAAAACATCTTTACTATAGTCTATGTCAGTTTTATTAAAGTCATCCAATCAAGTGTTTTGTTCTGGCAGTGCCTAATTCCTTGTCCAGGCCTCAAGCTATTTTGAAAGTACTGTACAAGCACCAGCATGCTACCCAAGGCCAAACTGTGGTCCTTATCCGAAACAAAGCGATCTCCTAACTTAATTCCTTATGAACTTAATTCCTTATGAACTAAGGTCAGTAAATGACCGTTTTGTTTCAACAAAATTGTAGAAAGACCAAAACAACACATCATTTTTCTTTAATAAACAAAACTGCTTGTGGCCTGCACTGGTAAAAATGCAGAATCTATTACTTAATTATAATGGAATGCTGTATATAACAAATGGCCTCTGTATGATCTAATCACCCACTCTGAAGTAAGATACAAGCTATCTGATAAATTGGGTTCTTTTATTTGAAACCTCACATGGAAAGACTGCCTTTTTCTTCAAGGTAGCTTATACTGTACTGCACCAGGCAAGCTAATAGAGGGGAAAATAGTGTGTTCATCATACGACCCCTAAGGTCCACTCTGTGGCTATTTTGACATGAAACACTGAACCACCAATTAGTCCGTCAAGTTTTAATGCAACTATGCACCATAATTATCCATGAATAAGCATATCATGCTATTACAACCAGTATAAATAAGGATGATCAATGGAGCTTTTTTGAAATTTAATGAATTTATTCAAGTTTTCTGTTTAAAATGTTTTCTACAAATCTGAACTCCACAAATTCTAATCATACCTGAACCATAAAACTTTTAAAAATTACTTTGTAGCGAGTATGTATACCACAGGATGTTCCTCTTATCTCTGGTTATTTTTATTGTTTTATTTTGTTTTAATTCATAGTCATGCATATGAGATGGGCAGCCTATTAATTGTTTAATTAATTAAATAAGCTTGTAAAGCATAAAATTTATCATTTTGTCATTTCTTTTAACAATGACAAGTACTATTCTACTTCTCTTTCAGTTGTTTCATTTATTTTAGGGACCCATCCCAACTCCAATATTTTTCCTGATCTGCATGAAGCACAAGGTACATAAACGTGAAGGACAGGACTTTATACAGTTTAAGAAACAATGAGGGTTAACTAGTCTGGTATTGACTGCATAACAGCAGTTACTGAGCATGTTAAACTTCCAGTCTTTTCTCTATGGAGTCTCCTTTTAATCATGTATACATACGATCAATTGGTCTTTGATCAACTTTCAGTATAACCTTGCATCTCATGCTCTTGGCCCATCTGATGCAAGAAACCAATGACTCACTCCAAACTGCTAGTTTTGTGGCAGGGGGAATGGCTCCTCTCCAATCGGTCATCTTTATTGGGTGAGATTACCACCATAAAAGACCAGGCTTTCTCCCTGCAAAAGACAAGATCCTCAGTGCATGGTAACGTTCATCAACCTATTGTCTGCAGCACAATTTTCAATCAGCTTGCCAAAGAGTTAGCATAAAAGAGTTTGTCCCTGATGCCACTGATTCACGTGTGTCTGAGGGCATTAACAAGAAAATGGCTCTTAGCTCTTTAAGATAAAATGGCTTTTCTGCCATCCTTAGCTATACCTACTGTTGTCATTTAACAGAATTTAAATCAGCAAAAGTAAAAAGGATGATCAAGTTATGACACAATGATTGGGTTGGTCCATTTAATTAATTTAGGCTTTGCTTAACTATGACTTACAAAATAAAATGATTAGATGGTTGATATGCCACACCAAGCCAAACTTGATTTTTATGGATCACATGGTCTCGATTCACACATGCCAGAAACAAACCACATCACGCAGGATAACTAACATGGCAGTATGGAAACACAAAAAACTCTTTTGCTACAAGCAGGTACCCTTCTAAATTACTGTATTATAGTGCAGAGCTAGTAACCCTGCCAGCTAGCTCTCTTGCTTTAAAACTTGTATATCCACCTCCTGTTGTAGTTTGGGTTATGAACAAGCTCCATATTCTATTTTGTTGCCTTATTGCCTATAAATTTTATTTGACTAATTACACATTTATCTTCAGATCCAGATCTTTTTGTAGCCTGGGAAACAAAAAGAATCTGAATTAACTTGGCTTGGTTGCATCTATGAATGACAAAACATACAGGTAATAAATATATTTGGAGGAATGATGAAAAAGAGTTATTTTGGACATTTTTATATCGAGATATTTCAGCTGATTAACTTGTATGTTAGAACTGCTCTGTAGTGTTGCTGTAGCTGGATGTCCATCAAATTCAGTATCTGGGATCACATGAACTTTTTCTCCATTCAAACTGATCTGAGATCTACAAAAGCCATGACTCTGTATCAGCTCCCCCAGGGCAAATGCCCACTGTTGTACTGGAGTTCCCATAATTCTCAGTCAGATGGCTAGGAAGTTTTAGTACAAGACATCTTGTTGTGTAAGTCTTTTTCTAAGATACTCTCAGGTGTGAATAACCAGGCCCACATATGCAGAGTTCAAGTTAACCACTTTATTATGTTATAAAGGAATTTCCCCAGCCTGGCAGCTTTCCCACAATTAGATAAGGCTCCAAGGAATTCAGGAAGGGCCAGTTCTGGCTTTTTTATAGTTGTACAGTGACTCTAGATTAGCTCCATGCTTGATGTCTCCTCCTTGCAAGTCTGAATGCTTCCCAACGGACATTCACTTTGACAAATCTGAATTATCGTGTTTGGAGCTTTTGGACAAAATGGATTTTTTGGTAAAAGCAATAAGAATATATTTGAGAGTCACTTAATATCATCCAGCATCTAGAGCTGAGTCATAGATTCCCTTCAAAAAAGTGATGTTCGGTTATAATTTTAATACGGCAGAAATGCATTCTTGCAGACATGATAAGCAATCATACTTCTTATACAGATATTTTTTTTAAAAAATTAATTTAAATGAAGCTTAATTTAGATTTTATCCAAATTTTGAGATGCCCCAATATAGCCCCCCCCCCACCTCCCCAAATGATCTAGAGTGGCCCTGGGCTGGAAATATTTGCTGGACAATAACATAACAGGAACAACAACTATTTAAAGCAATGTACTTTATGGAAGAAATAAGGTTCCATATAGATTGCAGGGTGTTCCGCAACATTTAGGATTGCTATATCTCAGTAAGAATCATTCTTAAATAAAATAACATAAACTGAAATTAAGAAATAATCAGAGAAACAAGATATTTGATTTTTTTTAAAATCACACTTTTATTATGAACTCACTTGAGCCTGTGACCGTGAATTCACTATCAGGCATGCAATATAATAAACATTTTATTGTAAAACAGAAGTATGTGTGCTCGATGTTATTAAATTTTATTCTTTAAAGGAATACGCTGAATCCACCAGGTGAACAACTAGAGATCTCATACATTTTTTCTTACAAGGCCTCTGGGTTTACACATCCTGGCCTGTCTTCTCTCTTTGGGTGTGGCAGACTGGTAGTTACTGTGACCACTATCTATCTTCTGTGGACGTCTTTACTGGAAGTCGTCCCTCTTAACCACAGCAAGTGGGAGAGATAGTATGATGTGCTTTATTGCAGGGAGGGGTCCCCAACCTGTGGGCCACAGCCCACTACCGGGCCATGGCCTCTTGGCCACCGGGTCGCATGAAGGCCAGTTCATGTGCACTCATCCCCCACACTTGTGCTAGCGTCACCCTAAGCATCCCACCGGTGCTAGCACTGCCCCGCCCTGAGTGTCCCACTAGCACTAGTGCTGCTCCGAGCATCCTGCCAGAGCTAGTGCCGCCCCGTTCCACCAGCACTAGTGCCACCCCGAGCATCCTGACTCGCTAGCATCGCCCTGAACATCCCGCCGGCGCTAGTGCCACCCCATTTGCAGCACTCATGCTAACATGGCCCATTTACACGTGTGCATGTGCTCGTGGCAGCACATTTGTGTGTGCACATGCGCTCACGCACGACCCATTTATGGCTGTGCACATGCATGTAATGATATCTGCCTCCTGTTTTGGGCGGCCAAACCAAAAAGGTTGGAGACCACTGCTTTATTGGCAAACAGAAGGGGGGGGAAAGAAGAAAAATTCATATAAAAAGTGAAAAATTCACCTACATTTTAAAATAGCTATCTCTGCCCTTAAAGATTTGAGGTATATGGGACATCAACCTCCTCCCTGCCCTCCATTAGGTAATTACATTAAAATCACAAGATCATCATCATCGTTATTCCAAAGGGGGGAAAAAGAAAACATTCCTTTTTAACTTTAGATAATCTCAAGTGAAAACAACACAAATACAGTGCCGCTAAAATCTCAAACTGCACTTAAAAAAAATCATTAAGGAGAAGTCTACATTTGTTGGGAGAGATTATAAGGTGGGATGGATCTCTTGCTCAGAAACTCCAAAGGGTTTCAACCCTAACAGCGACTAATCTTGAGCTGATATAATAAATATCAGAGAGAATAAATTACGACTTAACACCACGTGGAAAACGAAATGGAAAAAAAATAATCTCTTATAGAATGGCTACACTTTTATTTAATCCTTCCTAAGGGTAACCATTGCCTGAAACAGTTTTCCTTCTGTCTCCATGATTCCTGGGCCCCTCCTCCAGAAGGTCCCTGAGAATCATAGTGAGATCATTTCTGAGCCTGCTCATTCCAACCTCAGTTGCTCTCTTCTCTTTTAGTTTCAAAAGACAAAGGAGTTTTTCTATCTGGCAAAAGGGAAAGTGTTGGGTCTAATCTCTCTTCATCCATGAGGCAGAGCATGCAGCTCCTCTGTGAATGATGCGCGCTTAAACCCAGATATGAGAAATGGTTTCAGAACGTCTGCAGTTTACCCGGCATAAAACTGGCATTCTAGAATACTGAAAAATAGTCTGGCTTCGCAGTATCAGCATTCTTATTTAAATAGAAAAAAAAAATCAAATGCTGCATAAGTAACAGCCAATCAAAATGTGTTCTACCTAGCCAACAGATGACCACAGAAAAATCTCAACCAATCAGAACTCAGCTGTTGGCCAGCAACCAAATGTATAATCTGCCTACAATACCCAGTTAAGGTCTAAAAAGCTAATCCCTCCTCCAATAAACCACCCTGGTGACTTCATTCTGGGCTATTGGGCCAGAATGTTACTTGAATTTGATGTGCAAAGTTGGTCAGGTTTTGTCTGGCTTTTTAAAAAAGGGATGATTAGGAGCCTTAGTTGCATTATATCATTTTGTCTATTTAGTTATGATTTTTTGGGGGGGAGGGGAGAAAGATATTTAAGTTATGTTTACTTTTGTATTATAATATTGCATGCATTTAGACATTATCAGCTGCATATAATCACTCTGCTGAAATAGCAATCATATAAACTGTTTTAATATGTAATAAATAAAAGATTATTCTGTATTTTTGGTCTGTGTACTCCCTCACCACTTAGCTGACACTCAGCAGCTGGGAGATGGAGCAAGGGCACCAGAGATATTACCCCATGCAAGGTAATGGACTCCAACACAGCCACTTCTGCTGGGCCCTTCACTTTTTGAAAAGGGAGATTCTTGCATGCCCTAAAGACCGTAAATGTAGCAGGAGGTCAGGACTGGACTTTGGGGGAGGGGAAGCATTTACTATTAACTGAACAGCAGTGGGCAAAGTTTATTTCATAAATGGCTCTGAAGCCACATCTATCAATGCCCTCAGATATTACTGCATTTCTGTAAAAAAAATGCTGCTGATATATTCTGCATGTAGAAAGATTAGTTTGTGCATAAAAAGAAGCACTTTTATTTGCTAAGGAGCTGAAGAGAGGCAGGTATTATGCAGCTTTAATTATACAGATTTGTTGGTGCAGAAAAGCAGATTAGTTTTAGAGGTGAAAGATATTTCTTTCATCCAATATGGGAGCCTAATTAACCTCACCCAAACTATTTCTGTTGGGAATATTAACAATTTGTTCAGTCTGGCCCGGCAGAGAAAATTCACATGGCAATTCACTAATGTACAAAGGATGAAAGGAAATTGACTGGCATCCCAAAGGACTTTCCCCAACTTCTACTTTGCATTTGACAGATGCCTTTCATCCTTCCATGCAAGCAAATCCAAAAAGTCTGCTTGAACTCACATGAGCTTTTTCGGATCATACTAATTCTCACTGTTACATGGTTGAAAATGATTAAGAAACAAATTCTTTTTCAAATATGTATCTTCTGTGTTTTTATTCTAGTTGGGAGCCTGTTATACCAAATTTCATAGCCATTTTACTCTCTAATCTGCAAAGAATATCGTTTAGGAAGAGTACCATACAACAAGGACTATTCAATATATCTTGTTTTTAAAGTTATAATATCAATAATTAGCATTAGCAACTGCTGCAGGGACTACAGGGATGGGTCCTGGGAAGTTCTCACGTGCTATTAGCAAGGCAATTTAAATCAGAAAAGTATTGTAAATAATAATAATAATAATAATAATAATAATAATAATAATAATAATAATAATAATAAAGTTGGAAGGAACCTTGGACGTCATCTAGTCCAACCCGCTGCTCAGATGAATCCCTTCAGAACAGTGGCTCATCTGAAACAATACTCCCCTCTATACATAAGTACTCAGTGCCAGCAACACTAAGTTTCACATAAAAGGGAGCAGCTGAATAGCTTGACTGGAACCAATATGACAAGCAAATCAAACCTCCCCCCCCCTTCAGGATAGGGATTCAGGAAATCCATCCCTGGAAACTGAGAAGCTAGTACATAGATTCCTAATGCAGAAGCAATTGAGGACTCATAAATCTGCCTTTAAGATGCTTAATATGAGGCTATCCTAGCACTGTGCTTGTAGGTGTGCCAAATAAAACTTTCTGCCTCCTCGGCTGTAAAATCTCCCCTCTATTAATGAGAAAAAGTCATTAAATGGCTTCTGATTTGTCACAAAAGAAAAACAACAGACTGTGCTCCATATGTTGGTCACTTGGCAATCTCCAAGAGATAGTATCGGAGAGGCATAGAGGAGAAAAATGTAGTGTGTTTGAACGTTATCATGTATTAAGGGGGCGGGGGGGGGGAAGAGAAGGGGTTAGGAAGGACAAACAAAGGTTGAGATTACCAGGCAACCAGAAAACAGGAAAGGACAGTTGGAAGCAAGGCTTTCTGTAAAAGAACTGGTTAAGCAAATTAGATTTCTGAGGTTTTTTCCCCCCTAGTATCCGTAGACCCTTAGGAAGAATGTTGAAAGTATATAGCAGTTGTTGAAGGAGAATTGAAGGCAAATAGTCTTGAACAAGAAGACAATAGGCAAAGTGAGATATTTAGATGAGAACTATTTTTTACTGTATAGAAAATTTAATATGGAGATCTTTAGGCTGAAATGAATTCAGTACTTAGACTAGATTGAAATGAAAGAGCTGAGCAAGTTTTGCCTTTAAAAGAGAAGGCAGAGAAGTCTATGACAGCTGAATAGTGTCAAACAGAAAAAGGTGAAGATTATTAATATTTCAGAATTAGGACATATAAAATGGGGCTGCATTACAGGAAAGTAAATTTCAACTGAATGTTAAAAAATAAGAAAAGCTTTGACATTAAGAGCAATTTGACTGTGGAACAATTTACCAGAGACTTGATTGATTCTTGTTCACTGGATGTTTTAAACAAGAAATTAGATATCTATCTGTGTTACTTTAACGTGGATTCCTTTTACCAAATAGGGGACTGGACTTAATCCAATCCTAATGTTTCTGTGGCTTTCCTTTTTACAGATTTGTGATAAATTGCTCTGTCCAATTATATTCTGCCCAAATATATTCTATATTGAACTGACAAAAAAAGAAATAAAAACTGCTTTAAAAATTCCAATTTGGCCCAAGTTAGTAGAAAGTTTGCTTAGCAAAACATTCCATTAATTCCACTTATTTTTTTACTTAAAGATTACCATAGTTGTTGACTTACTTAGGATAATGTCTTACCAGAACAGGACATAAAACTATTTCCTCAAGGCTTCTTGTTTGTGGGAAGTTCTCCTGGAAAAAATGTCAATATTTGCATGACATGCTTCTCTGTTATTTTTTTTTTCATTTGAAACAAACTTGAACAAATCCGTGCAGTTTTATAGGCAATACTTTCAGAAGCAGTTTACTATTACACTACGCTCTTCCCAGGGCTGAAAAGGAATGACCCCACTCCTGGGGCATCACATTAAGCACTGAACCAAACTGGTTCTCATGCTAAGCCTCTATAACAGAACAAATTAGTACCCATATTATGACATCTTATCCCACATTCTACTCATAATACAAGATTTATCAGACTCATTCTATCATGCAAATGCAGAGCTGTTGCCATTTTTGGACTACAGAAAGCAGAGTGTGAAACCAAAATCTGATGTAAGTACACATGACACACCTAGATTCACAAATTACATAATACTAGGATAATATATCAGGCATACATTTATTTAGTTTTTAAAGTGATTGAGTGTATTATATAAACATAGCTAATAACTAAATTCTGAATTATATAAACATAGCTAATAACTAAATTCAGATATTTACTGCATAATTTGCCTTCATCTAGAGACATTGCTTTGCCTAAAGTTGGAAAAGAGGCTTGACTTTTTTAGAAAAGAAGTTAGCTCTCTTCTAAGCTCTAACATAGATATTAAAGGCTAGAATGCCTTCGCAATAAAGTAAAATGGTTTTTACTTAAGGTTTTCATGTTTATAATCACATTCTGTTGATATAAACCAGAATGCCTACGTTCACAAGATTACTTTGGTTTCTTAAACAAGATCCTTTGAATATATTATAATTGACAGGGTTCCTGTGGTACATTTGATTCCGAAGACCATAATTTAGTATATTATGGACAGGTGTTGACTGAGTTTATGCAACATGCTAAATAAGGTGACCAACTTTTTTACAATGAAAAGGAGGACACAAATAAATTGAAGAAAAAAATATCGTAAATAAAAGAAACATTTTATTCATTGCAACAATAATATAGACAACTTGCATGTGCACAATTTGCCAGCCGGGTGTTTTGGCGCGCTCAGCAGCAATTCCTATTGGCTTTCGAAAGCCAATAGCGGGAGTAGCACAGCTCATGAAAAAGTTGAAAAAAAAACCCATCAAAAAAAGGTGCCGGAACGCCGTTCTGAGCGTTCTATGAGGGAAAAAAAAAAGCCCTGCAGATTAGTCTTCAAATATTGAAAAGGAGGACATGTAGGAGGACACTTTTCGAGGGAGGACAGAACTCACAAAAGGAGGACTGTCCTCCCCAAAGGAGGACAGTTGGTCATCTTATCAGCTAAATCATGTGGCTTGTTTGGTTTGGGTTAAATCTATTTGAACCAACCATTACTATATTATCTGTTCCTAGCCAATTAAAATGCCAATTTAATCAGCAAACCACAGCAAGGTAAACCATGGTTAAAGATGTGTGAACAAGTACATTATGGCATGTTGCTCAGGAATATTTAAAGTTCTATCGGTTAGGCAAAACTAATCTTTGTGTTTTGCAATTATGATTGCATGGCCTTCTGTGGTATTATTTGCAAAGATATTTCCACTGGGTTTTACTTTAACTATCTTTGATTGTCCCTAATCCTTATATAAGCTCAGCTCAAATGTTGGGCCATATCATTTCCCTTAGCAATAAGAGAAATCACATTATAATCTCTGAAGAGTATTGTTCTCCTGAGTGTTTTTATTCATCATTATTTCAGTTTATGAAATCCTGCTACATAGTCCTGGAGGAGTTTCCCCAGGAAGAGGTAAAGACTGTAGCAAGTTGTATAGTACAAAAGATAACTTCAAGTCAGTCTCAAATCCTGATTAGTCCACGAATTCATTCACTTAGTTTTCTTGCCAGGAATACAAAAATGTACCTTTATCTTTTTCCAATTTATTTATTTTTGCCTTCCTAGTCTGCATGACATCTGTGGTATTTGCTGCTGGTTTCCCAAACAAGACCAATTACAATATGTTTAGTTTCTAAGTCCAGACAAACTTGACAGATATTTCTGCCTGCTGAGACCAATGTATCAGGGGTTGCTGGAATTAGTCACATGTAAAGCATTTTGCTCTGATAACAGAAATTGATAGAACAGTTAATAATAAAATATGGAACAGGATGAACATTTGTTTACCAGTTTGCTTTTCCAGCATTATTGAATATAAGCCCGTAACTCAATACATACTTATAGACACTTAATATGTAACTGCAAAGACGCTGATAGAAGAGAATATTTATAGCTCAGGGTTGAACTACCAGCACTGATGATGTTGCCTGGTTTGGTAAAGAAACGTCTGCAAGAAAACCACCAAACTCAGCACCAAGGACTCTACACAATGAAGACAGATAATATTTCTGAGAAGCAGGCATCTAATAGGAATGAGAGGAGACAATTAAAAAGCCCTACATCCATTTATTTTGATAAAAATTATTTCCCATGCTGGTTGTTATTAGCCTTCGAAAATACCATTCTTCTAGTGCAGGCATGTCAAACTGCTGGCCCATGGGCCAGATGCGTCATGCCAAAACCATGCCCACCCCATTGCCAGCAATAGGGAAAAAGTCACAATACATCACGCGACATTGTGAGTTTGACATGCCTGTTCTAGTGTTTGTTCACAATAATCAGGTAATTTGAATTTCCTTGGCCCAGGAATTTTGCAACATGAAAAAAGATGAACTTTAAATCATTTGCTTGCACCCACCTGTTGAAGGACAGGTCTTCATCATAGTTCAGTCCAAGCTGGGAATAAACAACATAGCAACTGCTTTAGAAAGAAGGTTGCAGTTTATCGAAGAGGAGAGCCAGACAGAAAGATGGCTCTGGAAGAAAAGAAAGAGCGAGCACATGTAGGGAGTGGGTTTTTATACCCTCTGGGGCTCTTGAGGTTGTTTCCTGTTCCTGTTTTAGGCTTTGTATTTCCTGTGTCATGTATTTTGACCTGAGTCTGAGTATGCCCTTTGGCATCTGTGGGTTAATCCTACTATTTCCTGTCTTTGAGTTTGGGTGGGGTATGTAGATTTTAGGTGTCTTTGTCTTCCTAAGCTTCTAGCTGGGGGCCTCCAACCTTCCTGGATTATTTACATCTGCATTTCTACAGAGCTGGTTTCTGCTTGGGGGAGGGAGACTTGGGGCTATTAAGAAAAAACTGGGCATGCTTTTCTGCCTTTTAAAATTTTTTTTGAGGAAACATAATATTCTCCCTTTTTAATGTTTCCTTCTGGGGGAGGGGGCTGACTTCCCACACACCTAACTGCACAATTTTACAAAAACGTTTAAATTGGTTGATCAAAGTCATGCCAAGCGTATATCATTATTAGTTAAACTAGGATGGCTTCCCCACCTCCAGATATCATTAAGATTCGTAGCTGTGCTTGGTAGATCAGGAATGATGGAGTTGCTCTCCTATCCATCTAAAAAGGTACAGAAGTGAGATGAGGCTTAATTACCAAGATTGCAAAAATCTATATACTTCGGTCACTTTATATTGGAACAAAAAGTACTTATCGCCATGCTGTAAGGCCCAGCATTTCCTGAGAACTACGATGAAAATCTTTCATAGCGTTTTTATCTGAAACCCTTTTGGAATCAATGCTTGGTTACGCCGCGAGCGTTCCTATAGTAATCGTGCCGTATTCTGCAGTTGCCTGGACACATGAAGCAACGAACACGCATGCGCAATAAGCCCTTCTTTCGTCAGTCTAGGCAAGCGCTGATCCTCCCTTTTGATCGGCCTAAGCGCTGTTTTTCTATGGTTTGTATGGATCATAGTTTCGCGTCAAGGAGAGAGTGGCTGCGACGCGCGGAGCTGAATCATGGCGGCGGTCGATATCAGAGGTATTGGAGGGGAATAGCGTCGGGTAGTTGTAGCTGCCTGGTACTTAGGTATGAACAGGAACGGTCCCTACGGAACTGGGAGGACCACTTTTTGCTTGCTTAGTTACTTATTTATTTTAGTATTTTTCTAAAGCACATTTTCCTGGGCTATTGTCCACTTCCATCAAAGGCATGGAGTATTTTCATGAGCCGCGTCGACACGGAAAGCCACAAAACACCAACTCCTCGCTACTATTCCGGGATCGTAGGCTATTCTATTCTTTAAAAATCTCCACCGGAAGAGCTTCAGAGGTTCAGATCCATTCAGATTTCTTTCCGATTTCAAGTTAATCTCTAGCTTTGAGGAGGGGGACAAACCATATTAGTCGTGCATTCTGACTAATATTGGTCAGCAAAACTGTATAAAGAAGTCCTACCGTATATACTAGTTTTCTTCTGAACAAATGACATGTTGGTTTAATTTGTTGATTGCAATGGGGAAATAGTATTTATATTTTCTAACCTGTGGAAATTAGGTTAAGATTGCACATAAATCAAATTGAATAAATTCAGATTATATAATACTGACTGAGTTCAACTAATGATTCAAATGTTCGTGCTTTGAAGTGTTGGGTTCAATTTCAAGAGCTACTTAGAAGGGTGAGACGGATACACAGCAGATGTAAGGTCAGAGAACAGCAAAATTTGCTACTTGTTTTTAAGTTCGTTGGATGTTAATGAAACATGTATATAGTAGTTGTATTGTCATAATATATATACTGTTACATTTCTCCTGAATAATCAATTGGTTGAAGTTTCTTGTATAGTTGCAAAATTTTGTGTAATGGCCAATTAAGATAATTGGTTCACTTCCTGGATGTACCTATATCTGCTCTGTATCATGTTTAACTTTTACATGCATTGAAACTGATAAAGATAAAACTGTTATAACTTTAGGAAGACAGAAAGATTTTAGGTATTAATTTATTTTATGTTATATATTGTCAGACAATAATTGATTCAAGGCTAATATGTGCAGGGGCCTTTAATATAACATGTTTGTAGAGTATTATTTCTTATGTTTTTGAGCAGGTGACCATATTAAAACAGCTGCTGCTGAGCTAATTATACTATACCATTGAGAATCCAAATTTCCTCAAATGACCACTGATATAAACAAATGTAAATAAAAATAAAGTATATATTAAAACTAATAATAAATTGCTATTTCACTGTATTAGGGATTAATATTTCTACATTCTTGGCTTGCTAGAGCAGATACCTAACATTGATAAGGATCAATCAGTTGTCTGATCATTGATATTTACAAAAAAAATGGATCAATCTAGTTTCTGATTTGAGTTACACATTATTATTATTATTATTTATTTAATTTCTATGCCGCCCTATTCCGGAGAACTCAGGGCGGCTCACAACATGATAGAAATCACAATAAAATACATAAATATAAATACATTGCATTCAAGTGTTTGTGTGCCTGTGTTTTGACAAAGCCATCATTGGTTATTATAGCATGTTAAAAAAACCAATCATGTTTTAATACAATATCTAAGACCTAAGCCTGAATGTATTTTTAAATCTGGCTCCATGTTTTTCATGAAGAAAAATGTATGAAATAGTGTATATATGAATCAGATCACTATAGTTTCTTCAGACTATGATTAAAACAAACCATGGTTAGATTATTAGGTAAAAATCAGCTTTTGTATTTTTCCTGCTGATTCATTTATTCTGAAGAGTTTTGTTTGTTTTTTGTTGCTTTCTTCTACTATTATGAAAATGTCCACTATGCATTGTATTATGTTTGAAATAACCAAGAGCTCAAGATTTTTTATGAACCAAAAGGAAGAAATGATTTTAAAAGGAATGGACAGAAAATAACAGTCAGAATCAAAGACCAACTGTCCGTCCATTACTCTGGGGGGGGGAAACTTTGAACCCCTTGGAGAAGGTTCGTAACTTGGGTGTTCTCCTCGATCCACAGCTGCACTTAGACCAACATTTGGCGGCTGTGACGAGGGGAGCATTTGCCCAGGTTCGCCTGGTGCACCAGTTGCGACCTTATCTGGACAGGGAGGCCTTGCTCACAGTCGCTCATGCCCTTATCACCTCGAGGATCGACTACTGCAATGCTCTCTACATGGGGCTACCCTTGAAGAGTGTTCGGAGACTTCAATTAGTCCAGAATGCAGCCGCGCGAGCAATCGTGGGCTTACCTCGGTATGCCCACATTTCACCAACGCTCCGCGAGCTGCACTGGCTACCTATTAGTCTCCGCTCGCAATTCAAAGTGTTGGTTATTACCTATAAAGCCCTACATGGCCTAGGACCAGGTTACTTGCAGGACCGTCTTTTGCCTCATACCTCATCACGACCGGTCAGAGAGCACAGAGTTGGTCTTCTCCGGGTCCCGTCGACCAGTCAATGTAGGCTGGCGGGCCCCAGGAGAAGGGCCTTCTCTGTTGCGGCCCCTACCCTCTGGAATCAGCTCCCTCCGGGGATTCGGACCGCTCCCACTCTTCTGGCCTTCCGAAAAGAATTAAAAACTTATTTGTGTCGGCAGATCTGGGAATGATTGGTGTTGAATGTTGGATGAATGTTTTTTATTAAAAAAATTTGGGGTATTGTTTTAACTTTATGATCATCTTAATTTAATTTATATTAGACTTATTAAATGCGATTGTTATTTATCTATGTTGTAAGCCGCTCTGGGTCCCCTGGAGAAGAGCGGCTTATAAGTCTAATAAAATAAAAATAAATAAATAAATAAAGCATACTCACAATCAAGGCATCTATCAAACTTTGACTCTACCGATATAAAGAAGAGAAATTTCTTCCAGTTTTGTAGCAGTGAAAAGGGCAAGAAAGTCAGTTCATCAGATCACTCACTATTAATAGATACTATACAAAAGCTATAGTTACAGAATAGACAAACTTTTAGGTCTGGAAAGAACAAACCCCATATTTCTGACATATTCCAAGATCAAGCAAACTAGAATTAATTTTAAATTAGGTTTGGTTTGTTTTTTTGTAATTTAATGCAAGTCATAAATTTAGAGTTCAGAAATAATCAAAAGAAATCCTTAAAGAAAAAGCACCTGATACTCATTGGTTAGTATTAATCTGATCCTGAATTTCTGTTTCAGAATACAAATCCATCTTTTTTTTTATTAGAATGGGGCCCAAACAGACCTGGAGGAGAGCATCTACTCCAGAGCAACGACAGAAAAGGAATGTCTCTGGGTCCCCACAAGATGTCATTGTTTGATATTGGAAGCCAGAGCATGCCCACCCTGCTAGATCTTACAGGATAAAAGACATAATTATTGAAGGAGGTTTCCTTAAACATCCATGCCTTGATCTTTCAAGAACTTTATAGACAATAAATAGTACCTTGAATTGTACCCAGGAACTCAACTACAGGTAGTTCTTATGACCAGTTGATTAGTGACCATTTGAAGTCATGATGGACTTACCTAGGGAGGAGTACTTATGACCTGAATTCAAAGTTTCTACAGTTCTGCAGTCACATGACTACAAGTTGGGAACTTAATAGCCAGGCCACATTTATCCATGGTCACATGGTCCCATTTTTACAATGGTTTTGCCAAAACCCGCTGTTTGTTTTCAGTTTTCAGCAAAACCGGCCAAAAGCAAAACATGGGTTCATTTAATGACCACGACAAAAAAAGGTCATTAAACCATCACAACTTAATCCATAATGGGCAGACTACCTGTGTAACCATTATGGCTCATGAAAAAGCAATGTCACATAAGTGTACGGTTTACTAAATAAATGTCAGTGGAGGTTTCTGTTAAACCAGGGGTCTTCAAACTTGGCCCTTTTATGACTTGTGGACTTCAATTCTCAGAATTCCTCAACCAGGCACGCCTGGCTGAGGAATTCTGGGAGTTGGAAGTCCACAAGTCATAAAAGGGCCAAGTTTGAAGACTCCTGTGTTAAACTGTCCTATCTTGGATGCTTCTGTAATGTTTATTTTAATTATTTTTAAGAAGTAATTTACTCCAGTGGGGGAAAAATCTGTTTCATAGAAAGGAATGGAGCAGATGTATTTTACATATGACTGTGTATTGTCTTCCAAGAGCTAGAGAGCATCATATGCATTATTCATAGACCTATTTATGCTGCATTAAGCATGGCTTCCCAGCCTTCTGGGTTTTGCTTTCTAAAAGATTTCTGAAGCAGCATATGCATATTTTATGCAACCTTACAGGTAAAACTCAAAAAATTAGAATATCATGCAAAAGTTCATTTATTTCAGTAATGCAACTTAAAAGGTGAAACTAATATATGAGATAGACTCATTACATGCAAAGCAAGATAGTTCAAACCGTGATTTGTCATAATTGTGATGATTATGGCTTACAGCTCATGAAAACCCCAAATCCACAATATCAGAAAATTAGAATATTACATGCAATCAATAAAACAAGGATTGTACATAGAACAACATTGGACCTCTGAAAAGTATAAGCATGCATATGTACTCAGTACTTGGTTTGGGCCCCTTTTGCAGCAATTACTGCCTCAATGCGGCATGGCATGGAAGCTATCAGCCTGTGGCACTGCTGAGGTGTTATGGAAGACCAGGATGCTTCAATAGCGGCCTTCAGCTCTTCTGCATTGTTCAGTCTCATGTCTCTTATCTTTCTCTTGGCAATGCCCCATAGATTCTCTATGGGGTTCAGGTCAGGCGAGTTTGCTGGCCAATCAAGCACAGTAATCCCACAGTCATTGAACCAGGTTTTGGTGCTTTTGGCAGTGTGTGCCTCACCATTCTTCCTCCAGGCTCTGGGTCCTTGGTTTCCAAATGAGATGCAAAAGTTGCTCTCATCAGAAAAGAGGACTTTGGACCACTGAGCAACAGACCAGTTCTGTTTTTCTTTAGCCCAGGTAAAACGCTTCTGACATTGTTTGTTGTTCAGGAGCGGCTTGACAAGAGGAATACGACATTTGAAGCCCATGTCCAGGATCCGTCTGTGTGTGGTGGCTCTTGATGCACTGACTCCAGCCTCAGTCCCCTCCTTGTGAAAGTCCCCAACACTTTTGAATGGCCTTTTCCTGACAATCCTCTCCAGGCTGCGGTCATCTCTGCTGCTTGTGCATCTTTTTCTTCCCACACTTTTCCCTTCCACATAACTTTCTATTAATGTGCTTTGATACAGCACTTTGGGAACATCCAACTTCGTTTGCAATTACCTTTTGAGGCTTTCCCTTCTTATGGAGGGTGTCAATGATGGTTTTCTGCACAACTGTCAGGTCAGCAGTCTTTTCCATGATTGTGATTCCTACTGAACCTGACTGAGAGACCATTTAAAGCAGCGGTTCTCAACCTGTGGGTTGCGACCCCATTTGGGGTCGAACGACCGTTTCACAGGGGTCGCCAAACACCGCAGTCCGCCATTTTTTTCCCCTTTTCCCCTCGGCCGGCGCAGGGGGCAATTTTATTGCCAATATATAACATTTTTTAGGAATGCCATGTTATTTGAAGCTTCCAAAGAGCTTGTGGAATTGAACAAATATAACAACAGAAATATGAAGGAGGGAAGGGGGACCCAGTTTACATTCTGGAATCATTTGCAGCCCCTGAAACATAACTTATATAAAATGCTGCCGGCCACCTACATTTAATTTTGATCACCCCATTTCTTCCCTTCTTGTGTTCTTTTGTCCCTATCAGTAATGCTGCTTAGCATCTTGTAAATATTTCAAATTGTCTGGTTATTTGTAGCTATGACATATCAGGATGACTTGGTAAAGACACCATTGTATAAAGAGCAATCCTGCTATCAAAGACTAAGCATCCTTTTTTCAAAACAGATTTCCTTCTTGAACTAGCAGAGTATGATGGAGTAGGACTCATATTTGATTGAGGTTTGCAACGTTCAAGAAAGATATGTTTCCTGAATATAGAGGCTACATTATGTAAAAATTTTGGTGCTTTTGGCAGTGTGTGCCTCACCATTCTTCCTCCAGGCTCTGGGTCCTTGGTTTCCAAATGAGATGCAAAAGTTGCTCTCATCAGAAAAGAGGACTTTGGACCACTGAGCAACAGACCAGTTCTGTTTTTCTTTAGCCCAGGTAAAACCAGGCAATTTCAGTAGGTTATTCTGAATTTAGGTATTATAAGAAAAGAAAGAAAATCTATCTAAACAATGGTCAAATTTATAATTCTTTATTGCGTTCACTACTCCCATCATTTTTATAAGCTAAAATTTCTAGTGCCACATTTTTTTTCTTATATCTTGCTATGGCATCCTGTTGGACATAGAAACCACTGGTGTGAAATAATATTCTAAATGTATTGGTATAGGTGATGGAGTGGTAGTGTGGCTTTGAATTTGTTTTCTTTCCTCAAATATTTCTGCACTGATGTTATTTATCACTTCGATGCATTGTTTACTTTTTACTTCATAGAACTCAAGACCACAAGTACAAATTGCAGTATTTGTGTCAGATATGCTTGACTTCAGCAAGTTTCTATATTGTCTGCTTTGGAGCCAAAACAAAAATGTACAATGATAGCTTAAATATTTTACTTTAAATATACAGTATTGTTTAAAGATGCTTCAGTGAGCAAACTATGGATCCTCAGCTTACATTAAAGAGAGAACTTACTGTGTTATTGTTAGACTAGTGCAGGGTCTTCATATTTGGCCCATTTATGACTTGTGGCTGAGGAATTCTGGGAGTTGAATGCTGGCTGAGGAATTCTGGGAGTTGAAGACCACAAGTCATAAAAGGGCCACGTTTGAAGACCCCTGCGCTAGTATCATTAATTGTAAGTTTTTGCAATGGATATTTCAGGTTGGTTAAACTTTTTTTTTTTTTAACTGTCATTTGTTTTTCTGAACAGGAACTATGTTTTTCTTTTTTCTCCTCTTACTTTGCTTCTCCCTTGCTCATTGTTCCACTTTTACAGATAATCTGCTGGGAATTTCCTGGGTTGATAGTTCATGGATTCCAATATTAAACAGTGGGAGTGTATTGGACTATTTCTCAGAGCGTAGTAATCCATTCTATGATCGAACGTGCAACAATGAAATGGTCAAAATGCAAAGACTAACCTTGGACCACTTGAAGTAAGTTGATGTAGTATTAGCTTTTTAGCTTTCAGGAAGAAACGATGTCATAATATCAACTAAGATGTGAAGAAACTTTACTGGCCAGAGATTAGAGGACAAATAATTAAGTCATGTTGTGCCAAATCTAAACTTCTGTTTTTGTTTGTAATTAATTTGTTATGTCTGTATTTGATAAATTATTTTCTGCTCATAGCAAAATTGTTTTTAACTCAAATGCTTCTATATCTTGCTCCCTTCCTTCCCATCAACTCAATTTTAAATCAGTTTAGTGTTAATATTTATTCTTTTTACATGTTAACGTTTTATCTTGTTGTTTTTAGCACTTAGCAATAGACATATATTGACTTCAGGTAATGCAGAATGCAGCCGCGCGAGCAGTGTTGGGCCTGCCCAGAAATGCCCACATCTCAGCATCACTCCGTGAGCTGCATTGGCTGCCTATTGGTCTCCGAACGCAATTCAAAGTGTTGGTTATGACCTATAAAGCCCTACATGGCATCGGACCAGGTTACTTACGAGACCGCCTGCTGCCTCACGAAACCCAGCGACCGGTTAGGGCCCACAGAGTCGGCCTTCTCCAGGTCCCGTCGGCTAGACAGTGTCGCCTGGCGGGGCCTAGGGGAAGGGCCTTTTCTGTTGCGGCCCCGGCCCTCTGGAATCAACTCCCCCCGGAGATCCGTATCGCCCCCACCCTCTCCGCCTTTCGTAAACTACTAAAGACCCATCTCTGCCGGCAGGCCTGGGGCGGTTGAAATCTTGCCCCTAGCCAGTGTATGTCTGTGTGTATGTTTGCTGAATGAATGGTTCTTAATTTAGGGGTTCTTCTTTTTATATATTTATTTTTATAAATGTACTATTTAGTTTGTATTAGATTTCTATTTATGCTGTAAGCCGCCCTGAGTTCCCGGAATAGGGCGGCATAGAAATTTAATAAATAATAATAATAATAATAATAATATATACCGCTTCAGAGTGCTTTATAGTCCCCTCTAAGCAGTTTACAGAGTCAGCATATTGCCCCCAACAATCTGGGTCTTCATTTTACTGACCTCAGAAGGATGGAAGGCCGAGCCAACCTCCAGATTGTCAGAATTGAACTCCTGGCTGTGGGCAGAGTTAGCCTGCAATACAGATAGCCCTTGACTTACCACAGTTCATTTATTGATGGTTTGAAGTTATAACGGCACTGAAAAAAGTGACTTATAATTGTTTTTTGCGCATACGACCGTTTGCAACATCCTTATGGTCACATGATCAAAATTCAGATGCTGGATGACTGGCTCATAATTATGACCACTGCAATATCCCAGGGTCATGTGAGAACCTTTTGCAACCTTCTGACAAGCAAAATCAATGGGGAAGCCAGATTCATTGAACAAGCTTGCTACTAACTGAACAACTGCAGTGATTCATTTACCAACGGTGGCAAGAAAGGTCACAAAATGGGACAAAACTCATATAACAATTGGCTCATTTAACAACAGTGATTTTGGATTCAATTGTGGTCTTAAGTCAAGGGCTACCTGTAGTGCATTCTAAAGCGCGGCTCCACCAGAGCTGTTTTTATGACCGTAAGCTGCTTAGAGTTTCTTTTAGGCAAGATGCGATAGCACATACGTTTAATCATTAAATAAATATTTTGACATCAACTGAACTTGATTCAGAATACCTTCTTAGCCAAAACTGAAAACAAAACCAGCAGTGTTGATACCGTTGTTGTTGCTGAAGTTTGAGTGTGAGGCAGACATCTCTAAGCCTTTTTGTAAACATAGGGCAAATCCTTAAAGCAGCCAAATTGCTATTTATTCAGAAAGTTTGAGGAAGGACCTAGGATTTAAGATGGAGATTACAATATTTTATTTATTGGGTGAGATTCCAGAATGCCGTTAAATGGAGTCTTTCTTCATATCTATGGCTTTCTAATTCTTTGCAGTAGATCTGCTTATGTAGCCTTCTTTGTCTGTCTGTGACTGTGGAGTGAGGAGAGTCTTTAATATTGACTTACTAGATGTTTCTACTGGAAACTATGAAAAAAGGGATTACTTAGAAAACACATTTTTATTAGGCTAAAACTAACATGTACTGTTCGTTTTTTGCATTGGAAAGGATGCTTTCTGGAGTACCATTTTCTCATTAGTAAACAGGTATTTAGGACCTTCCCAGATCTTTTATGTTTGCTCCTATTATTTTTATTCCTTTAATTTGCTTCCTGTTAAAGCTGCTAATGTCTTTTTTGTACATTCTGAAACTTCTTAATTGAGTCTTTTTTCATTTTTCCAATTATACTTGAGATTTTTGAATAGCGTTATGGTTTCTGTTTCCTGATACTAAAGATTAATGCCAATAATTTAAATCAATATGCTTTTAAATCATTGTCTTTTACCTATTTAAGTACCAGGGGTGGGTGGGAAGAAGACCACCAGTCAGTAAATTTATTAAAGCTGTACTAATATAAAACTCCGCTGTTTATCAAGAGGTATTGGGGGAAAAGAAGAAATTACTTACCACTTAATGAGTTTTACATTACCTCTTTTCAAAAAGGGACCATTTTTCCCCTCTATACTAAGATAGTTTATAGTTTTAGTTTTTATAGCGTCTGTGATTGTTTTCTGCCTCTAGATTTAGCTCTGTCCTTTTATCTTTCAGTCAAATGGTTGGAGTAGAATACATTCTTCTGCATGCACAAGAGCCAATCCTTTTCATCATCCGTAAGCAGCAAAGACAGAACCCAACACAAGGTAAGGATGTAGACCGCTGTCCTATTTAGAACGTAGAGGGAAACCTATGACCAGCCTTTTCCAGTCTGCATGTTCTTCAGACAGACCAATTCCAAGATTTTTTTTTTTTAATCAATGGCCAGGGTGGCTGGAGAATTTGGGGAGCTGAAATCCAAACATCTGGATGTTGTGGAATCTTGCCATTGATACAGATTTTCTCTGTGCAGGCATACTACTTCCATATAGAGTGATGGACTATGTGTCCCCTTTCATTTTGCATGGAGCACTGAGTTCCACAGTGACCTAAATTACCTCTTTCAGTTCTGTGATTCTGTAAACCTAAAATAACATTGTATGTTATTCTCCAGTGCTCCCATCTTGCCTCACAGCTCTACCTATTTGTTTGTCTGGACAAGCTGCATAGGTTCTAATAAAATATACTCATATTTTTTAGCAAGGAAGTTACTCCTTTTCATTATGTCAATAGAAGAAGAAATAGAACCAGAAATAATGCTATTCATTCTGATAATTTGTATTGTTATGTCTTCTTTTTAAATGTTGTTTAAATTTTTTTAAAAAAACAAAAACCTGGGGCCCTCTAAAAGTGTTAGATTTCCATTATCTCCTGCTATCTAATCCAATTTGAAATAATAGTATTTGCTGTGGAGGACATGTAGATAGTGTTGGAAGCTGTCTTTGATGCTAACTTTATTTTTTTGCAACAATAAGGGAATGCCCTCTTGTGGTAAAATGCAATATGGGTAACAAAATGTGTTTTGTCTTCAAGAAGATTCCTTTTTGGGGCCACACTGGTGTCTTCTTGTGATTAAGACATTATCTGATGTTATTATAGTTAAGATTTTTATCTGGCCATGTTTGTTCAATCTTTCTGCATTTTAAATCTCTATCACTTTTGAAGTGCAAGACCGATTATTTCTGCCTCTGATTAGTAGAAGCAGAATTTGCAGAATTTATATATTACTGTTTTATTACTCTGAAGTAGTTTTAAATGCATGGCCATAAAAGAAAGGCTACTGAGGATGTAGGCTTTAAATATTCTTGTAAACTAGCTTTATTTCAATTTTGTTACTGTTTTATACTGTTTTATAAATTAAGCAATTGCACTTATTATATATCTAGAACAGATTGGTTGACTAATGCTGTGCTTCTTTTAAAGTTATCCCATTGGCTGATTACTACATTATTGCTGGAGTAATTTATCAGGCACCTGACTTGGGGTCAGTTGTGAACTCAAGAGTGGTAAGTTTCTGTGACACTTGTTTTATTAGAATAAAAGAAATGCCCATAAACATTTAGTTTGATTTCTAGTTCTTTGTAAGCTTCTGAAAGTCTTATTTTTCTGAAAAAATATTTTCTATAAAAATGTAACCACGAGGAGAAAAATGAAATTTTTGAATTATACTAGACTATATACTAATACTAAGATAGAAAATTCTCTCTGCCAAGATTTAACTTTGATATTTCTCCCATAAAAAGGACACTGTCACTTAAATCAGGAGTCCCCAACCTCTGGGCCACGAGCCACTACTGGGCCATGGCCGGTTTGGAACATGGCTGTGTGAGTGGCTTGTGAATGTGCATGCACATGCAGCTCCACTCACGTGAGTGGGCGATGCTTGTGCTTGGGTGTGCAGCTCCGTTCACGCGAGCAGCGGGCTCTTGCGAGTGGAGCTTCGCAAGTGCCCACTGCTTGCGCAAGTGGAGCTGCACTCATGAGCGGCAGACAGTTGCACTCGCACACACTCCACTCGCGTGAGTGGCGGATGCTTGCACATGTGCACACCTACCAGTCACACAGAACTATCGCCCCACGTGCCGGACTGCCAAGCTGAAAAGGTTGGGGACCGCTGGCTTAAATAGTTTTCTCAAGGGTAGCTATTTGCCTAATCACAGAAGGTGGAGACATCTCAGGAAGGATTGCTGAAGATGATCTATTTATGAAATAGTTGCAATCTGTACTTCTTCTGACTAATGTGTGGTTCTTGCTCAAGCTCTCTCTGGAAATATTGGCCTGCTTCACAGGCTGTATCTTCATGTCCTTTCCTTTGAATATTGTCATCTAATGAGACCAAGGAAGTGAGCTTTTTCTGTAGTACTCTATGAAACATCATTTCCCCTGGGATCTGGCAGGCTCTCCTCCTAGTGAATCACCTAAAGTTGTGTTTTATATGACAGCTGGCCATATACATCTTTTAAAAATATGAATAAGTAATCAGATTGCCTTTATTACATTGATCCTTCCAGAGACAATTGCTGGAGGCTGCATGTTATATGAAATCAGAGTCATAATGAGTGCATTCACCTATTTGTCTGATAACATTTTCCCCCACTTTTCTTTCTGGTATCTTTTTTCCTCATTTCTTTCAGCATCATGCTGCAGGGATGGTTAGATAGGTCTTGTTAGAGGTCTATACTGAGCTCCTGTATTGCATTGGGGCTTTAAAACTAGATCAGAGATCGTACAAAATTAGTCTGAGGACAGATTATCACTCCTACCTTATCTCATGTGTGTTAGGAAGGTTAGGATATTGCTCTCTCTGCTCCTTTTAGTCACCATATATTGACTCGCCCGACTTCCATCCTCATTTGTAACGACATAATGGGAAATTGAATCAGAACAAAACTTTAGAATATTGAACTATGTGTGAAAAATATATGTTGTGAATTGGTCCATTTGGCTGGCTGAAGTACTGTACCAAGCGAGAAATCACATATTTGCTTACAAATTTATATTGTCCAGCTCACTGCGGTGCATGGAATCCAGTCAGCTTTTGAGGAAGCTATGTCTTATTGTCGCTATCACCCCTCCAAAGGTTATTGGTGGCATTTCAAAGATCAAGAGGAACGAGGTAAGATACCACTAGATTTCAAAAATGTATTCTTCCCTTTTCTTTAGGAATGATGTGATTGGTCTTGGTCCGTATACTTCAGTGAAATTCAGTTAATGTTACTGTCACTTTATATTTATAAACAATAGAATACAGAATGAGTAAAGTATTCCAGTGTCATTGTGTTCTTCACTGCATTTTTCCCATTTGATTGCAGATTCTGGGTTTTGGGCACCGTGCTTGCCTAGATCACATAGCAAAACTTATTAGTCTGCATGGGGGAAGGGGAGATTTTTTGAGGGGCTGGGTTGTCCACAGAGCCTAATAAGGTCTGAAAGGAAGTGTCTGTCTTAATTAAGATCACCCAGCTGGTTTCTATGCTTGGTTTAGAACATGGGCCTCCCTGCTTCTAATCCAACACCTTAATTACTAGGTGACTTTGGCTCTCATTCCAAAAATATTGCATATCAGTATAATATTTCTGTATATGGTGGCAGGTTCTTCCGTTAGTACTTAACTGTTGTAAAATGTATTCTCAGTTACCCAGAGCTGTCAAAATCAGAATGATCATTTTCTGCCAGCTATTACCTTTTTTCCTGTAGCCCCTAAGCAGTATATGTTGCAATGCGAATTGACCAAAGCCATACCTATTTCCACCCGAATTGCAGAATACCAAAAGCATCCATCTGAGTTTCATTTCTAAATAACTAGAATTAGGTTCCTCCTTATGCTTATAAATTATGATATCAGAAAGTTGATATGCTTTCATTATGATCCCCAATAATTTTATTTTCAGATAAAGCCAAACCAAAAACAAAGAAGAAGGAGGAACCAAGCTCTATTTTCCAGAGGCAACGTGTGGATGCATTACTTCTAGATCTGAGACAAAAATTCCCCCCTAAGTTTGTGCAGGTAACAGTCAAATATTAAACTACTGTTTGCTATAATGAGATACTTTGTCAAAACTGTTCAAGTCGTGCTCGAAGTTGGACTTTGGCTTTGCAGGTCATTTGAGTTTGACTGATGCTCAATCTAGTATGAAAACAGTTTGAGACTGTTGGTCCCAAAGAATTGGATGGGATCTTCAGGCTGTGGACAAGAGATGACTTGTGTGAGAGAATATGTTTCTGCCAGTTCTTAAATGGGGGGGGTGTTTTTCCCTCTCAACAAACAAACAGAAAACACCCCACTCCTGGACTCAACAGTTCTGGAAAATATTCATCCTCTCCAACCTCAAAAGAGAAGGTTGTTGAGAAAACATTCAGTTTGTAACTCTAGAACAGCGGTTCTCAACCTTTTCCGCGGCGCGACGGCCCGCATCACAAAGGGGGGGGGAAATGGCGGACCAAAAAAAATGGCCGACCTCCCCCGAAAATGGCGGGCCCGCATCGCGCATGCGTGGCTTGACGGCCCGCATCGCAAAGGGGAAAAAAATGGCGGACCCCCCAAAAAATAATTTAAAAAATGGCCGACCCAAAAAAAATGGCCGACCAAAAAAAAATGGCGGGCCCGCATCGCAAAGGGGAAAAAAATGGCAGACCCAAAAAATAAAAAAAATGGCCGTCCCAAAAAAAATGGCGGGCCCGCATCGCGCATGCGTAGCGCGACGGCCTGCATCGCAAAGGGGGGAAAAATGGCCGACCAAAAAAAATGGCCGACCAAAAAAAAATGGTGGACTGTGGTGTTTGGCGATCCCCGTGAAATGGTCGTTCGACCCCAAATGGGATCGCGACCCACAGGTTGAGAACCGCTGTTCTAGAAGGACCTCAAGGAAATTATTATCTGGACCCTTTTCAGTTGAGCTTCAAACCAGGATGTGGCACTGAGATGACATTAATCACATTTATAGATGACCTTATAGATGAATAGCATAGCAGAAAAATATTTCATAGAATTTTAGAGTTGAAAGATATCTTAAAAGTGATATAATCTCCTAACTAATTGAAATCCTGTCAGATGCTCTAGAGGAATTGGTACTGAACAGGAAATTAGATGAATCCTAAGGTTCTTTCCTATTCTATAATAATATGAAACACTCTTTTGCTATGCCATCCATCCCAGGTTATAATATTTTGTGTAGGCTTCCAGCAATGAGAACTCATCACTTAATGTAATAGCCTGTTCCACTGGCTGCTAGCTTGTATAATTAGAAAGTTTTGCCTAACATTTATCCTAAACTGACTTCATTATAATTTTAACTTATTAGTTCTGGTCCTGCTTCTTGGGCAATGTATATTAAATCCATTTTCTATGTGACAACCATATGTGTGACTTGCTATGTTAATCCTGAATACAGTTATCTAGATATTACAACCAACATTTCTTATTCTCCATTTGGGCAATGTTTAGTAAGAGAATACAATCTTATATGTATACCAGCATCCAAGATGTGCATTTTTGACTAATGACTCGGTTTTTCTCTCTTTGTTCACAGCAAAAATCTGGAGAAAAACCAGTCCCAGGTAAGAATCTAGTCCAGCGGTTCTCAACCTGTTGGTCGCGACCCCATTTGGGGTCGAACGACCGTTTCACGGGGGTCGGCAAACACCGCAGTCCGCCATTTTTTCCCCCATTTCTCCTCGGCTGTCGCGCGCCGCACATGCGCGATTCGGCCCGTCGCGCGTGCCGCGCATGCGTGGTTTGGGCCATCGCACGTGCCACGCATGCGCAATTCGGGCCGTTGCACGCGCCGCAATGCGTGGTTCGGGCCATCGCACGCCGCGCATGCGCGGTTCAGCCCATCGCGCCACGCATGCGCGGTTCGGGCCGTCGCGCGCGCGCCACGCATGCGCGGTGCAGGTCGGGGTCGCGCCACGCATGGGCGGCGCAGGTGGGGTCTCGGCCTGAAAAAGGTTGAGAACCGCTGATCTAGTCCGTGTTTTTAAATGAGACCAACTCCAGCAAATATATATGATTAGTTTTAATACAGGCTCTTGAGAGGATAGTTTTGTCCAATTTGGTCATTATGCGTATCATTTTATGCTAGTAGATTTTCTGTAACTTGGATCTTAAAGAATTCCCAGTCTTCAATCTTTTTTTCCCCCTATGCCATCTGAAGAGCAGGAATTTATTATTTTCTCAAAGGAAAAGAAAATCTGTACGTAGCAATTCAAAAGCAGTCTTGTTATTCTGGCAATTTTGAATGGCAAGGGTGGCTTTAGGTAAAGGGAAGGCCACTTGAAAATAGGGGAAAAAAATTAAGGGTCTTTTTCTTCCCGTAGCTGTCATTTCTGCATTGCTTTGCTAAATGAAATGGTTTGCTTTGAGATATAGGATAATGGAACTGAATTTGTTCCTAGTACTTACTGGTAAAAATCGAGGTGATTCTTTCAGTGAAGTCTAGCATTAGGAAATATCTCATAGTACTGATAATGAGACATGTAAGGCTATTAGAATGAGGCTTTATGTGGTTTATTTTTTCCCAGTGGATCAGATTAAGAAAGAATCAGAGCCAGCACCTGAAGCTATAAAACAAGAGGAGAAGGAAGCTGCAAAGACCACACAGCAGAGCACTTCTGCTAAAGGACCACCAGAGAAACGAATGAGATTACAGTGACAGAAGGGGAAATGACTTTTGTAACTAGTGAGGACTTGGTGAAGAAACTGAGGTAAATAAGTTAGCTATTTAAAAATGGGACAGTGAACTGTGACCTTTCCAAAATTCTAGCCCTTGGTTTGTTTGTTTTTTCATGTTACAAACTTACAGTAACTTTCAAGATGAAATGACCTATTTTTGTGTTCAAGGCTGAATTTTCCTTTTTGAATCTTTTGAGGACTTTTTTAGACTCTGATATTTTCAAATTGTAATCTCATACTTTTTATTAGTGTCTTGCTGATAAGATGTCTGAAACATCTTTATCTTTCATAAATAGAGCTTGGCTCTATTGTTCCATCAGGTCTTTTCCAAACAAATTGGTTGCAGCAGTTCAGAGGTAGTTCTTTTTTGAAATTTTCACTTTCTCACTAAGATTAAATTCAAAGTGAGATAGAAGATCTTCTTTTCCACAACTTGGATTATTGTATTGATCATTAGTGATGTTTTTCCCTTTTCAGTTTATTCTTTGAACAGCTTATGCAGATGTCCATGATTTTGATACTTGCTTAAATATTGAAGTACAATAGCCAGTAAATAAGAGTATAGTAATATTCCATAGGCTTAGCTTCTCTCAATTATTGTAATTTTTTTTGAAATACGGGTTGAGTATAAAATATGTATAGAATATTATGAGGAAGTTTCACTACACTAGCTAGGGACATCTTACTCCCTGCAGAGAAAAGCCCTGTAAAGTAATTGTCAATAAAATTATGTTATAATCTGTGATTTTTGTAAATATTTATTTGTTTTGAAGAAGAAACAGAGACAAGAATGTTTTTTTAAAGGATTTTTAATCTTTCTCCTTGGTTTTTCACAGTACATGTTGGTTTTTCCTTTTTTTAATTCTAAAAATGTTTTGTCCATTTGTACTTCTTTCCATTCTACTTTTATATTATTCCACTGAAAAATAAAACAAAATATTTTAAATACTGTTTTCAAATTCACAGATATCTCATTTCCCTTTTCAATAGGCAAACTTCATTAATGTGATATTTTCAGATGTGCTGGATTAGCGTTAGCATGTCTCCTAACCTTACTGGCTGAGCATTTTAGAAGATATAAGTTATTTGGACGATCATAGATTATACAAAACTATTCTAAGGTTATTGCTATATTCTTATCAATTCCTCCCTCTGAATTATGAAGAGATAATCATACTGAAAAGTATTTAATACTCTTAAATATATGCACTTCATATATGCATTTCTCCAAAGAACTTCCTAGTGACCCAGTTGATTGAAGTCCTTGTAAAGAACAGAGGGATTCATCTGAAATTGAGTCTAATAATAATAATAGTAAAGTTGGACGGGACCTTGGAGGTCATCTAGTCCAACCCCCTGCTCAGGCAGGAAACCCTATACCATTTCGGATAAATGGCTGTCCAGTTTCTTCTTAAAAACTTTCAGTGTTGGAACATTAACTGCTTCTGGAGACAGGTTGTTCCACTGGTTAATTGTTCTAACAGGAAGTTTCTCCTTAGTTCTAGGTTGCTTCTCTCCTTGATTAGTTTCCACCCGTTGCTTCTTGTCCTGCCTTCAGGCGCTTTGGAAAATAGCTTCACTCCCTCACTTCTTTGTGGCAGCCCCTGAGGTATTGGAACACTGCTATCATGTCTCCCCTCGTCCTTCTCTTCGTTAAACTAGACATACCCAATTCCAGCAACCGTTCCTTATATGTTTTAGCCTCCAGTCGCCTAATCATCTTTGTTGCTCTTCTCTGTACTCTTTCTAGAGTCTCAGCATCTTTTTTACATCGTGGTGACCAAAACTGGATGCAGTATTCCAAGTGTGGCCTTACCAAGGCATTTTAAGGTGGTATTAATATTTCACGTGATCTTGATTCTATCCCTCTGTTAATGCAGCCTAGCACTGTGTTGGCCTTTTTGGCAGCTGCAGCACACTGCTGGCTGATATGTAGGTGATTGTCCATTAGGACTCCGAGGTTTAAGGTCATTAATAATGTATTCTTATAAATTTCTATTCAAATGTAACAGCTATATTCAGTAATACATGTTTCCAAGTGTCTAAACATGGCATACACTCCGAGGTCCCTTGGAAGAGTTGTGCACAAATAGAGGGTGAGTTTGATGTTTGCCGAGCGGTAGAGAAAGAAAAAAATAGGACTGCCGTGTTTTTGGGTGCTAAATTATCCACCACTGAAAAGAAAGAACACCAAATATAAGGTGAAGGAAAGAAGAGCTTAAAAACCTGACTTTATCCTTAAATGATCTGATTCTTTCTTACCCTTGATCTCTCCTCCTAATTACTTTGAATTCCTGTATTTCTTTTTTCCTCCTCCCTCTGTCCACTCTCCTAATTCATGTTGTACTGCTTCCATCTTCCTTGCCCACTTCCAAAAGAATGGAAAGATTCCCATAACAGATTCATAGAGTGGAAAAATAAGGCAACCTCTGTGCTGCGTAAACTTTCCAGTTGTAACCTGTTCAAACTTGATTGATTGCAGCAGGCTTAAAGTGAATGAATGAAAGAAAAAGACATTGTGTAATTAATTTTCTTTAAGCTATGTCATTACAAAAAGCATTGGAATTTCTGCCTCCCACAGATATTTCAATCTATCCGTCCATTACCCTGGGGGGGGAGCTTTTGACCCCCTCGGAGAAGGTCCGCAACTTGGGCGTCCTCCTCGATCCACAGCTAAATTTGGAATATCATCTTTCGGCTGTGGCGAGGAGAACATTTGCCCAGGTTCGCCTGGTGCACCAGTTGCGGCCCTATTTGGACCGGGAGTCTCTTCTCACAGTCACTCATGCTCTTATCACCTCGAGGTTCGATTACTGCAATGCTCTCTACATGGGGCTACCTTTGAAAAATGTTCGGAGACTTCAGGTAATGCAGAATGCAGCCGCGCGAGCAGTGTTGGGCTTGCCTAGAAATGCCCACATTTCGGCATCACTCCGCGAGCTGCATTGGCTGCCAATTGGTCTCCGAACCCAATTCAAAGTGTTGGTTATGACCTATAAAGCCCTACATGGCATCGGACCAGGTTATTTACGGGACCGTCTGCTGCCTCATGAATCCCAGCGGCCGGTTAGGGCCCACAGAGTGGGCCTTCTCCAGGTCCCGTCAGCCAGACAGTGTCGCCTGGCGGGGCCTAGGGGAAGAGCCTTCTCTGTTGCGGCCCCGGCCCTCTGGAACCAACTTCCCCCGGAGATCCGTGTCGCCCCCACCCTCTCCGCCTTTCGTAAATTGCTTAAAACACACTTTTGCCGGCAGGCCTGGGGCAGCTAACATCTTGCCCCTAGCCAGTGTATGTTCGTGGAATGATTGGTTTTTTGTTTTTTTGTTTTTTGTTTTTTTTAACTTAAGGGTTTTTTATATGTATGTAATTTCTATTATGCTGTGAGCCGCCCTGAGTTCTCCGGAATAGGGCGGCATAGAAATTAAATTAATAATAATAATAATAATAATACCACACACACACACACACACACACACACACACACACACACACACACACACAAATACACACATACATCAACATACAAGTTGCAAAGGAGGACAAAGAGCAGTACTCCCAGAAAACACTGATTAGTATATATGGCGAGGAATAAGACTGTTGTCAACTAGAGACAAGAATATTCTGCACAAGATAGAACAAAAGTTCATAGAAACGTGGAGTACAGTGCAGAATTGTCATCACTTCTCACAGCTGTCATTGTCAAATCTAATTGAAAAGAGGTGAAAACCACCAATTTCTGCATTGTGACTGTCTGATCTAGAATGCCTACACATCCCTTAGAATGAACTTCGTTTATACAGAATAATGATAACGCTAATCTCAGGGAGAAAGAATCAGACTAAAGGGCTACTTTGTTCTGGATGACATTAGATTGCACAAAAACACAATATTTGTAATTAAGATAATACATAATTCAGTATATCAGAAAAAAAACCCTGAGATTCTCTATATCAAACTTATGGATAGATGCTGAGATTTGGGTGTGGGAAAAGGTGTTATTAGCAAAAAAATAAATAAAAAAATCCAAGCATGTAGTGGAAAATGAAGAATTTGATACTCCTGCAATTCAGCACAATGTCATTTGTTGTCACTGTTTAACGTTAGCCTCTTTTTCAATTCCATCAACAGCAGGGATATGCAGTATTTTGCTATTCATGAACAAAACATTTTGGAGAAATCTGTGACATTCTTTTTTTCCTCTCTGGACCATGCTTAACCTCCTCTACACCATGGCAATTGGCAGTTGAGTGGTTTACAAAGGTAAATTCTCTGAACTGAAAGTAATTGCAGGAGGTTGACCTAACAGCTGACAATTTGTTTTCTAGAAATTGCTAAATCACTCCAGGAGCAGTATGATGCTAAAGAGGTTTGGTGTGGTTCAGAGACAGCATAGAACTTCCAAGAGTTTGGGTTTAGGTATTACCAATATGCTGATGATATCCAGCTGTATGTTTTGACCTTAGGCTGGCCAGGTATTAACCTAGTGCAGGGGTCTTCAAACTTGGCCCTTTTATGACTTGTGGACTTCAACTCCCAGAATTCCTCAGCCAGCGTGCCTTGAAGTCCACAAGTCATAAAAGGACCAAGTTTGAAGACCCCTGATCTAGTGTATGGAGGTTGGATGAGGAAGACAGACTCAAGCTCAGTCCTGACAAGACTAAGTGGCTGTGTTTGTTTGGGCCCCCAGATCCAGAGATATCCCATTGTTGACCCTCAGTGGGATTGCCCTTCCCCAATTGAAATTTGTGTGTAATCTGGGGGTCCTCTTAGGTTTTTCGAATCCTGCTATAGAGCAGCTTGAAACTGAGGCCAGTAGGACCTTTACACAAGTACAATTAGTTACCAATTGCCTAGTTTCCTGGACTGAGAGGTTCTTCAGATAGTTCATCACACCCTGCTCATTTCATGACTGCATAATTGTAAAGAATTCTGCATGGGGCTATCTTTAAAGACCATATGGAAGCCACAGCTGGTTTGGAAACTGGTGCAGGAAGTGTTGGGGGGGCACTATATTGTGTACATGTGACTCCAATTCTGGATACAATTCATGTTGGTTATCATCTTTAAAACTCATTACAGCTTAGAACCTGGCTATCTGAGGGATCAGGTAACTTCAGCCATCCCTGCCTGCCTAGTATGGTCCAGCAGGATGGGTATATTCTAGGTTTCAGCAATTATGCAATGTCATTTTATGGGACCCAGGAAGAGCACCTCCTTTCTTACACATCTGGTTTCCTCCCAGAATTCATGTGGCTTCAGCCTTATGTTGATCTGAAAATTGTTGAAGATTTGGTGACTCCCCCGGGCCTTGGGCATTGATTGGATTATTGTTGAGCCCTGTTGTGGGTGATTTATAGTTGGTATTCTATTGGTGGCATTTTTCCTTATTCAAAATTGCTTTTATTTGTAAGCCACCCTGAGTCGTTCAAGAAGTTGGGCAGATTTGATATTTTGGTCAAATGAATCAATTAATAATATAAAAACAGAATGATAAAATTAACATGAAATCAATAATAAAACCAATTAATACTTAAAAGCTAGATTTAAAAATATATCTGATAATAGATTTTTGAAACCCCAAGAGAGCAGCAGCTAAGCAAATATTATCCAGGGAGCAACACAGAGAAAGATACCTACTTTTCCCCAGGATAAAATGACTAGCCTCTGATAATGGAATGTCTTAAAAACAAGAATCTCTCTTGCAGACTTTAGCAACTAGATAGTTCTTAACAAGATGGTTCAGAAGAATTCTTGAAATAGTAATTTTAAGTAGTTTGGGTCTTTAAAAGTTGATAGCACGGATTACATTGTGTTTGGATAGCCCAGGGGTAGGCAACCTTGGCTCTTTTATGACTCTGTGGACTTCAGCTCCCAGAATTCCTGAGCCAGCCATGTTGTCATAAAAGAGCCCAAGGTTGCCTACCCCTGGGATAGCCCAACCTCTGCTACGGGTACAAACTGCAGTTTCTGAATACTTTTCAAGTTCAGCTCCACATAACATTCACTATACTAAATCAAGATGAGATGTCATCAAGATGTGTTTAGCTTTAGCCAAATCTGACTGGCTGAAGAATGGACATAGTTGCCCTATCAAGCATATTTGTAAGAAAGGGCTCCTCTATTGCAGTTGTTATTTACAAACCCATTGACATTTGAAGCTACTCCCAAATGAGCTTGGTCTTTCAGGGAGAGTGCCACCTGTCTAAAATAGGGTGTCGCTGCTACTAGTAGTCCACCGTTTCTGGAGCCCTTCTCTCATTATTCGTGAACGGTCAGGCCTGCTCAAGCTGATTTAGCTGTAAAACTGTTTAAACTGGAAAGCCTCTAGGATTCTAATCACCAGCCTGAGGAAATCTCACAAATCTTGGGAAACAAAACCATCAAAAGTAATCAGAATCACATCTTGGGAAAAAACAGAAGTCTTACTCATTCCTTATGTGGATGGTGCCTCTTTCTTTTGCCTTTTTAACATAATGGCTGATCAATGTTTAATGGATAATCAAGGTTTAATATTCGTTGTTTTGTGGGTTTTCTCCACAGATTATTTTAGTTTGTGCTGTCTATTGATTTAGTGCTTCTTCTGTTTTTGTCTTTTTTTTTTTAGTTTTGTATTAGAGACTGCTGGAGTTAGGTGGCCAATAAATTTAATTAAATAAGCTTTATGTATTTTTTTTGTCCATTAAGAAAGTTGTGAACATGTTAAAGGCCAGAACCAACCTTACACGTTCCAGGGATCAACACAAACCTTTGGATCAAAGAAGCCACATCATCTTGAAATGAAAGGTGATCATAAGACTAGAAAGCAGGAAATCATGAGTTCATCTTCTGCCTTAGCAATGAAAGCTGGCTGGATTACTTTGGGCCAGTCCCTCTGACTAAGCCCAATCCACATCACAGGGTTGTTGTGGAGAAAATAGGAGGAGGAAAACATGTTGGACATGTTCACTGCCTTGCGCTATTCGTAAAATAATTATGACTCCAAATAAATAATAAATGAATAAATAAATTCTCCAGTCCCTTTTTTGAAAAAGCAAGGTGATGAGGATGAGGTATAGGAAAAGAAAGATGCAATTCATTCCAAGGTGAGATATTAATGCTTTTAGGGTATGAGGTGTGATAATACTGCATATTTAGCATAGTGTTCATATTCTGTTTTTCAGGATATAAGGCCTCACAAGAGTGTATATGAACATTATAAATGGTATATGAGAATAAAATATTCAAATATATCACAAATACATCTAAAATAAATGGTGTTAAGAATTGCTTAAATAGAAATAAATACCTTGCAAATTGTTTTTTTTTAAATCATCAATTCTTTTTTAAAAAAACAACAACAGAAACCTCAGGAAAAGGGTGTGAATTTAAGTGCTCTTATCTTAAAACACGCCTCTCTTAGCCTGTAATTCCCAAACCTATTTTGGGGGTTCCTGGTGTGCCTTCTGATCACAACTATTGAAAATGGAGGTAAGAAACAGAAAATGCAGAATCAGGCCAACAGTAGACTTTGTATGTTAAATTTTAAAAAAATTCCCCCAATTTTATTGTCCAAATCCGTGGAAGAAAACAGAATATTCTGCTCTGATTACATATGTGGCATCTTCATTTTGCCTGATTGTTCTTCTGTCTCCAGTTTCTTGACCTCTCCAAAATATGTTCAGGGCAATAACTTTCTTCTTAAAGGTTTCCTACCTCCTTAAGAGCAGAGGGCTAAATAACTCAACTGATTCAAGAATAGGGCTTCAAAAGATAGCAATAGACTGCTTTGTACCTAAGGATATTTGTCATATGCCTGACAATCAGGATGGAAAATAAGGGTACACAGTGGGGCAAAAAAGTATTGAGGCAGCCACCAGTTGTGCAAGTTCTCCCACTTAAAAAGATGAGAGAGGCCTGTAATTGTCATCATAGGTAGACCTCACCTATGAGACAAAATGAGAAAACAAATCCAGACAATCACATTGTCTGATTTGGAAAGAATTTATTTGCAAATTATGGTGGAAAATAAGTATGTAGTCACCTACAAACAAGCAAGATTTCTGGCTCTCACAGACCTGTAACTTCTTCTTTAAGAGGCTCCTCTGTCCTCCACTCATTACCTGTATTAATGGCACCTGTTTGAACTTGTTATCAGTATAAAAGACAACTGTCCACAACCTCAAACAGTCACACTCCAAACTCCACTATGGTGAAGACCAAAGAGATGTCGAAGGATACCAGAAACAAAATTGTAGACCTGCACCAGGCTGGGAAGGCTGAATCTGCAATAGGCAAGCAACTTGGTGTGAAGAAATCAACTGTGGGAGCAATAATTAGAAAATGGAAGACATACAAGACAACTGATAATCTCCCTTGATCTGGGGATCCACGCAAGATCTCACCCTGTGGGGTCAACATGATCACAAGAATGGTGAGCAAAAATCCCAGAATCACACGGGGGGACCTAGTGAATGACCTGCAGAGAGCTGGGACCAACGTAACAAAGGCAACCATCAGTAACACACTACGCCACCAGGGACTCAGATCCTGCAGTGCCAGACGTGTCCCCCTGCTTAAGCCAGTACATGTTCGGGCCCTTCTGAAGTTTGCTAGAGAGCATTTGGATGATCCAGAAGAGGTTTGGGAGAATGTCATACGGTCAGATGAAACCAAAGTAGAACTGTTTGGTAGAAACACAACTCGTCATGTTTGGAGGAGAGAGAATGCTGAGTTGCAGCCAAAGATCACCATACCTACTGTGAAGCATGGGGGTGGCAACATCATGCTTTGGGGCTGTTTCTCTGCAAAGGGACCAGGACAACTGATCCGTGTACAGGAAAGAATGAATGGGGCCATGTATTGTGACATTTTGAGTGCAAACCTCCTTCCATCAGCAAGGGCATTGAAGATGAAACGTGGCTGGGTCTTTCAGCATGACAATGACCCCAAACACACTGCCCGGGCAACGAAGGAGTGGCTTCGTAAGAAGCATTTCAAGGTCCTGGAGTGGCCTAGCCAGTCTCCAGATCTCAACCCCATAGAAAACCTTTGGAGGGAGTTGAAAGTCCGTGTTGCCCAGTGACAGCCCCAAAACATCACTGCTCTAGAGGAGATGTGCATGGAGGAATGGGTCAATATACCAGCAACAGTGTGTGCCAACCTTGTGAAGACTTACAGAAAATGTTTGACCTCTGTCATTGCCAACAAAGGATATATAAGAAAGTATTGAGATGACCTTTTGATATTGACCACATACTTATTTTCCACCATAATTTGCAAATGTGATTGTCTGGATTTGTTTTCTCATTTTGTCTCTCATAGGTGAGGTCTACCTATGATGACAATTACAGGCCTCTCTCATCTTTTTAAGTGGGAGAACTTGCACAATTGGTGGCTGCCTCGATACTTTTTTGCCCCACTGTAGCTCTCGTCAATTCTCTGCATGTATCCGGACCCAACACAGCTCAGTTACATGGATATTGCTCAGCATTCCATCTGCTGAACTAGCCAGTAGATAGTTAAGCTTACTTATCATTGCTCTCCTTTCTTTTAATCAGTAAAATAATAATCATAATTTGTCTTTGCTCTTGAACTTAGTTTTCCAGGATGTATCTAAATAGAATTAATGGTTGCATCCAATGGGATGGCCGGGTGGAATGGGGGAAAAGATATCTGAAGATAAAGAGGTTTCTTAAAAGCAACCTATTCTCCATATTCCCCACCGCCCCTCTGTGTTAAGAATGAAACTTTACTTCTGTTTCAGTGACTTGGGACTAGGGTGGTCTGGAATGGCAAAATAGCCTACCTGATGGAATAGATCAGTCCTATTGGACTCTGCCTGCCAACTAGAGGGAGGGGCTTTCCTGAAAGTTCTGGAATGCCCTCCAGAAGATACAGGAAAAAGCCGTTTGCTGTACAGCCAAAGGGAACTCCATGGCTACCCTCCTCCCACTACAGTGGTGGCGGCGGATTTTTATTTTTATCCTCTGCCTTCCACCTTGCTGCTTCCATCGCTGTCACTCTCCAACGTGAGGCAAGGCCTCCCCTCCCTTGGCCCCTGAAGGGAGAAATGGGGATGGGTAGTGCCAAGAGAGGATTTTTCTGTCTTGTCCTTGCCTCTGGGATATTCTGGAGTCAGCCCATTTGTCAGGTACCACCTCAGGGGTTTTCCTTCATTTCTTACGAAGTTATTATCCCAAGAAGGATGGCACCCCGACGAGGCCGGGAACCACAAGACCTTACTTATTTAATGGAGATAGAAGGGAAAGGCCACGTGGTACATCTCAGGCAGAAGAGGAATTTTGTTCCTAAGCACTTCCCTATTTTTACCTACAATGAGGATGGAGACATTGAGGTGGACTACCCTTTCATCAGGAATGACTGCTTTTACTATGGCTTTGTCCATGATGAGCCTTCCTCCCTAGTCACCCTCAGCAGTTGCTCAGGAGGACTCAGAGGCTTTCTACAAGTGGGTAATAAGCTCTACGAAATTGAACCTCTGCAGGCATCTGCTACTTTCCAGCATGTGGTCTACAGACTGGAAGAGAAGGGGAATGAAATCCCAATGAGGTGTGGAGTAATGGAAGAAGACAAAACTCACCAGGAGGCCACGATCCAGAGTGGAGAAAATATTATAAGCAGAAGTGCTTTGAGCGGACTATGGCAAACATATCCCAGGTACATGAAGATAGCAATTGTAGTAGAACATGAACGATATGTCCAATTTGGTAAAAATGAAACTGTCATTGCTAGGCAAGTCCTGGATGTTGTTCACCTTGCAGATTCGCTGTACAAGCCTCTTGGGATTCATCTGGTGGTGGTTGGATTAGAAATATGGTCACAAAAGAACCTCATTGCAATCACAAAAAGCATAGATGAGTTGCTTAACACTTTCAACACATGGAGGAAAACGATACTTGTCCAGCATCTAAGGCATGATGTTGGCCACTTATTTGTATACAAGCATTTTGGGATTAAGTTTGGATTATCGTTTGTTGGATCTGTATGTGATCCGAACTGGGCATCTGCTGTTGAGGCATTTATTACTTCTAGTTTATTTTCTTTCACAATAACTTTTGCTCATCAACTGGGTCATAACCTTGGTATGCAGCACGATGAGAAATCCTGCACTTGTAAACAGCATTCTTGTATTATGGCTCCCTTCCAAAGTAACACAAGTAAGTTCAGTAACTGCAGTTATACCAGTTATTCTAAGCTAATGGATACTAGTAGAAAGCAATGTCTGTTGATTCCGCCAGAACATGAGAAATTGTATGATCTCAAAAACTGTGGCAACAAGGTGGTAGAGAGTGGAGAACAGTGTGATTGCGGTTCAAAATTCCATTGTGAATCAGATGCATGTTGCCAGTCTAACTGTATATTGCGTTCAGGAGCCAATTGTGCTTTTGGAAAATGCTGTGCTGACTGTCAGCTTCTTCCAGCTGGAACAGTTTGTAGAGAAAGGACTAACATGTGCGATCTTCCCGAATACTGCACCGGAATTTCAGAGTGGTGTCCTGAAGATGTTTATGTACAGGATGGCGCTCCGTGCTCTGATGGAGGCTATTGCTATCATGGAAAATGCTCTACTCACAATGAGCAATGCAAAGTTATCTTTGGCAAGCAGGCATTGGTTGCCCCACTGGAGTGCTTCAAAGAAATAAATTCTCGAGGTGATCGTTTTGGCAATTGTGGCATTATTCGTGGTAATGTGTATAAGAAATGTGAGAACAATAATGTCTGGTGCGGCAGAGTCCAGTGTGTAAACATTGGTGAAGTGCCTAATTTGAAAGAACAGAACACCATAATTCAAACTACTCTTAACAACCATTTGTGCTGGGGTACAGATTCTCCAAGTGGAATTGATGTAGATGATATTGGAGCGGTGAAAGATGGCACGCAGTGTGGCCTCGGCATGATATGTATTAATGGTGATTGCATCAAGGTCTCCCTGCTGAACTACGATTGTAATCAAACCAAATGCCACAACAGAGGAATATGCAACTCTCATAAACATTGTCATTGTAACTCTGGTTGGGCCCCTCCGTACTGCCTAAAGAAAGGCAATGGTGGCAGCATTGATAGTGGGCCACCCAGCAATGCCAGTGGAAGGAGGACTAAAGGCATTGTAATGGTTCTTTCTGCTGCTGCTCTTCTAGCTGGGTTTGGCATCTTATAACAAACTGAATGTTGGATGACAGACTTTGATAACTCCAATTCTGACACGAGGACAAATGTCCAACCTGCTATTATAAACTCTTAGGAGGCTAGGAGGATATAAGGAATATCCTTTCAGTGCATTGTGCCGGGATAATGCAATTTGTTTCTTGCAATTTGGCCTCTAAAGATAGTTTTCCGATCTTTATCGCTGTAGCTTTCTAGGCTTATGCCTTATGAAAAGGCTTACGACACTCAGAATGTCATGTGGGGAAGGGGGGAGAACAGTTAGATAATTACGGGGGAATATCCCTAAGAGCGCTGTTACAGTTCATTCCCCTCCTCATTCAAATGGGAGGTAGTTACAGACTATCTGGATGTAATCCAGGCTGTTAGGAAAACCGTCAGATAAAGATATAGACAATTTCAAACTTTTATCTACTTTAATTGGCTCTTCCTATAAAGATTGCTGCATGGAGGGAAGAACTGAAGTTTCTTGTTAAAGCTGAGCCTTCTCGGTACTTTAGAAATTGGTACCATAATATTTTGGATCCACAGAATAATTTTTGAAAGTATTTCTTGGAGTATATGCAGCTTATAAAATCTGATTGGAAGTGGACAAATGATAGAGCTGCTTAGAGAAGTAAAATGAGTACCTAGACCAGGGGTAGGCAACCTTGGCTCTTTTATGACTCGTGGACTTCAACTCCCAGAATTCCTGAGCCAGCAAAGCTGGCTCAGGAATTCTGGGAGTTGAAGTCCACGAGTCATAAAAGAGCCAAGGTTGCCTACCCCTGACCTAGACAGATCAAGTTTGCAATGGCATCTTCAGTTGACTTATCTGAATGGCCTGTTATGAAGAGATGGTATGTTTACACAAGCACATTTTAAATGCCATTTCGAAAAGGCAAAAGTGCAGCTGGGGCTGATCCTTGTATACTCTGAATGGGGAAAGGACCAGATGATGAAGTAGCAAAGTCAGAGGTCACATTTTGCTCAGAATAAACATTGCTCTAAACTACAGTAAGAGCAATCCCATTGGGCTCCTAGTGTTTGACATTTCTCTAGAAAAGAATGCCTCAAAATTGCACATAACAAGAACTTTTTGCTCAAGAGCAGCATAGGTATTGTTAATTACAGAGATTTGCAAAGGTGTCGAACACGAGATCAAATACTGCACAGAATCATAGCATAACTAATCTACCACAGACCACATTAACCTGTGACAATATATTTCTTCTAGTAGGGTTTTATATATTTAATACAAGATTTGAGGTAGTGGTGAAATTGTTTGGTGCTCATACCAACACTCCCATTGACTTCAGTGATATATAATCATGTGTAACTGTATTGGGAATTGCAGCAACTGCTTGCAGCTTAATTGTTACACTGCTATTCTGTAGTGACTCCTGTGTATTACATCAATTCAGAAACTGTTTAGAAAGCATGAGAATAAACACATTATTGTAAAATTGTGATGATAAAAAATTTAATTTGTTCAGATTTTTTTTTGTCCTTTTTGCAGAAAACACAAGTGCAAAGCAGCAGTTTTGTGTGCAATAGCAGCAATGTTCCTTCAGCAATCAAACATCTGAAATGAACACAGTACATTATTTCTGCCCACTATTTTATCTTTAAATTTCCTTTCATAATCCATACGTGACCACTGCATTTGTTATCACTTGAGTTTCCTGTAAGAATTAATTTTTATTTCTGAACAGTAACACTTCTTCAAAACAGACCCAGTTCACCATATATCTTTAAAAGAGGGATCTCATCCAACTATCATATATTACTTATCACATTGTATAATACAGTAACTACTTTCAAATGTGCTTTGTTATGGTATAACCATGAGAATTATTACATAGGGATTATTTCAAATTATTTAATAAATTATTTTATACGTATTTTGTTGCTGCACTGTGTAGATTTTATTCTTCAGTGGTGATGTCACTAAAAAGGTAATATGGTTATTTGTCAGAGAGTAACGTTATTCAAAGATTACTGAATTAGAGGTTTTTCATCTTTTGCTATGAATGCATCTTAGTCTCCTGGACCATGCAGCTTTTATCCATAAGCAAATTTTAGTTAATTTTCTCTTTTATTTGAAAATAGTACACAAAGTACAAACCGTTGTACATGATTTTTGGGTCTGGTGTTCTGTTGGTATAGTATTCTTCAATCTAATGCAGGGCTGTCAAACTGCTGGCCCACAGGTCAGTTGTATCATACGGAGGCTGCGTTCACCCCAGCTCCAGCAATGCGAAAAAAAGTCACGATATGTTGTGATACGACACGTGACGTTGCCACTTTGACACCCCTGTATTAGATTGTCTTCATGTCACACAATTTCTCATACATTTTCCACTATTTTTAATTGCATATTTGATGGAAGCTTTATCATAAATTGTTTGCCAATGAATAAATATTCCAATTAGTTCTTCATAATAGAGGAAGTAGAAAAAACTGCTTTTTTAAAAAAAGAAAATAATTGTTCTGAAATATTTTGCACCTAAAAACTGAGAATTAGCATTATTATCAAATTGCAAATAACAAGACCACGGGTAATATAATTGTGGCCTACTATGGGAGGTTTATGGCAGATGTAGGTTTTAAGTGAAACTTGTTTATTTTCTGTTTAGCCTCTTAGTCACAATACTAAACCAGTGCTTGCAGTGTAACTAATTCCCTTGGTTCCATGAAATTAAGGAACATAATGATTTTCTTGTCACAGGACTGCTTGAATTCATTAGATCAGAATGCTTAGTAGTACTTTTCTTAGGAGAAAATGGAAATGAGTAAGGAAGCTGTATCCTGGGATGGGAGGAGAAGCTTTACTTTTCTCCTCATTTCAATATGTTGCCAAATGTTTGAGGAATGACCCCAGATTGTGAAATTATCTTCCATGCTTTAATGTTCGGTACTTGGTAGCTGTGGGTGGCAAATTTTGAGGATCCTTGGCAAGGCACAGACAGATGTGTGCACATATGCATGTATATTTCTATGAATGTATTTGTATGTGTATAGTTACATTTTGTTATTTATTAATCTGACACTACTACATTACGTACACTGAATACAAGTACAAAGACAAATTTCCATCGAAGTTGCAAATTGGAATTCTAACTTAAAGACAAAAGGACAGTTTTTATTGGTGTTTAAAATTAAACAAGTGGAATGATAATCCTGGGCATATCATTGAGCAATTTATTCATAGATTATAATCTTCTGACTTCCCAATGCCATTGAAAACAGTGACTATAATGCTATTACATGCAGCGTACATACCAATAGGAACCTGTCAGCAGCTGTAAAAATTAAAATGGCTTCCTCTAGTCTAGGTAATGTGAAACCTCCTTTAAAGAGAACAACATGAACAAGAAAAATCATTCAGGTTTGCTGCTTTACTTTCCCCAAGATGTATGATTCATTTAATGGAATAGTCCTTTGATCATTTTTTGATTCATATCTTTATTAATCCACAGAATCTGTGTCAAAATAAGCCCACCTACTTTTTCTTATTTTTGGTGCTTTCTGTACTCATGTCTACATTACTGAGTCATGATGAAATGTCTTAATTTAAAAATTTAAAAACTATGTATTTATTTACTAAATTTATTTCCCAGCCATCTTGTTTCGAAGTGATTTGACATGGAAAAGTATATCATAAATAAGAAAATATGATTTATCTGCTCAGCAAAATACTTGGGGATGGGGGGGGAAGATAACCCTCTTCCTGCCAGTCTGTTCCATTCTTCATCATTCAAGCTCCACCCACATTCCAAGGGAAGCTACATAACTGTTGCTATATACAGAATCCTCCTTTTCATCATCTTATTTACATCTGAGATTCTTTCCAGCTTCTTACCACTCTGTCTTCTACTTTAAGAGAGCTTCCTTTTGGAAATGAAATATGAGAAGGTGTGCTTTCAAGATTTCCTTCTGCCATGGCAAAAGACCATCCATCTTCTGTGGCTCTTGATGTTCCTCAGTAATCTGCTGACTGTGACTGCCAGAAAAATACTTCCTCAGGGCTTTATTTATGCTTCTTATGAGGTGACCATCCCACAGTTATTAACTCCAATACCTGGACAACAGGAACGACAGAATGTCACTTGTCTCCTTCATTTTGAGGGAAAGAATATCATCATGCACCTCACACAAAAGAAGAACTTGGTTCCTAAGCATTTGCCCATCTTTACCTACAGTAAGGATGGGGATCTGCAGCTGGACTATCCATTCTTCAGGGATGATTGCTACTACCTTGGTTTTGTGCAGGACAGACCCTTCTCTCTGGTCACTCTCAGCATTTGCTCAGGAGGTCTCAAAGGCATCCTGCAGTTAGAAAATAAGACATACGAAATTGAACCAGTACAGGGATCTACTACCTTTCAGCATGTGATATTTTGTTTAAAAGAAAAAGTGAGTGCTATTCAATTAAGATGTGGACTAGCACAGGAAGAGCAAAAACATCAAGAAACCATGTTCCAAAACATAGAGAATGTACTTTCAAAAACTGCATCCAAAGGAGACTGGTGGCTACGTACTCGATATGTAGAGATTGCTTTTGTGATTGAACATGAACGTTATTTAATGTTTGCCAGAAATGAAACTCTTACTGCTTTGCAGGTTCTTGACATTATTCATATTGCCAATTCTTTTTATGAACCTCTTTCTGTTCAATTATCTGTAGCTGGATTGGAAATCTGGTCACAAAAGAACTTCATAACGATTTCTCCTGCCATAGATAGCACCCTTCAGGATTTCACTGACTGGAGGAGAGACTTCTTGGTTAATCATCTAAAAAGTGATGTTGCTCACTTATTTGCATATAAGTCTTTTGAATTTTCACTTGGGTCAGCTTATGTAGGAACAGTTTGTGATGAAAGGATGGGATCTGCAGTTATCTCATATAAGACTACCAGTTTGTCCATTATCAGTAGCATATTTGCCCATGAATTAGGGCATAATCTTGGTATGCAGCATGATGAACAGTACTGTAGTTGTGGTAATGTACACTGCATTATGGCTCCAGTTCATGAAGTGACTGATAAATTTAGCAATTGTAGTTATAATGACTATTTTCTCACAATGAATGCCCCATGCTTGTTAAGTCCTCCAGACCCTGATAGAATCTTTAAAATCAAATCATGTGGCAATAAAGTAGTAGATAAGGAAGAGCAATGTGACTGTGGTTCAGAAGATCAATGCAAGCTGGATCCATGTTGTCAGTCGAATTGTACATTTCGTTCTGGTGTCAGTTGTGGTTTTGGTGAGTGCTGTGCTAAGTGTCAGTATCTTAAATCTGGAACTATTTGCAGAAAGAAGACTAACTATTGTGATCTTCCTGAATACTGCAATGGGACTTCCGAGTGGTGTCCAGAAGATGTTTATATGCAGGATGGTGCCCCATGTAGTAACGATGCGTACTGTTATCATGGAAAGTGCCTATCTGAAGATACACAGTGCAAAATGATTTTTGGCTTCAGTGCAAAAACTGCTACAGATATTTGCTTCAGAGAAATGAATGCTAAAGGCGATCGCTTTGGCAATTGTGGCCTTAAACATGGAATTTACCACAAATGTCAAACTAAGAATACTCTGTGTGGGCGAATCCAATGTGAAAATGTCCAAATCTTACCTTCTTTGGAGGAACACAGCACCATAATCCAAGTCCCCCTTGGTGATAAGCAGTGCTGGAGTACAGACTACCACAGTGGAATGAAGACAGCCGATATTGGAGCAGTGACAGATGGAAGTCCTTGTGGCAAAGATAAGATGTGCATCAACAGAAAATGTGTCAGCGTGTCTCTCTTGAAATACGATTGTAACTTCACCAAGTGCCATAATCGGGGAGTGTGCAACAGCCACAAACATTGTCATTGTGATTATGGCTGGGATCCTCCAGACTGCCTGAAGAAAGGCCATGGTGGTAGCATTGATAGTGGACCTCCTCGACCACGCAAACACTTAAGCACAATTGCAAAAGCTGGAATTATTGGAGGGATTATATATGTCCTTTCCTCTGCTTTTGTTTTGGTTAGCGTAGGGATGTATTTCAGATACGGATTTATTCGCTTATTTAGAAGGCTTAGGAGAAGAACTGAGTCATGAACTACAGAAGTGAGTAAACAGTAAATCACAGAAATGAAGTATATCAAATGTGTTCAGAAAAGGTAATGGATATTATTATATAAAGTGCATTTGAGCCTCTGGAATTTGAGTATTAATTTAAAACGCTGAAAAAAATTGAACTTAATTTCAGGCAATGTCATTTGTAAAAGTTCTGTTTTATTGCTCTGGTAAATACTGAAAACATTTCATTGGGAATTTTTTTTTACTACATTACTTAATTAACAAAGAAGAAGAAAAATAATTTAAAATTGCCTTTTAAAAATTCTAATAGAAACATAATGTGGGTGTTTAGGAGAAGCTGATCCTCCTGAAGCAGGGTCTTCCAGCCTGGCAGTCAACTTCATAGCAGCTATTGCTCAAAGAGGAGAAAAATGTTGCAAGAACAACAGCAAAAATCATTCATGGCTTTTATGGATAGAACAGGTATCAACGTATATTGCATTTACTACCAGTAGTACTCTTCTCAACATCTTTCCCATGTGGCAGACTCATCTTCACACCAAGGGCCACCTGGCATGTTCTCTGCAGTAGGAAAATCCCAAGCATGAAAATGGCAGACTGCTATGAATTCAAGACTGGATTCTGCCCTGTGTGCTGGAAGACTTCATGGAAGAATCAGATTTGAGGAGAGAATTTGCCTTGGTAGGAAGCCTTCTTTATATAAGACATCCCTGTGCTGTAGAACTGATCACCAGTCCTCCATAGGATGAGGGACATTGACACCCTCCTTCCCTCATAATCTAAACATTTGATTCTTGAACCACAATAAAACCTAAGTACCATCTCATCCTCCAGTGTTATCAGAGACGAGGAATTGGAAATCTGGCACTGCCTCTTTATCATATAAGACTATTGAATGGGTCAGGAAGATGTCTTTTATCCATTTTCAGCGAGTGCCTGCAGTTTTGGGGCATTTTTAGGAAAGATCCTGAGACATTTCCTAGTACAGGAGTTTATGATGAAGAACCCCAATAGAGGCTTTTCCCCCCCTAAACTGAAATGGACATTTGCAATGGCTCAAGAAAAAAACATTAGCCAGTGAAACTGCACTGCACACGTGTCAGAAACCAGAAAGAGAAACTAAAGTACATGGTATCACACTGAGTGGATTAAAAATGCAAAGCAACAAGCTCAGATAGCATAAGAAATGCCTTCTTCGCCATCGCTGAACATAGTTTCAGACATACCAATTTCTCCTTACACTGCAAAGGATTATATCAATATTTTGTGCACAGACTGAAGGATGTAGAATGCGGCAGTTTTTCAATAAGGTGGTCTATATTAAGCAAGTAAGCTGTACAAGGTTCTTTAGTATGATCCCAAGACTATACTAAGAAGTCAGATCACCTAGTTTCAGATGAACTTGACTTTTCCCAGGACAGCGAAGATCAGCAGCTGCATCATGTTCAGAATGCATGTAAGAAGCAGCCAAGATGATGTAACAATATTAATTGAAGCTTAGTAGACTTGAGATGGATGTTGAGTTGTTTTGGACTATAGTATGCATAATTGGCAAGGATAATTTCTATTGCATATTTTCAAAAGAGCTTTCTCTCAAATGTATTTATTAATAGATTAATAAATGACTCTGATGTCTATGGGAAAAACCCTATAAAAAACCAGTAGAATAGAAGCTGTCCACATTTGGGGAGGTGATGCTGTTCCTTAGGCCAGGTGGCATAACAGAAAAGGTATGCTATTGGGGATCACCATAAGACATTGATTTTTTTCAGTGGTACCCAGAGCATGCCTACTTTACCAGATCTGGTAGGATGGGCAGAAATCACCAGGGAGAAGCAGTCCTGCAAGAAATCTGGCCCTAAGCTATTTAGCACTTTAAAGATAACAACCATCTTCAATTGTACTCAAGCCTATTAGGAACTGATATTACTTACACAGCAGCTTTGTTGCATGGGTATAATATAGATGAGCAGGCCTCTGCACGCTAGACCAGCTCAATGCTGTTGAAGGGCAGCCCCATGTAGACCATGCTGCAATAGTCCAATCAAATTATTAAGGCATGAGTGACTATGAACATTGTTTCTCTATTTAGAAATATAGTAAGTACAACTGATGCACAAGATGTATCTCTGCAAACGTCCTGGCCAAAGCTGCCACCGGTTCCTTGAGAAAGAGTTGTGAGTCCAGGAAAATCCCTACATTATGCATCCTGACTGGAGGAATGTAATCCCATTCCCCATTATGGAAAATCACTAGATCCAGAGGAGGAGGCTAAAACCGCCACTCAAGGTGTTACCAAGGCTGAGCTGAAGCTTTATCTATCCAGATTTACACAGCCCCCAGGCATTGGGAAAGCACCTTGTATCACTTGGCCAGCCCAAGATATACAATCGAGTATCTTCACCAGGCTGATGGTACTTAATCCCATGCTGAAAGATGACTTCATCCAGCAGTTTCATGTAGAGATTAACTAGGAGGGAGGAGACATTCTGTGGCAGCCCACTATGGCTAGACCATTCCTTTTCTACTACGGTAGTACTGATTGGAAACCAGCCTGGTAGGGAACAGGAAAACCACTGAAGACCTGAGCCTCCCTCTTCAATCCTCTGAACCAATCCAATACCTTAACTGATGGTACTGAAAGCTGCTGAGAGATCTAGGGCGACCAGGATGTATACACTAGCCCCTTCCCAGGCCCACCAGAGTTAACTAATGTGATTAATGTTTTAGTGCTATATCCTGGTATGAAAACCAACTGCTAGAGCTCCAGATAATCCACTTCTTCCAGAGCCTTTTGGAGCTGTGCATTCTCAGTAATGATCCCCAAAAAGGAAAAGTTGGAGTCTGGATGAGAATTGTCCAGTAAAGCTGAAACCAGCAACGGTCTCTTGGGTAAGGACAAGCTACCATCTTCTTTTTTTTTCTCAAATTTTTTTTATTAAAACAATCGACATTAAACATAGGATCATATTAAGAAGCAATCATTATAGAACCTGCAATACAACTCTAAATATTAGTCTCTGTAAACGTCTGACCCGGTAAACATTCTTCACTCCTCACTTCAAGCCTCAACTATACACCTGTTACAGTTTATCTTTTATGATCCCTAACAAAAAAATCCTGAGGTAGAGGTTCAGTAACCTGAGGTGGAAATTCAATCCGCTTTTTCAATATTAAAGCAATCATCATTAAACATAAGATCATATTAAGAGGCAATCATCGTAGAACACAACATACAACATTAGGTATTAGTCTTTGTAAACGTCTGGTTTGGTAAACTTTCTTCACACCTCACGTCAAGCCTCAACTATATGCTTGTTACATTTTATCTGTTATGATCTTCTTGAAAACAGGTGGAATAAGGTCCTTCCTACCACAAGGCATCTGCCACATTGTGGTAGTCTTTATTTTATTTTTTTATGTATTCAACTTACACAGCTGCCTTTCTTACATAAATGACTCTAGGCAACTTATAATACAATAAATAAAACAGATAATACAAACAAAGACAAAAACACATAGCAACTAAACATATAAAACGACCACCAACAAACCAAGAGACAGGCTGTATCATACACCCCTAATCCAGAAAAATCGCTTTTGCCTCACATGGAAAAATTGAACAAGAACTTGAAAATCATGTTAAGCATGAAGGTGTGGAGCAAAGATACAGCAAGCTATGGCCATTGTGGCAGTGTTAAAACCTACGGGAAATAAGGACTATAGAAACATCAAAAATAAGGTACTTAAACATATGGAATGGAATAGGAATAGGAATAGGAATAGGAATAGGAATAGGAATAGGAATAGGAATAGAGTAGAATAGAATAGAATAGAACAGAACAGAACCTTGGAGGTTTTCTAGTCCAGCCCCCTACTCAAGCAGGAGAACCTATACCTGTATACCATAACTCAAGAAGGCAAACATATCAAACTCAGTTTCTTTTTTTCCCTACCACGACTCTTGCTTGCTGTTCTTGCCACATGGAGAGTTTGCATAATTTGATCTAACTGAACCATATCAGCAGCTTGCTATTAATGATTTGATAACGAATGTCCAAATTGTTACTATCCATCACAGAGTATTCAGAGTTAAGCATATTCTGTTTGGAATCCCTGCAGCCCCTAAAAATTTCAACATATCATGGAGATTATACTTTTTCGGAAATTCAATACTGTGTTTTACTGTGATAAGGTTCTGGCTTGGGAATCAATAGGGGGAAAATTCAATCAGCGTGGTATTCATTAAAATAGAAACATAAAAATGGAATTTCCTCTATCTCCTTCTTAGGTGCCTTTATTGATGCTTTGGCATAGTGATCTAATCAAGATAAAATATTAGCAATGCTTGATGCGCCTGCTCCAAAATTAAACGGGCTTTAAGTTTTCCCTTTTCACTTCCATCTACCCTGGAAAAATCAACACAGGAGCTGTTACAAGTGGCAAAAGGTAATCCAGATGCTGGCTTAGCAAGAGTCCAATACACTCTACATAGAATTTTACTCTAATTTACTCTAATTTAACTTGAATTTCAAATCTGTTGGTACCATTTAAACATTCTTAAGCACACGAAGCTATTAATGGGTCATTATCAAGAATTCTAATTCTTAGGTCAATTTGGAATATTCCAAAATGTTATCTTTAAAAATATTTTTGAATTTTCAATAGAGAGATGTTGTGGGCATTACTTCTATCATGGATCATTCCAATACTAAAGCATCTCAAGTATCTTTGAAACAAGCAAAGTGTCTCTTCTGTATTGGTCCATTTATGGATTGTCTTCAACTTTCCAGTAAGGGGGAGGGCGCTCAAATTTAAAACTTAGCATTATCTGTCCGTTTCTGTTGTTGCTCTATTAAGCTCCACCCATATTCCAAAGAATTCCATGTATTGTTGCTATGGTCAGAATCTTTCATCTTCTGATTCATACACATCCTTCCTCATTTTTCTCTAGTCCAGCAAAAGTTACAGTGAACTTCTTTTCCATGAATAAGGTGTCAGAGGTTCTACTTCGATGGGTTTCTTTCCCTTGGTGGGAAATGGACAAATGTATTTTTGTCTATTTGTGGCTATTTGTGACGCTGTTGAGGAAGAGCTTGGCTGAGACTGTTGAAGAGAGGTGGCCTCCAGGCTTTACGCGTATTTCTTATGAAACAATCATTCCGACGAAAGTGACTCCCAAGTCTGGACTGAAGGAACCAGAACACATAAGCTATTTACTGCAGATTGGAGGGAATAACCAAGTAGTGCATCTCAGACAGAAGTGGGGTTTGGTCCCTAAACATTTCCCTGTGTTCTACTATAATGAAGAAGGAGATCTCCAGATGGACCAACCTTTCATCAGGGATGATTGTTTTTATCATGGCTTTGTTCAGGATAAACCCTCTTCCCTGGTCACCCTCAGCTTTTGCTCAGGAGGACTCAGAGGTATATTGCAATTAGAAAATAAAACATACGAGATTGAGCCAGTTGAGGAATCTGCTATCTTTCAGCATGTTGTATATTCTCTGGAAGAAGAACAAGGTGCCGTCTCCATGAGATGTGGGCTAACAAAAGAAGAGGAATGGAATCAAAAGGCCATCATGCCAAAAATGGAAAGCCTACAGGATAGAAGTGCTTCCAAATGGTGGCTACACCCTAGATATGCAGAGATTGCTTTTGTGATAGATTATGAACGATATTTGAAATTTAACAGAAATAAAACTCTAGTTGCTATGAATGTTATGGATATTCTTCATATGGCAAATTCATTATATGAACCACTGTCTGTTAAACTGTCTTTAGCTGGACTGGAAATCTGGACCCAAAAGAATCCCATAAAGCTTCACTGGGATATACATAGGACCCTTAGATCTTTCACTAAATGGAGAAAAGATTCACTGCAAAAACGTCTAAGGAATGACGCTGCTCATTTATTTGCATTCAAGCATTTTAGTGACCTAGGATTAGCATACACAGGAGGAATTTGTAGAGATGACTATGGATCTGCTGTTGAACAATACGTAACTACAAGACTGTTCACTATATCTTTTATATTTACTCATGAGCTAGGACATAATCTTGGAATGAGCCATGATAAAAAATATTGTTCATGTGATAAAGTTACATGTATTATGGCTGAAGTCCTTTCAGGCTATCATAAGTTCAGCAATTGTAGCTATAGGGATTATTTGAGGAACAGAAATGCAAAGTGTTTATTAGAGCTACAAGATCCAAGTAAAATATACACCATCAAATTTTGTGGAAACAAGATAGTGGATGATGGAGAGCAATGCGATTGTGGTTCTGCAGCTCAGTGTAAGTCAGATCCCTGTTGTCTATCTAATTGTATGTTGCGTCCCGGTGCCACTTGTGCATTTGGCTTATGTTGTGACAAGTGTCAGTATCAAGTAGCTGGAACTGTTTGCAGAGAGAAGACTAGCAGTTGTGATCTTCCTGAATACTGTAATGGAACCTCTGAGAGGTGTCCTGAAGATGTTCATGTGCTGGATGGTGTCCCATGCAGTGATGATGCCTATTGTTACAATGGGAATTGCAATACTCACGACAAACAGTGCAAAACAATTTTTGGCAGCAGAGCAATAGCTGCTTCTGATGTTTGCTTCCAGGAAATGAATACCAAAGGTGATCGTTTTGGAAACTGTGGCCTTAAATATAAGAACTATAAAAAATGTAAAGTTGAAAATATCCTGTGTGGACGTATCCAGTGTGAAAATGTGAAAAACTTGCCTTCTTTGGAGGAACACAGTACAATAATTCAATTTTCCATTGGCAATAAGCAATGCTGGGGTATTGACTACCACATTGGAAGTGAGATCATGGATATTGGTGCAGTGAAGGATAGCACCCCTTGTGGCAGAGGCAGGATATGCATCCATCAGAAGTGTGTCAATATAACCAGCTTAATGGATGATTATAATGTCACAAAGTGCTATAATCGGGGAGTGTGCAATAGTCGTAAACATTGTCACTGTGATTATGGCTGGAAACCTCCCAACTGTCAATATCAAGGCTATGGGGGTAGCATAGATAGTGGACCACCTTCACAACTTTATGTCGGTAGAAATTTTGCAAAAGCTAGAGTGATAGGAGGTTTAACATATGGTCTTTGTGGTGCTGCTATTTTTGTTGGTGTGGTTGTGCGTTTCAGAAACAGACTAATCAACAAGCTTAGAAAACTGGGAGGGAAAATTCATCCAACAGAATCAACAGAAGGAGAATATCAACATAAATCATAAACCATAACAACAAACAGTATATCAGATAGAAAGCCTGGAAGCAATGGATAAAGGCTAAGTGAACTAACTCGGGGGGGGGGTGTAAATTCCATTTTAACAGGACTTTTCTTTCAGATTGATTTATGAAAAATCTTTCTTTGAAAGGGAAACAACTTCTGATATATATCAATTTTATTTAAGAGGCATGCTTTTTAATCTAAATTTCTGTATCACAAAAGAGATAAAAAGTTCTAAAATTAATTCATAACTTTCAGTAGAAACTACGGAGAGAAATTAAATCCTGTGGTAGCCTTCTCCAATTGGACAGTCATAATACTGCAGGGATTCAGTAGGAAAGGATCAGTGGCACTATGACTTCTTTGTATTTTTTATCCTCATTTGGTAGAATCATCTTCACACCAAGGGCCGCTTGTACAACCAGCATGCTCTCATTAGTAGGAAAAGATCACACAAGACTACTAAATAGGAAGATGTTTTTAACAACTCTCAGTACCTAATCTTTATTGGAAGCAAGTGTGAAATTGTCTTCTTGAGATGTTTGTATCCAGCCGTGCCCTTTTCCTAGTTCTTTGTTTGATTTCTCCAATTATTACATTTCTTATTCGTGTTCCTGCTCTGCTTGTGAACTTCCATGCATTGCCACTTGTTCGGATATCCAATGCCAAAACCAGCAGTTTGTTCCCAGCCCTCCTGTTCTGAAACCTCATATTTCCTCATTTATTCCACATACTGCAATACTATTCATTTCTGCTGTTGCTTTGACAGTCAAAAGGCTTGCATGACTTATTTGCCCCCAGTGCATTTATGTTTTATTATTTCATTGATTTACTTTCCAAAAATCTGTACATAAATAAATCTTACTAAGTATCTTGTGAAGTTTTCCTCCATAATGTAGAATTCCTAAAGAAACTGAGGTCATGTTTCATAATGGTTATTGCTCCTAGACTGGGAGGAGCTGTTTTCATCAAGGCATCCACCCATAGAACCCAACCATGTCTTAGGTTGCCGCATGCATGCTGACTCCTACTCCCCATCTTTGCCTGCTACATTTATCATAGAAATTCACAGTGCTGCTGTGCACAAAAATGCATCTGACAGTCTTGAAAACTTTTTCTGGGAAAGATGACCATGGAACCAGCAACACATGAAGAATAGAGCTTTGCCAATGCAGGTAGTTCTCAGCGTACAACCATTCATTTAGTGACTGTTCAAAGTTACAGAAGCACTAAAAAAAGTGATGTATGGCCATTTTTCACACTTACGATCGTTGCAGGATCCAGATGGTCATGTGATCAGAATTCAGATGCTTGGCAACTGGCATGTATTTATGACAGTTGCAGTGTCCCATAGTCACGTGCTCATCTTTTGTGAACTGACAGGGAAGGTCAACGGGGAAGCCAGATTCACTTAACAACCGTGTTACAAACTTAACCATTGTGGCAAGAAAGGTCATAAAATGGCGCAAAACAATTACTTTGCTTAGCAATGGAAATTTTGGGCTCAAATGTGGTCGTAAGTCGAGGACTACTTATAGAAATAATTGCTACACAAGTGATATGTTATCTTGCCCAAAACATTTTTTTCAAGGAATGTTTTCGTGCATTCTTCTAGCCTATAAATTACCTGTATACTGATTACCTGTATACAGGTAATCCTCATTTAACAGGTCATTTAATGACCATTCAAAGTTACAACAGCACTGAAAAAAAGTGATATATGACCATTTTTTACATTTATGGTCTTTGTAGCATCATGTAATCAAAATTCAGACACTTGACAACTGACTCATATTTATGACGGTTGTAGTGGGTCAGGGTCATGTGATCACCTTTTGCAACCTTTTGACAAGCAAAGTTAATTGGGAAGCCAGATTCACTTAACAACTGGGTTACTAACTGGTCAGCTACAGTGATTCACTTAACAACTGTGGCAAGAAAGGTTGTAAAATGGGGCACAACTCACTCAAAAAATGTCTCAACAATAGCATATCCTGTGGTGATTCCTCGCCAGCCTGTGGATCTGGCAGCTGAATCTGAGGAGGAGGAGGAGGAGGAGGGGCCTGGAGTGTCATCAGATTCAGTGTTACTGTCTGAGGAGGAGCCTGGCCCCTCTACTCATGCTCAGGCTGAGACACAGCTGTGCTGGGAGTTTGAGGGGGATAGTGATGACTCACAGCTGGGTGATATCCAGGATGCTTGTAAACGCCGGCAAGCAAAGAGAGCAGCACAGAGGAACGCAATGGGGCGGCTCCAGAGGCAAAGGAGCAGGCATGAGGAAAGCCACGCCTTGGCTGCATAATAAAAGGGGAGGTGTGGGAGGTGCTGGTTGCCAAAGGCAACCGTTCGGGTTAAGAGTCAAGTTGCGATGAACTGTGTTTGTTTTCCTCAGGTCTGTGAGTAATAAAAGGGGTTTGAGTTTGTCCTGTGGTTTCTGCCTGCTTGATTTGAAGAGGGGTTTCTCCTTGTGAATTGAACAAGGAGCTCAAGTAGGCTGGGACAGAACATATCTTGCCTGACCTATTTGAATTGGGACACTTCATTTGGGGGTATCTTCAAGATGTTCAAGGCAATTTGCCACCATAGCCTGCCACAGGCTGATGCTACCTTAGTGACATCCAACAGTACCATTTATTATTATTATTTATTATTATTATTATTATTATTTATTAGACTTATAAGCCGCTCTTCTCCAGGGGACCCAGAGCGGCTTACAACATAGATAATAACAATCGCATTAAAGTCTAATATAAATTAAATTAAAATGATCATAAAATAAAACAATACCCCAAATTTTTAATAAAAAAAACATTCATCCAACATTCAGCACCAATCATTCCCAGATCTGCCGACACAAATAAGTTTTTAATTCTTTTCGGAAGGCCAGAAGAGTGGGAGCGGTCCGAATCCCCGGAGGGAGCTGATTCCAGAGGGTAGGGGCCGCAACAGAGAAGGCCCTTCTCCTGGGGCCCGCCAGCCTACATTGACTGGTCGACGGGACCCGGAGAAGACCAACTCTGTGCTCTCTGACCGGTCGTGATGAGGTATGAGGCAAAAGACGGTCCTGCAAGTAACCTGGTCCTAGGCCATGTAGGGCTTTATAGGTAATAACCAACACTTTGAATTGCGAGCGGAGACTAATAGGTAGCCAGTGCAGCTCGCGGAGCGTTGGTGAAATGTGGGCATACCGAGGTAAGCCCACGATTGCTTGCGCGGCTGCATTCTGGACTAATTGAAGTCTCCGAACACTCTTCAAGGGTAGCCCCATGTAGAGAGCATTGCAGTAGTCGATCCTCGAGGTGATAAGGGCATGAGCGACTGTGAGCAAGGCCTCCCTGTCCAGATAAGGTCGCAACTGGTGCACCAGGCGAACCTGGGCAAATGCTCCCCTCGTCACAGCCGCCAAATGTTGGTCTAAGTGCAGCTGTGGATCGAGGAGAACACCCAAGTTACGAACCTTCTCCGAGGGGTTCAAAGTTTCCCCCCCCAGAGTAATGGACGGACAGTTGGTCTTGTCCTTGGGAGGGAGAACCCACAGCCACTCCGTCTTGTCGGGATTAAGCTTTAGTCTGTTCTCACCCATCCAGGCCCTCACAGCCTCCAAACACCGGCACATCACTTCTGCTGCTTCGCTGACTTGGCACGGGGTGGAAACGTACAACTGGGTATCATCAGCGTACTGATGGTAACTCACCCCGTGTCTATGGATGATCTCACCCAGCGGCCTCATGTAAATATTAAACAGCAGGGGCGAAAGAACCGACCCCTGCGGCACCCCACAAGGGAGGAGCCTAGAGGTCGATCTTTGATCCCCTACCAACACCGACTGCGACCGGCCAGAAAGGTAGGAGGAGAACCACTGGAGAACAGTGCCTCCCACCCCCAACCCCTCCAGTCGGCGCAGAAGGATACCATGGTCAATGGTATCGAAAGCCGCTGAGAGGTCAAGAAGCACCAGGATAGAAGATAAACCCCTATCCCGGGCCCGCCAGAGATCATCCATCAGCGCGACCAAAGCAGTTTCCGTAGAGTAACCGGGTCTGAATCCCGACTGCAAGGGACCCAGATAATCGGTTTCCTCCAAGGCCCGTTGGAGTTGAAGTGCCACCACCTTCTCAACAACCTTCCCCACATAGGGAAGGTTGGAGACAGGACGATAGTTCGAAAGAATGGCTGAATCTAGGGAAGGCTTCTTGAGGAGTGGGGGCACAAGTGCCTCCTTTAAAGGAGCCGGAAAGGACCCATCCCTCAAAGAAGCGATGACTATCTCCTGGATCCAGCTCCGTGATACCTCCCTGCTGGCCGAAACCAGCCAGGAGGGACACGGGTCCAACAAGCAGGTGGCATTACTAACAGCTCCAATGGCCTTGTCCACTTCATCAGGTGTAACAGCTTCAAACTCATCCCAAATAAACTGACTAAGACGAGCCCCAGTCACCTCGACTGAATCATTATCAGTCGCCACTGCTACAATGTTGGAGTCAAGGTCCGCCCGGATCTGAGCGACTTTGTCTGCGAAAAAGTTGTTAAAATCCTCGGCACTTCCCTGCAAGGGTCCCCCGGACCTCCCCGTACCAAGGAGAGACCGAGTCACCCTAAACAGGGCAGCCGGGCGCGATTCCGCAGACGCGATTAAAGCGGAAAAATACCGGGATTTTGCCGCTTTAATCGCTCTCAGGTAGGATCTAATGTGTGATCTCAACCTGGTTCGATCAGATTCAGCCTTCGATCTTCTCCAACGCTTCTCTAGACGTCTCCTAAGACGTTTCATCCCCCTGAGCTCCTCAGTAAACCAAGGAGACTTCCTGGGTCCGAAACCATGGAGAGGCCGCATAGGCGCGATCCGATCCAAAGCCCCCGCAGCAGCTATATTCCAGGCCGCCACAAGGGACTCTGCCGAACCGTGTACGAGCGAATCTGGTAATTCCCCAAGCTCCGTCTGGAAACCCATTGGATCCATCAGGTGTCTGGGGCGGAACCACCTAATCGGTTCCGCCTCCCTGCGGGGGAGGATTGGAGCCCCAAAGTCAAGCCGCAGCAGGAAATGGTCTGACCATGACAAGGGTACCGTGACTAAACCCCTTAACACCAAACCATCACTCAGCTGTTCCGAGAGAAAGATCATATCGGGCGAATGCCCCCCCTGGTGGGTCGGACCCTGAACTACTTGAGTCAGGTCCATGGTTGCCATGGAAGCCATGAACTCCTGCGCCAACCCAGAGGCCCGGCCAAGCGAAGGCAAGTTGAGGTCTCCCAGGACTATCAGCCTCGGGAGTTCAACTGCCAGCCCAGCCACTTCCTCGAGCAACGCAGGCAGGGCTGATGCCACGCAGCTGGGAGGCAGGTACGTAAGCAACAAGCCCACCTGAACTCCTAGGTCCAACTTCACCAGGAGGGACTCACAGCCCGAAATCTCGGAAACAGTGAGCCTGCGCAAGCCGACGGTCTCCCGGGCTATTATAGCCACTCCTCCATCAAGAGGGACATTTCTTAGTATACAGGATTATATTCCATATTGAGATTGTATGACATCTGATATTAAGAACCACGAAAATACAGTAAATAAGAGTGTCTTTGTGGCATTGACAAAATAGGAGTAGGACAGGTATAACATAGTCAGAGGATATATAAAGGATGTTCAAACAATATCAAGTCAACAGACCCATGTCCTCTGCTTCCCATATCCATCCCATCCTCCCACAAGTGCATCAGTGAGGATTGAAGTGACAAAACGGTGTGCAGTGTTCAGCATGGCTGAAATTGCATAGCTACCCTCCTAGCAGCCACTGCCAAGGACAATGTTTGCCAAGAGAAGAAGTGATTGGGAGGAAAAAGGAAGATGGCAGCATCTTATCTTTGATGATAAAACAAAGGAGATCATTGTAGATTTCAGAAAGAGACGGCATAGTCATACTCCACTCAGTATCAAGGATGCAGCTGTAGAGGTGGTCAAACAGTATTAAGTATCTGGGGGTGCAGATAACACACGTCACTCTTAGTGAAGCATGCATACCAGCATCTGCATTTCCTGTGTTGGATGAGGAGAGCACATCTTTCTCCTTTTGTCCTGCCCACTTTTTACAGAGGCATGATTGAAAACATTTTAACAAACTGCATCACTGTCTGGTTTGGTGACAACAGTGCCTCAGATTGAAAGTCCATACAGAGAATGGTAAGGACAGCCGAGAAGATCATAGCATCCTGGTATTCAGGATGCTGCTTATAAGCGCTATGTGTTTAGAGCTCAAAGCATTGTTAGAGACCCCACACACCCATTTTACAATCTGTTTCTGTTGCTCCCCTCTGGGAGGAGGTTTTGAAGTACTTCTAGCAGGACTACCCAATTCTGTAACAGCTTTATTTCCTATGCCATCCATCTGGTAAAATCGCAAGATTCATTTTTCTTGTCATGCACATGTATACTTAACCTGAACTAGACAGTTATTACTCTATGTCATATAATATATGTGGGTATATGCATAATTGTGTATGTATGTATGTATGTATTTATGTCATATTTATGTAGTGTATATGGGAGGTGGTGACCCTTTGAGAGCTGTATGCAACAAAATTTCATTTTAATGTATGCTGATTAGTGTACATTCAAAGTGACAATAAAGTTATTATTCTATTCTATTCTATTCTATTCTATTCTATTCTATTCTATTCTATTCTATTCTATTCTATTCCCTATTCTATTCTATTTGCAACTATGTCTGATGTTGCTTCAATTCAGTTTGGACTATTTTGCTACACTTGCTAATGAGATTATGTGTTCAACATTTATTTAATGTGGTTTAATCTCTGCTTAACTGAGTGTCGATTGCTGATGATCTCATTCCACTGACTAGTATAACAACAGGGTATCACCATAGAATATAAATCAACTAAAACCCTCCAAAACACTTTAAGAAAACAAAAAAAATCAGTAGCCCAAGGAAGAAAAAACAGGAGTCATCTGCAATATACAGGGTAAGGACTCTAACAGCTATTAGATATGACAGACAGCAAAAGACTAGCAGACCACATCCATGAACACCAACTAGCAATGAGAAGACACAATGAAAGCTCCTTAATCCCACAACACCTGGAGAGATACAACCATAATCTGAATGTGGAAACGTCAGCATTTTAGACCAAGCTAACTCTCAAAGTGCAAGGGAATTCTTGGAAAATTGGTACTCAGACAAATCAGCCATCAAGAGGGACATAGAAATAAAACAACATTTGCAGACCATTGGAAAGAGATAATGAAAAAGTTAAAAAGGAAACAAAGAGACCAAATTATTCATTTTTTATTTCTATTTTTAGTAGGCTTTTGACCCCACTCAGCATCACATGTATAATATCGATAGAACACAATGCAATCTTTCTGGAACATAATTATTCTTCTTGTTGATCTTTCATGTGACATAAAAACACCGTCTGTTTAGTCTTTAAAATAAGGTTTATTTGTGCTAAGAGTGCAAACTTGTGGTCTTCAACATATTGTTTCTCTCTCTTCCCCCTCTCATAGTTGTGAAAATTCATAAGGCAAAGACTGAGGCATTAGGTATGCAAAAGCCTCAGATGTTTTTATAGCTAAAGATGACATGGGTGAAAAGAGGAAAAGTCAAATAACTGCGAAATGGAAATTAGAAGGTTCAGCAAGCTATTGGTTTTGAGCTCTTACAAAGCCACGCCTCTCCTGGTGTAATAGGCTACTTCACTTCCTACTCAAATTATGAACTGATCCACTTCAATTCACAGCTTGGGCCAACCAGACAAAATATACAGCTTGTTTCTGTTAGATAAATTACAGAGCAGTAGGATATGAACACTAACTTTTCTACATTTGGTTGTTTAAACTCCGCCTACATTCCAAAATCTACTGCATTTCTGTTGCTATGTATAGAATCCTCATTTTCAAATCTTTTAACTTTTTTCTCTCTCTCTCTCTTTCCCCTGTCCCTGTCCTTGCTGAGATTCCTTTTCTAGAATAAGGTGAGGTTCTACCCTTGTTCTACGAAAATGAATACCTGTCTGTCATGGTTGATTGTGATATTGCTTAAGATCATCCAAAATGCAGCTTCTAGACAGGCACCTCCTCAGGGCTTCCGATATGCCTCTTACGACGTGATCATCCCAAGGAAGCTGTCTCCCAAGTATGGGCAAGAGGAACCCCAGGATGTGAGCTACCTCCTGCAGATTGAAGGGAATCCCCATGTGGTATTCCTCAGGCAAAGAAGGAACTTCATCCCTAAGGTCTTTCCTGTCTTCACCTATGATACAGCAGGGATCCTCCAGGTGGATCACCCTTTTATCAAGGACGATTGTTTCTACCATGGATTTATACAGAGAAAGTCCTCTTCTCGAGTCACCCTCAGTACATGTTCAGGAGGACTGAGAGGTCTCTTGCAAATTGAAAATAAGACCTATGAAATTGAGCCAGTCCAGGAATCTTCTACCTTTCAACACGTGGTGTTTCGGTTAGAAGTAGAGGAAGGGGCTGTCCGAATGTCTTGTGGAGTAGGACAGGAAGAGCAGAGCCATCAAGAGGACATAATTCCTGAAACAGAGAATCTTGCAAACAAAGATGTTTGGGGAAAATCCTGGTGGCCACATACGAGATATGTTAAAGTGGCAATTGTGATTGATCATGAGCGATATTTGCAGTTTCATAGAAATGAATCTTTTATTACTATGCAAGTTCTAGATATTGTCCACACTGCAAATTCATTGTATAATCCCCTTTCTGTTCATTTGTCAATAACAGGATTAGTGATCTGGTCACAAAACAACCCCATAAACATTACTCCTATAGCAGATAACACACTTTTTTTATTTAATGAATGGAGAAGAAAACATCTGCTTAACATTTTAAAAAATGATGTTGGTCACTTATTTGCATACATGGATTTTGGAGCAAGTGTAGGACTTGCATATGTTGGAACTATATGTAGCAGTTACTTCGCAAGTGCTATTGAATCCTATAGAACTCCCAGTTTGTTTTATATTTCTTTCATATTTGCCCACGAACAGGGACATGTTCTTGGAATGGAACATGATGATCAATTTTGTCATTGTGAAAAGAGTGAATGCATTATGGCACCACATGCAACACAGTCTGATAAATTTAGTAACTGCAGTTATAAGGATTATTTCCACCATAGAAACACTGACTGTTTATTTGTCCCACCAGACACTAACACAACTTTTAAATTTGAATCCTGTGGTAACAAAATAGTGGAAAATGGAGAGCAGTGTGACTGTGGGTCAGAAACACAATGCAAATCAGATCCCTGCTGTCAAGCTAATTGTATGTTGCGCCCTACTGCTGTTTGTTCCTTCGATCTGTGCTGTTCTAACTGCCAATATCGTCAACATGGAACTGTTTGCAGAGAGAAGATTAGTAATTGTGATCTTCCTGAATATTGCAATGGGACTTCAGAGCACTGTCCAGAAGATGTGCATGTGCAGGATGGTGCCGTGTGCCATGATGGTGTGTATTGCTATCATGGGAATTGCATGACTCATGATATACAGTGCAAAATAATATTCAGCAGTGGAGCAACAGTCGCTTCTGAAGTATGTTTCAGAGAAGTGAATAATAAGGGTGATCGCTTTGGCAACTGTGGGCTTAAACATGGAAATTATAAAAAATGTAATCCTGGAGATATCCTGTGTGGCCGTATCCAGTGTAAAAATATACAAATGCCTTCTTTGGAGGATCACAGTACAATAATTCATACTTCCACCGGAATTAATCAATGCTGGGGCACTGACTTCCACCCTGGGATGAAGGTGAATGATATTGGAGCAGTGAGAGATGGTGTTCCTTGTGGCAATAACATGATGTGTATTGCGGGTAGTTGTGTCAATGTGTCCATTCTGAAATATGACTGTAATGTCACAATGTGCCACAATCGGGGAGTATGTAACACTCTGAAACACTGTCACTGTGATGTTGGATGGGCCCCTCCAGACTGTAGCAATACAGGCTACGGAGGTAGCATAGACAGTGGGCCACCTCCAGTTAAGGTGCAGGCTAAAGCTTATATGAAAACATCAGCTATAGCTGGAATACTGTGTGCATTTTTTTTTATAATTGTTTGTACTGGCCTGGTTATCTGGTTCAAGGATGGGCTGAGCAACCGATTTGGAAAATTTCAGGGAAGTGTCCATGCTAGGAAACAAAGAGATGAAGGAACAGCAGTGTAACTCATCCTTGCTAAGAATGTACAACACATCCAGTATAAGCTCAGGAATTAATACGTAGTGAATTGGAAAAACGAAGATATTTGAAATTTCAATGTTTTAAGATGTCTCATATTTCCTTTTGAAAAAATTGGCCTCTTTGAAGGGGAAGAAAACCCTCCAATCTATGCCAAGTATTGTTCACTGAGTTGAGGAAATCTCTCATTTGTAAAGAAAAATAGCTCTCCAGGATAGCCTTGAAATGGAGCATCTGGACTGCAGATACCTCAAGCAATAGCCAGCTATACTGCTAGTACATTGAATGTCAAAGAAAGATCAAGAAACTTTGTTGTTTATAGATAATTTGGGTTGTCATCAGAGCACTGCAAGTTTACATTTTCAGCCCACAATGCTTGTAAATTTCATCACATACAAGCTTTGGGGAAAAATATCTGAAAAACAATAGTATTTTGAGTATAGGAATTGTTTTCTGTCATCATCATACAACTTCCATTCCCAAATCTTCTCTCAATTACTGTCAATCATTCCTGGCATCATTCCTTCCTATTGCAAAATCAACCAATTAGCCAATTAAATTCATATATCGTCCCCTAGGCAGAGCTACTGTTTAAAGCTCTGAAAATGTGAATAAAATTTCAATTCTTTAATGATCCTTCATACTACGTGTTCAGAGTTAAATAGCAAAACTAACCTATAAATTTGATCTTTTCCTGGTAGATTGTGGTGCTCTCCTGGATTTGAAGATCAGACTGACATGCTTCTCTCTGTCTGTCTTGTCAGTCTTTCTGTGTGTCTGTCAGTGTGTCTGCCTGCCTGTCTCCTCAATTCAATAAGGGTGAAAATTATTATGGCAAAGACTATATTAAAAAGCCTCAATATTTTTTGTCGCTAAAATGACCTTGTGCATGGAAGAAAAATCAAATGACCTTGAAGTACAAATTAGAAGGTTCAGCGGGTTATTGGTTTTGAGCTCTTACAAAGCCAGACCTATCCTGGTGTGATAGGTTATTTCACTGCCCACTCAAATTATGAACTAATCAACTTCAGTTCACACCTTCAGCCAAACAGAAAAAATACACAGTTCATTCCTGCTAGGTAAATTGGAGAACAATAGGAGATGAACACTAATTATCAAGGTCTCCTCCCCACCAAGGGTGTGAGAGAGAACTCCAGTTGAATGCCAACCACTATCAGCCTCACACGACAATGATGATGAAGGTGAGAATGATCTGATGGCAAGTCGAGACATCCCACCTCTCGCCTTCTCTGCTAAACTTATAGTACCTAAAACAGGGATTTCCTGGTAGATTCAGGCTGCACCCAATGCTTGATCAATCTCCAAATTATGCTTATGCTAGGAATCCGAGCCAAGTGACTGTCCCTAGTGATGAAATTTGAGCAGGTCAATGGGTCATCAATGGGAGGGTCACCTGCAACACACCTAACTAAACCAGGATGGCTAGAAATGGCAGAGCATTGGGAAATTATCCGTTTTGTGGTGATCCCCAAAATGACAGAGACTGTAATCCTGGGGTTGGCCTGACTAGATAAATGGTGACCTATCATATGGTGGGAAAACCAGGTGAGAACCATGAGATTAGGGACAGGGCCCTTTCCACCTACTTAAGATGACTGGGAGAAGGGAGCCACTTCCAGTGAAGACAGACATGAACTGATGGAGACCTTGAAAATCACAGCTGAGTGGTTGCCCACGGTCCAACTCATTTCTAAAGAATACCAGGATCTGCCTGAGGTGTTCAGCAAGAAGGAATGTGATGTGCTCCCTCCTCACCAAGCTACTGACTGTGCAATAGAGCTAAACTAGCCAAACCAAAAATTTATTCCATGACCCCCAGAGAGATGAATGAACTAGGGGAATACATTGACAAAAACCTGGTTAGGGGCTTTATCCAACCTGCAAAATCATGCTTAGCTGCTCCCCTGTTGTGCAAAGAAAAGAAAGATGGGACACTGAGATTGTGCATGGATTTTAAAGCTTAAACACTGTTAGAAGGGAGAACATGTACCCTCTTCCCTTGATGAAGGACATGTTAGCTCATCTCACCAAGGGAAAAATCTTCACTAAGCTGGACCTGCAGGAAGCTTACTACTGAGTCAGAATTAAGGAGGGAGATGAGTGGAAAACTGCTTTTAATTGCCCACTGGGAGGTTTCTAGTTCAAAGTGATGCCGTTTGGACTCCAGGGGGCCCCTGCTGTGTTCATGAAGCTAATAAATGAGGCACTACATGACCACCTGTACAAGGGGATCCTAGTTTATCTCGATGACATCCTTGTCTTTACAGAGATGATGGAGGAGCATGTCAGAAATTATTAAAAGCAAACTTTTATGCCAAACTATTTAAGTGTGAGTTCCATCCAACACGCCTCACCTATCTAGGGTACCGAATCTCAAACGAAGGGGTGGAGATGGACCCAGCGAAAGTAAAAGACATTCTGGAATGACATCCCCTAAAACTCACAAGCAGCTACAGAGTTTTTTAGGGTTCACTAACTTCTACTAGCAATTCAGGCCCTCCTTTGCAGAAATAACCTTGCCAATTACTGAACTCTTGAAAACAGGCAAAGGGGGCTCAAAACCCCATCCTAGTCAACCTTTGAAGTGGACTATAGAGTGCCAAGTAGCATTTGAGCCACTTAAAAGATTGTTCGCAGGACAGCCAATCCTCAAACATCCCAACCCCAAGGAACAGTTCCTCATTCAAGCAGATGTGAGTGATGTTGTAATGGGTGCCATTCTTCTTCAGAAAAGTGACAAAGGGGTACTGCAACCATGCACATACACCTCTAGAAAACTCACCGACACAGAGCGGTGTTGGGCTGTATGGGAGAAGGAGGCATTTGCTGTGCAATGGGCATTGCTAACCTGAGGTTACTTCCTAGAGGGTAGCAAGATACTCTTTGAAGTGTGGACTGACCATAAGAACCTTGAAGTCCTCAAAACTCATGCAAATTGTTCCCCAAGCAGGTTCAATGGACACAATAGTTCAATCGTTTTAACCTCCCTCTCAAATATATTCCTGGGGGGAAGAACTTCCTGGCTGACGCCTTGTCTAGAATGCCACAGTACAAGAGTCATCAGGAGGAGGTGGTGAATGCAGACTTTCGGTTCCGGTTGCGGCCTCTCTAGTCGAGCGGGGAGAGCGGACCCTTATGCGGGTGCAAAGTCGCCCTGGAGGGCACGACTTTCCTATGAGGAAGCAGCGTTCGAGCAGCGGAGGAGGGGCGGCTCCTCCAGCTGTCCGAACGGAACTCCGAGGGCTGACGGAGAAGAAGATCGGCCAATAAAATGACCGATCGCTCTGCTGCAAGAAACCGCAAGTCCAAAGAACATCTAAGCTGCAGGCCCACCCTGGTGATTCTGGGTGAGACCTTTCCTTTTTTTTCTTCCCTCTCTTCATTTTTTCTTGTTTGTGTTTTGCCTGTAAGAGCTGTGTGGGAAAGATTTCCCTAGCTTGGAAAGGCAGCTTTCACTCTTTGGGGAAGAAAGGCGAACAAAGGAACAAAGTAAAGTTTTAGAAATTACATTGGTTTTTTTTATATAAGTACTTTGGGGTATCGGAAAAACTTTTTATTATTTTTTTATTTTTTTTTATGAACTTTATTATTTGCCTATGCTGTTGGTTGTTTTTTTTTTTTTGAGTAAAGAAAGAAGAATGAAAAGTGAAATGACTTTGGGGGGAAAATGGATTTATTTATTTTTTTTAGCTTGCTGAGGACATCTACTGGTTAAAAAGTAATACCGGTATTGCAATTGTTCTAAAATGGAGCTGTACTCACATTTAAATTGCAAACTTATTCTGGAGAAAATTTATGAGACTAAAAAGGAAATATGTGCTACAATGAAAGAGCTTACTACAGAACTAAGAATCAGAATCTCTTCCTCAATCTTTAAAACTAACTTTCAGATTGCACCTGATTCTTCCATTAAACAGACTCTACAAAAAGAAGACCTAACTGAGAACAAAGAGAAATTGACTCTGCCCTATATGCAACTCAGTTATGGCGTTGAGAATCAGGAAAAGCAAAGACTGGGACTTGGAACTCTAAAGCGAGACTTTATGCAAAAAAAAAAAAAAAAATCAGAAGGCCAATCCAGAGGTCAAGATGCTTCTCATTGATTCAAAAGATATTTCAAGCAATAAAAAGAGACCTATTAGTTGGAAAGGAAGCTTTGCTATGGAAACCTACTTGGCATTTGAAAAAACCTAGAATAAGATTTAAAAAAAATGAAAGTTAAAGTTTTGAGTAATGGACTAAAGGCAATCTAGAACTATGGACTGACTTAAGGACCAAGATTATAAGTGATTTACTTGTTTGATGATTAATGAATTGAAATATTTTAAAGTTTGATGTTATCTTGCTAGTTTAAAGTTGATTGATGGTTTATATAGCTGAGGAGTGACTAATGAAATACATATTAAATCCCTTAAGAATGTATTTGTTCTTTTTTCTTTTCTTTTCCTTTTTTCTTTTTGTTTAGGATAATAGGGTTATTTGTAAGAAAATTATTATGTAATCTTGAACTAACCTAATAAGATGATTTTTGCTTGATAAGATTGATGTCATTGGTTATGACAATTTAATTGGACATGAGCTGAATTATGTTTAATGGATTGAAAAAATTTAAGATTTGATTTTACTTGTTAGCTATAAGAGATTGATTAGTTGATAGATTGGATATGTATAGGATAGATTAATGTTTTAGTTTAATTGGGGGATATCGGTGGAAGAAGAGTTAAATGGGATTTGCAATGAAAACTAAGGTACCAGAACATATTTGGAAGGAATATCTGAACTGATAGAGTTTGTATTTAAAGCTAATTTGATTATGGTTGTATATTTTTTTTAAAGTGTTAGAAACAGGTATAGGTTGACTAAATTTAAACCAGATTGAACAATTTTGAATAAACTATGCTAGTTAAGGGGAAAGAGAGGGATACTAGAGGTATTGATTGAAGTGTGCATAAATGTTTTGCTTTTGGATAATTGTTTACCCTAACACCATGGTGTGCTTTGAGCATTTTGTGGTAAAAATTTAAAAAAAAAACTAATAAAATTTGTGAGAAAAAAAAAGGAGGAGGTGGTGATGCTATCTCCTCAGAAAGCCTCTCAAGTCACTACTACGGTACCTAGGCATAGAGCCGAAAAGTCATCCATCAGCCCTGACAGCAGCTTAACCCAGAAACTAAACAATTAACTGAAATCTGACCCCTGGTTCAGAGACAACAGACAGCTGTTAACCTATAGGGATGAACTAGCATGGAAGGGTTCCAAGTTGTACCTTCCTAGCACTCTCAGGGTCCAAGACCTGCAACAAAGCCAAGATGCTAAGCAAGCCGGCCGCTTTGGATTCTTAAAAACCTTGCACTTAGTGAGATGGCAATTCTGGTGGCCAGGAATGATAAGGACATTGAAAGCTATGTTAAAAGCTGTGCCATTTGTGCTCCCATGAAAACCAGGCCAGGAAAACCTCGTGGGCCTTTATAACAAGTAGCAGAACCATCCCAACCCTGGGAAGAGATCACAATGGATTTTATCATTAAACTCCCTGAAAATAGCAGAAACACCATGATTTGGACTGTCATTGACCTTTGCTCAAAGCAAGCTTACTTTACAGCCTGCCCTGGTCTCCCCTCTGCTCAGAAATTGGCAAAGATATTTTTAAAACACATTTATCGGCCCCCTGGAGCACCGTGTTCACTGAATCCATCTGAAGCTGCTTGATTGAGTCTGGTTGTAGGTCAACCTGCAGCGATCATCAGTGGTCCTCTGGAGAGAACTCTTCAGGATAGCCATGAAAATGAAGCATCTGAGCTGCAGATACCTCAACCAATAGCCAACTATACCAACAGTACATTGGATGTCAAAGAAAGATGGAGAGGAATTACTGATCATAGATAATTTTGGAGAGGAATTATTGATCATAGATAATTCAGTGTATTGAGCAGATAGAACTATGGTCTCTGGAAGAACAGGAGGGGGACTTTGTGTTTACATAAATAATAACTGGAGCACAAATGTTAAAATAATTGACACTCACTGTTCTCATGATTTGGATTTTTTTGCAGTGAAGTGCGGCCCCTTTTATCTGCCTCGTGAGTTTAATATTGTGATAATAACTGTAGTATATACACCCCCTGATAACCGTGGCCATGAATTATCTATTAACTACTATTTACAAACAGCAGCAGGCCTACTCGGGTGGAGTGTTGGTGGTTGTAGGTGATTTCAATCAAGCCAACTTTGGGACGTTGGGTTCAACAGCTACTGTTTTTACAACTACTCCTTCTGTGGGTTTTGGTTCTGGACTTTTTAGCTCAAAGCCTACCACAGGTTCTATCTTAGGAGGGACTAATACAGGAACAGCTACAACTATTGCGGCAGGATTAACAGCTACAGCTACAGCTACTGTTTTTACAACTACTGCTTTTACAACTACTCCTACCGAGGGCTTTGGTTTTGGACCTTTTAGCTCAAAGCCTACTACACATTCTATCTTAGGAGGGACTACTTCTGCTTCTACAGTTACTCCTGCTTTTACAACTACTCCTGCTTTTACAACTACTCCTGTTTTTACCACTATTACTGTTTTTACAACTACTCCTATTGTGGGCTTTAGTTTTGGACTCTTTAGCTTAAAGCCTACTACAGGTTCCATCTTAGGAGGGTTTAATACAGGGATAGTTATAACTATCTTAGCAGGATTACCGTTTGGCATGCCTGTTTGCATTATTTCTTCTACTACGGGCCTTAGTTTGGGTTTTAGTAACCCTGCTGGATTAGCCTCCCCAATTGTTCCAGCTTTTATATTTAGGAAGCACTACGGCTCCAGCTATAACATTATACATAGGACTTCTCTGAGGGGAGCCCGGACTGGTTTAGGAGGAATGTTTTTTTTATGTAAATTTTAATTATTAATGTTTTAATATTGTTAAATTTTAAGACTGTTTAGTTTAGTTTAATTTTAATTATTGTTTATCTTAATATTGTTTAGTTTTTATTTTAAACTATGAATGATATGGGGGGGGGATTGACTGTGGAATGAATCAGGTTGAATGTGGACCTGATGAATGGATAGGCCTGCCGAGCTTGAGGGAGGCCGGGGACTGGGGAGATGCGGACTCTGGGGTCACTGAGGGTTGGAATATACCGGTCATTCAGGGAAGAGGCAGATATGGCGGGAGCAGGAGGGTAGGCCGTACTCGAGGAACTCAGTCCTGCTGTCTCGTAGCAGTTCCTTGTTCTGGCCCTTCTGAAAAACCTAGTTCACCCGATGTCCCTGGTGATGAGCGTAGCTCGGGCCCTGGGCTCAGACTGTTTCTGCTCAACGCCAGGTTGATTAATAATAAGGCTTCCCTCATTCATGATCTTTTCATGGATGAGGAGACCGACCTGGCGTGTGTAACTGAGACTTGGTTGGGCCCTGAGGGGGGAGTTCCCCTCTCGGATATGTGCCCACCAGGTTATCAGGTATGGCACCAGCCGCGACCCCAGGGAAGGGGGGGAAGAGTGGCTTTTTTGGCCCAGGAGAACCTCAGCCTACGCAGGCTCACTGTTTCCGATATTCCGGGTTGCGAGCCCATTTTTATGACGCTGGACCTCGGGGTTCAGGTGGGCATATTGCTTATGTACCTGCCTCCCAGCTGCATGGCATCTGCCCTGCCTGCGCTACTCGAGGAGGTTACTGGATTGGCGGTGGAGTTCCCCAGGCTTATGGTCTTGGGGGACTTTAACCTGCCGTCACTCGGCGAGTCCTTGGGGTTGGTACAGGAGTTCATGGTCACCATGGCAACCATGGACCTGACCCAAGTAGTGCTGGGTCCAACGCATGAGGGTGGGCATGCCCCGGATATGGTTTTCCTTTCGGAACAGTTGGGTAATGATCTGGTTTTAAGGGGCTTAGATATCTTGCCTTTGTCATGGACTGATCATTTTCTGCTACGACTGAATTTTACGGCCCCAATCCTTCCCCGCAGGGAGGCGGAACTGATTAGGTGGTTCCGCCCCAGACGCCTGATGGATCCAATTGGTTTTCAGACGGCGCTTGGGGAATTACCGAGCTCGTTCATCCACAATTTGGCGGAGTCCCTGGTAGTGGCATGGAATTCGGCCGCGAAGGGGGCTATTTACCGGATTGCGCCTTTGCGACCTCTCCGTGGTGCTGGCCCCAGGAAGTCTCCTTGGTTTACCGAGGAGCTCAGGGGATGAAGCGCCATAAGAGATGTCTAGAGAAGTGATGGAGACGAAGTAGGTCCGGATCTGATAGAACCAGATTGAGCTCATTTATTAGAGCCTATTTGAAAGCGATTAAGGCGGCAAGATCTTTGTATCTTTCCGCTTTGATCACGTCTGCGGAATCTCGCCCAGCCGCCCTGTTTAGGGTGACCCGGTCCCTCCTTAACCCGAGGGGTCTGGGGCCTCCCTTGCAGGGTAGTGCCGAGGACTTTAACAACTGCTTCACAGACAAAGTAGCTCAGATCCGGGCCGACCTAGACTCCAATTGTGTAGCAGAGTTGACTGATAATGATTCAGTTGAGGGGTCAGGGGCATGCTCTTGTCCGGTCATCTGGGGCGAGTTTGAGACTGTTACTCCTGATGAAGTGGACAGGGCCATTGGAGCGGTGAGTTCCGCCACCTGTTTGTTGGACCCGTGTCCCTCCTGGCTGGTTTCTGCTAGCAGGGAGGTGACACGTACCTGGATCCAGGAGATTGTCAACGCTTCTTTGAGGGAGGGGTCCTTCCTGGCTCCTTTGAAGGAGGCACTCGTGCACCCCCTCCTCAAGAAGCCTTCCCTGGATCCAGCAATTCTTACTAACTATCGTCCGGTCTCTAACCTCCCCTTTGTGGGGAAGGTTATTGAGAAGGTGGTGGCACTTCAACTCCAGCAGTCTCTGGAGGAAGCCGATTATCTGGGGCCTCTACAGTCCGGGTTCAGACCCGGCTACAGCACCGAAACTGCTTTGGTCGCTCTGATGGATGATCTCTGGTGGACCCGGGATGGAGGTCAGTCCTCTGTCCTGGTGCTTCTTGACCTCTCAGCGGCGTTCGATACCATCGACTATGGTATCCTTCTGCGACGGCTGGGGGGAATAGGAGTGGGGGGCACCGTGTTATGGTGGTTCTCCTCCTATCTCTCTGGTCGGTCGCAGTCGGTGTTAGTGGGGGGTCAGAGGTCCACCTCTAGGTCACTCCCTTGTGGGGTGCCTCAGGGGTCAGTTCTCTTCCCCATACTTTTTAACATCTACATGAAACCACTGGGAGAGATCATTCATCGGCATGGAGTGAGATACCATCAGTATGCTGACGATACTCAGCTGTACATTTCCACTCCTGCCCAAATCAGTGAAGCTGTTGAGGTGATGTGCCGGTGTCTGGAGGCTGTGAGGGTCTGGATGGGCGCTAACAGATTGAGGCTCAACCCTGACAAGACAGAGTGGCTGTGGGTGATGCCTCCCAAGGACACTTCTATCTGTCCTTCCATTACTCTGGGAGGTGAATCTATAAACCCCTCAGAGAAGGTCCGCAACTTGGGAGTCCTCCTCGATCCACAGCTGACATTGGATCATCATTTGTCGGCTGTGGCGAGGGGGGCATTTGCCCAGGTTCACCTGGTGCACCAATTGCGTCCTTACTTGGATCGGGAGTCTCTCCTCACAGTCACACATGCCCTTGTCACCTCAAGGATCGACTACTGCAACGCTCTCTACATGGGGCTACCCTTGAAGAGTGTTCAGAGACTACAATTAGTGCAAAATGCAGCTACGCGAGCAGTTGTGGGCCTTCCGCGTTGTGCCCACATTTCACCAACACTCCGCATGCTGCATTGGTTGCCTATTGGTCTCTGAGCCCAATTCAAGGTGTTGGTTATCACCTATAAAGCCCTTCATGGCATAGGACCAGGATACTTACGGGACCGCCTTCTGCCACATACTTCTCTACGACCGGTGAGAGCGCACAGGGTTGGCCTCCTCTGGGTCCCGTCAGCGAAACAATGTCGTTTGGCGGGCCCTAGGGGGAGGGCCTTCTCTGTTGTGGCGCCCACCCTCTGGAACCAACTGCCTCCTGAAGTCCGCGTTTCTCCGACTCTCCCAGTCTTCCGGAAAAATTTAAAAACTCATCTTTGCTGGCAGGCCTGGGGATGACTGTGGTTGATTGTTAAATTGAATGTGTGTTCTTTTTTATTGATTTTTTTTAGATATATTTGTTTGGGTTTTTTATGGTACTTCACTGTTATATATATGTTGTTAGCCGCTCCGAATCCCTTGGAGAGGAGCGGCATACAAACCCAAATAAAATAAAGTAAATAAAAATAAATTTGGGCTGCCAACACAGCTCTGCACACTGACCCTTCTCTAAGTCTGCCGCAGTAAGATAATTGATGAAATTATTATGGGCATTCAGTATTGTGAAGACACTCAGTGAAGAATACACCTCCAGTGTGTTTTATTCAGTTATAACTTTTCTCATCATAGTTCTACTATGATTGATCTGTTTTAAATAAAAGGTTATTTAGGTTTTTACGCCACTGAAAACATTAGCTTTCAATGTCATCAGTTTACTGATCCACAACCTACTTACAAACTGCAACACACAAACACACTCAGTACAACACATTGATATAAACAAACTCTCATAGATTCCTGCTGCTCTTCATCTGGTAGAAGGGTCCTTTCCTTCCTCTCACCCAGAAGGAACAATCAGTCAATTTATAATGGTAACTCAACAAAGAAATGGAGCCATGTTGCTTCTTCCTTCCTTCTTCATATGTAAAAAGAATGTCGAATGCCTGGAGGAAGCTCACTCATCTATCATGTCGGGTGAAGCAGGAGTGGATGATAAAAACCTAGTACTGCCAGTAGGGTAGTTCACATAGCCTGTAAGCTAGACCAGCTATTCCTGGTCATGAAGAGAGGGTGGGTGAATTGGGAATTTATTATTAGTCCTAGTACCTAATGCCAGTCCCTTCCTGTTGCGGGCTGGTGAATGAACATTTGGGCAAATGGATGGGGGCCAGCCTTAGGGTTCTCTCCCAATCTTTGCTACTAAAATTCTCCACAAGGAACTATGGGAAAAAACAAACCTCTCTACAAAAGACTAAGGGATAAAACTTGTGTAGTAAGTTGTTTCTTGTGGATGCTTTTTTCCCACTTAGGCTCTTGTGGAAGCTTTCCCTAAAAAAAAAAAAAAAGGTAAATCATTCAAGTTCATTCCAAAAAGCTACAGATCAGAGGAACAAATGAAGAAAGGATATTTATACATATGCTTTTGTTTTAGGAGGGAGTTTGGAGTAGATGTGCAAAGAACTGTGTAACAATGCCCCACCAATTCACAACCGAACCATCACAGGAAAATAATCAAAAGTTGATGATGATAATGACAATGATAATGATTATCTCTACTCATACAGTGAACGTCATGAAGTTTTGTTTGGGCATGTTCTACCTGCAGGCTTCGTAATCCAGGAGGTACAGTAGGGTGGGGGGGGGAGAGTTTGCAATCAGTGGTGTCTAGTCCAATAAGTGTAACACTTTCAAATATTTCTCTGTATTTTAAAATCCTACAAGATCTCAACCTGCATCCTTTCTAAAACATTTTTGGGTATACGGTCCTAGTAATTATTGATAACAGTCAAGCTGAACTTTTCACATAAATTCCAATGCGTGGTTTTTGAATTTGTTTTAGAATAGAAATAGACTAGACTAGGCTAGAATAGAGTAGACTAGAATAGAATAGACTAGACTAGACTAGACTACACGAGACTAGACTAGACTAGACTAGACTAGACTAGACTAGACTAGACTAGAATAGAATAGAATAGAATAGAATAGAATAGAATAGAATAGAATAGAATAGCAAATAGAATAGAATAGAATAGAATAAAGCTGGAAGGGACCTCAAGCAGCAGAACCTATACCATCTCAGACAAGTGACTGTCCAGTCTCTTCTTAAAAACCTCCAGTGATGGAGCACCCACGATTTCTGAAAGGAAGCTATTGCACTGGTTAATTGTCCTCACTGTTAGGAACTTTCTCCTTAGTTCCAGGTTGCTTCTCTGTTTGATCAGTTTCCAACCATTGTTTCTTGCCCTGCCATCTAGTGCTTTGGAGAATAATTTGACTCCCTCTTCTTTCTGGCAGCCTCTCAAATACTGGAATACTGCTATCATGTCACCCCTATTTCTTCTTTTCTTGTCTGTACTTAATTTTTTTATTTTTCCGTCCTAAAGGTAAAATTTTGCTTTTTTCCACATTAAAACTCATTTTGTTGGATAGGTCCCATTGTTCCAGTTTGTCAAGATCTTTTTGGATCCTGAGCTTGTCTTCTGGGGTGCTGGCTATTTCTGCCAGTTTAGTGTCATCTGCAAATTAGATGAGTTCCCCTTCTTTTCCCTCATCTAAGTCATTGATGAAGATATTGAAGAGTACTGGACCAAAGATGGTACCAGTGTGGTAACCCACTGCTTACTTCTCTTCATGTGGATGTAGTACCATTGAGGAATCCTCATTGAATATGATTTGTCAGCCAGCTACAAATCCATCTGATGGTGATGTTGTCTATTCCACCTTTTTCTAGCTTACCAAGCAGTAGATTGTGTTCTATTTGTCGAAGGCTTTACTGAAATCTAAGTATACTATGTGCAAAGCATTTTGATGGTCTACTAGTTTAGTCACTTTATTGAAGAATGAAATAAGATTGGTTTGGCATGATCTGTTTTTAACAAACCCGTGCTGGCTACCAGTTATAACTTTGTTTGCTTCCAGTTGTTCACAGATCTGTTTTTTGATTATCATTGCCAGGATCTTTCCAAGTATGAGGTTAGACTGATTGGTCTGTAATTTCCTGGGTCTGTTTTTTTCATGGTGTTGCTTCGAGTCAATTTTGACAATTTTGCTATAGCCAAAAATGAGATTATATTTTCAACATTTATTTAATGTGGTTTAATCCCTGTTTAACTGGGTGTCTATTGTTGGTGATCTGGTTGGTGATCTGACTAGTATAACAACAGGGTATCACCATAGCACATAAATCAACTAAAGTCCTCCAAAACACCTTAAATAAACCAAAAGACCCAATAGCCCAAGAAGAAGAAAAAACCAAGAATTATCTACAATATACAAGGTAAATACTGTAACAGTTATTAGGTATGAGAGACAGCAAAAGACTAGCAGAGCACATCCATGAACACCAACTAGCTGTGAGAAGACACAATGAAAACTCCTTAATCCCACAACACATGGACAGCTACAAGACAATATAATGATAGTTTGAATGGAGAAACGACAAGGTTCTAGACCAAGCTAATTCTCAAAGTGCAAGGGAATTCTTGGAAATTTAGTATTCAGACAAATCAGCCATCAACAGGCACATAGAAATAAAACAACGTTTACAAACCATAGGAAACAGATGATTACAAAAAAGTTAAAAAGGAAGCAAAGAGACCAGAACATTCATTTTTATTATCTATTTTAGTAGGCTTTTGACCCCACTCAACATGAAATGCATAGAATCTGTGGTATCCAGTGCAGACTTCATTGAACAGGACAATTCTTCTTGTTGATGTTTCATGTAGGTTAAAAACATTATTTTTTCACATGGCACATATTCAAATGATACATGCTTTTGCCATTTTTCTGTATCTTCCTCTACCCTTGCAAAAATGGGAAAGTGTTCAGTCTGATCAGCCTTTAAACTTCCATCCCCAAATATTCTCTTGGTTACTGACAGTCATTCCTAACATCCCTTCCTATTTCTAAAACACCAGTAAAATTAGGCAATAAATTTGAGTTTCTCCCTCTATGCCTAGCTTCTGTTTAAAGTTCTGAAAACTTAAATGATATTTTAGTGGTTCATGATCTTTCATACCATATCTTCAGACATAACTAGTACATATAAGTTATAAATTTGATGTTTTTACTGGTAGGTTGTCCTATAGTCCCCTCCTCAATTTAAAGATCTGGCATTATCTAAACTGACATTCTTCACTGTTTCTGTCTCTGTCTCAATTTAATAACAGTGAAAGTTCTAATGGCTAAGGCTGGGCCTTCTGTTATGCAAAAATCCTCAAATTTTGTTTTTAATAGCTAAATATGACCTGGGTGAAAGGAGAGAAAATCAAATAACCTTGAATTAGAAATTAGAAGGTTGGGCATCTTATTGGATTTGAGCTTACAAACCAAACCTCTCACGATGTGTTATGTTACTTCACTTCCCACTGAAATAATAAAGTAATTTATTTTATTTATTTATTTATTCGGATTTGTATGCCGCTCCTCTCCGAAGACTCGGAGCGGCTCACAACATATATATAAAAACAATTGCAACAAATCCGAACAAGAAACATTAAAAATAAAAACTAAAAATAAAGTAATACACTGCAATTTACACCTTGAGCCAACTAAAGGAAACATACAATTCATTGCTGTTAGGTAAACAAGACAGCAGTAGGATACAAACCGTAGTAAAGCAATATAGAGTTATCCTGGGAAATTGAAGTAATTAAATAATGAGTCAACAGAATAACATTTCATAAACATTACTTTTCTGTTGTATTCTATATTTAATTCTTTAAACTCCGCCTACATTCCAAAATCTATTGCATCTTCTGTTGCTATGTACAGAATCCTCATTTTCAAATGTTTAAGTCTGTCTCTCTCCTTCACACACACTATCAACTCCCCTGTTCCCGCCCCTGTTGAGATTCCTTTTCTGGAATAAGGTCGGTTTCTACCCTTGTTCTACAAAAATGAATGCCTGTCTGTCATGGTTGATTGTGATATTGCTTAAGATCATCCAAAATGCAGCTTCTAGACAGGCACCTCCTCAGGGCTTCCGATATGCCTCTTACGACGTGATCATCCCAAGGAAGCTGTCTCCCAAATATGGGCAAGAGGAACCCCAGGATGTGAGCTACCTCCTGCACATTGAAGGGAATCCCCATGTGGTATTCCTCAGGCAAAGAAGGAACTTCATCCCTAAGGTCTTTCCTGTCTTCACCTATGATACAGCAGGGATCCTCCAGGTGGATCACCCTTTTATCAAGGACGATTGTTTCTACCATGGATTTATACAGAGAAAGTCCTCTTCTCGAGTCACCCTCAGTACATGTTCAGGAGGACTGAGAGGTCTCTTGCAAATTGAAAATAAGACCTATGAAATTGAACCAGTCCAGGAATCTTCTACCTTTCAACACGTGGTGTTTCGGTTAGAAGTAGAGGAAGGGGCTGTCCGAATGGCTTGTGGAGTAGGACAGGAAGAGCAGAGCCATCAAGAGGACATAACTCCTGAAACAGAGAATCTTGCAAACAAAGATGTTTGGGGAAAATCCTGGTGGCCACATACGAGATATGTTAAAGTAGCAATTGTGATTGATCATGAGCGATATTTACAGTTTCACAGCAATGAATCTTTTATTACTATGCAAGTTCTAGATATTGTCCACACTGCAAATTCATTCTATGATTCCCTTTCTGTTCATTTGTCAATAGCAGGATTAGTCATCTGGTCACAAAATAACCCCATAAACATTACCTCTTCATCAGGTAGCACACTTCATTTGTTTAATAATTGGAGAAGAAACCATCTGCTTAAAATTTTAAAAAATGATGTTGGTCACTTATTTGCATACAAGAGTTTTGGGACGACTGTAGGACTTGCATATGTTGGAACTATATGTAGCGGTCATTGGGCAAGTGCTATCGAATCCTATAGAACTCTGAGTTTGTTTTTTATTTCTACATTATTTGCCCACGAACTGGGACATGTTCTTGGTATGAAACATGATGAACAGTTTTGTTATTGTGGAAAGCGTATATGCATTATGGCACGATATGCAGCAGAGACTGATAAATTTAGTAACTGCAGTTATAAGGATTATTTCCACCGTAGAAACACTGGCTGTTTATTTGTCCCACCAGACACTGACACAACTTTTAAATTTGAATCCTGTGGTAACAAAATAGTGGAAAATGGAGAGCAGTGTGACTGTGGGACAGAATCACAATGCAAATCAGATCCCTGCTGTCAAGCTAATTGTATGTTGCGCCCTACTGCTGTTTGTTCCTTGGGTCTGTGCTGTTCTAACTGCCAATATCGTCAACGTGGAACTATTTGCAGAGAGAAAATTAGTGGTTGTGATCTTCCTGAATATTGCAATGGGACTTCAGAGCACTGTCCAGAAGATGTGCATGTGCAAGATGGTGCCGTGTGCAATGAAGATGTGTATTGTTATCACGGGAATTGCACGACTCACGATACGCAGTGCAAAATAATATTCAGTAGTGGAGCAACAGTTGCTTCTGAAGTATGTTTCAGAGAAGTGAATAGTAAGGGTGATCGCTTTGGCAACTGTGGGCTTAAACATGGAATTTACAAGAAATGTAATCCTGGGGATATCCTTTGTGGCCGTATCCAGTGTAAAAATATACAAATGCCATCTTTGGAGGATCACAGTACAATGATTCATACTTCCACCGGAATTAATCAATGCTGGGGCACTGACTTCCACCCTGGGATGAAGGTGAATGATATTGGAGCAGTGAGCGATGGTGTTCCTTGTGGCAATAACATGATGTGTATTGAGGGTAGTTGTGTCAATGTGTCCATTCTGAAATATGACTGTAATGTCACAATGTGCCACAATCGGGGAGTATGTAACACTCTGAAACACTGTCACTGTGATGTTGGATGGGCCCCTCCAGACTGTAGCAATACAGGCTACGGAGGTAGCATAGACAGTGGGCCACCTCCAATTAAGGTGCAGGCTAAAGTTTATATGAAAACATCAGCTATAGCTGGAATACTGTGTGCATTTTTTTTTATAATTGTTTGTACTGGCCTGGTTATCTGGTTCAAGGATGGGCTGAGCAACCGATTTGGAAAATTTCAGGGAAGTGTCCATGCTAGGAAACAAAGAGATGAAGGAACAGCAGTGTAACTCATCCTTGCTAAGAATGCACAACACATCCAGTATAAGCTCAGGAATTAATAGTGAATTGGAAAAACGAAGATATTTGAAATTTCAATGTTTTAAGATGTCTCATATTTCCTTTTGAAAAAATTGGCCTCTTTGAAGGGGAAGAAAACTCTCCAATCTATGCCAAGTATTGTTCACTGAGTTGAGGAAATCTCTCATTTGTAAAGAAAAATAGCTCTCCAGGATAGCCTTGAAATGGAGCATCTGGACTGCAGATACCTCAAGCAATAGCCAGCTATACTGCTAGTACATTTGATGTCAAAGAAAAATCAAGAAACTTTGTTGTTTATAGATAATTTGGGTTGTCATCAGAGCACTGCAAGTTTACATTTTCAGCCCACAAGGCTTGTAAATTTCATCACATACAAGCTTTGGGGAAAAATATCTGAAAAACAATAGTATTTTGAGTATAGGAATTGTTTTCTGTCATCATCATACAACTTCCATTCCCAAATCTTCTCTCAGTTACTGTCAATCATTCCTGGCATCATTCCTTCCTATTGCAAAATCAACCAATTAGCCAATTAAATTCATATATCTTCCCCTAGGCAGAGCTTCTGTTTAAAGCTCTGAAAATGTGAATAAAATTTCAATTCTTTAATGATCCTTCATACTACATGTTCAGAGTTAAATAGCAAAACTAACCTATAAATTTGATGTTTTCCTGGTAGATTGTGGTGCTCTCCTGGATTTGAAGGTCAGACTGACATGCTTCTCTCTGTCTGTCTTGTCAGTATTTCTGTGTGTTTGTCAGTGTGTCTGCCTGCCTGTCTCCTCAATTCAATAAGGGTGAAAATTATTATGGCAAAGGCTATACCATTTGGTATGTAAAAAGCCTCAATATTTTTTGTAGCTAAAATGACCTTGTGCATGGAAGAAAAATCAAATGACCTTGAAGTACAAATTAGAAGGTTCAGCGGGTTATTGGTTTTGAGCTCTTACAAAGCCAGACCTATCCTGGTGTGATAGGTTATTTCACTGCCCACTCAAATTATGAACTAATCAACTTCAATTCACACCTTCAGCCAAACAGAAAAAATACACAGTTCATTCCTTCTAGGTAAATTGGAGAACAATAGGAGATGAACACTAATTATCAAGGTCTCCTCCCCCCCAAGGGTGAGAGAGAGAACTCCAGTTGAATGCCAATCACTATCAGCCTCACACGACAATGATGATGAAGGTGAGAATGATCTGATGGCAAGTCGAGACATCCCACCTCTCGCCTTCTCTGCTAAACTTATAGTACCTAAAACAGGGATTTCCTGGTAGATTCAGGCTGCACCCAATGCTTGATCAATCTCCAAATTATGCTTATGCTAGGAATCTGAGCCAAGTGACTGTCCCTAGTGATGAAATTTGAGCAGGTCGATGGGTCATCAATGGGAGGGTCACCTGCAACACACCTAACTAAACCAGTATGGCTAGAAATGGCAGAGCATTGGGAAATTATCCGTTTTGTGGTGATCCCCAAAATGACAGAGACTGTAATCCTGGGGTTGGCCTGGCTAGATAAGTGGTGACCTATCATATGGTGGGAAAACGGGGTGAGAATCATGAGATTAGGGACAGGGCCCTTTCCACCTACTTAAGATGACCGGGAGAAGGGAGCCACTTCCAGTGAAGACAGACATGAACTGATGGAGACCTTGAAAATCACAGCTGAGTGGTTGCCCAGGGTCCAACTCATTCCTAAAGAATACCAGGAGCTGCCTGAGGTGTTCAGCAAGAAGGAATGTGATGTGTTCCCTCCTCACCAAGCTACTGACTGTGCAATAGAGCTAAACTAGCCAAACCAAAAATTTATTCCATGACCCCCATAGAGATGAATGAACTAGGGGAATACATTGACAAAAACCTGGTTAGGGGCTTTATCCAACCTGCAAAATCATGCTTAGCTGCTCCCCTGTTGTGCAAAGAAAAGAAAGATGGGACACTGAGATTGTGCATGGATTTTAAAGCTTAAACACTGTTAGAAGGGAGAACATGTACCCTCTTCCCTTGATGAAGGACATGTTAGCTCATCTCACCAAGGGAAAAATCTTCACTAAGCTGGACCTGCAGGAAGCTTACTACTGAGTCAGAATTAAGGAGGGAGATGAGTGGAAAACTGCTTTTAATTGCCCACTGGGAGGTTTCTAGTTCAAAGTGATGCCGTTTGGACTCCAGGGGCCCCCTGCTGTGTTCATGAAGCTAATAAATGAGGCACTACATGACCACCTGTACAAGGGGATCCTAGTTTATCTCAATGACATCCTTGTCTTTACAGAGATGATGGAGGAGCATGTCAGAAATTATTAAAAGCAAACTTTTATGCCAAACTATTTAAGTGTGAGTTCCATCCAACACGCCTCAACTATCTAGGGTACCGAATGTCAAACAAAGGGGTGGAGATGGACCCAGCAAAAGTCAAAGCCATTCTGGAATGACATCCCCTAAAACTCACAAGCTGCTACAGAGTTTTTTTTAGGGTTCACTAACTTCTACTGGCAATTCAGGCCCTCCTTTGCAGAAATAACCTTGCCAATTACTGAACTCTTGAAAACAGGCAAAGGGGGCTCAAAACCCCATCCTAGTCAACCTTTGAAGTGGACTATAGAGTGCCAAGTAGCATTTGAGCCACTTAAAAGATTGTTCACAGGACAGCCAATCCTCAAACATCCCAACCCCAAGGAACAGTTCCTCATTCAAGCAGATGTGAGTGATGTTGAAATGGGTGCCATTCTTCTTCAGAAAAGTGACAAAGGGGTACTGCAACCATGCACATAAACCTCTAGAAAACTCACCGACACAGAGCGGTGTTGGGCTGTATGGGAGACGGAGGCATTTGCTGTACAATGGGCATTGCTAACCTGAGGTTACTTCCTAGAGGGTAGTAAGATACTCTTTGAAGTGTGGACTGACCATAAGAACCTTGAAGTGCTCAAAGCTCATGCAAATTGTTCCCCAAGCAGGTTCAATGGACACAATAGTTCAATCATTTTAACCTCCCTCTCAAATATATTCCTGGGGGGAAGAACTTCCTGACTGATGCCTTGTCTAGAATGCCACAGTACAAGAGTCATCAGGAGGAGGTGGTGATTGCTATCTCCTCAAAAAGCATCTCAAGTCACTACTAGGCATAGAGCCCGAAAGGTATCCATCAGCCCTGACAGCAGCTTAACCCAGAAACTAAACAATTAACTGAAATCTGACCCCTGGTTCAGACAGCTGTTAACCTATAGGGATGAACTAGCATGGAAGGGTTCCAAGTTGTACCTTCCTAGCACTCTCAGGGTCCAAGACCTGCAACAAAGCCAAGATGCTAAGCAAGCTGGCCGCTTTGGATTCTTAAAAACCTTGCACTTAGTGAGATGGCAATTCTGGTGGCCAGGAATGATAAGGACATTGAAAGCTATGTTAAAAGCTGTGCCATTTGTACTCCCTTGAAAACCAGACCAGGAAAACCCCGTGGGCCTTTATAACAGGCAGCGGAACCATCCCAACCCTGGGAAGAGATCACAATGCATTTTATCATTAAACTCCCTGAAAATAGCAGAAACACCATGATTTGGACTGTCATTGACCTTTACTCAAAGCAAGCTTACTTTACAGCTTGCCCTGGTCTCCCCTCTGCTCAGAAATTGGCAAAGATATTTTTAAAACACATTTATTGGCCCCCTGGAGCACCGTGTTCACTGAATCCATCTGAAGCTGCTTGATTGAGTCTGGTTGTAGGTCAACCTGCAGTGATCATCAGTGGTCCTCTGGAGAGAACTCTTCAGGATAGCCGTGAAAATGAAGCATCTGAGCTGCAGATACCTCAACCAATAGCCAACTATACCAACAGTACATTGCATGTCAAAGAAAGATGGAGAGGAATTATTGATCATAGATAATTTGGACTGCCAACACAGCTCTGCACACCGACCCTTCTCTAAGTCTGCCGCAGTAAGATAATTGATGAAATTATTATGGGCATTCAGTATTGTGAAGACACTCAGTGAAGAATACACCTCCAGTGTGTTTTATTCAGTTATAACTTTTCTCATCATAGTTCTACTATGATTGGTCTGTTTTAAATAAAAGGTTATTTAGGTTTTTACTCCACTGAAAACATTAGCTTTCAGTGTCATCAGTTTACTGATCCACAACCTACTTACAAACTGCAACACACAAACACACCCAGTACAACACATTGATATAAACAAACTCTCATAGATTCCTGCTGCTCTTCATCTGGTAGAAGGGTCCTTTCCTTCCTCTCACCCAGAAGGAACAATCAGTCAATTTATAATGGTAACTCAACAAAGAAATGGAGCCATGTTGCTTCTTCCTTCCTTCTTCATATGTAAAAAGAATGTCGAATGCCTGGAGGAAGCTCACTCATCTATCATGTTGGGTGAAGCAGGAGTGGATGATAAAAACCTAGTACTGCTAGTAGGGTAGTTCACATAGCCTGTAAGCTAGACCAGCTATTCCTGGTCATGAAGAGAGGGTGGGTGAATTGGGAATTTATTATTAGTCCTAGTACCTAATGCCAGTCCCTTCCTGTTGCGGGCTGGTGAATGAACATTTGGGCAAATGGATGGGGGCCAGCCTTAGGGTTCTCTCCCAATCTTTGCTACTAAAATTCTCCACAAGGAACTATGGGAAAAAACAAACCTCTCTACAAAAGACTAAGGGATAAAACTTGTGTAGTAAGTTGTTTCTTGTGGATGCTTTTTTCCCACTTAGGCTCTTGTGGAAGCTTTCCCTCCAAAAAAAAAAAAAAAGGTAAATCATTCAAGTTCATTCCAAAAAGCCACAGATCAGAGGAACAAATGAAGAAAGGATATTTGCTTTTGTTTTAGGAGGGAGTTTGGAGTAGATGTGCAAAGAACTGTGTAACAATGCCATAATTCCACCAATTCACAACCGAACCATCACAGGAAAATAATCAAAAGTTGATGATGATAATAACAATGATGATGATTATCTCTACTCCTACAGTGAACATCATGGAGTTTTGTTTGGGCATGTTCTTACTGCAGGCTTCTGAATCCAGGAGGTACAGTGGGGTGGGTGGGTGAGTTTGCAGTCAGTGGTGTCTAGTCCAATAAGTGTAACACTTTCAAATATTGCTCTGTATTTTAAAATCCCGCAAGATCTCAATCTGCAACTTTTCTAAAATAGTTTTGGGTATACGGTCCTAGTAATTGTTGATAAGTCGAGCTGAACTTTTCACATAAATTCTAATGCGTGGTTTTTGAATTTGTTTTAGAATAGAATAGAATAGAATAGAATAGAATAGAATAGAATAGAATAGAATAGAATAGAATAGAATAGAATAGAATAGAATAGAATAGAATAGAATAGAATAGAATAGAATAGAAAATAAAATAGAATAGAATAGAATAAAGCTGGAAGGGACCTCAAGCAGCAGAACCTATACCATCTCAGACAAGTGACTGTCCAGTCTCTTCTTAAAAACCTCCAGTGATGGAGCACCCACGATTTCTGAAGGGAAGCTGTTTCACTGGTTAATTGTCCTCACTGTTAGGAACTTTCTCCTTAGTTCCAGGTTGCTTCTCTGTTTGATCAGTTTCCAACCATTGTTTCTTGCCCTGCCATCTGGTGCTTTGGAGAATAATTTGACTCCCTCTTCTTTCTGGCAGCCTCTCAAATACTGGAATAATGCCCTCATGTCACCCCTATTTCTGTTTTTTGATTATCATTTCCAGGATCTTTCCAACTATTGATGTTAGACTGATTGGTCTGTAGTTTCCTGGGTCTGTTTTGTTTTCATGGTGTTGCTTCGAGTCAATTTGGACAATTTTGCTATAGCCACAAATATTTTCAACATTTATTTAATGTGGTTTAATCCCTGTGTGGGTGTCTATTGCAGGTGACGTGGTGATCTGGTACGACTGACTAGTATAACAACAGGGTATCACCATAGCACATTAAATCAACTAAAGGTTTAAATAAACCAAAAGACCCAGTAGCCCAAGAAGAAAAAAACAAGAGTTATCTACAATATGCAAGGTAAATACTCTAACAGTTATTAGGTATGAGAGACAGCAAAAGACTAGCACAGCACATCCATGAACACCAACTAGCTGTGAGAAATGAAAACTCCTTAATCCCACAACACATGGACAGCTACAAGACAATATAATGATAGTTTGAATGGAGAAACGACAAGGTTCTAGACCAAGCTAATTCTCAAAGTGCAAGGGAATTCTTGGAAATTTAGTATTCAGACAAATCAGCCATCAACAGGCACATAGAAATAAAACAACATTTACAGACCATTGGAAACAGATGATTATAAAAAAGTTAAAAAGGAAGCAAAGAGACCAGAATGTTCATTTTTATTATCTATTTTAGTAGGCTTTGGACCCCACTCAACATGAAATGCATAGAATCTGTAGTATCCAATGCAGACTTCTTGAACAGGACAATTCTTCTTGTTGATGTTTCATGTAGGTTAAAAACATTATTTTTTCACATGGCACATATTCAAATGATACATGCTTTTGCCATTTTTCTGTAACTTCCTCTACCCTTTCAGAAATGGAAAAATGTTCAATGTCAACGCTACAAATACTGTGTATTCTTGCTTTGACAATATGCAGAACTGCCTGGTATTTTTAGAGTTAATGCAGAGCAGAAGAGGGTGGAGGGGAAAAGCCCGGGAAAGAGAGAGGAAGGAAACCTTTGACCTTCACCCTGATTGTATAACGTTATATATGACTGCTAATTTGGGGAGGGAACATGCTGATAATTTAATTGCTCGAGGGAGGAGAATTTAGATCTTGGCATACCTCCGTTATGCCTGTGCTGACATTTTGTAACAATAAATGACTTTTAGGAAAATCAATGCCTGGAAGTTCTTTGAAGTATTTCATTAGCCGGAACCATAACATCCAGTTTGATCAGCCTTTAAACTTCCATCCCCAAATATTCTCTTGGTTACTGACAGTCATTCCTAACACCCCTTCCTATTTCTAAAACACCAGTTAAATTAGGCAATAAATTTGAGTTTCTCCCTCTATGCCAGTGGTTCTCAACCTTTCTGAGGTTGAGACCCCACTTGCCCCGCCCATGCGTGCCACGACCCCGACCCGGGGGCGTGCGCGTGTGCGCGCGCACGCAAAAAAAAATTAAAATTTTTTTAAAAAAAAATTAAAAAAAACAAAAACAAAATGGCGGCTGCAACGGGCGGATCTGCACATGCGCGGATCGGCCCATCGCACGTGCCACGCATGTGCGCATCCGCCCATCGCGGGCCGCCATTTTGTTTTTTTTATTTTTTTTTTAAAAAATTTTAAAAAATCAAAAAAACAAAAAAACAAAATGGCGGCTGCGATGGGCGGATCTGCGCATGCGCGTATCGGCCCGTCACACGCGCCACGCATGCACACATCCGCCCATCGCGGGCCGCCATTTTGTTTTTTTTATTTTTTATTTAAAAAAATTTAAAAAAAAAACAAAAAAAACCAAAATGGCGGCCACGACGGGCGGATCTGCGCCTGCGTGGATCGGCCCGTCGCATGCGCCGCGCATGCGCGGATCCGCCCGTTGGGGTCCGCCATTTTGTTTTTATTTTGTTTTTATTTTTTTAAATTTTTTTTAAATTTTTTCTTCCGGCGCGATGGGCGGATCTGAGCATGCGCGGCGCGTGCGCGCCAAAAAAAAAATAAAAAAAATAAAAAAAAAATTAAAAAAATTTAAAAAAATAAAATAAAAAAATAAAAAAAACAAAATGGCGGCCGGCGGTGCCCGGCGACCCCTGCGAAATGGTCTCGCGACCCCAAATGGGGTCGCGACCCCAAGGTTGAGAACCACTGCTCTATGCCTAGCTTCTGTTTAAAGTTCTGAAAACTTAAATGATATTTTAGTGGTTCATGATCTTTCATACCATATCTTCAGACATAACTAGTACATATAAGTTATAAATTTGATGTTTTTACTGGTAGGTTGTCCTATAGTCCCCTCCTCAATTTAAAGATCTGGCATTATCTAAACTGACATTCTTCTCTGTTTCTGTCTCTGTCTCAATTTAATAACAGTGAAAGTTCTAATGGCTAAGGCTGGGCCTTCTGTTATGCAAAAATCCTTAGATTTTGTTTTTAATAGCTAAATATGACCTGGGTGAAAGGAGGGAAAATCAAATAACCTTGAATTAGAAATTAGAAGGTTGGGCATCTTATTGGATTTGAGCTTACAAACCAAACCTCTCACGATGTGTTATGTTACTTCACTTCCCACTGAAATTATAAAGTAATACACTGCAATTTACACCTTGAACCAACTAAAGGAAATATACAGTTCATTGGTGTTAGGTAAACAAGACAGCAGTAGGATACAAACAGTAGTAAAGCAATATGGAGTTATCCTGGGAAATTGAAGTAATTAAATAATGAGTCAACAAAATAACATTTCATAAACATTGCTTTTCTGTTGTATTTTATATTTAATTCTTTAAACTCCGCCTACATTCCAAAATCTATTGCATCTTCTGTTGCTATGTACAGAATCCTCATTTTCAAATGTTTAAGTCTGTCTCTCTCCTTCACACACACTATCAACTCCCCTGTTCCCGCCCCAGTTGAGATTCCTTTTCTAGAATAGGGTTGGTTTCTACCCTTGTTCTACAAAAATGAATGCCTGTCTGTCATGGTTGATTGTGATATTGCTTAAGATCATCCAAAATGCAGCTTCTAGACAGGCACCTCCTCAGGGCTTCCGATATGCCTCTTACGACGTGATCATCCCAAGGAAGCTGTCTCCCAAGTATGGGCAAGAGGAACCCCAGGATGTGAGCTACCTCCTGCACATTGAAGGGAATCCCCATGTGGTATTCCTCAGGCAAAGAAGGAACTTCATCCCTAAGGTCTTTCCTGTCTTCACCTATGATACAGCAGGGATCCTCCAGGTGGATCACCCTTTTATCAAGGACGATTGTTTCTACCATGGATTTATACAGAGAAAGTCCTCTTCTCGAGTCACCCTCAGTACATGTTCAGGAGGACTGAGAGGTCTCTTGCAAATTGAAAATAAGACTTATGAAATTGAACCAGTCCAGGAATCTTCTACCTTTCAACATGTGGTGTTTCGGGTAGAAGTAGAGGAAGGGGCTATCCGAATGTCTTGTGGAGTAGGACGGAAAGAGCAGAGACATCAAGCGGACATAACTCCTGAAATAGAGAATCTTGCAAACAAAGATGTTTTTGGAAAATCCTGGTGGCCACATACGAGATATGTTAAAGTAGCAATTGTGATTGATCATGAGCGATATTTACAGTTTCACAGCAATGAATCTTTTATTACTATGCAAGTTCTAGATATTGTCCATACTGCAAATTCATTCTATGATTCCCTTTCTGTTCATTTGTCAATAGCAGGATTAGTCATCTGGTCACAAAATAACCCCATAAACATTACCTCTTCATCAAGTAGCACACTTCGTTTGTTTAATAATTGGAGAAGAAACCATCTGCTTAAAATTGTAAAAAATGATGTTGGTCACTTATTTGCATACAAGGGTTTTGGGACGACTGTAGGACTTGCATATGTTGGAACTATATGTAGCAGTCATTGGGCAAGTGCTATCGAATCCTATAGAACTCCGAGTTTGTTTGCGATTTCTGCATTATTTGCCCACGAACTGGGACATGTTCTTGGAATGCTACATGATGATCAATTTTGTCATTGTGGAAAGAGTATATGCATTATGGCACGATATGCAGCACATACTGATAAATTTAGTAACTGCAGTTATAAGGATTATTTCCACCGTAGAAACACTGGCTGTTTATTTGTCCCACCAGACACTGACACACCTTTTACATTTGAATCCTGTGGTAACAAAATAGTGGAAAGTGGAGAGCAGTGTGACTGTGGGTCAGAAACACAATGCAAGTCAGATCCCTGCTGTCAAGCTAATTGTATGTTGCGCCCTACTGCTGTTTGTTCCTTGGGTATATGCTGTGCTAACTGCCAATATTGTCAAAAAGGAACTATTTGCAGAGAGAAAATTAGTGGTTGTGATCTTCCTGAATATTGCAATGGGACTTCAGAGCACTGTCCAGAAGATGTGCATGTACAAGATGGTGCCATGTGTCATGATGGCGTGTATTGCTATCATGGGAATTGCATGACTCACGATATACAGTGCAAAATAATATTCAGCAGTGGAGCAACAGTCGCTTCTGAAGTATGTTTCAGAGAAGTGAATAATAAGGGTGATCGCTTTGGCAACTGTGGGCTTAAACATGGAAGTTACAAGAAATGCAATCCTGGGGATATCCTGTGTGGCCGTATCCAGTGTAAAAATATACAAATGCCATCTTTGGAGGATCACAGTACAATAATTCATACTTCCACCGGAATTAATCAATGCTGGGGCACTGACTTCCACCCTGGGATGAAGGTGAATGATATTGGAGCAGTGAGCGATGGTGTTCCTTGTGGCAATAACATGATGTGTATTGAGGGTAGTTGTGTCAATGTGTCCATTCTGAAATATGACTGTAATATCACAATGTGCCACAATCGGGGAGTATGTAACACTCTGAAACACTGTCACTGTGATGTTGGATGGGCCCCTCCAGACTGTAGCAATAGAGGCTACGGAGGTAGCATAGACAGTGGGCCAGCTCCAGTTATGGTACAGACTAAAGCTAATACGAAAACATCAGCTATAGCTGGAATACTGTGTGCATTTTGTTTCACAATTGTTTGTACTGGCCTGGTTATCTGGTTCAAGGATGGGCTGAACAACCGATTTGGAAAATTTCAGGGAAGTGTCCATGCTAGGAAACAAAGAGATGAAGGAACAGCAGTGTAACTCATCCTTGCTAAGAATGCACAACACATCCAGTATAAGCTCAGGAATTAATAGTGAATTGGAAAAACGAAGATATTTGAAATTTCAATGTTTTAAGATGTCTCATATTTCCTTTGGAAAAAATTGGCCTCTTTGAAGGGGAAGAAAACCCTCCGATCTATGCCAAGTATTGAGTTGATGAAATCTCTCATTTGTAAAGAAAACTAACTCTCCAGGATAGCCTTGAAAATGAAGCATCTGAACTGCAGATACCTCAAGCAATAGCCAGCTACCGGTATACTGCTACTACATTGGATGTCAAAGAAAAATCAAGAAACTTTGTTGTTTATAGATAATTTGGGTTGTCACCCGAGCACTGCCCACTGACCCTTTTCTAACTCTGCCCTGGTACAATTATTGATGGAATTATTATGGACATTCAGTATTTTGAAGCCACTCAGTGACAATGGGAGAAAGACATCTCCAGCATGGTCCTCTGTATTATTCAGTCTACTTTGATCTGTTTTAAATAAAGGGTTTTTTAGTTTTTCACTCCACTGGAAACATTAGTTCTCAGTGTCATCAGTGTACCCAGCTACCACTTCCTAACACATTGCAAAATACACACATAAACACACACAGAAACATACGGAGAGAAAGAAACAGAGAGAACCACACATTCATATAAACAAAGTGTCATAGACTCCTCCCCCTTCATCTGGTAGAGGAGCCCTTCATTCATCTACCACCAACTCCTCCTCTGGCCCACATCCAGAAGGAGGAATCAGTCAATTTATAAACTTAACAAAAAAAATGGAGCCATGTTGTTTTTTCCTTCATTCTGCCTTCCTTCTCAGGATACCTATAGGCCACTTTCCCCAGATCAGTTATTCCAAAAACATACTCAAAGTCATAGCACAAACAATCAGGACATCCCCATGTGGCTCCCTCTCCCTTGTCCACCTTTAAGACAATCTTAACTAGACAACCTCACTTTTGCTTCCAAGGCTGGCCAGTTGTGCTTATGTTTATCAGATGTCCAGACTATTAACAAGGAAGAAAATCCACAGTGAGTCAGCTCTGAATGCAGGGGGTATTCTTGCACAAAGATCTATTTCTACCTTGATTCATTACTATGTTACTCAGCTTGTGGTGTTACTTCTTTCAAAAAAATATGATCTGACTCCAGTGACCAAGATACCAATACTACTAAGTTATTTGCCAGTTCTTAGCTGCCTTGTTCTCTATTGATGCATTTTAAAATTGTGGTGAAACAGGGTGTCTGTGCTGCCCCACTTACACACACACATAAATTGTGGTTTAGTGAGTTGTTTATTAATATACCCCAGCAATTCCCTTCACCAAACTCAGAACTGTCCCAATTACGTCCAGCCACAAGCAGGCCAAGATTAGTCCACAGAGCAATGGCCTAATAGTCCATAAAGCAACTGAAAGTTGCTCAAGGAAAACTTAAAAGGTTTAGGAGGTTAATGGTTTTGAACTCTTACAAAGCCACACCTCTCCGGGTGTGATAGCCTAGTTCACTTCCCATTCAAATTATAAACTAATCCACTTCAATTCACAACTTGGGCCAACCAGAAAAAATATAGAGTTCATTCCTGATAGATAAACTAGAGAGCAGTAGGATACGAACAGTAGTTGTTCTATATTTCATTGTGTAAACTCTACCTATTTTCCAAAATATATTACATTTCTGTTGCTATCTACAGTACAGAATCCTGATTTTCAAATGTTTTAATATGTTGCAATCTCTCTCTCTCTCTCTCTCTCTCTCTCTCTCTCACACACACACACACACACACACACACACACATGCGCGCACGCGCACACACACAAACACATGCACACATTTAATTTCCATGTTCCCATCCCTTTTGAGATTCCTTTTCTAAAATAAGGTCAGGTTCTGGTAAAGGAAATATACAGTTCATTCCTATTAGGTAAACTAGACAGCAGTAGGATACAAACAGTAGTAAAGCAATATGGAGTTATCCTGGGAAATTGAAGTAATTAAATAATGAGTCAACAGAATAACATTTCATAAACATTGCTTTTCTATTGTATTCTATATTTGATTCCTTAAACTCCGCCTACATTCCAAAATCTATTGCATCTTCTGTTGCTATGTACAGAATCCTCATTTTCAAATGTTTAAGCCTGTTTCTCTCCTTCACACACACTATCAACTCCCCTGTTCCCGCCCCAGTTTAGATTCCTTTTCTAGAATAGGGTCGGTTTCTACCCTTGTTCTACAAAAATGAATGCCTGTCTGTCATGGTTGATTGTGATATTGCTTAAGATCATCCAAAATGCAGCTTTTAGACAGGCACCTCCTCAGGGCTTCCGATATGCCTCTTACGACGTGATCATCCCAAGGAAGTTGTCTCCCAAGTATGGGCAAGAGGAACCCCAGGATGTGAGCTACCTCCTGCACATTGAAGGGAATCCCCATGTGGTATTCCTCAGGCAAAGAAGGAACTTCATCCCTAAGGTCTTTCCTGTCTTCACCTATGATACAGCAGGGATCCTCCAGGTGGATTACCCTTTTATCAAGGACGATTGTTTCTACCATGGATTTATACAGAGAAAGTCCTCTTCTCGAGTCACCCTCAGTACATGTTCAGGAGGACTGAGAGGTCTCTTGCAAATTGAAAATAAGACCTATGAAATTGAGCCAGTCCAGGAATCTTCTACCTTTCAACACGTGGTGTTTCGGTTAAAAGTAGAGGAAGGGGCTGTCCGAATGCCTTGCGGAGTAGGACAGGTACAGCAGAGCCACCAAGAGGACATAACTCCTGAAACAGAGAATCTTGGAAACAAAGATGTTTTTGGAAAATCCTGGTGGCCACATACGAGATATGTTAAAGTAGCAATTGTGATTGATCATGAGCGATATTTACAGTTTCACAGCAATGAATCTTTTATTACTATGCAAGTTCTAGATATTGTCAACACTGCAAATTCATTCTATGATTCCCTTTCTGTTCATTTGTCAATAGCAGGCTTAGTGATCTGGTCACAAAAAAATCTCATAGACATTACCTATATAGCGGATGACACACTTTTATTATTTAATGAATGGAGAACAAGTCATTTAATTAATGTTTTAAAGAATGATGTTGCTCACCTATTCGCATACAAGGATTTTGGGACGACTGTAGGACTTGCATATATTGGAACTATATGTAACAATTACCTGGCAAGTGCTATTGAATCCTATAGAACTCCCAGTTTGTTTTATATGTCTGTCATATTTACCCACGAACAGGGACACGTTCTTGGAATGCAACATGATGAATGGTTTTGTTATTGTGGAAAGAGTGAATGCATGATGGCACCATATGCAGCAGAGACTGATAAATTTAGTGACTGCAGTTATAGGGATTATTTCGAACGTAGAAACACTGACTGTTTATTTGTCCCACCAGACACTTACACAACTTTTAAATTTGAATCCTGTGGTAATAAAATAGTGGAAAATGGAGAGCAATGTGACTGTGGGTCGGAAATGCAATGCAAATCAGATCCCTGCTGTCAAGCTAATTGTATGTTGCGCCCTACTGCTGTTTGTTCCTTGGGTCTGTGCTGTGCTAACTGCCAATATCGTCAACGTGGAACTATTTGCAGAGAGAAGATTAGTAGTTGTGATCTTCCTGAATATTGCAATGGGACTTCAGAGCACTGTCCAGAAGATGTGCACGTGCAAGATGGTGCCGTGTGCAATGAAGATGTGTATTGTTATCATGGGAATTGCATGACTCATGATATGCAGTGCAAAATAATATTTGGTAGTGGAGCAACAGTTGCTTCTGAAATATGTTTCAGAGAAGTGAATAATAAAGGTGATCGCTTTGGCAACTGTGGGCTTAAACATGGAATTTACAAGAAATGTAATTCTGGGGATATCCTATGTGGCCGTATTCAGTGTAAAACTGCACAAATGCCTTCTCTGGAAGATCACAGTACAATAATTCATACTTCCACTGAATTTAATGACTGCTGGAGCATTGACTTCCACCCTGGGATGAAGGTGAATGATATTGGAGCAGTGAGAGATGGTGTTCCTTGTGGCAATAACATGATGTGTATTGAGGGTAGTTGTGTCAATGTGTCCATTCTGAAATATGACTGTAATGTTACAATGTGCCACAATCGGGGAGTATGTAACACTCTGAAACACTGTCACTGTGATGTTGGATGGGCCCCTCCAGACTGTAGCAATACAGGCTATGGAGGTAGCATAGACAGTGGGCCACCTCCAATTAAGGTGCAGGCTAAAGTTTATATGAAAACATCAGCTATAGCTGGAATACTGTGTGCATTTTTTTTCATAATTGTTTCTATTGGCCTGGTTATTTGGTTCAAGGATGGGCTGAGAAACCAATTTGGAAAATTTCAGGGAAGAGTCCATGCTACGAAATCAAAAGATGAAGGAACACCAGTGTAACTCACCCTTGCTTAGAATGCGCATCGCATCCAGTATAATCACAGGACTTAACAGTCAATTTAAAGAAAAAAAAGGCACCCGGAATTCCAATGTATTAAATTAAATTGTTTTAATTTTGTAGCTTAAACCTCAAAGTTGAAGTCTGGGAGGAAGAGATAATCCAGGGGCTGCTTGTTCCAGTGTGATGGCTCCTAGTTCCTATCAGCATGCAGGAGGTTGTAGTAGCAAGAAAACACAATTAAAATCCATTAGCACCTTACCCTTTCTTCATTTTCTACTAGAATATTTTATTCCCATTAAGAATTAGTCCAATCAGTCATTGTAATAGATTAAACCTGTTGTCTCTCTTGCTGAAAGTCAGAATATTTCTTTCCAGGATTGATGAAAAACTGAAGAAGACTTTCCTTCTGTCTCACCAAAGACATTGCCTGAAAAATCTGCTACAGATAGATTGAAGGGGGCTTACTCTGTAGCCAGATAAAGACTTTTTAAACACTTCAATGAACTTTAAATGAACTTCAGAATCATCTGAAGCTGCTGGATTGAGTCTGGTTGTACGTCGACCTGCAGTGATCATCAGTGGTCCTCTGAAGAGAACTCTCCAGGGCAGACTTTAAAATGAAGCATCTGAGCTGCAGATACCTCAACCAATAGCCAACTATACCAACAGTACATTGCATGTCAAAGAAAGATCGAGGGGCATTGTTGATCATATATAATTTGGGCTGCCAACACAGCTCTGCACACTGACCCTTCTCTAACTCTGCCACAGTAAGATAATTGTTGAAATTATTATGGGCATTCAGTATTGTGAAGCCACTCAGTGACAATTGGAGAAATGCATCTCCACCATGTGTTTTATTCAGTTATAACTTTTCTCATCAGTTCTGCTATGATTGATCTGTTTTAAATAAAAGATTCTTTAGGATTTTACCCCACTTGAAATATTAGCTTTCAGTGTCATCAGTCTACTCATCCACAACCTACTTACAAACTGCAACACACAAACACACTCAATACAACACATTCATATAAACAAACTCTCATAGATTCCCTCTCCTACTGCTCTTCATCTGGTAGAAGCGACCTTTCCTTCCTCTCACCCAGAAAGAACAATCAGTCAATTTATAATGGTAACTCAACAAAGAAATGGAGCCATGTTGCTTCTTCCTTCCTTCTTCATATGTAAAAAGAATGTTGAATGCCTGGAGGAAGCTCACTCATCTATCATGTTGGGTGAAGCAGGAGTGGATGATACAAACTTAGTACTGCCAGTAGGGTAGTTCACATTGCCTGTAAGCTAGACCGGCTATTCCTGGTCATGAAGAGAGGGTGAGTGAATTGGGAATTTATTATCAGTCCTAGTACCTGCCAGTCCATTCCTATTGCAGACTAGTGAATGAACATTTGGGCAAATGGATGGGGGCCAGCCTTAGGGTTCTCTCCCAATCTTTGCTGCTAAAATTCTCCACAAGGAACTATGAGAAAAAACAAACCTCTACAAAGGACCATGAGACAAAACATGTGTAGTAAGTTGTTTCTTGTGGAAGCTTTCCCTCAAAATAAATTGGTAAATCATTCAAGTTCATTCCAAAAAGCCACAGACCTGAGGAGCAAATAAGGAAAGGATATTTATACTGTACGTATGCTTTTGATTTAGGAGGGAGTTTGGAGTAGATGTGCAAAGAACTGTGTAACAGTACCATAGTTCCACCAATTCACAGCCTAACCATAACAGGAAAATAATCAAAAGTTGATGATGATAATGACAATGATGATGATTATCTCTACTCATACAGTGAATGTCATGGAGTTTTGTTTGGGTATGTTCTAACAGTGGGGTGGGTGGGGGAGTTTGCAGTCAGTGGTGTCAAGTCCAATAAGTGTAACACTTTCAAATATTGCTCTGTATTTTAAAATCCCACAAGATCTCAAACTGCAACTTTTCTAAAACATTTTTGCGTGTATGGTCCTAGTAATTGTTGATAACAGTCAAGCTGAACTTTTCACATAAATGCCAATGCACAATTTTTGACATTTTTTTCATGTTGTTGCTTCGATCAGTTTGGACAATTTTGCTACAGCCACTAATGAGATTATATTTTCAACATTTATTTAATGTGGTTTAATCCCTGCTTAACTGGGTGTCAATTTGCTGGTGACCTGGTGATCTGGTTGTCAACATTAAAAATGGACATGGTTGCAGCCCTTTTCCTTGTGATTTGAGGTTTCCAAATAGAAGAGAGGGAGTGGGGTTGCCCAGGTGCTTTGCTAGTCAAAATAATCTTTTGTCCCATGGGAACCAAGGTCATCAGCTGCTCCCAAGACTAGAGACTGGATGTTTCATAAAAAGCCTGCCAAATAATTATATTGGGGAACGTAATTGATTACACAGCTTTTGTGGGTGGGACATTTAATTTTGTATTGAGAAATTGTTGCTTGTGTATCCAGACTTGGTTTCACTTTTAATATGCTGATACTTTGTAACTAACAAACATGTTCTTTGAGGAATTTGCAAGTCTCGGAGTTCTGCTTTATTCGTCTCTGTCTGTTGGAACCATGACATTAAACCAAGTCTCATAAAACTTCATTTTCTCGGGGTGCTGGGAGAGCGGTAAAGACTCGGTGAAGATTCCAAAGGGAGGAGAAAAGTGAAACTTCTGCTAGCTGCAATGAAATTCAAGCTGTTGGAGCACAAGCTGGTGCTCCAGTCACCGAGGAGGTGTCACTGGCAGGGGCCTGGGAAGCTGGTACCACAGGAAGGAGCTACAGCCCTAGTGGATCTCTTTCAAGCCGAGGCAGCCCCTCAGCACAGGAGCACTCTTCTATCTGCTGGAGAGGAGCTCTTATTGCTGCAGTCCCAGGGTTCTTCATCTGCGGATAGCAAGAAAGGAAAGGGGTCGATGAGATGGGACAATTCTGAAGAGTGGATATTTCAGTCCACAGTTCATAGCTCCTCGCTCAAACAGCTGAAGTTCGGCAGGCTGGAGGTAAAGGATACAAGTCCTGTTGCCTAGGAGGTGGGTGCCATGGGGGGGAAATGCCAAGAACTACCCATCTCTTCCCCCCACCTTGCTGGAGTCCCAGCCCAACCACCAGAGCTCAGGCTGCTTCACCCATCCCCCAGCCAGCTGTGATGTCAAGCCCTGTATCCCAACCAAACCCATTGCCGCAGCCTCGGGATTCCAATCCCACAGCCCAGCCAAGAGAAGTCTGGAGAGTGGTTTGGCCATGTCCCCAGGACCAGCAAACTGCCCAAGCCCAGCAGCAGGTGCAAGCCACTCTGCTGAGGTTCGAGCCACCTCCCATCAAGCCCACCTTTGATGGGGACCGCAAGAAGCTAACCTTCTTCCTAAACCAAGTGTGGGCTCATTTTGATTGCTACGCTTATGCTTATCTGGATGGGGCTATGATGGTGAATGCTATGGTGGCAAATTTACAGGGGGAAGCAGCCAACTGAGTGACCAACCTCCATGGATGAAGGGGCTCCTGAATTGCATGATATTAATATATTCATGCAGCAACTGAGGGGTCATTTTGAAGATGAATCCTGAGCCTTGCTGGCTGAGAAGGAGATCCACTGTCTGAAGCAAAGAGGTCATCCCGCTAATCAACTACTTCAAGTAGGGGCTAGATCACGACTTGCTTCAAGCCTACATCATTTGAGATTTTCCTAACCTACTGCTTGAGTAGTAATGCATGGTGGTGGTACTAGACATCAAGTTGGACCGTCTCAGAAAGTCAAGCACCATTGAACCCAAACCACAGCATGTCCAGGAGAAATGCCTTTATAACCGACATCCCCAAGCCACTGCAGCCACCAGGGTCTCCCAAGCACCAGCCAGGGCTCCTATCAAGTACTACATATGTGGTCAGATGGGTCACCATGCTGTGGAGTGACCAGCTCCTAATCCTCAACCCAGGAGCGTGCCAGTCACCACTGCTAAGCCCTGAAGAGCTCCAAGAGGGGGAAGAGAAAAAGCAAATTGGACATATCAGGACTCAACTGTCGAGGCCTTCCCTCCCACTGAGTTCAAGGCCAAACCCTGATCCAAGCCACAGTAGTTGCCGGCACCATACGACAGTGATGAGCAAGGTGAGGAGGACCCCATGGTGAGTCAGCCCATTCCCTCTTTTGCCATTCCTGATAGGCTAGTAGTGCCCAAAACAGGGGCCCACAGGAATTTAACCAAAGATGTACTCTATGATGCCCAGAGAGATGAAAGAACTGAGAGAGTACATTGATAAAAACTTAGTTCGGGGTTTCATTCAGCCATCCAAATCACATGTGGCTGCTCCCGTGCTATTCGAAGAAAGATGCATCTCTTAGATTATCCATGGATTTTAAAGGTCTAAATGCAGTCAGTATAGAGAATATGTACCCCCTTCCCTTGATGAAGGACATGTTAGCCCACCTGGGAATTTTTTTTTTACCAAGCTGGATTTAAGAGAGGCTTACTACCAGATCTGGATTAAGGAGGATGATGAGTGGAAAACTGCCTTTAATTGTCCTTTGGGTTGCTTTCAGTTTAAAATGATGCCTTTTTGACTGCAGGCCCCCCTGCTGTGTTCATGCAATTGATAAATCAAGTGCTCCATGATCATTTATACAAGGGGGATTTGGTTTATCTTGATGACATCCTTATTTACACTGAAACCATGGATGAACACATCAAATTGGTCTGTGAGGTGTTAAAGACTGTTAAAAGCCAAACTGTATGCAAAGCTGTCAAAGTGTGAATTTCACCAGACACGTCGATTATCTGGGGAATCAGATTTCAAATGAGGGGGTAGAGACGGACCCCACCAAAGTAAAAGCAGTACTAGAAAGGCAACCCCAACACACCAGTAAGCAGCTTTAAAGCTTTCTTGATTTTGCCAACTTTTATCATCAATTTATTCCCTCTTTTGCAAAGATAGCCATGCCAATCACCAATTTACTCAAAACAGGAAAAGGAGGGGGAAAACCCCAACCTTGTCAGCCACCGCAATGTTTGTTAGAATGCCAGGCCGTGTTCAAAAAACTAAAGAGACTCTTTGCAGCTGAACCAGTCCTTAAGCACCCTGACCCTGAACAACAATTCATTATTCAAGCCGATGTAAGTGATGTGGCGATAGGTGCCATTCTCTTACAAAAAAACCACAAAGGGGAGTTACAATCCTGTGCTTATACTTCCTGAAAATTAACTGATACCGAGAGGAAGTAGGCTGTTTGGGAGAAAGAGGCTTTTGCAGTTTGTTGGGCATTGCTGACATGGCATCGCTTCTTGGAAAGGGGGGGGGGAGAATAACTTTGGAGGTTTGGACTGATCACAAAAATTTGGAGGCTCTGAAAAACCCTCTATAAGTTATCTCCGAAACAAGTTCAGTGGGCTCAGTACTTCAAATGTTTTAATTTCACTTTAAAATATTTTCTTGGGAATAAGAATTTTTTGGCTGATGCCTAATCTAGAATGTCCCAGTTCAAGAGCCACCGAGAGGAAGTAATTAATTCCATTATTACTCTGCCACAATCCACTTCTCAAATAACAACCAGATCGCAAACACAGAGATCCCCTGCTGGTCCTGATGATCTCTCACTAAATGAATTGTAGGAGAAGTTAGAGACTGATGCCTGGTTTAAAGACAACAAATCTATTCTAACCCTAAGAGGGGGACTAGCTTGGAAGGGTTCCAAGTTATACCTCCCAGATGGCCTCAGACTCCAAGCACTGCAATAGAGTCATAACACTAAGCAGGTAGGTCATTTTGGATTTTTGAAGACATTGCATCTGGTGCTGAGGCAATTTTGGTGGCCAGGAATGAAAAAAGACATTGAGAGTTATGTTAACAGTTGTGCCACCTGTGCTGCCATGAAGAGGCATCCTGAGAAACCCCCAGGATTGTTGCAACAAGTTGCTGACCCTTCCCAGCCTTGGCAGAAGATAGCCATGGATTTTATAGTGGAATTACCTGAGAGCAAGGGAAACATTGTAATATGAACTGTGATTGATCTATTTTCTAAACAAGTGCATTTCATCACTTGCTCAGGATTCCTCTCTGACAGAAGCTAACCAAGCTCTTTTTGAAACACATATATCTACTCCATGGTGTCCCAAAGCAGATTATTTCTGACAGGGGGTCCAATTTACTGCTACGTTCTGGAGGGTTGTTTGTTATACTGATTTGGTCCACCCAGAGGCGCTCATTGGCTTTCCATCCGAATACTAATGAAGCTGCTGAGAAAGCTAACACAATGGTGGAACAGTACCTCAGAGGTTATGTAAATTACCAGCAGACTAATTGGGCTAATCTCCTGCCTTTCACAGAGGTAGCCTACAACAACACAGTAGCACTGGACTCATCCCATTTAAAATAATAACAGGTTGTGATTTTGTGCCCAAGCCTGAGTGCCTCCTACTTCCCAGACTTTGGACCAATGGGTGACATCCTTCCAGGGAGTTTGGTGAATGTGAAGAAGGCATTGACCAAGGCCACTAAGGTGTACAAGGAGCAAGCAGATAAACAACGCTCCCCTCAGAAGCTTTTTTATGTTTGGCAATTGGTTTATCTTTCAATGAAATATTTAAGGTTAAAATTACCCAGTAGAAAATTGGGTCCAAAATTCCTTGGTCCTTTTCCCATCACTGAGATCATAAACTCTGTCACAGTGGAACGGAAACTTCCACGATTATTGGGAAAAGTTCACCCTGTGTTTCATTGCAGTCTGTTAAAACCTGTGTCAGAATCCTCTTTGAGACCTGTCCCTAAGAAGCCGCTGGGTCCAATAGTGGTAGAGGAGGAGACACATTATGAAATAAAACAAAATCTTGATTCTAGGTTGTACAAGGGCAAGTTATAGTAACACATTCAGTGGAAAGGCTACCCCCTTTCAGAAGCTACATGGGTGAAATGTACTAATGTGAAAACAGATAGATTAGTAAAAAAATTTTACAATAAAGATCCTCACAAGTCTCAAGGGAATACTTAACCTGCTTTTTGTTTTCCCTACAGGAGACTTTCCTTCTGAGAGGGGCCAACTGTCAACTTTACAAATGAACGTGGTTGCAGCCATTTTCCTTCTCATTTGAGGTTGCCATATGGAACACAGGGAGGGGGTTGCCCAGGTGCTTCGCTAGTCAAAATAATTGTTTGTCCCATGGGAACCAAGGTCATCAGCTGCTCCCGAGACTAGAGACTGGGCGTTTCATAAAAAGCCCACCAAATAATTATATTGGGGAATGTAGTTGCTTATAGAGTTTTGTGGGTTTGGATATTTAACTTTGTATTGGGGAATTGTGGCTTGTGTATCCAGACTTGGTTTCACTTTTGACGTGCCGATATTTCATAACTAATAAACTTAATCTTTGAGGAATTTGCAAGCCTCGGAGTTCTGCTTTATTCATCTCTGTCTCTCAGAAACATGACACTGGTACGACTGACTAGTATAACAACAGGGTATCACCATAGCACATAAATCAACTAAAGTCCTCCAAAACACTTTAAATAAACCAAAAGACCCAGTAGCCCAAGAAGAAGAAAAAACCAAGAGTTATCTACAATATACAGGATAAATGCTGTAATAGCTATTAGGTGTGATAGATAGCAAAAGACTAGCAGAGCACATCCATGAACACCAATTAGCTGTGAGAAGGCACAATGAAAACTCCTTAATCCCAAGACACATGGACAGATATAAGACAATACATTCATAATTTGAATGGGGAAACAACAGCATTCTAGACCAAGCTAATTCTCAAAGTGCAAGGGAATTCTTGGAAATTTGGTATTCAGACAAATCAGCCATCAACAGGCACACGGAAATAAAACAACATTTACAGATCATTGGAAATAGTTGATTATAAAAAAGTTAAAAAGAAAGCAAAGAGACCAAAACATTCATTTTTATTATCTATTTTTAGTAGGCTTTTGACCCCACTCAACATGAGATGCATAGAATCTGTAGTATCCAATGCAGACTTCGTTGGACATGACAATTCTCCTTGTTGATGTTTCAAGTAGGTTAAAAACATTTTTTTTACAGGGCACATGTGCAAATGATACATACTTTTGCCATTTTTCTGTATCTTGCTCTACCCTTTTGAAAATGGAAAAGTGTTCAGTCTGATCAGCCTTTAAACTGGAGTTTTTGTGCTAAGAGTCCAAGCTTATGGTCTTTAATACACGTTGTCCCCACAATGCTTGTAAATTTCATCAAGTACAAGCTTTAGGGAAAATCAAGTATAGGATTCTGTAGCCACCATACAATTTCCATCCCCAAATATTTTCTTGGTTACTGACAGTCATTCCTAACATCCCTTCCTATTTCTAAAACACCAGTAAAATTAGGCAATAAATTCAAGTTTCTCCCTCTATGCCTAGCTTCTGTTTAAAGTTCTGAAAAATCAAATGATATTTCAGCGGTTCATGATCTTTCATACCAGGTCTTCCTAACTAGTAATCTAAGTTATAAATTTGATGTTTTTCTTGGTAGGTTGTAGCTCCCTTCTCAATTAGAAGATCTGGCATTATCTAGACTGACTTTCTGATCTCTGTCTTTGTTTCTGTCTCTTCTTAATTCAATTAAATAAGAGTGAAAATTCTAAAGACTAAGGCGGGGCCTTCTGTTATGCAAAAATCCTCAGATTTTTTTTTAATGGCTAAAAATGATCTGTGTGAAAAGAGAGAAAATCAAATAACAGTGAATTGGAAATTAGAAGGTTAGGCAGGTTATTGGTTTTGAGCTCTGAAAAACCAGAGGTCTCATGATATGTTAGGTTACTTCATTTCCCACTGAAATTATAAAGTAATACACTGCAATTTACACCTTGAGCCAACTAAAGGAAATATACAGCTCATTGCTATTAGGTAAACAAGACAGCAGTAGGATACAAACAGTAGTAAAGCAATATGGAGTTATCCTACGAAACTGAAGTAATTAAATAATGAGTCAACAGAATAACATTTCATAAACATTGCTTTTCTGTGTATTTTATATTTAATTCTTTAAACTCCGCCTACATTCCAAAATCTATTGCATCTTCTGTTACTATGTACAGAATCCTCATTTTCAAATGTTTAAGTCTGTCTCTCTCCTTCACGCACACTATCAACTCCCCTGTTCCCGCCCCAGTTGAGATTCCTTTTCTAGAATAGGGTCGGTTTCTACCCTTCTTCTACAAAAATGAATACCTGTCTGTCATGGTTGATTGTGATATTGCTTAAGATCATCCAAAATGCAGCTTCTAGACAGGCACCTCCTCAGGGCTTCCGATATGCCTCTTACGACGTGATCATCCCAAGGAAGTTGTCTCCCAAGTATGGGCAAGAGGAACCCCAGGATGTGAGCTACCTCCTGCACATTGAAGGGAATCCCCATGTGGTATTCCTCAGGCAAAGAAGGAACTTCATCCCTAAGGTCTTTCCTGTCTTCACCTATGATACAGCAGGGATCCTCCAGGTGGATCACCCTTTTATCAAGGACGATTGTTTCTACCATGGTTTTATACAGAGAAAGTCCTCTTCTCGAGTCACCCTCAGTACATGTTCAGGAGGACTGAGAGGTCTCTTGCAAATTGAAAATAAGACGTATGAAATTGAGCCAGTCCAGGAATCTTCTAACTTTCAACACGTGGTGTTTCGGTTAGAAGTAGAGGAAGGGGCTGTCCGAATGTCTTGTGGAGTAGGACAGGAAGAGCAGAGCCATCAAGAGGACATAATTCCTGAAACAGAGAATCTTGGAAACAAAGATATTTTTAGAAAATCCTGGTGGCCACATACGAGATATGTTAAAGTGGCAATTGTGATTGATCATGAATTATATTTGCAGTTTCACAGCAATGAATCTTTTATTACTATGCAAGTTCTAGATATTGTCCACACTGCAAATTCATTCTATGATTCCCTTTCTGTTCATTTGTCAATAGCAGGATTAGTGATCTGGTCACAAAACAACCTCATAGACATTACCCCTATAGCGGATGACACACTTTTATTATTTAATGAATGGAGAAGAAACCATCTACTTAACATTTTAAAAAATGATGTTGGTCACTTATTTGCATACATGAATTTTGGGTCAACCATAGGACTTGCATATGTAGGAAGTATATGTAGCAGTTACTGGGCAAGTGCCATTGAATCCTATAGAACTTTCAGTTTGTTTTTTATTTCTGTCTTATTTGCCCATGAACAGGGACACATTCTTGGAATGAAACATGATGATCAATTTTGTCATTGTGGAAAACCTAATTGCATTATGGTACCATATGCAGCAGAGACTGATAAATTTAGTAACTGCAGTTATAGGGATTATTTCCCCTATAAAAACACTTACTGTTTATTTGTCCCACCAGACACTTACACAACTTTTAAATTTGAATTCTGTGGTAACAAAATAGTGGAAAATGGAGAGCAGTGTGACTGTGGGTCAGAATCACAATGCAAGTCAGATACCTGCTGTCAAGCTAATTGTAGGTTTCGTCCTGCTGCTGTTTGTGCCTTTGGACTGTGCTGTGCTAACTGCCAATATCGTCAACAAGGAACTGTTTGCAGAGAGAAGATTGGTAGTTGTGATCTTCCTGAATATTGCAATGGGACTTCAGAGCACTGTCCAAAAGATATGCATGTGCAAGATGGTGCTGTGTGCCATGAAGGTGTACATTGCTATCATGGGAACTGCACGACTCACGATATGCAGTGCAAAATGATATTCGGTAGGAAAGCAGCAATCGCTTCTGAAGTATGTTTCAGACAAGTGAATCATAAGGGTGATCGCTTTGGCAACTGTGGACTTAAACATGGAATTTACAAGAAATGCAATCCTGGGGATATCCTGTGTGGCCGTATCCAGTGTAAAAATATACAAATGCCTTCTTTGGAGGATCACAGTACAATAATTCATACTTCCACCGGAATTGATCAATGCTGGGGCACTGACTACCACCCTGGGATGAAGGTGAATGATATTGGAGCAGTGAGAGATGGTGTTCCTTGTGGCAATAACATGATGTGTATTGAGGGTAGTTGTGTCAATATGTCCATTCTGAAATCTGACTGTAATCACATAACGTGCCACAATCAGGGAGTATGTAACACTCTCGAACACTGTCACTGTGATGTTGGATGGGCTCCTCCAGATTGTAGCAATACAGGCTATGGAGGTAGCATAGACAGTGGGCCACCTCCAGTTACTGTACAGGCTAACACTAATATGAAAACATCAGCTGTAGCTGGAATACTGTGTGCATTTTGTTTCACAATTGTTTGTACTTACCTAGTTATGTGGTACAAGGATAGACTGAGATCTGGAAAATTTCAGGGAAGAGTCCATGCTATGAAATAAAAAGATGAAGGAACAGTAGTTTAATTCCCCCCTGCTAAGAATGCACAACACATCCAGTATAAGCTCAGGAATTAATACTCAATTTGAAAAACAAAGAAATTTGAAATATCAATGTTTTAATAATGTTTCCCAGACATATTTCCTTTTTTAAAAGTTGGCCTCTTTGAACGGGAAGAAACCCTCCAATCTATGTCAGGTATTGTTCACTGACTTGAGGAAATCTCTCATTTGTAAAGAAAAATAACTCTCCAGGATAGCCTTGAAATTGGAGCATCTGAACTGCAGATACCTCAAGCAATAGCTAGCTATACTGATAGTACATTGGATGTCAAAGAAAGATCAAGAGACTTTGTTGTTTATAGATAATTTGGGTTGTCATCAGAGCACTGCCCTCTGACCCTTTTCTAACTCTGCCCTGGTACAATTATTGATGGAATTATTATGGACATTCAGTATTTTGAAGCCACTCAGTGACAATGGGAGAAAGACATCTCCAGCATGGTCGTCTGTATTATTCAGTTTACTTTGATTGATCTGTTTTAAATAAAGAGTTGTTTAGGTTTTCACCCCACTGGAAACATTAGCTCTCAGTGTCATCAGTGTACCCAGCTACCACTTCCTCACACACTGCAAAACACACCCACACCCACAAACATACAGAGAGAAAGAGGCAGAGACAAAGAGACAGAGAGAGACAGAGAGAACCACACATTCATATAAACAAAGTCTCAAAGACTCCCTCCTCTGCTGCTGTTCATCTGGTAGAGAAGCCCTTCATTCATCTACCACCAACTCCTCCTCTGGCCCACACCCAGAAGGAGGAATCAGTCAATTTATAATGGTAACTCAAAAAAGAAATGGAGCCATGTTGCTTCTTCCTTCCTTTTTCTTTCCTTCTCAGAACACCTATAAGACACTTGTCCCAGATAAGTTATTCCAGAAACATACTCAAATGCACCACACAAACAATCCCTCTCCCTTTTGCACCTTAATTGCAATCATAACTGGACAACCCTCCCTTTTGCTTCCAAAGCTGGCCAGTTGTGCTTAGGTTCACCAGAGAGTTGCATTACTAACAAAGAAGAAAACCCACCAGTGAATCAGCTCTGAATGCAGCGGATATTCCTGCACAAAGATCTGTTCCTTTCTTAATCCATTGCTATGTAACTCAGCTTGTGATTTTTCTTCTTTAAAAAGCCACATATTGACTCTCTGGTGACCAATACTACACAGTTTAATTGCCAATCCTTAGCTGCCTTTGCTCTACTGATGTATTTTTAAAATGTGGAGAAACAGGGCATCACATCCAAAACATATTTAGATAAGGACATTTTTTTAAAAAACTAATTTTATTGTTTCTTTTTAAAGTTCTTAAAGGAACATATTCAGGACACACCATGGTGCTGGGGTAATCAAACATCTTAAAACAAGACATATATACATAATATAATCAATACATCAACTATTCCCTCTCTTTTTCCCTCAAATAGCATAGTATATTTAAAATATCCAATTCTAGCTTAATTGTATTCAACCTGAGCCTGTTTTTAAGCTTCATCAATTTCTACCATAATCAAATTAACTTTAAATAAAAACATTTTCAGTTCAAATATCCCTTCCACATATGTTCTACTTTCTTAATTTTATCAAAATCTTATTTGTTTCTTCTTCCATTAATCTCCCTTATTTAGAGTAAAATATTAATCTATCTTATACCTATCAAATCTATCAGCTGATCCATCTCTTCAAGCTAAAGAAAAAATAATATCATACCTTAAATCATGTCATTCCATTAAGCAAAGTTTAAGTCTCCAATTAATTATCATAACTAATAACATCCATATCATCAGAAAATCATATCATCGTATTAAATTTCAATTAACTATTAGTACTTCAATCTGAAACCTCTCTTCAGTTTTCGTCATTCCATTACATCATAATTTTCATAGAAATAAACCTAACATTCTAAAAGGAACATTCCTAGTATTCTAAATTGTCTTTAATCCCTTATACAGAAAAATATCTCGTCTTTAAACAAACATATTAGTCTATCCTAAACACATCTAAATGTATATATTTATCAAACTGTTCTCTAAATATCTAATACTTTGCTTAATCAATCTCTTTAAGTTAACAAATTAATCTCAAATCTTAAATCATTTCAATATTTAATTAACATTCAATTAATTATTGATTCAGACCAACTGTAAGACATCTTTTTACTTCAAACTCAAAATCTCCTTCCTTAGATCAGTCCATAGTTCTAGGTTACCTTTAATCCAATTTAAGAAATTTTCATTTTCATTTTTAAATCTTATTCTAGCTTTCCTCTTTTGCCAAGCAGGTTTCCATATAATAGGTCTCTTTTTGTTGCTTGTAGTGTCACTTGATTTGATATAAACCATCTTGATCTCCGATTTAATCCTTTGTTTCTCTAGATAAGGACATTTTTGTGGTCATAATGTCAGCATGACTATATGCTGAAGCTCATGGAATGCTGTTATCTTCACACCAAAGTGGAATGTATTTACAGTATCTATTTGCATTTGCATGCTTTCAAACTGCTAGATCGACAGGCGCTGGGACAACTAAAAGGAACTCACCCATTACACAAAGCTCGGGTCTCGACCCTGGGCTGCCAGCTTTCCAGCTGATGAGGTCAGTATCTTTAACTGATGAGCCATTGCGCCCTGGGCAGGAATGATAAAACAAGTACCAAAATGTCTGGCTTATGTATCAGGGATTCCAAGTGAATATTATCTAAAATATTAAAATATCATATCTAAAAGCCATTTCTACAGTTAAGATTCCTTAATATCTGATGAAGAAACAGGACAGGCCATCCTTCAATTCATCTTTCCCCATTTGTTAATTTCACTCCTTTCGGACATCACAACATTGACAGCTGATTTCCAGTCACAGAATCAACATCCTTATCTAAACATGAGAGTACATATGGAATGGGGCACATGAGCAAGCAATGGAAATAAGTCTGCACATGCCTGGGTAAGTTAAGGGGGTATCTTTTCAACCTGCCCACCCCACTAGCTACAGCAGCATTTCTCAATCTTAGCAACTTCAAAGAAATGTGGAGTTCAATTCCCAGCTCCAGATGACTTCAGATTTCTCTGCTAGTATGCTGGTTGGGGAATTCTGAGAGTTGAAACCCACACATCTTAAAATTGCTAAGATTGAGAAACACTCATCTAGGGGATAATGGTGGTCTTTTTAAAATCCAGGTCTCAAAAGGGAAAGAAAGAAAACTCCTTTTTGTTAATTCAAAATATTTGTGCAGTATTTTCCTACAACCCATCCCTCCTTAGAGGTGTTATCTAATTTAGGTGAAAACCGGTTCTAACAATAATTTGTAAACCCTTTCAAATGAGAAATGCCAAAGTACTTAATAATTAATATACAGTTGTGCACCCTTTAAAAAGCCTTTTACTTCATCAGTTCATGGAGAGAGGAATCAAAATGTTCAAATGACTTATCTAAAAAGTTGTTCAAATCAGTCCAAAGAGGAATAGAAATAACCCAGTGGACAAGTCTACACTCACAGAGAAAAGCAAACATTTACTACAAAAGGCCATCTGTAGGAAGTGCTAGCAACCCAAATCACCCCCTCCCTAAAAAAAAATATATCCCAGAATTAGAGAGAAAATTCTGTTGATGAAGAAGCCTGACTAGGACTGCCATTCTATTCCATTTTTGATCCCCAAGCTCCACCCACATTCCAAAGAAAACCCCACTTACAGTTGCCAGGCATAGAATCCTCCTCGTCTTTGGGGTGGACATTTTGTTTACAGCCTTACAAATTTGTTCCTAGATTCTCCTCAATTGCTGAGGCCTTCCTTCTCTGAAATGAAATGTCAGAAAATGTATTTTGTATTTTTAAGGGATTCCTTTCTTTGCCAGAGAAAATGAATGTTCATCTTCCCTACCTCTTGGTGACATTTTTGATACATTTCCTGACTGATACTGCTTCTCAGAAACCTCCTTGGGGCTTTATTTATGCTTCTTATGAAATAACCATCCCAAAGTCATTAACCTTAAAATCTGGACATCAGAAATACAAGAGTATGAGCTATGTGTTTCAAATTGAGGGGAGGAATCTTGTAATGCACCTTAGGCAGAAAAGAGGCTTAATCCCCAAGCACCTGCCCATCTTCACTTACAGTAAGGATGGGGAACTCCAGCTAGATTATCCATTCTTCAGGGATGATTGTTACTACAATGGTGTACTAGAGGGTGAGCCCTTCTCTCTGGCCATCATCAGCACTTGCTCTGGAGGACTCAGGGGGCTACTGCAATTTAAAAATAAGATTTATGAAATAGAGCCACTTTCAGAATCCGCTACATTTCAACATGTAGTCTTTTCATTAGAAGAAAAGGTGGGTGTCATTCCAATGATGTGCGGCCTAACACAGGAAGAGCAAAGACATCAAGAAGCCATGATCCAAAATCCTGACAAAAAACCAAACAAAATTATATCTAAAGGAAACTGGTGGTCACACGAGAGGTATGCAGAGATTGCTATTGTTATTGATCATGAACGATTTTTGAAATTTGGAAAAAATGAAACTCTTACTGTTATAAATATTTTGGATATCTTCTACATTGCAAATGTACTGTATGAGCCTCTTTCTGTTCATTTGTCTATTGCTGGACTAGAAATATGGTCCGAAAGAAATCTTATATCAATTCATGATGACATCGGTGAAACACTTGAAGAATTCACTAATTGGAGAAGAGACTCATTACTTGCTCGTCTACCAAATGATGCTGGTCACTTATTTATATTTAAGAATTTTGGTCGCGAAGTAGGATTAGCATACTTAGGAACGATTTGTGATGATAACAAGGGATCAGCTGTTGAATCATATGTTACTTCCAATTTGTACCGCATTTCTAACACATTTATCCATGAACTAGGACATAATCTTGGCATGCAACATGACACAAAATACTGTCTATGTGATAGAGCCAAATGCATTATGGCCCATACACAAGTACTAACCGATCAGTTTAGCAACTGCAGTTATATAGAGTACTTCAGTCGAAGAAATCTGAACTGTTTGTTAATTCCACCAGACCCTAATAAAATATTTAAATTCAAATTCTGTGGCAACAAAGTAGTAGATAATGGAGAGCAATGTGACTGTGGTACCAAAGGTGAATGCAAGTTGGATCCATGTTGTCAATCTAACTGTACATTACGTTTAGGGGCCACTTGTGCTTTTGGACAATGTTGTGCCAAGTGCCAGTATCAAGCTACTGGAACAATCTGCCGAAATAAGACAAGCAGTTGTGATTTCCCTGAATACTGCAATGGAGTTTCTGAGAGATGTCCTGAAGATTTTTATGTGCAAGATGGTGCCCCATGCAGTGATGCTACATACTGTTATAAAGGGAATTGCAATACTCATGATAGACAATGCAAAGCAATCTTTGGCAGCAAAGCAATAGTTGCTTCAGAAGTTTGCTTTAGAGAAATGAATACTAAAGGTGATCGGTTTGGCAACTGTGGCCTTATACATGGAATTTATAACAAATGTATACCTAACAATATCCTATGTGGTCGTATCCAGTGCGAAAATGTGGAAAGCTTGCCCTCTTTGGAGGATCACACCACCATAGTTCAAACCTTCAAGGGCAATAAACAATGCTGGGGAACTGATTACCACAGTGGGATGAAGATCATCGATATTGGAGCAGTGAGAGATGGCACTCCTTGTGGCAATGGCATGATGTGTATTAACAGGGAGTGTGTTAATGTGTCCCTCTTGAGATACGATTGTGATGTCACAAAGTGCCATAATCGGGGAATATGCAACAATTTCAAGCATTGTCACTGTGAGCAAGGCTGGGCTCCCCCAGACTGCAAAGAGGAAGGCAATGGTGGTAGTATTGACAGTGGCCCGCCACCTCTATATGAACGTGAGAGATTTCATCCCAAAGGGAAAATTATCTTAGCAATTGTATTTCCTCTTTGTGCACTTGTCCTTTCTGGTGCCTGTCTTAGGAACCAAATTGTACATAGGACTGGACAGTCTGAGGGAAGATCTAGTCAACAGGAATGAAAACTGAAAAAAAGCTCATAGTAGGTCAGGGAAATGAACCAGGGTTCATGAGTCAAATCTGTAATATTGGATAATATTGAACAAAAGAGACTGGTATCTAGTTCAGTAAGCCTTGGTGTCTGCAGGGGTGCCAACAGGGGTCAGACTGATGTCATCAGCATGGTTCAGCCATAATTCAACCCTGGTCCTTTTCTATGTGAATGGTGAGGTGGTGCACATGCCTCAAAGGGGCCTAGCTTGTGGTGGCACATTGCAACGTTGCTTTTGTCATTTTAGGGAAAGCAGCAACTTCCTGTTACTTGCCATTTAACTTGCCTATAACTTTATTCTCCTTTTAAAGGCCCATTCTTTGTTCCACAGCTTTTGTTCCACAGCTTTTGTTCCCAGTTTCGATCTGACTCTCAAAAAGGCTAGTAAGAAAGCGTTGGAGTGAAATGCATGTGACTTCAAAGGTGTGCAGCTAATATGGGCAAGGACAGGCACCCATGAGGTTGCATGGAAGAAGATGCTGTAGCCCTTTTCTTTGCTGCTCTGAAGTGCTGGGCTTTTACATTCCAAAGCTTCCTCTCGGTGTGTTCAATCCATTGAGGTGAAGAACTTCCAAATTTAGTGTGCAAAACCCTCATTGTTTTGTGATGCAACTGCTGGATAAACATGCAGGAAAGACCAGAACTAAGAGAGACATGTTTCCTTGCATTATCCTGGGAGTTCAGCAGCCTTGTCTCTGACCATACATGAATCTTTCTAGGTATATTTCCAAATTCTGTCTCGAGGTAAAGCACTATCTTCATGGCTTAATATGAAAAAAATCAATAGAGAACACTGAGATCCACCATGAAGTAGTTCATTTGAATTCATTTTTTGAGATTTCAGAAGGAGTCCTGTAATATAGTTCCTTATGGTGAGTCGGTGACAGATGACTGAAGGTGAGAATTGATGGGGGAACTGGAGCTGTGGGGAGAGGGGCTCTAGATGTGTTAGAACTACAGCTTTCAGAATCCCCCAATATCTGAATTCTAATGTCAGTATATTTTCCCAACTTCTCCTAGTCTTCTCAGTGTCATTTTCATCGTGGAATAGAGACACAGATGGTTAGTCTTAGTGAAGAATTATTGCATATGAGTTGGGCGGCCACATAATGTGTCTAATAAATTTAATAAATAAATTCAGCATCAGAGCACTTGGGAATTAATTTAGATATTTTGGAGAAGCAACATTCAAAGTACCTCTTTAGGAAAGTTATTTTTTAGGGAATTCAGCTGATTGTGCTTTTGGTTGCTTGTGTTTTAGCCTATAGATTTTGTCTCAAATTGACATGAATGACTAAAAGTTAGATGAAGTCCAGCAAAAGAATAGGAGCATAACAAGAATTCTGGAATTCTTAATGAATTAATTTAATCTCTTTTGAAGCAAAGTCATTTGAATTGATATTCATCTTCCAGATAAGGTAGAGATGGAATATTGTTAAATATAAGATTTTGCACTTCAAACATTAACATAAAATGCAACCCACTCAACATCTAAACCAATGCCTCACATTCTTCTGAATGATGGAACATGACACTATGTGCTGTGTACCTGTTCTCGGTAACCTAGGGAATAATAATATATCACCACTTTAGATCCCTCCCAGGGACATGTGTTGTAAAGAAGGCCAGTTTTTCCTGTACCTGTTGTTTTTCTGTTTTCATTTTAAAGAATTAGCTATTACTATACCTTGTAATAGTGTAAGTTACATATTTATTATTATCTATTTATTGTAATGCAAAACTCTCCTAAATAAATATTTCCTGTTGCCTCTGGTACAAGCCTGTTCTATATTTTAATATCTGGTTTCTCTGTTTCTTTCTTAAGAATAATTAGTTTGCACAGATTAAGGGATTTTTTTCTGCTGTATTTCTTTAAACTCGATACTTTTGTTTTTCTTGCATTACAACAGGATTTGAACTGAAGTAAATATTAATCCATTAATCCATCTATTCATTCTGTTGGCTGCAGAAACAGTTCAGCCTTAAAATTCTGTTAACTCAGTCCTGCTGAGTTAACACACAGATAAATAATATAAACAAACAGCCACTGAAGTCATGGTTTTGGGAACCTTGCATTATCTAATTTCTGTTATGTAGCCTGTATATATTATATTATATTATATTATATTATATTATATTATATTATATTATATTATATTATATTATATTATATTATACTATATTATACTATACTATACTATACTATACTATACTATACTATACTATACTATACTATACTATACTATACTATACTATACTATACTATACTATACTATACTATACTATACTATACTATACTATACTATACTATACTATACTATACTATACTATACTATACTATACTATACTATACTATACTATACTATACTATACTATACTATACTATACTATACTATACTATACTATACTATACTATACTATACTATACTATACTATATTATTCAAAAGAAAGGCAATGCCAAAGAATATTCAAAGTATCGCACCATTGCACTCATTTTACATGCAAGTAAAGGTTATGCTTAAAATCCTACAAGCTAGACTCCAGCAGTGTGTGGATCGAGAACTTTCAGAAGTACAGGTAGGATTTCAAAGAGGCAGAGGAACTAGAGATCAAATTGCCAACATATGCTGGATCATGGAGAAAGCTAGTGAGTTCCAGAAAAACACCTACTTCTGCTTCATTGACTATGCTAAAGCCTTTGATTGTGTGGACCACAACAAATTGTGGCAAGTTCTTAAAGAGATGGGAGTACCAGATCATCTTATTTGTCTCTTGAGAAACCTATATGCGGGTCAAGAAGCAATAGTTACAACTGGACACGGAACCACTGATTGGTTCAAAATTGGGAAAGGAGTCCGGCAAGGCTGTATTCTGTCGCCCTGCCTATTTAACTTATATGCAGAGCACATCACGAGAAAGGCAGGGCTAGATGAATCAAAAGTTGGAATTAAAATTGCTGGGAAAAATATCAACAACCTAAGATATGCAGATGATACCACTCTAATGGCAGAAGGTGAAGAGGAACTAAAGAGCCTCTTGATGCAGGTGAAGAAGGAGACTGCAAAAGTTGGCTTGAAACTCAACATTAAGAAAATCAAGATCATGGCATCTGGCCCTCTCAATTCCTGGCAAATAGATGGGGAAGAAATGGAGGTAGTGACAGATTTTATCTCTCTGGGCTCCAAGATCACCACAGATGGGGACTGCAGCTAAGAAATGAAAAGACGCTTGCTCCTGGGGAGGAAAGCTATGGCAAATCTAGAGAGCATACTAAAAAGCAGAGACATCTCCCTGTCAACAAAAGTACGTATAGTCAAGGCCACGTCACTTCCCCCCATTACTTCCTTTTTCCACTTAACTGACACCTTCGCTTATCAAACCTTCAGAATCTTGGATCAAGCCATCTATCTTCTTGATCCAAATCTGACCCCTCACTTTGCGAATCTGACCCAGACTGCCTGTAAATCTCCTCCCTGTCTGGCTCAGCTGCCGGGAGGGGAAAATACCCAGAGGGGCCTGGCTGCTCTTCCTCGGCTGCCGGGAGGGGAAAACACCCAGAGGGGCCTGGCTGCTCATCCTCATCCTCTGACACTTCCCAAGCTGGTCTAGGGACACTCACAACAGTAATAGGGATATGTTTTGAGTAGAAAATGGGTATGAAAATGCCTTATTATGCTGTAAGTTGTTAATGGTGTAGAATATATTAGCCATGTGTTACTTTAGAACACAGGTGTCAAACTCAATTGCATCATGTGACATTTTGCCTTTGCTGAGCTGGAGTGGGCGTGGCCTACGGATGATGCATCTGGCCCATGGGCTGCCAGTTTGACACCCCTGCTTTAGAATTTCTAGTTATTCAAAATATTTTAGTTATCCATCTGTATTAATACTCAAGTTTTTTCTTCTCTGCTACATTTCCTTTTCCCTTTTAAATATGTACTTACTGTATATCAGAATTTTTTCCCTATTTTCTTTAAATAAAAATGTAAATAATTAAAATGTTAGGGGAATGGCCAATGTCTCTAACTCAAAATGGTAGCGAAATCACAGTAATTATGAACTTTTGTTCCTATTACAATATTTTTGTAAAGAAATGAACAGCAGGAAGAATGATAGGATAAAGTGGTCATAGAAAGGTGGAAAGGTGAGAAGATAGCAAATTGAGAAATGTAATGGACTTTTAGAAGATTTTGAAAGTGAGAATCAAAAACGCCTTAAAAATTGAAAGTGAAGGAAAGCAGAGGGAAATACTATATAAAACAGAAGAGAATAAATAATATGTGATTCGATCTACTTTCCCCCAATCCTTGTAGCTACTCGCAAGTGTCCATCTGTACATTTCCTCTCATACCATTTTTCTTTGGTCACTGGATACCTTCAGTCACAAATAACTCTCCCCCAGATTATGCCCTATAAAAATAAAGGTTATAAGAAAATTTATGTTTTTCCCTCATTGACTAAGTCTAATATTAATTACTTGGGAACAAGTATGTCTCAAAATAGATTGAAAAAGTGCCCTTCATGATAATAGTATTCATGTTTGTATGATATGAAGTGCCTTTTAGAAACATTATTTATTTAGAAAAACAACTTCTAAATAATTTCTACATTACTGTAGCTGTACAAGCTGTGTTTGATATTGCTTCTGGAATGTATTGATTCGATCTGTATATTTCCTGTCCTTCTGCCCAACAGTTTTAGTAACAAAGCAACTACTAACATCTTTCTAGAAAGCTTCTTCAAAATCTCTCTGCAAGAACCATTATCACCTCAGTAGATAATCTTCCATTTCCATGTCTTTTGCTCATAAATCCCAGTCTGCCATCTATTTCTTCCCATCTTCATTTACTGTTTTCCTTCCATTTGATACTACAAAATGTCATTGCAATGTCATTTGCAATCAGTAAATGATTCTTTTCAGTAACGTCATGTGGTGATGTCACCATTGTGAAATGTAAAAACCCCAAATTTTGATACAAAGACAAGTCTGGTTAACAAAACAAAGTTTTATTGGAGAATAACATAAAAAGAATAAAAAGAAAAGAGAAGAGCGGCGTTTGCAAACACGGCCTCCTGGATCCTTCCCTATGGATTGGGTTCCAGGAGCGCAATAAGCAGTTTCCAAGCTATACTTTTTATACTTTTTCTACAATGCAGTCATGCCTAAGTAACCCATGCCTAACTTCCCTTCTCTATATTCTTTGAAGTTGCTTTACATTAAAAGTTACCCTGGCAATTTCCTTCCATCCGCTGTGGTCTTATCTTTGTTTATTTGTAATTTCCACTCAAGTTGATCATAATTAATTATTTTTGCTAATTACTTTTTGTGGTCCCTTCACATGGACAGGAAACAGTAAACATTCCTTCTCATATATTGGCATTGCATTGTTACATTTATGTTACAGTGTTACATTGGTACTAAAGAGACAGTTTCATATAATGGCATTATATTTCTACAATTATTTCTACAATTATTAAAAGAATAACTTTTATTTCCTTCAATCATTACATTAGAACTTTATTGTTATATTTTATAAAAGAATAACTTTTATTTCCTTAACCGATGAACCCAGTCTTCTTCAGTATAGTGAAATTTTCAGTACCAACAAGAAACTTGTGGCCCGGTGATGGTTTCTGCATAATCTTGAACTCCAGAGTTTAAGGGCTCCAGTTCAACATTCAGATAAAATGCAAAAGGTGAGAACTGCATTGTATCATCATGCAGGTAACCACTATTTTGTCAATTGTAGCTAAATTAAATCTATGCTACAATATAAAACTATGATGTGTTATCAAATTCACTATCATAATATGCAAAAATAAGTCATTTTTGAACAAGATACACAGTAATTCAAACACTATAATTAAAATATTCTGGTGTAGAAGTCAGCACTGAGTATTAACAAGCACATCAGAAGGCAGCCAGTATATGATAGTGATATAGTCTTTGCAATACAATATTGATTTTTTTTCTAACAACTCTCATTCAGTTTGATGAAAAAAACATGAAAGTAAATTCTGTCTCCATGGAACAAATGATTTTTTCCGAAATATTCGTGACGGGATGAAATAAACTTTTTTTAAAAAAAAAATCCCAAAGCTTTTTTCACCAAAACTTCCGAGGTACAGCGTGAATTTCAATCTACTTTAATTCATTATTTAGCCTAAAAGCAAATAGTCCCATTTGTCCTGCCCTTTTAAATTTTTAATGAGGTTGCAGAACGCAATCAGTTACTATAAAAACTAGACTGGGAGCTAGATTCGAGTTAACCGGCAAAACAGTCAAGAGAGCCGCTTTCCGAGTGATCCCAGTTTAAAATATCGTCAGAGCAATGCCGCGTTTTCTGGAATCCTGTCCCAGTCATCGCGGGATGAAAGAAGATCCACACTGAGAAGGAAGAAAAAGAGACCATCCGGCCTCTGCACCAGCCGTGCCATCGACGCTGCGCAAGGGGAATCTTGGACAGGGCTCCATTACCCCGCCCGTCCCAATTTTCGGTAGCAACCGAGCATCGTCTCTTCGCCGGAAGTAAGGAAATCAGAGGTTTTGACCCCAGCAGCACCAACTGGGCTACCGGTAGTAGCCGGGTCTGCAACAGGGAGGACTACAAGCCCCAGAATTCTTAGCGGCCGCCTTCGTTTTTCCGGGTGCGAAGTTGATGAAAGTGAAAGTGTCGCGGCAGCCCCACCGCCGCTATAGTCACCTCCCCCCTCCTCCTCGACTTTGGCTTGGCCGGTTCACCTTCAAGCGGCTGGCGCGGCGGAGGGCCTGGCGGAGCGAGAGGGCGCCGAGCAGAGACCTGCAGGAGAGCGCAGCATGAACGGAGGAGTGGACTATCTGCTGTCGGAGGAAGTGATCCATCTCACCCGAGGACCTTCAGGTATAAAATCCACGGCGGACAGCTCCTTGGGCTTCCCCCGCCGCCTTTGGCCCCTGCTGCCTGGTGCTCCCGCTGCGGCTAGGCAGGCGTGCGCCAGGCTGGGTTTTGTCAGGGGGAGGGGGGGGAAGGAAACCCCGAAATACGAAGGAGAGGCCCGGGGAAACCACGCCAAGTTAGAAGCAGCTCCTCTTGCCCTTTGGCTTTCAGGGGCTTTATTCGGATCCTCGGCACAGGAAAGGCAACCCCTCTAGCGAAGCGTTGCAGGATTGCTTTTAAAGATTTTAATCCTCAAAGAACAGGCTTCCCTTGAACCTGAACTCTGTTTGAGGCGCTCTCTCTCTCTCTCTCTCTCTCTCTCTCTCTCTCTCTCTCTCTCTCTCTCTCTCTCTCTCTCTCTTTATATGTGAAAGTTGATGCAAAAATATTTGGCATTTTAGGTAGCTACATTGAGTCTGCAGCACTGTATGGAACCACCTATTCAACTAGATGACTGCAAGAAATACAAATTCTTCCATCCTCCATCATTCAGTAAGAACCGAAGAAGCTTCTTGGATGAGAAATAAAATGTCTTCGAGGAAAAACAAAATCCAGTTGCTTTTTGAAAAAGCACCCCTGGGACAACCATGACTTGGATGACTGAGAATCTCCGTAGACAACTCCTATTAAATTGTACTTGTCTATGGGGATTCTCAGTCATTCAGGGCATGGTTGTCCCAAAGGTGCTTTTTCAAAAGGCAACTGGACTTTCTTGTTTTTCCTTTGAAGACGTTTCATTTCTCATCCAAGAAGCTTCTTCAGTTCCTATTAAACGTGAAGGAACTTACTCCAAAGTAGGCATACACGGTTACACTATGAGGGGAAATGGAAGGTTTGGAGAGACTGTTTATGCAGAAAATGTGTGTGAGAGAATTCTGTATCAGCCTATATCTGATTTTCACACTGGAGATTAGAACAAGAGTCAAGTCAGACTGGTTTAAGGCAGAACAACTTGTGGTCTTCCGGATGTTGCGAAATTACCACTCTCAGAAGCTCCAATCAGCTTGACCAGTGAGAACAATTTATAGCAGGGGTTCTCAACCTTGGCAACTTTAAGACTTGTGGACTTCAACTCCACAAGTCTTAAAGTTGCCAAGGCTGAGAACCCCTGATTTATAAGATAGCATCCTGGACTTGTTCTGGGCTCAACTTCTCATTTATGCAGACAGGTTTGGGGCGTGTGAGCTGCACTCTGCCCCTGGGCCTCTGATTGTGACTGTGTTGTATGAGTGGAAATAGTTATATAGTTTTTACACTGTAAATTAGTATTTTAATTGATTTATACTATATTTTTGTACTTGTATTTTTGCTGTGAGCCGCCCTGAGTCTTGGGAAAAGGGCGGCATATAAGTAAAATAAATAAATAAATAAATAAATAAATAAATAAATAAATAAACTCAGCTTCACAGTTGCTTAGGTATTTCTTAAAGTAATTTTTTTTTACTCATAATCTACTTATGGATGATTTTCATGAAAAACAAATTATTCCTGCTTGCCCTATTCCAAATTTATTGGAGCAAAAAGGTGATAAAAAAAATCCCACTACACTTATTTTTCTCTGTGTGTGCAGATGTTTGAAGTGAATATGTGATGCTTAAATCTATTTAGATTTGCGGGGTTTTTTAATTTTTTTTTTTAAAAAAAGTTTGTGTATGATGGCTTATGTTTGATACCTTTGTTTACTGCTTTACAGTAAAAAGTTGGATATTACAATTCATACATTTTGAAGACAACATTAAAATTCTCCCTTAGATCTCATTAACACTGTGCTGCCTAGGGCAGTGTTTCTCAACCTTGACAATTTTAAGGCATGTGGACTTCAACTCCCAGAATTCCATAGTCAGCATTGCTGGCTGTGGAATTCTGGGAGTTGAAGTCCACATGCCTTAAAATTGTCAAGGTTGAGAAACACTGGCCTAGGGAATAATCTTTGTTCCAAATGGATCATTCTAGGTTTCTTTGTTAAAAAAATACAGGCATTCTTGGGACTGTATCCTCTAATTAAAGGGCAAACATTTTTTAAATTCAGTTTAATCCTTGTTTGGATCAAAAGCATGCAAGGGAAACCCAACCATGAATTACTGAGTTGTTGTAGTTTTTTATCTTGTACTTTTGCTGGTTTTTTAATATGCAGTCTGGATAATTTGATTCATTTATTCTTTAATAAATTATGGGATGACAGTGTTTATGTTTATATTGAATGTATTTATAGCTTACATTCCAATCCACACATTTCCAAAATTGCTAAGTTTAATATCAACATTCCACTAGAATTCATAATTTTTTTTAAAGGTAGCCACTAAATAACAGAAAACAAAATCTTAAAAGTGCAAGCCATAAGGCTCTACTGGACATTAGTGACACCTAGTGGAATATTAAGCATTATGCTAGAATCTGGACTAGTCAGATTCTAGTCCAGAAATAAATGTGTGCCTTATAGTGTCATAATGAGTGCCTGGATGCATGCATGCATATGTTTTTATGATTGTCTTATTCACTTTTAATTCTGTGTGTGTTAGGAGTCTGTATTTGCTGAATATTGTGTGGTCATTATGAAGTTAATAAAGCAGTGAAGTTATGGGGAGGAGTGATCCCATTTATTTTATTTTATTTAAACTTTTCCTTTTGATCTTCTTCTTAGGCTTGGGATTTAATATAGTTGGTGGGACTGACCAGCAATATATCGCCAATGACAGCAGCATTTACGTTAGCCGGATCAAAGAAAATGGAGCTGCTGCACTTGATGGCCGCCTTCAGGAGGGAGACAAGATTATAGCAGTAAATAATTTAATTCTGTCCTGTGAAATTGTTTCATGGGGGGAGGAGGAGGAGGGGGAGGGGAGAATAATGTAGAAACATTTACAATCTCTTCACAGTACTAGCTGGCTCTGTAAATCCATCCAATCGGTATCACTAAGAAAATTCAAGACCAAGGTTTTGTTGATATGTCACTCCATTATATAACAGATTTCCCCAATCTAATACTCTGTCTTCTTAAACTAATTTTGATATGAAGGGAATGATGAAGAAAGAAGCACTTATAACATCTGAGCAGGCCTTATCACAGCCACAATATGATTTTGCCTCATCACCAGCTGCCTAGGACAGTGTTTCTCAACCTTAGCAACTTTTAAGATATGTGGAGGTCAGCTCCCAGAATTCCCCAGCCAGAATGGTTGAGAAAGAGTGGAAGAGAATAATTTGTCTTTCTGTCCAAAGGTCCTTTCATTCAATTGCTAATCCATCCTGTATGTGACTTGTCTGACTTGGAAGTTTGCCTCTGGGGCAGAATAAACCTTAATAATATGTTGCGCCTTTTCTTGAAAAAAAGGCACATGGAATAAGGGTATAGGATCCTATGTGCTGCTAGAGACTTTAACTGTATTTTAAGTATTATGCCATGGTGGCGCAGTGGTTAGAATGCAACCTTGGAGGCTAACTCTGTCCACAGCCAGGAGTTCAATCCTGACTGACTCAAGGTTGACTCAACCTTCCATCCTTCCAAGGTCGGTAAAATGAGGACCCAGATTGTTGGGAGTAATATGCTGACATTGTAAACTGCTCAGGCAGCGCTGTATGGAGTGGCATATACATCTGTGGCTATTTAAAATCACGCTCCTCTTCTTCCAATCCAAGTTCCCTGAATATATATTTTGCATGTAGATGGACTACTTAAGCGGAGAGTATATAACAGTGATGGCGAACCTTTTAGAGACCGAGTGCCCAAACTGCAACCCAAGACTCACTTATTTATCGCTGAGTGCCGGGTGGGCATGGCCCACTGGGTGGATGTGGCTGTGGTGGTCATGGCAGACTGGGTGGGTGTGGCCAAGGTGGGCATGATCACCTCGATGTTGATTGTGGGGAGGGACGCCTGTGGAGGCCGGGCAGGGTTGGGGGAGATCCAGGCAAGGTAGGGGCCAGGGCGGCTACTGCCTGACACCATCAGTCCCCGCACAAACAGGCCAGCAAGCGCATGGTGCTGGGATCCATCTGGCCACGTGGTACCTCAGCGAGTTAGCGGTCAGCTGGTTGAAGAGGGACGGTTGCCATCTCCAGGGCATGTCGCACGTGCCCACAGAGAGGGCTCTGAGTGCCCCCTCTGGCATGCGTGTCATAGGTTCACCACCACTGGCCTAGGACTGGGGCGACAGCACGCGTGCCCACCAAGAGGGCTCTGAGTGCCGCCTCTGGCACCCATGCCATAGGTTCGCCACCACTGGTATATAACTTTGTCTCACTGTTTTGCCAACTTGGAGCCAGCCTGTTTCACCATGTTCTGTACATATAGTGGCTTTCTGACTTGTGTACAGGTGAGGAGAACTAGATGTTCTGGGACTGTCATATTTTTAAGCACATTTTTAAGTCAGAGGGTGCTTTAAAGCAATATGAATTTTTATATATATATATATATATATATATATATATATATATATATATATATATATATATATATATATATATATATATATATATATATATATATATATATATATATATATATATATATATATATATATATATATATATATATATATATATATATATATATGTCTAAGTGTTGTTGCTATTGCCATTTCTCTCCGCCTCCCCTCCCCCCCAGGTCTGTTTTTGGTACAGCTGTCCTGGCGTGCCAGTTGGCAGTGATATATGAGTCTTTGGTCCATGAAAAAATAGGCACCCTTCTTTTGAGGACTGCTTTTCTCTTTACAAGTATAACTGTTCTCCTTTGAAATGGGCACAAGATTCTTCATCTGGGAAACTTAAGCTAATTGAATTGTAGGAACCTACAGCTTTTGCAGATGTGGGGTTTTTTTTTTAGCAAACATTTAGAGCTAGATGTCCTTTTTTATACCAGAGTGTGGGCAATTCATAGACAAGAATCACACTGAATATTAGAAGGGCTACAAAATCACATCACACATGTAAGTGGGACTCAACGTTTGCAGGGAATTGGGGTTTCTTTTGTTGTTTTCTTTACCGTGTTTATGTTGGGAGACATATGAAAATGGAAGTGTTATCTCTATCAGAATGATAGGCAGCTGCTATCAGTTTCCAATAAACATCATCAGAAGGTCTAAAGGCTACAAAAAGAGGCTACAAGAGCTACAAATTGCCTGCCTTTGTTTTACAGCATTGTGTCTGATCATTGATCATAGTTTTATTTCCATTTCTTAACATTTTAAAGGTCTTTGAAGTTGATGGTATTCTATATTAGCTCACGTTCTTAAATGCTGAGGTACAGTTCTAATTTATACTGTACACTGTTCTTTGTACAGAATATACTGAGAATGCTGGCAGTTAATGAAAATATAAGGGGAAAACTTGAGCCTTTAAAACACTTGGAATGTATTACTTAAATACTCTGTACTAATTATTGTATTCTAACTAATTGAGTAGATTTACTCATTCTAACTAGGCTTTTGTTCTTTAGTGATGGTTTGGGTCCAGCTTTATGGTGAGTGCCTAATTGGCTTTATGTGTTGTTGTTGTTTTTCAGGTTAATGATAATGAGTTGAAGAACATGCTGCACAAGAATGTTGTGGAACTTTTCAGGACAGCTGGTGACAATGTTTCATTAAAGGTTCAGCACAGGGTATGTAGGCCTCTTCCTTAGTTTTTGCTTTTTGCCTTCGTAGCTCTCTGTTCCCTAAAGTACTTCAAAGAATTTACTTCAGGAAAACTCCAAGCTACACCAAGACAACCCGGATTGGCATGATTTGGATGACGAACATTTATTTATTTATTTATTTATTTATTTATTTATTTATTTATTTATTTATTTATTTATTTATTTCTTAAATGTCTATACCGCCCCTCTCCCGTAGGACTCGGGGCGGTTTACAGCCCAATTAAAACAGATAATAATAATAAATGTTTTAAAATAAATTAAATTAATACATGGCTGTTACTAAAACCTGTTAAAATCCCAATTCTAAAACCCGAACAACCTTGTTTAAAAAATTTACATAGAGATTTACATAAAACCCGAGGAGGTCTAGGCCAGGCCGGCTTGATTGAAGAGATGAGTCTTCAATTCTCTTCTGAAGGTGCGGAGATCATGACACGTCCGGAGTTCTGGGGGGAGCTCGTTCCACATCGTCGGTGCCTCCACAGAAAAGGCTCTCCCCCTGGGCGCCACCAACCGACACTGCTTAGCCGATGGCACCCTGAGGAGGCCCTCTCTGTGGGAGTGAACTGGTTGATGGGAGGTATTTACTGGCAGAAGGCGGTCTTGTAAATAACTGGGTCCTATGCCATGGAGCGCTTTAAAGGTGGTAACCAATACCTTGAAGCGCATATATGTTGAACATCTCTGCTACGAACCATTGTTTTCTAAGTTTGTGCCCTCGAAATGGAATGAACAAGCTGATATTATTTTTCCCATCCTCAAGGCCAAACGGCTGAGGGATTTTGGGAGTTGCAGTATCTTGTATCAGAATGGCATCATGCTGGAAAAAACTGCTTTAAACTGTTGCTGCTGTCGTATAGTCCCTCCAAGTAAAATCCACTGCATGGAAAAATTAGGGTACTTAAACGATGTAAGTCTGGCAAGAGGTAGAGAAGAAAAATTAAGGAGAAACATAACAGATAAGTAGCAGAAGTTGAATGTGAGCAGGTTGTATTAGATCTCCCCAATATTATATTCTTCAGATGTGTTAGGAATACAGATATTAGAATTGCCAGCCAAAATGGCCCACAAACATCTGAACAAGAGCAGTCTGGGGAAGCTGATGTACGCTTGTGTATGTGTTATGGTGTAATTTAAAATGTCCCTAGGCATTTTGATACATTTTATGTGTATGAAATGGAGACCTTAAGGTAACCTACCACGTGGCAAAATGTTGTGGATTATGTATAATGGTATGCCATAGCAAAATCTCCACTGAAGATTGATTTGATTAATGTTGAGAGCAAGAAAGATACCTAGCTGAGAGAGAGAGAGAGAGAAAATCAGAAGCTCTCACAGTTGACTGCATTTAGCTGATTCAAAATAACTTCTTCATATCAAAATATTTACAATACCATACATTCTTCTTTACAGCAACATAACTTAATGAAGACTTCTTACAGAGAGATACAGAGACAAACCTGAGAGTGAAAATTCAGCTTCTAACTCAATACCTTTTGCACAGACTCAGTAGCACTTTCTTCACATTAGCTGACTGAGTTACCACATGACTCTTCCTCCTCATGAATATTCCAACAAGTTTGTTTGCTTGTTTGGTTTTATTGCAAATGGAAATGATTGATCAGCTTCCTCAATAGGGTGGGTGTGAGAAGGAGATCTTTTTAAGTTTTCCATAAAGTAACGGTGAAAAGTAATTCCCTAGAGGCCTCTATCTTTTTCTCAAGTGTAACATGGGAATCTCACTTATCTCACTAGGACATGCACAAGCTTTCAAAAGTAGCTTGGCTGAATATATCCTTGGAAGAGAATTTTCCATTTTCCCAACCTGAAGACGTGGGTTGTCCTTGATTTTCTAAATGCTCTTAGAAAGATGAACCACCTCCTCTTTTCATTCAATTGCTAATGCCTTTCTTCTCCTTCTGATTGCAGCTGCTGCCCCAGAATGGTCCCTCAAGCCACCGAGGAGATGGAGATCCAGGAGGGATTCCTTTGACTATGATTTTGGTGCCAGGGCTGGCCATAGCAGCAGCGGCAACTCTATTATGGGCCTTCCTTAGATATCGACAGCGAGTGTGACGAGCATCATTTTCCAAAGATCTTGGTGTCTAGGAAAACCTATAAATCTGTAAAAATAATTTAAACAGAAGAAATCAGCAATCTTACTCTGGACTGACAATAGGGAGAGGAGTAATAGAGAACCATTGCTCAGTGCAGCCTTCCCCAACATGGTGCCTTTCAGATGGATTACAACTCCCACTATCTCCCACCTGGTGGGTATCACTTTGGGAAAGGCTGGAGAGTACTAAACATTTCGGCCGCTTAGGGAGTTTCAAATTTCATATATTTAGAATCTGAAAACTGACAACCTGGACAATCTCACTTTACTGGCCCTGAAGAAAATTGGTCCAGTCTTTTCTGATTTATTCTTTTATCATGCGAGCTTTCCTGTGCTCAACATTTTTTCACATGTAGCTAGGCAACAGAGCAGAGCTTGTATGTTATGTCCCCTGACAGACGAGATAAGACAACTATCTGTTTTGCCACTTGCAAAACTGCTTCTGAAACATGAAGGAAATCTCCGGAGCAATTGCAGCATAGTTAAGCGTTGATGTGGGGAGGGTTGGGTCTCAGATGGAATGACATGTCCTTGAAAATGCAAGAAACCAGGTTTGTCTGATCCAAAGGAGTGTTGTGGATTGCAGATGCAGAATCTAGTGTGAAAGTGAAAAAGGTATTGGATTTTTTTTAAAAAATACAGATTTACCTTTATTCTCTTAAGTTTTCTCAGAAGAATATTGTCCATCATAATGAGAGATGAAAGTAATAATGAGCACATCTTTCGCTAATGAGTAAAATATTTTGGCAAGGCAGGCTAAACGTTACTTAAATTATGGCTAAACATGATTGGATTTTTGTAGGTGGTTCTCTAGCTGAAAAGGCAAAACATTTCCTTCAACCTGAACATGAAAAGACGATGCACTGTTCCTTTTTTACTCTCCAAGAATGCATTGTATACAACTGATGGTTTATTTTGGAACGATTGTGTGGAATGCATTGCTTTTATCTGTGGGTTGAAAACTCTTGATTGGAAAGTAGACCCTTGCAGAGTTTCCTTCCACATAACTTGTTTCAGATTGGGGAGTCAAACATTTTTTTTCTTAAATTGCTTAAGTGCCACGTAGCTCTTTCCAGTGAAAAGCAGTACATGTTCATGTTAGTTATTTTTTGTTCGTTTGGAGAGTGTGAATTACATCTATGTAATTCTCTAGCCATGCAGCAAGGCAGCAGTTTTTATATCACCAAAAGTCTGTGAAATGATGACAAGGTACTTGAACAAAAAGCTACAATGCCTTCTCTTTCTGGATGGCAAACCCCTTGTATGTGGACTGTATTAATAGAGTTGAATGATTTAAACTCCTTAAAGTATCACTGATTTTATTCTCAAATGGAATCTGTTTTTATATTTTGCAAAGGAAAATTGATGTATGAGGAACGCATAATGCCAAAAAAATGTATGTGCAGGAGAAAATCTATACAGGAGAATGCTTGAGAGGTGCTGATGCGTGCCTGCCGTATTTTCCTCTTTCTATGCCTTTAGCTCCGCGGAAGGAGGCCTGTCCTCCCTCCAATTACATTGACCTGGAATGTGCCTAGCCTTTCTTGAGATAGAAAATTGTCATTCCTTATTGGGAATCCGTTTTCAGTAATGAAGGCCTGGCCACACCAGTGAGAGCTCTCCAATTTGGGGGGGAGGGATTTGTTAGGATTGTTATGACTGAAAAGACAATTTCCACAAGTACTGTATAATTGCAATAGTATAATTTTGTGGACATATGCAAACTGGAACCCTGAGAACAGGGTTTTAGTGTGCAAAGAAGTATTACAGCAGGGCTTCTCAACCTTGGCAACTTTAAGACTTGTGGACTTCAACTCCCAGAATTCCTCAGCCAGCTTTGCTGGCTGAGGAATTCTGGGAGTTGAAGTCCACAAGTCTTAAAGTTGCCAAGGTTGAGAACCCCTGTATTACAGTATTGTGGATCTTTTGAGATACAGATAATCCTGCCTAATTTCTGCATTTTTCACCTGCTTTTCCTCTACAGTGTAGTTTTGTGAAACACTCTTTTTTTCCCCTCCATATGATCTGAGGAGAAAAAGGCAATATACTAGGCAGAATTATATTCTTCAACATGGGGGATATGCTGAAAATTCCTGTGGTAGGCCAAAGTCTTAAAATATGTGAAATGAATTCTGGGTGGCATCTGAGATATTTTTTTTTTATAAAAAATTCTTTTATTAAAACAATCAGCATTGAACATAAAATCATAGTATGCATCGATCATCATAGCACCTGATATACATCGCTAAGTATTAATCTTTATAAACGTCTGGTTTGGTAAACATTTTTCACTCCTCACATCAAGCCTCGACTATACGCCTGTTACAATTTATTTGATTGGTGTTTCTCTTTTCTATAGTCTATCCACAGTTTCTAGTCTATCACATATTATTTATCTCAGTATTAGTACAATCTTTTATGATCCCTAACCAAAAATCCTGAGGTAAAAGTTTAATAACCTGAGGTAAATCTTGTATATGGTTTATCTACTATATCTAGTCTATCACATATTGTTCATTCGCGCTTCTGAATTAACTTTGTCTCAGTAATAGTGCAATCTTTTATAGTCCCTAACCAAGGATCCTGAGGTAGAAGTTTCATAACCTGAGGTTTTGCACTTGCATTTTTCTTTGGAACTTGTTTCTGAATTTCTATTTGTAGAAGGGCACCATGCTTTCTAGTTATAATGCCTTAACATTGCTGAATGTAAAACATCCTCTTCACCAGGGGTTCTCAACCTTGGCAACTTTAAGACTTGTGGACTTCAACTCCCAGAATTCCTCAGCCAGCTTTGCTGGCTGAGGAATTCTGGGAGTTGAAGTCCACAAGTCTTAAAGTTGCCAAGGTTGAGAACCCCTGCTCTACACAGTCCTGCTCCCAGATCCCTTTGCTCTGGTTGTGAAAAAGCTTCAGTTCTTAACAATATAAAGGTGTACAATGTTCAGATTATGTGTAATTCATGAACTTCCTTTCTAGCATCCCCTCCAGACATCATCTTGCCAAAATTCAGTGATCAAACAATTTTCCTCTCTCTATCCCAGGGGTGTCAAAAAACGCGTCATGCGGAAGCCACGCTCACCCCATTGCCGTCAATGGCAAAATTCTTCCGATACGTTGCACGATGTCACGAGTTTGACATGTCTGGTCTATCCACAGAAATTGCCTCCCCACAAAAAAAAAGGTTTCAGGAGCCAGATGGACTTCACACTCCTAAGAAAAATATTTTAAGAAACCCTCCAAACCTCTCCAGATTTACAAATCCTGCACTAGCCACTTATGTGAAAGCATTCATCCTTGTACTCTTTCCTTTTCTGCTCCCAAAGTTGCACCCAGCTGCTCATTCCTCCCCCCCTTAAGTACACAATTTTATATTTGAGGTTCAAATGGTTCGTGCTTTCTTTCACAGTGTTTGCTTGCTATATAATACCTGCCAATGGGCTCAAATTGCCATATTTTTCCTATGTTAAGGATAAATCAAAAGATTTGGGGGCTGTTTCACCAATAAGAGCAGCTGCAATGCTGATAATTTTTAAATTCTTGCTTTTGATGTGAACAGGTAGATTCTGTCCTTTAATTGTCTTAGATTACAGTTACCCTGAATCATTCTGAAAATGGCTCCTTTAGTAGAATCTTATTCATATGTAGAGTATCTGGTGAATAAATGGATTTCCAAGTATTTCAGTCACATAGTTTGTTGAATCTGCTTTTCATATAAAACTCTTTGTACCTAGAATTGGTTTTGCCAAACTAGTTTGTTGCTGTGAATGTTCAGACACACGCACACCCTTGAAAAGCAGACACCTTTTTGAAAACACTTGTTTAACTGGAACTCAAGAAAGCGAATGCAATTTGAAGATTGAAGGGCAAAAAGATCAGAACCCAGAAATTGTTAGACGCTCTCATTCTGCTGTTCAGATACTGAATGTGCTACACATTAAAAGAAAGATCTGGTATAGACAAAAAATGATCAGGGAATATTTCCTTCTGTATAATGATGGGAAAAATATTTGGTAATCCATAAACATAGGGCCCAGTAATCATGTCTCTGAAATTCCAGCAAATGTTTGGAACAAAATTCTATTGAAATTAATGAACATTACTTGCATACACAGTATTTGGGATTGGGAAGTGGAGTTGCATTTCTAAGCAGGGGTTGGTTCTTTTTGGTCATACTTATAAAATGTGGACATATATATTAGGGCAATTCTTTATCGTCGCTGAAAGCATCACAGTCATTCTACTTCAGAATCATTACAGTGCCATGTTGCCCATCCAAAGTTTGATGAGCTGGGATCAATTTGAGGATGGGGCCTTACTCATTGTGAAGGTTAGAGAATAAAGTAGCGATGAACAAGTGCAGACTAAGGAAGTTGGGAACTGAAGATGCTGCTGCTTTTCAAACAGAAAATTTTAACGGGCAAAGATTTTTCAGTCTCTCAACTGTGAATGTTTTAATTCAGTCTCTTCCTGCTCAGAGTTCCCTGCTGATTAAAATGAAACATTCTTCTGAAGGATGCTGATATATTGCAACATTTTGTGCTGGGTCCCAAATGTTTCCGCTCCATAGTGGGAACTGATAGGCTGCTGAACTTGTTTTGACTTTTGCTTATGGACAAAACAAGATGCATTAGTAACAAAATATATTAGTCACAACAATTTGGTCTAAACAAATAACTGGGGAGTGGGGCACTCAAATAACCAATGATATTTTTTTTTTTGAGAAATGGGGATGTCTGCAATCAAGGACTGTTTTAAGTGCATGCTCTATGAGACCTGCTGAGGCCAAGTCATGAATCGTCACAAGTAGCTTGCTAAAATCTGATTAAAAGGTGATACAAATTCTGCTTCAAAAAGAACTTACTTGCTTTGAAAGAGTAGGAAAATTCAGCTCCTTTGTAACGATACAATACAGGGGGTACATTTGACAACCTGTTCAAAGAACCTGACAATTTTCTTAGCATGCACAATTTTCTTGGTCGTCCTTAAACTGAGTCAGAAACCTAAGGAAGGAGGAAAGCCACTGCAAGACAGAAGCCCTCCCTTTCCAATTGTTTAGTTTGGAAAAAGTCAAAGGTGGTAGGGGAACACAGTGAAAGTATATAACTCCATGCTTGACTTGTGAAGAGGTTTTCTCCCTTTCCCACAATATAAGGACTACAACTCATCCAATAAAGCTAATTGGAAGATAATTTAGACTAGACAAAAAAAATTCGCACATAATTAATCTGAAAATAAAAAGGCTGCCTTTAAAAGCAGATTATAAAAAAAATCATGGGAGAACAAATCCATCAAATTGCAGGAGAACGGGAGCAGAGGAGTACAGCAGTATGTCTACATCTGTTTTTTAGCACTCAGAGGCATCTGTCTGGCTACTGTGAGGAACCAAATGCTGAACTCGGATGTGCCCTTGGCCTGTTCCAACAGAGTTTATTCTCAGGATGTTATGTTCTTACAGGGGATACAAAAAGAAAATGGACTAAAACGGGTGGGCAACCTTGGCTCTTTTATGACTCGTGAACTTCAACTCCCAGAATTCATGAGCCAGCATGGCTGGCTCAGGAATTCTGGTAGTTGAAGTCCACAAGTCATAAACGAGCCAAGGTTGCCTACCCCTGGACTAAAATAATGGGGTAGCTCTACACAACCCCTTTGTAACTTTCTCTTAGAATGCCAGCTGATTCATTTTTTAAATCAAGGGTAAGCAACTTTATTTAGCTTGAGGACCAATCCAGGCTTAGCTCAGTACTGGGAAGAATCAGGACCGTGGGTGAAAATGGGGGAGTTTGGATTTCTGAGAGGGTGAAAAAAACTCAAGTCCCACAAATTGGACAATGAGCTCCAGCCAACAAGATTGTGCTGTTTGGGGAATGATCATTGTTGGAATTCCAAACAGCTGGAGGAGAACTTTATTGGGAAGAGAAAATTAAATCAGGAATTATCTGTGAAAGGTAGGTGGGGAACAACCATCTAGAGCACAATGTTTCCAATCTTTATTCTGTCCCATTGGGCATAATCTAAAAACAATATAGATCTCATCAAATACAAGCTATTGAGCCTTTACACCAGGGATGTCAAACTCAATTTCATTGAGGGCCGCATCAGCATTGCGGTTGTCCTTGGGGCCGGGTGGATGTGGCCAGGGTGGGTGCAGCCTACTGGGTGGGCATGGCCAGCTCTACATCGTTTGCATTAAGGGTGCCTGTGGGGGCCTGGGCAGAAGTGGGAGAGATCTTCTGCCCCATGAATCCCAGCGACCGGTTAGGGCACATAGGGTTGGCCTCCTACGGGTCCCGTCTGTTAGACAATGTCATCTGGCGGGGCCTAGGGTTAGGGCCTTCTCTGATGCTGCCCCAGCCCTCTGGAACCAACTTCCCTCAGAGGTTCGTACTGCTCCCTCCCTCCTAGCTTTCTGAAAACTCTTAAAAACACATTTATGCCGACAGGTTTGGGGCGTGTGAGTTGCACTCTGCCCCTGGGCCTCTGATTGTGACTGTATGTTGTATGAGTGGAAATAGTTATATAGTTTTTTACACTGTAAATTAGTATTTTAATTGATTTATACTATATTTTTGTACTTGTATTTTTTGCTGTGAGCCGCCCTGACTCTTGGGAGAAGGGCGGCATATAAGTCAAATAAATAAATAAATAAATAAATAAATAAATAAATAAATAAATAAATAAATAAATCTGAGGGTCTCTGGCAGAAGGATGGGACCAGGACAAACACCAAGGCATGATCCATTTCTTCATTCCTCCCAAAGGGTGACACCTCCCCAGTATGCACCCAGGGGGCAGGGCTGACGCGGCAGGGGCTGGTTCCTCGCTGTTTCCAGATGGCTTTGTGGAGCTAAGACTGAATGCGTTTCAGCCTAGATGGCCACCACAAAATTGTACATTGGCTCCCAGCTGGCCTGGGCCAGGGCTAAGACTGTGGGGGCCATTCCTTCATTGTTTCCAGGATGGCTTCATGGGCCACATGAAACCACTTCGTGGGCCACATCCAGCCCCTGGGGCCTTGTGTTTGACATGTCTGCTTTACACGATGCCCATTAGTTGCCATTCCCCCCCCCCCGAAAATATTTCCCATAATTGCCTTTTTTTTCTGGGCATGTTAAAAGCTGGCATATTTCAGAAGCTGGTGAAGTGAAAACAGTCTCCCATCTGGTGCAGCTCCCTGTTTTGGTCCTCGGAGCCTTCTTCAACATCTTCTAAACAACCTTTTTGTTTAGCGACTGAAGTCACAACGGCACTGAAAAAGTCACTGGTGACCGTTTTTCACATGACCATTGCAGCATCCCCAGAGTCACGTGACTAAAATTTGGACGCTTAGCAACTGGCTCATACTTATGACAGGTTGCAATGTTCCCAGATCGTGTGATCGCCTTTTTGCAACTGTCTGACAAGCAAAATCAAGAGGGAAGCCAGATTCACTTAACACAACCGTGTTATTAACTGCAGTGATTCACTTAACAACGGTGGGCAAGAAATATTGTAAAATGGAGCAAAACTCACTTAACAAATGTCTCACTTAGCAACAGAAATTTGGAGCTCAATTGGCGTTGTGGGTGGATGGCTCCCCATATCAAAACAATCTTTCCTACCATTTTGAGGGAGTATCTGAACAGTGAAGTGCAACTCCTAATCCTACACTTAAAAGGAAGAATCTCTTCCAGATGCTCCAGTCCCAAAGCCACAAAAATCTTAGCTTTACCCTTTAATATCCTTGACCTATTCAGATTGCCTCATGCGCCCAACGCTCTCGTGCCACCAGAAGATCTGTAACTCTGATCTAGGCCACAAATAGTTTTTTAATGGGAACTGGCAAGGTTCTTCACCTTCACTTTCCTGCTTCCCTTTCAGGCATAACAGACATAACAGGGACTGAAATTTGTCATGCTTTGGAAACACATGAATATTTAAGTATCAAATCCAAAACCCATGTGCACATTTTTGGAAAGGTTTGGAAACCAGAAGGGAGGAAATTTGTTTCCTAATTGTACATTTTTCCTGCAGAACCAGCTGAGTAGAGTGAATAAAATAGAATAAAATTGCTCTGCTGTGTATTTTGGATTCCTGCCCTGCAGCTGACATAAACCATAATACATGAAGTAATCAAAGATGTCCCTTTGGATTTTTTTTTTTAAAAATTCTCTAGTTTTGGGTAAGAGAGGAGAGTTGGGAGTTTGGATTAAATTTAAATGGGTAAATTAATGATTGGCAATGAGAAAATGAGCACTGTATACAAATAAATATTTTTTTGCCTAAAAAAATTAAATTTTGAAGGAATCTAGGTCTCTGTCGTTGAAATCTCTTCTTCCTTTTACCATGAAGACACTTGCAGTAAACATGCCTCAGTCACTCTTACTGCAATGCAGCTGCAGTGTTCCCAGTGCAATGGGAAGCCATGGGTGAAGCTAAATGAAAATGTTCCAAGAACAGGACAAGCCAGAACACCAAATTCTCATAGAAGAGGTTCAGTAAAACTAATGAAAAGAACCAGAGCTGGGCTTTAGACTAAATTTTGCAGCCTGCAGAGAAGGCTAAACCATTTTTTTACCCTAATTTGTGATGATTATTTAGAGCTCCAGAGGTATTCAGATATATTATGGCATCCAAATGGCAATCAATACAGCAATGGAGTGGTGTTTAGAACAGGAGATTGCACCAGCTATTTTTTATTTTTTGTCTTATCTATTAAAATGGCCTCAATAAACTACGATCTTGTGCTGGCAGCAGTAACTTCAGTAGGTTCAGAAAAGGTAGATTGTGCAGAATTATCAAGAAATGGAGGAAACAGTTTTAATAAATTATGGCCTAGAGACAGGACAATGGTGGTGATTTCATTGCATGCATGAGAACAAGAAGGCAGCTTTTAAGAAAACAGTTTAAGAGGAAATACATAAAAAGGTGGACACACACATGTATTACCTGAATTTAAACCCCGAGGGTACTGCTTAATAAATCTAACTCTGCACCTTTACTAAATTAATCAATTTACTAATTTTTACCACACTTTTTTGGGGCAAAACAAAATGATTACTCCCAGGATGGCTGTTCATCTTCAGGTGTTGACAATAAAACAAAAAAGGTATTGTATTAATTAGGACTGAAGCTACCATAGACACTCAGGCTGAAGATCTACACAGTGCATGAAGCACTACCAAGATGTAAATGGCATTCAAGAGTCAGCCTGATCATAGTGTTTAAGGCAGAGGTCCCTTTTTGGTACCAGGGACTGGTTAGGTGGAGAAAGTTTTTTTCCACGGACTGGAGGGGGCATGGTTTTGTATGCTCCCTGCATCCTGCAGATAGGGCTTTGCTTGTTTGTGCAGCCTAGTTGCTGGCATGCCACAGCCCAGTATTAGGTCACGAACCAGGGGTTGGGGACCTCTGGTTTAAGGCATAAGCCTAGCGATCATGTCCTAGTCCTGCCTTAGACATGAAACCAGCTGGATAACCTTGGACTAGTCACTATCTCTTTAAGACCTAAGAAGGAGACAATAACAAACCATTTCTGAAATCTTGCCAAGAAAACTGCAGGGACTTGTCCAGTCACCAGGAATCAACACTGACTCAAAGACAAAGAAAGAAAGAAAGAAAGAAAGAAAGAAAGAAAGAAAGAAAGAAAGAAAGAAAGAAAGAAAGAAAGAAAGAAAGAAAGAAAGAAAGATGTGTTAATTGTGCATTCCCATCTGATCAGTTAATAAAATACCGAAACATTAAAATCCAAGTGGACTTTATGTTGGATGCTCTGTCAACCACTAAGACCATGGCCTCTTTATAGCAGAAGGGATCATGCATGGCTTAAATTGGGGTTTTCTAACTGTGAGTCACGAGTCTTTGTGGGATTGTGAGCAGTTAACAAAGGCAGAGGCCTGTCCCATTGCTTTCAGCCACCACAAGTTGGCTCTAGCTCAGGGGTCTTCAAACTTGGCCCTTTTATGACTTGTGGACTTCAGTTTCACAGCCAACTGTGCTGGCTCAGGAATTCTGGGAGTTGAAGTCCACAAGTCATAAAAGGGCCAGGTTTGAAGACCCCTGCTAGTCTAGCTCATGTACTACAGCAGCGGTTCTCAACCTGTGGGTTGCGACCCCATTTGGGGTCAAACGACCATTTCACGGGGGTCGCCAAACACCGCAGTCCGCCATTTTTATTTGTATTTTTTTTGGTCAGCCATTTTTTTTTGGTCCGCCATTTTTTCCCCTTTGCGATGCGGGCCGTCGCACCGTGCATGCGCGATGCGCCCATTGCACCGTGCATGCGCGATGCTCCCATTGCGCCGCACATGCGCAATGCGCCCGTCGCACCGCGCATACGCAATGCGGGCCGGGGTCGAGCCCCGGAAAAGGTTGAGAACCGCTGTACTACAGCTTTCCACTCGATCCCAAAATTTCCTGTCAGAAATAGCTACCATCCATTCTGTGAGGTTAACTTGAATGGAGTACCTAGTGTTGAAGTTGGGCACTGCATTTTGCAGAATACATTGTGGCCAGCAGCAAAGGCATCTGTGTTGAATAAGAGTTCAGGGTTTTCAGTTTTATTTTCTCCTGGATTTTACTCTTCATGCTGGTGAAAGAGTGAAAGTGTTGGAGAGAAGGAGGTGTCAGGGGAAGTGAACAGTATTATTGTTATTTCTTGTTATTTATCACAAGGGGTTAGAGTTTATCATTTTAAACTGCGTGGTGTTGGAAGGTTTGAGAATATTTTCCTTAAAGGATTAGGATCACACCTTCCAAATTTTTTCGTATTTACCTCTGCTTTTAGGTACAATTCTTTTTTTTTTAGAAATTTTTTTTTAGTTTTACATTTAAATATTTGAAAAGCAGCTGAGTTGGTCAATAACATACAAATGTCTTTAGTACAGGTCTCTAACTATTACATTAAATATTTCCTCTCTTTTCCCCTTGATTTTTACTGTCTCATATTTGAATTAGTACAATTCTTATTATATCGATCAAATAAAAATAACTTTCTTTTTAGTTTATACATATCCTAGTTGTTTTAACATTCAATCTTTTTGGACAATCAATGTCCTGATTAGTTTTTCCGAATGTTTAGTTTCCCCTTAATATTTAAATTTAACGTTTAATATTTATAATTTCCAAGCAAGGTTCTACATTTAGGCAAGAAAAACCAAATGTACAGGTATAGTATAGGGGGTACCTTGCTCAATAGCAGTAACTGTGAGAGGGACCTCGGAGTCCTAGTGGACAATCACCTAAATATGAGCCAGCAGTGTGCTGCAGCTGCCGAAAAGGCCAACACAGTGCTAGGCTGCATTAACAGAGGGATAGAATCAAGATCACGTGAAGTGTTAATACCACTTTACAATGCCTTGGTAAGGCCACACTTGGAATACTGCATCCAGTTTTGGTCACCGCAATGTGAAGAAGATATTGAGACTCTATAAAGAGTACAGAGAAGAGCAACAAAGATGATTAGGGGACTGGAGGTTAAAACATATAAGGAACGGTTGCTGGAATTGGGTATGTCTAGTTTAATGAAGAAAAGGACAAGGGGGGGACATGGTAGCAGTGTTCCAATATCTCAGGGGCTGCCACAAAGAAGAGGGAGTCAAGCTATTTTCCAAAGTGCCTGAAGGCAGGACAAGAAGCAACGGGTGGAAACTAATCAAGGAGAGAAGCAACCTAGAACTAAGGAGAAACTTCCTGACAGTGAGAACAATTAATCAGTGGAACAACCTGCCTCCAGAAGCGGTGAATGCGCCAACACTGGAAGTTTTTAAGAAGAGACTGGACAGCCATTTGTCCGAAATGGTATAGGGTTTCCTGCCTGAGCAGGGGGTTGGACTAGACGACCTCCAAGGTCCTTTCCAACTTTACTACTACTACTACTACTACTACTACTACTACTACTACTACTACTACTACTACTACTATTATTATTATTATTATTATTATTATTAAGTTTTAAATAACCCCAATTCCCTTTACAACAATTCTTAGGAGTGCCTTTTTAAATTGAATATAGTCTACCTCTTACACACCTTTCTGGGTTTTTTAAAAAATAACTTATCATAGGGTTTTCTCTTCAGACTAAAGAAATACATTCAAATAGTGAGTTTCCTTTGAGGAGCATTTTGAGATGCTTATCATAGATGACAAACATTGGCAGCCGGGTGCCCATTACTGAAGAGCCCCAATAATCATCGATAAAAGTTTTTGGATTGCTCCTGAATACTGATTTTGATCTATAAAAGCCACCTTTGTCCCATGCACAGATCTTCATGGAGACTGCCCTATTTACCTGAAAGAAAAGTTACTTTACTTTCAACATGATGCTCCAGACAAAGATAGGACAAAAAACAAACAAACCCTTGTCTTCATTACCATGTTTTCAATGAATCTAAGAAACATCCCCCTCCCGTGTTAAGTTATTGTGGGAGGGGTTCAGAATCTAATCATCCTTCAGTTAAGTATAGTACCCTTTTTCATTTGATCTTTTTATCTGAGCTTTCAGTGTTCAGGCCTTTGGGATTGAGACTATTGACTCCAGATCATACTGCCTGCTTCCTAGTTAGCTTCTTTTATGAAATTTGGTTGTCCTTTCATTTTTGGATGTCACAAGAGAAATGGAAAACAAACAAACTTTGTCAAAGTGTTGAAACTGCACCATCAATATTGTAGAGTCTCCCTTCTCCAAGGGAGTACTCCTGTTACTAAAGAACTTTTGTGTGAATAGGCTATTCATTCTCCAGAGGTTGAGTGGTTTTTGATGAATTGCTCATAACTGAGACGGTGGTGAAAATTAAGTCTTCTGGAAAGAGAAGATAAATTTGAGTCACCATTTGCTTGAGAAAGATACAACTATCAGATCAAGAATGGAAAAATGAGCTTTGATTTTCTATAAAAGGGGAGAATATATGGGCTTGTTGGCCATTTCTAGTACTTTTATATTCAAACCTTTCTTCCACCCTGATAGCCACTTTGGACTTTTTGAAAGCAATAATTCTAATTTACAGCCCCCTCTGGGTATTAATTTCTAAAACATTAATTTAGGAATTTGAAAGAGATGCTCTTACTTGTATCCTAAGTAGTGATTTGTTTGTGAATTCTGAGATCAAAAGTGAAAGCAGGATGGTTAGAAATCAATTCAGTTTTTACGTAATTGTAGGTCCTAATTATCTTAAAGTATTCTGCCCACCCCCTCAGTCCTACTGTATTATGGAAAGCATCTGTTCATTCTGCTGACTGTGGCCCTTGCCTTTTGCTCCAAAGGCTAGCCCTGATGCACCATTAATTAATGTGGACAATCTAGAACAGGGGTGTCAAACTGCCGGCCTACTGGCCGGACACATCATTGCAAAACCACGCCCACCCCATTGCCTGCAATGGCAAAACCGTCCCGATACGTTGCGCGACATCACGTGACATCGTGAGTTTGAAATGTCTCATCTAGAAGAAAAGTTGTGCTTTATGAAGTCTTTAGGTATCAAGCTCAATTCAAGAAGCAGCCTTAAAAGTTTGATGGAGCTATTTCTGCAGCTGAGAGTGCTTCGGGTACTTGGGCTGATCTGAAAAAGACCAAGAATGCCAGACCCAATTAGTAGTTGGATGGGAGATTATCAGGAAATGCCAGGGCGGTGGGCTAAATTGGAAAAATGAAAAAACATCAAACAGGAGAAGATAAGGACAAACCGTTCTCATATTGTGCCAAGAAAATGACATGCCCATACAGTATTTCTCTTAATGGGAGGATCTGCTCTGACCTTAATATTTAATGCTGTCACTCTCTGAACCAATGCCATTTAAAGGATTGTTTTTCTTTCAGGCAAAGGCTGCCTTACCGTATTTAAATTCCAGAACTCCACCATATTTCTCATGTGACTGTATGCCAGCTACTTGCAGAGCACCAGATCGGGCAACGGTGACGAAACCTCTTTAAGATAAGACCATGGAAGATCAGTTTCACTTTCTTCCTTTGTGTTCCTCCGCCTTAGAGATGCTTCAGCTGGTTTGAGCACAAGGAGCACTCGAGAGGAAACTCTGCTTTCCCATTCAAATCCAGTCAGTTCTTCTCAGTTCCAGCTGCAGGCTTTAATTGCAGGCTTCATTATTATTCACTTAAAGAGGTGTACCACAACATCCACTAATAGTATGTCATCATTAGTTGTGGACCAGTTCCTGACAAAACTAAGGCCGCCTCAGTGTTGACTCTCCTTGGTGGCAACAACTATCATTGACTAGGGAATAAATGCCATGGGGTTTACGGGAATACACGGCTGGAGTTTTATGCGTTAGTTATTTTGTAGTTTCAACCTGTCTACGATTATTGCCATCTGCTTCTCCCCTGGCTACCTGAGAAAGTTCCCTTATGTTTATTCTTCCTTAAACATGCACCCAATGTAGGTAGTCCTTGACTTACAACAGCTCATTTAGTGACCATTTGAAGTTACAACGGCACTGAAAAAACTGATTTATGACCATTTTCAACATGAGCATTGCAGCATCCCCAAGGTCACGTGATCAAAATTCAGAGGCTTGGCAACTGGCTCATATTCATGATGGTCACAGTGTCCAAAGGTCACGTGATCACCTTTTATGGCAGTGTTTCTCAACCTTGACAATTTTAAGGCACGTGGAAGAGGAGCACATGCCTTACAACAGTGTTTTTCAACCTTGGCAACTTTAAGATGAGTGGACTTCAACTCCCAGCATTCCCCAGCCAGTATGTGCTGACTGCGGAATGCTGGGAATTAAAGTCCATTCATCTTAAAGTCGTCAAGGTTAAGAAACGCTGCTTTACGAAAAGATCCACGATCCAGCATTTAAACTTCTTTTACATGGCAATGTTTTCTTCGACAGAGTAGGATGTCTCATCTGTCATGACTCTACTAAGGAAAGAGTGTCATAGCATTTTGATGAGGAAAAAAAATCGAAATGCTTTCAGCAACTTTTATATTATAGGACCAGACTTGATTTCTAAAATGTATCGAACTTGGCACTACTTTAAAGCAGTTGTAAGTTATTGCTTAAATGACTTCTTAAATTTGATTTTCTGTCACTGAAACCCCATTAAAATTGATTTTATTCAATTTTCAGTATATGTTTATATGAGAATATCAATATTAATATTCTCTTAAAGGTAATTGATTAGCCTTAATACTTGGTTCTTGGTCAATTTTTGCATGGATAATATCAGGATAAATAGATATTTCAAGCCTTCCCCTTAACTATATATTAACTTCTGCATGCAAAATATACTGTTCACTTATTCATAATGGATAACTAATCTTTGTTTCACATAAAATTGATTCTATTTTAGTTTTGAATTTACCAACTTCCTGTGGCACTTTCCTTGGGTTATTAAGCAGCGTCTAGATCGCTGAAGGGAAACTTGTTATATTTCTGAGTCTTTGCTCACTATTCTCACTCTTAGTTAATGTGTTGAATTCAGAGATACATCTAGATCTCTAGATCCATCTAGATCTCTGAATTCAAAACATTAACTCAGAGTGAGAATAGTGAGCAAAAACTCAGAAATATAACAAGTTTCTCTTCAGAGATCTAGACCATGTGGTGTTTTAGAACTTTTTCACAGGTAGTCTTTGCATCTCTGCAGAATCACTTCTGGATCTACCATATGTTTTTATGCAGATTACCTGGGCAAGAGGTGAAATCTGGATGGTTTCAACAGCATAGTGGCCTAACAGTGAAGATGCTCACCTCCCACTCAGAAGGTTGAGAGTTCTGTCCTAGGTAGTGGCAGATGTTTCTCTCCTAGAGTGCAAAGGAAAAAAATTCTGCTCTGATCTCTACATGGCATCAGGAAGGGGATCCAGCCAATAGCTGCTCAAGTCCATCCAGTTGCCCTGACTCTACTCCAAATTGAAGTTGAAATCTGGGCAAGAGGTGGAATCTAGATGGTTTCAGAGATTTCCTGCCAACCCTTTACATTCTGTAATTCTATTGTGACTTTGCTGAAATAAATAAAGTGTTCTTGCACTGAGGAGCTAATTAATTCATGTAGTGAAATGAAACTCTGGTAGTTTTTTTTTTTAATCTGAGAGGGTGAGAAATGATGTTCAATCTTCTAATGAATTTTAACACCATTTTCATACTAAAATTAGTACTTCTAATTTCTTGTTACTTTTAGGTAGTGGCAGACTGTCCTGGAGAACTGAAGCATTTCCTGACTGAGTTTTGGCATTTCTGATATCAGATTATATCTTATCTTACCTTATCATCTACAGAGATTTGATAACATTAAAGATGTAATAGGGCATTGCTGGCAGATTATGGCACACACTACATCAGAGCATGAATATTGGAGTAGCATTCAATTTATGTATTGTGTTGACACTGCCTTTAACAAATAGTGTTAAACCTGCATAAAAATGGTCAAGCATTCATAAAATGCATTAAAATGTACAAAAACCCATAAAAACATTAAAACAGTGCTATCATAGTAACACTGTAAAATATTAAAAGTAAAATATTAAGAACAGGAACTTTTGATAAAATATTCTTTCTGTTTAGCAGTAGCCTTGGCAAAAGCTTGGTAATTTCCACAGCATTGTCTCCTTGTCTGAATTAGTTAGATATTCAGTCTTATATTTTATTTATTTATTTATTTATTTATTTGTTTGTTTGTTTGTTTGTTTGTTTGTTTGTTTGTTTATTTATTTATTTATTTATTTATTTATTTATTTATTTATTTGGGTTTGTATGCCGCTCCTCTCCGAAGACTCGGAGCGGCTCACAACATATATATAAAAACAATTGCAACAAATCCGAACAAGAAACATTAAAAATAAAAACCCCATACATACTCATCAATCACACCACAATCAACAATCATCCCCAGGCCTGCCGGCAGAGGTAGGTTTTTAAATTCTTTCGGAAGGCTGGGAGAGTCGAAGAAACGTGGACTTCAGGAGGTAGTTGGTTCCAGAGGGTGGGCGCGCAACAGAGAAAGCCCTCCCCCTAGAGCCTGCCAGACAACATTGTTTCGCTGACGGGACCTGTAGGAGGCCGACCCTGTGCGCTCTCACCGGTCGTAGAGAAGTATGTGGCAGAAGGCGGTCCCGTAAGTATCCTGGTCCCATGCCATGAAGGGCTTTATAGGTAATAACCAACACCTTGAATTGGGCTCGGAGACCAATAGGCAACCAATGCAGCATGCGGAGAGTTGATGAAATGTGGGCACAATGAGGAAGACCCACAACTGCTCGCGCAGCTGCATTTTGCACTAATTGTAGTCTCCGAACACTCTTCAAGGGTAGCCCCATGTAGAGAGCGTTGCAGTAGTCAATCCTCGAGGTGACAAGGGCATGTGTGACTGTGAGGAGAGACTCCTGATCCAAGTAAGGACGCAACTGGTACACCAGGCGAACCTGGGCAAATGCCCCCCTCGCCACTGCCGACAAATGATGATCCAATGTCAGCTGTGGATTGAGGAGGACTCCCAAGTTGCGAACCTTCTCTGAGGGGTTTATAGATTCACCCCCCAGGGTAATCGAAGGACAGATAGAAGTGTCCTTGGGAGGCATCACCCACAGCCACTCTGTCTTATCGGGGTTGAGCCTTAATCTGTTAACACCCATCCAAACCCTCACAGCCTCCAGACACCGGCACATCACCTCAACCGCTTCACTGATATGGCCAGGAGTGGAAATGTGCAGCTGAGTATCATCAGCGTACTGATGGTATCTCACTCCGTGGCAGTGGATGATCTCACCCAGTGGCTTCATGTAAATATTAAAAAGTAGAGGGGAGAGAACCGACCCCTGAGGCACCTCACATGGGAGTAACCTAGAGGTGGACCTTCGATCCCCCACAAACACCGACTGCGACCGACCAGTGAGATAGGAGGAGAACCACTGCAATACGGTGTCCCCCACTCCCAATCCCTCCAGCCGGCGCAGAAGGATACCGTGGTCAATGGTATCGAATGCCGCTGAGAGGTCAAGAAGCACCAGGACAGAGGACTGGCCTCTATCCCGGGCTCGCCAGAGATCATCCATCAGAGCGACCAAAGCAGTTTCGGTGCTGTAGCCAGGCCTGAACCCCGACTGCAGAGGGCCCAGATAATCGGCTTCCTCCAGAGACCGCTGGAGCTGATGCGCCACCACCTTCTCGACAACCTTCCCCACAAAGGGAAGGTTGGAGACCGGACGATAGTTGGTCAAAATTACTGGATCCAGGGAAGGCTTCTTGAGGAGGGGGCGCACAAGTGCCTCCTTTAAGGGAGCCAGGAAGGACCCCTCCCTCAAAGAAGCGTTGACAATCTCCTGGATCCAGGTACGTGTCACCACCCTACTGGCCGAAACCAGCCAGGAGGGACACGGGTCCAACAAACAGGTGGCAGAACATACAGATCCAATGGCCCTGTCCACTTCCTCAGGCGTAACAGCCTCAAACTCTCCCCAGATGACCGGACAAGAACATGCCCCTGTCCCCTCAACTGAATCATTATCAGTCGACTCTGCTACACAATTGGAGTCTAGGTCGGCCCAGATCTGAGCTACTTTGTCTGCGAAGCAGTTGTTAAAGTCCTCGGCACTACCCTGCAAGGGAGGCCCCGGACCCCTTGGGTTAATGAGGGATCGGGTCATCCTAAACAGGGCGGCCGGACGAGATTCCGCAGACGCGATCAAAGCAGAAAGATACAAAGATCTTGCCGCCTTAATCGCCTTCAGATAGGCTTTAATAAATAAGCTCAAACTGGTTCGGTCAGATCCGGACTTACTTTGTCTCCATCGCTTCTCTAGACGTCTCTTATGGCGCTTCATCCCCCTGAGCTCCTCAGTAAACCAAGGAGACCTCCTGGGGCCAGCACCACGGAGAGGTCGCAAAGGCGCAATCCGGTCAATAGCCCCCTTCGCGGCCGTATTCCATGCCGCTACCAGGGACTCCGCCGGACTGTGAATGAGGGAGCTCGGTAATTCCCCAAGCGCCATCTGAAAGCCAATTGGATCCATCAGGCATCTGGGGCGGAACCACCTAATCGGTTCCGCCTCCCTGCGGGGAAGGATTGGGGCCGTAAAATTCAGTTGAAGCAGAAAATGATTGGTCCATGACAAAGGCATGATATCTAAGACCCTTAAAAGCAGATCATTACCCAACTGCTCCGAAAGGAAAATCATATCCGGGGCGTGTCCACCCTCATGCGTCGGACCCTGCACTACTTGGGTCAGGTCCATGGTTGTCATGGTGGCCATGAACTCCTGTGCCAATCCCGAGGATTCGCCAAGCGACAGCAGATTGAAGTCCCCCAAGACTATAAGCCTGGGGAACTCCACCGCCAGCCCAGCAACCTCCTCGAGTAGCACAGGCAGGGCTGATGCCACGCAGCTGGGAGGCAGGTACGTAAGCAATAAGCCCACCTGGACCCCTAGGTCCAGCGTCATAAGGATGGACTCGCAACCTGGAATTTCAGAAACAGTGAGTCTACGTAGACTGAAGTTCTCCCGGGCCAAAATAGCCACTCCTCCCCCCTTCCCTGGGGTCGTGGCTGATGCCATACCTGATAACCTGATGGGCACATGCCCGTGAGGGGAACTCCCCCCTCAGGGCCCAACTAGGTCTCAGTCACACACGCCAAGTCGGTCTCCTCATCCATGAGAAGATCATGAATGAGGGGAGCCTTATTGTTAACCGACCTGGCATTAAGCAGCAATAGCCTGAGCCCAGAGCCCGAGCTACACCCATCACCAGAATCGTGGGGAGAGCAAGTTTTTTCAGAAGGGCCAGAACAAGGAACTGCTACGAGACAGCAGGACCGAGTTCCCCGTGTGCGGCCTACCCTCCTGCTCCTGCCATACCTGCCTCTTCCCTGAATGACCGGTATATTCCAACCCTCATTGACTCCAGAGTTCGCATCCCCCCAGTCCCCGGCCTCCCTCAAGCTCGGCAGGCCTGTCCATTTATCTATCATACATTCTTCAAGCATATCCCCGTCCCATACATACATCACTCACCCCCCCCATTTGATAAAAATTAAAAATTTAAATTTAAAAGTTTAAATATTTAAAAACAGACGTATAAACATATTAAATTTAAAAAAGCCACAGTATAAAACATATTAATTAAAAGAACCACAAGCAGAGATACAAGAAATAAACCAGTCGCCCCAAAATGCCTCATCAGGGGCACAGAGTGAGCTTTAAGATCAACTAAAAATGTTCACTAAAAGTTGCTCTCTGGAACTCCACAGCCATGTCCAACAACATTTTCTCTTCCACTGTAGAAAGGCTCTCGAGTGGGGGCAGCAACCAGTGGACATAATCAAGCCCCCCGACCAAAGCTGTACAAGTTCCCAGTTCCTTATCCTTATCATAAATAGTATCTTGGTTACTGTCCCCTGGTAACCAGCATACACTTCCACCGACAAGCCAGCATTGGGACCAAAACTCGGCAAAGTAGAGGCCGAGAAACAATTGGTGGCAAAAAGCAGGGAAACCAAAAAGCTCTCCTGTTTGAAAATCCCCAAAAAGCCACATAAAGCCAGACAGCAATGGCAGAAGCGGGGCGAGCCAGCGAAGGACAAGATGGACACCTCCGACAGGCGAGCCGGCTCCAAGCCCCCCTGGACTTGCTGGTCGCCAGTCGCTGGTCACTGGCCGCTGGTCACCAGTTGCTGGCCGCAGGCTGCCGGTTGCAGGTTGCAGGCTGCAGACTGCTGGTTGCTGGCTGTTGGTTTACTGAATCAAGACAAAACTCCTTCTTATCAAGAGGGGTTCCAGAAACTTTCCATATTCTAAAGCAGAAATAGGGCAGTAAAAATAAATAATAGATAAAATCTACAGTTTGCTTGGAGCAAGGGCAAAAGCACATATTAGATGGGATACTGAGAAATGGGCCCTCTCTAGTTGCTGATGCCATTTGCTGAACTGTAGTCTTATAAGTGCCTCTTGGAGGGATGGCACTGCAACATATCTCAGATAATGTTCCAACTCAGTTTTGGTTTTATTAAGTGTATACCAGGGAAAATTTTATTTTTTTGGTCATTTATTTTAAACAATTTCAGGGATCAAAGACATTCAGCACCCTGCTTTTAAATAATGGATTATTGTTTGCATTATTTGAATATAAAAAAACTTTTCTGAAGATGAACTAAAGGAATGCACATGATTGGATAAAAATGTAGACCAACTGAAGCAAGAAGGAGTGGAGAAATTCATTTGCTTTAGAAGGCACTGCTTAACAAGCTGGAGATCAGAATAATTGGAGAAGTTGGATCAACATCAATCAATTTAAACAAAATCTGCCGGATGATTTGGGTGAAGTATTGCATCAACATTATCAATTAAATTAACAGACCATTTAATTCTTTTTTGGCCTGAAACATTTAGTGCAAGCATGTGATCCTTATTTATTTTCAACATTCCACTATCTTCAAAGCTAATATATTGATATGTGATAGGTCAGGGATCACTACAGCCTCAGGGTAGGAAACTTCAATGTTTCCTAGTTTGCCAAATACATAAATAATCAATTATTGTTGTTCCATTTGTGGATAATTATATAAAATTATTGGGAGAATCTTGGGGCAAGAGCCATTCAGAATTTAAAAATCCATTTGTAAAATAACTTTAAATGTTCAAGCCTATTTTTAGAGTCCTTCGTGATATAAGGGAAAGGACATCAATGTCAAGTTTCAACTATTCTGCAATTGTGTGCTTATCATCCCCTCTTTTGCATTAAAATCACCCACTATGATAATAGAATCTAGTGGGAATTTGTCCTCTGGAATATTAATTGTACAAGCCCAATGGTCTTGATTTTGAGATTTAGAACTCCTGGAAGGCATCCAAACATTTAATATTATTAGGACAATTTTATTTATTACCACAAATCTCATTATAAGGAAAGAAGGATTACAGTCCATATTTGTCTACACTGTCTCCAGATTCTACTTCTTATTTAACAAGATAGCCAAAACCCCAAAAGGTGGCCATAGAATGTAATTCGAACAATTAACCAATGGAACAACCTGCCTCCAGAAGCTGTGAATGCTCCAACACTGGAAGTTTTTAAGAAGAGACTGGAGAGCCATCTGTCCGAAATGGTGTAGGGTTTCCTGCCTGAGTAGGGGGTTGGACTCGATGACCTCCAAGGTCCCTTCCAACTTTATTATTATTATTACTATTACTATTACTATTACTATTACTATTACTATTACTATTACTATTATTAATTTCCTTGCTGCAATGAGTGGTAAGTCAATGTCATAAGTTGAGGACTAACTGTGCTTAAATTAGACTCATATATGTGATAAAAAGTGATAAGCCACCTGGGAAAGCCAAGGGAAATCATCAAAACAATTAAAAAATGAAAATTAGAGTAGGGGGTTGGACTCGATGACCTCCAAGGTCCCTTCCAACTTTATTATTACTATTACTATTACTATTACTATTACTATTACTATTACTATTACTATTACTATTACTATTACTATTACTATTACTATTACTATTACTATTACTATTACTATTACTATTACTATTACTATTACTATTACTATTACTATTACTATTATTAATTTCCTTGCTGCAATGAGTGGTAAGTCAATGTCATAAGTTGAGGACTAACTGTGCTTAAATTAGACTCATATATGTGATAAAAAGTGATAAGCCACCTGGGAAAGCCAAGGGAAATCATCAAAACAATTAAAAAAAATGAAAATTAGAATATTTTGGACATGTGATGCAACACCCATACTCCATTTAATCCTCCAGGGAAAGATTGAAGGCAAACAAGGTCCAGGCAGAAGAAGAACATCGTGGCTTCAAAATCTAAGAGACTGGTTTGGACAAAACTCAGCAGCACTTTTTCGTGTGGCTGCTGATAAAAACAGGATCGCCAACATGATCGCCAATGTCCGATAACGGATATGGCAGAAGAAGAAGAAGAAGAAGAAGAAGAAGAAGAAGAAGAAGAAGAAGAAGAAGAAGAAGAAGAAGAAGAAGAAGAAGAAGAAGAAGAAGAAGAAGAAGAAGAAGAAGAAGAAGAAGAAGAAGAAGAAGAAGAAGAAGAAGAAGAAGAAGAAGAAGAAGAAGAAGATGATATCTACATATCTTCATGTAGATGAGACTGGACTGTCTGAATAGTATTAATAGTATAATACAGCTAATCCTCATTTATCAACCACAACTCAGTAATTAAGTGGACTAGTCACTAAGTGACATCATAACTGTGCTAATAAGCTTCCTTTAGCTTTGTCTGGAAGTTGAGCCATGGCAACTGGGTGTTTCTTTTGGTTCAAAATGTTTTGCTACTTATCCAAGTAGCTTCTTCAGTCTGAGCAAGTTGGTTAGGGGGTGGGGAGGGGGCTATATGTCTTCCAGGGAGCTTTCATTTCTCACCTAATCTGGATAGGCTGGTTAGGGGTGTAGGTAAAGGTGATTCGGATGTAAATATTTCAACTCATAAATCCTTATCCTTGTTGTTAAGTGTGGCCTCCCTGGTGAATCTGTGAATTGGTACCAACAAGGCCATAATTGTTTTAGGGGGTTGAGCTTTTTAGATAATTTATTGGGTTTTAAATGATTCTGGGCCATATTGTTTAATCTATTTTTAATCATTTTACCTTTTGTATGTTGATGTTTTTAATTGGGCTGTACACCGCCCCGAGTCCTTCGGGAGGGAAGCGGTATAGAAATCACAAAAATAATAAATAAATAAATAAATAAATAAATAAAATTAATCTTTATGGGAACTGATGAAAGAGCAGCATAAAAAATGGGGTACAGGTTATGTCTGAGGCCTCCATTTCTATTGAGGGAAGGATTTTGCACTTTGGCATAAATGGATTCCTCCACTTCTCTCTGAAACCATCTATCTTGCAATATATTATTGCAATAGTGGCAAATATCTGTAGTTCAGGTGTAGGATAAGAGTGAAGGTTCATTCTCCGAGCTTGTGAGTTGGTTTCTGAACATTTCATTACCAGGCTAGGTAACATCTTCAGCAGAGTTTAGGGGATGTCAGTGTTCTTCTATTTATAAGAACTTCAGATGTGGTTGTATCAAGTGAGGGTCTTGCAATGGGTTTTGTGATGGGTCAGGTGTGAGGGTCTTGTGATAAATCTGCTGATAGGGACATTGACCTACAACCAGCCTACGAACCCCTCAGAATCCAAATCAACCACACAGCCAACCAGAGACAGCACCATCAACCAACCCACGCAAGCACTTCCTCCAGCAGTTCACCTCCCAACAATTCTGATCTGATGTAATCTCCCTATCACAAGACCAACCTACCACAATCTCAGAGAATGAACCTTCACCCGCTTATTGTCCTCAGAAGAGTGACCTTTTTCTTTTCAATGAAGGTATACTGCTGATTCTGGTCCTATAGTGTTACTTCTCCTGTGCTGGGCCATACTCTTGTGTAAAGCTCTGAACACTCTTCATTGCACTGAATGGCATACACTGCATTACTCTTCTTACATTTTGGTGTCCAATCTTTAGGGTGGACAAATCTCAGTTTGTTGGTGGGTTTGAAGAGCACAACTATCTGGTGTTTTCCAAATATCCATTTTAGCTTCTTTAATACACTGGCTGTGAATGGAATGACCAGTTTTTTCTGTTAACTCTAACCAACTTACTCAGACTGAAGAAACTACTTTTATAAGCAGCAAAACATTTCAAACCAGCAAGAAAAGAAGTCCAGTTGCCATGACTCCCTTCCAGACAACTCTACTTGGATGACTAAGAATCTTCATTGACATATTCCTTCAGCTTTCCTTTGCTTTACATATATGCAAATGTCGTAAATATGAGGATTGGTCATAAAGTTACTTTTTTCATTACCATTGTAACTAACTAAATAAGCCAGTTGCTCAATGAAGACTACTTGTATGAAACAGTGACAAAAAGTATTTATGAAATAATATATTAAACTGCTCTAGATGTCTTTAGACCCTATGAATAGGGACACTGTAAAAAGGGGGAAAGGGGAGATTTATGCAGATGTGTGGAAACATCTGGAGGTCTTTCTAGATCATACATGGCAATGAGCAGAATGGAATGGATTTTTGCTCCTAAATTGGAGGGTTTTTTTTCCATTTTCACCTTCAGTTTTCTGTTCTAAAATCACATGGCAAAAATTGTGACCTAACGTGACCAAGAATACTTCAAATATGTCATCCTCCCTCACTGTCTTGGCTCTCTGCCCAGACTTTAACAGGGATGTTAAAGGGACATTCATTCATTCATTCATTCATTCATTCATTCATTCATTCATTCATTCATTCATTCATTCATTTAACAGGGACTTTAAAGGGACATTAATTTGGGTGGCATGAAATACCCATCTTGGCCAAATACAAAATTTCTTTAATGAAGTCTCAAGTCTCACATTGATGGCAGAACAGTCTGCCCAAAGGTTAGCAATATTCTTTTGCAGCTTTGTCTCTCAGGGGGCCAGGAAATCTCTACTAGCTCATTAGAGTATACCTTGCAGCGTAAGAGTTGGGATAGAGAGATCAAAACCCCTCTCCTGTTGCACCATCTACCCTTATTCAGAGGGGTGTTAGCCACTTGGAATAAGATCCTGTGTCTCTGCAAGACCAGCCTTTCCACAGCATCCTCCTCACTCTGAGACCCCCTAGTCCACACAGACTGACCAAACATCATGGATAAGCTTTGGGATGTGAGCTTTGCTGCTTACTTCTTCAGCTAGCTTATTAATGTGTTTTCTCATTAGGAATTTAATTCTTTGATCCCTCCATTTGCTTCCAGGAACTGGTCAAATTTAGCAGAGACTGTTTGTGCTGTTAGTAGACAATTTTTAGCCACCAACTCCAAATCTTCCTTTAGAATTGTTCCTAGTATTATTCTTGTTCGCCCCTGGAATTGCAACTCCCTCCTCCACAGAGAAGCAGTCTTGCTCTTCCCAATCCAGAAGGTAGCTAAGTTTGTTTGCCGGGGTCACAAGTGGGGAAGAAAAGAGAGGAGACTTAACTTGCAGTGTCTGTTACCTGAAAAAAGTCTTTTATCTTGGATTGTCTGGGCATTGTCGCAATTTTTCCGATCAGGCCAAAGTCCATTTAGTCAGCTGTATTACAATTCCACTAGACTCCAGTTTCTGGGCTCCTTCCTATGCTTTTAAAAAAGTCTGTGACTTTTATAAAAAGTCAAGCAAGGGTTAACAGAGGTTTAAAAATAGGTTAAAATGGGTTAAAAGTAGGTTAAAAATGAAAGGTTAAAAAGGGTTGAAAAGTTAAAATAAAAATAAAATAATTTTAAAAACACCTGTTACTTTTGGAGGAGCTCTTTACAGCCTTTGCTGTAGAAATAAATACATGAATATTTTCTTTGCCATACTTTTCTCATTTTGAAAGCTGTGTCCAGCTGCAAGATGTAGCGTGACTAAGTCTGAGAGTTTGTGGGTAGATGTGAAGCTCAATAGTTTAGGGGAGTATTTAAAACTGGATGAAGAATGTGCTCTGGGGAATAATATTCCTTTTCTTTCAAAAATGGTTAGCAATAAGAGTAGCAAAGACATGACATCAATGTCATGAGCCAAGTACACTCTTTGTTGCTGATTAAAACTGATTGAATCAGAGGGAACATTGCAAAATAATAGCAGAGAATCGGGCTGCCTCTTTTAGCAATTTTTTTGCCTGAAGTCAGAATTAGGGGAAGGGTCTTTAAGAAGGAAGGAAAAAAAACTTTTGACAAATGTGCACTTTAATTGTATAGCATCATATTAAAAATCCTTAGTTGACTATTGTATGTTGATCATTTAGTTAGATTTAGTTTTAACTAAATTTAAATGCATTTTCATCCTCCTTGGAATTTGCATCAGTTACTTACATAATGCACATCCATTTAATTCACTTCTCATGCATCTGATAGTTCCAGTTCATCAACAATACACTTATCCATTTGCTCCAATAGAAAGCAATTTCTTTCAGAACATAAGCTTTAATTCAAAGATGAAAAAAACCCCTCTGGAACCTCCATTATTATATTTGGAAGAAACCAAATATAACTCACTCATTGTTTATTAGTTAACAGTAGCTGCATAATACCAATTCTTTATGTCCTGCATTTTGAAGCAATTTTTCACCAGGCAATTTACAATATTTTTTAGAAAGAGTAACACTGTAGAAATAACAATATAACAGCACTTAAGGCTGTGTCTGAAGCTAATCTAAATAGATGGAAATAATCTTGTAATGTGGCCGAATCCCTGAACACCCTGAAACCTTCTCTTGCTTTAATCGGCATCAGTAAAATTTGGTAACCAAAAGCGAGCAAATTTAACTGGAGGGAATAAATCTCTTTTCTAAAGTGAGCTAAGTTAGGAAAAGCCACCTTTATTAACCTTCAACTGAAGCCCTTGAAATTTTGATACTCTGATGTTATTATTATTATTAATTTATTTTATTTTTTTTTGGAAAAAGAAGACACCCATAACTAGGAGTGGTTCAAATCAAACCTTTATTATGGCCTTTGGAACAGCAAGCACAACAATCAAATATATATATATCTGTAGTTATTAATAACAGTTAACATCAGTGGAGTGATTCTTTTATTTTATGGCTTGCAAAAAGCCTGGTGAGTGCTGAAGTGATAAGGAAGATGAAGTATCTAAACATTCTCAAAACACAGTGATAATAATGTTAAGATATTTATTGTAAATTGTAATCATTTTCAATATTTATGCTACTGAAATTAGCACAGAGAATCAAATATGAGGAGTGTGACAAATTGATCATAAACCTGACAGTTAAAGCTGGGTGGCCCCCTTGTAAACTTACTGTGACCTTCTAGAAATATGGCATGTCGCCCTGGGAGGCCCACTGCTTTAAATTATAGTTTTGCACATCTGAACAGTTGCCCTCTTTTCATTCCTGCACGATGCATTCCTTTATTGTGACCTCTGCTACACCCAACCCAACTCAACCCATCCCAACCCATGAAAATAATTCTGACAATTTCAATAAGCATTTTAATATAAACCGGACATTTTATGTTTTCTTCCATTTGCTCTGCAGTGTAATTTTAAAATGTTGGTCAGCTGGATGAAAGGAACACATGCTGGTCCAAAATGGGTAAAAATTGTAGTGGTGATAATTGGTTTGGTAAAAATTGTGGTGGCTCATTATATTAAATCTTCCAAATATAGATTATTTTTATTTATTCAGCCTCAATTTCTTATTATTCCCAGTTTGTGGATGAAAATCTAAACCTAGATGATAATTACAGTAGTGACCAAAATTGTGGATACCTTTTGGGAAAAGTGTATTTTTGAGGTTTGATGTCTAATAACACCATTTTTTGGAGTAGTACCGTAAAATTATATATCAATGGAAAGATAATTAAATCAAGAATGTAATGCAACATAATTTGTTCAATTATCTGTACTGTATTCTATGAAAAGGTATAGCCAAATAACCAGAAAAAGAAAGCACAACTTGCTTAGGTTGATATCAGGTAGCTTTCCTTCATCTGATTGTAGCCAATGAGCATGAGTGTTTAGAGAGCCAATCAGGTGTCATCTTGTTTTGGCAATGAGCCAATCAGATTACAGTAGGATCCAGTTATTGGTGTCACGTATTGAAGCTGAAAGGAGGACATTTGTCAGTATGTTATGTGATCGCTATCAAGTTGGTTGGGGTTTTTTTTCTTTCATTTAGTGAGCTTGTAAAACGTAATAAAGTAATGGTGCAAAGAGTTGATTGGTTGCCCAGAAAGCGATGTAAAATATATTATTAAGTGGAACAAGGCTACAGTTATAAAGAAATTAGAAGAAAAATTGGTCGAAACTTAAGCAAAGGTGGCATTTCTACTGTACACTTTTCCCAAAAGGTTTCCACAATTTTGGCCACTACTGTATCTGCTTCCAACAGTGAACTCATTTTGCTGATAGAACTTGTGGTCAGGTTTTCTATTTCTAGATGATACAATCTGCTTTTGTTCTGAATTGATAGATTTTTCCAGTCTTCAGACTTGCTGGTAAATGTCATATATTTTCTCTTTAGCCTTTCACACTTTATTTCTTCCCTGAAATCTGCTTTAAGAAACTCCCAGCACATGTAAACTCTTTCCCCATTTAAAACTGATATATTATCTTGGAATTCTGAGAGCTGAAATTCAACACATCTACATAGTACCAGATTATGGTTGGTGTCCTTAGAAAATGCCAAAGAAAATGCTTAATTTAAGCGTATGTGATGATCTTCAAAAGAGTGGCTGAATCCTTCCTTGAGAGCAGGATGTATGTAGGGATGAACCAGCCAGTCTTCCAAATCTTCCAGTAACATTTTACATATAACTGTGATCCTCAAATCTTTTTATGCATTTACCATAAAGCTGCTAACAAAACATAATGTATTAGTAAAAAGAACGAGAAGCAGAAAACAAATTTATGGATTTTTAGAAATCAAATTTACCTCTAAAAGAATATTATTCTTTCTTAGATGGGGGGGGAGGAGAGAGATTGTATTCAACCAGAATGTTAGCAGTTTGGGATTCAAATAACTTCCAATACAATTGAGTTATCAAAAAAGTGGAGCTACTTTTGAAAATTTAATTCAGCAGATCACATGGAGCAAGCTTACAAATGCTTGTTTGTTGCACATATAAACACCTGTATATGAACGCACTTGAAGCATGCTCTGGTAGCTTAAATATATAGGATATGCATTTGGATTAATTATCCGGTCCTATACTGAATATATTAAGTATATATTAATTCTCTATTCTAATTCAAAATAACATAGAAAATATGTGAATGATAGTGTATAAAATCATTAGCTAAGTTTCAAATAACCTGAAACACGAATCTCTGTCAATTCCTTTTCTGCCTGCACCAAAACAAATATATGCTGCCCGAGGCAAGTCCGTTTTTTTATTTCTCTTGATTTGTAGCGAGTGCTGATTCTTGTCGTGCGATTGGTGGATGCTAACACATTTCTTCTCTTCTGCTGAATGGTCCACCCACAGCTGGAAAAATCGGGCAGCTGTTGCCTGTGAAAGACAGGGGAATGCTGGGTGATGCTGATGTAACAGGCTCTCTGCAATTTTCATTCAGATGTGGTTGGCTGCAAGCTGGCAGAGCGCCTCAGCTATCCCTCCCACTTCGATGAGGTAATCCCAGCACCCTTTCTTGGATATTACAGCAGGATCTGCGCTTCTCCAGCTTTAAGGTCAGCTCTCTTTCCCTTCCCTGAAACTCATTGGATGCAGGAAGAGCCCCCCCCCACTCCCTTCCCAAGCTCCCCCTCCTTTCTCTTTAATGCACATCTCACTATGCTTTGGAGGGGAGGGAGGAGCAAACACAGGAAGAAATTTACCGCAATGGATTTCACAATTTACTTTGGCCTCCAGATCTAATCTGAATGGGATTCATGAGACTCCAGCAGGAATTTGCAGCATTGACAGACCAGAGAGTCCTAGCCAGCAGCGGGATAAGAGAAAGTCCAGAACTACTACTACCCCCACCAAAAGTAATATCTGCTCCTTCTGCTCTCATTTGTTTGCTGGTTGTTTAAACTTCTCCCTTTGGAGATGCCTTCTCTCAGGAAAAGATGGAGTGGCACTCTTCAGCTCTTTCCAGCCACTGGACAATGTTCCTGTTGAGAGAAACTGGTGTGGAAAAAAGGGGTTTTAGTTTCCTGTACAAAGTGCTGAGAAGAGCCAAGGCTCGGTGCTCAGCATTTCCTGATTTGTTACGGTTTTGCCATCGACACCCGGAGAGCGCTTTGCACGCGATTCTCCTAAAGGGTTACCAAGAGTGCTGTTCCGTGGGATAGATGGCTAGAGAGGCTTCAGTACCCTGGACAGTTCCCTCTCGGCTCCCTGTTTTGGTTCAGAGACTGAGTGAACCGCTTTAGTGCGTGTTCTCTTTCCCCTTCTCCCTACAGATTTATTTTTGAGCTGGAATTGGTATCAAAGCCTCCCCCCCTATTTTCCCCTCAAATAATCCCTAGATTGAAGGAGGAACTGAAGCTTTGAAAGGTAAATTTCAGCACCTGGATAGGTTTTATTATTTCTACATTTTCGGATTGAGGCTCAAGAAAAAAAACAAAACAGTAGCAGGGTAGATGGTTCTATTTTTCCCCTCTGCTCAATTTAGAGACTCAATATACATAGGAACTCAGATTTTCTGTAAATGTCTGTTTGGATTTGCTCTAGGCTAGAAATGTGTTGCAGATTTTTGCTTTAAGCTCTCCCCTTCCCATCCCTCGGCATACCTTCCTCCATATTACTCCACATTTTGATATCCATTTAAAGTATTCCAAGTTTGGCTAAATGTCTAATTTGGATTCATCCATCCACCTGTCCTGTAATCTTTTCTACGTTTCTCCCCTTCTGGAAGGTTTAGAGGGACTCATTTTTAAAGCAAGCCACTTTATCTTTTGGTGGTGGTTAGTTATGATTTGCCATTAGGAGACAGGAGGATAGGGACTGACTTGGAACATGCTGTACAAACACTGGCATATCAATCATCTGCAATGATTTTTTTAAAAGATTGAATATTCAGCTGAGAGTTTTAAAAGGAGCCTCGTTACCAAGAAACTTTGGCATCAAAAGGCTTGGAAAACCCTCTCCGGACCTTCTCGCCATAGTTGATACTTCCTCAATAGCATGGGCATTGGTTTTCCTCTGTAACTAAGGGTGAAACAACCCCATCCCCTTGGGCATCACCACATCTGGCAGGGATTTAAGGGCTTCAATCCAAGCATCACTGCAATCTACAATGGCAAATGAACCGGTGATCTTGAATGTTTATGACATGGTGAGTAAGTAACAAGCTGATGCCTTCGTTTCAAGGTGGGAGGTAGGGGAGACAATTCTGGGATATGATTGGGCAAGAGAAGCTATTATGATAAGCCAAGCAGCATGCACGGCACTTGGCTGGGCTGAATCTCCAGAGCCATTGATGGCAGAGAAGCTACTGTTGCCCACACCTGACTTCCTTCAGAAAGTACTGTATTTTGAAGGGAGCCCATCACATCAGACTAAAGATGTAGTTAAGAAATTACTGTTGGAAAGATTTATAGAGGAAAGGCTATAAGTTGTATGGCTTATATCTTGAACTGGATGTCCTTAATTTTCTAGGCAATTAAGTGCTCTGGACTAAGAAGGAAGCTTTGGAGGTGGGGTGAAGTGAAATATTCTAATGTATCATAGAAATCCTTATAAAGCCTGATCTTTTTTTTATACAAATACACTAGTGTTCCATAAGGATTGTTGCAAAATAACCATGCTATCTCTTGCTTAGCATTCCACATTAGGACCTGATTGAAGATATTCTTTCATGTATTTTGCAAATATTTTAAGATGAGCTTTAAAACCAGGGGAACTGGTTCAATTGGCATGTCTTTTATTATTGCTTTATAGTGAAATTCATTTAATTGTGTGTGATTATTTTAGAAGTATTATTGGTGTCTGAACATATTCTCTTTAGGTTGTTTGGATCAACAACACTTTTCATTGTTTTTCTACATTAAATCTTTTTGATGCTGATAATAAGTAGAGACAATATGATTAGAGTGAATAGAAAAAAAAGATATCCAATAAAGATCAGTAACATCAATGAAAAAAAAACAGGAAAGTCTGAAGTACATTGATACATTTAACTTATATCTTCCCCTGGATTATCAATATTAAATGCTTAATAGAAGATACTTTCACAAATGAGCTTCTCTTGACTAAGAAGATGTCTCTTCTGTATTTTATCATCCAAGACTCAAAGGATTAGCAGATGTGCAAAATAACAACCAATTTGATTGTCAATTTAGATTCAGCTGCTGGATTTTTCTAAAATGCTCATTTCCACTCATGAAAAAATTATGAAGACAAAACCTCCATTATTCAATCAAGACATGAACTATAGTAAAAGGTTTTAATGGATTTCAGTGAGAAAAGCCCTGAATAGAAGAATCAGCTAACCCTAGAATATTCAGTAATTCTCCATCTGTTAGGATTGATTAATGTAAAGTGGTAATTTGGGACATCATTTTTTTCCTGGTGTTTAGGAACTCACAGTAATCTTAAGCATCTCAGTTCATTTTGTTTTCAAGCTGATTTCATAATTAATAAGTGAGATGTAAATCAGAAAGAGAAACATTAAAAATTCCTGTGAAAAAGAAAGGGTTGGTCCCTTAATGAAAGGTAAAGACATAAAGGTCTTACTCTATTATAAGACTGAACTAGAACTGTTCCAAATTGCACCTTGTGCCTTGGGTTGCTTGCAAGTAAGTAGCACATTTCCCTTTTTGTTGGTTGTTGCCCCCATGTTGGCTACCAGCATTATTTGTTTTCTGGCATAGGAAGACTGAGCTGCAAGACATGAATATCTCTATAATGTTGTGATAAATATATCTTTGTTATCCCACTTCCCATACCCTATCTTTGAATGCAGAAATCTTATTATCCTGCAACATCCCCAGTTTTGTATGAATATGGAATATCAAGGAATAGCCTAGAGGTTTATAATTTGGTATTTTGTAAAAGATTCTCTACTAGAACAAATTTGTTATTTGATCTATCATGTTGAAAAATGTTGGCACAGAAAAAAATATTTTTAGCTAGAATATATATATATCCAGATAATAAAGATTAGTAACATCAATGAAAAAAACGGGAAGTCTGAAGTACACTGATAAATTTAGTTTATATCTTCATATATATATATACATGATATGTCACATGTGTGTGTTGTGTGAGAACAATCTTTGGCTTAAGATCATTCACTGCTGTGCTCAAATCTATGGCCTTCTTCTAGTGGTAGCAAATTTTGAACATTTGTTCATTGAACATTGAACATTTTGGCTGGTATGCTCCAGCCAAAATTATTTGCTTTGTATGTATGCCTGTTTGCTTCTTTTAATATGAAAATGTTGCACAAGCTTAAATATCTCTTATGTTGATTTATGGAACTTAAAAATGCTTGCTTTTAGCTTGATTGGTAGCCTTTTGGAGTTATTTTTGTAGAATGGCAGGTAAGTCAGGATACCATTTGTATCTACTTTGGGAACAATTGTTCACTGAAAAAATGGATCATAATCTATTTTATATGTAAAGCCCATTACTTTCAGTAGAACGTATGATGGAAAGGGACCACTATTATTCTTAAATGTCTTGCTGGAAATTTGACCCAATTGGCTTCTAATTTCAAAAAGAAATATGGGATGGAAATGGATTTTATCTTTCACTATATATATTGAAATGGACATCGCTGATCTTTTAACTTATTAAGCTTCAGAAGTTTAATATTTAGCCTTGCATGACTAAAGAACATTACTAGATATTAACATGCTATTTTGGCATTATATCCAGAATTCAGTGGGTTCCAGTCCACTGGAGCAGTCCAACCCCCTGCTCAGGCAGGAAACCCTATACCATTGCAGATAAATGGTTGTCCAGTCTCTTCTTAAAAACTTCTAGTGTTGGAGCATTCACAACCTCTGAAGGCAGGTTGGTCTATCACACTGAACAATTTAAGTATGGCTGATGCTCTTTAAATACCGGTAGTACTTAGTAGTTTTGTTAGATTAACAAGATTTTCATGAAGTAATTTAAAGGCAAAGTCTCCTTCAAGTTAACTCCAATTTTTTATGATTGCATGACATATCTATCTTGAAGAAAATGTTTTTATTTATTTGTATCCCACCTTTATTATTTTTTACAAACAACCCAAGGCGGCAAACATATCCAACACATCTTCCTCCTTCTATTTTCCTCCAAATTTCCTCCTATTTTCATCCGGAATATGAATGTGGTTTGCCATTGCCTTCTTCTGGAATGTTTTTTTTTCCAGTTTCCCAATCTAGTCTACCATCCTGGAATTTCCTGATAGTTTCCTTTTTGAAATCAGCCAAAGCCACCTAGGTGCTCCCACCTGCTGTAAAAATGGATCAAAGCAGAAAACAGCTAGTTATATAACAACTAGCAATATAATCACATATTGACCTGTACTAAGTTGGAAAGAACATTGAATGACATTGGACTGCTTGATTTATCAAGGAAATATGTTCTCATCAGGACACATTTCCTATAACCCTGAACCCAGCAATTCCCACACTGAGCCAGCAATTCCTTATAGTAATACCGCACATATTCCAATTCTCAAAGCAAATGCTCACATAAGAAGTTAAAACCCGAAGTATGACAAAAATCAAAAGACAATTAAAGTGAAGCAATTAGGAAAAAAGATGAAGCAGCAGAATAGATATGTTATCTTGATTTTTAAAAAATGCTTATTTAAAAGTGCTCCTAAATCTTCCTTCAATCCTGATTGGCTCAAGGTTGACTCAGCCTACCACCCTTCTGAAGTCTGTAAAATGAGGACCCAGATTGCTGGGGGCAATATGCTGACTCTGTAAGCTGTAATACACTGAGTCTGTAACTATTTAAAGAGTGCTGTAAAACACTATATAACTGGTATATAAGTCTAAATGCTATTGCTGTCTTCCACAATTTGCACACAATGCTAGAAAAGACCCATATCTAATCATGTTTTTTTTTAAAATTTGGGTTAAGAAAAGTCTCAGAGGATGAGCAAATCCTGAGATGCTCTTATCCAGGTAGGTTTGAATTTATAAAGGACTGTTGGGCTCCGTGCTTCCTCAAGAAGGAGTGGTTTCTTCTTGTTTGGGCTGTACCAACTCTGGGAGTGGAAGGGGGGAAGGAAAAAGAGCACCCTTCTTTCTTACTCTTTCTAAAACTTGCTATTTTGCTTTTCCCTTTCAGCCCTTGCCAGTAGGCTACCAGGAAAGAACGAGTGCTTCTCAAAAGTTAAATAGACTTCTTACAGTCAACTTTTGAAATTAGATTAAGAATTGCATATGAACCAAACAGATAAGAACTCTGTTAGATAAGAAAGAACTAATAATAATTTAGCTTTTCCTGGTAATTGCTGGTAACAACCTAGCAACATTCATGGGCAATCTGAAGGAGGTAAGCAAGGCAATTGGCATCCCATGAATCAATGGTATATATACACCGTTTCTTCCATGAGGACATGATATGGTGGGACTAAACGGCATATAATTCAAATCATGTACGCAGTAATGTTATAATGCACTGAGATCATTATGGCTCTTATCAGAGTGCCATGGCAGCAGTTTCTGGACCAACTAATATTTCTAGATTGTACTCAAGGGTAATCAGATATTCTATTTCATTCTTGTTTCCTTAATTATTAAATCATGTCATGATCATATATCTCAGTCTCACACCACTGCTGGATTCACTTACTGCATCAAGTCCCAGCCTATTTAATCCTAACACATTGAATAAACTACAACTGACAGAGTTCAAGCATCATGCTAAGTTATTAGCTATGGTTTATACATAGCATAGCTGGGATCAAACCAAAAGCCACAAACCAAAGAAGCAATATTTCAAACTATAGTTTACTGCTAAATATGAGCCCAGCTAATTATACACAGTGATGAGAACTGGTTACTCATTTGAACTAGGGAAATAGGGATTTTTATTACCATAAAAAATGATAATAATTCATTTTACATTTTGAGTGAATAAAAAGTACAACTGATCAGGCGTGTTATGAGAATTTTGAATATAATGCACAATTTTCTATGAATTATATAGTGAGTGTACAACATAGCACTCCAGGGTGTATGTACGTATGTTTGTGTGCATGGGAGAGAGGAAATATAAGTGCTCCATCAATTGTCACAAAACAGATTAAGTGAAATTGTGGCAGGTGGGAGGGATACCAATTACCATGGATTTAAAGCTCTGCCATGGCTGTCACGATCCTCTTTCAGCACATGGGAGTACTTTAGTGAAAGGAAAGCTTAGCCTGAGGATACTTAGCACAATTATGAGCATCTGTGCAGATATGAAATGGTTTCTTCTTGAAGCCTTGATGTCTTGTGCATTTAAAGAGTGCAGACATTTTTCTTCACCTGCTGGACAGTTGTACCAGAAGGAAGTACATTGCCTTTAATGAATTGTTAATAGCTGGAGTGGAGAACCATGTACATAAGATTTAGTTTTTGTCACATAGAATAAGTACAATTATACCAACATCTAAGAGTTCGACTTGCTTTATGAAAAAGAAATCCTCCATTCTAAAGGCAGATTAGGATTTTATGTGACACTTTCTTTACTTGAAAGTGTTGCACAAGACTGAAGACATTGTCTTGCTTAGATTCAAACATAATTTAAGGAAAGGATGGGAGAGGTACATGGCTGTTCAGATGTTTAATTGAACTAGAATACTCCAGAGATTAATAATGATGCATCTGTCTTCTTTTGCCAACTATGCCAAATCTCCTGGAAATTTCTTTAAATAGTTAACATTTGGCCATATAATCAAAAGGCAAGTAAAAAAAAAATTTCAAGGGATCTTCTTATTGAAGGTTTTAGCTCAGTTTCTATTAACCTGGAACCAAGATAACTTTGGGTAAAGTAAAGGATTCTACAGGACTACAAACATTAGTGAACAGAACTAATGCTGCCAGTTCTGGGCTACAAAAACCCAGATGGTCATTAGGCAGTAACTGCCATTTAATAATCATCTGGATTTTTGCAGCCTAGATATGGTAGCCCTAACAGATCACTAATCATGTGCAACACTGATCCATCTGTAATCATAGATCTAACAAGGCTCAGTCTACATCAGGGGTAGGCAACCTAGATTCTTTTGTGACTCGTGGACTTCAACTGCCAGAATTCCTCAGCCAGCTCTGGGAGTTGAAGTCCACGAGTCATAAAAGAGCCAAGGTTGCTTACCCCTGGTCTAGATGAAACATATATACTCTAAATCCAAAGCAGTATGACCCCAGGGTATGAATAGCAGTTATAACATAAAATAATATTAAAGGATAGTTTCAATTGGAGGGTTCAAGATACAAATTCCCCAATGAGTTCAAACAACGAGCTTATCTGGATCAGTTAAAGACCTAATAGCTGCACTCACACAAACCATGCTGTGCTTCATTATTTTTAATCCTCACTTGAGTTCTGTGGCATGGTTTATAATTCAATGAACTGTGTGAATCCAAAAAGTACCATTTACCCTAGTTACCTTTGAAGGAAGAGAGAAAGAGAAGAAGGCAATCAGTAAAGAAAAGGGGTAACTAGGGTTCTTAAATAGAAATCGCCATTTTGAACATGCATGTACAATTTGTATTTCAAATGATTAACTCACATTAAGCCCAAACCTAATAGTCATTACTTTTACCAAAGCCATCCATTTGTGATCTACATGTGAATGAGGCTTTATATTAGATGTTAAGCCAAATTAGGCAAATGCTACTAATCTTTTCTGTGTTTTCTGATATTAATATTTGAGTCTGAAATTCTGTTTCCTAGCAGAGAGCATCTTTAATGCTCAACCTAATTAAAATGTAGGTGGATCAATGACCAAATTGTTCAGAACATGGGAGGGAGAATAGCCAACGGTAAAGGAGAATTGGTTACATAAAGAAGGAAAGTCAGCAGCTGTATTTCACCAAGCAAGCTAACTGTTTTATAAAATTGGAACTGTTCCCATAACCCATAGAAAAATAAGGCAGAAGCTGCGGGAAGGAAGGAAAGAAGGAAGGAAGGAAGGAAGGAAGGAAGGAAGGAAGGAAGGAAGGAAGGAAGGAAGGAAAGAAGGAAGGGGTTTTTTTCTATGAAATAAAAATTACTCTAGATAGAGTATAGTTAATTGATTAAAATAGGAACAACTAAGCAAGGGTGAGTATCCTTTTACAAGTTCTTGCCTGGTGGTCCAAGCAAGTGGAACAAATGACACTAAAACTGATTTTAAAAATTGACTAATTGATCTCTTATGCCAGCAGGAGTGACTTAGCCATGGCTAAACAGCTGATATGTCCAATTAAGCAAGTTTGTGACTGATCACTTTGGTATATAGCTGTGTACACACTGCACTGACTAAGTTGTGCCTTTATTTTATCCATGGATCTTTCATTTTTTCCATCTAGGACAGTGTTTCTCAACCTTGACAATTTTAAGGCATGTGGACTTCAACTCCCAGAATTCCACAGCCAACATTGCTGGCTGTGGAATTCTGGGAGTTGAAGCCCACATGCCTTAAAATTGTCAAGGTTGAGAAACACTGATCTAGGAGGCAGTATTAAAACAACAATATTACTATGTAAGAAAGCCACAAATGCAACACACATTTATTTATCAAAGTTAGGAAGGGAAACAAATATTTGTTCATTGTTGTTGAGAATCCCATGAGGAAGTTATCCACAGTCTGATTGCTGAGATTGTTTTCAGAAATGCATCATGATCAGAAGACACTTGGGATGAGCCTTGCTGATTGGATCATTTTTTATTCATATTGGACCAGATCAGCGGTTTCCATTAATGATCCACAGGCAGACCATAGAATAAGCACTAGAATGAAATGAAACAAAATGTAACCAACATTTTAGAAGGTGGCTGGATCAGATGAGGTTTTGCCTTTCCAGCTAAAAGCTTGCAGTATTCAAGCAGGCACTTCAAAAACTTATGAAATTCAATAACTTCATGAAATGTGACCATTCCAAATTTCTTTTAAATGTTTATTAGTTGTACATTTTTTTGAGAGTTCTGAAGACACAATCTGGGTGCCACATTGCCAGGGGAAGTCTCAATATCCTTCCAATGAGGATAAAATTCTCAGCCTAAAAAGGAAAGCTTAAGAACTACAGGCACAGTTCTTTCTGACCACTACTTGGAAACAAAATAATGCCATCTTTTCCAGCAGATTGGAACACAGCAGTTAAAGGTCTTTCTAATTCATGTTAAAACTAACAGAAATAATACACATCCCAAGGTTTTGGAAAGCTTTTATCACCAATCTTTTTTTTTATAACACTTGAACTGATAAATCACTATGTATTTAGATGCTGACAGAAAACTGTAGAAGTCCAACACCAAAATGGCTCGGTGGCTTACATCATAGGACACAGAAACGATGAAATAAAAAAAGCCATACCCATCTGGAAAATATTACACCCACACAGAGACTCCCCCTGATAAACTAACCATAGTAGTGGCTATAATTCTAATGATAGATAGGTAGGTAGGTAGGTTGGTAGGTAGGTAGGTAGGTAGGTAGGTAGACAATTCTCAGCCCAGACTTTAAGCAGTTTTAAAGAGTCCATGGTGTGGGTGGTTGCATCATAGCATTCAATAGCTCTTTTCTCACCGATGGAGAGATTATGCTTAGCAACACTGCTTGGCAACCAGTCATTGCATTTTGGGTTATGAAAATATTGCTTGTGCTCAAAAGTGTTAGTGCAAACCATTTGCAAGATCAATATGCACAGTATCAGGTTACCTGTCTTTTAATGTGTGAGTAAATTGCTTATGCCTGCTTAGGGAATATACAGGCAAATTGTATTCATTACCCATACAAAGGCAATATTTTAAAGAACTATGTACTCTTCTTTGATCATTTTCCCATTTATAAATTGCATATTGTTGTCTTGCTAAATACTTCTAGAAAAACTATCACCTGTTGAAATATAAACTTGGCTTATACTCTTTGCCAGGGGTCCCCAACCCCTGATCTGTGGACTGGCACCGGTCCATGATGTGCCAGAAACCGGCCCACACAAACAAGCGAAGCCCCATCTGGGGGATGCAGGCAGCACATGAAACCACACCCCCTCTGGTCTGCAGAAAAACTTTTCTCCACAGAACCGGTCCCTGGTGCCCAAAAGGTTGGGGGAGGGGCACTGCTGTTTGCTACATGCACAAAGAGAAATTTGATCTGAATAGCATTTCTTTTTCCATTAAAATGTAATTTGACTGCAGATCAAATTTACAGTCAGAGTGATGAAGAGGAGCAGATCACAGAGAAAATGGGCAGATTGGATCATGCAAAAGTGCAAAAGACCTAGAGTGGTTTGTCTTAGTATATTTATGACTACCAACATTTCAGAATCATGGCTATTTCAGTGTGTCTCGGATAGTGCAATATGTGAAATAGTTTTAATCCTTCTTTCCATCACTGCCCTGGCTTTAACCCCTAGAAGGAGAATCTTTGCATAAACCTAACCAAATAAAAGATCTAAGTCATCCATTTTTTAAAAAAAAAAACATTTATTCTATTATATTATCACATTATCAATCTATCAAAATTTCACTATATTTTTCATAAAGACAGAAGCCCATTAATACTGAGAAACGTTAGTCTCTTCCAAAGTAAGGGCCCCAGATACAAGTATTTTTCCTGAATGCTAACCCAGAAACAAGCAAGCATATCAGCTGAGAAAAGTTCATGCCAACTCCAAGATGAGTCCAAGTAAGTATAACATAGCTTATTCCCAGTTAATTGGTGAGATTGCAGCCCATTTACAGAGAAGTCTCAATAAATTTGCCCTAGAAATCTCTCTATCTCACTTCTTTCCTGAACAGATCAAAGCCATCTGCAGGTACTCCTTTTTCCTATAGAAAGGTTGGATAAATTATTAGAAATGCAGTGCATCCTTTAAGTATCTATTCATCTGCAAGACCAAGGCTTATTCCTGGTTTTAAAAAAAAGGCATCAAGGTCACAGCTTAATGGAATCAGACAACTGAAGCTGAACAAGACAGCACCGATTGTCTTTGCAACTTCACAGCCACTTTCTGAAAATAAACATTCCTTTATCTCTGTCTCCCAAATTCACTTCTAAAAATACATTTCCACTATATAAATAAATTATCATTGGCAAAGATACATTTTTAATTAGCACCTGCTTTTGTGTACCTCTAGCTCATCTCATTCAAAAAATCTCTGTACTCGCACTGAGCCATTCTTCAGTGAATAGTAAACTCTGAGATCCTAGGTGTGAAACTGCCAATTGGAAGACACTGTCTAAGGTTGTTAATTATAACTTTGACCATGATCCAGTTATACTTTCCCCTTAAAAGATTGGAAAAAGATCACACTAACAATAAATATTTCATGGATGAAGCAGATACCAAAAGAACATGCTCAGAAGGAGCCTCTTGGAAGGGAACTTTAAAAAATTAAAATAGAAGATACTGGAGAAACTTGTCAAGTAAATAGGAATAATATTCCAGTTTGTAAACAACGTTTTAGAGTTTCCAATGCTGTACAAGCTCAGTCACTGGTTTATCCAATAAACCAGGGTTAAACATGTTTAGCATAATGTGAAAGCCCAGTTACTGGGAACTGGTCAACACAAGTGTAAGTTTTGGGCAGCGTGCCTGGCTAAGGAATTCTGGGAGTTGACGTTCACAAGTCATAAAAGGGCCAAGTTTGAAGATCCCTGAATTAAACAGTTGAACAGCCTGCCTTCAGAAGTTGTGGCTGCTCCATTTTTTAAGAAGAGAGTGGACTTGTCTGGAATGGTATAGGTCTCCTGCATGAGCAGAAGGTTTGACTAGAAGACCTCCAAGGTCCCGTCCAACGCTGCTACTCTGTTATTCTGATGGTCTCAAGGTCTTTCTCTGCCTGGTTTTCCATATTGTAATGTGGGGACCACTGATTTACCCCACGCTGTCCTAGTAGAAGTGCCCAGTTGCTACTGTAATAACTTTTTCACAGCTGGTGACCGCCTCCAAGCAATTTTAATTACATTTTTTATACTTGTGCCTACAAGATGGTTGTTGAATAAATGGATTTTTGCTAGTTTCAATCCCTGATGCTTCCTGGCCATTTTTAATAATTCCTGGAATTCTGATATGATATTTTAATAGTTTTTATTTACTTGTATTAATCTGATATATGTAACTACTTTTAAATTATGTTTTTAAAATAGGCTATCATTTTTAAGATACTTCATCTTTTAAAAAAGACTTTTTTAAAAAAACAACGAATAAATCCAAAAATAAATGTATCAGTGTAAGCTAGTTATCAAACGCATTTTTGTAAGGTGACCAACTTTTTTACAATGAAAAGGAGGACACAAATAAATTGAAGAAAAAAATATCGTAAATAAAAGAAACATTTTATTCATTGCAACAATAATACAGACAACTTGCATGTGCAAAGTTTGCCAGCCAGGTGTTTTGGCGCGCTCAGCAGCAATTCCTATTGGCTTTCGAAAGCCAATAGTGGGAGTAGCACAGCTCATGCAAAAGTTGAAAACAAAACCCATCAAAAAAAGGTGTCGGAACGCCATTCTGAGTGTTCTATGAGGGGAAAAAAAAGCCCTGCAGATTAGTCTTCAAATATTGAAAAGGGGGACATGAAGGAGGACACTTTTTGAGGGAGGACAGAACTTACAAAAGGAGGACTGTCCTCCCTAAAGGAAGACGGTTGGTCACCTTAATTTTTGGATCCAAAAACTCAGACATTTTATTCCTTTGGCTGTTTGTTTATATGATAGGGCTCTGTGGTGTTTCAGTTTCATTTCCAGAAAAGTGCTTTGGAGAAATTGGGAATGCAAATTCCAATCTTCAACTTGCCTTTCCTGGATTGCAAGGCTGACCTATCACATAATTCTGGGATAAGATGCTATAAAGAGTTGCAGAGAGTTGCTGTATCCACATTCTATGTATACTCCTAAACTCATTTTAGAACTGAATCCAAACTCTGTCCACTCTAGTATCTGGTCATAGCACCTGAGAAATTGCCTGCCATTTTGAATTTCAGTGTTGCAGTCAATATATTCTAGGCCTCACTTGCTATGCTGAGCTATAGTTTGTTCAAGGAGAATTGATTAAGCTACAGTGGATGAGTTAATGCATCCCTTGAATCCCTAATGTGGTTTGCTTGGTTTGTTTTAGACTGTAATATTGACTTAATTTAAGAAAAACAACCAACCCTCAGATTGATAGCTTAGATCTATAAATTCAGCCTGTAGCTGGCTCTAACCTAAAGAAAGTATAGGGCTTCCCCTGGTGTCTATGGAGATTCTGAGTCCTCCAGGTCATGGTTATCCTAAAAGTGCTTTTTCAAAAGGCAACGGGGCTTTCTTTGTTTTTCCTTGAAGACATTTGCTTTTCTTCCAATAGAAATTCAAGGAAACTTCAAGGAAAAAAGAAAGAAAAGTTCAGTTTCCTTTTGAAAAAGTACCTTTGGGATGCTTGTCTCTTGTGAAGCCAGATGACTATCATAGGATTAACAGGGGTTTGAAAAGGCCTCCACTCAAGTCCATTTTGGAATAAAGTATTAAATATAGTTCCGTCTTTGTTATGACCCATAGTTACAACAATAAATGAATTTACAATATAGTTCCATTCATAAAATGTTATTATTAGCTTCCTTATCAGTCAGCATATACAGTATATAAAGAATGTGTGCACTTTATATGTGTATGGGTTGGAGACGTGAATATGTCTGCACTTTTGTATCTAAATAAAATTGTGCTGTTGGCTGGGAACCCAAATGGTTTGTAGAGAATGTTGAATCGATGCAATGAGAAATATGGATCCAAAAATTAATGTATCAAAGACCAACATAAGTGTGTTTGCAGGAGAAAATGAAGAGGACAATTGCAAGTTTTATATCAGTGGCAAAAAACTAAATTAAATTAAATTTGTTTGTGTGAAGAAAAGTTAAGATATCCACATGCTAATAGGAGGATAGTGTGAGAGGCAGTGTGGTGTAGTGGTTAACATATTAAAATAAGAGAACAGACCCAGATTCCAGTCACTCAGATTCCAGTCACACCTCACCTAAAACAACTTAGTGGGTTACTCGGACAGTCACATTCTCTCAATCAACCTACCTCAAAGATTATTGTTTGTGGAGAAAGATAGTTGGAGGAACTGTCTTAAGATCCTAAATGAACGACAGGATAGAAAATAAATAGATAAAAAAATCAATAAGTAAAGTATGATCTTTTAAAAGGACTAAATGTTTAGCAAAAGAAACAAACATGGCTAGGCATTCTTCTCTCAAGAAAAATATAAAGATAAGCTAAATGCAATGGGAATGAAAACATGGGAATCCATGACAGATAATATTAATATTAATATTAATAATATTAATAGTATTAATAATAATAATAATAATAATAATGAAGTTGAAAATGACATTGGAGGTCATCTAGTCCAACCCCCTGCTTAGGCAGGAAACCCTATACTATTTCAGACAAATGGCTGTTCAGTCTCTTCTTAAAAACTTCCAGTGTTGGAGCATTCACAACTTCTGGAGGCAGGTTGTTCCACTGATTAATTGTTCTAACTGTCAGGAAATTTCTCCTTAGTTCTAGATTGCTTCTCTCCTTGATTAGTTTCCATCTGTTGCTTCTTGTCCTGCCTTCAGGTGCTTTCGAGAATAGCTTGACTCCCTCTTCTTTGTGGCAACCCAAAGACATTGTATGATTATGTAATCACACAAATGCTATGACTTACCTATTTGTGTCAGCCTCTTAACACATACTAAATTGTGACGTTTGCACAATCATGCATCTGTCACTGATTTAATATCATTAAATTGCTGCCCCAGCCCTCTGGAACCAGCTTCCCTCGGAGGTTCGTACTGCTCCCTCCCTCCTAGCCTTCCGGAAAGGATTGAAGACACATCTATGCTGACATCTATGTGAGCTGCGCTCTGCCCCTCGCCCCTAAGAGTGTCCCGCCATCAGTGCATGTGAATTGATTGAGTTTGTGTGTGGTATGAATGTGTTAATTTTAAAATTATTGTAGTATTTTTTTGTTGTGAGCCGCCCCGGGTCTTTGGAGAGGGGAGGCATATAAATGTGATTTAAATAAATGTGATTTAAATAAATAAATAAAAATGTTGCAAACACCACTGAATGGAGTTCTTAAGAAACTTGAGTTGTAAACAAGCATACCAGTAGATAGGGACGAGAATGAATGGATGCTGAACAAAGTGAAAAGTCCAAAAGTGGTTTCCACAAGAGATATTTATGACATGTTTGAGTGGAAAGGTTTTGTCAAAGTAGTTTACCGTCCAGAAATTCTAAACTAAATTGGAGCCCTTTCAAAAATCATAACGCATCAGTCAAATTATGGTGTAGTACAATGTGGGAACTATGAATTAATTTGAATCAGACTTATGTGATGTTCTCCTTGCCAAACAAGTAGTCTTTGTCTCACAGTGGATATAGAACATGGATAGAGTTGAGCCAAATAAATTTGTGACTTTAATGATTTGATTTCTGTACTCTAGATGGGTTGAAGTCTTATAATTGAAGGCTAATTGAGGTAATTTTTCCATGTATGATTAACATATTTTTCACTTAAAGTTGTATTTATTATGTAATGACCAGCATGCATGAACCAAGTTTATATTTCATTAGTGATAGGCATCACTCATAAGCATATATGGTAGATGTGGTTCTTAAACTCTGTATATGGTGATTCTTTTTACATTCATGGACATACTGTAAAGCTTGCCTAGGCTTAAATCCAGATGACTTCACTTAAATGTTAAAGGATGAAAATGGGGACAACACAGATATAATTCTGTTTTACTAAGACAAGCCTATGAGATTTTGAAAAGATTAATGGACATAGTGGGAAATCTTCTTGCATGAATTCTGATGAACAAAAAGATTGAAGAGAGAGGGAAACTTTTAAAAAGGGCCCAGCATGCCAGAAAGCATGCAAGTAGTCATTACTTTACTTTTAAAATTTCCATATGCATTATTTTTTTCCAGCTGGTAATAGCTTTAATGACTCCAGAAATATATGCTTAAAGTGAATTACATGCTACAAAATAATTGCATGTCACGGTGAGAGACTTGGAAGAGGTTTATTTATATACTGCACACAGAGAGTGCTAAAAGGAAGTGAGATGTGTGATTGGTTCCTACATTTTATTTTCTTATATCCCACTGAAATAAGCAAAGAAACAGGACAGAGGAATAGAGCCAAGGGTTAGATTATTTGTCTTTGTTTGTCCCCCCTCCTTCTGATTCAATTCAGAGCAAGGTTCCTTATGCATGTTACTTAAAGATCAGGGGCTGAGGACTGTTAATGGGTTGCTAGGTGTGGTGCTTTCTACCCACATTTCATTGCTTCCAGAGCATGCACAGTGTTAATGCAAAACTCTCCATTATCTGATCAGAAGATTGGAGCCACAGGATTCCTTTCATGTTCTCATTACAAGCAAGGGACTGACCACAAAACTTCTGCTCATGCACTTCGTTCTTTACCTACCTCCTATTCACCAAATAACTGAGGCTCTGACATCGCAGCTATTAAATCCGTACATCGAGTTTCATTATATTTTTCAAACAATCTCAGTTTTTCTTTCCTCTTCCAGATTGTTATTTTATACATGGTTACTACAAGCTCAAGATGTTCATGGCAGGGCTGTCCTCTTCCTCCCCCTCCCCTTTCTTCCCTTCCACTTCCATCCCCCCAGCTGATTTATGGAATCAATATCACTTCGAGGAATCATGATTTGGGCTAGTTTTCAACCTGGAGATTATTTAGGGGTGTTCTGATGCTTTGTGTGAGTTATACATCTATCTCTTGTGGATACATCTTATTCTTAAACTGTCTTAATTTTTATGCCGACACATTTGATGGGCCATTTGAAAATACCATTTGTCCTGAGCGGTAGTTAAACTACATTTTTTAAAAAAACCCTGCAGGAATCAGAACTCTTTTGCTTTGGGTTGAAAGAGGAACTCTGGGAAGGGAATTTCTCTAACAAGAGTCAGCAGTGAGTTTCCTAGTCATCCCAGTGGAGGAAAAGGAGATTTAACCTGCCTTTTTCTATGAAATGCAAGAGGGGGTGGGCTTGTCTCTGCAAATATGAATCTCTTTCATATTTCAGAGCAGTCTTCAAATGATTTGTAGCGGCAGGATGTGCTATTTGTGGTAGGCCACATCTGAGCAAACTTTCCACTTTATACATTTTGTGCACTTTAAATGACACAGTGGCTGAATTTAAATGGCACACTAGAGCATAATGTGGTTTGTTTGGTTTTGGCACAGTGAGAATAGAGCCATATATCAATGGAAAGATGTCTGTGTCACAAGTCCCTGGTAGACTTTTTAAAAAACTGCAAAACAGATTGTTTGAGTAGATGTCTAAGGCCACTTTCCTCCCACAGTTCTCCAGATCCTTAAATATTTTTGTAAATACTTCCTCATATTTCTCTGAGGAACTTAAGGCTGCTTTTCATTATGAAAATCTATTGGGATGTTCTTCAACCAATTTGCTTTTACTCAAGAATGGTACTTGTCCAGCTGTGCATCTCTGTCCTAAAAAAAGTCTGCGTACAAGCGGAAGAGTATGCTCTGTCCCATAGTTGGACAGACCAGGTTGCTGATAGACTGGTTTTACTGAAAAATACTTTTTACATACATTTTCCTCGCAGAAAGACAAGAATTCTCTTTTGAACAAAATCAGTTGAACAAGTTGTGCTGCCATGAATATGAACCAGTGGTGGGATTCAGCCAGTTCGCACTAGTTTGGAAGAACTGGTAGCTATTTTTTTGTTGCTCACAAAACCTCCATGAACTTCTGGAAGTGGCATCCACACAGAGAACCGGTTGTTCACATATTTGAATCCCACCACTGATATGAACCAACTTCTCACTATTGGCAGAAGGATTAATTCAAGCTAGGGAGCCTTCTTTGGAAGGTAAATCAGATAGTCATGGCCAGGAACACTCAAGTAACCCTTGAGTTCAAGCCCACTGAGGTGTGGCAGACAGTTTTTAAAAAGGAGGATCTTCAGTGAAATAAAAGCAATTATTCTGAACTCAGTTCTTTGCGTCTAATACTACTAATTTTTATACAAACCTCATAATCCTATAGGACGTTGGAATCCAAGTTTAAATCCACATCCTACTCCAAGACTTTTTTTTTCACCAGTTGGCTCAATTTAAAGTCTGAAATACCATTTCAGGGGGAATCTAAAGACCATTCATCAAAAGAGATAAGTAGCCATCATGACCTTTTCTTCTTCACTGATTCTTTCTGGAAAGAAAAATGTTAAAAGCAGCAGTGGGTAAAGCATATTGGGTTACAAATAGAAATAAAAGTCAATCTTTATTGATCCATTGATGAAAAAATACCAAAACCTTAGCTGGGTAATACGTTCATTGTGGCAACCAAAATATCTGAAAATGGCACCTAAGCCTTCAAGCTACCCAGAACATTTATCAGGCAAGATGATACAAGAAGAAGGGAATGACAAGTATGAAAGTTTGACAGAACAGATTTTGAAGCATTCAAAATAGAGTTTACAAATCCTTTGATTCAGACTGAAACAGTTCTTTGGAAAACATAAGAGGTATAACAAAACCTTTCTTTTTAAATTTTTTTTAAAGATTTCCAGCCCTACACAACTGCTTCAAAAGTTGTTCCTGGCTACTTTTCCCTGTGGGCACATGCGCAACAAATGTGCTTCTTTCCCATCTCCAAGCATTCCAAAGTACAATTTTTGAAGACATGTGCAGCCCTAATTCAAGGTATAAATGAAATATGACAACATCTGGACCCTCTCAAAGTTCCATTATGAGGGCTTGGCATATCCACAAGCAAAATCTCCTCAGGAAGCACATGTGTGCAGAACATTTTATTGGACTTCAATGTCAAATTTAATTTAAGTTGTTCAGTAAGGAAAACATGCACAACAGGTCCTTCCAAAGTAGCCCTCCCTGTGCATAGCCTCACACTGTCATCTTTGTTCAGTTTCAGCTGATTCATTTCTGGCTCAGAAATGAACCAGAAGGCCATTTTACTATTTGCAGTAGTGAAGCTTTGCAGAACTTGTGGGCAGGCCATTTTCCCATTGATGGAAAGTTGATTTGTTCCAACTCTTGGATTTAAGCCAGCTTCTCTCTCTTCCCTGTAGAGGTTGAGCTGCCATGGCATCATGCCAAAATGCTCTCATTTCAACAAACGCTCTGAATGCTAAAGATGATTGTACCTTCACAGCTTTGCTTTCTCTTTCCAGCATCAGTTCATGGGAAGGGAGGATCCGTAGGCAAATGTACACTGCATGAAATAAACCAATGGATGGGAGTGCAAGGCCCTGATTGGAGGCTACTCATTGCATTCTCTTAAGAATATTAGTTCGTACCATTCTCAGGCAGGTTTGCGGGCAAGAAGGTGATCACAGAAGCTTCCAATGGTTTTTGCACAAGTAGAGATAGTGGCAGTGAGGAAATGTCAATTTTTTTTTTTAAAATAAAGACTTGGATTAGGTACTGTTGCTCATTTCCAAACTCTTAACATTGCTTATGAATACAGTAATGTCACAAACTGTATGTGATGCTTAGCTTCTGAATTTTTTCTCCCCGTGTGTTGCACAGAGAGATTGCTCCTCACCCTCTTCATCCCCAACACTTTTCCTCTAAAATTCAGCTCAAGTTGCTCTTTTTATGTTTCTGCTCCCTTATCTAATATAAACAGAAGAATTTAAAATTAAAAAAAGAGTATGAAAGCAATATGAAACTAGATAATCATTGACATCTGAAAATATGTATAACTTTCCCTAATTTAATATTTCAGCATGCACCATTTGGGCCTCAACCTCAAGGACTGGATGTTCAGTTGTAAATTGAAGCATCCCTCATATGTGCTTGAGCTTTTCTGAGATCTGAAATCTAACCTGAGCAAGGATTTTTGAGGATTTGTAACTATAACAGTATGGAAAACCGTTTTACTGGAAAAATAGTATAGAGATAGGCAAACCCATCTAACTACATCCTAGCATGAGAAGGGACCAAAGAACATATGCTCCATGTTTCTGTATTTGGGAGAAAATCAAAAGGAAGTGATTCAGGTTTAGCAATTCCTTAAAGATCAGGCAGAATAACAAATATGAAAGGGATACAGAACAAAACCGTAATTCTTTATATAATGAAGAAAGGGGAACATCTCATGCTTTCCTCAACCCTCCCCACAAAAATCATCCTTACAACTCAATTATTTTTAAAAAAGAAAACACTGCAAGAAACAGGAAAGGAGGGTGATTATTGTCTCTTTCTGTTCTTGCACCTTCAGAGACAGGTAATTGCACAAATGGGGAGCAATTTACCAGAATGGAAATACAACTAATAAAGCGATGAATATGATATATGGCATAATCAAATGTTGTGATAGCAGCAATTAATTGTCTAGGTGTGTAATCCTTCACATTCCTTATAGTCCTGCTAACCTTAGAATTGCTGAAAGGACCTGAAACATGTTCAGAGAACTTTACATGGAATGGCTTTTCACATGTATATATAAATATATCTTATTGAATAAGCTACAATCAATTAAATGTATATGTCGTACAAAATCATGATTCACAAACCACAATGGCTGGGCCCATATGACGGGCTGCATCAAAAGCAGACCAATCTTTTCTGCGTCAGTACAGTTTATTTATTTATTTATTTAAATCACATTTATATGCCGCCCCTCTCCAAAGACCCGGGGCGGCTCACAACAAAAAATACTACAATAATACTACAATAATTTTAAAATTAACACATTTATACCACACACAAACTCAATCAATTCACATGCACTGATGGCGGGACACTCTTAGGGCCGAGGGGCAGAGCGCAGCTCACATGCCCCAAGCCTGTCGGCATAGATGTGTCTTCAATCCTTTCTGGAAGGCTAGGAGGGAGGAAGCAGTACGAACCTCCGAGGGAAGCTGGTTCCAGAGGGCTGGGGCAGCAACAGAGAAGGCCCTTGCCCTAGGTCCCACCAGAAGGCATTGTTTAATGGACGGGACTCGTAGGAGGCCAACCCTGTGCGCCCTAACCGGTCGCTGGGATTCATGAGGCAGGAGACGGTCCCGCAAGTATCTTGGTCCATTGCCATAAAGGGCTTTATAGGTCATAACCAACACTTTGAATTATGTTCGGAGACCAATTGGTAGCCAGTGCAGCTCACGGAGGGCTGAAGTGATATGAGCATGTCTTGAGGAGTTGGTTGCCAGGAAGCACATAAGGGGGCTGTAAATCTCCCACAGACCAGACATAAGGAATTTTAGACTCAATTTCAAAGTCAGGATGCCAGCTGATACCTTTTGATCAAAGTCCATCCTATATTTTTTTTACCCCGCGTCTTCTGCAGATGATCCTGATTTTCATGTTCCTCTAATGGACACACATTCCTTCACCTGCACCATATCAATGGATCATTTCTATGACTCCATGTGCTTCATCCCTCTTTCTCCTTGCAGTCTGGTCTCCAGGATCTGATCAGATGATCAGGTAGCTGTCAAGAACCAAGCTGAATGCTTTTTTCCTATTATTAATGGCATCAGGAAAACCTACTGGCCAGTTTTCAATCAATCAGCCAATTAAGTAAATTTATGTCCAGCTTTCCACCTACAGGGTCTATAAATGGGCTAACATGATAATATAAAGAGTTTTAAAATTAGAAAAACCAGACATTATTAATGGGATTTGTGTGTGTGTGCGCGCGCGTGCGTAAATAGATGTAAATGTGGATATACATTGTGTGTTGGGACTGTATTTTTTTTAAAAAAAATAAATTATATAATTTAATACATTAATTTTAAGTGAAGTTTGTCATTCATTATTTTATAACTGAACCACATTTTAATGCTGTTATAAAGCTTCTGTGTGCAGCATCTCAACTGCAGCCCTACTACAGAATTCTGTCCATCGTTGGGGTGTTTTGCTTTTTCTCCTAATAATAATGAGACTGGAACCAATTTCTTCAGTAGTTTCAGCAGGTTTTTCCCTAAAGATTTGTACTTCTGCAAAAATTAATTTTCCCGAAGCTTGCTGAAATTCCTCTGGTTGTACCAGTGACATCATTTTAGCTACCCAAACCATGGCATTTCCAGCCATAACATCAGAAACAGATGAAATGTTTCTGCTGTATCGGTTTTCATAAGGTTCCCAAGTCTCATTAAATCATGGGGGTATTCAACCATGGTTTTACTAAACTTACCAAATCTGGCTGAGTTCACATAAAGCATTGAACCATAATCCATTGTTTTCTAATCAGGACAGCCAGGTATATCCACAGCAAAATGTGATGGTGTCAGAATGGCAAGCACTAATAGAGGAGAATAGCTCAGGGTTGAAATGAGGGGGGCTCTCAGAGCTTGGTTGTTTTCTTGCATGTATTCTTTACCTGAACTAGGTAACATCATCAGTGCTAGTGCGCTGATCACAAGCACTGATGTTACCTAGTTTGGGTAATGAAATGTCTGCAAGAAAACAAGCTCAGAGAAAACCAAGGACCTCTCAGAATGCCAAGTGCCCAATGTTGTCACCACACGAAAACCACCATTATTTACTTATTTCTCAACATCCAGTGAAAGTACACACTATAAGTCACAGCACTTGCATTAAGAGATCTTCAAAAACACATCATTTCCCTCTTTCCTGCCTGGGAACATTTATAGTGTAGCGTAGCGTAGCGTAGCGTAGCGTAGCGTAGCGTAGCGTAGCATAGCATAGCATAGCATAGCATAGCATAGTATAGTATAGTATAGTATAGTATATACTTAGTACAATGATGGCAAACCTTTTAGACACCGAGTACCCAAAAACGGTCCCCCCCTCCCCTGCCCCGCAGAAGTCTCATAGAGAAACTTAGATTCTGGATTAGATTCTTTATTGTGGACAAGAATGAAATCAGACCCATATCGAAAGTCTTCTGTTCTAATAGTAACCAGACCCAATTCAGCTTAGCTTCTGAGTCCAGCTAAGATGAACCAGGTGTTGTCACTTGTTGAGACTTTCCTAAATGTCCTTGATTTCTCAGCCAGAAACCAAGGAATATGAGGGGGGCTTTCTGTAAGGAAAAACATTTGTCTAGCTGTGGAAATTTGCTGGCAAGGTTGTTTGGAACTAGGAATTTACATTATTTGGGTTGCAGCTGCCTCCTTTGAAGGATATTTGGGGTTTGTTTGTTGAATAATAAGACAACTCTGTTTTATGTGCAACCATAATGTACATTCAAAATGCATCATCAGATACTTAGTGAGTTACTAGGGATAGTAGACTATCAATAATGCAAGTAAAAAGGCAAGGAAAGTGGATTATGCATATCATTATACATTAACATATTACAGTAGTTGATATTCCAACATATTAGGATCATCCAGAGATGGTAGCTATATACAATCCAGATGGCAAGAAAATTCCATTGAAGCAGAGGGATTGGTTGACAGCAACCTAGCTGATTAGCCAAGAGAAGTTAACTAACTTTGCCAACTGATTCATTATCATCAGAGGATCGGAATCAGAGATTCTGAAACTCTAGCCCATAATAAAACCAGTATATTGACAATCTGAACAGGTTTCTAGACATTTGTGATGTTTGAAAATATATGAAATAAGCCCATGGGCATATTAAAATGCAGAGAGGGATTCAGAAAGGGTTAGATTTTCAGTATCTGTGACAGAAGGCTGAGATTTCCTCTGAAGAAAATATTAAATCTGTAACATGCATCTAATTTCACTTTCTTCATTATAATAGAACAGCCTATATGCTTCCTGAATTTTATCTTCATCCTTGTGGAGTCCCCCCCCCAAACTATGTATTTATTCCAATATAAACAAAGGAAAGAAGATCAAGTATCTGTAACATATTTATTTGAAAGCCTCTCTCAAAAGTGAATTTGAGCATGTCTCTCAAAAGTGAAAATCTGATCTTAGAAAATCCTAACACTGTCCCAATATAGTGAAGTCCTAAACCAGTGATGGTGAACCTTTTAGAGACCGAGTGCCCAAACTGCAACCCAAAACCCACTTATGCATCTTCGGGTGCTGGGTGGGTGTGATCCATTGGGTGGGCGTGGCTGCGGTGGGACTAAAAAGTCCAATCGATCAATTCCAACTTTGCAAGATCTTTTTTTCCCCGCAAGAAGTTGAAATTGATTGATTGAAACTTTTTTTTTTTTGCACATGGCAGTGGAGGCCTAAAGCGAGAAGGTTTTATAAAACCCAGCTGAAGGCCTAGGACTGGGGTGACAGTGCGCGTGCCCACAGAGAGAGCTCTGAGTGCCGCCTCTGGCACCTGTGCCATAGGTTCGCCACCACTGTCCTAAACCCTCTCTTGACTCCATTCACCCAGCAATGTCAGTCTTCATGATAAGCACTTTTTCTTTGCCAATTTATATAGCACACACAGATTGAAGATTCATTCTCTTTGTTTAGCAGGTTTATTCATTGTGATGAATAAGAAGAGAATCACAATAGTCTTAAACCAGTATAAGTTGCTTGAAAATTATTTTAAATGCTACTCTTATTAACACAACAGGGACTTAATTGCTGGAAAAATCATTGCAATGTGTGTATACTACATACTGTAGGATTTGAAACTGATCAAGAAATCACTTTCTGTACACTTAAGTTGTCGCTGGCAAAGGCAAGATTTCTGGTTGTCCATACCAATGAATGTAGAGAGTTAGAAAGGTGACTGTGATGGAAACATACAAAAACCATTATCTAGGCAAAGGGGGGGGGTTGAAACATTTTTTAAGCTTTAAGAAATAAAATACCATTCAGAAGTGGCTCAGGCAGATACAGCCCTGATGCACTGGGGTATAAGAAAGGAGAGGCGGTACAGATACATAATCAGACTTGCAAGGTTCTGTTATTATAACCAACCTCAATAAGAGTACTTTCTAGTTTTCTTTGGAGTTGATTTCCTGTCTGGTCTTCCTAGTTTGGTTGAAAGAGAGCATGTATTAGGAGAAGAATAGTGAGAGTAAACTTTGTGAAAAGTTAGCAGTCAGATAAGTTGGCTGAGTCTTGGAATCTACACAATTTTATTTAACTATTCATTATCACTCTCTCAGAATATCACCACCCCTCCAGATCTTATGTGGCAACTCATTCAATATTCCCATACATATGTGATGACACAGTAAGTGCAGAATTTAGGGAAGGAGAAAGGGAAGCGCTACTTAAATTGAAGCAATATGGTTACCTAGCTGGTACTTTTTACAAACCATACTGAAAAGCTATAAGAAAGAAGTTTGTCCCCTAGTTTTTCAATGCCTGAAATAGAGCTAGAGAGTAAATGAAATTCCATCCATCTATAACTTTCATATTTCCACAGTTCACAGAGAGCCCCTTTGCTCTATTGTCATACCCTACAACCAATGCCATTTCTTCTACAACAGTGAAGGTACCCAAAGGAAATCTTTTCTTGGCCTTACCTGTCACTCCAGTCCTGGAAGCCCCCTGCCTTGAAGTTCACCCAAGCCTTTTACTCCCTCCCATCTTATCTTCTGGCCCAAGGCTCCAAGGCGTAAGGATTTCTTCACATTTCTCCCCTTCTCATCTCTCACATAAATAAGGCTCAAAAGACCTACAGAGATTGACCAAGCAAAATGCAAATGCCTCAGAAATGGCAGAGAAAGGTTCCATAGAAGTTCCATCTTGTATACTCCTTGGTGCTCTTTGAGCTTGGTTGTTTTGTGCAGATGTTTCATTACCTGGCTAGGTAACATCTTCAGTGCTAGAAGGGAATGGGATTTGCTGTTCATATACAGTAGCTCGCCCTGCCAGTGTTGGTGGGGATGATGTTTTCTCTTTGATAGTCCCATCCTCCTTCTGATAGATCTCTGCAGAGATACGTTAGCCCAGCAATGTAATCCAGACAAGAAGTACAAGCAGGGGCATTAATTATTTATTATAAGATTACATTAACAGAATGTTGCTAGACTGAAAGTATGTCTCCCCTCCCTTCCTTTTACTCTCCAGAAAATTAGGGAGGGTTCCTTTTGAAATGTTTCCCACACCATCCTCTTTTTCTGTGGACTAAGACATCTTTTACATGCTGTTGTCCAGTCTGCATCTCTCTTGCCTGTCTCCCAAGGACATTCCCACATAATATCAAGAAAAGTCTTAAAAGAACATGGAAGCCCAGGCTAAAAGATGCAGGCTTGGATGACAATGGCTGGTAAGCTAACAAAAGTTGTCGTCATTACATCAGTCAAGTGAAATATGTTTCAACTTTTTTTTTTTGCCAAAATCACTTGAGTTTCCTTTACTGTAGGTTTTACTTTAAGTAAGCAGTTCTTTTTCTCTGCTCAGCTGTAATCAACATGTAATCAACATACAGTATTCTGAAATCTGAGGGAGCTCCCATTTCCATCCTTATGTACCTCAGGACACCAGCCCTTTCTTGTGCAAGCCCATTAATCTTCCACCCCTTTCCCCTGAGGATCTTCAGTGACAATTCTACCAAGTGAAAGACTGGTTTTGTGATCGTTCTGACATACTGTCACAACCTGTATTCTAATTCAGTTCTACTGTTCAACAGATTGTAGGCAACTGCAGTCCAGAAATGCGTCATGGCATTCAAAAACCCAGGAAGTAACCCTTCTAGAAGCATTTGAATCTCTTCTAACCAGATGCTGACTAAGCTATTCTTTCTTTTTTATATACAAGTTTTATTAATTTTTCAAATTTTTACATCCAAATACTTAGGAAGCAGCGTGGTTATAGGTTAATCAATAGTCCAATAACAAAATCAATCATATATGTCTCAGGTTACATCAATAAAGGTTCCCTCTCTATTTCCCACAAATATTATATCATATTCATATTAATAAGTTTCTAGCTAAAGTTCAGTCAATCATCACATTTATCAATAACATTTTAGTTATACATATCCAAATCCTGTTTTTAGGTTTTATTTAATTCTAATTTATATATTCCAATTTAGCCTTTTATAACCAATGTTTAAGCATCGGATAACCTTAATTTCCCTCATTTCATTATAAGATAATTAATGTAACTAAAATATACATATTAATCCAAAATTTACCTTCTTACTTTATTGACAAGTATATTCTATTTCTCATCCAGTAGTTTCTAGTAACTCCTCATTTAGTAGCAAAATGTCTTTCATTGTCACAAATCTATTTCCATATAACACTTGAAGTTATAATCTAAGAGTTAGTTTTAATTCCCATTATAAATCTAAATCCTAAATGTTAAAGCAATCATTATCTCTAAAAAGCTGCTTGACCCATTAAGTAGATTTCTGAATCCCATTTTTAAATCTAACTCTGGCTTTCTTTTTGTGCTAGGCAGGTTTCCATCCTAGAGCCTCTAAACCCTCGGATGTATCTCCCTTCATTTCCATACCTGTTGTTTGAATCAAGGGAGAACACCCAATTATCAATCTTTCAAGAAAACTGTAATCATTAGGTTGTTGACTAAGCTATTCTTAAGGATGTTTAAAAATATGTTACCTTTTGTGCAATTTTATTTTCAACTGTTTAAAAGTTTTATATTTTACCTTCATAATCCAAAGCTTGCAGGATAAAAGGAAAGGGGAAAAAAAAACCTGTCCAAGCATTGCTCTCTCATCAAATGCTTTTAAATCTGTCTTTCTCTAGTACTGGATAAATGAATACACCTCCACATTGGGCATTGGAGTCTTCCATTCTGGAATTGAGATCTACGGTAGAGGTATGGAGTTTTCCGTGAATTATGCCTGAAAATTGCTGGAATATTCTACTTTTAAAAAGGGTGTTGTCTCCTTGAGATTGTTTTAGGAAGAATTAAAATTGTATTTTTTTTAATAGGTTGCAAACCCCACCCCCTCCCGCATAAATGAAGTGTTAAGAGCAGCAGTCACTTAGGAAAGCAAAAGTACAGATGGAAACCCACTGGATAGATTAAAATTGCAGAAATGTTTAAAGATTACCATAGTTAATGTTTTTTTTCTAATGATATTATGTATGGCCTTGAGAACTAGATACTTATAAGGAGCAAGGGATATGAGATACTCTTGAATTATGGATTTGGAAATGGTTACTAAGATTATCATGAACTGCAAGAAGAATCAATTCCTGGATGAAATGAAGATGGATGGCTCCCCTGAGGCAACAAACAGCAAGCAGCATTCAGCTACTAAGGGCATCTGATACAAACGGATGACAATCCATGTTTGCAAAATTGAGGCAAGTAAGAGAAGGGGAAGACAACAGATGGACAGGATCTGGATAATTGAAATGTCCTTAAAAGAACTGTGGATTGCTGCTGAGACAGGCAGAGATGGTGGACATTTGTCCACAATCATCAGGGCTGATCCTGATTCAAAGACACTTCACTAAGTGAACCAAAGGCCGTAAACAGCAAAATGACTGCACATATGATCAGGTACATTAAAACTGCAAGCCAATGCCTTGTATCAGGGGTGTCAAACTGGCAGCCCACAGGCCAAAAGCATCACATGCAGGCCACGCCCACCCCAGCTTTGCAAAGGCAAAAACGTCACGATACGTCATGATACATCACGTGACACTATTGAGTTTGACACCCCTACCTTATATCATCAGGAGTGGCTGAGATTGGAGGCAGCAATCTTTGAAATGGAAAATCTCTAGCAGTATGGATATTTTGCTTTATTTCAATAGCTCACTGCAAAATAAAATTGTCTTTTCTTGCATTTTACAAATGCTGAATCCATTTTGGAGGCAGAAGGCAACTCAAATTACAGACTCTGCAATTTTACACCATTCTGTTCCAAGAGCTATGAGTCACCTTAAAGCAGGGGTGGGGATTCAATTCTGAGAATTGAAGTCCACAAGTCATAAAGGGACCATAGTTCCCCACCTCTGCTTAAAGAGTTGAGGAACTATGGTCCCTTTATGACTTGTGGACTTGTGGCTCAGGTGTGCAGGCAAACAAGGAAGTGGTGAGCTGGCTTGAGGAGCCAAGAGCAGTGTGATAGCTCTACAGAACTTGAAGTATTGTGATAGAGGTGTTAGACTAAGATTGGGGCGATCCCGACTGAAATTCATTTTCAATCATGAAAACTAATTAGGTGATATTTGGCCAATTTTCTTCATAGGGTTGTTCCTATTGGGATAACATGAAGGAACATTCTCAAATAAATTGTCTTAAGCTCTTAGTTGAAAGGAGATCTTTGTCATTTAGCTCTTGACACAAAAGCTGCTTTGTATTTTAATGGATATATCACTCAGCATTCCCATGACTGACCTCCAGATTTGCTGGGCTGCAATTCTGATAATTCCTAGCTATTGCTAAGAATTGGGCATAATTAGTCCAACTATTTCTGACTAATTCAAAAACAAATGCAACCTCATTTGCAAAACTATATACTTATTCAGCAGTGTCCTATTTTAAAAAATAAATACTAGGGAGTAAGACTAGCTAGTTCTGGCTTTCGGGTAAAGAACAAATATATTGCCACCTGGTTCCGGAATCTGACTACCTTATTAGTCATTGGAGTCATCTCTCAGAGCAGATTCCAAAGGAAGTTCAAATTGCAACAAGATAATCTGAGAGTTCTGCTGAGTTTCAGGCTGATAAATTTTCTCCTTTGCTCTAAACAATTTTTATGCTGTTGCTTATATAAGTAACTCTAATACAAAGCTATGATGAAGAAAAATTAGGGAAATAATCCTTTAGGGATCAAAGTAGCTCAATGAGGTTGAGTCTGCTCAAGGGCCCCAGAATTAAATCTTGGAAGATTTAATGGAAAATAGGATGGAAGAAGAGGACATTTTATGGAGAGTCAAATATCATGCATAGCCTCATTTCATGCATCAGTATTTTGTTATAAGTCTTGTTACTACTACATCTTCCATCGTCATTGTCATCATCACCACTACCACCACCCAATCATTGGACGAAACTTCCAAAGCAACTGACCATCCTGGATTTACATCTGACATGCACACGTAGAAAATTTGATTGCCATCCTTTAATACTGGAAAAGAAACAAGATGTGATAATAATACTTAGTGAATTCATATTAAATATTTGTTTTCACATATGGTATTATATGGCTTAGCACAGGTTGCAGAATATTCCAGAAATCCGTCATCTTTCAGTCTTGGTGCTTGATGCTGACTGAAAGCCAGGTCAGCAAAAATGCCCTGTTTGACAAAAAAAAAACAACCTTTGGAGTAGATTGCAGACTAAGGGGCTCAATGGTTAAAGATGCTGAGCTGGTCAGCTGGAGAACTCACAGCCTGGGTTCAAGATCCGAGCTCTGTGCAACAGGGTTAGCTCCTGTTACTTGCCCCAGCAAATGTCCACCTAGCAGTTCAGAAGCATGCTAATGCAAGTAGATTAATAGATACCACTTTGGTGGGAAAGTAACAGTGTCCCATGCATCTTTGGCGTATAGCCATGCTGGCCACATGACCACAACTAGCAGAGAAACCTTTACCTTTACCTTAGATTGCGGACTAGTCTGGTCTCTTTGAAGGAGGAAGACAAGCAAATTATGTAACTGTGGATGGAAAGTGTCACACTGTACTTTATCTTATTTTGGGCCAAAGTCCCACCGCAGATGCTGCTCTGACGTTCTTAATTACAGTCTCTTTCTTTTCTTGCTAGAGTTTGCCTATGGAGGACATCCCTATCCTTTCAGTGGGATTTTTGAGATTACATCAGGCAGTGCGGTGGAGCTTGGAGAGACCTTTAAATTCAAGTAAGAGCTCTTCTACCTTTTCTCTGGGTTGGCCACCAGGAGGGCATTGTCCCGTTTTCTGCTTTCTTCCTGAGGCATTCCTTTCTTTGATTCCTTCTGAGAACCAAGGAAGCAGGCAAAAATCAGCATGTAGGGCTGTCACCTTAATTTTATAGTATGTCACCTTAATTATATAAAATAGCCACGGACAAGCTTCCAAGGTCTCATTTTGCATCCTTAAGAGCTGCTTCTGACCATGACATTTGAAAACTGCCAGTAAAATTTCTCATGTTAAGGTGGAAAATAGAAAATAACTGCAGTACAACTCCTAAAAGGAATGCATCACAGGTAGCAAACAGAGAACCTCCCGAATTCCATCTTGCTAAAATGAATGTGCCCTCAGCTTCATTCCCCAGACTTAAGCTCAGCCCTTTTCTATTAAACGGGGGGGGCACTCCAGTTAAAATAATGCAGGTTGTGGATTTGAGAGGATTAAAACCTGTCTTATCGTACAGCTTCCTCCAACCTGGTGTCTACCATGTGTTTGGGCCAACCCCTAATATCCCTAGCCAATACAGTGAATTGCCTTGGTGGTTTTGGTGATGGGGCCATATTTGATTGACACCAAACGAGGAAAAGTTAGTGTAAGGAAGGCAGTCTTAACTCTTGTCCAGTTTCAAATCCTCTTTTAGTCCCAGGCTGGGTAACCGTAGGGTAGTCACTATCCTTCAACCTCCTTTATGGGATTGTTGTAGTGATAAAATGAGAAAGCTGTGTGATGTGTACGGCTGGTTAAGAATGCACTATATGAAATACTAAGAGATGCACAGCATGTAGAAATTCATCTACAATAACATGCATCTGTAACAAAAAGCCTTTGCTACTTCCACTCCCTGAATGACTGCGCCCATTTTGGCATTCTTTTAATTCAGATCCATGGTGAATTAAGGAGTCAAAAAAGCATAAGAACACAGGCTATAGTTCTCACATGCTTTTTTCCTAGATTCATCTTTTCCCTCACTTAAACTGCTATGGTGAATGCCTATTTTCCTCCCACAGCATATCAACTAATATCGCTGCACAATCTCACCTTGTGTTATTGGGACATGCTCTGAACTGTCAATCCTCTGACTTGCCAGATTGGTTCTTTGTCACTGGAGGAATAAGATTAGATTCAGGGTCAGTTGTCTTCCACCCCCAGGTCTCTTATGTGGAAGAATTGGAGGAACATCCCTGCAGCTGTCACTATATTGGAAGCTAAACTATAGTAAATTAAATCACCAAGAAACGGGAGGAAATGGAAGGGACACACTTATGTCTGAATATGGAGGCCTATCTAACCTATCTAAAGCAAACTGAGGGAGGCAACAGAGTAACTCCTCGCTCTTAATATTGGAAACTTCTGAAATAAATAATTTGTGATGTGCCTGAAGAACCTTGGATGAGGGGGAGAAATACATTTCAAGGGGGAGGGGAATTTCTAGAAAAAGCAAGCTGGGAGCAGGTGCTGGCTGCCACACAGAGCCTCCCTTAATTGTTCCGTTTTGCTTGCTTGCTTTGTTAGGCAAACAGAGGTCAGTGACAAGAACACAAGGCACAGAAAGAAACAAAATCCAGGGCTAACCAATGCCGTCTGAATGAACAATTCGCAACATAAACACGGTATATAACATTGCTTTTGAAACAAGGAAAAAAATGACACAAAGTTTCTCTCATACTCAAAACACTGCACGGAAATTTGAAGAGATTTGCTCAAAAATGTTTTCTATGCCCCCCACTATTGAAAAAGTACGAATTCAGATGTATTTACTTACTTTATACTTTATAATGTATCCAGTGGTGGCATTCAAATATGTGAACAACTGATTCTCTGTGTGGATGCCGCTTCCGGAAGTCTGGGCAACAAAAAATTAGCTACCAGTTCTACCGAACTGGTGTGAACCGGCTGAATCCCACCACTGAACATGTCCCTTTCAGCAGACTTTGGGTGGTTCATTTAAAAACCATTGTTAGCCACCAATTTTAAAAGTAAAACAATTAACCCAAATTAATTTGAATCGCCTCTAGACAAGACGGGTGGCACCTAATATAATAAAGAAAGAAAGATTTAAGACCTAGAACTAAAATGAATTTAACAATCAGAATTAATTAAGCTTAAAAATAAGCCTTGTGAAAACAGCTCAGCAAAATACCACAACGCCCAAACAGGCAACAATCTCCATTGTTCTTTTGCTAGCAAAGACCACGGAGGTCACCCAACTTTGGGAAAACAGGCTTCTCCAAGGAGCCAGAGCAGCTAAGAAAAGGCCACCCATCTAATATCTGGAATGGAAGGCTTGAGATGATTGCAAAGGATGAGTAGATTCTGTCATGGCTCAGCTTGGAAACTCTACCTTTCCCCTCAGCGTGGCTGGCTCAGGAATTCTGGGAGTTGAAGTCCACGAGTCATAAAAGAGCCAAGGTTGCCTACCCCTGACCTAGACCCAAGCCACGTACGGCTTTCTTGGTCAAAAGTATCATCTGGAATTTTGCTCAGCAACATCCTGGGCAACAAACCCAGCCCCTGAAATCAAGGGCCAGCATTGCCAAAGTGATTCCAACCCACTGCATTCTGCTCCCACTGTGGATCATATTCAAAGGCAGCCCTGAGTAGAACGCCTTGTGCTGGGAAGCAGAGGGGGCAGGGATAGCTTTTTCTCCAAGAGCACATAAATTCAGTATTAAAATAGTCATTGTAGACATCAGGTGTTTGTTTTACAGTATGTGATATGTAAATGCTAAGTGATTATAGTGGTACTACTATTTACACCCTATGTATGTGTTGTTATTTCTTTAAGATGAATATAAATACAGACCCAACTAGAACAATGGCTTTCAGTTATTCGGGATTTTAAATGGTGAATTAATCTAAAAGGATATTTAAATGTGTAGTACTGCTGTGCCTGGAGGCTTTATTAAACATTAGATAGACCAGGCAGATAAACAGACTGAGATGTGTGTGCATTTATGTTTGTGTGTGTTTGCATAGTGCAGTTTGAAAAAGATTTGGATGAAGTGATTGAGGCCTCATTTCCACTATTCATTAAAGTAGCCTGAAAAAAAGATGTTGCTGCTTTAAAAGGCTCACTCTTCAATGTTAATCCAGTTCTTTGAGCAGGAGGATCTTCTTTCAGGCTGATGTGGAAGCCTGAAAAAGAAGCTGGTCTATTTTAATTCATTGCAGAGATTCTATTTCAAAGCATGCCTGGTGTCTGCTTTTCTGCCTGCCCATTTCCTGTCGTTGGTTTTTCTTATCTATCTCTCTCTCTCTCTCTCTCTCTCTCTTTTTTTTTTTTAACCAGAGAATCCATTGCCTTGGGCACCACAGACTTCACAGAAGAAGATGTGGATAAAATCATGGAGGAACTGGGCAAAGAGTACAAAGGCAATGCTTACCATCTCATGCACAAGAATTGCAATCACTTCTCAGCTGCTCTGGCAGAGGTGGACTCACTTTCTATTCTTTCTCTGGGTATTACTTTATAATCCTCCAGCAATGTTGATGAAGCAGTTTGGGCCAAAACAATTCCCACTATGATTAGATCATTGTGGCTGAATCACTTATCATAACACACAGAGAATCCTAACTGATACCAACCCACCCTGTCATGCTTAGTATCTGTGGTCTCTATTTGTGAAGAATCCAAGAGGAATTTTTTTACACTCAGGGCAAGATCCAGGCAATCTGAAACAGTTTCTTGCCCTGATATTTTCTTACAACCTTTATCTTCAAAAGAGGATGTGTAATTCAGAGTCCAAAGTTCTTCTGGGCAATTGTCCTGTTTTATTCATGGAAATGTATGGAAATAATATCCTGACTTCTATTCTTTGGAATCTTCTCATCTTTTCTAATATTTTGTCTGCCTTCTTCTTTTTCTTATCGCCAAACATTCCTTAAGATGGAATGAAAGAACATCTTTTAGTAGATAGTGTTGGCAGCTGTCCATCTGGAGAGGGTCAGTGATTCCCCTGCACTCTTTTTGTAACCATAGGCAAACACAACTGACACATCAATCCATTCTCGCTACTGTCAGTTACTCTTTTGGTGGATGTGTTCTTAAGATGAAGATTCCATGAACAAAGTGGCATTCATCTGATTTTCTTGAGCACTGAAATTATTAAGTGGGGCTTATCAGTTAAGGATCAAATACTTTCCTCTTTAAAAAAGAAGAAGGAAGGGGGGGAAAATCCACATCTCATTTCTCTTGACACTGATCTCTTTGATATTGGTAGGTACAATCTAAATGAAGTGTCACAGAAAAGGTCACCAAATGCAGTTTCTTTTGTAGCAGTTTCCCATTTCCTGAGTTATTTATGTGTCTCTGGACAGTCATGAAATTGCTGTGCATTTTTTTTAACATAATGAGAATGGAAAAGAGGAAAAGGCCAGATCAGTCATTTTGACCTACTCCACGGTCTCTAGGACCACAGATGAAAAACTTGTTTGCTATGACAGTTGAGCGGATCCCCCTCCCCCCCCAATAATCCATCCCTAACACTTGGTTTTCTACAGATATCAAGTCACAATCCTTTGCTGACTGGGGATAGAGACATACATCACAAGACAGACCTGGGTTTATAAGGCTAGCAGACATCTAGGGGAACTTAGACAGAATCAAGTGGCAAGGAGGAACAAGTTAATTTTTCTTTCCCCAGAAAGTGCACAATGTCTATTCTATAGCAGCACTGCAATGGAAAAAGGAGTTGATTGCTTCATGCAGATGACTGCAAGGGAACAGCAGTTTCAGGGGTCAGATTACTGAAATGTATTCAAACTTCTTTTGCAGTGGAGAATTGGGCTGTGTAGGCGTGTGATGTGCGGTTTCCCCCCCCCCTAAAAGACTCTGTGGGATATTGAGGCAGAATTAAGCATCTCAAGGCATTTTCTCATTTGCTGCACCTTCACTCTCTCTCTCTCAAGCATCTGAAAGGAGCTAAATAAATGTACCTTAAGCTGGAAATTATTCCACATCAGTGGAGGTCTCAAGTGCTGTTACTGGAAGGCACTTGTTTTTTTGAATTTTGTTTTGCTCTATTTGATTTGATTGACTTATGGAAAGCAGTGTTCTCTTAGTGACAAAACTTTTTCTTTAAGGGACTGGCACCATGATTCCCATTATGGGGATTGTAAAGTAGAATAAGTGATTGATTTATATAGCTGCCTGCTTAGCAATCATCTGAAGGTGATGCATATCATTAGTAAACAGCAATTAATTTTTTTATAAATGTGATACACTTAGGCAAATAATAAAACAAAACATGAAAACAGAGTCATTAAAAAAATCACCCAAAGGGATCATATTGTTTCTCGATCCTTTGCCAAAATGCCCATCATGAGCAGAATTTAGGAAGGAATTGGCTGGGCTCACAAATTGGACTAAGGCAGGGGTGTCAAACTCAATTTCATTGATGGCCGCATCAGCATTGCGGTTGCCCTCATGGGGCCGGGTGGGTGTGGCCAGGGTGGGTGCGGCCTACTGGGTGGGCATGGATGGAGTGGGCGTGGCCTACTGGGTGGGTGTGGCCAGCTCTACATGGTTCGCATCAAGGGGGCCTGGGCAGGAGTGGGGTAGATCTGAGGGTCTCTGGCAGAAGGGGGTAGGACCAGGGCAAGTGCCAAGGCATGGTCCACTGGAGGAGCCTCACTGTTCCTCTCAGGCCATGCGGGGGGGAGCTTATGGAGCTAAGACTGAGTGCATTTCAGCATAGAGGGGCACCACAAAATTATACATTGGCTCCCAGCTGGCTGGCCTGGCCCAGGGCTAAGGCAGAGGGGGCCGTTCCCTCATTGTTTCCAGGATGGCTTCACGGGCCACATGAAACCATTTTACGGGCCATATCTGGCCCTCAGGCCTTGTGTTTGACATGTCTGGACTAAGCTATTATTTTGACTGTTCACTTGTTTTAGCACAACATTATATGTAAACCTAACCAATATGCTTGTAGCATTACAGTATGTTTAATTTAAATCATATCCTCTTGCTTACCAAAAGGTAAGGTTTAGTTGAGCTTGACTACTGGTGACTACATATAGTTTTCTTGGCAACAATGTGAGAATTGCCAGTACCTTTTTTCAGAGTGCTTTGTCAACTTCTATCTTCTCTCCAGCTATGGGATTTCCTACTGGTCTCCAGTCCAAACATTAACCAAGATCAATGTATTTAGCTTTTTAGAGGTCAGTCATTAATGCATGGGGACTGCAGGGGACTGAGGAGATCAGTTGATAGTGTCTATTGGACATTTACTCTGTAAAAAAAAAATGGAGGGGAGGGCACTTTAAAGGGAGCAAATCATGATTCCCCAGTAGGAAATATTCTTACTACTGTAGAGTAATGACACAGAAAAAAGAAGAAAAATATTATGTTAGACAAGTTAATGCTTAAACTAGAATTAAAGAAGGCACAGTAGGAATATATTTTAATCTACTTACTGTATCAGATTTATAGAAGTACAGGTGTGCAAGACAAATTACTCTAGATGCATTAATGATTAATGATTATATGTCAACATGTTGGTATTGACTCTTAGTGACCAATCAGATACCTTTTCTTCAGGAGGATCTGTCCCTAACTGGTTTTTTCAGGTCCTTTGATACTGCATTCATTTCTATTGTAATTTAATACATCCACTTTGCTGCTAGTCATCCTTTTGTTCTCTTTCTTTCCATTGTGCCTAGAATGATAGACTTATCTAGAGAAAATCTGTCCAACATTTATGTTCAAAATATGACAATTTGAGCTTGGTCTCATGTGTCTGGAGTGAGAAGTCTAGACTGTTTCTTTAATGATCTATTTTTTTGCTTAGATATACAGTACATGATATTCTCAAGAGTCTTCTCCAATGTCAAAGTTCAAAAGTTTCAAAACTCTTCCTATCCTAATTCTTCAAAGCCAGCTTTTGCTTCCATAGAGTATCGTGTAGTAATGACTGCCTGTAGGCATAGATACTTCCTGGCATCTGAATATCTGTTCCAAGCCTTTCATAGTTGCTTTACCAAGTGCTATTCTGCAGTGAATTTCTTGGCTGCTTCTTCCTTCACTGTTGATAATTCATCCTAAAAGGGAAAAGCTGAACACAACTTTAATATCTTCGTTGCCAATTCTAAAGCTGGTTGCTATGCCTTTGTCATTAATTTAGTCTTTTTATATTTAATCTTAATCCTAGTATTTCCTGTGCTCCTTGACTTTCATAGAGCGTGCAGATCATTTCCATTCATCAGAGTAGTGTCATCAGCATTGCATAGGTTATTGATGTTATTTCCTCCAGTTTTAAAAAGAGCCCTGACCATATATAAGAGAAACACCAAACAAACAAAAGGTACTCGGAGTATACTTGAAGAGGGAAGGGAGGAGGGAAGAACGTTTACTAAAACAGATGTTTACAAAGATTAATGCCTAATGTTGTATGCTATGTTCTAGGATGATTGTTTAGCAATAGGATCTTTGGTTTAATGTTGACCACATTAATATGGAACCAGATAAGAGAAACACCAATCAAACAAAGTGTAACAGGAGTATAGTTGAGGCTAGACGCGAGGGGTGGGAAAAAGGCTTACTAATTCAGACGTTTTCAGTGACTAATACCTAGTATTGTATATCAGGTGCCATGATGATTGCTGCACAATATGTTTTTTTTATGTTCAATGTTGATTGTTTTAATAAAAGAATTTTATATTAAAAAAAAATAAAAAAAATAAAAATAAAATGAGGACCCAGATTGTTGGGGGCAATAGGCTGACATTATAAACTGCTCAGGCAGCGCTGTATGGAGTGGTAGATACATCTATTGCTATTGCTATTTAAAATCACGCTCCTCTTCTTCCAATCCAAGTTCCCTGAATATATATTTTGCATGTAGATGGAGTACTTAAGCGGAGAGTATATAACTTTGTCTCACTCTCTTGCCAACTTGGAGCCAGCCTGTTTCACCATGTTCTGTACATATAGTGGCTTTCTGACTTGTGTACAGGTGAGGAGAACTAGATGTTCTGGGACTGTCATATTTTTAAGCACATCCCCCAGCTTAAAAGGATTGACGTAACTGAAAGTCTTTAATATAACCCATAAGGAAGGCACTTCCAGCTTGCCTTCTTCTCTTTCTTGGTCTTTGGCAATCTCTCTATCACATTCATCTCTAACAACCTCTTTAAGTTCATTCCATAGTTTCTCTGATTCCACAACAATGAGGTTCAGGATTTTCTGGTGTTATCTTGCTCCAGATCATATTGTGGATACTGGCTGGCTTCCCCCTTCCACTTTAGCTTAACATGGAATTTGCACACAGTTTGTGACCTGTTCCACAGTCAGCCCCTTGACACATCTTCGCTTTTTATATCGATGCTCTTTCACCTTTTTTATGGGGTGGGAGTAGGGGCAAAGAGCCTCTGAACTCTACTAGTAAGAAGACATCAAACTCATGCATCCTGAACAATTAATAGGTGCAGAGAAGGTTCCTGTAAGAAGCAGCAAAGAGAGTACCCCCCTGCTTTGTTGTGCAGCCCCTCCACCCCCCCCCCATCCCTGCTGATCAGCTATTGTTCTAGTGAGTGAAAGGGAGAGGCCACTAACCTGTTTCAGTGCCCTGTAAGGTAGTATGTGAGGGGCCAGAGCAGAAGGGGTATGCTTCTACTTGCTGAAGTGTCTAAAAGATGCTGGGTTCATCCCATATCTTCAGTGCCACAGAGAGATGCAGATTTCATCCACAGCAAAACAAACAAATAAAAAACCAAATACCTGGTGGGGCCTGTGGTTTGCTTAAAGAGGAAAACACCACGGTTCCAGATCAATCAACAAAAACTTTAAGCATGGGGATGAAATGAAGACAACCTAATGACCTGGCAGAGAGCAAAGCAACAAGCATGTTTGTGCTGTGCTTACGTGTAAGAGGAGGGAAGACACAAAGGACAGTAGAGAGCTTAGATGAGCTTGACAATCCTAAAACCAGAAACCATGTGACCACAGAAAGCTCTTGGCCACGTGCTTTTGGAAGGAAATCATATACTCATTAAATCTTTCACTGCACACCGTAGAATAAGATTTCCTGTTATGCAATGCAGGACTTGTGTTCATCACATTCATCACATTTTGAACTATACACTCTTAGCACAGCAGGAAGAAAATTGCTCTATTTTTGGAATCTGCATGTAGAATAAAACTATATGGCATCCTGCCATTTTCTCCAGATGTTGTTCTCTGCAGGGAAGTTCACAGCAGAGCACCCCCTTTCCCGCAGGCAACCCCATTTTCAGGGTAATTGTAAGGCCTGTGCTAAGATAAAAAATAATAACATTCAGCTATCAATGGTATGAGTAATTTTTAACTCTCAAGGTTCTTCAGTATATGGATTAAACATAGATTAAGGTTTGCTGGCTAATGTGGTAAACGGTTATCTTTTTCCCCATCCATTTATTGGTTAGTAAATTTTATTGGATTCTTTTTTTTTTTTGCTTCTATGCCTCATAGTCAAGGCCGTGATTTTTTTTTCTCTTGCCAGTGGGAAAAGGAGACAAGGAGGCAGTAGCAAATTATCTGCAAATCAAACAATAATTGTTTTGTATGTTTCCCTGTTATTTCTCAGATCCTTTGTGGGAAGGAAATCCCACGCTGGGTGAACCGCCTGGCCTACTTTAGCTCCTGCATTCCCTTTCTGCAAAGCTGCCTCCCCAAGGAATGGCTGACCCCTGCCGCTCTGCAGACTCACATCAACCTTGGCCTTCATAAGGAAGAGCAGGGAGATACAACGGAAGAGGAATCGCCATCAACTTCTGCGGCTGCTTCAGCCCCAGGCCCTTCGCGAACCTGCCGGCATACCAGGGTCTGAACTCTGCCCATGGAAGCAACCCTCAAACCTTCCCCCCCCCACTCCAATGGCAGCTCCTCCGTCTTTTCCTGCAGCTGCTCAATCTTTTCCCCAAGAACCCGTGGAGCCTCCTTGCCAGGACAAGATGAAACCCTTGCCTCTTTTTCAAAGGGCTGCTGATACTTAAAGCAACATTTAGAATTGCATCAATACGTGTCTGAGATTAAACTTCTGGAGCTGACATTCTCCATACTGTGATCTCTGGAATGTGACACAGCAGCCCTGAAAGGAAGCCATATTGAGGGGCAGATGCTTCATCTGGAGCTCTTTTAATTCTCTGTCTGCAGTCATACGTGCAGAAAGCCTTCTCTCTGGTTCCTCCAAAGCTGTTATCTCCTTTAAATATTGAAAAAAGGAACTGAAACTAGAGCGTCACTTTCTCCTCCCTCAGACCAGCAGCAAGCTCCACTTAACTCTCTCTTTGTTCTTTTTAAATCACTAGTTTCTTAAGCCACTGGAAGGATCAGTGAAAGGTGCTCCTATTCAACCACTGCAGGTTTTGTGTGTGTGTGTGTGTGTGTGAATTCAGATACTGTATAATAGACTAAAGGACACTTTACTCTCCAATGACAGTAGCAAAAATTATCTATAAATATGTGTCTGAGTCTGTTCTTTTTGACCAAGAAAGAGAAACGTTGTGATTATACAACATCCTGAATTGTGACGTCCAGTTAATGAACCTGCATGCACCACCATGTTAGAAGTACCTTGGAAGTGCTCCAAGTTTCCCCCCCCTTGGAAGTGCAGGTAGTCCTCGACGTACGACCACAACTGAGCCCAAAATTTCTGTTGCTAAGTGAGACATTTGTTAAGTGAGTTTTGCCTCTTTTTGCGACATTTCTTGCCACAGATGTTAAGTGAATCACTGCAATTGATAAGTTAGTAGCCTGGCTGCTAAGTGAGTCTGGCTTCCCCATTGACTTTGCTTGCCAGAAGGTTGCAAAGGGTGGTCACAACACTCCAGGATACTGCAACGGTCATAAGAAGGAACCAGTTGCCAAGCATCTGAATTTTGATCACATGATCATGGGAATGCTGCAAAGGTTGCAACTGTGAAAAACAGTCATAAGTCACTGTTGTAATTTTGAATGGTCACTAAATGGACTGTCGTAAGTCAAGGACTACCTGCAGTTCTTTAACTGAGATTTGCACTTTGCCATGCCAGATCCAAGATGCCATTGCTTTGAATCCAGATAGGATAGTAAACTGCCACCTCCTTATAAGTAACTCTATTTAACGATGGCAATATGGTAGCACATGCATGGCCATTAATAATATATAATAGCTTCTGGGGTGGCGGTGGTCAAAGAATGGTAAACATTATCAAAACTCTACCTTTCTAAAATATATATTGTCCATGTAACAGATATAAAATAGAGGTGGAGTTCAATCTTGTGGTCATCATCTTGACAATTTCGACACACATGTTCACATATGTGCACACATACACACACAGAGGTGCTCTTGAACAGCTTAGCATGGTGTGCAAGTACAGTCACTGGTCTGTATATCATGCATAACCTTCATACTGCAATATCATGCAGCTATTCCCAGAAAGGGAATTAAGAAACAGTAAGTTAAAAAAATTAAAAGTATCAGAAAAAGAAAAAGAAAAGGAAATAAAGCTAAAGTTAGTACATACCAACATTTACTATATTTTATAATGATTTTCTATCATTGCAAACCATCTTTGCTTCAACCATACGGATTCTGTGCATTGCTTCTTGTTCTCTTAATCGTCTCTTGTTTCAGTATCATGATGTCATATCCCATTCTCACTCCATTAACTTACTGGCATGCCAGTTCTTATTGCTATGCAAAATATAAGCAAAATCATGTTCTTATACACTGCCGCTTTTATTTATTTTGGCAAACATTCATTCCTCGCACCCCATTTCACACGACCTTTTTACCAGCATGTGCATACCTTAAAATTTAGCCTTTCATTTTCCTCATCTTTAGGAAGCATTCTATCACGGTTCCCATATTTATTATCTACTTTATTTTTCTTACCAAATACACATTAATCTTCAAACCCATATATCTCATCATGAAATCTAACAGTTACAGCAATCAATGAACCTTCAGTCAGCATAGATCATTAGTACACAAAAATGCACACCAATGCAGAAATCTGCAGCAAGATTTTTCAATTATCCCCATAAGAATTCCTAATCTATTCCTTTTATTTTGTGCATATCTAATGCTCTTTTCATATTCAGCAACCAACTCTGAACTCCATATTTATACATGTTGTTTTGTAACTTATGGCTTTTCGATGTATCCATACTTCCTTTAAACCAACTTGTATACAATACAGTTTCTTACTCATATACATACATTTCTCAATGAACTGCTACAGAGGAAAAAAAATCTGTTCTACCCACCCCTTATCTGGCATAAAGTTGCACTGCATTTCCCAAATTTTGTTCATTGCTACCTCTTGTATCTTTTGATTTCTGAATTCCGCAAAAATATCTTCCTGGTATTTTTGCAGAATTCAGAAATCAAAAGACACAAGAGGTAACAATGAACAAAATTTGGGTATAGTTTACAAATCTGCCTGTAGTTTTTGCATTCCCGTTTGCCAATTTTCTCTTTTTTATAACAGCATTGTTCCAATCATCAATACAGAAAAAATTATCACACACATTACAATCTGCACAGCCACAGCTTAAGCAAATCACATCCCTGTTTTAAGATTTCTCCAGTTATACTAAGTATACCTATAGCCTTACCATTCTTCAACTTCTTGACATTATTTATAACTTCCTTTCCATCATGTTTTCTTGACTACTAACATTTCAATTCCACTTTTTGACACGCAACCATAAATCCAAGTCTGTTAAATACTCCTTTCAGTAGCCCCTCACTTCTGTTTCATTCCAGATCATTTAAAGAACAGTTGCTGGAATTGGGCATGTCTAGTTTAATGAAAAGAAGGATGAGGGGGGACATGGTAGCAGGATTCCAATATCTCAGGGGTTGCCACAAAGAAGAGGGAGTCAAGCTATTCTCCAAAGCATCTAAGGGCAGTACAAAAAGCAATGGGTGGAAGCTAATCAAGAGAAAGAAGCAACCTAGAACTAAGGAGAAATTTCCTAATAGTTAAAACAATTAATCAGTGGGACAACCTGCCTCCAGAAGTTGTGAATGCTCCAACACTGGGAGTTTTTAGGAAGAGACTAGACAGCCATTTGTCTGAAATGGTATAGGGTTTCCTGCCTGAGCAGGGGGTTGGACTAGATGACCTCCAAGGTCCCTTCCAACTCTGTTATTCTATTCTATTCTATTCTATTCTATTCTATTCTATTCTATTCTATTCTATTCTATTCTCACATTTATTTTTTATTTCTATTCACCTTGCAGGCAGCTCTTTAGCCTCTTCAGTAACTTTCAAAACTATTTTTTTTTATTTCCATTATTATATTTTGGCATTACACCATTTTTTAACCTTTCTTGCTCTTTTTGATTGCATTCTTGATAAATACATTTTTTCCATAGCCATATTATGCAGTCTGTTTCTCTCATTGTGATTTTTTGCAACAATCATATTATCATATGTATTTTTCCCACACGTAGCTTATTTTACCATCATTCTACCAAGCAACACTTTTCATGCCTCCTATTAATTTCACTTCACATACAGGTAGTCCTCAACTTATGGCCACAATTGAGCCCAAAATTTCTGTTCCTAAGCAAAACATTTATTGAGAAATTTTGCCCCATTTTACGACTTTTCTTGCCTCAGTTGTTAAGTGAATCACTGCAGTTGGTAAATTAGTGACACACTTGTTAAGTGAACCTGGATTCCCCCACTGACCTTGCTTGTCAGAAGGTTGCAAAAGGGGATCATATGATCCCTGGACAATGCAACCATCATAAATATCACCAAGCATCTGAATTTGATCATGTGACCATGGGGATGCTGCAATGGTCGTAAGTGTGGAAAATGGTCATAAGTCACTTTTTTCAGTGATGTTGTAACTTTGAACAGTCACTAAATGAACTGTTGGTAAGTCAAGGACTGTACTTTTTTTCCCACTCTGTTTCAAGAAGCTTTCGCATCCTCTCACTTCCCATTAATTCTGTCTTGCTCTTCTTATATTTTTTGATATTGATACTTCCTGCTTTCTGCTTTCATTTTTCTTTTTTTCACTTCTTTCATTTAGTCTCATATCCATTTTCCTCCAAATTTACTCTGAATATTACCAAATAATGATTTGATCCACATTTACAACTTCACATCAATTCTCATTAATTCTTTCCCTTTTTCGGTAGAAATAATCAAATTGGCTATGCTTTTATATGTATATTAATTCCTCTATGTGCACTCAGCACGATATATGTAGGTATTTATATGTAATTATTATTATTCTATGGTATATAATTTTCTTTAGACATCATTATTTTTAGGCATTTCATTTATTTAATTCAGGGATAGCCGTCACTATGCTTATAAACCTCTCCTTTGGTGTCTCAAAGGTCCCCTGAGCTGAATTTAATGTTTTAAAAAATATTCTTCTAACTTGACAAAGATAAGCTACAAAGCAAAAAGCTCCGGATTCCAGGATAATCTTTACTTATAAACTTTCATCTTATGGGAAATAAAAATGATGGGTGGATACATCATGATGTTTCGTTCAGGAGTGTACATACCTGTCCAGTTAAATTGCAAAAATAACATAAGCTGAATGTCAATCAGAACCAGAACCAGAACCAGAATCAGTCTATGGAGATTCTCAGCCATCCAGGTCATGACTGTTTTTTTTTAAAAGGCAATTGGACTTTCTTTGTGTTCCTTGAAGACATGTCACTTCTCACTACCTTTTTCAGTTTTAAAGAGAACTGAATGAGAAGCAAAACATCTTCAAGCAAAACAAAGAAAGCCCAGTTGCCTTTAAAAAATTTTTAAAAAGCACCTTTGGGACTAAGATAAGCTGAGAAGAGCATCTAAAGAGAACACAGAGAATGGTGGGAAGAAATTCCACCAGTTTTTCTCCTGATAGGGACAACCTATTTTGATATTGGCTATGTCTGTCATGGCAGCCATTTGTGAAAAATCCAACTATAGCTTTGCAATGTTCCAAATGTGCTCATTGGCCCACAAAGGTTGCCTATTTCTGTCCTAATTTGATTTGGAAGGATTTATATTCCTCGCAGACAGCTGGTCATTTGCGCAGCCAAGAAGGCTCCACACACATTTACACCACTTAGAGAGTTGTTTAGGCCATTTGGAGGTTTACCTCTGTTCTCAGCGTCATCTGAGTACTGCAGATGTGTGCGTGGAGCCTTCTTGGCTGCACAAATGACCAGCTGTCCGCAACGAATATAAATCCTTCCATTTCCCACCATCCAGTCAGAGCTGAAGAAGCTTCTTGGATGAGAAGCGAAATGTCTTCAAAGAAAAACAAGAAAGTCTAGTTGCCTCCTTTGGGATGACCTGATATATATTTTTTCAAATGACTCTGAATCCTGACAAGCTGACATAATCTTTAAAATTCCATACAGGACACCAAAACAATAGTACTAAGGATTATTATTTACTATTTAAACTTCCTCTCCACCATTAAAAGCTAAGTAAGAATGGCAGCTACTTAAAGGCCTAACATCATTCACATTTTTTCCAGTCACATAGCCCTATCTACAACAACCTGGGTATAATAATTATGGATTTAGCGTGAAAAAAGTACAAAAAATAAGCTGAAAAAAGTAAAAACTGGTATCTATGCTGTCATCTTTGGTTACGAGATAGTCAAATTATTGACCAATCACAGCTATACTTTAGTCCTAGATTTAAGAACTCTTATAAAGACACAGTAGTTCTCATTCGCTTCACTCGGACATAGAAAAGCTTGTTTTGTTACCTGGTCTCTGACACGTCTTAAACATTACTTCAGTTTTTGCTATTCTTAGTTCTGAGTTTTGGTTTTGGTTTTTTGCTTTTCAGGACTAGTGTCACCATATTGTCTGCTATTCTGTTTATGCTTCAAATTGCCACTGTACTGTCTCTGCTAACCATATTCACTGAGCATTTTTTATCATTATTAGAAACATAATAACTACTAAAGGGAAAAAAAATCTAAGAGATTTTAATGCACTTGCTATATAGAAGCACACCTGAAATTCTACAAAATTCCTGTTTTCTAGATGCTGCAATCATTTGTCTGATCCATATACAATTTCATTTATTTTAGAATAGGCAACGTTCTACCTCATCTGATTAAACTACCAATATGTCTATAAATATCTCCCTTGGTGCCTGTCAGATTTCCTACCTCATCTGATTAAACTCTTTATCTTTAGATTCTTTCATTTTCTGTGTTCATCTGCACAGGAAAAAAAATAGAGTAAGCTGGAGATGGATGAAGGCCTCCAGGGAGTGGAGCCTAAGCAGATGGCAATGAGCAACTTCTTTTTATGAGAATGCCCATACAATGCTCCTAAAATTCCTGAAGTGGTACTGTATACTTTTAACAGAAAGATCAACAGAATAACAGAGTTGGAAGGAACCTTGGAGGTCATCTAGTCCAACCCCCTGCTCAGGCAGGTAACCCTATACCATTCCAAACAAATGATTGTCCAGCCTCTTCTTAAAAGCCTCCAGTGGTGGAGCACACACAACTTCTGAAGGCAAGCCGTTCCACTAATTAATTGTTACTCACTGTTAGGAAGTTTCTCCTTAGTTCTAGGTTGTGTCTCTCCTTGTTTTAAGTTTTAAAGTTCTCTTTTAAACTACAGGATTGATCTTAACATTTTTCCTGAATATCTGTCCTGGTAAAGGAGAAAGTATAGAAAGCATAAATCCTTGAACATTTGATTCTTATTGCTCTAAAAGACTAATTCTTGATGTGGATTACCAGCAAGTGCATGGAAAGCTCACTGCACGGTTTATATAAATATGGCATATGGTCAGTGGGCAGCAGTTGCATAAACATGATGCCAAATGCTTATTCACTTCACCTAGTTTGCTCATGTAGGACAGCTGTACATGTAATTTGCTCGGCCTCTGTCCAACAGCAGCTGTGTGTGTAATATTATGAATTTCCTGACATTTGGAAAAATATAGGAAAAGTAAAACTTCCATTTTTAAAATGGTTTAAGTTAGCAAATTTGGCAAATACCTGTTTACATTTCACATAACGCTAATAGTAACGTAAGTGAAAAAAGTACACACATACTATTTCGATATATAAAAAGAGTTTTCACTCACCAGAGACTAAAAATAAAAATATGAAAAAATGAAAAATACTGTATACAAATGTAAAGGTAGTAGATTAAAAAAACAACACAAAGCGAAACCAGAAATAAACAACAAGAAAGAAATGAACAACAAAGCAAATATTACAAGGATTTCCATATGAAACGTACTTATCTACTGCCCAAGATAAGGTGGTCAATTCCCCGAGAAACAAAGAAAGAAAGAAAGAAAGAAAGAAAGAAAGAAAGAAAGAAAGAAAGAAAGAAAGAAAGAAAGAAATTTCTTTACTTAAAATGATCCCAGACCAAAACTCTTCCTACTCTCTGGATCAAAAATACAAGATAAAACAAAAATTGCTGGGGAAAATGTATTCAAAATGTTTATCCAAGCCCATGACTTATGGAAGGGATTTTTTTTTTTTTGAGCACACAGGCAGATTCTTCTGTGGTTCTATAATTACAGAAAGGGACGTGTGTAATGAGGATCAATTCAAAAATGGTACAATTGCAGATATTGTAGCTAATTTAAAAAGACAGAAACCAGAAAGCAGAAGCTCTTTCAAGAAAGGGACAAAGAGGAAAAATTAAGAGGAGCTAGCCCTGGGAAATGTCAGTAGGCCTTAGAAGTCAGGCGGGAGCTGTACAATCCTATTACCTCATCAAAACAAGCAAGTGCAAATATGAAAAAAGACAAGGAGAAGCTGAAAACCCTGGAATGCAGCAGGTGGCAATTATGTATATATTGGACTATTTTTGTTATCAGAAAAAGATGAAGAGACAACATTAAGCATTGCATTACTTAATGGGACAATTTCTCCTTCAAAAAACTGTTCATAAAATTAGAAACTAGGAAATTTTATATAGGACTCAAAAATAACCTTTGTATGCCCTGGTTCCAAAAGCCCAGCAGGTTGAAAAACAACAGACATTTCACTGTAATGCCTACTGACCTACATTAAACATACTAAATTTAATGGGACAAGGAGGGCAGTGAAAATCCAGCTGAGGAAATCATTCGAAGGCGATCCTCTATGTACAGATTAAGACACAATGTTGTTATTCTTGGTGCAATGCAGCTACATACTTATCTGGCAGTCCACAAAGCAGCAGAGAGTTTATTATAAACAGCTTATTTCTATTCTAATTAAATGCTGTTTGAACTAATATGGATATATACCAAGCTTGATTATTTATAGTTGTTTCTGAAATTTAGTGGGAGTTAAAACAGAATTATCTCTGAAGCTGATCTTAATGAAAGTGTCTGGGTCAGCTCTTAGGATTTTCTTTTCTTTTGAACAGTATTGGCTTTAAAATATTGAATGCCTTTTCTTTGCTGTTTTACTCTTTGTGGTCCTTCCTGAGTTTTGTTGTTGTTTTCGATGCTGCTCCTAGACTGCAGTTTATTCTTTCTGATTTTATAAAGCCATCTGGATTTTTAAAAAATAAGTAGTAGCTAAATAATTCTTTAAACATTGTGTTCTTATTTATACAAAAGTCAATTTCTAAGTGAGTTCTAGTCCTATATTATCATAACAAGAAAGAAGCGGGATTGGCCATACCACTAGGCCAGGGATAGGCAACCAGGGATAGGCAACCTTGGCTCTTTTATGAGTCATGGACTATGCTGGCTCAGGAATTCTGGGAGTGGAAGTCATAAAAGAGCCAAGGTTGCCTACCCCTGCACTGGGCAGATCTGAACCAACTGTCTTGGATAGTATGGCTTTTGTGCTAGAGTCGCTAAAAAGAGAAGAGAGTTGCATGAAGCAGTGCTGTTACCCTCAGAAGGGCACTATCACATAATTCATCTTGAAATAAGATACAACTATCAATCCAGTTGTGTATAAAAGGAAATAGTTTTCAGGGAAAACATTTGAGCTGATTCCAGAAACAACAATGTAAAGAAAAGTGGTCCATCACCTGTTATTCTCTACTATATCAGTAATTGGACTGATACGGATACAGCTATTTATTTAATTTACATATTTTGTGCAGATAAAACAAAAGTTACTACTGCACAAATATTGGATTATTTAGCAAGATATGTATGTATTTAAATTGCTTCCTGGAAATTTAGAATTAGAGCTCAAATCTATCATATGCAAGAGCATAATAAAATGATTTAAAAATAATAATGAGACATGCAATTTCAAAAGATCAATGTACATTGACAGGCCCCAGTCATGAAACCCACTGTATGATTTTAGCCCAGTTTCTGTTTCTTGGTCTAACCTACCTCATGCAGTAAGGACAAATCAGGTGCACTACACAGTTTGGGCTCATGGAAGGCAGGAAGAATATAACTTTAACAAACAAAATAAAGAAATAAAGGCAAAAGAAAAGTCATAACTTAGAGTCTGAACAAACAGTATAAATCTAAACCAATAAGTATTTTGCAAGAGAATATCACAATTGCTGATTTCATTACTAGAATATATAAGTCATCCTTGCCCAGGCAAATGCCTTTCTTGTGATGGTAAATATTGTGTAGCCTTTTAGTTCAAGTGTCATAAGCATAAAATGAAGCCTTTCACAGGGGTCGCCTAAGACCATCGGAAAACATATATTTCCGATGGTCTTAGGCAGGGCTTGTCAACTGCCTTCTCTCCCTCCCCCCCTCCGCTCCACCTCACTTGTTTGTGGAAAATATGCTGCTTGGCGGCAGTCTGCACGAACTCTACCAAATGTGCCCTGCAGGGCAAGGCCCCGCCCTCCCCAGAGACTCATTGTGCAGCAACCGGATTGACTTCTTCTCGTGCACACAGGTCAGCGAAGGGGAGGCCGCCGCAGCACCCAACTCCTGCGCCCATCAGCTGGCGACCCCCGAACTTGCGTTTGTCAGCCGGGAGGTCTGGCGACGGCCGCCAGTCTCCTTTGCCACCCTGCCTGTCCTCGACTCCTCCTCCGCCCGTTCATGTCTAGCCCGCCGGGGCTTGACAGGGAGAGAGGGAGGGAAGGAGGAAGGGACTCCTCCTCCTCTCCTAAGCTTCAAAGCACGATCGGCTTCCCAATTCCCACAATCCTCATGAAAGCGTGGGGGAGAAGCAAAAGGGGGTGAGAAAGCTCGCAGCGGGCTCAAAGGAGCACCTCTCAGCGTTGGTGATGAGAAATTCCCCACAAATCCAGGGAAGGGGTGGAGAAAAGGAGCCCCCTTTGGGAGGAAACCGCCACCTTCTTCTCCTTGGGTTTGCGCTCTTCTGTTCCTTGGCAGCCGGGCTGCCAAGCCTCTGCTGGCTGGAACTTCCTTTTCTTCCCTCCCTCTTGGTCTCTTCCTCCTTCCCTCCCTCTCCCATTGTCCTTTCCTTCCTTCCTTCCTTCCTTCCTTCCTTCCTTCCTTCCTTCCTTCCTTCGTTTCCTTCACCTCCCTCTTTTTCTCTCCTTCCCTCCCTCTTTCCCCTTGTCCCTTCCGTCCTTCCTTCCCTCTTGTCCAGGAATGGGGTGAACCCTACAGCTGATCCGCGCTTCTGCAGAGCAGCCAAGAAGCAGGTCAGCTGTAGCAGCTCTCCTTGGCTCCTGCCCAGCAAACTTGCTCGAGCTTTGCTAGAAAACATGCTGCTTGCTAATTTAGCAGAAGCGCGAATCAGCTGTAGCCCGGCACTGATCCTGGGGCTTCTGCTAACTTAGCAAGCGGCATGTTTTCTGGCGAAGCTGAGCAAGTGAGCTGGGTGGAGCTGTCCTCTGCCTCTGGCAGCCTGTCCCCCTCCCCTTGTCCCTTCCTGGGAACGGAGGGGGGGGAGGAAGGAAGGGATGAAGAGGGAGGGAAGTAAGGGACAATGAGAGAGGGAAGGAAGGAAGGAACAATAGAAGGGAGGGAGGGAGGGAGGGAAGGAAGGAAGGAAGGAAGGAAGGAAGGGGACAATGTAACACTCTGAATGTTCTGAGCCATTGTGACGTTTTGAATCCGTGAGCAAGAAAGTACCAACCCACAAAGCTGCAAGCGCTGCAGCAGGGATGGAAAGGGGAACCCCTCGCTCTTCCAACTCTCATGCTGCTTAAGGCTTCGCATACGGCGAGCCACAGAGGCCAATTTCCTCCATGAGAAGAGAACGCTTTCCCTCTGCTCCCCCCCAACTGAACTCTCCTGCTCGAAAGGGGCGGGGCTGAGAGACAGGAGCTCCTTGAGTGCCACAGTGGGCGGTTCTTAGGGAAATTACCCTCCTCTCTGACCGTTCTGAAATAAAATAATAAAATACACTAAGGGCAATTTGGGATTCATTTCACTCCAAATGCAAAGCTGGGAGATGTAGAGAATTATCGGAAAGTTGTCATTTCTATAACTGAATCTTTTTCGAATAACCAGGAAGAAGACGATCCTAAATTGTCAAATAGAATAGAATAGAATAGAACAGAATAGACAATATGGAGTAGAGTAGAGTAGAGTAGAGTAGAGTAGAGTAGAATAGAATAGAATAGAATAGAATAGAATTATGTTCAATTTGTAACAATGAAAATACATCCTGCATATCAGATATTTACATTACGATTCATAACAATAGCAAAATTACAGTTATGAAGTAGCAACAAAAATAATTTTATGGTTGGGGGTCACCACAACATGAGGAACTGTCGCGGCATTAGGAAGGTTGAGAACCACTGCTCTACAAGCAGGAAGAAAAAGTATTACTCAACATTTGACATAAAGTTGCCATCTAGTGGTCAAATTAAGTACAATGTTCTACGTCATCCTGAAATGTTTTAAACAACTGACCTTGAGCAATGCACTTATTTTGAATCAATATTATGAAATTCCATTACCACCAACACCATCCCTGCCGGTTCTCAGATCTGCATTCATTTCGTAGCCCCAGTTTCAGCATGTCTTTTATTGCCTGCTAAATATTATGTTGCTACTACCATGTCAGCCGCAATGAGAAATCTGGGGCAGTGCATATTTTTGAGGCAGATATTTATTGACAGAATGTAATTCATCAACCAGAACTTTCTTTCTAGAAAAAGAGGTATTTCGATTTAGCCTGCTTGGTGGCAGGAAAAGTTAATAAGGTCAGTTGAGGAGCAAGAGGAGAGAGGGCGGTCTGAGTGATCCGTTTGATCGCCAAGATCAGATGCTAGGATTACGCAATGTCCAGCACCAGCAACGTTTCACAATCCAGAAAAAGTACTAGAAGAGGAAACGGTCTCATTCAGTTAAGAGAAACGAGAAAGAGAAATATCTCTACAGATACTTAGTTGAAAAGATTAAGTTACTCTCATATATATCTTTAGCCCTTTCGAACTTGCTTCCGAGCACACGCACAATATGAAGTGTGCAGGATGATGCATCATCTGATGTTTCAATTATCTGAAGAATGGAGTGGCGAAACTTTATGCCACTTTGCTTTACATCAACCAGTGGCAGAACGGTTCCATGATTAGACTCGCCAGGGATCCTTCACAAGATTTTATGGGGTTTCTCTTCGGCAAGTTTCCCCCTCTGTTGCAGGCTCGTCCTGCACGCAACTGTTCGCCTCTGCGCCCTTTCGAGAAGCGGAACCTTGTTGCTTCCGGCCTCCGGATCCAGGGGAATGAGATTTCTGCTGGATCGTGGCACTGGTAAAGAGATGATCTCCCTCCCAGGCTAAAAAGTGAGCCATGGCCTGGATGCAAAGGCTGCGGAAGAGCAAATCGCTGCAATATGGACTCCCGATGATGGTGAGCGCTTGGTGGTAAGACGAAGGACAGCTACATTGGGGGGAGGGGGAGAGACTGGAAGGGGGGGGGAGAAAATGGTTGCACGTTGCCAGGTTAGCAGGCTATAGAGGACACGGTATTCTCGGAAGTCGCGGCGCAAGGGCTGCTCCTATGCATTCTTTGGGACGAACAAGTGAGAAATCCTATTGAAGGATCATCTCCTTTAGGATCGTCTTCTTTGTCGAGGCTCGCTCGTCGCTGGATGCCACTCCTGTCAGTCTGACAAAGAGGGCGGGCGTTTGCCAACTTGATGGGGAAATGTTAAAAAGTTCTTCACTCCGAATAGGGCACCATTACATGGATTGTGTCCTTTCCTCTCTATTCATATGAATGACCTATACCAGTAGTAATTCAGTGTTTTCTCAATCCACAGTCCTCCAGAGGGACTGGACCATACGTCCCATTATTCACTTGGCTATCTGGATGAAAATAATAAGTATTGGACAACACTTGGTTGAGGACAACTGTGTTGTTGTATGACTTGTATAAATTAACTCTTTATGTGCCATGAAGTCAGTGTTGATTCTTTGTAGCGACCATATATGTAGCTTTTCTCCATGATGAGCTGTCCCTGACCTGGTCTTTCAGATCTGGCAGTGCATGCCTTACCACTACAATTGAGTCCTTGTTTGTCATCCTTCCACCTTTCCTGAGATAGCGAATTCTTCACATAATGTGCCCCAAATATTGTTAACTTTGGCTTAGTCATTTGTGCCTCAAGTGAGAATTCTGGGTTGATTTTTTTCCCCAAAGATTCATTTGTTTGCCTGTTTGTTTTCTTGGGCTGTCACTCTCTCAACACATCTCACAGGGTTTTATGAGGAAAATAGGAGGAGGAAAAAGTATGAGATATGTTGGCCACTTTGAGTTATTTATAAAAATAATAAAGGTAGGATGTAAATAAGTACAGAATTATATAGAATGAAAAAAAAATCAATCTTCTTTCAATCCTTCTTTAAAGTCCCAACTTTCACTTTTATAAAATGTCACAGGGAAAATCTTTGCCTGCCCCATTCTGAAGTTTAATTATCCGATCTAAGCCTGAAACCCACAATGCATAATAACTTGTTCTGTGTGATGGATGCAACTAGTATAGTCCCTATTCTCCTTTACAATTTCAAACAAGATTCAGTTCCCTGAGCTTAGAATTTTTCTCACATACCTCCTGGTACGGTTCCATTTGAATGCTGGTTTCTCATCCAGTTTACCAGAGAACTATCTACGGATGTCTATAAGGAGATAAATATGTACTACAATGTCACAATGCAAATTTCACTCCTTGCGTGTAAGATCACCACACACATTTTGCCATCATCATGAAACTGCCTGTTGTTTTGAGAACTATTTAATATTTTAAGAATACTCTTTTTATTATAAAACTTAAGAAACAAATTGGCACAAAGATATCAGTTTAAAATAATATTTAGAATTTAATGAAGAAAACACAACAACTATGGAGAAATTTAATGGGATTTAATTTGGAGAATATGATTAGATTTTAAGGGACAAAAAGAAACAATGGGGAGACCCATCCAAAATGATTATGAGGCTTCTGGAGGGGGGGAAACTGAAGGAAACTGGGTAAAACTTTACCGCATACAAAATAAAACCAAATTGTAATTGTATCTACTCGCTGGATCTAGAAGTCTGAAGCTATTAGATTGCTTCTGAATTCTGGAAGAATTCACCCCACAACTTGGGGGTACAATTTATTTTTTCTCTCACAGCCAGTTGCAACTCTCTGAGGAAATTCAAAGGAACAAAAGTTATTGCATATATTTTTGTTAGTTACATCTTGCCTCCTTAAGTTGGTTTACATGGAATCACTTTTGACTGATCCTTAGGTGGACATATCCTCTTGTAACAGCTTGCTCTCCTTTGGGGGATTTTCATATTTCCTTGCCATTTCCTTTTTTATAATAAGCCTCACACTTGATTTCAAAGACAAAATAAACTATTCCTTTCCTTTTTACAGCTCATGGTGCACTTGGCTCTCAAATACAGTAGGTGGTGCTCCAGTTTATAAAGTGTAGCAAGAGAAATACTACAGTCAGTTCAGTCAGGGTTGCAGCACCTGGTGACTCATCCTGTGTGACTTGCTTACTGCACTGGGATGGTAAGTTTTCTGACACTGCTATAATAAATTGCTAATCAAGATCAAATTATATAATTGGACAAATAAACTTGTTTTAATGGTGTTTAAAAGAACCGGTTTAAGAAACAGATAGAAAAAAAAAGAATCTGACCTGAATGCTAAATTGTTCCCCATGCCTATTCCTGGGCCTGAATTCTGTGTCCAATTTTATTGCTTCAACTACTGATTATAAGAAATAATGTTGGGCAGCAATAGGTAGACAAAGCTCAAAGCTCAAAAACCTTGCTGCTTTCTGTCCCCTCCAGAGCAGCATTGCCCTGCAATTACAGGTAATTCTCATTTAGCAACTGCCACATACAGTGACCATTCACATTTGTGGCAGTGATTAAAAAGTAAGCTTCTGATTAGTTCTTGCATTTATGGCCTTTGTAAGTCTGTAAAGCAAAGAAAAACTATAGTAATGTCAGGCCCGTATAAGCAGATCCATACTTGAAAAGTTCAGTTAGCTGTTTATTGCAGGTGGGTAAGACTAGATAAGGTTCAGTAGCATTCAACGGGGGTCAGACTTTGCCCTTTCATGCCTACATATGGATTCCAGATTATTTCTCTGTTTGACTCCTCCCCTGGCTCATCACTTATCGGCCAGTCTCTCCAACAAATCAGATCATAAACACAGTCACAGTTTCACTTATCAACTACTTCATTTAATGACCAAGTTGCTGATTCCAATTGTGGTTGCTTAACAAGGACCACCTCTAATGTAACCCCAATTGTTATGGAATTCAGAAAAACTATCAAGACCTAGAAATTTAGGAAGCCTTTGGAGAGTAAAGTGCAGATTTCAGCCCTGCAGTGGTATTTGTTTTATCAAGAAAAGTGTTTTTCTGGAACATCATAATATTGACAATTAATGACATTTGTTAGATTAGTTTAATCTTTGTTATGAAGATTATGTTTGAAGCAGTTTACAACCACAAACAATAAAGAAATATTCTTTAAGTTGAAGATCCCTGACTTGTTTATTCGTGTCAGAAACACCACAATTAAAATAAAGCATACTATATGACATAACATTTAAAATATAAAATACAAGATTAAAAAAGGTACAAATTAAACAGATCTTGCCCAGATCCCCGATAAGGTGATGGGATAGTGAACTCAAGAAAACCATTGCTTTTTAGTGTTTGAAATGGTTCCTGGAAGAAGGCTTTATCTGATTCTCTTTCCCATTGTGAGAACCTTGAAGTTCTCAGAGAGCTGCCTCACTTCTCCTTCCTTTCTCAGTGATATATCAGAATCAGAATAAAGCTGGAAGGGACCTTAGGTCATCAAACCCAACTCCCCACCCAAGCAGGAGGCATACACCATTTCTGTCAGATGGCAGTTCAGTCTCTTTGAAAGCTTTCAGTGATGAAACTCCCACAACATCTGAAGGCAAACTGTTCCACTGGTTGATTGTTCTCACTGTCAGAAAATTTCTCCTTATCTCTAGGTTGAATATCTCCTTGATCAGCTTCCATCTGGTATTCCTTGTCTGGCCTTCAGGTGCTTTGCAAAACAGGCTGATCCCCCCCCTCTCTGTGACAGCCCCTCAAATACTGGAACGCTGCTATCATGTCTTCCCTGGTCCTTCTCTTCACATAGTTTCAGGGATGAGATAATAGGACATCAGAGAAAGTCTTTATTAGGGGCTCTGTAAAGTGGATTGGGGAGGGTATTTGAGAACTAATGGTTCCCTATTTCTGTTTAAAAGCAAATATCTTACATTTGTATACACAAATATCAATTTCAGGAAGCTCTTCTAATGTGTGCATTTGTTACCCTATGCAGAGTTTATTTTCTCCCTCAGTGAAATAAATGGGAGTCCTTTATTTTTAAGGAACAAAATAACTGCTGAATATGGAGCATCCAAATGTAATTACAACATTGCTTAAACTTTTATTTATAGTATTGGTTGTCTTTTTTTAGTTATTGCCTCTTGATAGGCTTGTAATAAAAGCCTATCAAAAAATGTAAAACAACAAAAAAATGTGAAACTTTTCATATAGTCTTAGAGGAGTTGTTAAAGCTTGAGATTAAATCAGTTGCCACTATATCAAAATTAAGCACATTTTAAAGCAAGAAATAATGTTTATATTTTGATCACAGGATCCTATCCTAAAATGAAATAGGATTGCCTTAAGGAAGAAAGCAAGAAAAATAGAGACCAGTAAAGATCTACTTAACACAAACTTTGCATTGTGCAATGAAAGTGATGAATTCAGCATATTCTGTCACGATTCCACTGCTCTTAGTCAAATAACTTTCACCATTAACCAGTGTTTTGCTTTGTGATTCTCATCACCTCCTATTATTATGTTCATGGGGTTTGTAATTAACTATCTTTGCTGTAGTAGTTCGTTTCAGTAACCAAGAGTTGGAGCATTTACTTCTGAGCAAATGCCTTGATGTTGTATTACTCTCTTGTTTCTAGCTGATATGTTTTAACAGAATAATAGAGTTGTAAGGGACCTTGGAGGCCTTCAAGACCAACCCCCTGCTCAGGCAGGAAACCCTATACCATTTCAGACAAATGGTTGTCCAACCTCTTTTTAAAAATCTTGAGTGACAGAACATCTACAACTTCTGAAGGCAAGCCATTCTACTGATTGATTGTTCTAAGTGTCAGGAAATTTTTCCTTAGTTCTAGGTTGCTTCTCTCCTTGATTAGTTTCCATCTATTGCTTCTTGTCCTGTGCAATCAAGTTGGTGTTCCTTAGACAGATTTTCTCCAGGATTTGATCCCAGACTGGTCCTTTAGGTCTTCCAGTGGTGCACCCATGGTCATCTTTTTTCAGTCCATCTTCCCTCAATATATATTCCATATACAAATTAAATAAATAAGGGAAGTGTATACAGTCTCACTCCATTACCAACCAGGAACCAGTCTCTTGTCATGTTTCATCCATATAGTGCAGGGGTTCTCAACCTTGGCAACTTTAAGACTTGTGGACTTCAACTCCCAGAATTCCTCAGCCAGCAAAGCTGGCTGAGGAATTCTGGGAGTTGAAGTCCACAAGTCTTAAAGTTGCCAAGGTTGAGAACCCCTGATATAGTGGCTTCCTAACTTGTGTATATGTTTTGGATGCGGACAATGAGATGTTTTGGAATTTCCATATTTCCAGCACATTCCACAGCTTGATCAATGCAACTCAAGGCACTGACTTGTTTTTGGTATCCTTTGGTTTTATGAATTATTTATTGAGCATCAGTAGTATTGTGTTGTGCTCCTCTGCTATTTCTAAAGCAATTTTTAACATCTGGCATTGTGCTGTGATCTGTGTTCAATAATCCTAATCAATATTTTGCTTTCATCTGAAATTAAGACTATTGCATGATAATTTGCAGACTCTGTTAAGTCTCCTTTCTTGGTATTGGTGTGAAGATTTGCCTCTTCCAATCTGTTTCATTCTTTAGGTTTGCTGGCATAGCTTAGTTAGAACCAGGGCTTTTTTTCTCATAGAACGCCCAGAACAGAGTTCTGGCACCTTTTTTGGATGGAACCTTGTAGGGTAGGCAAGGCAGGTTGTATGACGTGTGTGAGTTACGGCACCTTTTTTTTTTTTTTTTTAGAAAAAAAGCACTGGTTAGAACCTTTACTATTCTTAGTCATTTGCCATATTTTATTTAATTATGAAAAACAAGTGAAATGCATATTTTATTGTAACATGGATAGAAATTTAAAAAATTGAGCCAGTGTAGTGTATTAATTAAGTGTTGGACTAGGGCTGGTGAGATCCAGGGTCAGGTTTATCCTCAGCCATGAAAACTCCTTGAATAACCTTGGACCAGTCACCTCCTCTCAGCCCAATCTACTTCACAGGGTTGTTATTGGGGAAAAAATAGGTGGAATGTTACATATGATCTCCCTTGAGTTCAGGGAGAAGATATGATACATCAAATCTATCAAGTGATGCCAAATTCTTCAAAACTCAACCTTTTTTGTGTTCTACTGCAGTTGAAGAAGATAGCATATTTTATTTTATTTTTTTTTTAAAAAATGCAATGTGTCCTTCTTTGGAGAAACTTTACAGAAAGCTATTTTTGGCTCTCTACAATAGAGTTGTGTGTTCATTCTGAACTGGCCAAGCCTGTAATTCAATAGTGTGGTTCAAAGAACCATGTACTCACGCTTGCAGTATGGAACACAGCCTGCCTTCTTGTTAAAATTGGATTTGCAAAATGCCTTCTGTATTCCTTTACCAATTTTGAATTACACCTCTTAATCTGCTTAAGGAACCTCCTCCCTTCCCCCCATGAACCTCCTTGTGTGTTTTATCTTGTACATTTATTTCCATGCTGAAATTGTTGTACTGAAAGGGGTTGAGATTGCATGTACTCTCCAGCCACAAGAAATTCCCAGCTGTTGAAGCATCACAACCATAGTGACAAACTGTTGACACTCCTTTATAAATGTCAGTGAAGCAAACTTATGAGTTAAACATCCATGCAAGGGAAGGGTAAGTGTTGTCTATTCATGTATTAAACAGTGATGTAGAAAAACTAATCAGGCAGTGCTGGAAGCCAAATTTGTTGGACTGTTGATGAATCCAGTGCAACTGCAAAGGCAGTTATTAAACAGGTAGAGCTAAATAGTATTAACTTATGGGTAAGATGAAAGTGCTGGGATTAGAGATACCTTTGGAAAACGCCCAATATATATATAAAAACAATAGCATATAAACTAGTAGGGCATCATACTGCTGCTGTAACTTGGACAAGATGTTGGAACAGATGGTGTCTATAAGCAAATGGAAAAGTATGACCCAATAGATATAGAATAAAATAGATTGAAAAGTCTTTGACAAAGGTCATTATCAGAAAACTCAGCTGTCATTACATAAAAAATACAGGAGAGCTCAGGGATTGGCAATTGGTTAGTAAACAAATGCAAAAAGTAGGAATAAATGAACAATTAACACACTGATGAGTAATCTATAGTACGGTTCTTTGTGGATAAATTTATTGACTTATTAAATTTACATGCTGCACATCTCATTGCCAAGCAGTGCCTGTACAATTGAGTGGTGAGGTGGCCATTTTTGATTGTGGTGTCAATCTGAAGTGGTAAAATCAAAAAGAGATTGTGAAAGAGTTCAAACAGAATCTCTCCAAAGTGGCTGTATGGGCTTCACAAAAATCAAACAAAGATCAACATAAACACGTTACTGATGCATGTTGGCAAAGGGAGATGAGAATCCAAACTTCAACTGTGTAACAGTGGAATCTGAACTAGCAATGGAAAGGAAAGGGAATTTGGGTGAAAATAACCCAATGTGAAAATAACCCTGTTGTTGTGAAAAAGTTTATAATTCCATGTTTGGAATCATGAGAAAGGGAATTGAAAATAGAACTGCCAATATAATAATGTCGTCACACAAATGTGATACCATAGTTGGAGTACTATCTACAACACTTGTAAACATGGTTTAAGAAGGACATGATTGAGGTAGAAGAGGTACAAAAATGTATTTGGGAATTGAAGCAGTTCCACCACAAGGAAGGACTACAGTAATGAAAATCCTATAGCTTGGATCAAAGGGATGTAAATGGGGACATGTTAGAGAAATGCAAAACATCATGAATGCCATAGATCAGGTGAAAAGAATTTTATTCTCACCATGTTAAAATTTGAGGTTATCCATTGAAATATAGCGACACTCAGGACCTACAGAAAGATTTTTTAACATATAGAACATAGTTAAATTGTGGAATTTTGCTTCCAGCAGTTGTGATAATGTTGGCCAATTTGAATGGGACTGGACAGGTTCATGGAGATTGTAAGTGACTATTAGTATTGATATCTATTTATACCCCCCCCATCTATTTAAGTGGAAACCTTAAAAATAAGTTACTAGGAGGCAAGTTATTTTTTCTCCATTCCAGGCTTGTGAGCTTCCCAAAAACATTCAAACTGACATTATTACAGAGTGAATTGGATGGTCCTCTGGCCTGACCTAACAAGACTGTTATGCTTTGATACATTTCCTTGCCCAGAGCTGTTACTTGTTTCTGTTCCAGTTGTCTTTTGCTGAGTTGGGTGCTTTGTGCAAACATAGAGTCTCTATTATGTTTCTCCAAGATGGGTGAGAGTGTTAAAGTTGCTTTGGTTTCCTTATATAAAAGATGCCATAGAATTACTGGTTTATGGGCAGAGTAGTGTTCTTCTAGAATCCATACTATATTAAACTACTCTAAACAGGTGCAAAGGTCAAGAGTTATGCACCAATCCTCAATGAAGTGTTTCACTTTGATTAAAACTTTGATTGAAGCAATATTGCAATGCCTTGACCTGAAGATACTTCTACAAAGTGACTACACTATTCTGAGCTGATAAGAGTGGTTTCTAGACACTTGTACAGTAGCCACTCTTGTTGAATTGAGCTAGCAGATCAACTTGGATTGGTCAAGCTTCAATTCTTCATAGAAGTACAGCATCAACCTTGGCAGCTACCTACCTTATTGTTTTCATCTTGTCATACAGCTCTTTGTGTGCTTATGAGGAAATAAGTATAACTCACGTTGTTTTTAGCCATATAAACTACGTTGGATGAGCCATTTCTGTTACAGTCAAGAAATATTAGGAAAATAAATAATTTCTAGGAAAATAAATATTTTTTTCTTTTTAAAAAAGAACATGCCTAGTCACATGCCTATTTAACATAAACGATTTACTAATTTACTGCTTACCTTAGTAGTTTATCAAGAGAAAATGTGGTCTGCAAACTGCAAACTTTGTAATATGACATGAAATTTTGAATAACATAAAGTTGACTTTAAAGGGTTAAGAAAGTAAATACTGCCTTATATATTTAATACAGGTCAATGATGTGAGAGCAGTGGCTTCATGGTGCTCATAATGCCAGTTATTTTAGAATATATAAGCCATTATTTGTCCTTCTTAGACATGGCAATAGCATGTTATTATTTCCAGCATCAATTTCTGAACTGGTACCGTAATTACTGCCTCCCCCCAAACAGTACTGTATGGTTGATGTTTGCAGTGCTATGAATTCTTATCTGCAGGATCACTCCATGTCAGGTCAACAAAAAGTGGCAGATGAACTTTAAACTGAGTGTTATGCATCTAATTTTCAGACAAAAAAGAAAATTCCAAGGAAAACATTCACAACATATATAGCTATCCATATATTTCCAAATAAATAATACTCATGCAAATTTTCCAGAAAATCTACGACTATCAATGAAGTCTCCTTTATTAATCCTATGTATTGAACTGAGAGTCAAAAATTGAGGGTCAGCAATGAATTACAGTGTTCAGTTTGGGTTATATCTGACCCAGATTATGCAAACCATTTTCATCACCTTTGTTATGCAAGACAGCATGTGTAAAATCAGTTAAATAAGGAAGCTAATAATGATATATTTCTTTGTGGGTATACAGTCCCTTTGATGCATTTTTCATTGGTTAAATAACTAAAGCTACTTCTAGTTAGCCATTTTCATTCAGAGAAAAAGTGACAGAATATGAAGACTGTTGCATTTTTAAAATGTCATCACATGTTGCCAAAGTGCAGAATAGCTTATTTTGAGGAAAAATATTTTAGTTGGTGTGAGGTCCTTAGTGCAGGATAAATAAAATTGCCTCTTAGCCTGAAGCATAAGACATTTAAGAGCCATTGTAATATATTTTTCTCTTAAGACAGAAACTGAACAATATTTCTATGGAGAGAGAGATGAAGTACATTTGAATTTTAGGTTTTTGCAAGTTTTAGGTTTCAAGTAGTAACTCTATTGAATTCATGATTTATGGACTTGAGAAACAGCAGTCTTACAGAAGAGGCTTGAAAATAAAATATTTGTTCATTAAGTAAAATGTTTCATAAAATTTTGCTGTTTTCCTTTCTTGTCCGGTGCACGATCTGTATTACCAGCAGTGAACATTAATTTGGGGATTTAGGTAAAAAGAATGCAGTTTTGTGATTTGGCTTTCAGAATCAATGATACAGTGGTGCAGTGGTTAGAATACAGTATTGCAGGCTGACTCTGCCTACTGCCAGGTGTTCAATTCTGACTGGCGAGGTTGATTCAGTCTTTCATCCTTCCAAGGTTGGTAAAATAAAGATCTATTGTTGGGGGCAATACACTGACTCTGTAAACAACTTAGAAAGGGCTGTAACACTATGAAGTGGTATATAAGCTTAAATGCTGTTGGCTATACAGCATGTGTTGAGTTGTAGAGATGGAGCAATTGCTGCCTATTTTATCAACAAAGAATTCGACTTTTGGAATTGTACTGAATAGCAAGCTGTCGAATAATCAGAGGTGTGACTGAATGTATCAGATTGGTATATTGATGAGTGATTGGTATATTGATGAGTGACCACCTTTAAAGCGCTCCATGGCATCGGACCTGGATACTTACAGGACCGCCTACTGCCAGCAAATACCTCCCGCTGTCCGGTACGCTCCCACAGAGAGGGCCTCCTCAGGGAGCCGTCGGCCAGACAATGCCGGCTGGCAGCCACCAGGGGGAGAGCCTTCTCTATGGGAGCTCCCACGTTATGGAACGAGTTCCCCCCAAAACTCCGTACAATGACAGATTTACGCACCTTTCGTCGGGAACTAAAAACGTTCCTTTTTCGACAGGCCAGCCTGGCATAGAAGCTCTGGTTCCAGTAGGGTTAGAATGTTTTAGGGGGATTGAGTAAATTTTTAAGATTTGTAAGTGTTGGGTTTTAAATGGGGATTTTACGGCCAAATTATTTAATTCACTTTTAATTATTTTAAATTATGTATATTTATATGTTTTTATATTTTAGGCTGTACACCGCCCCGAGTCCTTTGGGAGAGGGGCGGTATAGAAATTTGATTATAAAATAAATAAATATAAAAAAATAATAGTTTGGCAGATGATTTTTGTATCATAACATGCTTTCTTTTAGAAAGAAAATTGAAATAGGTTTTTAAGAATCTGCTCAGGGAACATTAATGTCACTTCATGAAACATTTATTAACGTTCATGAAACATTTACATCCAACTGGTCAGTTTTGCCACTTGAGCAAATTCTGACATTTTCACAATCCATTCCTCCACTGTGGGAATTTGATTATTCTTCCATCATTGAGCATACAGTAGTCTTGCTGCAGTTACCATATACAAAATCCATCTGCCACAAATCGTTTCTAATCCATTGCCCATAAGTCCCAATAAAAAAGGTTTTGGTTTATTCACAGTATTTATCTTTAAAACCCTTTGCATAGTTATATGAATTTGTATCTCTAACCCCTGAGATATTGGAACATTGCTATCGTGTTACCCCTTAGTCCTTCTCTTCATTAAACTAGACATACCCAATTCCAGCAACTGTTCCTTATATGTTTTAGCCTCCAGTCCCCTAATCATCTTTGTTGCTCTTCTCTGTACTCTTTCTAGAGTCTCAACATCTTTTTTACATCGTGGTGACCAAAACTGAATGCAGTATACCAAGTGTGGCCTTACCAAGGCATTGTAAAGTGGTATTAACATTTCACGTGATCTTCACGTTCATCATTTGTACATACTTCGATGTTAAACTCTGTTTTGTGTTTTTCAAATCCAGTTATCTTTTTATCACGTGAAACCTTTCTTTTAATCGACCATATGAAAACGATGTCCTTCTATCATCATTTTCTTAACTAAATCTTAATTTTTCCATCTTCCTGTACAAGGAATCCTCAACTTACGACTATTCGTTTAGTGACCATCTGAAGTTACAATAGCAATGAAAAAAAGGGACTTACAACTGTTTTTTTGTACTTAAGGCCATTGCAGTATCTCCATGATCATGTGATCAAAATTTGGATGCTTGGCAGCTGGTTCATATTTATGACAATATTGCCGTCCCGAGTTCATGTGATCACCTTTTGGCTTCTGACAAGCACAGTCAGTGGGGAAGCCAGATTCACTTAACTTACTTAACAACTGCAGTGATTCCCTAACAACTCTGGCAGGAAAGGTCATACAATGGGGCAAAACTCACTTAACAACTGTCTTGCTTAGCAATGGAAATTTTGGATTCAACTGTGATCATACATCGAGGGCTATTTTGATATATCAGCCATTAAACCCTATCTGTTGTTTCTCTTCTATAAAATGCATCTTGTGCTGAGGTCAATAAAGGTATCTTTGAACACAGCCTGGGTACGATATTGTCCTTCTCGCATAATGATTTTTTAAAATCTCATTAATTTAAACTTTATCGTACTATAAAAATCCATGCCAACCAAAATTCAGGCTACATTTTTTGTTTCTAACGTTCTTTTATTTCTCAGCAAAACTAATTTTTTCATCCAACTAAACAGTAAGCTGCAAAATGTAATTTATGATCAGGTATTTCTGATCTTCTAACTTTTGCATCTTGCAGAATGTTATATTTAATCTTTGGTTTCTTACCCTGCCATATAAATTTAGATACATCTTTTTGCTATTGTTTAAAAGGTGGATCAAATTTCAGTATTTAGCACTATGTATATTTCTCATCGACGCTGAAGAACCATAGCCTTATTATACATTTTGAAAAGTCTGTGCCTTTGGCACTTAATATTGTGGTTTCTCTCCTATTTTCTTGCTGTGTATTTTCTTCTTATCTGTCTTGTGTTTGTATTTCTTCACTTGATCTAATTGTGCCTGTACCCATGTTGATTAATCCTTCCAATTTATCCCAGAATGTCATCCTGTTAAGTTTACCCATCAAAAAGTATATTATCTTTTCTTCTCTAATATTCTGATTGGTATCTTTTTCAACAAAATTATATCTATATTATTTATATTCACTCATTCATTCATTCAATTTAGTATTGAAGTGTTACTGGATTACCTTGTCTCTTATTGCAATGGTATTTGGAAAGATATTGAGAGAATATTCTCTTGGCAGGATGACTAGGACTTATCTCCTGTGGTCTTTCCCACATAGCATTATTCTTATGTTCTTTCCAACATAGTATACAAGTTTAGCACTTGGTACTTTTTTATGTGTAAATAGTATTAATTCTGTACACTTTATTCACTTCTAATTACATATCTTCCATTCAAAAAATTGGATAATGACTCCACATCTCTTTCTTTGACATCTTCACCAAGTTCTTCTTGAACTGTTCTCAATCTCAAACAAAATTCTTCCTATCTTTGTTCTAAAAGAGCCATATTATCTAAAGCCCTTTCTATCTCCTTGTTAGTTTTGTTTTCCAAAACTTTCCAATAATTCCATTTTTTATTCATGTTTTCTTTTTCCTACTTATACATCTCTCTTTCAATCTTTCTTTTAAATTAGTCAGCTTTTTTCCCCAGTCCCAGTAATTGTTGCTGTTAAAACACACATATCCAATTCCTCAACAATTTTCTTGCCTAATTCCTTCTTCTGCCCTCTGTCTTCTGTAAATGCCCCCTCCTTGTGTTGTCATTTCTGTAGCTTTTGCTACTTTGCTTATAATCCAGAAGAAAGAAATGTGAAGGAAAAAAAATAGAGAAAGAAACTCCCAATTAATACCTCTCTGTGAACCTGCACAGAGGCCCCCATGGTTATAGCTGCCACCTGTTCAATGTGAGTCCAAAAGATCAATTGAATATTCTGTTTGTCCTCAGCTTTGTGAATGGACTAAGTTGTATACCATTCATTAGTTGAGCAAGAGTGGTTTCAATCAGGATGATCTATACATAATTGCTTAGTGAAGTGGTTCTCAACCTGTGGGTCGTGACCCCATTTGGGGTCAAACGACCATTTCACGGGGATCGCCAAACAACGCAGTCCGCCATTTTTTCCCCTTTTCCTTAGCTGTGCTACTCCCTCTTATTCTATTGGCTTTTGAAAGCCAATAGAATAGACTCTCTTGAATAGAGTCTAATTCTATTGGCTTTCAAAAGCCAATAGGAATTATCCAGGCTGTCTCCGCCCTGCTGAGCCCGCCAAAAGTCCCAGTCTGCAAACGGTGCTGCAAGTTGTCTGCAGCGAAGGCGAGCTCTCCGGAGGTTTCCACCCCTCCCTGCAGAGCAACTACTAAAACTGTAAGTAAAAGAGGGCCGGGGTGGGAGGTGGGAGGCCGGTGGGCGCAGGGAGGGTTTTTGGCACGCATGGGGCCCGGCGGGTGTCTTACCTCCCTTGGGCTGGGCCAGCTGGTGGCCCAGCCCGTGGTCGCCCTGCACCGTCACCACCACAGCCACCCAGGAGTACCTGGGCCTGCCTGCCACCGTCCTGAATGGGCGGCGGCCTACGCCTCGGCCGGCGCAGGGGGCAGCACCACACATGTGCGGCGCAGGGGGCAGCGGCACGCACGCGTGGCGCAGGAGGCAGCGCCACGCATGCGCTGTGCAGGGGGCAGCGCCACGCACGCACGGTGCAGGGGGCAGCGCCACGCACGTGCGGCGCAGGGGGTAGCACCACGCATGCGTGGCGCTTGACAGGTCGGGGTCGCGGCCTGAAAAAGGTTGAGAACCGCTGGCTTAGTGCTACATCTGGCCAATAAATGTAAAGATCATTCTTATCTGATCTTTGATAAGGCCATGGGATATTTTGGGTAGATTTACTCTTGTTGTTCATCCATATGTTATATGGAAATGATCCCATCCACATATCCAAGGGAATGAAACAAGAATATATTCTAACATCATTGCTTTTTAATATATACTTTATATTAAATGTCTGATTAAAACTCTCCAAAGTATTGATACCCAAGTGGCCAAACTGACTGCCATTTTGTATTTCTAATTTTTTTCGTCGGTTGAAGGGCCACTCAGTTGGTTGTTATTAATTACTCTGAAAGTGTCAAAGGTCTCTTTTCACTATAAACTCTTTTATCTCCAAAATATGTTTGGGAAAGTAGGTTCAGCAAACCCAGTGCTGTTAGTGGTGTTCATCTGAGATTTTGAGTGTGCTGTTAATTTCTGTGGCTTCTGGTGTTCCACTTGACAATATCCCTCTGGAACATGCCAGACCACTCCTCCAGAAAGTAAATGGGTAATCTCATGGCTTCCTTCTTGTCCAGGAAAGCTCCTTTGGCTCTGGCACAAAGCCCAGCTGATGGTAATCACTCAGCATTATTATCTGGGGCTGTTAAGTCACTATTATTCTACTCTATTGTTTTTTATTACATCTCTTGTACCACACATTCTATGCATATCTAATGTGCTTTTGGTTTATAGTCATCTGTTTATATTTTTTCTTCTGTCCTGTGGTGTCTGATTCTCAGAGGCTTAATAGACAAATCTATGTAAGGATTATTGGTATTATGGAAAGGATGTAACTATATTTTCATAACTTTACAACAGACACAGTAAATATACAATTCTATATGTTAATTTTGTTATTTTGTGTGGCATATAGAATATTAACACTTATTTAATTTAATTTAAACTTGGAAAACCTTTGACTTAGTTAAAAAATATGTGTAGTAAGTAGTTCTTACAATGATTCCAACAATGATACAAATGGGTTGTGTAAATAGCCAAAATTCAATTTGGATTCATGATTTGAGGATCATTTCTGTTTTAGGTTTTGTATTTAAAGTTTAAAAACTGGATGTTTAATTTGTTTAAAGATTTAACAGTGTATATATTAGGGAAGCATCGGAATGGGCATAGCAGAGCATAATTACATTTTAAAACTTGAAGGCATTTTTAATGGCATCTCATTCTAAAAGGTCATTTTATTTTCTTCATGCCAGTTTCTCCCATTTTATTATTCCTGTTCCTAAACCCGTAAGTGAATTGATGAAAATGTAGATGCAGCAAATATTTATTTAACTGTATAATAGGACCACCGCATATAAACATCCTGGTCATCTACTGCAGCAAGAGAGGTCTCCAGCCATAATGGTTTCCCATGCCACTGGAGTAAGGTCTCTTCTGCTGAGAGAGTTGTGCCATGGCTATTCCACATAAAATTCCATCATACACAGGTTTCTTATGTACAATTCATCTTCAGCTATGCTAGACTGTGTACTTTTGTGGGACTGTAGAGCCACCTCTGTGTCCACAGATGAACTACACAATAGGACGTTGTTGTTTTTTTTTAACTTAAAGGGCCACCATATATATACCGTAGGACCCTAATTTGTTGAAAAGTTCCAGGAACGTAACTGGATCTTTTTTACCTTGATGTCTGAATTCATCTAGTATCACTGTTGCTTCAGCTGTTACAAGCCAGACATTGCTGGATTTAAAGTTCCAGAGAAATGAGATACAGAAAGATAGGGACACTAGAAGGCTGTAATCCTTGTATTGAGGATGCTAATATATAACAACATCTACATGTATTATTACTGAAGTCCTTTTACTATAACTGAGCAAAAAAATCAGCATGCTGGGCTGACAGTTTCTCATAATTGTATACAATGTTTTGGACTGTTCTCTCCTTTCCTATCCTGATTATTTTTCCCTTATTTTAATGTTTTAGGTGTTAATAGTTGGTGGGTCATTTGGGCTCCGTGAATTTGCACAGATTCGATATGATATTCAAAAGGTTCGTGGAAAGGTAAGCAGAATTCTTCTCCTTGTAAAATACAAGATTCAAGAATATTAGCCAATTTTTAAATGGAAGGACAAACTCATTGATTCAGTGTTTACTTCCCAAACCCAGATAGCTAAAATTTTGAAATTTTCATCCCACACAAAGCTGCAAGATAGCAACCGTTTCCCAGTCCTTTCTACTGTATCTTTCTTGCCCATTTCCAAAGCCCAAGAGAACAGTATGTTGACAACAAAACCTATTCATTCATTCAATCAATCAATCAAAATTGCATCCCATATTTTGCCCAAAAGATAGGTTATGAGTCTACATCTATTTTTTTTACATTTATATACAGTTTTCTGCCATTACACTCAAGGAAATTCAAGTTCTGTGCCAGTCAATGCAAAAGAGAAAGCTATGTAAATAAAGTCTGAAAGACTTTAGTTCCATATTATATACTTCCTGAGAGCAATTAAGAGAACAATAGCCTTGAAATAAATTGTCAGCATTCTACTACCCGTGTTTTCCCGATAGTAAGACACCCCCGATTGTAAGACGTATCGGGGTTTTCAGGGGTCGGCTAATATAAGCCGTACCACGAAAGTAAGACATATTACTCCTGCCCACTTCCGCCTCCTGCTTAAAATACTTAAATACTTAAAATACTTAAATACTTAAAATACTTAAAATACTTAATATACTTAAAATACTTAAAATAAAACTGACAATTGTTTTCCAATCAATATAAGCCGTACCCCGAAAGTAAGACATAGTGGGGCTTTTGGGGATAAAAAGAAATTGTGACGCTGTCTTGCTTTAGGGGAAACACGGGTAGCAGAGGAAAGGTAGGACTGATTATAAAACTGTTTGTTTATTGGTTTATTTATTTATTGGTTAATGTGACCCAGGGCAATGTACAAAATCATTAAACAAAAATACAAAAGAAAGGTTACACACACCAATACAGGAAGCTGAAGTAATTAATTGTTGATGAGGATTAAAATGCATTAAACTTCACCATTTGGCAACTATATTTATCCTGACCCAGGGAAACAGCCAAGTCTTAATTGCCTTTCCAAACACCTGCAGGGTTGGAGTCAACCATGTACGGGAAGGGTGAGGGGGGGAGATCCTTCCAAAAGGAAGGAGTTGCTATTGAAAAGGCACATACCTTTGGGTCCCACAAAGTGATATTGTTTCAGAACCATATGGGATGGGAAGATACGTGATAAGGGTAGTCATGACAGACAAAGCTTTTGGCACAAGGGAATTGCATGAGTTGGTCTGAATGTCAAGCCATGTGTATGAATGCAGGACAAGGAAAAATAGCAATAGAAGTTGCAGTGTTGCTTCTAATGGAAGAGCAAGGCATGGAGATTGTTCTTGTATAGTCCCTGGTCTAGGAAAGCTTGATTAGGGGCATTATTGCTCTCTACTTGAAACTCTTCCCTCCATAGCTTCTGACATGTCTGGGGGCTAAGCATCCTGCCAGAATCTCTCATTATCTAAGATAAGTCTTTATCTTCTAGAGCTGTCAGAGGCAAGTGATTATCTGCTGATTCCTCAGGCTGATGGTTCGTATGATCTGCTCTTTCATTCTCTGAATCAGAGGATTCAGAAGAGATCATAACAGCTTAGAGTTTACTAATGGTATAAAATATAGTAACCACAGTATATAATATCAGGGCAAGAAGAAGTATCTTAATGTATCCCAGCTGCTAATTAAGACAATTCTGGAGAATAAAGTCTATTAATAATTATGTGGTTTGAATATTGCTCTGTAGTTTACTTTAGCATGATTTATTAAATAGAACTGGAAAGTTTCAGTCAATATAGTGAGCCATAAACTATGTTTTGCAAACAGCAATATCTGAGTTCATTCTCTAAAATCTATCTAGTTACCTACCAAAATGAATGAATGAATAGATGCAAGTTTCACTGATTATGTCAACATGCAGCTCCTGATTAGCGTGATGGACCTGGAATTGCTTTACATACACTATTATCAGGAAAGTAAAATCTGACAATATTGGGAAATAAGAAAGAACTGTTGACAATGTGCAGATGATAATTTATTCAAAATTCATTGTGAACATATAATGCATTCGTACATTTCTTCCAATTCCTCAGAATTTCATGTTCCCGTGAGCTAGCATCAGGAACCCTTCTATAAATGCATGAATTTCAAATCATTATAACACCTAATAGATTAAATGCTACTAAAACGTATCATTTGGAAAGTTGAATGCAGAGTGAAGGTTGCAATTATAATTTATATTACATTTATATTACATCTTCACAAGAAGATGTAATATATATTACATTTATATTACATCTTCACAAGAAGCTGTACCTTTCTGTCTGATCATGTGGACTACTCCATATTTCTCTGTAACATTCAAATGGAATACTACAGAGTGCATTATAATCCCTAAATATCTTAATTATTTTTTTTAACATCAGGGCTTGCTTTCACTGAAATTTTTCATTCTAGGGAAGAAAAACGATGTTTCCCTTGGGTTTTTTCTTGGTAATTGCTTATAATTGCTTATAGTGGCAATTGCTTATAATTCATAACTGAATATGCATCAGTTTTGATTTCTGAATATACTGGAAAAGAACATACAGTTGCTTGGGCCTGCTGGCCATTAGTACACAGGATTCTGAATCAGACTATTGGTAAGATTCCTGGACTTTTGGCTGCTTCCTGTCATTTCCAAAAGTTAGCACTTGTTCTTTAGTCATATACACAAGAGGCATTTATTTCATTTATTTTTATTTAAAAAGTAAAGGATTTGAGTGTAGTAGTCCTATACAGCAATATTGGCTAGGTTAAACAGATATTATTATAAATATAAGCATTATTGAATCTGATAGGCCCTGTAATGTTTCATATTCAAATTTAAAATAAGGCTTCATAGTGCATGGGATCATGAACTTAGCATCTGTCTGCAATTCTTTAAAATCATTTCCCCAGAATCCCGTAGCTGCTTTATCCAACTCCAACACGGTTCTAGAAAAGAACACAGTTGTTTGAAACGGGTGCAGACAGGTGTTGCATTAGCGCGCGTGCACACACACACACACCCTTCCATAAAGCCCTTATGGGTTCAGATCTAAAGCATTATAGAGATTGAATCCAACATCTTAATATGTTTGTAGTACTACCCTCAGAGTAACCAAGGTATTGATTACAAAGACAAAATAGTACTGCATTAAAAAAAAACAATCCCATCATTTTTGATATAAAAGAAACAATAAAGATCCTTATTTTATCTGTCTTATAGGGCAGAGTTCCCCAAACTTTCCAGCTTTGCAGACCATGGAGAGAGGGAATGTTTCTGTGTGAGCGGCCAGGAAGGACCCCACTTACTCAAGCAGCGGGTGAACGGGTGCATGCACCTCCATGTGCGCGAGTGGCGGCTGTGTGTGCCCGCCACACATGCAAATGGAGCTGCAGCTACATTTGCATATGTGGCAGATACATGCAGCCACCACTCGCACACATGGAGGTGCATGCACCCACTCACCCGCTGCTTGTGCAAGCGGGGATGCTCACTTGCCCACTGTTTCTGTGGCCGGGTTCTGAACAACTCACAGCCCAGTATTGGGCTGCAGAGTTGGGGATGGGGACCTCTGTTCTAGGGGCTTTAGAAGTGATTTAAATTTAAATCCTTATAAAACACCTCAGTTTGAAAAGCCCAAGGTAAATATTTAATTTACAGACTTCCCCTGTACTGTTGTAAAAGTTTACTAGATGTCACTACAGAAGCTATTTTAGCTGATATTTAACAAATCTTGAACTGAGTCCTGATTTTATTATTTTGAACCATCAAGGAGAAATGAATCAATTGGACGAAAGGTCTAATGCCTTTAATGAAATCGTCAAGAACATTTCAGTTCATATATAAATCAAAAGACTGGATTAAGTTCCATAATTTATTTACAGCCTACATAAATTAGATTTCCTAGTTGCTTTCAGAAATGCACCATTTTGAAACTAATTACTGCTGTGCAGGTAGATAATATCTATTTGGTAGGTAATAGAATTTGATTGTAATGTCTCTCTGGACAGTCACAAAGAGGAATATCTTTGGGATTATAGTATTTCAGTATAGCCAGATTTTTTTTTTCACTTGGAGCTCTAAAGGGCCACATAGAAAGAAAAGTAAGAGTTTATAGAGCAAACTAATTTTAAACAAAGTTAAAAACAAAAGTCAAATGTTAGCACATGTATAGAAGAAATTATGATGACCTGAAAGTTCTGTCTATAAAGACACAGTATTAGATGCGAGTCCATGTTGCATATTCAAAGTTAATTTTTCACACAAGAATATTCTTTTTGAAGAAGGAAAGTTTTGAAGCATTGCAATATAAAACATTTCCACTTTTGCACCCAAGCCTCAAGGGCATTTTGTTTCAAATCTTGCACTTCAGGCTATTTAAGTGGTTTGTAAAAGTACAGGTACAGCATATTAAACAGGCTTTACAAAGGCACCTTCAGGAATTGTCTTTTAATATTTTTAAACATAGGTGTCTTACTTTTCTTATTCCCTTGCCCCTTATTCTTCCATTATATCCAGGATGAGTCAGCCAGCTATTCAGCGGCAGAGTTACAGTTCCAAAAGAAAGAATTAAATACCAAGATGTACATTTCTTAACCAGAGTCAAATCTTTTTTGACACAATTTTAATTGGAGAAGTGGTAAATAAATGGCCTCAATATGATTTTCTCGTTCTTCTGAACCAGAGAGCATTTTTTACATTTGAAAAAAGTCCATTCAAGAGAGCACATCATTAAATTAACTATTTGAAAAAAGAGTTCTTCACAATTCACAAGCTATTCAGATGGCCTCATAAAAGGTAGCTCAGATTACCTCAACAGGTTTCTAGAATATTTTTCTCTCATAGATACAGATAGTCCTCAACTTACAACCACAATTGACCCCAAAATTTCCATTGCTAAGTGAGACACTTGATAAATGAGTTTTGCCCCATCTTATGACCTTGCTTGCCACAGTTGTGAAGTGAATCGCTGCAGCTGTTAAGTTAGTAACACAGTTGTTAAGTGAATCTGGCTTCCCCATGTGGCTTTAGTTGTCAGACGGTCACAGGACATTACAATCATCATAAATACGAGTCAGTTGCCAAGCATCTGAATTTTGATCACGTGACCATGGGGACGTTGCAGTGGCGGTAAGTGTGAAAAATGGTCATAAGTCACTTTTTTCAGGGCCATTGTAACTTTGAATGGTCACTAAATGAACTGTTGTTAAGTTGAGGATTACCTGTATTACCATTTTTTGTGCTTCCAAGTTTATTCCTTCTGCATGGTCACAGCTTTCTTTAACCTCTTCTTGGTGTCAGCCATACCTTCATTTCTCTTTCCTCTCTTCAAAGCAAGCTTGTTTACCCTTTTTGCTTATTGTAGTGCAATTTTCTGAATTTCAAACTTTTTCTTCTGTTGTATAGGGTGTATCCTTGCATCTTTCTACACATCTATCTCATTTTTTTTACAACTTGTATCTTGTTCTTCAATAGCTTTTCATTACGGTATTTTCTGCCTTGTAGAAGGTTGATTTTTTTTATTATTATTATTGATTTGGACCATGTTAATTGTCTTCTTTCTTCCCAAAGCTTATGTCACTCCATTTGGGAATCTTGACTGTAGTCAGAGAGAGGAAATAAATCTTAAGTACCAGACCCGTTGTGATTTAACCATTCATGAGGTTTTCTTCTTTATTCATTTATTAGATTTGTTTGCCGCCCATCTTGCCGTGCGGCATCTCTGGGCAGCTTATAAAATTGAAAATGATAAAACCATAAAAAATATTTCTAAAAACAGTAAAAATGGAATTACACTCAGAGTAACACTACAGTTAAAAGAGTTCCGTTTAACAATTCTGTGAGATTAATTAGCCTGAGAGAGGTTGACTGGTCCCAGGTCACTCAGTGATCCTTACAACAAGTGGAATTTAACCTGGGCTGCTCTATATGATCTTTGTTACCATTACACCATATTGGCTGCAAAGAATCCATTTAACCTATTGCTCTTCTGCAACAACAGCTAATTGGCTGCTTCATGGAAGTTTACCAACAAGGCTAAAAAGTTCCCAGGATCCAGTTTTTGCACTTGAAAACTATTGTGGCGGGTTACTTAGAGTGTTTATGGCCTATAAATTAAGCTAAAGCCAAGCTTGCTTTTCTGTGGGCAAGAGAACCTCATTGTTCTTCCAGTTTTAAACTTGCCTTAAATCAAGAATTAGCTCCTCAACTCTTCCAGTTATATAGCATTAGAACAGCTCATTTCAGAATTCAGTTCCATATCTTTGTTCACACAGTGTTGGTAATAGTCATCACAATGATATTTTATATAGACATTTTTTTCTGTTTAGTGAAAAAAACCTTGTTCTTCTCTTCTCTTCTCTTCTCTTCTCTTCTCTTCTCTTCTCTTCTCTTCTCTTCTCTTCTCTTCTCTTCTCTTCTCTTCTCTTCTCTTCTCTTCCCTTCCCTTCCCTTCCCTTCCCTTCCCTTCCCTTCCCTTCCCTTCCCTTCCCTTCCCTTCTCTTCTCTTCTCTTCTCTTCTCAGCCTCTCATAATAGCACAGCTAAAATTCATCTGAAAATAAGACTGGCTAACTAGGGGATGGGTTATGATAACAGGTGACATGAGCATGTCTTTCTGTTGTAATTATTTGAACAAGTGACCTTTCTGAAAATGTAGCTGAAATAATACATTGGGGCAGACTTAAATATTTTATGGGGCCCACCTTAGCTACGCCAGAATGAACAAAGTGTAAGAAATACATAAATTAGTTTTAAAAAAATAAATTGCACTATAGGCTACTCTCAGAATGGCAAACTAAAAGGAGAGGGAGAACACGTTTTTGATAATTACATTCAAACATCCTATCTGTATGACAAAAGCACCCCATGTACTTTCTTTGTACTGATCTTCACTTTGCATCCAATCTCAAATACTTCACTGTTGATCCTATGTCTTACTAGTCCTTTTCCCCCCTACTTCTAGAATTTCTTATCACTTTAAAAGCATTACAGCAGGCATGCAAAATTTGTTCAATCAATTCAGTATTTGTTTGAGAACCCAATGTCTTAATATATGCTATAGTTAATTTCTGGCAGTTGAATTTCTCTTCAATTTACCAGCATTCCAGCATGCAAAAAAACCCTTGGATAATGAGTTTGTAAATATGATCAGTCTTGAGACATTGAATTTTAATGAGGCTTCTGCAATCTGGAGCTATTTATTTTGTGATTGCTATTGGACTAAACAAAGAGGGGTTCAGGGAACAGTTTTTACCTATGAAAATAAATAAACCTGAACTTCCTTTGAGATGTATTTCAACTTTCCATTTTATGAATGGAAATTAATATGAAAGATTATCAATAAAATGCTTATAATGATATAGATAATCTTTCCCCCTCTGACATGAAATAATTAAGGTTTTCATGCTAAGCATGAATTATTGACCAAACCTATTATGATAGACCCTGTTGGAATTATGATTATCTCAGAATGAACTGTGTAAGAATTCCTTTTCCTTTTCTCTATACAGGGAAGTATGTGGTATTTGAAGGTGTGGGGAAATTACAATCCTTCATAGGTTAAGTTTTCTTTGTGTTTAGAAATATTTGATTGCTATATTTTATTAATCAGATGGATCCAGAATTGGAAAAAAGGCTCAAAAAGAGTAAGGTGACACTGGAACAGGAATATGAGGTATGATATTGGTATATTTATTATTTATTATTATTATTATTTATTAAATTTCTATACCGCCCCTCTCCCGAAGGACTCGGGGCGGTTTACAGCCTTAAAATTTAAAAAACATATAAATGTACAAAATTAAAATATTTAAAAACAAATTAAACAAATTAGGCCAAATTACTATATGGCTACTTGGTTATAATATACATTCAACCCATGTCTAAAGTTAAATGAACTTTAACTTTGATTCATAGGGAACCGGCAAAAAACAAATTGCTTTGAAAATTCAAAGCTTTGTTGGATGCAACCCCCATTTTTCATGTTCATTCAGTGCTGCAAACATAGTTTTACAGTTAAGAAAAGCCTGCAGATCTAATTAGGATGTGCAGGTATCTGTGTTGCTCTTTAAGATAGGGTGGCTAATTGCAAATATGTGTTATTGTTTAGTGATACAGACTATTAATCTATCAGCCCCTTAGACCAGCTGTACAATTTTAGCCTCATTTGGTGCCCACCATTAAAATGTATACAAGATTTTGGAACTCCCAAATCAAACGGATTCACATATTATTTAAATAGACATAAATCCTATTCCAAATTAAATTTTATATATAGGTGTAATCCAATCTGTAGGAATAGCAAAATTCTCCAGTAAAAAGCTGTGGTGGCGCAGTGGTTAGAATGCAGTATTGCAGGCTAATTCTGCCAACTGTCAGTAGTTCAATTCTCACCGGCTCAAGGTTGACTTGGCCTTCCATCCTTCTGAGATCGATAAAATTAAGACCCATATTGTTGGAGGCAATATGCTGACTCTGCAAACTTCTATGAGAGGGCTGTAAAGCACTGTGAAGCGGTATATAAGTCTAAGTGCTATTACTAATTATAACACTAAAACTCAAAAATGATACTTTTTTTACATTCTTCAGACGAATTAATTCAATACTGCTGATTACCCAGTCAGCAAAAGAATCCTGCTCCTTAATTCATTTTCAACAAAAATAATGTAAAACAAATATCCCCACTGATAAGATGGGAAGCAAGGAAAACAATAGCAAAACTGGATTACAGTGGATTAAGTGGTATATGCACTTTCATTTGCACTAATGAAGTATATCTCCTAGCTTTTAGACAGAAGATAGTGGTGACAGACAAAGATGGAATATTCACTATCATAAAATTTTAATCTGGTCCTCTGTAGAAGCTAAAAGAAAATCTCAGGCACCTCTTTCTACCCAATAAAATTTAATAGCTTTTCAGTATCTCTAGCCGATACACTTATTTCATTGTCTTTAGGCTGCTGGGTGGAGGAGGGGCGATGGGAATTCAGGCTCACTCCCCTTAAAGATCATGAATTGGAATGGACAGAAATAAGTAATGGCTTTACATAAATTTATCAGTTTTACAGGACTTATCAATCCAACTTGAAATTGTTGTACTGGGCAGAATATCACATAACCCAAAAATAATCATAACATCAAAAATAAACCCAAGATAGGTACTCACAGTCAGTCAAATGACCAAAGAGGAAAGAACAGAATGAGAATCTGTTCCCATATGAACTCTCCTAATTTTAGATATGCTAATGTTTCTCTATTTTAAGACTTTAGACAATGGTGACTGGACAATTGGTGAATTGTTATGGCATTGAATTTTATTGACATACTTTAGTTTAATGCTGTAATCCGTTTTGTATCTTTGAAAAACATAATAAAATTATTTTTTTTGATCTGTCTAACACTATGTGGGAAACTCATATAAATTAAACCTCTGCTTTTTCTGTCTCGCTCTTTGTGTATATGTATATCTAAACACACACACACAAACAAGTCTCTAATTTTCCCAATAATTCTAGAGGTAGGAAAGCAGTATGGAAGTATTTTTTTTAATTGAAATACACAAGCTTAGCAAGGTGCCCTGTCTAAATCAGATTGCACTTCAGATGTTTGAAGGATAATAATGATGCAACAGTAACATAATGTTCTAATTTGGAATATAATGATATAATTTGAAAGCTGGGAGTGTTGTGTCTAATCTATTCATTTTGGGTATCCAGACGCAAGTGAATTTCTAGCTGATAATATACAATCAAACATTCCCATTTCACTCTCCCTGAGTTTTAAAAATATGTTTTATTGCCTATTTCAAAGCTCCACAGAATGTTTCAACCTTCTTTCACAATCCTGAATGAATCAGTTGCATTATTTTTGTTAGCTAAGATGTCCATACTGCCCACTCCTGACTCTAATAAAATGAGATGCTACTCTGAGTTGAGATGAATACATTTATGTTGTCATTTGTATTTTAAAAAAATCTTGCATTTTTCAGTGGTGATGAATTTGGATAATGAACCACTTTTAGCAGTCTCTTATTTTTCATGTATTAGAGATTCCCTAGTATTACCTAGATTTGAGCTAGGAATTTCATTTTGTTTATCTGAGAGCTGAAGAAATAATTTGTTTTAGACTGGTGGATCATGTTCAGAAGAGAATGTTTTCACACATTTCCTTCCCTTCCTTTTCCACCCCACAAAACACACTATTTTAGATAAAAGGTGTTTAAAACTACTTTAGAATGGGAGGTGCTTCTTAGAACAAGGGGAGGGGTACTGCTTTTTGCTTTCTATGTAGTAGATTCTACCTTCTCTAGAAATTGTAATAAGATAATAACAGTTTTTGAGCACAGCAAAAGGGGCTGAAAGGAGCCAGATGGAAATTAATGATTCCTACTATAACCATCTAACCCAAGAATCCCAATTTTTTACCTTAGCTACAGAGAAAAAGTGTGATTGTGCTGAGGTATCGTTTTATTTGATTTCATGTTTGGAAAATTGCCTTACTATTTATCTCTATAATCTTTTATAATCATAGCTAAGTTTGCATAATGCCTTAACCATCTCCACAAACTAGCTGATTATTATTTTAGATTATAGTTGGTTACATAGTCATACAGATGTTTAGACTGGACTTGGCATTTTTGTCCACCTAGCAAGTCCTTCACAAGGATCTGGAATAGGCAGATGTTGCTGTTTAATAATATTAAAGGAAATGTCTCAGGATGTAAAATGTCTCAAGTAAAGCTGCCATTTGCAAATGACTAAGGGTGATTTTATCAATGCTGATGGTGTTTAAGTCCAGATGTTTTGGAATTGCACTCAAGACACCTATTATTATTGTGACTATCTTTGCTTTGTTTTGCCACAGTCATTCTTCCTCTGTTTGCAAGTATTATTATATACTGCCAGTTCTTTGCATGATGTTGGCATTCACCCGCATTAAGTTCTTCGCAAGAACTTAGGATATCATAATGTATTGGCGTAGTATATGTACGGATGCATGCAGTATGGCCTTTTATAATTGACAGGTGGAAATTTTGTCAATGTGCAGATTTTCTAAGTGCTTTCCAAGATTTTTTGGTATGGCACCCAGTGGCCAGTTTATATCTTTATCTTTCCACTTTGAATATTATTATTCAACAATAGGTTAAATCTACATCTATTATTATTCAACATTGGGTTAAATCTACATCAACATTAGGTTAAATTTAACATATTATTTAACAAAATAATTATTATGTAATATTGTTGTTGTGGTTTGTCAGCCAGATATTTAGACTGGATTTGGCATTTTCACGCACCTATTGAATCCTTCCCAAGGACCTGGGATGTTATACATTGTATGAGCCCTCGTGGCTCATTGTTCAGTATGTTGTGTGAAGCCAGAAAATGGGGTTAACTCAATTAATTAATGATACTTTTAATTTGTTGTGTGAATACTTCCCATTGAATAGCATTTATATTGTAGAAATTGGCAAATAAACATTTTTATGTTATGATTTCCCGTCTCCCTTTCTTTTTTCTACAGAAAATTAAAAATGCCTCATTTGATGACTGGAAGAACATCAGAGGGCCCCGCCCATGGGAGGAGACTGGATCTGAGCAAGAGAAGCAGCAGTAGCAGTAAAGTGTTGCCTAAAAGCCAACCTTACTAATTAACTAGTTGTGCTCTTGAACTGTATCCTGTAAGATGAATACAATGGGTGAATTAATAGAATCTACTACTAAGAATATGGCTATGTTTGACATGGCTAAGCAGAAGCCTTATAAGTAAATATTTTGAACTTTGCAATGCTTATTGATAATGCTAGTCAAATAAATTTAGATAAGAATTTAATTAAAAACATGAGTTTTTATTAGATTTCTTCTTAATGACTTGAAAGGTAAAATATTGTCGTAAATGTAGGCTGTGTCCTACATTTGGTTTTAGACATTCACATTTTTATTGGATCTTTGTTATTAGGACAACATTTTGTTCCATCCATATCCATATCCATTTATGTTTGCAATTCTTTCTAACTTTTGTACGCAACTTTACTTAATAGATGTAATTAAAATATGGTTTCACATTAACTTCACTTTCTCCAGCATGTGGATTACGAATCCACAAGAGGATGGGTTCGTATCCAGCTTCTCTGCCCGTAGACTAGGACCAAATTGTTAGCTCCGCCTCCAACCGGGACTTCCTGTCCTCCCAACCGGGCTTCCTGTCTCCCAGTTTTTTCCTAGTCTTCAGCCCGTCAACAGCTAATTTAGCAGGCTCCAGAATAGGTTTTAGTTTTCAATTTAGGTTTAAGTTGTTTTCTTTTTTTACTTAATTGAGCAGATAGGTTGGATTAGACCTCCTTTAGACGTTCCAGCAGAAGGAGGTTTTTTAATCTACATCAGAAGGAGGATTCGGGGACAGGCGATCCAGGGGGCCTCCCCGGATCGCTCGGACCACGCGGGAAGCGGGAAGGAGCAACACCCAACGCAACCGCTCCTTGAATCCCCTTTCTGGACGAGGATTCTCCCCCGGAAGGCACCCCAGGACCCGGAGAGGCGAGGACCAAGCGGCAGAGGCGGCGACGGACGGCGCATCAAACCGCAAGTGGGGGGTGCAGTAGGGGGGAGGAAGGCGCCGCTGAGCCGTTAATCGGCAAGCGGCGCGGAGACCGATCGACAGCGAAGGCGAGTCGAGGGCTCCGGCGGCCATCGAGGACCGCGTGGAAGAGGCGGAAGCCATCTTGAGCAGGCCTCCTCGAGGTGTTTTGGCGCGAGGGGCCATCTTGGAAAGGGGGCGGGGCCCCAAAGGGCAGCAGTAGCGGCCATCTTTTTGCAGGCCCAATCTCCGGAATAAAGCCGGAACGCCGAGCAAGGTGGGGGGACTTCTGAACCTGAGTACTCGCGGTTCACAGGAGGCCAGCAGAGGCAGCATCCGCTGCCATAGGCAACTGTAGGCCCTGCCACCTCTGCGCCTGCTGAGTCAGGCCGACAAGGGAGTCTTGGAGGGTGTGTGATCTTGAAGGGGTTAAACCCTAGGGATAATCAGCCTCGCAGACCTGCCCAGAGAGAGTCTGCCTGCCTGTCTTGCCCGTGCCCAGTGCAGAAGAGGGTCTGACTCCACCTGCCTGCGGAGCTAAGCCTCCCACTTACTCCCGCTTGTCTGGAGCAATCCTTAGCCTCCCAGACGCACGATGGCAGACAGTGCGTCGCCTCAGGTGTACCAAGGCTCAAGCCCCCCCCCTCCCTCCCCAAAACGCAAGACCATGGATCCGGAACTGGGGGGGGGGCAAGAAGAAGGCCAAAACTAAGCATCTAAACAAGGAGCCATCGAAGGCAGCCGAGCGACAGGCCTTAAGACGGCACCAGGTACTAGAGAGAGAGTGTGCCAAGGCCCAGAGACTTCAGGCCAGAGAGATCGAACAGGCTGATTTTTCCCAATCCATGCCTTCCACACCAGAGCATGCTGACCATGCAGACACGCAGACGGAACTGGAAAACACAGAGCTACCTAGAGGGTGGCCTGAACAATTGCAGACATTTATGCAGCAGGCCTTTGATAAGTTTATGGCTACTAAACTTTCCTCTTCTCCTCAGGAGCACAGCAAACAACCAGCGCCCCCGCCTCACAGAGGAGGCGTGCCCACCCCAGCCTCCGAGGAATCTGAGGCCTCCTCACAGCTTACGGAGGAGGAACCGGAGGACTGGGAAGTATCGGGACGCCAGCTGTCAGAGGATGAAGATGAGACCCCAGAACAGGTCCCAGCCTCAGGGCTGTTCAACTCAGCTGATTTCCGTTCACTTATGCTCAAGATCTGTTCCACCCTGTGCCTGTCAGCCAGACCAAAGGTGACAAAACCCTCGTCTCCCGAGGAGGAGGAGGAAGGTAAGGTCCATCCGGTGCTACACCCACCAGCACCGGAGGAGATAAAGGTACCGTGTCCATTAGTGTTCCGCACTGCCCTGGAAGCACAATGGGCCTCATTGGCTACCACACCATCCCCGAATAGCACAGACAAAAAGATACTAAATGTGTGCAATGCCTTAGCTTCCCTCATAGAGGTACCCAAGGTGGATGAGCCACTAATATCTCTCTTTGCCTCATCCGCCATTCCAGGAGATATGGCGGAATCCATGAAGGCCGAGGATAAGAAATTCGAGTTTGCACTTCGCAGGACGCACAGCTCATCAGCCTGGGCAATCAGATCCGCGCTCTCAGCCTCGCTGGCAGCCAGGGCTTCAATCTTGTGGCTTCAGGATCTGCAGGCAAGTCTAACACCAGACCAGGTACGTGAGCACCAAACACTAAACAAGCTGCTGATGGCAGCAGAGTACATGGCTGACACCACCCTGTCCTCTTCCAAGTATTCGGCCAGGGCCATAGGTTCCACAGTAGCTTCTAGAAGGCTCCTCTGGCTCAAGACATGGAAGACGGACCTTAAGTCTAAGTGGCGCCTAGCCACCGATAAATACTCGGGATCTAAACTGTTTGGGTCCATCCTCGACCCGTATGTAATCGAGGACAAGAATAAGAGAAAGATCCTCGCCCACCCGTCCAAAGGGACGGATAGGCGACAAGAGTTCCGCAGGCAGGGGTTCCGCCAGAGCGGGACCGGCGATGGGAGGCAGCCCTTTCGCGGAGGGCAGTCCTGGGATTGGCCCAGAAATCAGCGCCCCTCCTCATCAAGTCAGGAGCGCTTCCAGGACCGCCCGACCGCAGGCAGGGGCCAGTTCCCAAAACGCAATGCCAGAGGCGGGGCGGGGCGACCCTACAGGCGCTCCAAGTGACGCCTGGGACAGCCCCATAGGGGGTCGCCTGGCGCTGTTCAAGGAGGCGTGGCAGGCCACCACAACAGACGCCTGGGTAAGGGACACCGTAACTCACGGCCTAGCCTTAGAGTTCTACGCTCCCCCCCCGAACCAGTTCAGACGTTGCCCAGAGTCAAGAAACCCCTCAAAAGCAAAACTTCTGAGAAGGGCCATAGAACATTTGATAGAGATAAGAGCCATAGAACCGGTTCCGCAAGAACAGGAAAGACAGGGGTTCTACTCCATCCTGTTCGTAGTACCCAAGACATCGGGGGGATGGAGGGCAATCCTAGATCTCAAGAGATTAAACTACTTCATAACATACAAAAAGTTCAAGATGCAGTCCCTCAAATCCATCTTGGCCAGCATTCGAAAGGGAGATCAGTTATCATCCATAGACCTCACAGAGGCATACTTACACATTCCAATAAGGCAGGAAGATCGCCAATTCCTGCGTTTCTGCCACAAGAACAGACACTTTCAGTACAGGGCCTTACCCTTCGGCCTCTCGTCGGCACCCAGGGTATTCACAAAGGTGTTGGCGGTGTTAGCAGCACGACTGCGCAGCCTACCGGTGCGGGTCCTGTGTTACCTGGACGACATACTGATCCTGTCAAGGTCCTTACAAGCAGCTCACGCAGACTTGAGAGTCACACTAAACACACTACAAGAACACGGGTTCTCTGTAAACTACAAGAAGAGCCATCTAACACCTTCCACATGCCTACAACATTTAGGGGCGGTCATAGATTCAGAGGCGGGGTTAGTACACCTCTCACAGGACAGAAAGGACAGCGTTCGAAAGCTCGCACGCACCGTCCAGGGGAAGGGGTCAGCCACAATAGTGCAACTATCCCAACTCCTAGGGAAAATGATATCCTGTCTGGGCATCGTTCCGTGGGCCAGACTCCACTCCAGAGAGCTCCAATGGTTCCTTCTCCCCTACCAAAGGAAAAGGCAGGCAGCATCCCTCAGAAGGGTCATTCTTCCTCCTCAGGTCCTAGCATCCCTCCGATGGTGGACCTCAGCTGCCACGGCCAAGGGAACGCTAATCAAGGAACCAGACAGAATAACAGTCACCACCGACGCCAGCCAGTTCGGCTGGGGAGCCCACTTACAGGACCAGATAGCTCAGGGCAGATGGACTCCCAGGGACCTGGGTCACAACATCAACTGGCTCGAACTAAGAGCAATCCACTTAGCCCTCCTACAATTCGCTCCTTACCTGGAGGGGAGGCACGTGCTGGTCCTAACGGACAACGTGACTGCCAAAGCACACGTGAACAAGCAAGGAGGGACCAAATCCTCAGTTCTCATGAAGGAAGCACGAGAACTGGGACTTTGGGCAGAGGCGCATCTAGGGTCGATAAAGGCAGAGCACATATCGGGGGAGGCGAACAGCCAAGCAGATTCACTGAGCAGAGCCACGGTGAATCAAGCGGAGTGGAAACTGGACCCGAGCCTGTTCGAGGCCATCTCGAACAGGTTCGGGCGGCCACTAGTAGATCTGTTCGCGTCTCACATGAACAAGCAGCTCCCTCGCTTCATGTCCAGGTTTCCGACCTGGGGAGCAGAGGGAACGGATGCCCTCAGGTGCAGGTGGCCCCCGGGGCTGATGTACGCATTCCCGCCTCCTCCGCTGATACAGGCAGTCATCCGCAAGATCATCCTAGAAGGAGCGGAGGTGCTCCTGATCGCCCCTCATTGGCCACGCCGGCCTTGGTTCGCAGACCTGGTGGACCTGTCAATTTCACCAGCCTGGATAATACCTCCCCACCAGGTGTCGCTCAGCCAGGGGAAGCTGCAACACCCAGACCCACAATGGCTACAGCTAGCCGCTTGGCACTTGAGAGGGAGGGACTAGCAAAACAGTCCTTTTCAAAGGACGCCATAGAGATCATCCAGGCTGCCCGCCGGCCTTCCACTAACAGAGTGTACGAGGCAACGTGGAAGAGCTTTGTTAACTGGTGCGGCAAGCAAAAGATAGACCCCTTAACGGCGACCATTCCCATCGTCATAGATTATCTGGTAGAAGGGGTTAAGAAGGGCCTAGCCCTTAACACTATTCGCAGACAGGTGGCAGCCATACAAACCGTGATCTCCTGCGACAGCAGGGAGTCTTTATCACAGCATCCGGCTGTAAAAGCCTTCATGAAAGGGGTGGCCACAGTACGACCTCCGGTGGTGCACCGTTACCCGTCTTGGGATCTGCCCAAGGTACTCCAGGCCCTAACATCTGTTCCGTTCGAACCTCTGAGACTCTGCTCACTCCGTCATCTGACATGGAAGGTAGCCTTCCTGGTGGCCATCACATCAGCTAGGCGGATCTCGGAGTTGGGAGCTCTCTCGGTCCGAGCGGACCTGATGATCATTTCAGAGGACACTGTCACATTACGCCTAGACCCAGCCTTCATCCCAAAGGTCAACTCCTGGTTTCACAGAGCCCAGGAGATATCATTACCAAGTTTCTGTCCAAATCCCTCTGACCCACGGGAACGGCGATGGCACAATCTAGATGTGCGCAGGGCCTTACTCATTTATACCAAAAGGACATCTGCCTTCCGGAAATCGGAGTCGCTATTTGTTTCCTTCCAACCAGCGACCATGGGTCACAGGGTTTCTTCCTCAACCATTGGCAGGTGGACCAGGGCATGCATAGCAGAAGCCTACGGGGCACAGTCATTGCAGGTTCCGACAGGAATAACGGCACACTCCACCAGGAGTGCGGCCACATCAGCGGCCTGGCACACGCAGGCACCGGTGGAGGAGATTTGTAGGGCGGCAACATGGGCGTCCCCGGTTTCCTTCATCAGAAGTTACAGGATAGACCGTTTTGCTGCGGCAGGGGCCTCCTTCGGGAGACGATCGCTACAGCAGATCATTGCCTCAAATGAGACCTCAGCCTAGACTCCCACCCGGGGGACATGGGAGGGCTTGGGTATGTCCCATCCTCTTGTGGATTCGTAATCCACATGCTGGAGAAAGAGCGTTGTCTTACCTGAACGCTTCTTCTCAGCATGGGGATGGAGAATCCACACACCCTCCACTAACAGTCTAGGCAGATTTGAGTTACAGGAATATGAACAGGAGCCACGAGGACCAAACTACGTTGAAGGAGCTTCGCCGGTGAAAAAACTGGGAGACAGGAAGCCCGGTTGGGAGGACAGGAAGTCCCGGTTGGAGGCGGAGCTAACAATTTGGTCCTAGTCTACGGGCAGAGAAGCTGGATACGAACCCATCCTCTTGTGGATTCTCCATCCCCATGCTGAGAAGAAGCGTTCAGGTAAGACAACGCTCTTTTTCTAACATACTTTGCTCATGAGAGTCTCTAAAGGTAAATTAAGTGATGCTTAATTTTTCTCATTCTGCGGTTCATCTATCCTAAAGAGAAGAATTCACTCCAACTTGAGGCACAGAATCAAAATAACTGCTAACCATAATGATTTCCAGTTTTGAGCGCCAGTTTTGTGTAATGGTTAAAGCGTCAGGCTATAAACCAGGAGACCATGTGTTTTAGTCCCACTTTAAGAATAAAGCAGGCTGGGTGACTTTGGACCAATCCCTTTTTCTTATCCCTAGAAAGGAGGCTATGGCAAACCATTATTGAAAAACCTTGCCACATAAACCTCAGGGAGTTGTCCAGGCAGTCTCTGAGAATCGGATATGATTGAACAAAAGTAAAAAGTTTTACATGTTCTCATCAGGGTCAGTTTAAGGCAGTGGTTCTCAACCTTTTCAGGTTGAGACCCCACTTGCGCTGCCCATGCGTGGTGTGACCCCGACACGCGCGTACCCGCGCCGGTCCGATCCGCCCATGTGCGGCACGCACGTGACGGGAAAAAAAACAAAATGGCAGACCGCGACGGCCCGATCTGCGCATGCGCGGCGTGCGTGCGATGGCCCAAACCGCGCATGCGCGCCCTGCGCGCAACAAAAAAAAACAAAAAAAATAAAATGGCGGACAGCGACGGGCCGATCCGTGCATGCGCAGCGCGCACGTGATGGGCCGATCCGCGCATGCGTGGCACACACGTGACAAAAAAACAAAACAAAATGGTGGACCGCAACGGGCCGATCAGCACATGCGCAGCGGGCGCGCGACGGCCCGAACCGTGCACGCACAGCGTGCGCACGACGAAAAAACAAAAATATGGCGGACCGCGGTGTCCGGTGACCCCCGCGAAACAGTCGTTCGACCCCAAATGGGGTCGCGACCCATAGGTTGAGAACCGCTGGTTTAAGGGTTCATAATGTATGTGTTAAGACATCCTGCTTGAGCTCCAATGAAAGCCAGAAACTAGGAACTCTAAACAACCAACAGCTTTATTCGCTATATGGAAACAAAGTTAGCACTGGGAGTGGCTTGCTTCCAGTGCCTTATATACAACAAGCACACCCCACCCACACTAGACCCCACCCTTACCTGGCCCAGCCCCACTCAACAAGCTACAATTAGGGTGGAGTTAAAAGGAAGCATCTGCCGAGTCCCTAGCCCCTCCCTCTGCCAACCGTAGCACCCTTGTGCCTTGTCTTCTGCTGCCAATATGCCATCGGTCATGTCCAGGTCAGAAAAAGTCCTTTCCCCTTGCCGTCCGGCTTCGCGGAGCGCCTAGAGGCTGTCGGACCCAGTGAGGCTCTTCCGCAGGTTGCCCGCAGTCCAGGAGAAATACAAACAGCCCAAAGAGCAGCAAATGGAGTTGGGCACCTCCTGATGATGTCAGCGGGTCGGGAGGACAGCACTGAGCCCCAACAGCAGGAAATGAAGCAGGGTGCCGCCCGATGACATCAACGCTTCAGGAAGGCGGTCGACCACAATGGCGCGAGGAGACGTAGGGCGGCAACACTTGAACTCATGGTCTCCCAAGAGAGAGAGGGGGCAGGGAGAGAGAGAGACAGAGACAGAGACAGAGACAGAGACAGACCCCAAACTACCATATGCTTTTCTCCAGTGGCTTCACAGGACGGGACACATGTTAAATAAGAGAGGAAAGAAGATTAAGCCCTGATTTTCCAGAGATTTTTGTAGTTGATAGCCCATCTCTTTCTCATGTTGTGTGAGCCTAGCCAGTATTGGTTTGCATAGCCATGATTTATTCAACAAACCAAAAGTGAGTCCTGTACCATTATAGGCCATTGACTCAGAATTACAGCCAGTGTTTTCTGTTCTGAATAGAAATTACTCTGAGTTGAGAATTCTGTACTCATAATACTGAGATCTTTCCCTGTCTTCTTACCCCAAAATCCTTTTAGGTGCAAGCGCTAGGCGTGGAATCTATTATATTGGACAACTGAGTTCTGTATGGAGGAAAGCTAACAGTTATTTTCCTTGGTTACTTTCCTTCAGAGCATTTCAACCATCCAATGATCATTTACCAGGGAGAATTCTGTTTGTTTACATGAGAATATACTAATTTCTTGTTCTATACAGCAGTGGCATTTAACTAAATATAAGTTCATAAAGCCACAGGAGTTACTGTAGCCCATAAATTGCTCATTCTTCCTGCCAAACATTTCATTCTTCACTGGCCTCATTCTCTGCAATTTGCTAGCGGCAGCTTTTTCCTATGAAACCAGTAAGAATGTTGACATGCCACAAGTCATCCAATAAAGCTATGGACATATTTTTAACACAGCAGTTTTAGGTAGTGTCTTCCAACAATATTTTCTCACACTCTGGATGTATTTAGATTCCAGGAGGCTGTGGATGATTCATATGAGGCTTTCTGTTCATTTGTGCCGTTTTGTATGTGTCTTTATTTAAAATATATTTATTTCAAGAGATATTTATATCTCATCTTTCATTAATGTAAGTTTAAGTGGCAAACAAAATAAATGGAACTGTAAAACCTGTTGCTCTGAGACTATTCCAGCTCATAGAAAAAAACTAAAGTTACTTAGATTTAGGCATTGAGCTGTGGTATAATAACCCCTGTTCATACTTACTGAGAGTAAACCCTATTGAATGCAGATAAGCTTGGATAATCATGTCAGGGATCGGACTGTACCTGGAGTATTTACCTAGATAACAGCAGGAGAAAACGTCATGAATAAGAGCTATCACAAGTTTTGTTTTGTTCACTTTTTATTTCTTCCAGTACATTAAGTAACGTTCTCCATTGTTCATTTGAGTCAATTTAACTAATGCAGGGAGTAAATGTAACTGGGCACAGAGTTTACTAGAATAATACTTTCTTTACAAATGCATCCTGAAATTCAAAACTTTGAAATACCTTGTTGCTGTATTTTGAGCATTTTGGAGCCTGAACTGAGAATGATGATAATGATGATGATGCTGGAAGGGACCTTGGAGGTCATCTAGTCCAACCCCCTGCTCAGGCAGGAAATCCTATATCATGGGTGTCAAACTCGTGACGTCACATGACATGTCGCGACGTATCGTGACTTTTTTCCCATTGCCGGCAAAGGGATGGGCGCAGTTTTGATGTGTCGCATCTGGTCCATAGGCCGTCAGTTTGACACCCCTGCCCTAAACCATTTCAGACAAATGGCTGTCCAGTCTCTTCTTAAAAACTTCCAGTGTTGGAGCATTCACCGCTTCTGGAGGCAGGTTCCACTGATCAATTGTTCTAACTGTCCGGAAATTTCTCCTTAGTTCTAGGTTGCTTCTCTCCTTGATTAGTTTCTATCCATTGCTTCTCGTCCTGCCTTCAGGCATCTTGGAGAATAACTTGACTCCCTCTTCTTTGTGGCAGCCCCTGAGATATTGGAACATTGCTGTCATGTCCCCCCCCTCGTCCTTCTCTTCATTAAACTAGACATACCCAATTCCAGCAGCCTTTCCTTATATGCTTTAGCCTCCAGTCGCCTAATCATCTTTGTTGCTAATTACAATGTGCCTAAAGCAGTGATGGCAAACATATGACATACGCATCACAGATGACATGCCATGTCATTTTGGGTGCTACGTTAGGCTTTTAGACCCGTGAGAGGGCCTTGCTCTCATGCCCCCTTTGGAGCCTCCAAAAGTACACAAGAATGAGGTACAATTACCTAAGTATTTGTTTATTCTCTCCCCCCCCCTGTATGTGTGTGTGTGTGTGTGTAGAGTATAACATTCTAGCAGAATCAGGTTTGGCATTTTTTGAATTTTTGATATGCTGAGCCCAAAAGCTTCATCGTCGCGGGCCTACAGAATACAAAGTTGCCTTATTGGTTTAAATTTAGATTGTGTTCTTTATACACAATCCCTGTCAATGATTTTGGATGACTTACAGCTTTAAAGAAAAATAAAATCCCAAAAAAGTTAACAGGAGCAGTGCCATCCTCACTTCCACAAAAACTGACTGCCTGTGCAATTCTCAAATATTAAGAAACTTCTTTCTACTTAAATCTCTGAGGATTTCTTTTTATTATGTAGGAAACCCCCACCCCCCAGGACATTTTGATAATATTAAGACTTGTATTGCAGAAAGTCTCTTGTTTTCTTGCGCTATTCTTTGGCATCTAAGCCACCAAATATCATCTATACTATCTGAGGCCTGCAAAAGCCCTGGATATAGGCCTCAAAGGCTGCTCCTAAAAGCTGCTTTCATATTATAGTATGAAAAAATGATGAAGCATATGGGACATAGCCGTATGTGTTGCATAAATACATTTTATTTATCTAAATTAAACTACAGTCTAAATTTTGCTCTGCTTCCATCTGTTTTTTAAAGTAGAACTCCTGGCATATTATATAACAATTTAGTGTGATTGCACTACTAAACTTCTCTGTTTAAACTATATGTAGCTATACCAAGTAGGGAAACTCTTTTACTAATATAATTTGATACAGTACTGCTATGTCAAGGTCTTTATTAATAGGTCCAGGTCTTTACTGAAACAGAGTTGACTATTCCACTTCCTACAAAGGTAACCAATGTGATTTCTCTGTAGATTGTTAGGGGAAGGAAGGGCAGGGGAAAAAATGAAAGTTCTCTGAACTTTGTTTACATTGTCTCTAAGTTCATTCCACTCACAAATTAATTCCATGGAATGAATGAATGAGTGAGTGAGTGAGTGAGTGAGTGAGTGAGTGAGTGAGTGAGTGAATGAATGAATGAATGCATGCATGAATAAATAAATAAATAAATAAATAAATAAATTTTACTTCAGGTTGTGCTTTCTGGAACGTTTCCAGAAAATAAACAAACAAACAAATAAAAGTTTGCTTCAGGTTCTGCTTGTCTGCTGATGACTTCATGGAATGTTTCCTGAAAATAAATAAATAAATAAATAAATAAATAAATAAATAAATAAATAAATAAATAAATAAATAAATAAATAAACAAACAAACAAACAAACAAATAAATAAATAAAGTTTGCTTCAGGTTGTGCTTGGCTGCTGGTGATTTCATGGAATGTTTCCTGAAAATAAATGAACAAACAAACAAATAAATAAATAAATAAAATGTTTGCTTCAGGTTGTGCTTGGCTGCTGGTGACTTCATCAACACATCCTTACAGCTTTCTTGGCACCAATATGGAATCGTTTGCTATTACAGCTTTTCTGATGTTTTCTGGGCTAACCACAATCAAACCATATAATGTATTTTTTAAAAAACACCACATTCTAATCAGGCACCAAAACAATTTCATATCAGCTGTACCTGTCCTTGGTTCAATTCACTTCCTGTCCCAGAACCTGAAAGAACAGCCAGGTCTCCATAACCTTCTGGAAAGCCAAGAAGATGGAATATTATTTGATAGAGGGGAACCAGAGTAGGGCGTGATGTACCTGCAGCATCAGAGAGGGAGGATTTTGCCAACTCAAAGCTTTCACAGAAAGATCTTTAGAATGGGGAAGGGGGAAGAGGTTCAGGGCAACCATACTCTAGATCAGCGGTTCTCAACCTTTTCCGGGGCTCGACCCCGGGCTGCATCGCGCATGCGCGGTGCGATGGGCGCATGCGTGGTACGACGGGCGCATCGCGCATGCGCGGCGCGACGGCCCGCATCACAAAGGGAAAAAAATGGCCGACCAAAAAAAAATGGCCGACCAAAAAAATAAATGGCCGACCCAAAAAAATGGTGGACTGCGGTGTTTGGCGACCCCCGTGAAATGGTCGTTCGACCCCAAATGGGGTCGCGACCCACAGGTTGAGAACCGCTGCTCTAGATTCTCTCAGGATATATCTAGTAGATTAAAAAGTTATAGCTTTAGAGGCTTCCGGTGGCTCCGCCGGCGCCGCTAGGGTCTCCTCTGTGAGACTCCGTCATCTGGATTTGTAAAGCCGTGAAAAACAGTGCACACCAGCTGTTTTTTTGCGGTGAAAAATCCCCTCTCCGGGCAAAGGAGAGGTGTAGAGCATCGGGAGCAAGGTTGAGCCTTCTTAAATCCCTGGAAAATAAGTTTCCAGGGATTAAGAGTGAGCTCCCTAAGCTCCGGAGGACGCTCCTATCCAGAGACGCTTCTGTCTTCGGGCAGAGAAAGACGCCGCGACCACTTCTGCCTTTTTTAAAGCTAACACTGGAGAGACTGTAAGCAGGCTGAATGACTACAGGAGTCTTAAAGGGATTGCAAGTATCTTTATTGTTTCTTTTTGGTTATACATTTCTAACGTCTACAATCAACATAATGTTTCAAAATGGTGTTTAGCTTTCACTATTTTCATTGTTAAGGAAAGTGCTGGAAGTGAAAGTGGAACTGTTACTTTTTTCTCTCTTCCTGTTTCTTCAAGCGCAGCTAGAGAGACGGCTGTGATTATTTGAAACTTAAAATGGAGTGGAACTTACAGCCAAATGCTAAACCTATTCGTACTGATGAATTTTATGAAAAAAGGTCTGATACACAGAAGATTTTTACCCAAGACTTTAAAGAGATTAAAGCGTCTTTGAAAGAGATTAAAGCATCTTTGAAAGAGGCTTCTACAGAAATATTAATCATATTAGCTAAATTCTTTCTTCCAAATGAAGTTGATGCACAACCGACTGCTGAACAATTTATTTTACAATTTGAACATGGAGAGGAGTTAGATCAATTAACTGGAACTTTTTCTTCAAATGAAACTGATTTACAATTGTCTGCTGACTATTATATAACACAAGAGAAATCAGAAGATCATCAGGGAAGAGAAGAGGATTGTTTTGAGCATAAAGACTACAACTGGATTTTGCTAGATGGAAAGTTGGTTTATGGAGAGCAAGAGGTTTTGTTTCAAGAAGGGGAATTCTGTCCAGCCGGCAGCAAGAAGAGGATTTAATTGATAAAAGAGAGACTTTGTTTCATTTTATGAAGCAATTAGACTATAAATGGATTCGGTTTGATGAACAGTTTATTTATGGAAAGCAAGAGGATTTGATTCAAGAAAGCACGACTCAACTCAAGAAGCAATTTATCTATGGGGTCGAAGAAATAAAGAAGAGAGATTTATTATTTGGATGGGTGGCCTTGTTATGGCGGTGTATTTGGTTAAAAAGAAAACCTAGAATTCGTTTGAAGTAGTGAAATTTAAAACTGTATGTAAGGATGTTTGGGTAATTTAAAATTATGGAATGAATTAAGGATTAAGAATACGAGTAAGATGATTAATGGTTGACATAATTAAATTGATGAAGGATGTATTTGTTTTGATGATCTAGATTTGATATTAGATTGGAATGTAAGTTAGAAATGGTACAAATAGTTTGTTTTTATGAGAGAGCCCAGAAGTTGATTGATTAAACGAAATTTATAACTAAATGAGAGAATTAAGGTTAATCTAAGATTATGGGTTGATTTAAAGATTGAGATCATAAGTAAGTTCTAAGATAGGATGTTTAAATGATATATCAAGATATATTATTATAAATTAAATTTATTAGATATGACTTAGATTGATGGTTTAGATGTAAATGATAATTATTATTCTTAACAAGATGTTATATTTTTTTTTTAGAATTGAGGGATTTATTGATATTGTTATTTTTAATATTATCTGTTTAATTTCAATAAGATGAGTTTTTTCTTTTGTGTTTTGTTTAAGGTATCGATTTGATTCAGAGAATGTATATATTATATAGTTTAAAATTCTTGTTAAGACTATATAATAATTTTGTTGGACGTAGTGGGGTTCTCTTTTGTTATACCCTGTAATCATTCTGGGAAGTCGAGGGTTAGGGAGGGATTATAATTTTAGAGATGATGTTTTCGGGGAGGGAGATAATAAGTATTAGAATATGTTTCTCAACTGTAGTTGGGGGTATTTAGGGATTATATAATTTTTTCAGGGTGCTCGGGAGAACTCTAGTCACCGCATTGGAGGGTGAGGAAGGTGGAAGGAGAGGTACTGGTATGTATAGAGGGTTAGAGGGTGGAGAAGGAGTAGAGGAGGATTGAGGGAAGAGGTATAGAAAGGCGAAAGTATGTAGGTAGAAGGATAGAAGAGGGGGTTAGGATGTAGGAGGATGTGGTGGGGGGGGTTTCCGAGCAGCTATTTGTATTGTTTGTTAATTATGTTATTTGTTTGTTATCAGTTGAGTTATTATATTTTTGTGTTAAAATTTGTTAAAAGTTTATAAAACTTAATAAAAAATAATTTTAAAAAAAAAGTTATAGCTTTAATTTGACAAAATTCTCTCTATTGCATACAAACAAAGGATTGAACTTGGTTGGATCTCACTGTCTTGCCTCTCAACTTGGGCTTGACATGTGGTCACACTACAGTGGGATAGGCAGGTACCCTCTGGAACAAGAAATATTGCCAATAGCTCTGGGAATTCCCTGGAAATCTTCAATCTTGGCACTAAGTGGGCCTGACCCTGCTTAAGTTTCCAGCCCATGCAAGAATAATTAAGGTGCTGCCACCTGCTGAGCCTTTCCTCCCCACACCCCCAGACATATGCATATTCCTAGGAAATGGGGAATTTTCAGGCAGATTTTTAGCTGTTAGATTTGGCTGGGATTGTGGTTGGCTGGTGGGCCTTATAACACTTTCAGCCAGGTCCCAATTGCTGCTGTCCTAAATTGTTGCAAAAACTTTCACGTCCCACAGTCTTGAGATCTTTTGCTGAGAGGAGAGAAGTCCATTACTAGCTCCCAGATGGCTGTTGAATGCCAGCATTTCTAGAAAAATTGGCATAGCTGCAAGGCCTCTGCCCCATTCAGTTTTTGGCTGAATGTGCATCCGAATTCCATGCTCATTTTTTAAATGCCGCCATTCACTCATTACACCTTGCACCTCGACATATTCATACAGTAACAAAATTCAAGAAATTAACAAAACTGAGTTAAGATCTGTACTTCTATTTTGAAAGGTAAGATGCCATTTTATAAGTTAGATTGACTTAGAGTTAAATTTGGATTTATAATACCCTGCTACCCTCTTTCCAGAAAGTATTTTTAACATCTTCCCGACATAATGAGCATATGGCTATTAATCAATACTTTGTGTACTGTATTATTTCACATGGATTTCTGTGTCAAGTAAAGTGCCTTTTTTGTCATTTTCTTCCTGAGGTTGGTCTGAAATAATGGATTTGTGGCAAAAGAATTTAGTACTTCACAAGCAGGTAAAAGACAAAGGTGTCTCAAGAGAGTGGCCTAATTGGAGGCATACATTTTTTGAAGAAACTCTCAATAAAGCAAGTTCTCTTCTATAATAAGATGCTTGATAGGATTTTAATATTTAATATTCATTCATTAACTATAGAATTAATTATAATCAATGAATTATTTAACATTTTATTTTATTTCTAGTTACCTGATATTAAGCCATATGCATGGGAAATTTCCTGACAGAACACTTAACCAGTGGAACAATTTGCCTCCAGAAGTTGTGAATGCTCCAACACTGGATGTTTTTAAGAAGAGATTGGACAATCATTTGTCTGAAATGTTACAGGGTTTCCTGCCTGAGCAGGGGGTTAGATTGGATGACCTCCAAGGTCCCTTCCAACTTTATTCTATTCTATTCTATTCTATTCTATTCTATTCTATTCTATTCTATTCTATTCTATTCTATTCTATTCTATTCTATTCTTACAAATGCCACAATACCCACCAGTTTAACAATGAAAGAATTTTCAGAGAATCTAACAGATTTTTAAAAGTCAAGTATCCTTTAAAGTACGATATTAAAAAAATTGAATATATTATTATTATTGATATTGGGTGCTTTTTCTTTTGTAAAAATTGAGGTTCCTCTGTGTCTACTCTGTTAATTCAATGGGCCCCATGGGTAAAAATAAAGAAGAAATGGGTAGATTATATTTGTCTGTATGTCTGTTTGTTTCTATTTATCCAACCTTTATTATTTTTACAATAACACAAGGCTGTGAAGCTATCCAGCACACCTTTTCCTCCTCCTATTTTCCCTACAACAACAATCCTGCAAGGTGAGTTGGACTGGGAAAGAGTGACTGCCCAAGGTCACCCAGGTAGTGTTCATGGCTAAGGTGAGACCTGAATTCACGGTCTCCCAGTTTCTAGCCTGGTGCCTTAACTCCTAGGTCAGGGGTAGGCAACCTTGGCTCTTTTATGACTTGTGGACTTCAACTCCCAGAATTCCTGAGCCAACATAGCCACAAGTCATAAAAGAGCCCTGTCCTAGACCAAACTGGCTCTGGTTATCTCCCCCTGTTTAATTTTCTTGGGTACTCTCAGTTTGTGCCACCACATTTATTTTTCACACCAACAAACAAAATACAAATTTCCCCAAAATGGGGAAAGGGACTATCAGTCTCTAAACTTTTTTTTGTAACAGCTGGAGAACAGCAAAATTGGTTGCCAGTCGATTGATTGGAATATTCCCAACTGTGCCCTGCTAGTGGAAGCAAGTGTGATAAATAGAGGAAGTAATAGCTTAGTCATCCCTGTTGAGCAAACATGACCAAACTGTTTGTGAATCACATTAATAAGCAGTTGTGATTTAATCAAACATAATAAAACAATCCTTCATCGGAGTAATACATTATTTTTATAATGAGCCTTGTAAATCTTAGTCTATTTGCTGAATATATTTTGCTGTTTCAAATGATACAAGTTCAATCTTTTTTTTCTTACAGTTATTAAATCTCACCGAGCAAGATAACTAAAAGTTATGAAAGATTCCAGATTTCATTTAAAATTAAAGGACCTTTTTCAATACCGTGTAAAATTCTTAAATACCATGTGAATAGTGTAGTGGGAAGAACAGTACACAGAGTGAAGTCATCAGTGAAAGGCCCATTCCAATAGCCCCAAACTAGAAAAGCTGAAGCTCAGAATAATATTGGATTTAGTAAAAATGCTTATTTAGATATGTGGAAAATGAAAGGAGAGTTACATCAGCCTCTCAGTGAACATGAAAAATACTAACAGGTAATAAGGAAAATACAAAGTTAGTCTACTCTTTTTTAGTTCAGTCTTTTCCAACAAGAAAATATATGTTTCATTAGATAATGGTGATGAGGAGATGCAGGAATGAAACTGGAGGGTGATGAAACATGGCCTGGGAATAAATCTCCAGGGCTGGATGAGATAAATTCAGTAGTTTGGCTGAACTACTATCTAATATACTCGAGAAATCCTGGAAAATTGGTTAAGTGCCAGATGGCTGAGGAACAAATGGAGTGGGGGGGGGTGTTTGAGTGATCTACAGACCTGATGTGAATATCTGGGGAAAGGCTAGAATACAAAATATAAGCACATTGAAAACAATGTAATAATCATCAGAGATAAAGATGGGTTCATCAAGAAAAAAATCTTGTGAGATTAATCTTACCTTATTTTTTAATTGGATAACTGCCTGAAAGATTGTGGGAATGTATAGATATAATATATTGCAGCAAAATACTTGTCAGAGTACCCAAAGACATTCTAATTAGTAAATTAGTTAAATATAGGCTGGATGGCAAGATAGTTAACTGAATATATAGCCAGCTTGAAAATTATATTCAGAGAGCATTCATCAATATCAATTGAAGAGAGATACCAAATGGGCTGTCAGAAAACTTTTAGTCTTTAATATTTTTCCTAATAGCTTGGATGAAGAGGTGAAGAGAAGGAGTATCAGATCATTTGCTGATGAGACACAAAAAAAGGAAAAAGGCAGACACATAGAGCTAACGAATACAGTGCTGTTTATTACTATACAAGCTTGATGCAAAGTATATTTACAGCAATTCTAATAAGTCTGTGTGTGTACACGCTTGTCTGCATGTGGGTGGGTGGTGCGTGTAATGTACATAGGTACACTAAAAAAATCTACTAATATTTGATAACTAAATAACAAAGTGTACCAACAGAATTATTACTAAATGATTCAGACTTCTTTACTTTGCAGTACAAAACACAATAGTTTCTAGTTTCTTTCTTCCTCCCACACATCCTAATCTACAGGCTTAGCAATCTTAACAACTTTTTCTGTCTACCTGATTCAAACCGAATCCAAGTTTGCTATTCTCTGGCCTTCTTAAGTCACTCTTGCCCAGTTTTGCAATGCCTAAATCACCTGTTGATTTTCTGCCATTGTTTATGGTACAGAATTGTGTATTCCTTTCTGCCATCTCTTTACAGATTTTTTTCTTCTGGCTTCAGCTGCCTCAGGCTTCATCCTGGTTTCCTCTTCTCCTTGGCCAAGAATTATGTAGTCCTTGACTTAACGCCCACAATTAAGCCCAAAAATTATGTTGCTAAGTCAGACATTTGTTAAGTGAGTTTTGTCCCATTTTACGACTTTTCTTGCCACAGTTGTTAAGTGAATCACTACAGTTGTTGAGTTATTAACTGAATCTGGCTTCCCCATCGACTCTGCTTGTCAGAAGGTTGCAAAAGGGAATCACAGGATCTTGGGACACTGCGACCTTCATAATATGAACTGGTTTCCAAGCAACTGAATTTTGATTACATGGCCACAGAGATACTGCAATGGTCATTAGTATAAAAATGGTCATAAGTCACTTTTTTCGGTGCCATTGTAGCTTTGGTCATTAAACAAACTCTTGCAAGTCAAGGACCATCTGTATCTAGTTCCTGTCTCTCTTTTCTACTCCACATCTCGTCTAATCACCTCTCACTCCAGCAGCATCTCCTGCCACATTTAGACCACTAGACCACCAACCCTTGTTTCCCTGCTCTGGTTTCTTCTACATCTATTTTAAAACCTACATACCAGCTTGCACACAGCTCTAAGGGAGATAAAAAAAATATCCTCTTTTTCCCTGCAGGTGCTTAAGCTGTGTTCCTGACTGTCAGACTACCAAAGGGGAGGGGGGAAGGAAGCTGACCTTGACAATTTCATGTAATATTTTCTTTGTTTCAGGGCAGTTCTTCCTTCTACACTAAGAGATACCAGTCAAGTTGCACAATACAGCACCTCTAACTAACCTGTTAGTAAAATCTGATGATGGCCTCTGTGTGTCATGTATCAGATAGCTGATTATTTAGCCTTTAGAGAAATGGGAGTGGTTGCTCTTGCTTGCCTCGTTCACAAACAATAGAAGTTGAACTGGTATATTGAAGACTCCCTGTCTGCAAAGAAAATCCCTCTTTGCTCCTTTTATGTGACTGTTTTCTATTTGAAAGTTCATTGTGGCATGATAAATAACTCCGATATGCCTTGTCACTCACTGGCAGATACAAATGGATGAAATGGAAACCCTTGAGTTTGTGGATTGCATCAGCCCTTGATCTAACACTTTTTGGTCTTCAACATCAACTTTGCAGATGGTCTTGTACTTTTTGCACCATCCCTATGAGAATCTCTTCATTGACTGCAGCACAGGCGTGCACACACACACACACACACACACACACTAAAGACAGGGATAAAGGTAGTATAGAATATCACACAAATGGAAAACTTGTGCAGTTCTAAAAGCTTCATCCTGTTTGTTTGCCTGCAGGGATTGTGTTCTCCAGGGGGAAAAAGGAAGACTAAATGAAGGAATAGGTAGAGATCACTTGCATCTCCAAAGCTAAAACCCCAACACCACACAAACTCCTATTGTACTGTCATAGACAAAGAATAGTTTAACATCCCAAGCCACCTTTTTTGAAGCAACATGCTTTTCAGCACTGGCAGGTACATATTTATAGTCAAGTGCTCAGCAATTAACCAATGAGAAATTAATTGAAACACACGTTTGCCAACTTTTTATCATATACCACACAAACACCGCTTGACATTTGATGGTTGCAAGTGTTCTTTTATTTGCAATAGTCACAGAATGAGCATAATTCAATCAAACCACCCCAGAGAATCCCAGAATACCTTGAAATGGCATTTAACAACTAATGGGAAGAGCATCAGTGAGCTACAGAAAGTTAACTACTTTTCTTGCAGAGTGATGTTGCTGGGTCCTAAAACAGCTTTTCCCAACTTGGAACCTTCCGAATGTGTCACATTGCACATTCCATCCAAAAGAGATGTAATGTGCTTATAGTACAGCCTCTCTGAATGATGCCAGGCTAAAGAAGAACTGAGCTAGTGTTATCTCCTGCAGAAGAAGGCATTTGCAAGCTGATATTTATTTGTGAAGGAGCAGCTACTGCTCCCTTTCAAGAAGGGAGGAGACTCAATGTCTTATTTCTGGGTAAGGCAGCTATTTTTAGCTGGGCCAGTGACAATAATGAGAATTCTGCTCAGACAGCATCCCTTCAGCTAGATCTCAATCTGCATGAGCAATGAGGTCAGAGCCATCGGCTTCCAGATCACATCCAGATCAATGGAATGAGTAATGTTCAGATGTCTTTTACCATTAATGATTGTCTTGCATGTGGTATAGGGATGGTGACAAAAAAAAAAAGGTACAGGGTCTTAGTTTGCCTTGTGCTAGTTCTTTCAAGGTTTTTACAATGCACATTTCTCTTTGAAACCTGTCAAAGAAAGAAAGAAAGAAAGAAAGAAATCCAGTTGCCACTGCAACTTCCAGACATTAAAAGAAAACAGGGGTTTTTGGGGGGTGTGGGGGGGGAGGAAAACCTTAAGTAAGCAAAACACCTGATACCGAAAAAGCAAAGATTGAGCATGCTCAGGGCCCATGGTTTGGAAGGTAACAATAATCAGGAACTCCTAAGAAGGCCCTTCCTTCAGGTGTGTCCACAGGTAGGGGTCAAATAAGTCAAGAAGGGGGCTGCAGCTGCCCTCTTGATCTTTCTGAAATTACTCCCCCATCCCTATATGCCCAGCCCTCCTTTTAGAAGGAAGAATATTCCAGAACTCTCCAAACCCTCAGAAGCACTTTGAAGACAATTGCATGATTGCCTTCATTTCTGTGGTTTTGAAATGCTTGGAACAAGGGGTGAAAAATCCCTGCCCCAGGCCAAGCTGCTGCAGATCCCAAGGCAACAAAAATCCTATCTCCACCCTGCACAAAAAAAGAAAAAGAAAAGAAAGGACAAGTCCAACACAACTAGTCTGGCACAATCTATGCCGGTTTCTCCTCTACAGAAGAGAAGGGGAAACGGGAAGCGGAATGGGACAACTCGCTGCAGCCACGTTGCCTGGCCTGGCCAATTCACCAAGGTCACTTTGCCACAACTAAGTTGCCCATAGCCAACTCATTCACCACGGTTAACTCAGCGCTGGACAACTTGCTGTGGAACAATTCAGCGATTGAATGTAATTTTTTAAAATAATGTTTAAAAATTAATATTTTTTTCTCATTCACACTTCATTTTGTCCCTCCTTTGGCATCCTTTCTTTAATGATTATATTCCAACATTTCTTTGATATTACTGTAACTCTTGTTCCACTGCAAATTGTCCTGCGGCAAATTGACCATGGTGAGTTGTTGTCCCATGGCAAGTTGGCTATGGTGAATTGGCCATAGTGAAAAGGCTGTGGTAGAGTTAGCCGTGGCGAGTTGGCTGCGGTGAGTTGTCCTGCAGCAAGTTGGCTTGGTGAGTTGGCCATGGTTAGTTGGCTGTGGCAAGTTGTTCTAGAATTGCAGCTCTAGAGTCAAGGGGACGGACAAGTGAAACCATTCCCTCACCCCATTGGGAAAAATGGGACTACAGTATCTTTAAAAAGCCTGGCCTTGCAGCAGTTTTGGTTATACTGTACTGTAGCTGAACCAGAAATGAACTGTCCAGCCCTGTTGATCATGCAAACGCAGAGGTTTAGCACAGAAGCACTTTAATATAGTTGATACAGCCCATGTGTTTCTACAAGTTCAATTACCCTGCTTGCTCTATGGGACATGGGATTTTATTTGATGCGTTGGGTGGGCTTTTCCGGAGCAATCCACCATAAATCTTGGATATGTTAAAATCACTGCACAGTCAGTTGAACTATGATTGAAAGAGCTCATCTAAGTGTATAGAAAGCTACGGTCTCTTTCTCTGAACATAACATGTAATTTCGCATGGAAAAAGGTTACTGTGCTACGCAATGCTATTTATTTTTCACATTTCTGAACTGCCCGGTATCCCTATAGTATAGTTTCTAGAAGGATTCGTGTATTTAATATATTTTTTTCACCTCAGTTTCTTTCAGTCTAATCTGGCAGTTCGAAAAGATAAAGGGCAGGCAATTTTGGGTTGGAGAATCCAACCATTTGGTCTGGTTATAAAATGATTTCTGGTGTGCTTAATTGGAAATTGCTTTTTGCAGGAGAGTTACCACTGTGCTCTGAGAAAAATCAAGAAAAATCATTCTGGTAAATCTAAAGTAGCATTGAGGCTGCCTCTTGCCATTAGGCATGGCAGGCTCTTGCCATTAGGCATGGCAAGGCACCCACATTTGGGTGACAGGTAAAGGGAGAAAATTGTCTTTTATAATTTATTATTGTTTGCCAGGGTGGTGGAAAGGGATCGTCCTCTCTCTGGTCACCCAGAGATGAAGCAAGAAATTGGACGATGATAAAAATAAGGAGGAGGCATGCTCATTGTGGGCCTCCTGAGTATACTGAACATATCTGGATAACCTCCAGAAATTGGTGACTCTAACTCCAAAGATGCCTTGTTGTTATTAATCCTGCCTGTGAATTGGTTGTCTCACTAGGCAAGGCATGGCAAATACATGGCTTTCCACTAAAAGCCAGGGGCTCCCTTCTGAGGACATGCAAATATCTCTCTGTCTGGACTGCTGTCAGTCCTTGATTGGCCCTTTTTTTTCTTAATGGCTGTCTAGTCCTGGTCTAGTTTAATAAATCAACTAAGCCCTTTGAGAACTCCTGGAGTGCAGACTGAATGAGCACAGAAGACGTGTGTTTTTACTTGTTCCATGTGATATGACAAAGTGTGCATTGGATAATACATGTCCTGGGTTATCACATTGCATGATGTGATAGAGAGGGGTAGGGAAAATCAGCCTAGAGTTCAACCGATATAGGCAGTGTCAGGTTGAAAAAAGTTCCTGCAGACTGTGTGAATGTTTTTTTCAAGGTACAGTATTTGGAAAATGTTATATATATATTTTTGGCATGACACAGTAATTGCTTCAAAATCCTTCTTGCATATAGTATGTGCCACATTTGAAGTGATTATTTTCTTAGTAATGATTGTGACTGATACATAGATCTTGAGGCTGCTTCCATACGAGTCCTTCTAACAGCATGACGATATTTTGAACAGTCCATTTTGAAGAATATTAATTCTGCTTTGACAGATTGGTCTTTTCATTAGGCTGCTGCAAAAGCTAGTTGCTTGCTTTGTCTAATTGAAGTGAAAAATAATTGTACAAGATAAAATCTTCTGCTTCTGAGCCAGAGCACTGGCTTGTAACAGCATATAAAATGCCTGATACCAGACCTGGCACAAGCATCAGACAGAATAAAGGGCGCTGACTTTGGATGTTATAAAGGGAAACACTTAATAACAATAACAATGGCAAAATAATAATAATAATAATAACAATAATAATAATAACAACAACAACAACAGCAGCAGCAGCAGCAGCAGCTTTTATGGGACTTTAGAATTCAGACAGATGGACACATGATTGCATTTTGGGCATTGGGCAACTGGCCTGCATTTACAATAGGGCAATTGTAATAAAGAGGATTGAATGTTCTGAGTGAATGTATTTAGGCTGGAGTGCTATCAGTTTGAAAAACCATTCTTCTCTTGCAACTGTCTCCATGCCCCCCCCCCATTTTGAGAAATGTTTTATAAGGTTGACAAGACTTTTCCTCACTTTATGTAGAAAACCAGAGCATGGCTTTTCTGCCAACAATGTAGAAGTGGTCTGACCCTGCCTTCTTCTGGGAAGTTTTTTTTAGACTTCCTAGATTACAGCCACCCATCCGAGTCCTGATTCTGTTTAGTTTCTGAGCCCAGATGAAGTCAGCCAAACACTGCCAAAAACTGAGATAGCTGTTTTCAATACTTATCTTCTCTTGCATCTGGCTCTGTCAGTCCTTTAGGAGGAATATTCTGCAAATCAGCAGAAAATTGCACACAAATACATGTAAACAAATTCAGGATTGAATATATGTATATATGTTTGTGTCTGTGTATGAATGGTGGGAGGGAGGGCACACAAGAGGAAAAAATGTACCTCTTTCTCTGAAGGAAGATGGAAAAGTAATTCACAAAGTGCAGGAAATTCTCTTGGAAGGGCAAATGGTAAACTCAGCAATTGAAAGTTTGAAGCAGAAAGTGCTGATTGGCTAGCATTCTTTGTGCTCAGGATAAGCAGTTGTTTAATAAACCCTAAAAGGGCCCTCTGCGAGCATCAGAGGCCGAAATATAGAGCTAATATGATGAGCAGGTTTTTGATCTGCAGATGGTGACAGCAAAGTTGAAGAATCATGGGAATGATTAGAAAAATGGGAGGGTGGATGAAGGGGCAGGCCTCCATTAACGAATGCATTTATTTATAAGTACGCTCAGTGAGCAGAACAGAATATACTTGGGGGAGAAAAAAATGCAGAATGTGGATGCACTGCAAAAATCTTGCCTTGCTAGGAGAAACACCAATCAAATGAAATGTATCAGGCGTATAGTTGAGGCTGGACGTGAGGAGTGAGGAATGTTTGCTAAACCAGACGTTTACAAAGACTGATCCTTAGAGTTGTATTACAGGTTATATGATAATTGCTCTATAATATGATCTTATGTTTAATGTTGATGATTTTAATAAAATAAAAAAAATTTTAAAAAAAAGATAAGCTTCTACTTTTACAGAACCAACCTTTCCTCCGCATGAGATGGATGGCATGTAATACTCCTTGGCAACTCAGAGTGATTAATGGCCATGATAGAGAAAGAGGGAATGAAGTTATTGCTTTTGATTGATTGTCGCTTTCCCTTACTACCTGTTTTACCTTTTCTTTTTATTTTTGGGTAATGCAGTGTTTTCTAAAAATAAAATGTGTGCATTCCTATCTTGTTTTGGCAAGCTATTTTGGATGTTCACTGAACAGATGGCATAGTTATTAAACAGCAGTCTTCCCATAATTACCTATATGTTACCGGTATGATAAACTCCCATTTGCTGCGGTGCCTTAGACAGGGGTAGCCTTTGAAGATGGCTAACAAATTGGCTACAGTAGTTTAAAATGCAGAGTTCAGAATTTGGGCTGATATGGCTCACTTGGATTCATATTGGCTGCTTGTTCCCTGCTGAAGACAATGCAAGGAGATGGTAATTGCTTTAAATAAAGCTTGCTTTTTATCACTCTACCTCCCTATTAGGTCAGGCTCTCTAGATAACCTTCTCCATTTATCTGAAAACTAAGATGGATGGCCAACAAAATAAATAAACAGCTTCTTCTGGAGTGGCAGCTATAATTCTTGAATGCTCTACCCCAAAGAGCCTTGCTAGACACCTGAAAGATATTCCTTTGTACTTATTTAAGCATTTTCATTGCTATTTATTTTGAAGGAATTTATATCTCAACATTCAAACTCAGTTGCTCTCAGAATAGATACGGGCAACCTTTTTAAGGTATTTTATAGCTGCAATGAACATAGAAAGATTTGGGGTGGGGGTGGGTAGAATTCAGACAGTCATACCCTGATCACCTCACAGTTTGACTACTGCAATACACTCTACATGGGGCTGTCCTGGAAGACTACTTAGAAGCTGAGAATCAGAAGTGATTGAATTACTAAATTACAACAATAAAAGTAGGCTTATTTCCTGACTATAACATTGTGGGACTGCCCCAAGTGCTGTCGTAAGTCAATGAGAACATGTGATGTCACATTTACAACTGTATTGGTGACAGAGTTGCCAGTCCCAATTACCATAGTTAAGTTAGGACTACCTATATTGTAAGGTTACAGTAACAGAATTGTGCAAGTCTAGGAAATCACCTCTTCTCTCCCTTGCCTCACTTTCCAGGAAACTAATGAGGGTTCCTTCTGATATGCTTTCTCCATCTCCACCCACCCCTCACTCCTTTTTGGGCTGAGATATAGTTTATCTGACTGTGGTCTAGATTGTGGTTCTTCCTCCTGTCTCCCAAGGTTGTTCTCACAGTTCATTACATTCCCTTCTTGAACTAAGGAAGAGCCACCCTATTTTTCTGAACTCCCCTGTTAGAGAAGGGCACTTCCTTCCAGAATCCTGAAGGCAACACAAAGAAAATAATTAAATGTGGCTGATCGCTGCATATATGTATACAGAGAAAAAGGATTTTAAAGCATTCAAATATTTGATGATTGACAAAGAGGATAACAGAGGGAAGGATTTTGACCTCAAGGAGAACCTGCCTGACTTCTGGAAAAAAAATTATATAGTTCCTCTTTCATAAACTTATGAGCTGCTCTTCTCCTCTTTGTTACCAGCACTTCTGATGTGATATTGGTTCTGTCTTCCATTATCGGTAAATGATTCTCAGTATTGCTTTCAAGGAGCTGGCTGTTTAAAAACAAAAAGAGCAATAGCAACAGGTTTTACTTCCCAGTCAGTTGGGCAGTGTGCATATAAGCTGGCATTTTATTCATACAAATCCCTAAATTGGCTTGTCTTCACACTCCTATTCCATGGCTGTGTAACAGAAATAACAACCGATGACAGGAAATTGAACATGTGCTCCATGACAGAAGCCAAAGGGAATGAGATTGAGTTTTCTGTCTGATGGAATGTCTTTTGGTGACTCCAAAAGCCTCTGAAAGACAGTGTCAAATCTTGCGTCCAATTTCCTGTTAGTCTTTAGGCATGTCAGTTGAATCCACTGCCTGTCATTATCAGACCATTCATCACAGAAAAAGAAGGGGAGCAAGGAAATGAATGTTATATATCTTTCTGAGATATCAAGAGCCTCCCTATCCATCTCTGCCCATCAAATTGTGACTTGGCTAGCTGGCACCCAGGTTCAGTTCTTGCCCAAAATGGATGCTCAAAAGATGCAGTGCAAAGTTAATGATCCATAGCACCAAGAAGGCATGAAGAAGCACTACTAAACTAGAAGCAAGAATGTTTGTCTTCTCTAATTCCCAGATGTCATCTGTATGCTGCATTATGCTAAATTAGTGATGGCGAACCTTTTAGAGACCGAGTGCCCAAAAACTGGCCCCGCCCCCGCTCCACCCCTTGCCCCGCCCCCACCCTGTCTGCCCGCAGGGCCACTCACTGCCTCCAGGGCCCACTGCAGATCACCCAGCAGCACCATGGCAGCCACGCCCTCTGCCCACGCCCCACAGCATCAACTGTGTGTGATGGGACACGAGGGCAGAGTCTTGTCTACGCTGCCTGGCTGCTTTGTCCTTGGCTGCACTGCTCTGTGTGGGCCACGCTCGGGGGCAACTCTTCTCCAGAAGGGCTGCTGGTGAGGAGAGGGTCACAGAGAGAGGCAAGACTGGGGCAATGGCATGTGTGCCCACAGAGAAGGCTCCGAGTGCCGCCTCTGGCACCCATGCCATAGGTTCGCCACCACTGTGCTAGATTATTGGCAAACAGGGTAATACAAATTGCATGGATCTGCAAAAGGACAAATTGCTTAACTCCACCTGGGAAGGGTTTTGAAGAAAATTAACATATGTTTTAATACAGACATGTCAAACTCGTGACATCAAGTGATGTTGCATGATGTATCAGAGCTTTTCCCCCATTGCCAGCAATGGGGTGGGCAGTTTCATCATGATGCGTCCGGCCCATGGGCCAGCAATTTGACACCCCTGTTTTAATATAATGGCATGTTTGGTTTTCATTAATAGAATGGAACTGAAGATTCTTAAAACATTTACTATTGCTTGGAGGTAGCATATATGTATACTAAATATCAAGTGGGGGGAAATCAGGAGTCCTAGCAGTTCAAATGAATATAAAGGTTTATTGCAACCTTAAGCGCTCCACAAGTATCTGAACTACTAACGGTCAAAGCAAAATGGCAGTAGATAAGAGTCAAGGGAATTCAAGGTGGGCTGGACTTAGATGTCTTGTAGGCACAAAGGGATTCGAGACTGATGATGCATTTGATCCCTCCCTCAGGCTCAATCTGGTCATCTCCTACACTAAAGATACATGTGATCATCTCTGTAAGAATTTTCAGCCACCCACTGATCACAAGAATGAATATATGCAAATTGATTAAACTTGTCAAATGAGGTGTGGGGGAGGTCATTCAGATCCTATATTACTGTTCTGTCTGGCCCCTCTCAGCTCATTAAAATCCACATAAATATGTCTTTAAGAGGTTTATTTAACACATTTCAAAAGGATTCACTTCAAAGCACGCTGCTGGCATTTTGCTGGCAGAAACAGCCAAGTCTCATTTATTTACATTTAGATTAAAAACATGCTCTTCCCACACCTTCCAATTAACTCACTCTTTCTTTATCACATTGTCCAAGACCTCATTATTCTTCCGTAGATTTCCAAAACATCAGAAGACTGAATTCAAACGCACTGCTCCAGAGATCAGGCTACTACTTGATTAACGTTGCTCGTGACAAAGGCGTAGTCTCTCTGTCCCCTTCTAATATAGTGTCCGATACGTCACTTCCCCCCATTACTTCCTTTTTCCACTTAACTGACACCTTCGTTTATCAAACCTTCGGAATCTCGGATCAAGCCATCTATCTTCTTGATCCAAATCTGACCCCTCACTTTGTGAATCTGACCCAGACTGCCTGTAAATCTCCTCCCTGTCTGGCTCAGCTGCCGGGAGGGGAAAATACCCAGAGGGGCCTGGCTGCTCTTCCTCGGCTGCCGGGAGGGGAAAACACCCAGAGGGGCCGGGCTGCTGATCCTCATCCTCTGATACTTCCCAAGCTGGTCTAGGGACACTCACAACAATTACCCTATATGTTCCTATGTGATCCTACTCTCTCTACCTGAAACATTTCAGGCTTCAGACCCATGAACTGAGACCGAGCTGCTAAATCTAGACAAAGGTCCCAGCTACTTGAGGCACCACCTACATCTCCATATTGAATGAATAAATAACTAAGCATTGAATTCAGGAGCTAACACAAAAGGAGGCCAGGGTGCATTTGAAACACTGAGAGCACGTTATGGACATGCTCAAAAAGCAGTTGCCATGGCAGAGGTGGCCAATCACAAAACACCTCTAGACAAGACGGTAAACAAAGCTTTTCACAAAGCTTATCCACCATACTGTGTTCTAACTAGGCTTCTAAGATGGATAGAGCCCAGAGATACTGTTAGAAATATAAGCTATGCTTGCAGATGATACAATTTGCACATTGTCCTCTCTGGGTTTCAATATTCAACAATATAAGACAAGATTTTCAGAGTGGTTTGTCCAGCCCATTTTTCAAATCTCCATATTCATATTGCCTTTTCCTAAGCAAATCCTTAAATGTCTTCTTTTACAGTCCCTACAATGATGATGATGACAACGATGATGTACAGGTGTTCAATCAATGGACTAATCTCATAATCACAATAACAATTTTGTTTGTGCTGGAAACTCTCATCCTCTTTTGCTTTGCTACTGGGCAAGATATAAAAAGCTCTTTCCACATATCCACAAAAGAGGTCAGTGGAGCGACTAGGCAAAGTGAGAATAATTAGGTTGCTGTGATTGCATTGGCCACACTAAGGCTTTAGGTCTTCACCTTTTGTGTGAAAATTACACTTATAAAATTAAACAGCAATTTCACACCTCTTGATACACCATGGAAATGATTCGCCATGGCTGCAGCTGGAGACCGAGAAGGGAAGCTCTACCATGCTCAGATTTCCGTAAATAATCTTGTTTTTGGAAGGCAATTATCTCTCACTAAATACTGCCAGACCCTGCGGATGGAAGGTCTGCATTCAGGCCCACAGGGCATCACTCTGGATGATAAAATTATGATTAGTGAAGGTAGTAGATAGTTTCTCTGCTGTTCTGGTAACTATTATGGCCATGTTGGGTGGGGGAATTTGGGCAGCTGAAGTCCATGCCTCTTAAAGTTGCTAAGATTGAGAAACACTGCATTAGAGACTTATCTTTATGCCCCCCCAAACAAGCATGACCATGACGTAGTAGCTGTTTATGCATATAAACATGACTGCTTTCCTCTTTATATCCAGCTCACAATGTCCAGGCAGCATAACTATTGTGATTTTGAAGTAGGCTTTTCCTCTTTTCCAAACACAATTGTGGCCATAAATGTGATTGAGCATACTTCATCCCGGATGTTTTGCTGATATGGCCAGGACTGATATGGCTTTGCCCAGCTCTTCCAGAATGTTTTAGTAGGGTAGATCCACTCCCTCTCCAGTCGCTGGGAATTACCCTCCATGACGATTTCTGATTTAGGCTATAGGAAAACCAGACATCTGACTTTCTTAGTGGCATCGGCTGTCATACATCAAACACCTATCAGGACCTTTGTAGGCTTCTCATAAACCCAGGTTTAGCTTTCTTTTGAAAGAGCATTAGACATACAGCAGTGGTAGTGCTTTTCTGATGAGCACTTTCCTCCTGTCCTGTGCTATACAAGAGATTGATTTAAATGGAAGAAAACAGCCAGGTTCTTCCAGCTGTGTATTACCTGTTCTGCCACCACTGGTGCATTATAATTTTTACCAACAAGACGTTTCATGTGCCCATATTTTTTATGGTTTACTTGGTGAAGGGAGGGCACAGCATTTTGCTTGGTTCTAGTCTAGTGACTATCTGCAGGGTCCTTCTGAAATTGTAAGTTACAAGTCTGGTACTGAATTTGTTGCCACTACAGCCCAACAGCAATTGAGGCTAGAGTTCACTTCTTATCAGCCATTGTCTCCAACTTCACCCTATACCAGCGGTTCTCAACCTGTGGGTCACGACCCCATTTGGGGTCGAACGACCATTTCACGGGGGTCGCCAAGCACCGCAGTCCACCATTTTTTTTGGTCGGCCATTTTTTCCCCTATTGCGATGCAGGCCGTCGCGCCGCACATGCGCGGTGTGGGCCCGCCATTTTTTTTTGGTCGGCCATATTTTTTTTGGTCAGCCATTTTTTTTCCCTATCACGATGCGGGCTGTCGCGTCGCGTCACGCCGTGCATGCGCGATGCGCCCCGTCGCACCGCGCATGCGCAATGCACCCCATCACGCCGCGCATGCGCAATGCGGGCCGGGGTCGAGCCCCGGAAAAGGTTGAGAACCGCTGCCCTATATCTTCCTCCATGCTTGAGATCTGACAAGCCAGGCTAATTTTGAACACAGGTTTAGAGCCGCTTCAGAAAAGCAGTGAACCCATATTCAGAAGCAACCCAGATAACAGGTTACATTTGTTCCTTCTACCATTTGCCCAAGAAACTTTACAAATGACAAGAGATGGGACCTGCCCATACTTACCCCACTGCATGCTAGGAAGAATGATCTGTGGTTCTCACAGGCAGAAATGCTTGCTGGGAGATGAAGCAAAGCCAGAAAATCCATCTGTCACTTTTCTTAATGTCTTCTATAAAACTTTTGGGACTACATGAGACCCCTGCCTCACCGCTGTAACAGAACAGCTCATAAATCAAGGCAGCACATTTTATGTTAGCATCCTTTTCTGCCAGCTCAAGGAGTAATGAATAATATTTTAATATGATCATCTGACTATACTTCATGAATCTACCATGTTGATACTAAAGAGGGATTCATCTGGAAAAGTCCAAGCAAGAGCGAACCAATTTCAGTAAGATTTCTTGAGAAACTTGTCCTCCTATCATTTTTTATAGCTCTATGTGAGTTCAAGGATTGTTGCTATGATTTATGATTGGACAAGAAATCAACAAGTAGAATGACCTTACATGAACAAATGTCAACCATGACCCCTCCCAAGAAGAGTTTCACAATTATGAACTATCTACTATCAAGCACACAGATTTTATTTTACAGACTTTATAGGAGGAGGAACTTTCCTCTAAAACCAGGGTCTCCTTTGAAAGATCTATAAATTCAGAGGAGAAGGCACAGGAGGAAAGATGCACTGTTAAGTTTCCTCCTCCTCCTTCCCCACCACCACCATCCCCCTTATTTCACCAAAGTTGGACTGATAATAACCAGGTTCTCCTAGAATGTCCAAATTGTATGAAAAAAATTGGATGGGGAAGGTACAGTATTCCTTCAAGTACTGTGATGCTTGAGCCAATTTAGTATAGTGATTAGGATACTACTGTGAGTTTTAATCCTGCCTAAGACACAAAGCCAGATGGATGACTTTGGACCAGAAGCACTATCTCAGCCTAGGAAGCAGGCAATGGCAAACTACTTCCAAAAATCTTGCCATGAAAACTGCAGGGACCAGACCAGACAGTTGGCAGGAATCATCAGCTGACTTAAAGGGCATGTGCATTCTGTGTGTGTATTAGTGTGTGTGTGTGTGTAAAACAAAACACATACATACTCTGATGCTAAGGTATGTAGGCCCTAAAGGTCAAAAAAGTACTTGAAAGCTAACAAAGGTCCCGTGCAGGACCTGAAGTACAAGTGTGTATGCTTAGAACCCTTGTGGTTCCATCCATTTTTTCTCTTTCCTTAGCTTTTTCTTTTTCCTGGCAAAGTTCCAGTACTTTAATAGCTTCAATTCCACTAAAAATTCATCAGGTGAAGCTGTTAATGATATGCCAGGAAAACCTGGTGTATTACACTTATATATTGTGTTCCTCCCATTGATTAGCAATGAAAGTGAGAACTATTATGTAATTTGGCTATCTGCTTTTGGAACAAAACTTTCTTGAGAGGCTGCTATAGGAATGGAATTAAAAGGCAACAGACTCACATAAGCTCCACAAAGTGTCCATTGCCGTGCAAGATTTTGTATTAATAACCCTAACCTTAGGTGACTTCTGTGCTGAGTAGGAATCTCTTGCATTAACTGAACAAGGCAGATAAGTGCAATAGTAAAGTGAAGCTGCTCTACCAAAAAGGATTTGAGAGGGTGAAAAACCCACAGAGAAGTAAAACAAGTCATCCTTTTAGTGGTTAGGTTTTAAAGACGTTTTAATGAGAAAAAAAATAGAAAGACAAAAATGCAATAGCCATTGTATTACTCTTGACAGAACAATCAATAATGGAGATTAGGGAGAAATGGAAGAAGAGAAAAATAAAAATCTGGATCACCTAAGCCAGAAGCAGTTATGACAAATAGCGGTTATACTCCTGTCCTGATGTGCAAAAGAAGCTGAATTCTAAATGCCACCTGTGATCAAATGGTTCCTCGCAGCCGAATCTTCTAGTTCTAGTGGTGTACAATTTCCATCAGCCCCAGCCAAAGTGAGGAATGAGGGCAGCTGTATTTAAGAGGTTTATCATCCAAACTCTGGCCCAGGGGAGACCCACTGGTGAGTCTGCAGGGAAAGGGGTATGCAATGGTTTTATACATGATCTTCAAGAGGGCTTCATACAGAGAAGGCCCAATTTACTTAGTCAAGGCATAGCGTAAGCTTTATCAGGGACTTAGATCACCTTTCTTCTCAAGATACTTTATGACCCCTCAAGATTCTTTCCTGTGTTGCCTATTGCCAATTAAAAGATTTTGCTAATTGTTTTTGGGGGGGGTGTTATTCTTCCATTTTTCTTTTTCATTATATCATGTGCATTTATTTGAAATAATGATAAATAGTAGTAACCTTGATAGCCATAATGTCTAGAGTTTTGACCTGATAGATAGGTTGATTATTAAATTTACTTGCTGCCCATCTCGCAGTTCAAGAAGACTCTGAGCAACTTACAGTGTATAAGATTGTATAAAAATGAAGACGTAAAACAGCTTAACATTTCAAAAAATTCAAACAATTTATGATTATTTTTCAGGATGGTATGAATTTGTTTTTTATATGTTCGATTATTTAATAAATGACACTGTAAATTCTGTTTATTTTTTGATATTTTTATATATACTATGCCTTTTCTCACCTTTTCCCCTTATTTAGTCATTTGTTTAATTCATTATATGTTTTAAAATAAATTAAGAACTTTAACAAATGGGGGGAAAGAACTTGGAAGCTTCCATGGTAATCAAGGCTTTGAAATGGAGCAACACTACTGTTCTGCTTTTTGAAGTGGCCTTGAGAGAAGGGATACATTGTTTTTTTGCAAGCATTTGTTGAAATGAAGTATCCCCTTGAAGCTTTTTTAGAGCCTAATAGTAAAATAATTGTGTATATGTATTATGCATCATATCTGATATTAAATTATTGCCAATAGACTTTGATTCATGAATATTCTTGTGCAATTAGAGCATTAGCTGATTTTAAATGGCAATTTTGTGTGCCACAATGAACTAAGATTCCTTTGCACATCTGGCAGTTGTAATGTGGATCAGTGATTTTCATCTGGTGGTAATTGCAAAAGCTTTTGATGAGAATGTAATGGTTTGCATAAAGCAACAAGCTGGGAAACAGTGATCTATTCTAGAAGGCTCCAGAGTAGAGAAAGCTTGTTTAGTGACTTTTGGAAGAAATGTAAAATAATAGCAAAAAGATATCATCTAAGCAGGGTAAAGATACTTCTACAATTCTTACCTCACTCATCATCTACATACTACTAAAGCTCATATTCCCACAACCTTTAACTGGGTGAAATGGTGCACCATAGAACAAAACCTTTTAGATCCAGGTGCCTCAAATGGATTAATTTACAGAATGCATCCAAAATCTGGAACCTATGACTCCTGTGAAATTAAAGTTTGGCAAATTTTGTAAGACAGTTTATGACATAATACAAAACATCATATATATAACATTTCCTGTGCTGATGTTTGACTGTGCTATCCAGTTCAACACAGGCTGTTTCAAGGTAGATACATCTCTAAATGTATCCCTGATTTTCCAGTAAAGTCAGTTCATTAAAAGCCCTGATATTATTGAAAATATTGAGGACCAGATTGTTGGCGCAATATGCTGACTCTGTAAACCACTTAGAGCAGCAGTTCTCAACCTGTGGGTCGCGACCCCATTTGGGGTCGAACGACCATTTCACGGGGGTCACCAAACATGGCAGTCTGCCATTTTTTCCCCCATTTCCCCTCGGCTGTCGCACGCCGCGCATGCACAGTTCGGCCCATTGCACGCACGCCGCGCATGCACGGTTTGGGCCGTCATGCGCACACCATGCATGCGTGATTCAGCCTGTCGCGCCGCGCATTGCCGATTTGGCCCATCGCGCGTGCGCCGTGCATGCGCTATTTGGCCTGCCGTGCACGCGCCGCACATGCACGATTCAGCCCATCGCGCGCACGCCGCGCATGCGCAATTCGGCCCGTCGCACGTGTGCCGCGCATGCGCGATTCGGCCCGTCATGCTGTGCATGCGCGGTTCAGGCCGTCGTGCGTGCGCTGCGCATGCGCGGTTCGGCCTGTCGCGCCGTGCATGTGCGGCACAGGTCGGGGTCGCGCCGCGCATGGGCGGCGCAGGTGGGGTCTCAGCCTGAAAAAGGTTGAGAACCGCTGACTTAGAGAGTGCTATAAACAGTGCTTTTTTTGTAAAAAAAAAAAAAAGGTGCCGGAACTCACACACATCATACAACCCGCCTTGCCTACCCTACAAGGTTCCATCCAAAAAAGGTGCCAGAACTCCGTTCTGGACGTTCTATGAGAAAAAAAGCCCTGGCTATAAAGCACTATGAAGTGGTATATAAATCCAAGTTGTTCTGACCCGTATAGCTCTATGTAACCCTAACTAGAGAGCATGTATTATTATGTTAGAATATCTGGCAGTTATTGGGTTAAATGCTGGTTTTGTTGATGGGTCAGTGGGAGGAGTTTCTAAAGGGCATTGGGAGACTTCCTGGACACAAGCCTGATGGGAATGCTTGGGGATCTTATGCTTATGCCAACATGTGATGCTTATGCAGAAGAAGAGGGGAAAATCCATTATCAATTTACCTATGGAAATGAACAGAGAGATGTAGTATACAGAAGCAACAAAGTAAAAGCAAGTATTCCTCTGAATAAACATTTTATCTGTTTTATAATCATTTCTATTGAGTTATCTATCTGTACTAGATTGAACTGGGAAGCAGTCTGTTCTGTCTGGAACAGTATACAAGTGCTATTGCTATTGAGGAATCTGGTAAGGAAATGTCTCTGAAAGGGGAACCTAAGGGGTCATGGGTTGTCTAGTTTACTTTAAACACAGGGGCCTGGTTCTGTTCCAGCACTGCAGCCATATAAATATCATCAACACCACTGATAATAAGACTTTGGATGAAGGTGGGGAACTTTACACATGTGCCAAAGTCTGTCCGCAAATAATAGAATGGTGGCTAAGACAGCCTCCTATAGAGGCGTTTGAGGAATATAAGCTTTCATCCAGAATATTTATTTGATCTTAAAATAATTGGATTCTTTGAATAAACAAGTCCTGAGGTTTGCACAGTACATATGATCTAATCTAAATGCTCGTAGCAATTCATTTATTAATCTTCCATGAATTTGTGTAACCTCTGTTTTAAAGCTGTCCAAGAGGATTGCCATCACTACACTTTTGTGTAATAAATTTATGAGGTCAGCTACATATTGTACTGAAACTCAACATTAAGAAAACCAAGATCATGGCATCCAGCCCTCTCAATTCCTGGCAAATAGATGGGGAAGAAATGGAGGTAGTGACAGATTTTATCTTCCTGGGCTCCAAGATCACCACAGATGGGGACTGCAGCCAAGAAATTAAAAGACGCTTGCTCCTGGGGAGGAAAGCTATGGCAAATCTAGACAGCATACTAAAAAGCAGAGACATCACCCTGCCAACAAAAGTACGTATGGTCAAGGCCACGGTTTTCTCAGTTGCAATGTATGGCTGTGAAAGTTGGATCATAAGAAAGGCTGAGAGTAAAAGAATTGAGGCCTTTGAACTATGGTGCTGGAAAAGATTCCTGCGAGTTCCCTGGACTGCAAGGCGATCAAACCGGTCAGTCCTAGAGGAGATCATCCCTGACTGTTCTTTAGAAGGCCAGATCCTGAAGTTGAAACTCAAGTACTTTGGCCATGAGAAGGAAGGACTCACTGGAGAAGAGCCTAATACTGGGAAAGATTGAGGGCAATAGAAGAATGGGACGACAGAGAAGGAGGTGGCTGGATGGAGTCACTGAAGCAGTAGGCGTGAGCTTAAATGGACTCCAGAAGATGGCAGAGAACAGGAAGGCCTGGAGGAATGTTGTCCATGGGGTCGCGATGGGTCGGACACGACTTCGCAACTAACAACAACACATAGTGTACAAATTATTCTAGGCTGTAGTGCTTTTGTGACAGTTTTCACAGAGAAATAAACAATCTGATACTAGATGAGGCCAGTTATAAAATAAGGAACAGGTGCAAACTGTTTCTCCCGTTCAAAAAAAGTTTCACTTCTTTTACTTAGAATGGTCAGAAGAGAGAGGAGTGTGGGAAATCTGAATATTGAGTTACTACTTAAGCTTACATTTGACACATAGCCTTACCTGAAATTTATTCACAATGACTTTATAGTTTCACTACAATAAGTCTACTTATTCGAGCCTTTATGTCCTGGGAGATATATTCTTCCAGTGCTTGGCTTTACTAGCCAAGAGAGGTTGGAACATTATGGAAGTGAATTGTTGTTGTTGTATGACCGTAATATAGTGACCTGCTTAACAACTGGCATGGCTTTTGATCATCTCTGGGCTCTATTACACTCCTATGTTGAGGGCTACTTGTATATACATTCATTCATTTTTCTTCGCTTGTAATTTTTATTAATTCACCCAGAATAGACTGTAAAATATGTAATATATAATCTTCCAGACCTCATTTTTAAAACTGGCAGTATACTGGCTATTTTATAGACTTCTGGGTCACTTGATGAAGTTAGGGACATGTTATATATAGTTTATTAGAAGATCGGTAAGTTCTTTAAGAACAATTTGGTAGGTATTATCTAAGGCTGCTTAATTGTTTTTAATCAACACAAATTTTGAAGTTAATCTTTTGCTATCACTGGTTCAACTCTTCAGGCTCTCTTCTGAAAAACAGCAACTGAGGCACGGATATATGTTACATAACTTCTACGAAAAGAGAGAGAGAGAGAGAGCTATCACCAAAAAGGCTATCACTTAGCCTTTTTCTCATTTTTGTTACCTTAATAATGAACTAAGCATTTGACAGTATTGAAAAATATTTTGGTACTAAAGAGAAATGTATTCTAAAGTACATTGTGTTATTAAGCCCTTTAAGAAAAGAGTAGAAACCCAAATAAGTACAATAGCAGCAATAAAAAAAAGCCTTTGATAGAATACCTTTGATCTGAGCCAGGGGTAGGCAACCTTGGCTCTTTTATGACTCGTGGACTTCAACTCCCAGAATTCCTGAGCCAGCCTGGGAGTTGAAGTCCACGAGTCATAAAAGAGCCAAGGTTGCCTACCCCTGATTAAGCAATGTTCAGTCTATGCCAGTGTTTCTCAACCTTGACAATTTTAAGGCATGTGGACTTCAACTCCCAGAATTCCACAGCCAGCATTGCTGGCTGTGGAATTCTGGGAGTTGAAGTCCACATGCCTTAAAATTGTCAAGGTTGAGAAACACTGGTCTATGCAGACTAGAAAGATTGCTAGAGCAAGGCTTCTCAACTTTTAAGACTTAAGGCCCCAGGCTAGAAACCGGAAGACTGTGACTTCTAGTCCCACCTTAAGCATGAAAATTGGCTGGGTGCGACTTTGGGCCAGTCACTCTCTCCCAATCCAACCCACCTCACAGGGCTGTTGTGGGGAAAGTAGGAGGAGGCTGCCAAGATTTAAGAAACACTTGCTTAGAAACTTCATGGACATGATCAGGTTGTTTTTCTTGGCAATAATATGCAAGTGGTTTGTTATTGCTTTCTTCCAAGGTCTGTTTTTCTTTTCCCATTTCCCGGCATAGTTCTGGTTCTTGGCTGGAGTTTTTTTTCACCCAAATACTAACCAGGTGTGACTGTTTAGACTGGTTCAGCCTGCTGCTTGCAACATCTAAAACTGCTTGTTTTAATTGGAGCAGCTTGCAGTTGTTTTGTAAATAACAATCTAGGGGGGAAAAACCCTCTATTCTCTATTTACACAGGAATAAAACATGCAGCCTTTGTAGAGAAGACAAATGGCCTTCTTGGAATTGAGCGCTAATGAAATTTTGTTCAGGGTGTTATTTTTTGACACCCAAGTTAAATAGGGTTGGAGCCCAAATGAGTTTTATAGCCTAAATGCAGTGCAAATTATGCTTAAAAATAAGTCTAAAGTTTTAAGAAGCTTTATTTGAAAACATTCGAAATAAGACACTACATAGAATTGTTTTATTAATATTTGTTATACAGTGTCCTGTGACTAAATGTATCAATTAATATAGATTTGGAAATATACATTTGATAGATAATAAACAAACTTCCAAGAGAGGTTCCAGGAGACAAATCAATAAATAATATTACCGTGTAAATTATGCCCTCTCTAGAACACTGGCACATTTTTATGTTACCTTTACTCTCCACATAACAAACTGTTAATGGCTTTGTCACTCTGTCATGATAAAGATATTGCAAAACTGTGAAGCTTAATAAAATTGACTGTGAAACTAGGATTAGGAATTCTACAACACAAACATAGGTAAAAAGCTTTTTAAGATACTGTCCTATAGTCTGAAAAGTCAGCATTGATCATAATATATTGTGTTTAATTGATTAAAGAATGTACCAAAAAGCATTTTTGGTCATAGACCAAAAAGCAATAGCACAACAGTAGCATTTAGGCTTATATACCACCCCATAGTGCTTTACAGCACTCCATGTGTGGTTTACAATGTCAGCATATTGCCCCCAATAATATGAGTCCCCTTTTTTACCGATCTCAGAAGGATGGAAAGCTGAGTCAAGTTTGAGCCCCATCAGGATTGAACTCCAGGCTGTGGGCAGAGTTTGCCTACAATACTGCATTCTAACCACTGCACCACCAGGACTTCAAAAGAATGTACTGTGCTTTTCCTTTCGTGAAAAGATTTCCTTTGGGAAAAAATCTGCTTAGAGGTCTTCCTTATACAGGTCCTTCCTATAGAAGATTGTCTTCTAGGTATAACTGACCAACCAATGGTGGTAAAAAAAAATTATAGAAGAAAGGATGGAGAAACGATGGAACAAAATCAATGGCAGGAGAAATATTAAAATGGGGGAGAAATGGTGGGAAAAAGGAAAGTGAAATATCTATCCATTTCTTCTTTGGCTAATGGGAACACAGGAGTAATTAGAAAGTGTTGGTTCTTCCACCACTGAGCTTTCCCCAATATTCGTACTTTGACCTTCATTTGACCTCCTAGATTGAAAGTTCCGATCTTTGTCCCTGTGCAATCAAAGTGGCCATGGAGGATGATCCAAGGACGGGAAGGAAACATGTTCGCACCCACCTAAAATGACCAACAGATGCTAAGTGGGCAAAATACAGAAACCTCACAAATTTAATTGACCTTCTGTTGTGAAATTTGCCATTTGTCCTTTGCTGCTTCATATACTTTCTCCATATACTGGAAGGTACCTCCCAGAGCAGCTGCATGTTACCACCTGTCTTATTTTCTTCCAATCCTTCCTACAGCGCATCTCTTCTGTTAATGCCTCCTTGTGATACATGGGAGTAATTCATCAGTACTTTAGTGGGTGGCAGAGATGAATTAAGTAAAACAGGACATTCTTCTTAACTTACTGACAACCTATAATGCTTTAGTACCTTATCTTAGGCAGTATAAAATAGTTGCAATCAAGCTAGCCACTAGCTTAGGAATTCAGTCCATCTAAAACTTAACAGCAGTATGCAAACCTAGAGTTCAGACAGAAGCATCATAGCTCATAGTTCAAAAGCAATGTTTTGAGGCAACCCAAGATCTGAGGCTATAATGAATCCAGGAATAATCAGAAATATAGTGAAGCAGCTCTTGCATTGGCTGCTAGGAAGGAAGAACTTGTAAAACCAAAATTCCTGATATCTCACCATGGCTTCAACTGGAATTAATCCTTCCTATGAATAAAATCCTACTCTTGAGCAAGTTTTTTTTTTTTACTTAGAAGTAAGCCTGTTTCTCACTACAGTACAGTGTTTTTCAATCTCAGCCACTTTAAGATGTGTGGAATTCAACTCCCAGAATTTTCCAATATTCTTGCTAGGGGATTCTGGAAGTTGAACTCCACATATCTTGAAACGGCTGAGATTGTTCTAGCAGTACACTTTGGGGGTCTAAGTGCTCTACTCCCTGGGGGGTTCAGCCCTTTGCTCCAAATTTAGCAAGAGGTTTTGGGCCATAAAATGGTCTTGAATGCTGTTCACAGAGTGGTTTAGGATTCATCAGAGACAGTCAGTCTCTGGCAAATGTAATAATATCTCCTGATGATTGAAAATATATAGAGAGAGGTTGTTCAGAAACAAGCATTACAGAAATGTTTGGCTCACCAGACTCTCTATAATGCTCACTGCTGTTTACAAAGCAAAATAAAATTAGGGCACTTCATCTTAAAACTAGCCTGGTGAATTATTGCAAAAATCCAAGTCTGGGTGTTGTGTGCACATCTCTCATTTACTCTAAAGGGCAGCGGAACATGCTCCCGTGGAACAGCAGAAGGATGATGGGTGCTGTAGTCCATTACATTTCGAAGGCATCACATCAAAGGAGGTGGCCCTATAAAAAGCACCATTAAAGAATTGCTAGGCCAGATTTCTTCAAGCTCCTTTCCCCACACTTGCTTCTGACAAACACAAGAGAGGCAATTCTGGGTCAGGAAACTTCTCTGCTTGGCTTCCCTCAGTTCCAACATTCAGAGGGTAACCTCTTCCAGGCTGAACAAATCCACATTTTCCAGCCAGCTCATTCCTTACTAAAGTCAAACAGTAATTTGCCAGGCGGCACTGTCCTATTTTTAGCCTTCAAATATTCCCGCTGCCTCCCAAGTAGTTATTTGACTGTGGTGAAAGAAGGACTCTTAAGTGGATGCGCTCCTCTGCGCTCGACCAGCAGGTCAGGTGGCTTCCCCAAGGCTGCCACGCCACATCAGCCAAGGCGGACTCTCCTAAGCAATTTCCAAAGGCTATTTTAAGGTCTCCCGGAGGTCCTTGGCAAACGCCAAGGACTCGGGCTAGCTAGTACGTTCCGCCACGTCTGCGCCCGCTCTTCACCCACCTACCCGCCCTGGCCTCTCGTGTTTTCTCTGGCCGAGTGGAAGCCACCAAGCTCGAGCGCTTCCCTGCCCTTCCCTCTGCGGCCGAAAGGCCGCCCATTGCCGGACTCCTATAGCGAGGGGCTTGCCTGTGGCTTCCAGCCTCGCGGTTTGCTTCGAAGTCCTCGTTTGAATCCGAAGCGCCTTCCCTCCCCCGTCGGCTTCCTCCTCCTCCTCCTCCTCCTCCTCGCGCTCGGCGTCGCGAAGGATAAATATGCAGGGCTTGTAATTCGCTTGCAGTTCTCGCGCCCGGCTGGCAGGGTGACGCGGAGTTTGGAGAGGCTGGCAGATTGGCTTTGTTGACTTGGTTCCTTCCCTCGCTGCAGTTGTGCCCAAGGCGAGCTGTGCCCACCTCTCGTCCACAAGCCGGGCGGGCGGGCGCTGAGCTTCCCCGGTTGGTGCTGAGATGCTGGGAAACCTCTGAAACTGGGGGGTGGTGTGAGCGGGGAAGGGAAAAGCCCAGCCGATCCTTTGGACTGCAAGTCGTCACTTCCCTCTCTTGCCTTCCTCCCCCACCACCCCACGCTCTGCTTCTTCATCCTCCTCCTCCTCCTCCTCTTCCCCCGGCTCCTTGCTCGCAGCCCCCTCCCTTCCCAATTCCTCAGTACACGGCCGAAAGCTAAGCAGTTCCCTACGTTCTCCCGACTCGTAGCGGCCAAAAAGCAAGGCAACTTCGACCGACATGTCAAGGAGATTCCCCCGCCTCCCCACCCCGCAGATTCTGGCAACAATACCCCACGGGATGCAATGAGACCGCGCTAAAAACCGGGAAGCTTCTGTAACTGGGGAGTTAAGAAGGAACGCCCCCTCCCCCTGCCCCGAAGAAAGGTAAGTGTCAGGGGGTTCGTTCCCATTGTAATAGCACCATCTCCGCAACGCAAGCCGGTGGTTTGCAGCCCAGCGAAGTGGACTTGATATTTGCCTGTTTCATGCTGACAGCTTGGAGGAGGAAGAGATGGGGTGGGTTTTTTTTGCAAAAACCAATCGTCAGGAACCTGCCAGGTCTAACAGCTGCAAATTAAAACACGAGGCGTTATTTATCCCCCCCTCCACCTTTTTTTCTTCTTCTCTCGCCTGTCTGGATGGAACTGTGCATTTGCTCCTGCCATTCGATGTGTGTGTGTGTGCGTGCGTGCGTGCGCGTGTTGAACCTGCATTAAGAAGACAAGCCCGCTGCCGCTGCTGCAGCCTCTTTTTCTAGAGCCGCACTCTAGACCGCCTAAAACTGCTGGGGGAAATTGCAGGGAGAAGAGAGGGCGATCTGCTGGCTTTGCGCGCGCTCCATCCGAGGTGGTAGTTTGAAGCTTTGCAAGCCGCTTGCTTGCTTGCTTGGGCGCCCGCTCAAGAACTCCTCACCCTGACAGGGATTATATATCCGGGACCAGGCTTTGGAATGGGGAAAAGCGGTTGAATATATCAATCCAGGAATAAGCTAGGGTGGCTATTAAGATGCACCTGGCGCAGGAGGCGGCTGTTTTCGGAACCCAAACCCGGGATTCCAATTTCTGCCGAACTTGCTGATAGACGCCGCAGGAAACTGGGGGGGGGAGGGGGGGAGAGAGAAAGAGCACCAGAGGTGGCTCCTCGGGGCCAGAGACGAAGCCCAAGGGGGGCCTCGAGAGCAAGAGGCCGAGTGAATTCAGCGGTGATCAGTTTCTTTCTATTTCTTTCCCCAGAGCTGGATTTCTAGGTTCAGAGGCAGCCCCCCTTAATTTATTCTCGCGCCGGGTGGGAAAGAAAACCTGCCGCTTGGTACAAAGTGGCAAAAAAACGTTATAAGGATCAGGATAATCCCGCCGGGGCTGTTGGAGCTGTTTCCCTCCCACCCCAGCCCCCCACCCCGTTTAAACAGTAGAGGAGAGATTATTGGGGCGGAGAAGGAGTAGCTGCCCTGAATTGGAAAAAGGAAGATCCGGTTGCTGGTTGGATCCCGGATCCGAGATTGCTTTCAAACCGAAACCGGCGAAGGATTTCCCCCCTACACACGACACGCACACACCTTTTAGGGGGCTGTCGCTGCGCAACCCAGCCGCTTTCTCTCAATGGGGGCGATTAATCTTTGGCAGCTGTTGCTCTCCATCCATGCTGTTTACCTCGTTTTTCAAATATAGCTCTGGCGCCCATCCTCGTCTCTAAATAGGACGAAAAGGGGGGGGACTTTTATTAGGGAGTAGGGTGGGCGGTGGGAGGCCGTGCTCAGTCTGGGACCGACTGCTCGGGCCTACCAAAGCCCCTTTCCTTCCTTTCAAGGGGTGTGGGGGGGAAATAATGCCAGAGGAGGACCTTAACTTTCTGTAGTAGTTCCTAGGGAGGTAGTCCTCTTCCTCCGGGGGCAGCCAGAATAGAGGCTAACACACAGTGATGGTTGCATAAGCTTTGTAGATGTCTTTAGACTTTCTTCCAGTTCAAAAGAAGGGAATTTATACAACACGTGCTGTTTCCTTTGAAGAAAGAGTTGGAAATATGGGCGGAGTGAAAATTATTGTAAATTGGAAGAAGTAGCATTGGTATGTTTTAACTTATTTAATTGTTAATGGTTTCCTCTCGGTTTTCCTTTGTAGATATTGTAAGCACAAGTTGTCAGCCCAGCAAAACCTTTTTTCATTTTTTAACCAAACACAAGAAGAACTTATTTTATTTTGTACCTTATAATAATCCTATTGCTTCTTTCAACAGGGGATAGCTAGGTAGTTTTCAGGTCTGTGAAATTTGTGTCTCTTCTCTGAAAGTATTCGATGCAAAAGGCATGGGTTCAAGAATTAGGAAATGTTTTGCACCCTTTTCCTGCTAAAGATAAGTGAGATTTCTTCATACGAATGGTATAGTGGGGAGTGGGGAGCAGAATTATTGTTGCTGCATTAAGCCCATGGGAGTAAGGAGTCTGCTGCAAATTATCCAGACATGTTGCAGGATCCAATCTGGGTCGGTCAACAGAACCACGGGTTTTCTCTTCGGAGCTTTTGGGCTCAATCTGAAGCCCATTCCCAGGGAATTTGCTATGTGCTTTGGATTGTTCTGTATGTGATATTTATATGGTGCCTGATGTGTGTAGCTTTTTAGATGTAGATTGTGGTGTTGATGGCTGTTGTTTCTTCAAGCCCTCACCCCCTAAGTACTTGATAAGCTGGGGGTAAACACCACACACAGAACAGCCCAAAGCACATAGAGAAGTTCCATAAGGATGGGCTCCAGCACGACTCCAAAAGCTTGAAATACAAAAGCTCTGCTCCTGGTAACCGACCCAGATTGGATCCTGCAACATTATCCTGGGACACGTATATTCGCCTTCATTTGTATCCTGACGTGAAACAGCTTTTCCTGATGTGCCCTCTGCTCAGCCCTGATCCAAGTAACATAGTAGTCCCTGAAAAGTGACTGACAATGAATATTTGATGGTGGAATACTGTAAGAGCTCAGATGGTCCAACTGCTGCCTCTTTTAATTCTAGTTGCTGTTTTTTTTCCTGGCTGTTTTTAGATCTTGTGGTTCTGTGGTGAGGTCACCACAAAAGTACTGGCATGGTGCTTTGGGGGCTGCTTTTGGTACACATGTGTTGAGATTCCATACATTTATAGTTAACTCTTATTTTGGAAGAGCATTCAAGTAATACTGAACAGTCTCGTCAGTAGATGCACAACTGAATGTATGTATTGTGGCTCTAATGTGGAGGTTCCTAAGTTGGAAAGATCAGCTCTCTAAAATAAGATTGTCTCTTAGAGTGTTATAGGACTGGGAACCCAACAATGCTTTCTAATGTATTTCATCTTCATAATTAGTCTGCAATGAAAAGACATTTGTATTTGATTCAGAGATAGGGAACCAGCCCGGCTGAAGACTGAGCTGTAAAGTAAGATATAAATCCACCGATTCCTCTTAGCCTGACCTCATCCATCATGGGAAAGAGGTGAAGGAGGAATCTGTGGGTTTGTGACCTATTATATGGCTCAATATTTGTCTGGCAGAAAGCAGTCTTAGGCTGCCTATTACTAATTCACCTTTGGGTAGACGAGATTGGAGGGAGTTCTGTGTAAATAATGAAAGAAAGATTATTATGCCTGATTCGTCTTCCTAACCAGAAACTTTCACTCATGTATGGCTTGCTCAGACTATCTAAAGGTTCAAAATAGTTTTTCCTTCTACTTTGGCTGATAGAGGTTTGTAATTGTCATTGTAATTTCAGTGTAGTTACCTGGGTGTGGTAGCTGTTAGTAATTATCCTGAATTAGTGGACTTTCTGTTCTATGGGAATGCCTTTTCTGCAAATAGAAGTAGTTTTTAGTAAGAAGGTATATTTAGTGGATACTGTGATTATAGGGAAAGGGAAAACCCAAATTAAAGAGAAGGATATGCAGCTACTAGTGGGATCTTTGATTTTTAGCCATCAATATTTGGTTATCTAATCTAGACCTGCCACTGAGGTTTCTAAAATCTGCCCTTCTTAACTTAGCAGCCCTCAGATTGTTAGAATACAGATTCTGTAAACCCATCCTGCGTGGCCTGTGAAGAAAGCTGCTTTTGATTAGCAGGTTTAATATCTATCGTAATTCTATGTATCAGGGAAGCAAAATACAAATAGCATTTGCAGAATTAGAAAAAATTTGTTGAGTAAGAAAAAATATTGAGACTCTAAAAAGAGTGCAGAGAAGAGCAGAAGATGATTAGGGGACTGGAGGCTAAAACATACAAAGAACGGTTACTGGAATTGGGTATGTCTAGTTTTATGAAGAGAAGGACGAGGGGGGGACATGATAGCGGTGTTCCAATATCTCAGGGGCTGCCACAAAGAAGAGGGAGTCAAGCTATTTTCCAAAGCACCAAAAGGCAGGACAAGAAGCAATGGATGGAAAACTAATCAAGGAGAGAAGCAAATTTCCTGATAGTGAGAACAATGAACCAGTGGAATGGGTTGCCTTCAGAAGTTGTGAGTGCTCCATCACTGGAGGCTTTTAAGAAGAGACTGGACAGCCATTTGTCCAGAATGTTATAGGGTCTTATGCAGGAGGTTGGACTACTAGAAGACTTCCTACATCCCTTCCAACTCTGTTATTCTATTTCTGTTCTGTTCAAATGCTCTGGATTGGATTATTTGAGTGAGCCCTATTTTATGGCAGAACTTCTTGAACATACTTAGCATCAACATTAAGGTGATCAACTTTTTTTACAATGAAAAGGAGGACACCAAATAAATTGAAGAAAAAAATATCGTAAATAAAAGAAACATTGTATTCATTGCAACAACAATACAGACAACTTGCATGTGCAAAGTTTGCCAGCAGGGTGCTTTGGCGCGCTCAGCAGCAATTCCTATTGGCTTTCGAAAGCCAATAGTGGGAGTAGCACAGCTCATGCAAAAGTTGGAAAAAAAAACATCAAAAAAAGGTGCCGGGACCCCGTTCTATGAGGGGAAAAAAAAGCCCTGCAAATTAGTCTTCAAATATCGAAAAGGAGGACATGAAGGAGGACACTTTTCGAGGGAGGACAGAACTTACAAAAGGAGGACTGTCCTCCCTAAAGGAGGACGGTTGCTCACCTTAATCAACATTGCACTCATGGAGACCTGGGATTTTAGTTTCCTTCTAAGTATTCTGGGAAATTGAAAGAGATTCAGATCCGGCTATTTGCTAACAGTGCTTGGAAACTTCTAGAATCCTAAGTGGTCATAGGGCAGTGTTTCTCAGTGTTGGCAAATTTAAGAGCGCTTTAAGAGGAACGAGCTTCAACTCCCAGCATTCCACTCCTCTTAAATTTGCCAAGGCCGAGTAACAATGTGTTACAGTGGGTGACTGATACTGAACCTAGGTGACTGGAATTTAAAGCAATTGCTATCTCTGTAAAATATTTAATGGAATTCTAGAATTACTAGAGATCCTGGGTTTAATTGTGAAGCTTGGCCCTCCGCAGGCAAGCCTTCAATTCTGATCTGGGGCACCCCATAGCACCCCAATCAATGGCGGGTCCTTCACGATCGCCGAATTAAGAGACACATGCTGATCACATTTCTCTGGGTGAAGCAACTCGTGACAAAAGGCTGCCTCCCCTATTTATTGAATGTTACAGTGGGTGGTTACACAATGCATCACATGGTTACAAACAGCCAATGACAATGTTATACTCTGTAGCCAATGACAAGGCTACACTGCAGGGCCACCCTGTGGCCAATGGATTCAAACCTTGGTACAACTGTCCATCCACCTGTTGGCCCCTCCCTCATTTCCTGTCCCAGGCCATATGGCAAGTCCTTTGTTCCAGGGCATGTGGTCAATGGACTCCATCTCTTGGCTCCGCCTCCATTTCCTGTTGCTCCAAACAGCATGGTAAAGTCACATGGTACAGTCTTTTTGTTGCAAGCCCATCCAAGCCTCATGTATCACAACATATTACAACATAATTGCTTTTTTATTGGTAAAAATATGAATTTCCATCCCCCCCCACTTTCCATTTTTAAAGATTGAAGGGCAAATGTATTGGGAATTGATTTGAAATGGAAGTACCTAGAAACAGGCATGGCTCCTCCTATATTCTGGATGTTGGATTATATGATCTACATACATATGAAGAAATTGAAGCTATGCAATTTCTTCATTTTTTGTGGAGAGCAAGAAAGCTGTTAATCTATCATAGTGAATAACATCATGGTCAAGTCATAGAAAGGGAGAGAGCACCAGAGAGATGCATTACGGGCATTTATCTGAGTCACAAAAGAATGAACAAGAAAATGCAAGCTAAACATCCCTGCTCCACATTGAGCATTATTTGTATGTGACAGATAGTCTCCTCTACTGATATTCAGAATTCTGATAAAAATACAAACTTTGAAAACTTTTAGTCAAGCCAGACTTTTCGCCTCTTGTCATTTGCTTTGGAGTGATGAAGAAATCTGGGGATCCTTGACTACAATAGCGTTACAATCTCTTGAGTGGGACTACTAAAGATTTTGCTAAGTGACGGATTTTGAAATATTTGTGGATTCAAGTCCTGATGAGCTTCAACTCCCAGCATTCCACTCCTCTTAAATTTGCCAAGGCCGAGTAACAATATCTGTGAGAATTGGAGAGTGACATCACCCAAATGACAGAAAATATTTAATTTGTGTCATTCTGACATCATTGTGGCTTGTGCTGGACACCTTTGTTTTCAGTTTATAACTCTGACATCCTTAACCCTTTACCATGATGATTAAGAGTACCTGAGAATACAATGGACAGCCAAGAAAACAAACACATGGATTATTAAACAAATCATCCCCTAGTTCTCACTCAAGACACAAATAGCTAGGCTGAAATTGCCTTATATCAGATAAATTATGCGAAGACCTATCTCTGGAGAAGGTTGTGGTGCTGGAAAGGAGGAAGGAGAGAGAAGAAGAGGATGACTAGCAGGAAGGTGGATGGACTCAGTTACAATGTTGGTAGGTGCACCATTGGAAGATCTGAAATATGGGGTTAGGAACAGATTGTTATTAGTAGGTGATCACCAGGGTTGACTGCTGGCACATAAACAAAATCAATCATAACTAAGTGTAACAGTCCAAGAACATCTGAGGATTCTTATATTGTGCTTAGATTTTCTATCAAATGTATGATCTGTTAACAATCAAAAGGATGTAATGGAAACTTTTGTATACTTTTGTACTTTTGCAATAAAACATAGTTAAAATATTTAATTGGGGAGCCAGTTTTTTTTTTAGCGAATAGAATATCTGTCCTCATTAAATGTGTTTAATTTAAGCATATAGGCATAACGTAAGATATTGTCTGGACTTACACACTGTGCAGTTGAACAAATTTGTTCATTAGTATGTTGTGTGAACTTAGCCATGGAAATTTATAAATTGTACCTTACAACTTAATTTGTTATATTTATTTGTTTTATTTTATTTGGGTTTGTATGCCGCTCCTTTCCGGAGACTCGGGGCGGCTAACAACATATAAACAACAAAAAAGTACAATATAAAAAACCCAAACAAAACTATCTAAAAAGTCAATAAAAACACACATTCAATTCAACAATCAACCACAATCATCCCCAGGCCTGCCAGCAAAGATGAGTTTTTAAATTTTTCCGGAAGGCCGGGAGAGTCGGAGAAACGCGGACTTCAGGAGGCAATTGGTTCCAGAGGGCGGGCGCCACAACAGAGAAAGCCCTCCCCCTAGGGCCCGCCAGACGACATTGTTTCGCTGATGGGACCCGGAGGAGGCCGACCCTGTGCGCTCTCACCGGTCGTAGGGAAGTATGTGGCAAGTATATGAATTCAATCAGCAGTGATTTGTTCAGTAAACAATGGCTTAGTATAGTCTGCATGAATTCAGACACAATGTTCAGCATGGCTAATCTCCATTATGTGTACAGTTGCACTGTTATAATATGATCTTACTTATAACTAACTATTCAAGAGAGAATCCTGAATTGGTTTCCTATTCCTCTAAGACTACCCAGAATACTGTAGTACACAATAGAAGCCCACCCTATATAACACAGGATCTGTGAGTCACAGACTACCAGTGAGGCACAGTGGAGTGCTTCCATATACTGCTGTAGGTAAAAAGAATGAGAATTTAAGCAGTGGCAGGCCAGAGAGGCCAACCTTGATGGCTCGGAGGTTGTACAAACCTGATGAAGGGCATTTCAAGATCCTTGAATATGGTTATGCAGGTGTGTTTGGAAAATGGATAAAATAAAAGCTGCCTATTTATAAGTTTATGACACTACTACATTGTTGCATTAGGAGTTTTTAATAAGCCGGTTTGTTAAATTGGAATTGGAAGTTTAGGCTCATCCTTGAGATTATGTTTAAATCCCAGGTGTCCTATTTGGAATGAATCTGAACAAAATAAACAGCACTTAGTTCAAAAGCAAATTGTTTCAGGATGTTTCCTCCACAGAGTTTTTATTTTCAAGTCCTTCCAAAGCAATTTGAAATCAACCTGCAATTTTCCTCCTGCTGGTTTGGAAACACAAGGAACATGCTGAGAAACCCCCGCGAGTCACTTAGTTCTTCTTCCTGTTGATCAACAGGAGGTCCTGAACCCCAACATTCAATCAGTGTTCTGCCCTCTGAGCTGCCATAGGTGTTGGAGGAAGAAAAATGTCTTTCCTCCCCATTCCACACCAAAAAGGAAATAAAATAAATAGCTACCACATGTTGATGCAAAAGGAAGCTTTGTAAGACTAGATAATTTGTAAATCCAAGCCATCTTGCATCAGCATTACATTGCACGTAAAAGTATCTAAAACTACAGTGATACCATGTCTATAGTACTGCAATCTCTAGTGCTTTCCGTATTATTGCAAACCATGTTTCCAGGATGATGGTGATCACTTGGAAACTCAAGCTGCTTCAGAATATGGCAGTATACGTAGCAACGGGCAAGCTTCATGGTGCTCACCTAACACCACTGCTCTGTGGACTGTACTGGCTGCCAGTTGGTTTCTGGGTGCAGTTCGAAATGTAGAGGAGTGCAGAGACAATTTTGGAAAGGGAATATAATAAATATTAACTTAGCCCTAGAAATAAAGAGAATGTGAGAAAGAAACTCAAGATAACTCCATGTTGGTTTTGTTTGGAATGAGGGGGAAGAAAAAAAAAACTCTGACAAGCATTCAAGCTTCTATTATTATACCCTATAACAGGGATCCCCAACTGGGGTGCTCGCACCCCCTGAGGGTGTGAGATGATATTCCAGGAGGTGCAAAAACTTGGGTTTTCAAAATTGTAGTGTATGTACATAATTCATTGAACTTTGGTAAGGGGATGTGAGAATATATCAGAAGCATTCTAGGGGGTGCGGGGTATAGAAAAGGTTGGGAACCACTGCCCTATAATGTAGATTTCCGGTAGTCCTTGTATTTTCTGTCCCTCAGTTGATCTTTGAAAGGCCAACAAGTCACCTGCCTGGTCTAGCTCTCTGAAGGACCATTTATCTCTTGTGTCGTCCATCCTTTTTGTTCTGATAGGATTGGTTGTTTGAAGTTCCTTCAATTAAGTAATGCCATCTAGGGAGATGCAGGAGGCAGCCCCTTCTACCGTGGCACCTGCCCTCTGGAACAATATCCCCTTAGAGATCCATAAGGGTTCTGTCTTGTCTGTCTTTGGATTGGAAGGATGGCTTCCAGGAGTTATGAGGATTATGGACAGGGTTTGTTCCCTGAATGGACACCGTTTTTGTTGCTATGTTTATTTTGTACTATATGGCTGTTGTAACTTGTAAAGCTGCCCAGGGCCATCTAGAATGGAATTCTTATAGCACAAACAATATTGAAATTTCATTTAAAATGTAGATGGCTTTGACCGAAGCAATTAGCTGTTTGCAGGTCCTTGAAGACTGCAGGGATGAAATTGACAAATTTTGCTTTTGTTTTCTCTTTCTTTTTGACAGGGGATCAGAGATCATATAAGGCAACTTTTAGGACTGATTGATTGATGATTGATTGTGAGTTATTGTTTTGAAAAGAGTAGATCAGGAATGCATGGGGCAAGATTTTCCACTACTAAGAAAGCAAAACTGTTTTGCTCCAGTTTCAAATAAAACTGGTATAAATATAAATACAGAAACAATGAGCTTTTGACATGAGTTGACATAATTTGATTAGACAATTTCTGAGCCAATTTTGCACTAGCCGCAAGCACTTGTGTAGAAGTATCCTTAGAGAAAATTAGGAAATAAGGACCTGTCTTTATTGTCTATGATCCAATCAACAGTTTCCACTGTTAAGAAAGTTGTGTTGATGTGCTATAGGCTTAATGGTCTCTAATTGGAATCAGTGGGATTCCTCAAAAGTACCACTCCCTTTTTTTGAGTTTGCCAACAGTAGCCTTTTCAAAACTGAGAGACCTGCAGTCAGGAGGTCCTCTTGTAAGGTAGAGATTTTGGTGCTCTGTGAGCTTGGATGTTTGCTTGCAACAATGGTAATGTCATTACTGTGAATTTGTGTGGGGTTTGCTGCTTGCTTATATGCAGTATAAAATTTGTCCTGCCAAGTTTTGTTGGGGGGGTTGGTTTCCTTGATTTTTGAAGGCAGCAAACCCCATTCTCTTTCACACTGATAATGTTACTTAATTGGATAATGAAATGTCTGCAAGCAAACAACCAGGAACTCTACAATTCCTGAACTGCATTCTTTTCTATTGAGATCCTTTTGTCTACTGATGTGTCTGAGCAGTCCAATGGGTTTTTCTTACCTTCAGAGACTATGTTCAGCCACAAAATTTATACTGTGGTTTTGGACTGGTCACTCTTCCTCAACTCACAGGTTTGTTATTGTGGGGGGGGGGAAATAGAGTATTGAGGCATACACATTTCCCTGAACTCCAGAATAAAAGGCAAAATATAAAGTTAACAAATAAATCTAACAAACAAGCCATAATGTAGAAGATCATGTTTGCCTATTACAGTATGTGAACTCAGCCTTATGTTTTATAAATTATAGTTTATCATTTATTAGACTTTTGTGTTTTATTTAACAAGCCATGAGTAGAACAGTCATGCCTATTTCTATAAATCCAGCACTGGTAATTTTTTGCATTAAGTTAAAAAAACAATTTGATATTCTAGCTAAAACTTAAGTGATCAGTGCTTTTCAGTAAAGTTTTGTACAGTTGAGCAATTCAGAACTTGGTTTTAAAATACTAAGTTTGTTTTTGGATTGTTTTTATATTTATACACAATAATGAAGCAAATAAGTAAACATTTCTTCCTTTTAGCCAGACTGCACAATTTTTTTTTTAAAAAAGCTTCATGCTAAGCCTATAGAAATTTTTTGAGCTGGTCTCCAATATTTTTTAATAAAGTCCTAGTCAAAAGCAGCTTTGATTGTCTGCCAAGTTTCATTTGTTTTTCAGTCAAGCAATAATATGATCTAATTCAATATTTCAAGAAATTAAATAAGTGCACAGAAGGTTTCATGTTATGGCCAAAGCTCTCATCAAGACATTTATCTGCAAATCTCCCAACTGAGATTCATATTCTTGGTTTTGGTATTTATTACTTATATTGCAGAGGATTTTAATTGATTCTCCTTAATGATCATATTTTAATGTAGTTTATGGACATGGATCACAGTATTTGATGGATCTGTGAAAGCAGATGTCTCATTTTTTTCTAAAGCAACTTTGCTTCCATTAGTCTTTTGTGACACATTACCAGCTTCAATGACAAAATATAAGTAATTTTCATGATTTCTGGGAAAATAATATCTCTAACCATGGATGACCATGTGAGAGGGATTTTTCTTCCTTCCTTTTGCCTTTCCTTGAGTTACCCATCCTGCTAAGCCACAGTTTGTTTACCATTTTTTATTGAGAATGATTATTATAATAATGTGTTCCCAAGGGAACCCAGAATGGTGCATGTGTCAATAAAAAAATTAAAACAGTCACTTACAATATAGCACACAAAAATAATTTAGCTTTGTAGTAATTTAAAATAAAATTAATATAAAAGGTAACCTGGTCTTAGAGTGGTTGTTATCTTGCTGATGTCCAGTTGAGTAAATACATCTTAAGTTTTCTTTAAAGCTAGAAGAGATGCTTGGAAAACTGTTGGAAGAAGACATGAAATGTGTTTAAGTGAACATGGGTAAAAGCCTATATTAGGGATTACCTCAGGATGATAAGGACAACAAAATGCCAACATGTCTTTGTCCTTATTGTGGCCACTGATAGCTGGTGGCTCTTAGTGGCTCTGTTTGGGATGGCTCAGTTTGGAGTGACCTGTTCTCTGTTGGGTGGGTGGGTTGGTAGGCCTCACAACATCTGTTGGGCTGCTGTGAAGAATATTTAAGCTATCTGATGGACAAAGTCATTCAGATCTGCCTTGACTTGGACTCTGACTGGGCCAGGTAGACTGAGGTGCCTGGGGCACTATCTTGGGGAATGATCTGGGATGAATTTTAGCTGGTGGACTCCTGTAAAAGTGGCCAGGCTGTCAGCTCAGCCACCTCTTTGCTGGAGCTGGGCCCCAGCAAAGCACCCAGTGATATGTCAGCCCTTTAAGGTAGACCAGACTAAGTTATGAATGCCAATACAGGTAGTCCTTGATTTACAACCACAATTGAGCACAGAATTTATGTTGCTAAGTGAGAAATTTGTCAGGTGAGTTTTGTCCCATTTTATGACTTTTCTTGCCACAGTTGTTAAGTGAACCACTGCAGTTGTTAAATTAGTAACATGGCTGTTAAGTGAATCTGGGTTCCCCCATTGACTTTGCTTGTCAGAAGGTCACAAAAGCTGATCATAAGACACTGCGACCGTCATACATATGAACCAGTTTTCAAGCATCTGAATGTAAGTCACGTGACCCTGGGGATGCTGCAAGAGTCATACTTCTCTACGACCGGTGAGAGCGCACAGGGTCGGCCTCCTCCAGGTCCCGTCAACGAAACAATGTCGTCTGGCGGGCCCTAGGGGGAGGGCTTTCTCTGTTGCGGCGCCCACCCTCTGGAACCAACTACCTCCTGAAGTCCGCGTTTCTCCGACCCTCCTGGCCTTCCGAAAGAATTTAAAAACCTACCTCTGCCGGCAGGCCTGGGGATGATTGTTGATTGTGGTGTGATTGATGAGTATGTATGGGGTTTGTATTTTTAATGTTGTTCGGATTTGTTCAATTGTTTATATATATATGTTGTAAGCCGCTCCGAGTCTTCGGAGAGGAGCGGCATACAAATCCGAATAAATAAATAAATAAATAATAAATAAGTGTGAAAAATGGTCATATGTCACTTTTTTCAGTGCCGTTGTAACTTCAAACTGAATAAAGTGTTGTAGGTCAAGGACTTCCTGTATTACTTTTGTTATAAGAATACAGTAATAGAACCTCACAAGTCTGAATACACCTCCCACCTGCTCTAGCTTTTGACATAAGTTGACATCGTTTGATTAGACAATTTCTGAGAAAAACTAGGGAAGATCAAACCTGAAATGCGCTCTCACATGACATTTCTGCCTCAGACTGAAGCTTCTTTTGTCTGACCTTTGTCTTGGTTCCAGCTTGTCTTCCTGTCTCTCAAGGTTACTCTTACAGCCCAGTGTAGGAGGTGACTTGCAGTTGGATCTGGGCCGTGGGGTCAGCCTCACTGAAAGAGGGGATGGTTACCTTCTCTCTTGAAAAAGGCAATGCCTGTTTTTGGACCAACAGTTTTTGAAAACTACTAAACAGTCTTCAACCTTCCTTTTTTAGGAAAGGTTTTGATTGTTTGATTGTTCTGCAGCTCATGAGTATCCCCAGGGGAAATAGGTGACCTACACCCATTTCACCTAGGTTTCAGGCCAAGATTTAGTATTGAGACATTGGGGGTGGGGGAAGAGATATTACTCCCTACACCAGCGGTTCTCAACCTACGGGTCGCGACCCCATTTGGGAGCGAACGACCGTTTCGCGGGGGTCGCCGGACACCGCAGTCCACCATCTTTTTTTTTTCATCGCGTGCGCCGCGCATGGACGGATCGGCCCATCGCGGTTCGGGCCATCGCGTGCGTGCCGCGCATGTGCAGATCGGCCCGTCGCGGTCCGCCATTTTGTTTTTTCTTTTCTTTTTTTGTCGTGTGCGTGCCGCGCATGCGCAGATCGGCCCGTCGCGGGTCAGGGTCGCGCCACGCATGGGCGGCGCAAGTGGGGTCTCAACCTGAAAAAGGTTGAGAACCACTGCCCTACACTGTCCTGTGGAGTGTGCCACAGCATTCTACTCTTTCTCCCCTCATTTTCAATATCTACATGTAACTGCTGGGTGAGGTCATCTGCAGTTTGGGATTCAGTATCTTTGGTATGCTGATAAGCCCCAAATGTATCTTTCAAACCCAGGCTAGTCAAATAAGGCTGTCAAGATTCTATCCCAATGCCTGGAGACTGTAAAGGTTTGGACTGGAAGGAACTGTCTCTGACTCAGTCCTCTTAAGATAGAGTGGCTTTGGGCTACTCATATCTGGGGACATTCATCTTTGATCTTGGATTTTAACATTGGTGTGCAATCTGAGTGTGTCCCTGGACTCATAGCTCCTGGTGAAGAACAGGTAGCAGTTGTGGTCAAGAAGACTTTTACAGACTCCATCTGGTGCACCAATTTCACCTTTTCCTAGTTTGGGAGACCCTTCAGAGAGTTACTCATGCCCTAATTACCTTGTGCAATGCACTCTTACATGGTTCTGTCCTTGAAGAGCATCTAGAATTTTCAGCTGGTGCAGAATGCAATGAAACCAGCAGTGAAGGGCATGCCTTGATATGCTCATGTAATATTTTTGTTTTGCGAGTTGCACTGGTTCCAATTTGCTTCCATGTGAGAGTCAAGGTACTGCTTGTTACTTATGAAGCCCTACATGCCTGGTTATTTATAAGACTACCTGACTAATTCTTGCAGGGCTGGCAAGCTCCAGGGTCTTTTAATAAACAGTGTCATCTATCAGGACCCTGAAAGCACACCTTGTCTGTAGCAGCACCTGTTCTCTGAAATGAAGTTCGTTCCGAGATCCAAATTGTCTCCATTCTGCTATTATTTAGAAGAACCATGAAGTCCTGATTCTTTACCAAGGCCTTTGGTGAGGGAGAGTGAGACCTTTGCTTCATTCCATCTAGTCTTTAGTTCTTGGCATTGTTTGTCTTTTTAATATAAATTTTATTGATTTTATTGCAATTGCTCTGTTTTGATTGTGGGGAGCCACCTAGCAAACCTGGCAGTCAGGCAGCATGCAAGTTTAATAAATTATTACTGAATTGTTATTAAAGCTACTTAGTTGAAGAGCATGGGTTATGCTTTATAATTGGGGTGTCCCCATAATAATATCCTATCTTTCTCTTAATGTTCAGGGGAAGGCAATCTTGGGCACTTTGTAGATTAATATCTTCCTCTTGCGTCAGGCTTAGTAGCTCATTGCAATTTAAGCACCAGTGTACTCTTCCATTAAGAAGTACTCCATGTCTTGTAGATTGAAATGGACCTACTTTAAACCAATGTCTCCCAAATTCCTCCCCTTTAAAGTCATTCCACTCGCTACAATATCCCATGAGACACAGTTCCCAGAGGGATTTATTTTATTTTATTTTATTTTACTTTTATTTATTTATTTACTAAATGTATATGCTGTCCATTTTGCAGTTCAAGACATCTCTGGGAGGCTCAAAGTGTAACAAAAGCTTAATTTAATTATAATTATATAATTATGTTTTATAACTTATTTAATATTTATAATTATATTTATAAATATAAAATATAACAACTAATATTTATGTTTGGGTTTTTATATTAAAATATGTTTTTATATTTTTATTTATAAATATAAATATAAAAACAAATGAAAATGGCAGAAGATTAATATTATCAGGCAGATGATGATGATAATTTAAGATGTGATAAGACGGGTTCTCAACCTTGGCAACTTTAAGACTTGTGGACTTCAACTCCCAGAATTCCTCAGCCAGCTTTGCTGGCTGAGGAATTCTGGGAGTTGAAGTCCACAAGTCTTAAAGTTGCCAAGGTTGAGAACCCCTGTGATAAGACATTGCTTCTATAAATTCAGTAGGTTCTGCATGTCTCATGATTGCAATAATAAACCACAGTTAGCAAGTTTTACAATACATTCTGGACATAAATCATAGCTTAAAAAGTGCACTGGCAGGATGCAATACCCTAAGCAAAAGGCAAATATACAGTATTATGGCTTTGAGTCAGGTGTAAATCAGATCATTCTATATTGGTAAAATTACTTTTGGCCACTTCGCTTCCCTATTCTTCTTCCCTTTCTTTTGCAGTCCATTTTCAAGCAGGTGCTTAAGAGTGCAGCTTATAACCCCCATACAGTTTGGCAGCAGTGTTCAGGGAATTAATTTTATATCTCAAACAAACTGCTCTTGACTTACATTGCGGTTATCACTCCACATCATTTCTGGAATAGATCCAATGATTTGAAGGCTTCCCTTTCAGCATAAATGAAAAGCATGATCACAGCACGACCTCCAATTTGAAGCCCTTCAAAGATTTATTTGCTTGTTTGTTTGTGTGTTTATTGCCTGCCTGCCTTTTTGGCAGAACCACAACTGCCAGAATTTCCAGCTATCCTGATTCTCTCAAACTGCATGAACAAATCATAGAATACTGTATGCTAACTGGCTCTCTCAGGGGTTTTGGTTGGTTATTTTGTCCTAAAAAGGATAAACCAGGCCTTGGAGCGGGGTGGGGTGGGTGGGTGGGTGGGTGAGGGGGGCAGCTTGCCTAGTGAGAATGGAATTGCATGAACCTATGGAGAGTGTTGAGTTTTGTACAATTGCTTGTCAACTTTTTGTCTTAAGTGTTGAGTTTTGTACAATTGCTTGTCAACTTTTTGTCTTAAGTGCTTACTTTACTCTTCCCCTCCCCCATAATTTTGAGATCACCTACTGACCCTCTGTAGCATCACAAGACTATTTTCATGAAGCCCAGCCTGCCAATTCAGTAGCGTCTCTCTATCGTGTTATTCCAGAGCAATATGCTGGGTCAGCAAAATGGCATTGTGTGACCGTATGCCAGCACTGCAGTCTTTCTGCTTGGCCTACACATTTACTTGCTGAAGTGGCAATTCATAAGTTAAGACAGTCGATGTTTTATGCCTCTCCAGGTATCTACAGTATACACTACCCATTTGTACCCTTCTCCCCTTCGTTTCTTCAATCTGTTTGTTTCGTGCACAATTGGAGGACAGTTCATAATTATTTGTATGTAGTGTCACAAAAAGGTTCAAAGCTCCAAGGCAGCCTTCTGCACCCGTGAAGACAATGCTGTAATCAGTAATATTGATATTCAGCATTTCTAAATGGCTTTGGAAATTACTGTCAGTGTTTGACTACAAAATTTCAGGAGCATGATGTGGCATCTAATATATTCAGTCCTGCTCCACCTTGGATCCAGGCATTGGCAGTCCAAAGATTCATGGGCATTTTAGATTGGCTGAATATTGATCAGCACCTAATTTGTAAGTTGTTATGTTGTATATGATTCTAGCATGCACTAGGCAATTGGATATTCCATGCTTCAGATGTTTTTCAATCTGTGAATCCTTTAATATCAGCAAGCAACCGGTTTGGATAACTAGATTAGGCTAACCTTGACTTCTGCAAAATTGTACTCTTCAGAGTCATTGTGAGCACAATGCAGGAATTTACAGCCAATTGTACTCAGCAGGTTTGGGGAACTGGGCTAAGTAACTGGAAATGAGTCTTCAGTTATCACTGAACTGCAGTTTTTCTTCACTTAGCACCAAAGAAAGCACAACTGTGGCTATAATAACAGAATGTGTTTATAATAGCACAGTAAGTTGGGTTTCCAAATTATTCTGATGGATTTTTTGCTGGGCTGCTAGCAATAGTGCAACGAAATATGATTTATATTCCCAGTCAAACTCACTTTATTTGATTTGGTGACATTTACAAACCATTAACATGGAATAAGGTGGAAGCTTGACAAGGGCAGATGGCTACATTCACAGCAGTTTTGAAATGAAATGATTGATTTATCAAAATAACACTCCTAGCTATCTTAGGGTAGTCTAGTTATGCTGACTTTGTCTACCAAAAAGACATGAGAGAATGAAGCCATTGGTTTTGTGTCAATGTGTTGATGATTTCATTTCTTAGATTTTGGAGGATGGCTACATTTAGACCAGTGATGGCGAACCTTTTAGAGACCGAGTGTCCAAACTGCAACCCAAAACCCACTTATGTATTGTCGGATGCTGGGTGGGTGTGGCCCATTGGGTGGGTGTGGCTTCAGTGGTAACGGCAGACTGGGTGGGACTAAAAAGTTCAATCAATCAATTCCAACTTTGCGAGATCTTTTTTTTTCCTGTGAGTTGAAATTGATTGATTGATTGAACCTTTTTTTTTTTTGCACACGGTGGCAGAGGCCTAAAGCGAAAAGGTTGTATAAAACCCAGCTGAAGGCCTAGGACTGGGGCGATGATGTGCATGCCCACAGAGAGGGCTCTGCGTGCCACCTGTGGCATACATGCCATAGGTTCGCCACCATGGATCTAGACTTTTATTATTTTATCTTATTCAGCTTTTCTAACCAAACAGCAACAGATTTTCAGTGGATGCTATTCATAAACAGAGCCAATAGATGCCAATAATTGCATTGTCACCACAAGCAGGGTCAGTCGTGGTTAATTTAGATGTGAAATGATCAGAAACCCCTATGTTGTAATTTGTGTCCTGGCAAATTACTTCCATAGTGCTTACATAGCAATTCCAAGAAACTACATAGATGTATCTAAGTGACCACAAACTGTCAAATTTAATTAAAGGGAGTCTTTACAATTCAGACCAAAAAGTTAATGTTATATATGAACTGATGTATAATGATTGGTTTGCTTAACCAAAGGATATTGAGTTGGCCACAATTGGGTAGGTTACTATGACACTAAGCCATAAATTACAAATCACAATAGCATCTCGTACAAACATTATCTACTATACATTTCATTTGAAGATCAGAGAAGATAGCTGAGATTATAATAATTAGGAGCAGTGATTGTTAGCTTTTACAGAAATGTAAACATGGCTTGTAGTTTCTGCTCAGTTTTTCATATGAAATTTCTATAGAATCAGTAATATCTGTTTCTCCTTGAACAAAAAATGTGAAAGAGTTGTACTGTTCTGGGTTATGCATAGATATATGGCAATTTTATCCCTTTCACACAAGACAGTTTGTTCTGTAACTGAGTTTGTTAGATTTTGTTTGACACTTTCACTATTCTTCTTCTACAGTAGTTTGTTTATCCAGCCTGTTTTCCCATCAACATCTTCAAGGTTATTGTCTTGGTGAAGAGGAAAATGATATGGAAAGAACAGCTGTACCTAAGTTTGGACTAGTTTATGATGCTAGCTGAAACTCTTTTTCTGTATGGGAAATGGTAGGAGCAGATATGCTCCACATTGTAGAAAAAAGAATTAAAAATGAAATAAAGCTACAGAAATAATGCCAAAGGCATTGCTGTAAGGAAAGTGGCTTTGCAAGGATTTATCTTGTTTTAAAATTTTATTAATTAATTAAAAGCATTTATATAGTTGCCCATCTTATAACCAACTGTGTCAGGCTCCTAATCAAAAGCCTTTAACAATATCGCGGCTTTTATTTGGTTTGCATCCCACCTTTCTGCAAACAGAGCACTCGAGGGACTAACAGTAAAAGATAAATAAAAATAAATAACATGAAAATAGATTACATTGCTATTAACAAGGAAAGAGGAACTTTTTCTAAAAGCCAAGGGAGCATATTCTGTAACCTTCAGCAATATAGGAGAAACGTTAGCATGTTGTAATCTCATATTAGGAGAATACTAACTTCCAAATATTTGTGGTAACATTGATAAAGTTAACATTTTTTTTTAAAGCAGTATGGGCCTTTGGAGGCAAGGAGAGAATTTAACACATCATTAATGATCCGAAGTGTTATATTAAAGCAGTAACTTTATTAAGTCCTGTGCAATTGTATAAAATAACGTATAACCTTTTGAATTTCCAATAATGCTTTATGATACAAGATTATTCATAAATCAGAACAGTGGAAACAGGAAAAAAATTGGATAGATTCTTGGAGTGGATTAGAATAAGAATTCTCCACAAATTGCAGAGAAGAAGAAACAGGAGAATAAATTTTGATCCTCCATTTCTGGAAATACAAAATCCAGCAATTAAAGTCTAACATTTACTTCATTAACAAGATAAATATACCCCCTGTTCAGTAGAAAACAAAAGAGATCTTATTTGCTGAAATTGTATTAAAAAAAACTAGAGATAATGTAAGATCTTGTATTAAATAAAAATAATAATTTGAAGCCAAATAAAATAGGGCTCTCCAGCAAAGACTTTTAAAACATGACTAAATTTCTGGTGTCATTTATGTCTACATATTTCACACATATTCACATGAATCAGTGAAAGTATCCAATGATTTACTCTAAAATATGGCTTAAGTACTGAGAAAAATAATTTTTCCACATCAGATATGTATCCTAAGGAAGAACATGCCAAATGAGAATTAGATATACATTTATTGTGAAATAAAATATTTCTGAGGAAAGGTTTTGAAATACAGCTACCTCAAAATAGGATGTCTTCCAGAAGACAATTCTTTCTTGACTTCACCAGTTTGTTGAGACTTTCTCTGATGTAATATTGTCTAGATTTCGTTCAATAAGGACTGAGTTTATGCTACTCTTTAGTTTGTTGAGGACCAGACATTGTCATCCTTGACATTCACGCCATTCTCAGAGCTGGTGCTGCAGTTATTCAATTATTAATAGCAGAACTAGGACAATCAGATTTTATCTAGGAACTTACATCTGATAGCTGTCATAACTCCATTCATTTCTCCCCCTCAAGCAAGGAGAAACTCCTCTAATTCCCAAACAGAAATTAGTTGACAGGAACTTAGGCACCATTTTTAGCTGGGACCAAGTGAACATCAGAAACTGTCTTTAGGCATTTGGGCAACATTTTGTTTAAATCCTGCTCAAGAAAAGCAAGACTGAATTTGAAAAAAAAAATGCTGGGGTAAAAAGTAGTATTTCTACCATATCTTTGTTAATTTGCTTTTAATTTTTAACTATTTTTTATGCCTTGTCCTTTAAGCAGCTCTAAAAAGGTTTAATTTAAAATAGTCTAAAATATGATTAGAACTACTAAGCAAATTTCTACCTAGTTGAGAAATGTGAAAGTATTGAGAACAAGAAAATCTAGTTAAAGGGTCTCTAGTAAAGCTTGGTAAGGAGCAAAGCTATTTAAATACTTGCAAAATAATACAGCGAAATCACTACTTGTGGTCTTTGAACTGACACGGACAACATAGCAGGATCTAAAAGACTGGAAAAGATCAATTTATATTCAAATGCCCAAAAAGTACTACAGCAATTACCAATGCTAAAACATACAGTGTAAAAAGAATACAATTTATGACCGGTTGCTTAGCAACTGTTCAGAGTTACGACAGGACCGCCTCCCTCCTCCAAGCGTCTATGGCAGCGGTTCTCAACCTGTGGGTCGTGAACCCATTTGGGGTCGAACAACCATTTCACGGGGGTCGCCAAACACCGCAGTCCGCCATTTTTTTGGTCGGCCATTTTTTCCCCTTTGTGATGCGGGCTGTCGCACCGCGCATGCGCGATGCGGGCCTGCCATATTTTTTTTTTGGTCGGCCATTTTTTTTGGTCAGCCATTTTTTCCCTCTTTGCGATGCGAGCCGTCGTGCTGCGCATGGACGATACGTCCCATCACGCCACGCATGCGCGATGCGCCCCGCCACGCGTGCATGATGCGCCCGTCGCACCGCGCATGCGTGATGCGGGCCGGGGTCGAACCCCGGAAAAGGTTGAGAACCACTGGTCTATGGAGATTCTCAGTCATCTAGGTCATGGTTGTCCCAGAAGTGCTTTTCTAAAAGGGAACTGGACTTCCTTGTTTTTTCCCCTTGAAAATGTTTCACTTCTCATCCAAGAAGCTTGACAGGTGAGAGGTGAAACATTTTTAATGAAAAAAAGAAAGTTCAGTTGCCTTTTGGAAAAACACTTTCCAGAAACACTCCCCCCCCAGCAACTTATTGCCTGGTTCTGAAAGTACAATGTTAGTCCTCTTCCCCCTCCCCCGTGGTCATGTGACCACATTTTGGGCACTCGGAAACCAGTCCATTTGCAGCACCCCGTGGTCATGTGACTGTGATTTACAATTCTTTTTCCTGAAATACAGAAGAGAAAAAAAAAGGGAAAATAGAAAAGGGAAAAAAAAGAATAAAGAAAATGAAAAGAAATATATAAAGAAATGATTCCTGCTTTCACCCACAAGAACAAATAGTTTTAGCAACTTACTGCCCTCTCTTAAAATAAAACAAATTATCTCTTTTTCTCACATCCCATCTCTTATTTATAAACAAATCCTTAAAGTTTCCTCGTTTCAGTCAATTCACAGGTTCTGAAAGCAGAAAAGCAGTTAACAAGCAATATTTAAGTCATTAGAAAAGGAAGCATGCATACCCAGTATCCTTTTAGAAGGTTCCCACTGCAGTTTTGGGAAGATGGTCATTCCTTCACCTCCCAGAACAATAAGCCCACCAGAGACCGCTGTCTTTTGAGGAGCAACTTGTGGGCAGTCTCAAGTCCTCTTATTCTCCAGGGAGGAATCATGAAGATCTCTGGTCCACTCACTGGTTCTTTGTTTTGCTACAGTCATCTTTAGTTTTCATTCCTTTCCTGGAGGCATTAAAAGATCTTTTTCATGAGTAAAAAATAAAACTAATAAAAAAGAGAAGAAGTAAGCAAAAAAAGAAAGAGAAGCAATTAGTAAGTAAATAAGTTTGTTGCCATAACCACAGATCATAACAGGAGAAAGAACAATTGAATGAGAGTGGATTACTTCCTACTTTCTTTTCAAAAGATGTTAAGAAACCTATTGTCTTCCCTCCCCTTAACTATTGCAGAAATCCCTTCAGCCCTTTATTTATCATCTTTTTCAACCATTTAAGTCCATAAATCATCATTTCATTTTTTTCTTCTTTTAGCAAAAGTCTATGAAACTGTTTTTTAATATTTATTGTTTTCTACCTGATCATACTGGTCCACTAATTCCAACATTTTCATGATCCATTCAATTATTGTGGGAATTTCAGTAATCTTTCATATTTATGCGTATAATAACCTTGCTGCCATTTACCAAAAACAGTTTTCCATGAGTCTTTTTTAATTTGCTGTCCATAAGTCTCAATAAAACAAGTTCTGGTCTCTTTGTGAAATTATTCTTCAAAACTGTTTGTATCCCCAATATTGACTTGAGGTATCTTTATACATTTTTGATAACTTCGATAACTTCTCTGGTGTCATGTAGCAAAACATAATTTTATTTAAAAAAGTCTCTTAAATTATATCACAAATTATTATTTCCTAATTACCCACATTTCCCCCATGCATTCCTCTGTATATTATAGCCAACGTTTAGTCCATTTTGTTATATAATCTGTAACTTAGGGGTTTATAGGGGTTTATCTTCTATCCTGGTGCTTCTTGACCTCTCAGCGGCTTTCGATACCATTGACCATGGTATCCTTCTGCGCCGACTGGAGGGGTTGGGGGTGGGAGGCACTGTTCTCCAGTGGTTCTCCTCCTACCTTTCTGGCCGGTCGCAGTCGGTGTTGGTAGGGGATCAAAGATCGACCTCTAGGCTCCTCCCTTGTGGGGTGCCGCAGGGGTCGGTTCTTTCGCCCCTGCTGTTTAATATTTACATGAGGCCGCTGGGTGAGATCATCCATAGACACGGGGTGAGTTACCATCAGTACGCTGATGATACCCAGTTGTACGTTTCCACCCCGTGCCAAGTCAGCGAAGCAGCAGAAGTGATGTGCCGGTGTTTGGAGGCTGTGAGGGCCTGGATGGGTGAGAACAGACTAAAGCTTAATCCCGACAAGACGGAGTGGCTGTGGGTTCTCCCTCCCAAGGACAAGACCAACTGTCCGTCCATTACTCTGGGGGGGGGAAAACTTTGAACCCCTTGGAGAAGGTTCGTAACTTGGGTGTTCTCCTCGATCCACAGCTGCACTTAGACCAACATTTGGCGGCTGTGACGAGGGGAGCATTTGCCCAGGTTCGCCTGGTGCACCAGTTGCGACCTTATCTGGACAGGGAGGCCTTGCTCACAGTCGCTCATGCCCTTATCACCTCGAGGATCGACTACTGCAATGCTCTCTACATGGGGCTACCCTTGAAGAGTGTTCGGAGACTTCAATTAGTCCAGAATGCAGCCGCGCGAGCAATCGTGGGCTTACCTCGGTATGCCCACATTTCACCAACGCTCCGCGAGCTGCACTGGCTACCTATTAGTCTCCGCTCGCAATTCAAAGTGTTGGTTATTACCTATAAAGCCCTACATGGCCTAGGACCAGGTTACTTGCAGGACCGTCTTTTGCCTCATACCTCATCACGACCGGTCAGAGAGCACAGAGTTGGTCTTCTCCGGGTCCCGTCGACCAGTCAATGTAGGCTGGCGGGCCCCAGGAGAAGGGCCTTCTCTGTTGCGGCCCCTACCCTCTGGAATCAGCTCCCTCCGGGGATTCGGACCGCTCCCACTCTTCTGGCCTTCCGAAAAGAATTAAAAACTTATTTGTGTCAGCAGATCTGGGAATGATTGGTGCTGAATGTTGGATGAATGTTTTTTGTTTTTGTTTTTTTTTTTATTAAAAATTTGGGGTATTGTTTTATTTTATGATCATTTTAATTTAATTTATATTAGACTTTAATGCGATTGTTATTATCTATGTTGTAAGCCGCTCTGGGTCCCCTGGAGAAGAGCGGCTTATAAGTCTAATAAATAATAATAATAATAATAATAATAATAATAATAACTTATTCATCTTCAGTTTCAAATCTTAACAAAAGTTTATACATTTTTGAAATATTTATTTTCTTTTTTCAATTCCAATTACCTTTTTGCCTGTATTAAATCTTTCTTTTACTGTAATTGTACAGTGAAAACTTTTGAAAACTGTGGCTTTTTGCAATCAGTTGTTTTCTTGACTTTATCTTAAAGTCTTCTCTTCTATAAAAACCTTCCTGTGCTAAGACTAATGAATTTTGAATACAACCTGGGTTTATATTCATTCTATATTCTTAATATGGCACTTCTCACATAATGATTTTTAAAACCCACATTAACTTTAACTTTATTGTACCATGGACCATGCCAACCAAAACTCGATGTTTTTTTTCCCAGTTCTAATACAGGTAGTCCTTGACTTACAACAGTTCATTTAGTGACCGTTCAAAGTTACAGCAGCATTGAAAAAGTGGCTTATGACAGTTTTTCACACAACCGTTGCAGCATCCCCATGGTCACGTGATCAAATTTCAGATGCTTGGCAACTGACTCGTATCTATGACAGTTGCAATGTCTCAAGGCCATGACATCTCTTTGGCAACCTTCTGACAAGCAAAGTCAATGGGGAAGCCAGATTCACTTAACAACTGACTTAACAATTCACTCAACACTGCAGTAATTCACTCAACACTGGCAAGAAAGTTTGTGAAATGGGCAAAATTCACTTAACACTATTTCACTTAGCAACAAAAAATTTGGACTCAATTGTGGTCATACGTCTTTTATTTCTCAGCAGCACTCACTCTTTCATCCAAACAAAAGGGCAGACTGCAAAATACAATTTAAAATCAGGTAAACCCTCCTCTGTTCATTGCGTCTTGTAGTATTTTAGGTTTAATCCGTGGCTTCTTACCTTGCCACACAAATATAGATATATATTTTTGGTTACCATTTAAATCAGGGTCCCCAACTCCTGGGCCATGGCCCACTACCAGGCTGCAGTCCTTTCAGAACCGGTCTGTGTGAGTGGCAGGCGCTCACACACAAAGCTCCATTTACACGAGCAGTGGAGTTGCATGTGTTCACGTGTGCGCTTGCCACTCACACAGAACCATCCCCTCTCCCCCTCACCACTGGTCTGCCAAGCCGGAAAGGTTGGGGATTGCTGGTTTAAAATGGTGTAACATTTTTCAAAACTGGTATTGTTTGAAACAATTCTAGGCAGTATATCCATTTTAATCGTTCTAGAGAATACATTCATTTTTATCAGAATGTCTGTGGAGGTTCTCAGTCATCCAGGTCATGGCTGTCCCCAAAGGTGCTTTTTTCATGAGGCAACTGGACTTTCTTGTTTTTCTTTGAAGACGTTTCGCTTCTCATTCAAGAAGCTGCTTCAGCTCTGACTGGATGGTGGGGAATGGAAGGATTTATATTCTTGCAGACAGCTGATCATTTGCCTTCTTTTAGAGAGTCACTGAGGCCACTTGGAAGTTTGGCAGTGTCCCCAGAGTCACTTGAGTGGTGCAAATGTGTGTGGAGCCTTCTTGGCTGCAGGATGTTTTCTGACCTGTGTCCCTTTATTGTTGGAAGACACGGACGGGATGTTGGGGATGAGTCTTGTGTTGTCTGGATCTCAAACTGAAGCAGAAATGGCTCCTGTAGTCTGCAATGTTTTCTGTAAATCCATTCATACTCCTGCACCATTTGAATATATAAATCCTTCCATTCCCCACCATCCAGTCAGAGCTGAAGAAACTTCTTGGATAAGAGAAGCGAAACATCTTCAAAGAAAAACAAGAAAGTCCTGTTGCCTCCTGAAAAAGCATCTTTGGGACATTTTTATCAGAAAGATCCTATCAAACAGTGACAACAACATTGGCAACAATAATGACTGGGTTCACATAACATACAAAGACAAAGCATGATTTGTTTGACTTTGGTTCACTGTGGTATTAATCCAGCCACTAAAACATAGTCAACTGTACCTTATTTAATAGCTATAATTAAATCATTTATAGTTTAACACAATATGTATGCTAAACCTGTATCTTAAAGGGCACAGATTCAATTTTATGCTTCCTATTTTCCAACCAGTGTTCTCTTGATGAGAGAAATAAACAAAATACTCCTTATAGTGTATCAGGTGGCAGACAAGAGTCTCATTAAAAATCATACAAGGTATGTTCTCAGTGCCACATTCCATTCATAAGAGGCATTTAGAATAGACTGCTGCACCTAATCATGTGATGCAAATTCCCTCAACTGTATGTTCTTAGTATATTGGGAATGGAACTCTCACAGCTCCTAGTCAGCATTATACAGATTGAAATCCAGCACTTCTGGAGGGCATGGAAGTTGATCTTGTATTATTTTCCTGAGGCAAACATCTTCATATAAAAGCAGTGTCAGGCCATTTTGGAACCAGAAAAATAAAGTAACGTTCATTCCTGAACCAAGAAAGCCAGGGACGATATCTACCAGGTCAGACCTGAGACACTGCCACGGCCAAAGAGCCAGGGGCCTTAGATCTGCTGAGGTCATGCCACTTTTTGTTTTTGAGCAAGTAGCATTCCTTGGCCCAAAGCCAAAAGACAAAGCTAAATTATGAATAAGAAGTTCAACATGGGGGAGGAGGGGAATCTATCTCAGAGATTGCGTAAGTGTGCAGAGCAGTACCAAAATTTGGGAGCCAGGACAATATTGGATTAAGGAATGTTGGAGGGAAGTTCCTGCACTTCTCTGAATCTTTGACCAAACCCACACTAAGATTCCCACATGGAACTTTTTTTTTTTTATGTATTAACATTTCAATAGTCAGTGCTCAAAACTCAAAATTCCTCCATTTGGCATCTTCCCAGATTGACAGGATTCTGAACAGGGCAGAAAGATTTGGTTGAAATAATCAGATTGTTACTATAGGCATCTAACCGCTGTGCTATTCCTTGGCTGTTTTTCTTTAATAAATCATCTATCCCCTTTCCCTTTAAGAGCTTTCTAGCTAGACAATGAAGCCATTTTAAAATGACTTTTATTTAAGCAAATTAATTAATTCAAAGAGCAGCATCCAAAGAGGTCAGGAGAACAGAGGGAATGGTGTAAGAGAGGTGGCAACCCTAATTTTATATGACGGTTGAACTTTCTTTTATGATTGCTCACGTGATCTCTGGACCAGTCCCATCTTGTTCATTTGACTTCAGTTAAGTGATGAGAACGAATATTCAGAGATAAATCTATATGCATGAGCATGGGCTGGGTCGATTAATGTTCAGGCTAGAAGGATCCATAATTTTTACAGATGCAAAATTTGGGAAAAATACGTTGGTGAAATTTGGTGATTGTGAAGAAGTGGCATTTAGGGAGAATGTCGGCTCTAATGTGCTGTGAAGGTTTACCTGAGTTATTCAAATTGGCTCATATCTAATTGGCTCATATTCTAATTGGCTATTGGCCTCTTACACAATGAAGGACTGTATAGCAACAGGCATTCTCCAGCATGATGCTTGTAGAATCCACCAGTGGTGGTAATTATAGCCTTCCTGCTCAGCTAGATTAAGTCAGAACTTTAGCCACGCCTCCTTCAGGGAGTGTCCTCCAGTTTTGACTTAGTCTACAGCTCAGCAGCAGCAAAATTTGGAGGCTCTTTAGCTAGTTTAGGCCTAGTCAGAGTAATTTGTACTTTAGTTAATTTTTATTTGGTTTCTTACAGATCTAAATTTACACAAATTTATCACATTTCGGATTTAATTGGTTCTTACAAATTGGTCACAAATTCGGTCAGAACAGATTGGCTGCTGTTGGTAGAGGCCTTTGAGCCTAAAAGCCCGTGAGGCTTGGGCTGCAGGATTACTGAGGGAACCTTTCCCTCGCTTGCTATCTGCCGCCCGAGCGACGATCGGCGAACCGGCTCCCTTACAGGAGCAGCCCTGGGGAAGTTCTTTTCGCTGTTCATTTCAGCGGACGAAGCAGGCATTCCGGATAGCAGCGCTGCTGCTACAACGAAAGCGCAAGTGCCTTTCGGAGTGGGGGAAAGCAGCCCTGGTTACCCTGCAAGGGGTGGTGGGCTCCGTAATAGTTCCCCACTGTTTTTTGCCTGATTACAGGCGTCGGAGGTTGCGGCCGCTGTTGGCCGCGTGTGAGAGTCGCAACCGCCATTTTGAGCACAGGTGCGGCCGCCATTTTGGGGCAGGTGCGGAGGCCACTTCACAGGCGCAGCCGCCATTTTAGGGCGTGGCTGCCATTTTGTTCTTGGGTGTGGCCAGACACTTCACGGAGGCCAGTCGAAGGGCCTAATTGAATCAGGACGCGCACCTGTTTTCCGTCACAGTGCCTGCTGAGTCAGGCCCTACCAGGGGGAAAGAGCACAAAGATTAATTCTCTAAAACACGTGAAATTCTATCACTTGTTTGAAGGGTGTCTTATTGCCAGTACTTCCAGGATATAGAACTTTAGCTGGTGTACTTCTTACTGGAACTTACCTGTGCATAGGGGACTTTCATACCACCTGTTGTGATTAGTTGTGACCTTTAGTCACTTGGCCTTGCAGACAAATTTAGGGATTTGTCTGACTGTGACTGCCATTACACCAGTCCAGAGCAAGGGTCAGTTTCACATCTCTGGCAGTAAGATCTGCGTCCTTGGGTTCTCCCCCCACCATCTGGGTACCTTTACCGGATTATCCAGACAGCATGGCAGACAGTGCTTCGCCCCAGGCATACCAAGGCTTAGGCACCCCTCCCCACATCACAAAAGCGCAGATCTGTTGATTTGGAAGCGGGGGGGGAGGGGCAAGAAGAAAGCTAAAACTAAGCACCTGTCTACAAGGGAGCCGTCGAAGGCAGCTGAGTGAGAGGCCACGAGGAGGCACCAGGTGCTGGAGAAGGAGTTCTCCAAGACCCAGAGGCTCAGAGCCAATGGGGCTGAAGTGGTTTCCCCCACCCCATTGGGCACTCCTATTCCATTTGAGCCGCAATTGCAATCTGAGCAATGCCCTAGGGCAGCGATTCTCAACCTTTTTCAGGCTGAGAACCCGACCTGCACCGCGCATGCGCGGCACGACCCCAACCTGCACCGCGCATGCACGGCGCGATGGCCCAAATTGCGCATGTGTGGCACGCACGTGACAGCCTGAAGCGCGATGGCGCAGCGCAATGGCCCGAATCGTGCATGCGCGGCACGCACGTGATGGCCCGAATCGCGCATACGCGGCGCGACAGCCAAATCGTGCATGCGCGGCGTGCGCATGATGGCCCGAATCGTGCATGCGTGGCATGACGGCCTGAATCGCGCATGCGTGGCACGCGCGACAGCTCGAATCGCGCATGCACAGCGCGTTGGCCCAAATCGTGTATGTGCGGCGCGACAACCCCGCATCGCGCATGGGCGGTGCTGCCCCCTGCGCCGGCCAAGGAGAAAAATGGCAGACTGCGGTGTTTGGGGACCCCCGTGAAATGGTCATTTGACCCCAAATGGGGTCACGACCCACAGGTTAAGAACCGCTGCCCTAGGGCATGGTCTCCTCGGGGGGAAACTGAGCAGGTTGGTTCCCCTTGCTCAACATCATCCTCACCTGAACACCCAGGTTCTGCAGCCACTCACGCTGAGGCAGGGGACAGTTCTAGGGATCAGCATGGTCAGTGGTCAGAACAATTCCACTCACTTATGCAGCAGGCATTTGACCAGTTTGTGTTCCTCTAGGGGTCACCCTCCTCCTCAAGCCCCCTTGCCTCCATCTGTGCTTTCTTCCCGCACGGGGTGGGCCACAACCCAGGCTTCTGGCATCACAGAGACTTCTTCACAGTTAGCAGAGGTGGGATCCGTGGACCTGGAGATGACTGACATCCCAATGTCTAAGGATGAGGAAGCAGCTCTGGAACAAACATCCACCTCAGGGTTATTTGACCCCTCCTTGTTCCGTTCTCTCCTCCTTAAGGCCTGTGCAACGGTCAATCTTTCCTCTGCCAAGGTAGCCAAACCGGCTTCTTCTGACGAGGAGGATGAATCCAATCCCCTCTTCACCACTCAGGTGGCAGAAGATAAACAGATTCCTTGCCCAAAGGTTTTTCGCTCCACAGCGCAAACACAGTGGGCATCTTTAGCAACTGTTCCCTCCCCTAACAATACGGAGAAAAAATTGTTTAATGTTTCATCCTCCTTTGCGTCTTTCTTGGACGTGCCGTCGGTGGACGATCCCTTAATTTCTCTTTTTTCCACTTCTGCCATTCCAGGAGACATGGCTGAGGCCTTGAAGGCGGAGGATAAAAAATTTGAATTTTCCCTTCGTCGGGCACACCAATCCTCAGCATGGTCAATTAGAGCCGCCACTTCAGTCTCCTTCTTCACAAGAGCCTCTATTATGTGGCTCTGAGAGCTCCAATCGAGTGTTCCATCCGAGCAGGTACACACGCACCAAACATTGACAAAGTTACTGACTGCAGCAGAGTACATGGCTGATTCTTCCTTATACGCCACAAGGTACTCAGCCAGATCAATTGCAGCAACTGTGGCCTCACGGAAGCTTCTCTGGCTAAAGCAGTGGAGGACAGACTTAAAATCTAAATGGCTCCTGTCCACCTCCAAGTACACAGGTTCAAAATTGTTTGGTCCAATTCTCGAGCCACACATCATTGAGGGCAAGGATAAGTGCAAAATTCTAGCTCACCCTTCCAAAAAGTCTGATATGCGGCCACAGCAGGAGTTCCGCAGACAGGGTTTTCGCCTGAGCGGCTCCTGGGAATGGAGACAGCCCTTTCGTGGCAGGCAGTCCTGGGATTGGTCCAGAGGCTCGCGACCCTTCCCCCCTCAGGCAGGATCGCAACCAGGACCGCCCGAACAAAGCCAGGGGCCAATTCCAATCGAAGCGACCCTTTAGGGGAGCAGGAGGCCGTCCATACAGATGATCAAAGTGACGCCAGGGACAGCGCTCCCATTGGAGGTTGCCTGGCGCGGTTCAGTGACATTTGGCAAACAACGACCACCGATTCTTGGGTGAGGGACACTATAAGAAAGGGACTAGCCCTAGAATTTTACTCCCCTCCTCCAAGTCGCTTCATAAAATGCCCAGTCTCATGCAACCCAGCCAAAGCAAGGCTGCTAACATTGGAAATAGACCATCTAGTAGAGATAGAGGCAATAGAACCGATGCCACTAGAACAGAGAAAACAGGGATTTTATTCCATCCTGTTTGTCGTGCCCAAGGCCTCGGGAGGTTGGAGAGCTATTCTCGACCTAAAAAGTCTAAATCACTTTGTAGTCTACAAAAGGTTCAAGATGCAGTCCCTCAAATCCATATTGGCCAACGTCAGAAAAGGAGACTTGCTCTCATCCATCGATCTAACAGAGGCATACTTACATTTCCCAATTCTTCAGGAACACCAAAAATTTCTCCGCTTCTGTTATGCGCACAGGCACTATCAATACAGGGCCCTTCCATTCGGCCTATCCTCGGCCCCTCGAGTATTCACAAAGGTACTGGCCGTCTTGGTGGCCTACCTTCGCATGTTGCCAGTGCGCGTGCAATGTTACCTGGACGACATCTTAATCCAGTCCAGCTCCCCCCAGGCGGCCCAAGCAGATTTACAGGTCATGCTACGCACCCTTCAGGCTCACGGCTTCTCGATGAACTACAAAAAAAGTCACATTGTTCCCACAAAAAGATTACTCCATCTAGGAGCGATCATAGATTCCGACTCATGCATGGTTTATCTCTCCCAGAAGCGTCGAGTCAGCATTCGACAGCTCATACACGCTATTCGGAGAGAAAGATTGGTCCCTCTCGTACAGCTGTCCCAGCTCCTGGGAAAGATGGTTTCGTGCATGGGGATCGTTCCCTGGGCCAGACTTCACTCCAGAAGTCTACAATGGTTCCTCCTTCCCTTCCAAAAACAGAACCTCAGCTCGTCCTCAAGAAAGGTCAGGGTCCCTCAACACATCCTTCTATCTCTCCTGTGATGGACCTCGTCAGCAATGTCCAAAGGGACACTCTTCAGAGAGCCATCCAGAGTCACAGTGACCACGGATGCCAGCCTGATCGGCTGGGGGGCTCATCTTCAAACACATCTCGTGCAGGGCAGGTGGTCCAAACAGGATTTGAAGCACAATATAAATTGGCTTGAGCTCAGGGCCATACATTTAGCTCTCCTTCGCTTCTCTTCACTTCTAGAGGGTCGTCACGTCCTGGTGCTAACGGACAACGTGGCAGCCAAGGCTCACGTGAACAAACAGGGAGGGACCAGATCGGCAGCACTCATGCAGGAGGCCCGAGATCTGGGTCTGTGGACGGAGTCAATCCTAGGTTCCATCAAGGCGGAACATATCTCAGGGAAAGCAAATCGTCAAGCGGATTCGCTTAGCAGGGTCACAGTAGACCACTCAGAGTGGAGGCTGGATCCAGCTATGTTCGAGGAGATCTCGGACAGGTTCGGCCGCCCTCACCTGGATCTCTTTACGTCTCCGGCGAACGCCCAGCTTCCCCGGTTCTTTTCCAGGTTCCCAACAAGGGGAATTGAGTGAACGGATGCCCTACGGTGCACATGGCCGCAAGGGCTGCTTTATGCCTTCCCTCCACTCCCACTGCTGCAAGCAACAATCCGCAAACTATTACTGGAAGGGGCGGAGATAATATTAATTGCTCTGCATTGGCCACTGCGCCCGTGGTTTGCAGACCTTGTAGACCTATTGCTCTCGCCAGCGTGGAAGATCCCCCCACACCGAGTGTCCCTCAGTCAGGGGAACCTTCAACATCCAGACCCTCAGTGGCTCCAACTAGCCGCATGGCACTTGAGCGGGAGGGTCTGATTAGACAATCCTATTCGGAAGGGGTTATTTCGATCATCCAGGCTTCAAGACGCCCTTCCACTAATCGGATATATGATGCCACGTGGAGGAACTTCTCCACCTGGTGCACCAAACATAAACTGGACACCCCTTTCTGTCACTATCCCTAACATTCTGGAGTACCTCTTGGAGGGCATGAATAAGGGTCTGGAGCTCAACACCATCCGCAGACAGGTGGCGGCCTTACAAACGGTACTTTCCTGTGATAATCTTGCTCCCTTATCACAACACCCAGCCATAAGTGCCTTTTTAAAAGGTGCTGTTAAGTGAGGCCACCTGTAGTCCATCGCTTCCTGTCCTGGGACCTGCCCAAGGTCCTGCAGGCTTTGACTTCGTCACCGTTTGAGCCCTTGGGTTCTTGTTCGCTTTGCTACCTTTCCTTGAAGGTAGCCTTTCTGGTGGCTATTACTTCAGCTAGGAGAATTTCAGAGTTGGCTGCTCTTTCAGTTTGTAAGGACTTATGTACTTTTTCCGAGGATAAGGTCATCCTATGTTTGGATCCTTCCTTTGTTCCAAAGGTTAACACTTGGTTCCACAGATCGCAGGACCTTGTCCTTCCCAATTTTTGTCCATGTCCTTCCCATCGTCTGGAGAGACGATGGCATACATTGGACGTTCGCAGAGCCCTGCTCCATTATGTCAAAAGGACTTTGGCCTTCCGTAAATCGGAAGCGTTATTTGTTTCCTTTCAGCCATTGTCCATGGGTCAGAAGGTTTCTTCATCGACCATTGGCAGGTGGATCAGGGCCTGTATCGCCAAAGCTTATGTTTCATTATCACTCCCAGTACCCTCAAACATTACGGCTCACTTCACACGGAGTGCTGCCACCTCTGCAGCCTGGCTCACTCAGGCCTCTGTGGAGGAGATTTGTAGGGCGGTGACCTGGTCTTCCCCCTCTTCCTTTGTCAAACATTATAAAATTACAGGTTTGCTGCAGCAGATGCCGCATTTGGCAGAAGGGTGCTGCAGCAGGTCGTTGCTTCTCGGGAGACACTAGCCTAGACTCCCACCTGTAAGGGACATGTTGGGCTTTGGTATGTCCCACCGATGGATTCTACAAGCATTATGCTGGAGAAGGGGCGTTGTCTTACCTGAACGCCTTTTCTCAGCATGATGATGTAGAATCCACACCCTCCTCTAATGGTCTAGGCAGGTGTCTTTGTTGTTTTTTCTGGAGCCATTGAGTCAGACTTCGTCATGGATGGTTCGCCTCGTCAAAACTGGAGGACACTCCCTGAAGGAGGCATGGCTAAAGTTCTGACTTAGTCTAGCTGAGCAGGAAGGCTATAATTACCACCACCGGTGGATTCTACATCATCATGCTGAGAAAAGGCGTTCAGGTAAGACAACGCCCCTTTCCCCCCACCCTTTCTTGGAGAAAGATCAGTGAGGTGCAGCAAAGAATAGATGTTTCTTTTATCTGCATTTATGAACGAATAGAGGGATTTAATTGCAGATAAAATAATGAGGAAAAGGTTGCAAGCTTCACAGAAGCCATAGAAACAAGCCAGAACAATAGGGAACATTATATAAATAAGGATAAGGAAACTCCTTTGAAGCAACAAACTATTTCCTCAATCAAGTATTTTCCACATGTGCCCATGCACAGCTCCAATTATGGACATGGAGCAGATCAGATTAAGAAGACTGAACTTGAAAAATGCATAAGATATTGATAAAGCAACAAAAGTACGGAATGTGTAGCCTCAGGCAAAAGAGAAATTCTGGGAAAATTACTATGGTTAATTGTAACAACATGGAACAATGAGGTGACGTTTATGAAGTGGCAGAGCTAAGTCCCTAGGGTAGAAGAGTAGAGGTCCTGGCTTCTGATGATTCCAGATATAAGTCCATATATTTTTCCAGGTAGTTGTGGGCATCAGTGATCATGAATTGAAGCATTTTGTGCCCGTTTTGAAAGGCCAGTTTCTATACTTGTGGATGGTTGATCGGTGGTCGGCAACATATGCTTTTGGGGGTGATTTGTTTGCAGAGGCATTCATAGAGGAAGTGTAGCTGTTTGCGGGTCGATGATTGTCTCACAGTGAAAGTCTCCCATATAGTTTTCTTGGCAAACAGAGAAGTGATTTAACTTTGCCTTTTTCTCTTTCCTTATTTAGCCTTCCACTCCAGTCTATGTAGGGAGGTCTACCTATAAGGTAGTACTTGTGTGAAAATATTTTGGACAAAGTGTTCTGGATCTTTTGGAAGCCTAGCAGTTTTCTGCTGTTTATTAAGCAGGAATCCTGCTTCAGCCTGTGAACAGAACAAAGGATAAGAACACATGCAGAATTTTTCTGTAATGGATCCCAGCAGGCTGCTTTCACAGTGGCCCGCTAACTGCACAAGGAAGCCCACTACTCTCCCAACAGATGGCCTTCGGAAGTAGTCACACCAACATCAAGGCTAAGATACAGGGGGTCTCAACCTTGGCAACTTTAAGACTTGTGGACTTCAACTCCCAGAATTCCTCAGCCAGCAAAGCTGGCTGAGGAATTCTGGGAGTTGAAGTCTACAAGTCTTAAAGTTGCCAAGGTTGAGACCCCTGGCTAAGAAATATTGATCCTTCCATGAATTGGTTCAACCCATTTTTTAAACCAGTCAGATTAATAGCCAGCACATTTGGTGGTAAAAAGCTCTGCCATAGACTTCCTTAACCAGATACCTCCCCAGATAAATTGGCTAGGAATTGTGGAATTTGGAGACCATTTGGGAAATATTCTTTGAATGTATAATGGGATGTCCCTGGGAAGACTTACATATGACTCACCTCATAATGAAACGACTCTGGGCAACTTACAGCATAAAACATGCTGTTTTATGCTGGGTTTTTTATATTAGTACTACCGGTATATATCAGCGTTCACAGACATCTGAGGGACGTGCAGTAATTGTAATGTGACATTTTGTAAGCTACCTGAAGTAACCAACATGTGAGTTGGGCAGCTATATAAATTTGTTTAATAAAATAAATAATAAATAAATATTGCTCACCATCCTGTGGGATAGACCCTTTCTCCTTCTTTGGCCCAAGCGAGAAAAAATGACGGGGTTGCTTTTAAGGGTTGCATTCATTGGAATTTTCTCCTTTAAACTACTGCATGTTTTTTTCAGCCTTGTTCTGAAGCTTAATAAAAGAAGAGTGGCTTTAATCAATAGCAGAGCAGTTCTGAGATTTTGCTCATAGGAGGGCTGCAGCTATTCTTCCAAATCGTTTTCAGAGTTTGAAGTGCTGAGGCACATTGCTGTTTAGCTTTTCAGATTGGGAATAAACAGGATATTGCTACCTGCTGAGACACATATAAAAAAGTATGTTTTCTATTTTGCCTTGTATAAACAGATGTTTATATCAGTGGGGAATTCCAGTACCTAGTTGTATCAGAATATCTGGAGGGTATCCAGTTGGAGAGGAAAGCTTTTCCTTCATCTCCCCCTTTATGGGGGGGAGGGAAGGAAGAAGGGAGGGGGAGGAGGGGGAGAGAGAGAGGGAGAGAGAGAGAGAGAGAGAGAGTTATGGACAAAACTGGTCATTGATTTTAAAGATTATAGTCTCAAATTAAAAAAATGTTCCATCTGCATGAGAATGGATTGAATGGAAAATTATGTCATTGAGGCTGCATTTTATACTGACTCACAATTTTATCCCAGCTCCCAGAGTGGTGATTTTTTTCCTAATGATAAATCATAAAATGTAAAAAAAAGTAATGGTTAAATTTCTTTGTAGTGTCATTTAGAAGCTAAAACTGCAGTTATCAACAGCTCATTTCCTGGAGTTGTTGTGAAGAAAATGGGAAGAGGAAGGGGTTTTGTTTGCTGCCTTGAGGTATGAAGAAAAGGCAGGACAAAAATCTAAAAAATAAAATAAAATAAATCTGGGCATTTTGGTTTATGATCGTGCCAGTCCAGAAGGTTCTTTATTCCACACTAGCCAGTGAGGGAAACAGTGAGAAAATGCTGAGCAGAACATAAGAAAGTAGAGTAAAATTGCAGTGACCTAATTTCATATTCTAGGCTGTGAAGTAAGTTTCTACTTTGGAGATCAGTTGGATTGTAAGACTAGCCCCTGGGGAACCTGGAGTATTTTATTTCTGGGCTAGTTTCAAAGGAAAAAGGGCAATGTGAGAAAAATAGCATGCCTAAGAGACAAATCCATCTTGGCTGCCATGAAGAGCAAGGAGGAAGAGAGCAGATGACTTAATACTTTTCTTGTCTCTAATGCCAGTAATTCTGGGAAATCCCTACTAAGAGGACTAAGCGGGAGCATTGACTTAACTAACCGTATCACAGCGCCTGCCTACCTCAACGAATTCTCCAGCATTTTAATTTGCAGCTTGGGATTAAAAGATCTTACTTCTTGAAAATCGCGATCCCTCTTCAACTTTTTTTTTTTTGCCCTTCCCTCATTTTCATTAATACCCTTTTCACCATCTCTATTTAAGCCTAAGTATGAGTAAGTCAATCAAATCTGATAAAAGATTTTGCGTTTACCTGAGAGTACCATTAATTGTAATGCTAACTTTAGAGGAAGTGCACTTAAAATGATGATCTTTTCTACAACGGCACATTATATTTTAGCCAGTTGACTTTCAGTGGGCAATATTGGGAGCTGTACAACTGACTGCTTTTCACATCAAGTATGCTCATACAGCTTGAAGAGATACCTGCCAAATCTTAAAGTATGGCACATGTGTTTGCTTGATATAGCATAAGCATAAATAATTACTTTCCTAAAAAGCATGGTTGAGCCAAAGGGCTTCCTCCTGCATTCTTATTCTTTAAATAATTACAAAATGAATGACTAGCCCCTTTTCCAAACATGTCACTCCGGATTGCAGATTTGACAAGATGATTAATGAATATGTGCCTGTTTAAGCATCATTTCCTTCAGAAAGCATTATTATTTTGGAGAAAGGAAGTAACCTTTCTCTTGTCTCTCCTTTTTCTTTTTCTATGGCCACATTTTTATACTGTCAGTTCTTGAAATTCAAATGACTGTCATGAATATGACAGAATGTAAAACAGAGAAAAAATCCCTTCCCATCAAACATGGTAAAATTGTGTTTTTATTTCCTATTTATACCCTTTTTGTTCCATATAAATCAGAGTTTTGGGGTGGGGGGTAGGCCAGGAACAGAGATTTTTCTTCCCTATTTTGAATTCAGGAGACAATTGGAAACTGGATCACCGTTACATCAAAGGTTTGGATTGTAGGTTTTTGTCCTGCAACCATGAACTTCCTTTTGATGACAAAATCACATCTGGTGACTTTTGTAGCTGGCCAAACAAATAGCGAAAGTCCTTTGTCACAGAGTTTCTTGGATTACAAAACAACCTTTGGTGAATATCATAGGCTGCATTAGTGTAAACTAGCCTAGTGGATTATTCAGCAAAGCTATTCCACAATGCAGCTTCAATTCTCTACAATCAAACAGGATGACTAAGGTAGGCTCAAGAGGTCTTAAGGCCAGCTCAAGTGCAGCATAACCTCTTGCCTGAGATCTGGGATTAGCATTTTTGATTTACAATTATATTGATGTTTTTTATTTTAATTGAAATGTTTATGACTTAACGTTGCAATGGAAGCACTGATGGATGCTTTCAGTATTTAAAGTTTCCATCGATAAAGGTGAAAGGTTGAGCAGCTTGTCAACTAGGATCACAAATAACAAAAGCCCAAAGGCATTGAAAGTTAAAAGGTAGGTTATGAGACAAATTGTTATATAAGGTAAGTGCAGGCACTTGAAAGATTCTCTCTTTTATTCCATCAAATGTACTTTCATCCTAGAGAGGAAGGGCCTCTCTTCACAATTTAGGAAGCAGGTAAGATGATCTGGAAGAAGACAGCCCCTAAGCTATTTTGGGCCTTAAACCATGTAGGATTTTACAGCTAATCATTCTGAATAGTTCTTGAAGTAGATAGATGACAGGGCAGCTGAATCAATTTGTTAAACATTGCTAAATCTTGAAGCTTCTGAAGATTTCTCCAAGCAAACCTATGTTGAGAACACGATATCAGTCCAGTCAGAATGAATCTATTGATTTCATTTTTAGAAGAGTTACCTTGTAGCAGAGAAGGCCTCTGTGGAAATTTAATAAATAATAATTTTTATTCTGCTTTTCTTCTGAAAATTCAGAAGAATATTGTGGGTAATTTTGAGATAAAGGAGAGTGAATGGCCCAGTCTTTTAGATATGTGATTACTCTAACACAGGGGTCCCCAACCCCCGGTCTGTGGACCAGTACCGGGCCGTGACATGCCAGCAACCAGTCCACACAAACAAGCAAAGCCCCATCTGTAAGATGGAGGCAACACACAAAACCACGCACCCTGCGGTCCATGGAAAAACCTCTCTCCACAGAACCAGTCCCTGGTGCCCAAAAGGTTGGGGACCTCTGCTCTAACATCTTAACAGCACTGGTTCTAAAATAGTGTTTGCCCACCATAGGCAGACCTATATCACTTGTGTACATCTTATGTGGGTCAATAGTACTCTTAGCTAAGACACCATGTAGTATCCAGGATTAATGCAGAGTCCAGAAAGAATCCAGATATGAATCTCATTCCTCCTTAGAATACCATTTCCTGCAAAACAGAATAGATGTATGACAAACAGCCTGTCTCTTCTTGAACAGATGCATCTTCGTCTTGTTTCCATTAAAGCTATATTTGTTTATCAGTAATTCAGAAGGCCCACAGTGTATTGGATGAAAAAGAGCAGTCGAAGTGCATGTCATCTGCATATGGTGACAATTTAACCCAATCTCCTGACAATCTCTCTCAGGGGTTCTATGTAGATGCCATATATCTAAATGAAGTTGAATCTCAGCAGGAAACAATAAATTATTAACTAAAATGCAAAACTGGATCCCCAAGTCCCCAATCTCTGGAACTGGCCCTCATAAGACTAGTACTATCATAATATTATTTCTAGAATGCATAAGTCCAGAAGAACATAATGATCAGTGCAATTAAATATTATTCAGTAAATATTCAATAAATAACCAATAAAATCAGTAGGCCTCCATTCCTCTTTCTAGTTCCCAGTATCTATCATCTAGCATAAAGATCAAAGCAATTGCCAATGCTACACACCCTGGTGTTTAAATGGCACTAAAGACTTGCATGTACAGGTAATCCTTGACTTACGACCATGACTAAACCCAACATTTATATTGTTAAGTGAGAAATTTGTTAAATGAGTTTGCCCCATTTTACAACTTTTCTTGCCACATTTGTTATGTGAATCACTGCAGTTGTTAAGTTAGTAACACGGTTGTTAAGTGAATCTGGCTTCCCCATTGACTTGCTTGTCAGAAGGTTGCAAAAGGGGATCAGATGATCCCGGGACACGGCGACCGTCATAAATACGAACCAGTTGTCAAGAAGCCGAAGGTAAATCACGTGACCATGAGGATGCTGTAATGGTCATAAATGTGAAAAATGGTCATAAGTCTTTTTTTTTTCAACTCAAATGTATTTTATTTGTTCATTTCTTGCATTTGAAGTATTCTTCAATGACATCTTTGGCCTGAGATTCTTTGCCATAGTCTTTAACAACCACACAACTGCAACCCACAACTTTACGAGGTTTTCCTTCTCTGTCAATCTTGCAGAGACCTACCCACTCACCAAGCTTCTTGTTATCATCAACCTTTATTAGATTGATCTGATGTTCAGCACAAAGAGCTTCCACCAGCTTGACATACATAGGTTCGTCACAATTGGATGCAAGAACACAAAGATGGGCTTGACGTTTGTCCAAGGCTTTGGCAGCTTCACGAATTCCACGAGCTAATCCATCGTGGATAAGTGCAGTTTTCAACACTTCTTGAAGGGCGGTGTTGACATCCATTATGCCTCCAGCAGTTATGCCTCCCTCGGTCATGGTTGGTGGTAATGCTCCCACCAGGAGTTCCTCACAACTTCCACGAGTCGCCGGTGAAAGGGCCTAAGTCTTTTTTTTTTAGTGCCCTTATAACTTTGAATGCTAAATGAACTGTTGTAGTTGTGGACTACCTGTATTGCCTAAGACTGGCAGAGCTGAGGCTGATAGCTGACCATTCTGGTGAGATCTAGGAAGAGGTTTTTTTTTTCCAACAGAGATATAACAAAGGATCTATTGATTGATGGGATTATACCTTCCTCTAAAGAGGTATTCAGCACAGTCCTTGTCAACTTGGTATTTCTGGCTGTTTTAATTGGAAAGAACGGGTAAGAGCCTCAGACTGAACAAGCTGAAATGTATCCTTTACAACTGAAAACACCAGGACTTTGTTTAACTGTACATGTTTTAATTAGTCTGGATCGATTCCCAGCCATTCAGCAAGATTGTCACAACAGGATTCTCTGAATAAATAATTTCTAATCCTAGAAGTCAGTGGCAAAGTATTGGCAAAGATTCACATTAGGCTCTTCCAGGTGCAGAAAAGGTTGGAAGAGATTAATTATGTTATTCATATTAGCCCTGCTGATTATCCTTCAGTTTGCTTGCCCTTCGCTTGCTTAAGTTGTCAGAAGAGTCAGAGAACAAATTGCCCATAATTATTTTTTCTTGTTTTTATTATTTTAAAATGTTTTTTTTGTTCTAATTGTAGTATTTTTTTTATTGTAAGCTGCCCAGAGTCATTGATTGAGATGGGTGACTGTAGAAATTGAATAAAATAAATAAATAAATTATACAGCCGTATATACAGTGGAAATTCAGGAACTTTTCTTACTCCCTTTCTTTAGAGATATTTGTTCTCCCCATTCTAATATGTAAGACTATATACTGCTATTCTACTTTTTTAACTGGGTCAAGTTAGATGTTGTAGAGATTTTTACAAATTAAAATATACTTGCTGTGGCCTGCCTCTACTTTTGATAGAATTGCAGAAACTGGAAGATTTGAACATTTCCTCCATTTATTTTCTCAGCCAAAAATCATTCAAACGGTTGTCTGATGTTATGCAGGGCAAAAAAATATTATTGCTCCATTTGGCAGAAAACTGTATGAGAGATTTTCATTAGGGAAATCTACTATGCTACCCTCCATGCAACATACAAAATTTACATGTTAAAAATACAATCAATTAACAAATGCTCATGGCTTTTAATACAGGGTGAAACAGACCAGGAGATTCATAACCGGTGTTTCACTTTTTTTTATTAGTAAACTGCAACTAAGAACTGTGAGCATTTCTTACTATCATGTTTCCCCATAAATAAGACCAGGTCTTATATTAATTTTTGCTCCAAAAGATGCATTAGGGCTTATTTTCCAGTTAGGGCTTATATTCGGGGAAATATGGTAATAAGTGCATCCATCTGGCTGCCGATCTTAGCTGGGGCTTATTTTGGGGGTGGGGCTTATATTACAAGTATCCTGAAAAATCATGCTAGGGCTTATTTTCTGATTGGGTCTTATCTTGGGGAAAACTTGGTAATACACTTAAAACGAATTGCCTAGATCCTCCAACTGCATTGGAAGCATGCATCAAAAGGACAGAAGACAACATTCCTCCCTGAACAATATTGAAGCTGTTATTTGCATAAATCCATTTAACTGAGTAAAATTTATTACCAGATAAATAAGTTTAGGGGTATGTTCAAATGAGCTGATTCATAAGCGTGGCTGACTGGGAAATACATCAGCTTTTCTCCAAGTGATATGACAAAGCTTCTTGTATCATCTGTGAAATACTTAGGGTATTGTTCATCATAGGGCATTTTCATAAACAGCTCAAAAGTAAATAATGGGAAACAATAAAGTAGTTATACTTCTCAGAAGCTTAAATTTAGAGGTAGATATGAAGAAGCTTGTAGACTTGAGTAAGCATTTCTGTCAAGAAACTGCCTCTGGTTCCTCTTGTTTTTCAGGAATATACATTCACAACAGTTTAAATGGTGGTAAGATCAGTCTATCCATTTCAATGGTTCTTGAGCCATAGTTAATATTTTTAAAAAAGAATAAAACATAAAAGCAAAATGACAGATGGCTGGTGCTTCCTGATCTATCTAGAGATCAATAATAATCAAATTAAGGCTAGTCCTCCAAGATATAGAACTTGTTTATATTAGAAATCAAAACTCTTTTTACTTTTTAAGGCAATTTTACCTTCTATGTTTTGCATCTACAATATTTATCCAAGTTGTTCCATACTTTATTTAACGAACAGTCCACATTTAAGGATTAAACTACTGGGCACAGTGCATTGGCTCAGCCATTTCTGTCCAGGTAGTATTAACTTGAAGAGGAGAGAGGACAATGTATACATGACCCTGGTTATCCCCCAGCCAACAGGTCTCTATTGAGGAATGGATTTTGAGGGATCCAAGTGATACCCAATTACTGTAAAGAGGAACCAAGTGGTGGTCCAGACATGGTTCATCTGCCTGCCTAATGACCAATGGGGATGGGCAACAATAGCAGAAAAATGGTGGCTGTCAAGCCCAAAGAACCAAGAACAATATGTGGAGTTATTTCTGAGTAGTTCTTTATTATTGTTTGCCTACAGATAGAATCTTGCCAGACTAAAGCAACAATCTGAATAACTGCTAGATATACTCTGTGAATCGCTGGGGTGGGTGGGAGGCCTGAGTTCCACACTGTTTCTGCATACCAGACATTTCAAGTTCCATTGTTTCTTTTCCCCCTAGGAAATAGCTCCTCCCTCCTCTAACTCCAGATTACATTCCATCACGGTGGCAACAATAATTTTAGGGTGTCCTAAAATATTTTAGAACATTTTTAATAAAATAAATAAGCTGCCAGATATTTGTAAATGATACTATGGCAGCAAATGAATAAGCTATCTTTATTCTATCATCTTATTTTCTTAGGTTATTTAAGATAAACGATTCCTGAGATGTTGGTTGATCCATGGAACTTTAAACTGATGGAACAGAGGAGTTTATAATTATAAGGCTGAATCCTATACCATTTACAAGGGAGAAAAAAGCTTTACTGAGGGAGTTATTTTCAAGTAAACTTCGATATTTCACTGTTAGAAGCTACACATACTTTACGGGTGGCTTCTTGCAATATGCTAAATCTAAATCTGAGTTAACAAGATGTGGTTGCTGTATTCACATAACATATGCTCCTCCTGATTTAACTGTGTGATATAATGGAATAAACCATGCAACATGGCAAGACAATGTTTGATTCACCACCACCTGCTGAACCATAAATATCTACTGTACTCCCATTGGAGCCTAGTCTAGCATGTTGTTTGTATGCAGCCTATTTGATATACATAATATATACCATCTCATCACCATCATTTTAGCCATTGTCTATCCACTCCAAGGAGAAGGCCTCTTCCACATGTTTCCAACCAATATAGTCCTGAACTTTATATGGTAAATATATTTCATAAATATACCAAATACAAACCATTTACTGTATTTTATTTTCATTACGTTTTACAATTTTCTCCAGGGATCATTCCAAAGGAAAATAAGGTTGAAATCATAATTATTCATAACATAAGGAAAAAGGAAAAGCTTGCTGAAAAAGGATCCTATATGTGTGTTTGTGTATTTGCATTCTAATATCTTACATCAGGGTCTGTCTGGGCTGCAACATTCCGGGTGATCACAAGTTGGCAACAAAGTCCTGATTGGTTAAGATACAGCAACCTTAATTTTTCAGTTTGTACTGATGGAGAACTTTATAGTAGGTAGCCTTCCTTACCTTTGAACTATGTGTTAATCATACTTTCCTCAGGCTGATGCCTTACAGGTGTATAGAATTACAATTGCCATCATCTTGATACTGATGGAAGTTGTAATTCAATGCAAAGATTGTAGGGTTAGAGAAGGAGATCAGGAGATAGTACATAATAATGGTAATGCTCTAATAAAAGTTAGAACCCTAGAGGTAAAGGAGCAGAAAATTACATTTATTTCTATTGGGGTCATGCATCTCCTACATATTATTTATATTTTAAAATTTAAAAGAACTTTTAATACTAGAGACTAGAGGAGAGTGCAAAAGTTGGCTTGAAACTCAACATAAAATTAAAATAAGATCATGGCATCTGGTCCCATCACTTCCTGGCAAATAAAAGGGGAAGAAATTGAAGCAGTGGCAGATTTTCTTTTCTTGGGCTTTAAGATCACTGCAGATGGTGAATGCAGCCATGAAATTAAAAGACGCTTGCTCCTTGGGAGGAAAACTATAGCAAACCTAGACAGCATATTAAAAAGCAGAGACATAACCTTGCTGATAAAGGTCTGTACGGTCAAACTATGGTTTTCTCAGTATTGTAATGTATGGCTGTGAGAAATGGACCATAAGGAAGGATGAGTGCCAAAGAATTGATGCTTTCGAATTGTGGAGAAGACTCTTAAGAATTCTTTGAACTACAAGGAGATCAAATCAGTCAGTCCTAAAAGAAATAAACCTAGACTGTTGTTTGGAAGGACAGATACTGAAGCTAAAGCTCAAATACTTTGGCCACCAAATGAGAAGAGAGGACTCATTGGATAAGACTCTGATGTTGGGAAAGATTGAAGGCAAAAGGAGAAAAGGGATGGCAGAGGATAAGATAGTTAGATAGTGTCATTGGCACGGTGGGCATGTGTTTGGGTGGACTCTGGGAGATGAGGGGGGGCTGGCATGCTGTGGTCCATGGGGTTGCAAAGAGTTGGGCATGACTTAGTGACTGAACAACAACAAAATGCTTTTCAATTGCTTGTATTGAGGAAACCAACTAAACTGATATTTCATTGCAGCTACTGTAACATTTTAGTTTTTGCCAGGATATCTGATCATTCAGTATGAGCTTTTTACCACTTGCCATTAGGTTTACTTAAATGTCAGTTTTTTTAGTTATAAATTGCTTCCAAGTGGAGACTCCAGGTGACAATTTGAATTTTAAATTGTAATCTAATTTTTCACACTTCTCTCATCCTTTTTTAAATTTCATCCACAAAGAAAACAGGCTTCTCATATACAGGGGTAGGCAACCTTGGCTTTCTTATGACTCGTGGACTTCAGGAATTCTGGGAGTTGAAGTCCACGAGTCATAAAAGAGCCAAGGTTGCCTACCCGTCTTATCAGTTTGCAGAGAGTCTACAAATCAGAGCTTTGAGTCTACTTTTAAAATGGACCCTAGACAGAATTACTAGAATAACAATTTGCTTATGGTTGGGGTTTTTTTGCATTCCCAACATATGGTGAAATTAATTGCCAGCTTTTGCTTCTTCATTGAAAGATAGAAGCAGAAGGCCACCCTGTTTTCCAAATTATTGTTCAACACAGAAGTGCATGATAAAAAGATTGGCTGTGTTTTCTGTACCCTATGCAGAGAATAGGTTTCTTCAGTAAAAAGCACATTGTGGATGTATTACCAACAGCTGAAAACAAATATGTAAATTAAATATTACAATTTGATTTCACACAGCTCACTTCTCTTTGGTAACACTATGTGCACACTACTAAAGTCCACACTGGGAGAGCTATATATGCACAATTTGCATGTGCAATTAGCTTGATTGCACTGCAAGTTGCATGATTATATGCATACAAGATTTATCCCCCCTCCCCCCAAAAAAGGCTTGAGAAGCCTGAGTTTAGAATTGTTTGTAATCTGTTTTTTCCCATCTGATACTTTCCACTGTTTGGACTGATTGGGAATATTAAAAGTTGAATTCTAGCTATCCAGAGGATATGAAGTTGGAGGAGGCTGCATCAAGAAGCTGCCAATCATCAATAAACTCCCATCAAATTAAAATTTCATGCAGAATACATAAATCCCACTTCTGAACTGTTGCTGAATGCAAAGTGAAACATTTGCACAAAACATGATTTCTACTTCAGCATTGATCTCCCTAAGCTCAGAGAACCCCAGCTAAAAATACATTCAGTGAAGTGGGGCTACTGTTATCGCAAGCAATTCTTATACCAAAAGCGCTAGTGGGGCATAGGTAGGTAGTTCTCTGTAATTCAATTTTCTTCTTCTTAGTTTTTACCCAGGTCCATGGAAACTTTCCTAGCAAGTTAAGAACATTTCAAAAATAAAACAGTTGGTATCTTTGAGAATCACTTAGAGAAAGATGTGTATCACATGAATATTTAGTAAGAGAAACTATACTTATATACTCCATAAACACAGCTATGAAGCTGGGGGGCAGCTTATGCTTTCTGACAGGATATTTTTGAGGACAGACGGGTTGGGATTACAAGCAGGGGTTCTCAACCTTGGCAACTTTAAGACTTGTGGACTTCAACTCCCAGAATTCCTCAGCCAGCTTTGCTGGCTGAGGAATTCTGGGAGTTGAAGTCCACAAGTCTTAAAGTTGCCAAGGTTGAGAACCCCTGGATTACAGGATCAAAATATATTGATTTTAGAAAGTTGACACCTAAGTCCTCGGATCTCAAACATGGCATGTATGGATGACAAGATGTCCATGAGGTCTCCTTTGTCAGCCACGAATCTCCTGACCTTCCTGATTTTTACTGTTTTTTAAAAAATATTACATAAGCAAAAATGAGAAGCTGAAAGGCTGTGAAATCCAGTCTCCAGTCTCTTCTTTGTCTCTACCTCCCCCCCAAAGTTTCTGGGCTTTAATGGATGCTGTAAGTGTTGTGTCCTGAGCCTGCAAAAGCAGGCTCGGGATGTTGCATTGGTCCCGGGCATTCCAAAAGCTACCTGGGACCAGACAGAACAGCGCCAGCCTTGTGCGCATGCGCAAGGCGCGAAAACACTAAGTTCCTATTGGTTGACAATGTCCGGGTTTCTGGCCATATAAAAAGGCCTGCGTGTCTTTGTGTTTTTGCTTGGTTGTTGAAGCAGGAGAATAAAGTGTTATTGATCATCACCATGTGTCTTCATCATTTGCATGCAAACGAAGGACTTAACACTGGCAACGAAGGTGGTATCCTTTGCAAGCGGAAAGAAAAGATTTAAGGACTTACCTAGGAAGTCCTGATGAAGGGGAAGACGGCATCTGAATCAGCATCTCAGCCTGCCAGTACTGCGTCGCTGGGGGGTGAGCTCGGCTAAAGGACCCTTTCCCAAACAGCAGCTTGCAGAGGAAGTGAGTGGTGAAGGTCTTAAACTTTACGATGTTGAAGATTGGCCGCTTGACTGATTTTGATGTCTCCCACCCAGAGAGGTGGAATTCCTACGTAGCATGGGTGGAGAACTACTTCAGAGTAAATCAGATAAGAGAAGATGGCCTGAAGGCAGCAACTCTTTTGTGTGCCTGTGGACAGGAAGCTTTTGACATTGCAGAGAATCTGGTGGCCCCTGAACCTCTAGAGTCAGTAACATATGCTGACTTAAAAAAAATGTTGAAGGAACACTTCCAGCCAAAGTTATCCATCATTGCTTGGAGGCACGCATTTGAGCAGAGAGACCAGAGGCCGAGTGAATCTGCTGCAGACTTTATTGTGGCCTTAAGGCAAGCAGCCAGGCCTTGCGAGTTCAAGGATCTGGAAGAGAGGCTGTGAGATCACTTCGTTTGTGGCTTAAGAAGCAGAGACTTACAACAAAAGATTTTTGCAAAAGAAGATGTCTCCTTCCAAGATGCGTTACGAGAGGTGGCAGCAGAGGAAGCAGCAGGTGGGGCTGTGAAGGCCTTGCGCCTCACCAGGAACTCCCCAGACACAGCTACTGTCCATCAAGAGGATGCTTGAGAAGGATCAGAAGCGGATCCTGAAGAGGAGGTGGACAGACTTCACCAGCAAGCTGAGAGGAGGTCGAAGGGATGTCCGGACAAGGCCCCAGCATCTCTTCAATGCGTCGGGTGCGGAGGATGCCACAAGCGGACCGACTGCAGGTTCCGCTCTGCCATTTGCAGGGCATGTGGCAGGCAAGGCCACATCGCATCCGTCTGTTTGGGACACCAGAAGGTTCAACCTCGGGAAGAATTGCTTCAGAAAGGTACCAGGATCCCCAGCCAACATAGGGTGGGTTTCTGTGCATTGCACAGGAGCATTCTGCAGACAGGCACACACAAGCCCCTTAAGAAGAAACTTTCCATTAACGTTAGGTTACAAGGGGTTCCCTTACTTATGGAGTTGGACACGGGGTCCGCTCTTTCTATTATTTTAATTAACATTTTCAAATGATTTGCAGCAGTAGTGGGCTTCGAGTTAAACTCAGGCCATCGAATCTAATACTCACTGACTTTCAAAATTCTATGGTGTGTGTTAAGGGGGAGGCCACCCTTAGGGTACAGAATAAGGATTTTGAAGGTTTCCTAGATATGGTGGTAGTTGGGGGTGAACGTACAAGTCTGATTGGACTTGACTGGTTCGAGGCTCTGGGAATCCAAGTAACTGGGCTGCACAACTTGTAAACGCTGGGCCTTGCAGAGGTTTGCAAGGAGTTTGCAGATGTGTTTAGTTCAGAGCTAGAATCCTACAAGGGGCCTCCCATTTCGCTATGGTTAGACCCAACCATCATGCCCATCAGGGTTAAGCCTAGGAGGGTACCTTTTGCCTTCAAGGGTAAGATAGATGCTGAGCTGGACAAACTGCTCCAGCAGGGCATTTTAGAACCTGTGGATTCTAGTCCATGGGAAACCCTCATAGTAATGCCTCTAAAGGCTAATGGGGACATACGTATATGTGCAGACTATAAGCGCACACAGAATAAGGCGCTGCAGCAGCATGCTTATCCAGTGCCTGTGGTAAGCCACATTCTGGCATCCCTCAAGGGGGGGGCGCATTTTTGCGAAACTTGACCTGACACAGGCCTATCAACAGTTACCTGTTGATGAGGCAGCTGCAGAGGCCCAGACTATTGTAACTCACAGGGGAGCCTTCAAGGTCAAGAGACTGCAATTTGGGGTAAATGTAGCCCCTGGCATATTCCAAAGTGTCATGGAGAGCACACTTCGAGATATTCCTGGGGTCTGTCCCTAGTTCGATGACGTCCTCATTGCTGGGGAGTCATCTCAAAATTTAGCAGAAAGATTAAGGGCTGTCTTGCTTCGTTTTTGAAAAGCAGGCCTTAAACTAAAGAAGGACAAATGCAAGATAGGAGTCACTTCCACTGACTTCTTAGGGTTCAGGATAGATGCCCAAGGCATTCACCCTGCTGAGACTAAATTGCAAGCTATTCAGCAGGCCCCAAGCCCTAAGTCCAAGAGTGAGCTGCAAGCCTTCTTGGGGCTCTTAAACTTTTACCATGCATTTCTCCCACATAAAGCTGCAGTGGCAGAGCCATTACATAGGCTCTTAGACAAGCAGACTCCTTGGCATTCCATGACAAGATCTTCAATGAGGTTAAGGCCTTGCTCACTTCTAACGCTGTTTTAGCGCATTTCAATGAGCAACCTCCCTGTTTGCATCGCATGCGATGCATCTCCTTATGGGGTGGGAGCTGTACTTAGCCATTTGAAGGCTGATGGGACACAAGTCCCTGTGGCCTATTACTCAAGGACTCTGTCTTCTGCAGAGCGGAATTACACTCAAATTGACAGAGAAGCCTTGGCCATAGTAGCTGGCATAAAGAAATTTCATGATTTCTTATATGGCCGCCACTTCACGGTCTATACAGACCATGAGCCTCTTCTGGGTTTGTTTACCACTAACAAACAGACCCCACATATCATTTCTCCTCGTATGCTGAGATGATCCATTTTCCTGTCAGGATATGACTATACTCTAGTTCACAAACTGGAAAAGAAATGGGCCATGCAGATGGCCTAAGCAGATTACCTGTAAAACAGGTAGAAGCAGACCCTGCTGCTGCCACAAATATTCTTTCCATTTAGGAGTTGCCTGAATCTCCCCTCAATGCTAGGGACGTGGCTGCTGAAACTGCCACTGAGCACACGCTTACATGCGTGCTGACATGGGTGTTGTCAGGTTGGCCTGACAAGTGCCCAGATACTGGGTTCCAAAGCTTCTGGCACAAGAAGCATGAGTTTTCCATTTCAAGGGTTGCCTGTTATGGGGTAGCAGGGTAGTGATTCCAGCCTCATTGAGGTCTAGAGTCTTGATCTCTCTGCATGAGGGACATCTTGGTATAGTCAGGATGAAAGTGCTTGCGCTCAGCCATCTTTGGTGGCCTGGGCTCATAAAGATATCGAGGCTCAGGTGCACAGGTGCCAACTGTATCAATAGTCACGGCCGGAAATGCCTCAGGCCCCAGTTCATAAGTGGGAGGAAACTCAAACCCCATGGTCACGGGTGCATATAGATTATGCTGGGCCCTTTCAGGGGCAATTCTTCCTGGTTGTGTTGATAGCCATTCCAAGTGGCTAGAGGTTGTTCCTGTTTCCTCCACTAATTCTGCCAGGACTATCCAGGTGTTGAGAGGCATTTTTGCATCACACGGTCTTCCAGATGTTCTGGTTTCAGATAATGGCCCTCAATTTACCTCTTCTGAGTTCCAGGCTTTCCTTCAGGCCAACCTGATCCGGCATGCAACGTCTGCTCCCTTCCATCCTTCCTCTAATGGAATGGCTGAGAGAATGGTGCGCACCACCAAAGATGCTCTCAAGAAACTGACTTATGATAACTGGCATCATAGGTTAGCAGATTTTCTTCTTGCACACCGCACCACACCATGCACAGCCACAGGGAAGAGCCCTGCTGAGCTTCGCTGGGGTCGCCCCCTCATCAACAAATTGGACAGGCTGCACCCTGACCGGGTGGCTCCACAGGTGTCACAACCGTGAACACCTAGGAGACTCCAGGTGGGTGATCCAGTTTGGACAAAAAACTATGGGCCTGGACATCTCTGGGTCGCAGCTGTGGTTTGCAAGGTCTCTGGGCCGTTGTCATACGAAGTTGCTTTGGTTGATGGCCACGTTCTTCGCAGACACATAGACTAACTGCGTTGGAGACTGGACTGCCACTCTTCCGCTCCTGGCTCTGCTCTGGGGGGGGAGGGAGGACCATAATATGCATTCTGGGTCACAGGTTCCCAGGTCTAACAGGCCCTCACTAGTTGATGAGGCTGTTGGGGTATCATCCCAAGGTTCCGCAAGTGCTTCAAACAGGAATTCACTGGATAGGGTGTCATCCCACACATCCACAATTACTCCAGACAGGGAGTCAGACCAGGGGTAGCCACATAAATCACAAGCAGCAAGACTTCTGACTCTGGCACCACGGGCATGTGCTCGGCTACAGAGTACTGGGGCACTTCCGCTACTCAGGCCTCTCCATCTGCTGGCCTTGGGCTTGAGGGACAGTGTTCCCATGAGGAGTCCATTGTGGACTTGGGGACTTCCACACCTCCAAGGTATTCTGGTCTGGACTCAAAGGGTCCAGCCATTCAACAGCTGGGAGGGTCAACCGGGTATCCGGTGCAACAAAGCCCTGACCTGCCTAGCATGGTAGGCGAGCAGGTAGGCCAGGCACCCTCACCAGGGTCACCTAGATATTTGGGGCAGCAATGCTCTGTCCTGCCTAACTTGGTAGGCAAGCAGGTCGGCCAGGCAACATCACCGGCCCTTAGAAGGTCGCAGCGGGCCACGTGCCCACCCAAACATCTGAGAGACTTTGTGAGATTGCTGTCAAATCATGAGGGACCTTCTTATGAGGCCCCTGAATGAAGGGAGTAACTCGTGGTTAGATTATTTTGCATTATTTTGATTTCGGATACATTTATTTGTGTTAATAAATATTGAAGGGGGTTTGCCTGTGTGCAGGGGGAGGGCCTTCTCTGTTGTGGCGCCCACCCTCTGGAACCAACTGCCTCCTGAAGTCCGTGCTTCCCCCACTCTCCCGGCCTTCCGGAGGAATCTTAAGACCTATCTTGGCCGGCAGGCCTGGGATTGACTGTGGAATGTTGAGTGAATGATGAATGCGTCTGGGGTTGTATTTTTAATGATTTTTAGATTTGGACTTAGTTTTGAAGTACTGTTTTGTTTATGTTGTAAGCCGCTCCGAGTCTTCGGAGAGGAGCGGCATATAAGTCCGAAAAATTAAATTAAATTATTCCACACTTTTTGCATTTGAATAATGCAGCTGTATGTCACTCTTCCCAGTGCACGACGTACCTGTGCATACGCAAAGTATGTTTCATCTAGGGGGGAGGGGTGTTGTGTCCTGAGCCTGCAAAAGCAGGCTCAGGACGTTGCATTGGTCCCAGGCATTCCAAAAGCTGCCCGGGACCAGACAGAGCGGCGCCAGCCTTGCGTGCATGCGCAAGGCGCAAAAACGCTAAATTCCTATTGGTTGACACTGTCTGGATTTCTGGCCATATAAAAAGACCTCCGTGCCTTTGTGTTTTTGCTTGGTTGTTGGAGCAGGAGAACAAAGCATTATTGATCATCACCACATGTCTTCATCATTCGCACACGAACGAAGGACTTAACAGTAAGCCTTCTTAAAAAATGAACATGGTAGATGGCTGATGTCCAGTGCTTTGTTTGAATTGCAAGTGAAGGAATGAGGAGCATCCCATGGAGAGCAAGCTGGAAAATGTGGTAGCGAGCATTCAGATAAATCTATATCTTATAAGCGGTGATGTCTTTTTGTGAGAGTGCCCATATTATGTTCCAAAATATACTCACATTATGCAACACCTTATGTTCCAAAATTCTAAATGCACTCATCAGCCCGAAAGGCTGGAGATTTCTGGCCTCTTTTGATTGTTAGGTTTCATAATTTAAAGACATACTGAGAAGAGATGGAATTGCTGCCAGCAATGTACAGGCAGTTGGCTCACATAAGTCAAACATATAGCTAAAAATCATGCATTTCTCTAGATAAGCAACATTTCCAATTATTATAATACCTGTTTATATCTTTATTTGGAATATCTAAACAGGAAGCAAGTGGAAAAGCTCAAATGTTTCCAAAAATATATGGCATGATGTAGTTGGCTGTCTAGGAGCCATTTTAAGAGTAGGCATCCCAACACATAGGTTAACTGTGGAATTAACTACCATCAGATATGATTATGATTTTATTGGATTTTAAAAGAGGGGTACAGAAATTCATGAAGATCAGGACTATCAACAACTACTATTTTCTGATGGCTACTAGTGTTTCCTTAATTACAGATATCAAACTTTAGAGAACTGTTGTTGAGGGAAGAAAGAATATAGGGCTATTGTTGTGAATTTCCTGATTATATCTGATCGGCCATCCTGGATAATAAGCTTCTAAATTGGGATGGCTGGTCAACCCAACTGTTAGAGTCATTCCCTAGCTGGCTGAGGAATTCTGGGAGCTGAAGTCCACAAGTCTTAAAGTTGTCAGGATTGCAGACCCTGCCCTAAGGATTATGAGCTATATTACACCATAATTGCTGCTGGCTGAAAGCTTAATCTTGAGCCACATTTCACCAGATCTGGGCTCACATATTTATATTCTGCAAAAGAAAATTGTCTTCCAGCCTTAGTTGCAGCGCTGGAAATTCTAGTCACTGTGTACTGTGAGAGCAAAAAAATGTGTCTGCTACCTCTTTTAAAAGTATTTGTCACTGAGTCTTCCAGCAACATTCATATATTTTGACTAATTGAAAAGAGGGCTTGAGGTTTTGCCCCAGATTCTTGTTTGTAGTCTTAATCTCTCATCTCTAGAAAGTCCGATCTAAATTAAAAAGGAAATAAATGACCGGATTTTCAGAGAGGAAGGCAGAAAGAATCTGTCATGTCTGACTCAATCAGTGTAATGCCTAGAAGATTTGTTATTTCATTCCAATCTTCAGCTTTCCCAAGACTGCTTGATAGGGATTTGTGATTCAGATACTACAAAATAAGTTGTCTCCTGTTTCCTTCACTTTGTCGGTCCTGTTTGTTTCCATTTGTATCATTATTTGTTCCTTTCTTCTTCTTTTGGTTGTCATTAAATAGTCTTATTTGGAAGTTTATTATTATTATTATTGATGTTAAATATCAATAATCACTGATATTTAGGAAGAAGTGGTTGATGCAACCCAGTGAGAAAACTGCCCTTTTGGATATACCTGTTTACACTAATAATGTTCAAATGATTCCTGCAATGTACTTTATATTACATTTTGTTTGGATTTTGGATATACTGTATTTCCAGTCTATGTTTGTGCATGTAAACTATTTTGCTCTGTGTGCATAACATTCCTCTAACAATGCTACTGAACATTACCCCAAATAGGAATGCCTGACCAGTCGAGCTTGCAAATAGATGGTTTAAATTCAGACTTCAGAAAATGATAGATAGACTTTGGCAATAGTGAGTATTAATAGGTTTTGTGTTTTGAGTCTGCTTCTCAAAACGGGAGATTGAATTCCTGAGAGGGAGGGAAGGAGTTTTCAAGGCGGCATAAATATTTTCTAGTCTCCTGCCTCACCCCACACGACCCTTGCTAATTTTGCTATCTGTACTGATGGCTCAAAAATTTAAAATGGTGTATTTCTCCGTATTGGCTATGTTAATGGAGCTGTCCATCCCTATTATTAACAGAACAAGGCATTTGGAATATTGTGAAAGGGCAACCCATAACATTTAATTTATTTATGTTGCATTTAGACTATCAGCAAGAAGAACTTATAGGTAATTGGCCTCAAATGTCAAAATAGCTTGTTTAGCCACTGGACATGAGTTAGTTAGATGCCATTGACTTCCGATAATTACACAGACAACTGCTTGCTTGAAATAAGTCTTTGACTCAGTCCTTCCACTTTATCTGTTGACTTTCACGTCTTCCCTCAACTCTGCCAACTACAGGTAGTCCTCAGCTTACAACAGTTCATTTGGTGACCGTTTGAAGGTACAACGGCACTGGAAAAAGTGATTTATGACCAATTTTCACACTTATTGACCATTGCAGCATCCCCTTGGTTACGTGATCAAAATTCCAATGCTTGGCAACTGACTCGTATTTACGATGGTTGCAGTGTCTCTGGGTGATGTGATCACCTTTTCCAATCTTTTGACAAGCAAAATCAATGGGAAAGCCAGATTTACTTAACAGCCTTGTTACTTAACAACTGCAGTGATTCTCTTGTGGGAAGAAAGATCATAAGATAAGGCAAAACTCACTTAATACCAGAAATTTTGGGCTCAATTGTAAACTTAAGTCCAGGACTCCCTGTATAATTATTTTTTTAGTCAGGGATGTTGAGTGCTTAGATACTATTTTCTGTTCTAGCCTTGAAAGTTAGTTGCAGTTAGGTTTAAAGGTGCCTGAAGCACACTTAGATATTTATTGTTATTGTTTCACTACATGGCTATCCTGAATTTTGCAAATTTTCTAAAGCAGCTTTTCCCAATTTAGATGCATTGAACTACAGCTCCCAGAATTGTGAACCAAAAATTTTGTCAGCTGTAGTCCAGCATATCTGGATTTCATATCAAGGGAAATCACTCTAGTAAAACCTCATGTCCTTTTTAGAAAACCATTTTTCAATTCTGGGATTAAAATTAGCATATTCAAGCAAAATACTATTTGATAATACAGATTTTAGGGTTTATTTCAAATCAGATTTATTTTTATTGCTGCAGCTTTACCTCACTGTGTGGTAGTCAGGCCATATGCTATACTGTTGTTTTGACAACCTTGTCTGATGATGCCTTTCCATAAAAAAGAAAAGAGAGTAGACTTGAGCCACATTAGTTATGTCTTATTAGATCTTCAAATAAGATCTATGTCTTATTTGGTCTTCAAGTGGAGACCCAGTTCTTCCCAGATAATATAAACATCTTTTGGAAACATTGAACCTGTGCTTTATTTATTTATTTATTTATTTATTTATTTATTTGTTTGTTTGTTTGTTTGTTTGTTTGTTTGTTTGTTTATTTATTTATGTTAAATATTTGTTAGAGCAACTTTAATGGTATGTGAGAATAAAGTTGGAAGACAGAAGAAAGAGCTGCAGACTAGGCAATAGTCAGCTAAAGGGCAGCTGAGCCATAGAAAGAATAGGTGTATGACTAATATCTCAAAAGGGACCATCCCTAGTTTCTTGAACTGTAAAGGTGAGGGGAGAAACATCTACTTTCAGACCTGCAAGATTCTATCAATGTAACCTTACAGTAATGATAGAGCTATGTCTGTACTACTTTGTAAGGTTGACAGCCACTCACACAGTTCAAAACAAAACAAAAACTGGTTAAGCTGCTAAATCTGGACCAGGGAAAGCTGAACCAGGGAAACCCAGATTCAACTTCCTATTCAGACACTGTTCATTTGAGTGTCTTAGAAGGGATCTTTCAGTCTAGTGTCCCTGGTGATGGAGTTGCAATCAATCAATTAAAGTTAGTGTTGGCTTCACAACGTTTTGGAGCTCTTTACTAGGAATTACTAGGGTTTTATTCTAATCAACATTCATAGGGTTATACCATAAACAAGTGCCAATTTATCATGTTATCTTGCTTCAGGGCAAAACTGGAATGCCTGATGTGATTCTTTGATAATAATTCAGTTGCTGTGAGCTTCTGGTTCCGGGTCGCGGCAATGCGGTCGAGCAAAGTGAGTCGTCCCTTTGCCAGCCAAGTTTCCTCTGTCGGTAGACCCCTGAGAGGGTCAAAAAGTTGCTCTGGGGGAGCAACCACCATTGAGGAGGCTTCTCAGATGGCTGCAGAGGGGTGGTGGCACCCTCTGTAGTCCGAGTATCTCCTTTGGGCCGACAGAGTAAAGATCGGTCAGTAAAATGGCCAATCATTTAGCTGCGCCAACCGTAAGCCATAAGATCATCTAAGCAAACAGACCCATTGTGGAAGATTCGGTGAGACTTTTTTTTAAACCTCTATTTTCTTTTTTTTTTCCTGTGAAAAGCTTTTTTTTGGACTCATTTCCCTTTTTGTTGAAGCTGCGTTTTAAATGGGGAAGAAAAGCCTAAGAAAAAGACTAAATCTATTTTTGTTTTAATGGCTGATTTTATTTTTGGCTATTTGGGAGCCCCAAGGAAATTTCTTATTGAGACTTAACATGCTATGTATTTGGAGAATATAGTTTGTTTTTAGTTTTTTTATGGTGTCCGAAAAGACTGAATATTTAATTAACTTTGATGACTCTTTGGGGGACATTTTCTGCTGAAATTACGTATTGTTTTTACTATTTTCTTCTCTTGGAATTTGTACAAAGGAAAGAGACTAAGGAATTTGGGAGGAGATGGATATTGATTGATTGCTGGTAAATATAGTCTCCCCCCAAAAGATAATGTCTTTAAATATGATAAAAATGGAGGACACTTGTTCAGATTCTATTTATAAGTATATTTTGGACAAAATTTTGGAAAACACGGAGATGATAATTGCCTGCAGTAAGGAGATCTCTCTGCATCGACAAAGCAAAGCACAAGTTTAAGTGAAATAGCAGTTTATATTCAAGAGACTTGTTCTCAGTCCACTGAGATGGAAGAAGCAAATGTACAGCTGGATTACCAATTGATATTGGAAAAAAGTTTTGATATTAATGGACAAATGACCTATAATAAGGAAATGGAGGAGCTTACTTCAGAAGGACAAGCTGATTTGCAGACACCATTTGACTTTCTGATAGAGGAAAAACTATTGGAAGAAGAGCAAAATTTGATTAAAGAGGACTATATTAAAAATGATTTAACTTTAAAAAAGATGGGAAACGATGGTCTGACACGAGTTATTCAGAATAGCTGTAACTGTTATATCAGCCCAATAAAATGGACAATGGGAGACCTCTTGTTGCTGTGTACAGTGTGGCAGGAAAGAATGGGAGAGCTATCTGCGGAACTAGAGACTCGACTATGGAAACCTATTTGGAATAGGAAGAAACCCAGAATAAGATATAAATATTAAATTTGAGATGATAATTATGGATGGTAAAGGTTTTATAGCAACTCGGATTGTTTTAGGTTTGGATTTTATTAAAAGGGAGGCTATTATGAAATGATTTAGAATTTAATACTGAAATGTAGCAAGAATATGCTTCTTTTTTCTCTCTCTTTTTCTTTTCTCTTTATTCTTTGTTCTTTTTTTTTGAATGAGATAGAATTAATAATTGAAGAATTATTGAAAAAGAATAGATTTAAATAAGAGAAACATGGGGTACCTGAATAGTAAATATATAGGTTAGCTTAAATTTTAACATTTGAAAATTAATAAAGTGTAAAACAGGATTTTTGGGATAGATAATGAGCTCTTCTAAACATTTATTGATTCTTATGTAGCAATATAAATGAAAATTTGTTTTAGAAATGTATTAATGAGATTATAATATATCTTAAATAAATGGAGAGTTTCAGTTTAAGTTTAAATATGTGAGAAATTATAGATTTGTATAGAATAGACACTGAGCGGTTGAAAGTTTTGATTGATTAAGAGAATTTATATTTAGATATATTAATGAATGATTTTATTCGAATCAATTTGATTATAATATTATATATAGATAGAGAGGGAAATTTTAAGAAATATTGTGTGAACTGTATATTTATAATGCTATTGTTTTCTTTTTGTAATTGATCACCATATCTCCACGTTGGCTCTTAAGCTTCTGTTGGTGCAAAATGGAAAACTAATAAAAAGTGTTTAAAAATAATAATAATAATAATTCAGTTGCTGTCAGGATACTAACCATGTCTAAGCCAAATAACAATGTTAGGTATTCTGTGTTTCCCCCTATTCGGCTGATAAGCAAACAATTCAATTTTGCATGCTCCATGTAAAATGAACCAAATATGATTACTGTACATAAGCTAATATAACTACAGGTAGTCCTTGACTTATGACCACAATTCAGCCCAACATTTTTGTTGCTAAACAAGACAATTGTTAAGTGAGTTTTGCCCCATTTATGACCTTTCTTGTTAGGCGAATCACTGCAGTTGTTAAGTGAGTAACATGGTTGTTAAGTGAATCTGGCTTCCTCATTGACTTTGCTTATCAGAAGATCACAAAAGGTGCCAAGCTTCTGAATTTTGATCGCATGACCATGGGGATGCTGCAACAGTCATAAGTATGAAAAACGTTCCTAAGTCACTTTTTTCAGTGATGTTGTAACTTTGAACGGTCACTATATGAACTGTTGTAAGTTAATGACTACCTGTAGTTGTGAATAACAGAACATATTAATATATGGAATGTTAGTGCTTCCTTTTATTTCAATCTCATGGTTTCAATCTCTTTATTTCAGATTCTTAACCTGAACAGAAGACCATTATACCTGTGCTGTGGATGTTAAGCCTTATGTATGGCGCGGTTAAAGTTACAACCTGTCACTTCAGCCTTCCTCCGGTTTGGGCTTTTTACTTTTATTCTGTTTTTACATGGTCTACAAGTAGATGCTGGCACGGGGACAGATTCACCAAGCATAGGACATAACACCACATGTTCAGGTTCTTCTGAGTGCAAAGAGGGTGTTATCTTGCCAATATGGTATCCAGAAAACCCATCTTTGGGGGACAAAATTGCCAGAGTTATTGTTTATTTTGTGGCACTCATATATATGTTTCTTGGAGTTTCTATCATTGCCGACCGTTTCATGGCCTCCATAGAGGTCATTACATCGCAGGAAAAAGAGATTACGGTTAGGAAACCCAATGGAGAAGCCATCACCACCACCATCCGAATATGGAATGAAACTGTTTCCAATTTGACCCTCATGGCTCTTGGTTCCTCTGCCCCTGAGATCCTTTTGTCATTGATAGAGGTATGTGGTCATGGATTCATTGCTGGTGAGTTGGGCCCTTCTACCATTGTTGGGAGTGCAGCTTTCAATATGTTTATCATCATAGCCATCTGTGTCTATGTCATTCCTGATGGGGAGACGAGGAAGATAAAACATTTGAGAGTTTTCTTTGTCACCGCTGCATGGAGCATCTTTGCCTATATCTGGTTATACATGATCCTTGCGGTCTTCTCTCCAGGTGTGGTTCAGGTATGGGAAGGCTTGCTCACTCTGTTTTTCTTCCCTGTTTGTGTCATCCTGGCTTGGATTGCAGACAGAAGGCTGTTTCTCTATAAATATATGCACAAAAAGTACCGTACTGACAAACACAGGGGTATTATCATTGAAACAGAAGGGGATCACCCCAAAGGGATTGAAATGGATGGTAAGATGATGAACTCCCATTTTTTAGATGGAAACCTAGTGCCTATGGAGGGGAAAGAGGTGGATGAGTCTCGTAAAGACATGATCCGGATCCTCAAGGACCTGAAACAAAAGCACCCAGAAAAAGACTTAGATCAGCTGGTAGAAATGGCCAACTACTATGCTTTATCCCACCAGCAAAAAAGCAGAGCGTTCTATCGGATTCAGGCTACCAGGATGATGACTGGAGCAGGAAATATTCTCAAAAAGCATGCAGCTGAGCAAGCCAAGAGGAGTACTAGCTTGCATGAAGTACGGCCAGAGGAGCCAGAAGAATTCATCTCCAAAATTTATTTTGATCCTTGTTCCTATCAATGTCTTGAGAACTGTGGTGCTGTCCTCCTAACTGTTGTCCGGAAAGGAGGTGATGTTTCCAAGACCATATATGTGGATTACAAAACAGAAGATGGCTCTGCTAATGCTGGGGCTGACTATGAATTTACAGAGGGGACAGTTGTTTTGAAGTCTGGGGAGACCCAGAAAGAGTTCTCCATAGGGATCATTGATGATGATATCTTTGAAGAGGATGAACACTTTTTTGTGCGTCTTAGCAACCTACGGGTGATTGATGCAGAGGAACCTCCTGAAATCAACAAACTGCCATATCCCAAGGCCATACTGATCTCACCTTGTGTGGCTACTGTGACTATCTTAGATGATGACCATGCGGGCATCTTCACCTTCGAGTGTGATGTGATACATATCAGTGAGAGCATTGGGGTGATAGAAGTGAAAGTTCTTAGAACATCCGGTGCCCGGGGTACAGTCATAGTCCCCTTTAGAACAGTTGAAGGAACAGCAAAAGGAGGAGGAGAGGATTTTGAAGACAGTTATGGAGAACTGGAATTCAAGAATGATGAAACTGTGTAAGTAACCAATTTTCATTATTTTAATAGTCATTTGTATTTAACCCGACAATTTTCATCCATCGCAGGTAAACATGGGCAACGTGGACTGTCCTCTCTTCTCCTCTAGTTTCCATACTTACCTCCTCTACATAAGAACCTTGTAGCAGGATCTAGTTCCTTTTCTTTCTAAGAGATGAATTAATGGATACATAGAAGCTTTTTGATGGCCTAAATAACTTAACAGTTGCCTAATATGTATTTTAAAGAATTTGTTAAGATTCAGTACTAAAACACTTCAAAATTTAAACCAATAGAATCTTGATCATGTTAACTGCATGTAATTAATGGATTAAATTATCCTTGGCCATCAAAACCTTACATTACCAAACTAATCTAGGATTCCCCAATTTGTTGCCTTCTAGATATGCTAGATTTCTTCTCCTGTGAATTATACTGACTGGGAATTAGGAAATTTAAAATCCAACACATCCAGAGGGCATCCGGTTGGGGAAGGCTGCTCTCAGTTAGTTATTTTTTTCATGAACCAAATCAATAATTTCTTTTTAAAAAAAAGTAATAGTTCCATACTGTTGATTACTTAGAGAAGAATCTTTCAATCAGTTTTCAAGAATGGACTCAAATAATTTTCATATAGTAAATTAGTTTTTTATTATAATGGGATTCTATATTATTAAATAATGATACAGTATACTATATTACTATATTCATCTCTGACATAGCAGATCCTGTAAACAAATTCCTCCATTAGCGAAGTCTGCTTGGACATTAATTACAAACGTTCACCTGACAGAATTTGGTCACATGCTCCTTTTCTATTGCCACTTTCTTTTGATTCAAAGGATTTTTATTTAAATGTTGAAGAGGAAAGAATTAATATGCCTCCAATGTAATCATCTCTTTCAGGAAAGCCTTAATAATAGTCTTCTAAAAACAACACAACAGTACATTCCATGGACATGCTTTCCTCTGTATATCTCTGCAGTCTATTGTGGAATGCATGCAAATTAGCATCCTGTCCTCACCTTGTTCAAGAAAAAGCAGATAGTTCAGTGATTTTACATGATAAAGGCATGACTAGTAAAGTAGGACATTATAGCTCCCTTTAATCTCAGAGAACTCTTGCCAGTTACTGTGGAATGACCACACGGAGCTAAACTGATTAACACTGTAAGTTGATTTAACACATTTCCTATGCTCTGGTAAGCAAAGGTCTTAAGCACTATAGAAACAATAACATGGCATTTTAAAACAAATCTGTGCCTGCCCATTCACATCATAGCAAATTACATCACACATGCTCACTGCATTTTCATGGTTAATTACCTTAATTACCCAGCCCTAATTTTTTGTTCCTTCAGGGGGAGATTCTGCATGTTGTGCTACATCAGATGTGTCAAATAGTCGCTGGTTTGTCACAGAACCACCTGATTATTCAGACCAAGGAGTTCTGCTTGCAAGTGGCTTTCACATAATAATTCATTACTCTTTCCCATATCGATTAAGCTTCTATTGATGTTCAGCTCGTTCGCAAGAGGATTTAAAGGTACCTGGACATAAGGTGTGAGTCTGAAGGCCTGGGCTCTAAGCTGCTGCCCAACCCTGGTATTTCATATATGATCAAAAAGCAAGAGAGCTTCTGTGCGAATGTAGTTAGGTTCCTGGCTGAGCTGAGGTTTCTTAGTTGTGTTCAAGCAAACCTGAATAGAAGTCCTTTGAACCATTATGCTCAGCTAAGAGACGATGGCTTTTTTTGCGCACACCCACATACTCACAATGAACAGCCACAAGGTGTATCATGTTAGTACTTTCACATCCCAAGTTCTACAAAGGATTTATCAGGGAACAGATTTTGGCCTCCTTGGGGATATATTATATAAGCACCAGTTCTTCACAAGCCATTGATCAGAGATGATTGCAGTGGACGCATTTTCTTAACCCATAAGTGGCAATGGGGGGGGGAAATCTCATTAAAATACTGAAAGAGATAAAACAATTTTGATTCTTTAAAATATACTTCCCTGGGAGGAATACCAGGGGGAAAAAACCTAAAGCAAAATTTTGAAGGAAGCTGATCCTGCCACAGTTCTTACTTATTGCTTCTGTAACTCTAGTATGGTCAAAGTTTCCTCACCTACATTCGGGCTGGAAAAATGCACTGTTGGCATATAGCTGGTCAAGGTGATTTTCTTGAAACACATTGTGATTTCATTGGGAATCTAATGTTTACAAATTACTGCTTAATCATGCAGGTAACGTGCATTCCACGTTCACTTGCTTCTCCCTACAGAGCTGACAATCTGCAGTTCTTTTGCATGTTTTCAGCTTCATCTCTGTAAGTTCTCTCTTGGATTCTATAGGTATTTTGGGAATACGTATTTTGGAAATATGTGTACCACATACTCATCCTAAAGCTTTAGGTCAGAAAAATTAAATACAGTAAAACAAATTGAATTGTAAACACACAGAGGGATTCAAGAGTGACTTGAAAAGCCCTGTGCATAGAAAAAGATTTCAGTTTCCCACTGGAAAAGGCAGTGCATTGGTGTCAGCAAAGGGTGTTCCAAATTTGGGATGCCACCAGTGAGAAGACCATTTGCAAATGGATCAGCTGTGATCATAGACTGGCAGTCATCATTTCATCAATCTTCTTACAGGTTAGGAGCCTGGAAAAATGCCCACTATCTAAATTCTGCTGATAGCCCTTGAGCCTCCTATCTATGGCAGGCAGGTATAGTTATTAATATTTAGTATCCATATATTAGGTACTCTAAAGCCTTCTTTCCCATGAGCGTGCCTCCCATTAATATGTACTTCAGACCTTCACTCATATATTTTACCCACTGGAAGTTTTTTTCCCCCCCTTGTTGTCCTTTTTTACTTGAGTTTCCAACAGCAATTTTCAATCCCCCTTTACTGCCACTAAGACTCAGCACAACAGTAATTCATGTTTGTGTTCTCAAGGCTTTAATAGGAACAGCAGCAGAATCAAGCCCATAGTCTTTGGAAGGGTTTTGTTTGTTTTTGTTTTTGTTTTTAATCATCTAATGTTCTAAGAGCTGGTTCTTTTAATACTTAGTAGTGCAACACTGGCTGGTATATACAGTTGCAATGCTTTAAAATCTATCAAGTAAGTTTCATTTATTTTAGTGCATATTTTTAAAATTCAAGGGACTTTGGAGCACATATATCTCTAATCTTTTTAACCTGGGTTTTTTTAAAATCTTAATAACTGATATGGGGAAAGAAACCTGGAGTGGATCTATTTGGGTTATTTCCTCTTTCTTTTCCTTCATCTCCTTTGCAAATAGACCTCACCTGAATCCTTGCCATCTTTCACCACCTCTGTATATTTATTTTTTACCTGAATCTGCCCCTACTCACAGGTTACTCATTCTTTTTTTTAAATATTTTATTAGTTTTATAATTATAAATATAAACAACAAAAATCAAATTAAATACAACTCAACTGAGCACACTCGTTAAGAACTTTTTCCAACACAAAACAAAGCATACATGGGATAATTAAAATAATTATGGGTATTGCTCGGCAGCACCCCCTCCCCCACATCCCCCTCTTCCTTCCTCCCTACCTCCTACTTCTATCCCCCCACCCTCTCTCCCTCCTCTCTCTCCACCCTCCTCCTACCACCTCCCTACTTCCCTCCAATCCTTCACTCCTCAATCTCCACCCCCTCCAGATGTGGTTCCGAGGTACTGCCCGAGCAACCCCTCTTTTATCAAAAAAAAATATATCATTCTATATATAATACCAATATTGCAGTTGAGTACATTATGACACCCACCCCCCGACTTCCCAGAGTGAATACAGGGTAAAACACAAGAAAACCCACTAAACTAAACCAAATTATTATGTAAATCCTAATAAAAATTTAACTATATTTTTCAATCCAACATATAAAAATTTAACTATATGCTAAGCGCAATTTCTTAGATTGATATTTCCCTTGTATATACTCTATCCATTGAGGTTACTCATTCTTGTACTGCATCCTAGATCTCATCCCAAAAGTCCCGCAATGCTCAAGAAACCGCCAGAATGCTTTCCTGGAAGATAAAAAGGGATTTCTTAAGACGTGTCAGTGAATAAATGATACCCCAAAACTGAGAGTAGGAAAATAACTTGAGTTATGGCAACCCATTTGGCATGCCAAGCCAAGTCTTGTCTTCGCCATTTCCCTCACTTTCAGTGTTTTATGTCTGGTTGAAAGCATTGATCTCAATGAGGATTTTGCTATTGTGTTCACATGCGTAGCTTCATACAGATATGCTTCTTAATCAATGAAAATTGTTTAAGGGGAAAGTGGAAGTATACTCCAGTTTCTGGTCCTACCATCCTTCTTAAAAGTGTACATTTGCAAAAGCAGATCTGTTATACCTGTGTAGGCTTTGTATGCACTTCAGAAGTTGTGCAAATTGGGTAGGGAGACTGCTCAGATGGTTGCAGGGTTGATAATAGAGATGTAACGTGTGGGATCTCAACTTTTCCTTGCTTATATAGGGCTTATTTTATTGATTTTATTGGTTGAGTGCTTTGGTTACATAGTAAGGTAATATGGTAGCTCTAGTAATTTTATAACATTAGCTTTCAAAGTAAGTATGCAGTACATCCTTGGTTTTGCTAATACAGTAAAATTCATGGCTCCATTACAAGAGTAGTATTAAAGTTTAATATTAAGAACCAGTCTTCAGTATTAAACTTGGAGACAAGTTGGCAATTAGCCCAGTGAATGAAATGACCATCACTAATCTTTTGCATGAAGTCTATTATTATTTCTTAATGCTTGTTATATATTCAGAGCTGTAGACTAAAAGTCCAACGTAGATAGCTGACACCTCTGTCTCTAACAATTTTCTTCCATCAGCCAGCCAGATCAGGCCCTTGATTTACTGGGAAGCCGAGATTGAAACCAAATGTGCTTGTTTTCCTGGTTCCGGTGGGAGGGATAAAGAAGTAAGATAAAGAAATGACCACCAATCAGAGATCATGATAACTACAGTCCAGACAGAACAGCTGGCCATCATCATTGTTAATAAGTAAAAGAGATGTCCTTTTTAAGGTAGTTACATAAAACCACTATTTTTAACAAAACTGTTTCAAATGTGAAATTATGATAATTTGAAGATAAATACTTAAATTAATACATTCCCGATATTGAAATGAGTGGATAATTTTTACATGGGATATGTGAAAAAAGCACTGATATTTTAGTCAGAGTCACATATTTCTATTGTGTAATGTTTTTTTTACCAGAAAAGCTGTCGAATATCAAGGTGGAAGTTTTATTATTAAGTATTAGCATTAGCTTGACATTCTCCATGCTGGATATGTTCCAAAAGTTGTAAATCTGATATGCTTTCTTCTTTTCTTAGGCGGTAATATCTGTAAAAAATACCTATTTCCTTCATTTGATTTTCACTGCATATTTGCTGCATAGAACGATGAGTATTAATTGGCTGCAATAAGTGGAAGAGAGAAATGTGATTTGTAAGTGTTGAATTCTTCTTTACAACAGGTCTTCAAACAGGCTGCTTGGTTAGCTTTCAGAAATTCCTGCACTGACCAGAGGGGTTAGACTAGATCAGGGGTTTTCAAACTTGGCCCTTTTATGACTTGTGGACTTCAACTCCCAGAATTCCTCAGCCAACATGCTTGGCTGAGGAATTCTGGGAGTTGAAGTCCACAAGTCATAAAAGAGTCAAGTTTGAAGACTCCTGGACTAGATCATCTCTTAAGATTTCTGTTTCTATGACCTGATTTAATTTTATTCATGTACTGGTTAATTATATTCCTGCTTTTCCTCCCAGAGCTTTAAATGGCATTCATAATTCTCTCGTATCAATATTATCCTCATAAAAAATTTCTGAGGAAGGCTAATTTGAAAGATCACTAGTGATAGAACCAAAGTGAATTGAGGGTGACTTGAACCCTAGGTCTAGACTGTTAATTGCTGCACTTATATAGATTGCATAGGGTTGGAGCACACGGTGGATGTCTTGCAAGGAAATTAGGAGTTATTTTCAGAATTGTAAACTCAGTCTACTGAAATTAGATACCCTGACAGTTTCTAAAAGTAAAGACATGCTGATCTGCTCTGTGACCTCTTATAACGGGTCTTCAAACTTGGCCCTTTTATGACTTGTGAACTTCAACTCCCAGAATTCCTCAGCCAGCATCCACAAGTCATAAAAGGGCCAAGTTTGAAGACCCCTGTCTTATAGCTCTAATGATGGGGACTGATGAAAAGTACATGGAATGAAGGAGAATAGTGTATGGATGGATCTGTGGTATCTTCAATTCAAGGCAACTCCCAAACAATCTGTGACTTGAATGAAATATGTCAGCAAAGAATATGTGAGGACCATTCTAAGCATTAAAAGACCTTGGTGGGAAGACTATGAGATTAATTCTCATAGGAAGGACATGAATTTGCATAACCACAGAGAGACCAAGCCCTAATATGCCATTTTTGATGCAGACTAAACAATTAGTTTGTGGTTGGTGCAGTTTCAGTTACTCTTCATTGTGGTATGAAAGAATCTTTCTATCTGGTGTACCTTAGCAATATGTAATGTGTGCTCCCTTCAGGTATTTTAGAAGTGTGGGCAAAAATATTTTTGCTGATTTCTTTTTGTTGTCAGAAAAGTTTAATTTTGCTTTGTAATCTTAGAGTTAGAAGGTTTTCTCTCCTCAGTTGAAAGGTTCTCCACACCTCTGAGTCTTGCTTTCGAAAGACAGTGTATAGTAGGTCTAATTTTGCTTCTGCAAGTGGTGTTGCTGGCCACTAGTTTCACGAAATCTTCAGGCAACTTCTATTTTTGATCTGAAGAACTTGGCAGCCCATGTTTATCCTTATGAATTCTTCCATTCATTTTGATCTGCAGAAGAAATATTCATTAAGGCCTTGTGTCAATTGAATAGAAGGATTTCATGACAGTGATTCTTAAATTGCAGTTGTATAATCTAATCGTAATCATCTCAATTAGATATTGCTGCAGATTTTGGGAGAGCAAAGAAATAAAGGCCTTTTTAAAATCCCTCTGCCTTTCAGTCAGACTTTCGTAATTAATATACATGCTCACACATTATTTTTCTGCTTGTATGAGGGTGGGGTTAAGGGGGAAGTAGAGAAAGATTTTCCCTAATCCTATTGAAATATCAACATGCATATATGAGATGCTCATTTCTTAAAATGCATAAATCTGCTAAGATTAAATAATTCAAAAGGCTATGTTGAACTTCCCAGTAGAATACTTTAGAGCAGAGATTAAGGACCTTTTTGAGTAGTGGATGCATTTAAAATCTTGAGATCTTGCTCAATTGGCTCAGTTTGCCAAATGGCTGTATAGGAAGATTTGCCCATCTACAAAATGACTGCTCTGAGGAACATAAGTTAAAGCAGAATCCTGTCTGCCAATATCTCTAACCTCCCATTCCCACCAGGATTTGGTCAGAAGAAAATAAAATCTCATACATTAAGTTGGATGAAGTAGAAATGTAGATGAACAGTGCCCAAACCCCCAAACCCCATAGTGGTTTCAAAAGCCACTGAGAAATCAACAACTGAGTTCCCGGAATAGGGCGGCATAGAAATTTAATAAATAAATAAATAAAAATAAATAAATAAACCACAATGGCTCCACCTGTTAACCATCAGGAATAGTCTAGATATAGACCACCACTGTGAATGCCAGTTCTATCGGTATTGTACAGTTAAATTAATAGAATTTTGCAAGTCTGAAGGTGTTACCTTCTACTCTCTGGAAAACTAGGGATGGTCCCTTCAAAAACACTTCCCATACTCACTCCTTCTATTGATGGAGAGATATCTTTTATATGACGATTATCTAATCTGAAGTTCTTCCTCCAAGATCATTTCTGCATACCATTATACCATCAAACTCATCCATTAGTGCAGTCAATGCTGTCTCAATATTCTGCCTGCAGACAATCCATTTTTTCCAGGGTTTTCTACAGTTGCAACACAACCACTTTCTCAGCAATCTTCCCTAAAAAGGAAAGGTTGGAGAGTGATTGGCCAGCAGTAAATTCTTGAGGATGGGGCACACACAGATTTCAAGGCTGGCACAACCATCTTCTTTCTCAAAGAGGATGACCTTACTGTGTGGACTCCTCCTCCTCCTTCTCCTTCTCCTTCTCCTTCTCCTTCTCCTTCTCCTTCTCCTTCTCCTTCTCCTTCTCCTTCTCCTTCTCCTTCTCCTTCTCCTTCTCCTTCTCCTTCTCCTTCTCCTTCTCCTTCTCCTTCTTCTCCTCCTCCTCCTCCTCCTCCTCCTCCTCCTTCTCCTTCTCCTCCTCCTCCTCCTCCTCCTCCTCTTCCTCTTCTTTCTCCTCCTCCTCCCCCCTCCTCCCCCTCCTCTTCTTCTTCTTCTTCTTCCTACTACTATTACTACTACTATTACTACTACTACTACTACTACTACCGGTACTACTACTACTACAACTAAGGTTTGATATCTTACTGGAATTTTGAACTGAACAAATGCTCTTTTGGAATTATACTTCTCCCCTCCTCTTCCCACTGCCCAAAATCCCTGCACATTTTGTGCTGGATTGCACCATGAATAAGAACCAGTCTAATATTTAAAATGGAGCTGATCTCAATTAATTCACATACCATAGAATTATAGGGATCCAATGGGGCATTAAATCTAGTTCCTGCTCATTGCTGGAGTCCAAATTAAGACCCCCATAGACAGATGTTGACTCTTAGCATGAACATATTCAGTAAATATGTTCACCATCATTCTTAGAAACTGGTTCCATGATAAAACTGCTGATATTAAAAAAAATGTTCTACCATTCTGCTAGAATCTGTCTTCCTATAGACCACTATTTTGTCTGGGATAATAAAGAACAAAGTATGGTGTTCTTCTCCTTGGAGTCACTCAAAGAATCATATTAGATCCCCCTCAATAATTTTCTTTCAAGGCTAAATATGTCCCAGTATTTCAGTCTTTCTTTTTAATTCCTGATTTACAGTCCCTTGGTTATCTTTGCTGTCTCCAAGTCTGTTCCATTTTCTCTACATCCTTTTTAACATACAGTGTTTAGAAGGGAATACAATATTCAATATGAGATCTGCCCAATGTAGAATAAAGAGGACTATTATTTCCTGTGATTTGAAAACTATTTCTTTTAATGCAGCCTAAAATTACACTTGCCTTTTTAGCAGCCATACGTCTTTGCTTATTCATATTCAACTCTGGTATATGCATATTCAGCACATTCAACACCTATTAATACTAAATCAGAGGTTTCCCTTGTTTTATCTTTGCATTTTATTTCTTTTTTCTAAATGAAAAAATTTGGATTTGTCTTCATTACAATTCATTAATTTATTTTTAGCCCATTTGTTTATATATATAGAAAGAATAAAATACAAAACAATAGAATAAACAAGCAAAATGAAACAAAACAAAAGCATACATTCAATCCTAACAACAACAAAAAGGAAAAAAAATAGTGTACAAAAAAGAAGAAAAAGTGGTCAATTAAATTTAGCATTTAAATGTAGGATTCGCTGTGGCTGGGTGCTGAAAGAAAAGAAAAAGCAGTAAATTCTCCTCCCCTTTTATATATATATATACATACATACATACATACATACAGAAGAAAAGCAGTCAACAGGTTGAGCTAAACATTACACTAATCTTCAAATCCCTCTGCTAACCTTCTGTTATTATATTTAGCATGTAGATAGTCTGATTTCTAAAGGTAAGGATAACCCTTTCCAGCTTATCCCAGTGAAAGGGAATATTATTTTGTTTCAGGAGATCTGTCAGGAAAAAATACTCTTTATGTTTCTTTAATATTGTAATTGTAATTTCTTAGAATATTTGCATCTCTTTTCCAGAAATGTTAAATCTCTGGTGGTAATGTTTCTGAATTACTTGCTGTTTAATAGATTTTCTTATAAATTGGATCATAACATCTCTTGGCAGTTGTCTTCTGGCCGCATATGCTGAATTTATTCTGTAAATCTTGTCTATTTCTTTAGAGAAGTCTACTTTCTCATCATTAAACCATTCAGTCATTTCTGTTTCAATTACATCACTTAAGTTATAAAGTGTATAAAGTGTATAAAATCATGCATGGGATAGAAAATGTGGATAGAGAAAAATTCTTTTCTCTATCACACAATACCAGGACAAGGGGGCACTCCCTAAAGCTTATAGCTAAGAAAGTGAGGACAAATAAAGGGAAATATTTCTTCACCCAGAGGGTCGTTGATTTATGGAATTCACTTCCTGAAGGGGTCGTGACAGCTGTCAGCCTTGACAGCTTCAAGGCAGGGCTAGATAGATTCATGGATGCAAAGTGTATTGGTGGTTATTAAAACAGATGTCCATGTGCCGCCTCTATGTTGGTTGAGGCAGGCAGGATTCCCCTGAGTACCATTTGTTTGGGGGTCAAGGGAAAGGGAGGGTTTTGCCTTCTCTTTCTGCTCAAGATCCCCATGTACATTTGGTGGGCCACTGTGTGACACAGAATGCTGGACTCGATGGGCTTTGGCCTGATTCAGCATGGCTCTTCTTATGTTCTTATGTTCTTAAGTTGCGGAGCTGCTCAGGAATTCCTCTGAGGTGCAGAAAAACTCCTTCAGTTTCAAATCCAGTAAGAGTACATTTTGATTAAGAAGGTCTATCCTTGTGTCTGTCTCATCCATTCTAATCTGTATATTTTAAATATCTTCTCAGTTCTTCCGAGTCACGTTTTAATTCCTTCAATTTTTTCTTAGGAGCATTGTTGCAAATATCCTCTCTTATAACTAGTTGCTGGCAGCAGAAAAGAAGGCAAAAATACAGGGTTCTCTTTTCAAGTTCGGTTAAGGAGTTCCAAAAGCAAAACTAAGCAGCTGACAGGAGAAATAGTGTTGATATAGAAATTTGATAAAATAAATAAATAAATAAATAAATAATATACAAACTCACAGCGTGTGGGGGGGGAGAGATTTCTAAGCTTTTAACGTAGAAAGCCAAGAATTGTGTGCAGAATGCAGAAGAAACAGAATAAAGATATAAAGTCTTTTCAAGTTGATAATATATACAGTCTTTTTGGTAGAAGTTCAATATAGTTAAATCGGTAACTCATTTTCTCGGTAATCTAAAAAAATCTTGTTGCCATTTGTCTTTTCCATACAGAATGATTAATTATTTCAAGACACTCCTCCAGTGTTATTAATTTGGTTACAGTCCACGAGGAGGGAAAGCATTTAAATTCCAGCACATAGCCAGCAATTAACATGCAAAGTAGAAAGAAAAAAAACTATTGCAAAGCGTGAAGTTTTTGAAGACATTGGCTGGCCAGACATGATGTCAATCCTCTTCTCTGGCAAACTTACCAGGGAGAAGAAATTCGCTGAATATTCACACATACCCAAACGCCTCTGATCAAGGAATGCCATCCAAGAAGCTTCAGTACGATTCCATACCACTCCTTTTTCTAATCCAGGAGTGAAGTAGATACAGAGACCTGCTCTGCAGCTATCAAACCAGCCATTTGTCTAGCAGAACAAAGATATGTGCTGCTAGTTCAGAGCACCATACAGCGTGGAATCAGCCCATTTCTTTATCAAAATCATTTTTAATTTTATTTCTGTCTTCTAAAATAATAGCTGTCCCCTCCAGTTTTGTGTCATATGAAAATTTGCTCTGAATTTTCCACTTTGGTGGAGAGAAGAACTCAATATTAATTTTCTGCCCTGTGAACATTTTAATTGCTTTGAAGCTGAGAAAGTGCTAAGCAAGCAATTTATCACTTATGCTTAAAAATTTCCTTTCCTTTAGTTTGCATATTGTTGGAAGTAGATCCGCTTTAAAACTAGCCATTCGTTTCACTGATCCAAATCATTAATAAAAAAAGATATTGAAGATTGCCAAGATTTAATTCTGTGGCACACCACATGATATATCACCCCAGTTTAAGAGAAAATTTTTTGAGAAACTCTTTGGATCTAAAGGTCTTAAAGCCAACTGAAGATCACCTAATAAACATGATGCTAACTGGAGCATCATGGGATAGCCTCTATTGGGGCTACTGTAGTAGATGAATCTGGCAGTGGAGAGGAAATAGTACTAGATGTTCTACTGTTTGTGGTCCCTTCCAACTCTTACATTCCACAATTCTCATAGATAAAATGAGCAAATGAGTAGCGGCATCTTTTGACTATAAAAAGATGTTTTGTCTGTTGTTTTTTTAAAGGAAAGCTAAGAATCTGGGTCATACCACTTGTTCAGGGTGAGTGGCTCCTTTTCTGGTTCATCCTTGTAGATGAATTGGAAAAATCTTCTGGACTGTCAACCTACCCACACCATAGAGTGGTGTGCTTATTCAGCATCCAGTGTTTTTTAACGGAGACTGGGGCATTCTGAAACATACTGATCTGTTCCTGCTCAAGGCTATTAAAAAGAGAAAGGCTTTTTGTACACCCATGTGCATACAGGTAATCCTTGACCTACAACTGCAGTTGGGACCAGAATTTTGGTTATAAGCCATGACCAGATTTGATTTTATGACCATTTTTACGGCGCTCACTAAGCAAATCATCTGATCCTAAGTCCAAAACAAAGCTCCTGAATAGGTGGTCACATGACTGCGGGATGCAGCAGCTGGTTGTAAATGTGAGCCAGGTGCCCAGCATCGAAAATGAGATCATATGACTGTGGTGGCATGACATTTTACAATGGCCAGAAGTGCTGTACAGGCTACATAGAACCCTTTTCGAGGTCTTTGTAACTCCAAACACTTGTTAAATGACCAGTTCTAAATCAAGAATTATCTGTATCTGCACTGAGAAAATAGTGTTAGACTCCATAGGACTTTGATACATGCCAATCCTTGCATGCACATTCCTGCTCCCTGCATGGAGAATGAATTTACTGTGTTTCTATAAATATATTTTCACAATATATTAATTTTCCAAAAAATAAAGGACGGGAGGGAGGGAGGGAGGAAAGAAGGAGATATCATGTTTAGACCTCTATTTTTTTTAAAGTATCTTCTGCCTCCATTAAAAATAACATAGAAGTTTTGCTGTTATATTGTTACCTTTTTAAAAAGAACTTAAAGTGAATATTCAAATATTAAAGAGTGATATTTTGCTCCACCTGCCTCCCTTGCCCTCTGGTCAAAGTGGGAGGATTAAGTTCAGGGTGCATCTGTTTTCCCTTAGAGATTGGTTTAACACTTCATTTCCTTTCTTTCCCAAAAAACAAACAAAAAAATGGATGGAAGCATTTGAGAGCACTGACAAAATGCTATGTGCTGGGACCTCTTGGTTTACCAGTGTAGCATGCTGAAGAGTTTTTAATGTATTGTTTTAAAGTGCAGAGAAACTGATGGTAAGGATGAAACGATGAAGTAGAACTGAATATTTTAAGTATTGTATTTTTGAATGCATTCATCCATTCCCAAAGACCTTGGGCGGTGCATTTGACTCGGGCAAAACAGAACAACTACTTCTGGATTGGGAAGATAAAATCCCAAAGTGTAGCCTTGTAGTTTTGTTACTTCAAATGGACAGGGAAAGGAACTTTAAAAATAAATGGCTACCATTGTACTTTGAGCTTGTCCGCTTATATCAAAACAATCACTTCCTCCCATATTCAAAATTTGGGTAAGCATTTTCTGAAACTGTTCAGTTTCTCCTGTAAGATTTAGTTCCATCCTAAGGGATGAAACTGCATTTGAACTGTCAGCCTCTTGCCCAGTATTTAGAGGCTATATTTAACACATTCCCAGAGAAAGCTGTCATCAGCCCAAATCCATTTTGAAACAGCTTTCACCATGCATGATTTGTCTCTAATATTGATAATCAACATTGGTAACACATGTTCCTTTTAACAATTCAGAGAACTGGTTTTAACAGTCAAAATGAGCAACTAATTTTGGATAGTTCTAAGAAGATAGACATGCTGCAGTAACTTAGAAAAATGCATCCAGCACCATGCACACAGCATAACAAAACGATCTGGTATCTTTGTTTATTTATTAGGCTTTTAATCCCTCCTTTATTAGTTTTATAAATGACTCACAGCAATGAACATATCTAACACTCTCTTTTCTTCCTGTTTTCCCCACAACAACAATCCTATGAGGTGAGCTGGGCTGAGAGACAGTGACTGACTTTCATGCCTAAGGTGAAACTAGAACTCACAGTCTCCTGGTTTTTAGCCTGGTGCCGTAACAACTAGATCAAATTGGCTCTACGTAACTTTGTTGTTAAAATGATAGGGACTGAGGAACTCCATAAACTTATTATATTAATGGAATAAAACATTATACTATTTTAACAATTCTGTCAGATATATGGGACAAGGCCAGGACTTTGAGTTTGGTAGAAGTATGTTCCAGAATATTAAATACAATTAGTCCTGTGAGGGGGGCTCTTGTGAGAACAGACCAGCAACAAAAGGCAGTTTTTATCTTCCTTGTGAAATCTGATTGTTCTATAATTACCAGAGTTTGGATTTTGATATGTTCGCAGGGTCACTTTTCATTAGATATACATGGATACATTGTGCCTGACATTTGCCCAAAGCAACATTCAAAATAATAATAAACAAGGGAAAATGCATTGGGGGATCCAGAGATTGGTATTTGTTTTGGTTAGCTGTATTACATTAAACTTCAAATAAACAAATACAACTGAGTTAATCTTATAAATAAGATTGAGATGAATCCTTCTCTCCCTTACATATCAGCGGATGAGCTCCTGCCCCTTCATATTGGATTACCTTGGAAAGGAATCTGTTCTGCAAAGTAGTTCTCTTAATGTCTGAGTGAATCTTATATCTGTAGTTTATTCATTCAAGAGCCCTATCCCATTAAGCTCTTTTCCACTTCAATACAACTGATCCATGTAAGATGAAACCTACAATAGTTGCCAGAGGCATTAAGGAATTTAGAATTGTTATGGGGATTATGATAAAAAAAAAACTATTTACCAAACCTTAGCAAACCTCTTTCTGGGAGTCACAGTGATCAAATCTCCATTTATTACATCTTAAGAATGACACATGGGCAAGATTGTGCCAAGCACATTTGGAAGGCAGGTTTCCAACAAAGTACAGCTGAAAATTTTTAGATGCAGATATGATCACACTGATTCCAATTGCAGTTCTTTTTCTCCCTAGCATTTTTGCCACAAGTGCAGCGGCAACTCTTTGTGTTTGGGTTTTTGGTTTGGTTTGAAATAACCAAATGTTGATCCGTTGGTTACAAGAGGAATTCACCAACCAGCATGTCACCCGAGCCTGATATTGTGGGTTGAGAAAGAGTACCTGGCTCAAAGTCATCCAGTCAGCTTTCATTCCTACAGTAAATGGGACCAGTGGTTCTAGTTTCTAATGGTTTCTGGCCTGGGGCCTTAACCATTAGATCAGGGGTTCTCAACCTTGGCAACTTTAAGACTTGTGGACTTCAACTCCCAGAATTCCTCAGCCAGCAAAGCTGGCTGAGGAATTCTGGGAGTTGAAGTCCACAAGTCTTAAAGTTGCCAAGGTTGAGAACCTCTGCATTAGATCAAAGTGGCTCTCTATTTCAATTGCAATACTCTAGCCTAAAGATCTATTAAACGTTGCTGGTGAAATTGATCTAGTTATATTTACAGTGACATACGTTACTTAAGAAACTCGGAATTACCTTCTGTCCAACTGAAAACATTCAGAAAGTAAGGGGGCAGGGTCACAGATGAATTGCCCTTGTATCAGAATTTAGTCTGCAGTGGGATCTAAAGTTATCCAATATTTATAATCAAAGTAAGTCATCATTGTTTCTGAAAATCGCAAATCATTCCCACAAATCACAGGGAATGATTTGTGGCATTGCTGTGTGGCACTGTAGCTGAAGCAAGTGAAGTGAAAACAGGAGAGAAATACAGTTTGCACACTTCCATTCTACCTGCATCAGCAATTGTGTCTGATGAGCAGTAGATTGACTCTTATCTCAGATTTAAGAAGTGTGAAGGGAAAGAATCTCTTTAAGACTGCAAATTTAAAAATAATGTGTGTGGTAGACTATTTCATGTGGTAAGATAAAACCCCTTTGAGGATATTTCTAATTTAATTATGGAAGCCTCTTGTTCTTGTTCTGGACAAGAGAATGGCTCAGGTTTCTTTAACCAGTGCCCAGAACACTTGTGAGACACCACATAATTCAATCAGAAATGCCCTCTAGGGAGCATATAATTATCTGTGAAACCTAGTGACAACTTCCTCAAATCACATGGAGGAGAACTCTATACGGCTGCCTACAATCTTTCACCAGTTAAGAACTATTCTGCTTAGCAGAATTCGAACTTGGCAGTGGACAGTACTTACCCAAATGCTTCAGAAGGAACACTGCCAATGGAAACTATATATACTACTAAAACCGGTGTGTCTGTTTGATTCTTCATAACCTTTGGTTGGGTGAAATGCTGCATCATAGGGCAAAATGTTGTCAACAAAGATATCTCAGATGGGCTAACTTAAAGAATGCCAGGATCCATGACTCCTAAGGGTGTGAAATTTGGGGAAGTGACTGCTTTAGCACATCTGAGCTGCTGCTGCTCCTTCAGTAGGGCTCTATATTGTTGCAGTCATGTGATCCTCATTTTAAATGTTCCCTGACAGCTTCCCAGTCCTCTTCTCACTTCTTCCCTTGCTGGCAAAGCAAGGCAAGAGCAGAAATGAAGAAAGGATAAAAAGGATGGAAAGGAGGGAGGGACAGTAAGGAAGGAATGAAAGGAGAGAGAAAGAAAATGAAGGAAGAATGGAAGGAAGAGAGCAGAAGGAATAGGGAAGGAGGGAGGGAAGGAAGGAAGGAAGGAAGGAAGATTTCCAATGGAAACTAAATGGGGAAGCAAGCAGGAAGTTAGAAATCATTCCCACACCAATGTTCCTTTTAGAATGTTAGGTTTATTTCTATGATGTAATGGAATGACGAAAATTGAAGAGATGTTTCAGATTTGAAGTGAACTAATAGTTAATTGAAATTTAATAAGATGATATGATTTTCTGATGATATGGACGTTATGATAATTAACTGGAGACTTGAATTTTGTTTAATGGAATGACATGATTTAAGGTATGATATTTTTTTTAGCTTGAAGAGATAGATCAATTGATAGATTTGATAGGTATAGGATATAAGATTTTGATAAAATTAAGAAAGTAGAACATACGTGGAAAGGATATTTGAATTGAAAATGTTTTTATTTAAAGTTAATTTGAAATTGATGAAGCTTAAAAACAGGTTCAGATTGAATAAATTTAAGCTAGAATTGGATATTCTAAATATACTATGCTATTTGAGGGGAAAAGAGAGGGAATATTTGATGTGGAAAGGGTTCGCAATTTGAGAGTCCTCCTGGATTCACGGCTGTCTTTAGAGAACCATTTGACGGCCGTGGCCGGGAGGATGTTCTATCAGGTTCGCCTGGTACGCCAGTTGCGTCCCTTCCTAGACCGGGACTCGCTATGCACAGTTACTCATGCCTTCGTCACTTCCAGGCTGGACTACTGTAATGCTCTCTACATGGGGCTCCCCTTGAGGTGCACCCGGAGGCTTCAGCTGGCCCAGAATGCGGCCGCGCGGGTAGTGACCGGAGTGCCATGGCGCTCCCATGTAACATCGCTCCTGCGTGAGCTGCACTGGTTGCCGGTGGCCTTCCGGGTGCGTTTCAAGGTGTTAGTGACCATCTTTAAAATGCTCCATGGCACCGGACCCGGATATCTACAGGACCGCCTTCTGCCAGCAAATACCTCCCACCGTCTGGTACGCTCCCACAGAGAGGGTCTCTTCAGGGTGCCGTCGGCCAAACAATGTCGGCTGGCAACCCCCAGGGGGAGGGCCTTCTCTGTGGGAGCTCCAACGCTTTGGAACAAGCTCCCCCCCGAACTCCGTACGATGACGGAATTGCGTTCCTTCCGTCGAGAATTAAAAACATACTTATTCCGACAAGCCGGCCTGGGATAATAGCTCCAGCTCCAACAATGGCCATAATTGTTTTTAGGGGATTGTGTTTTTAGATTATGTATTGGGTTTTTAAATATCGGGCCAAATTATTTAATTTATTTTTAATAATTTTAATTTTTGTATGTTGTCGTTTTAATTGGGCTGTACACCGCCCCGAGTCCTTCGGGAGGGGGGCGATATAAAAATCATAAAATAAATAAATAAATAAATAAATATTATGTATATATGTCTTGTTTTAAGATGTTTGATTAACCCAGCACCACGGTGTGTCCTGAATATGTTGCTTTAAGAACTTAAAAAAAACAATAAAATTAGTTTTTTTTAAAAAAAAATCATTCCCACACCCTCTGCTTTTTTGTCCGCTCACAGCCATTTTTTTTTCTATTTAGATAAGGAAATTTCTCTGAAAGGTTGACCCAACAGGTCATGGATTGTCTAGTAAATCTGTTAAATGCCCAAATGTAGCATCCCATGAGGTCTCTATATCTTCTCATTCACAGGCAGCATCCTGTTCATTAAAAAAAAAATACAAAGAGCTTCAGTGATTATTTTAAGAAATGGTGGTAACATTTACAATAAGTAATGTTTCTTTGCTTGGACCTCAGCCTTCCTAATCGTAAGCCCTCCAGTTAAGTTAGACGACAGCTCTCAAAACACTAAAGAACCATACTGGTTGTCAATTATGACAATTGTAACATATCTAGAGAGCACCTGGGTTGCCCAGAGCCAATAAAAATATCATTATCAGCATCGCCATTGTACATATGCTTAGTTAAGAGTGTTGTCATCAAGAGCATCGCTCATGTGATCCACTTAATCCCTTATCTGTATTTAAACTAGGATGTATTTATTCCATCTGCATTTCCATCTAATCCAGCGGTTCTCAACCTGTGGGTCGCAACCCCATTTGGGGTCGAACGACCATTTCACGGGGGTCGCCAAACAACGCAGTCCGCCATTTTCCCCCCTTTTCCTTAGCTGTGCTACACCATTTTCCCCCTTTTCCTTAGCTGTGCTACTCCCTCTTATTCTATTGACTTTTGAAAGCCAATAGAATAGACTCTCTTGAATAGAGTCTACTTTTATTGGCTTTCAAAAGCCAATAGGAATTGTCCAGGCTGTTTCTGCCCTGCTGAGCCCGCCAAAAGTCCCAGTCTGCAAACAGTGCTGCAGGTTGTCTGCAGTGAAGGCGAACTCTCCGGACGTTTCCACCCCTCCCTGCTGAGAACTACTAAAACTGTAAGTAAAAGAGGGCCAGGGGTGGGAGGTGGGAGGCCGGCGGGCGCAGGGAGGGTTTTTGACGTGCGTGGGGCCCGGCGGGTGGCTTGTCTCCCTTGGGCTGGGCCAGCTGGTGGCCCAGCCCGTGGTTGCCCTGCGCCGTTGCTGCTGCGGCCACCCAGGAGCGCCTGGGCCTGCCTGCCGCTGCCCCAAATGGGCAGCACAAAGGCAAGGCTAGCGGGGCAGCGGCAGGCGCAGGGAGAGTTCTTGGCACGTGTGGGGCCCGGCGGGTGGCTTATCTCCCTTGGGCTGGGCCACCAGCTGGCCCAGCCCATGGTCGCCCTGCGCTGTCACTGCTGCGGCCGCCCAGGACCGCCTGGGCCTGCCTGCCGCCCCCCCAAATGGGTGGCAGTGAAGGCAAGGCTAGCGGGGCAGCGGCGGGCACAGGGAGTGTTTTTGGCACGCGTGGGGCCCGGCGGGTGGCTTACCTCCCTTGGGCTGGGCCAGCTGGTGGCGCAGCCCGTGGTCGCCCTGCGCCGTCACTGCCATGGCCGCCCAGGACTACCTGGGCCTGCCTGCCACTGCCCCAAACGGGCGGTGGCGAAGGCAAGGCTAGTGGGGCAGTGGCGGACGCAGGGAGGGTTTTTGGCATGCGTGGGGCCCGGCGGGTGTCTTACTTCCCTTGGGCTGGGCCACTGGTCGCCCTTCACCGTCGCCGCCGCAGCTGCCCAGGAGCACCTGAGCACCTGGGCCTGCCTGCCGCCACCCACTCAGCCGGCGCAGGGGGCAGCACCGCGCATGCGTGGGGTAGCACCGTGCATGCGTGGAATAGCACCGCGCATGCACGATGCAGGCCGTCATGCCGCGCATGCGCGGTGCAGGTTGGGGTCGCGCCGCGCATGCGCGCCGCAGGTCAGGGTTGCAGCCTGAAAAAGGTTGAGAACCGCTGATCTAATCCATCCTAATTTAGGATTCCTGCTATCAGAATGCTTTTTTGGGGGGAGGAGGAAAGGGTATAGAGTTCAATTTAGAATAAATGGTTATTTTATAGTAAGAACCTCCTTAAAATTATGGGAAATTTGGTCTAGTGCATTTTTAATCATTGATATCAAAACAGAATCAGTATAGATAGTAAGTAAGCCTTTTCAAAATGTGGCTCTAATTTAAATATTTTTGAAAACCTTTGGAAAGTTGTTCATGGTTTGTGTAAACTGCAGTTCAGTACCATCTATTTTGTATAGGCTGAAAGGCTTCTCCACTCCTGATTTTCAGGGGGGAAAATATTTTCATTAAATCCTTTTGAAATATAAAGATCATAGTAGTTATTTAGAAATAAAACAAATGAGTTCTCAAATGTCATAAAAAATTATTTGGAGCCTTTGTTGCATAAGATAAGACACTTGGGCGTGGTTTATAAATAAATAATATAATTAAACAGCTACAAATGTTGTTTTCAGTGCTAATTTTACTGATACTTATTCTGTAAAGACATGAGTAAGAAACAAGCAAATATTTATTTCCATGTTTGTATTATTTATATGACGTGGGCTCAGTGAGCAATTGGCCCAAATCACCCAGCCAGCTCATGTATCAAAAACAGGGGCCATTCCAGATGTCTTTTACAATCCAATAGCCTAATGCTCAAATTACAGATTATTTTTGTGATGCAGAAGAAATATTGTGGGCTCATCCCCACATTCTGCTTACCATAGCCATTTTAAGAAACACGTACCTTAGCTGTTCCATTATTAAAGTGGTGCTTTCCAACTTCTCCCAATATTAGTCTTGCTCTATAAACCATCTATAACATTTCAGCAATATGGCAAGCAATCACAGACTCGATTGCAGAGATCTGCCCAGTTCCAGTTAATGTTTTAAGTCACTTTAGGCCAGCGGTTCTCAATCTGTGGGTCGCGACCCCTTTGGGGGTTGAATGACCCTTTCACAGGGGTCGCCTAAGACCATCAGAAAACACATATTTCCGATGGTCTTAGGAACCGAGATACTGCTCCTCTATCTGTCTCCTCACGGCTTCGAGCTGGGGGCTGTTGCAGCGCCGCATTTGTTTCCGTTGAGCATCTCCTAAGGGAGGCCGTACTGTTTTGTGGCCATTTCCACAGAGGAGGCTGAACTAAGCTCTGCCGGTGCTGTCGCCCTCTTGGCTCTCTCTCTCGTTCTCTCTCTCTCTCTCTCCCCGCCTGGGCGCTTCTCCAACCAGGCTGGGCGGAACCGGCAGAGCGGCTTCCTGCCCCCCCTCTCTGGCCAGTTGGAGCTGGGCAGGCTGGCGACCTTCAGAAGTGAGGTGAGGACAGGCGAGGCACACTGAGCCCCAGGTGCGGCGGGTGAGTGGGCAGCGTCAGTGCACACTTGGAGAGCCCTTAGGGTTGGGGGTCACCACAACATGAGGAACTGTATTAAAGGTCGCGGCATTAGGAAGGTTGAGAACCACTGGTTTAGGCACATCCCCTCTCCACCTCCATTTATTTGGCTTTGAGTTTCAAGAGATACTGGACACCTGGCTTGTGCAAGACCTGTCAGCTGGAATTCTTTTGTTGTTTTGTCATTAAAAACTATCAAAGTTCCAGGTGATTAATATTCCTATGCTCTCTTCCCTCCCCTCCCCCATTTTTCTGGCTGAGAGCTGGAAGGGCATATGAGAGGAATGAGATAGAGCAGGAGAGATCCCTGTTAGTTTCTGTGCTAGCTTGCAGGTCATGGGGTTTTTGTTTTGTTTTGCTTTGCTTTGCTTTGATTTTTTTAAAATTAAAGGACTATCAGCCCTTCAGAAGATTGAGCATCTTATAGTTCTGTGATTGAAAAATCTGGTTGATGCTTAGTGGAGAATATGAGAGCACTGGGATGAAACCAGAAGCAGCTCCCTTGACCTGGGTGCAGGATCTATCCCAATTGTCAGTTCATGTTTTGTCACACAAATAACATTCTCCTAGGAGACTGAAAGCCAAAGAGCAAGCCAACCAATCTGATGGAAAGATCACAACTGACTGGAGAAAGATAGAAAGACAAGATAGAAATATGGAAAGAAAGAGGGAGAGAGAAAGAAAGCTACAAAGACAGAAAGGTGTGTGTGTGTGTGTGTGTGTAAACAAACTTGTATCCTACCCAACTCTCAACAACTCTGGGCAGCTCACAACAATCAAAGAAGTAAATTTCTCCCCCCTCCCCTTCTCCCTCTCCTTCTGTGTGTGTGTGTATGTGTGCAGAAAATGGTCTGCATGGAATCCACCAACACTGCCCACTCTATTCTATTTGCTAATCGAACTTATTCCAAAGCTCTTATATTCTCCACCAAGCATCAACCAGATTTTTCAACCATAGACCAATTTTCCTCACACACACTCAATTCATGATTCTAATTGTCTCTGTATGAGTGCAATTTATGTCAGCACACTTTTCTGCAGACCTGACGGTGGGGCCCTTCTTCTGCAACTATTCTTTGGAAAATACATTTCTTCTTCTTTTGTAGCCTGCCATCAGAAGCACAGTTAAAAGGAATTTGAGAGAAACCTTCCTGGAAGTCTCTTTGTAAAATCAAGTTATCTCTTTCTCCATTCATTATCTTTCTGCCAATTGATGAGCTCCTTCCCACCCCTTTTTTCTCTATTTCCAGACACACGTATATGCATAGACATAGGGGCCGCTCTTTGTTATCTCAAAAGGGTTTTCTGAGTGAGCCTCGTTTGCTTTATAGTTACATCCCAAAGATTACTTAGACTCATGATTTAAAGCTGTTTTTTCTTTAATTTTGAGAAATAACCACTCTAACTACTAGTAGTTGATAGAAAACCAGGAATAGTAAACAAATACGCTCATTAATGCAATGTAACATTTTTAAAGCACATGTTTAGTGTGGTCAATTTTTTTTTAATATCCTCTGAAGCAGTTAATACCATGTGTCCATCTTAGAAAATACATATATTTCTCCTCTTCTAGCAAGTATGACAAGCCCAAAGGAAACCCCTAATAATGTGAGGGATTATTTGTTCAAATTAGGCCTTTATCTCTAGTAGTATTAATATTTTCTTTGCCCCAATGTGTTCCATGTTCCTATTATTCTGAGGATCCATTGTTTCAATAACAGAGAAAGCTCTATTTGTTCTTTTATCTTTTATAGCTTGTAATCTTCTAAAATTTATTACTGGAATAAATGTGGCTGCCAACAGTTTATAATGAATATGATATTATTACTGGTTATTAGTCCCAACATTTGTCATTTGCTTTAAATCCTTTTGCTAAGAGGGAAATAGATGCCATGTGAATGTTACACTGGGGTGGGGGGGAAGCTTGATAAATAATGAGAATGCCTCTGTACAAAGGATTAACAAGAAAAATCCTATTCCCTTTTGGAACTAAAGTGACCTTTAAAAAAAAGTGGTAGATTTGATTTTCAATGTGAAAGCTTAATTGGAAGGAGTTGATATTATTCTGACGGATACTCATTTGTGAAATCAATTACCCAAAAAGTATGAAAGTATCTCAACACCCACAGGTGTATTTCTGAACACCAGAGCAAAAGAGAAGCAATAACTAGGAACTGGGATGATAAAGAGCTCACGGGTATGAATCATTCAGTCTTTGAAAGTGGCAATAAAATATGCAGAACTAAAAACCTTTTGCCCTGAGGAAGTTTAATGTCCCTGAGCATAAGACAGCAACAAAGCTCTCAGCAGGGATCAACCCCAGCTGATCAAGGCAGTTATGTCAGAGATAAATATTAGGAAGAAGATACCACGGTTTTATTGAAACTCTTTTTTTTCCCCCTTCTACCAAATGTCATAGTGAAATTTCATTCAAGGAAGAAACTCCAATGTCCCTTTGAAGTTTCACTTCAGGGGAATTCTGTTTTAATCTAGATACGGAGGTATTTTGGTAGATTTGGTGAAGTTTATCTATTCATAAAGTTTCTAAAGCTGCCTAACTCCAGAACCACTCTGGGTGATGTATAGTACTAAAACAATGTAACAGGTAGGAAAGAATGACAAACATCCAGAGAGATGATCCAACGCATAACCTGAACAAAAAATATTCCCATGGTTTTTATACTTGCTATGGTCTAACCAAAGCATGGGGGAAACCTCATATTTTTTAGGGCCCTTCTCATCTATTTTTTTCAAGCTATTCCCCAAAGCGCCAGAAGGCAGGACAAGAAGCAACGGATGGAAACTAACCAAGGAGAGAAGCAAACTAGAACTAAGGAGAAACTTCCTGAGAGTTAGAACAATTAACCAATGGAACAACCTGCCACCAAAAGCTGTGAATGCTCCAACACTGGAAGTTTTTAAGAAGAGACTGGACAGCCATTTGTCTGAAATGGTATAGGGTTTCCTGCCTGGGCAGGGGGTTGGACTAGATGACCTCCAAGGTCCCTTCCAACTTATAATAATAATTAATAATAATAATTAATTATTATTATTATTATTATTAATAATAATAATAATAAAAAGAGGGGGACCATGAATCTCTAGGGGGATGCTGCTCCATATGGCAGATGCTAGGCCAGTGATGGTGAACTTTTAGAGACCGAGTGCCCAAACTGCAACCGAAAACCCACTTATGTATCGCCGGGTGCCGGGTGGGCGTGGCCCATTGGGTATGCATGGCTATGGTGGTCATGGCAGACGGGCATGGCCAGGGTGGGCATGGCCACCTCAATGTTGCTTGTGGGGAGGAACTATTTGCAATCTGCCAGTTTCTCCATAAAGTCATTGGGGACCCCTGCACGGAGTGCCCTGCTACCACCGTTTCCCCCCACCACCACCCCATGGCACCTTTCCAGCTCTGACACATCACTTCCTCTGCCGCTGTGTGGGACTAAAAATAAAGTTCAATCAATCAATTCCAACTTTGCGAGATCTTTTTTTTTCCTGTGAGAAGTTGAAATTGATTGATTGATTGAAGTTTTTTTTTCTTTGCACACAGCAGCGGAGGCCTAAAGGGAAAAGGTTTTATAAAACTTAGCTTAAAAAGCCACTTGCCTGGGGAGATTTTGATGCAGGTTGCTCATGGACGGAACTGAAGGCCTAGGACTGGGGCGACGGTGTGTGTGTGCCCACAGAGAGAGCTCTGTGTGCTGCCAGTGGCACGCGTGCCATAGGTTCGCCACCACGGTGCTAGGACAAAGAAGGAGCAGGTCCCATCAAATGTTTAATCAATAAGGTTAAAAGCAAAATGACTATAGAACAGGCAGAAACTACAGGAGACAGGCTGGCCTTCTAATAGCCAGGTCCTCTGCTATGAAGGATTTTATATATGATAAACAGTGATGCTATAAAAAATAAAGATGTTATATGGGCACATTGTAGCATGTCCGTGACTACCAGTGTTGTACATTCTGGTCCAGCTGCAACTTCTGAGACGTCTTCAACGCAAGTCCACGCAAAGTGTATTGCAATAGTTCACAAGTCAGGTGACCAAGGCATGAGTGACTGTCCAAAGAACTTCCCAGCTCAGAAATGGGCACAGTGAGTGCATCAAAAGAATCTCTGCAAAGACTTCCAGCAGGATTATTCAGCACTAATGAAACATAGGTGGATATTAACAATCTAAAATGTTCTCTGTAAATTCCTGATGGCATTGTGCCAAATAAATGTTCTTACTGGACTTGGTGTTGCTGCTGTGAAATTCCTGGAACAGATAAAATTGTAATTACTCATATAAACTTTATTGCATATTGTATATTTATCCCCGAGGGCATCCTTGGTTGTCAAATTTAAAAGATCTTTCTTAAAAAAGGGCTTTAAGTGTGGTGTTATGGTCAAAGACACAAGGCTAGAAATTGGCCGGCTGAGTTCTGATCTGGTTTTAGATACAAAGCAGCTAGTTGACTTTGGCCTAGTCCCCCACTCTCATCCCTAGGAAGAGGGAAGGGTAAACCTCTTCTGAAAATCTTGCCAAGAAAATGTAGTCAGTACTGACTCAGAAGTGCATGCATACACACACACAAAATTCTTTGTTTCCCATTACAGTGGAATAAGAATTTATGTACCCTGTTTGTGGTTTTATATAACGTTGCACACACACTCTCTCTCTTCCTCCTTTTCTGATGGAATGCCCATCACAATCCAGAAAATAGAAAATGGTATTTCATCCTATAAAATTAAATATGAGTTGACATCTCAGCCAGGGGACATGGGAGGTAGGGAAGAAGTGTGAGTCCCAGCTTTACAAGGAAAATATTAGAACAAGAAATGCATGTTACCCAAGCATCCAACATCAAAATATTCCTTCCACTTTTATAGTTAAGTGTAAGCTTAGGTTCCTCTCCCATCTGGTTGCTTTTTCTTCATTTCGGAGTGAAATTCAGTTTGGAATATCTGGGATGAGCTATTTAGATAATTTATAGCAATTTATGAATTATTATTTTAAGTATCTTTTACTGCCGCTGCAATGAAAAATACTTGGTTTTACTGATGTAGCTGGGAGCAGATATCAGCACAGCCATGTAGACTGAGCCTCAGTGACGCTAATTGGTGGATATTCCTTCTTAAAAAACATCAACCATTAAATTATAATGTCTGCAACGGGGAAAATGTCCAAATTCCTAAAACGCTTTCATCTTTTGAATAGATTAATAGAAATCTTTTAAAAAGCTGTTTGCAAAATATCTCCCTATCTCCCTAGTCTTTGACAAAGAGCAGAGTTTGCTGCTGTACAGTATTCTCCTCAATCATTTGTGCTATTCGTTTTGCATTCAGATGGCAGTTTTCACCTTCTTTTCACATGCTCAGTTCTCTTCTCTGACACAGGCTATTGATTTGGCCTGATCTATTAACTGTTAAATAGGAAAGAAAGGTAAAGTAAGGACTTATAAAATAGAAATCTATTCAATGTTAAACAGGTGGGAGCTGATCCCACTTGGAAAGATCAGCTCAACTTTCCAAATGTGTTGGAATGCAATCTTCTGTCATTCAAAGCGGAACACTCCTCTAAAAAACAGAATTAGAACAGGGTACCAAGCCAAGGAAAACATAAATATACTGTGGGCACAAATAGTGAGAAATGAAGCTGCCAAGGCTGGAAGCTGAAGGCCTGAGAGCAGAAAGGACCATGATCAAAACAAGGTCCTGGTGTCCTCTGTGCCCCAGGTTGAAAAATGACTGGCAAGAGTCCATTCTGCTGTAAGGGTAGGAGAAAGGGATGCAAGATTATATGTAGCAGGTTGGAATAAAAGCAACTTATCTGTCTAAGCTTGACTCCCCATTATCACACTAGAACAGGGGTCCCCAACCTCCGGTCTATGGACCAGTACTGGGCCACAGCATGCCAGCAACCAATGGTTCCTTCTTCCTTTCCAAAAACAGAACCTCAGCGCGTCCTCAAAAAAGGTCAGGGCCCCTCAGCACACCCTTCTATCTCTCCTGTGGTGGGCCTCGTCAGCAATGTCCAAAGGGACACTCTTCAGAGAACCAGCCAGAATTACAGTGACCACGGACACCAGCCTGTTTGGCTGGGGGGGCTCACCTTCAAACACATCTTGCACAGGGCAGGTGGTCAAAACAGGACCTAAAGCACAATATAAATTGGCTTGAGCTCAGGGCCATACATTTGGCTCTCCTTCGCTTTTCTTCCCTTCTGGCGGGTCGTCACGTCCTAGTGCTAACAGACAACGTGGCAGCCAAGGCCCACGTGAACAAACAGGGAGGGACCAGATTGGCGGCACTCATGCAGGAGGCCCGAGATCTGGGTCTGTGGGCGTAGTCAATCCTAGGTTCCATCAAGGCGAAACATATCTCAGGGGAAGCGAATCGCCAAGCGGATTTGCTCAGCAGAGTCACAGTAGATCACTCAGAGTGGAGGCTGGATCCGGCTCTGTTCGAGGAGATCTTGGACAGGTTCGGCCACCCTCACCTGGATCTCTTCGCATCGCCGGTGAACGCCCAGCTTCCCTGGTTCTTTTCCAGGTTTCCAACAAGGGGAGTGGAGGGAACGGATGCTCTAAGGCGCAAATGGCCGCAAGGGCTGCTTTATGCCTTCCCTCCGCTCCCATTGCTGCAAGCAACAATCCGCAAACTATTACTGGAAGGGGCGGAGATAATATTAATTGCTCCGCATTGGCCACGGCACCCGTGGTTTGCAGACCTTGTAGACCTATCGCTCTCACCAGCGTGGAAGATCCCCCCGCACCGAGTGTCTCTCAGTCAGGGGAACCTTCAACATCCAGACCCTCAGTGGCTTCTGTCACTATCCCTAACATCCTGGAGTACCTCTTGGAGGGCATGAATAAAGGTCTGGCGCTCAACACCATCCGCAGACAGGTAGCGGCCTTACAAATGGTCCTTTCTTGCGATAATCTTGCTCCTTTATCACAACACCCAGCCATAAGTACTTTTTTGAAGGGGGCTGTTATAGTAAGGCCACCTGTAGTCCATCGCTTCCCATCCTGGGACCTGCCCAAAGTCCTGCAGGCTTTGACTTTGCCGCCGTTCGAGCCCTTGGGCTCTTGTTTGCTTCGCTACTTTTCCCTGAAGGTAGCCTTTCTGGTGGCTATTACTTCAGCTAGGAGAATCTCGGAGTTAGCCGCTCTTTCAGTTCGTAAGGACTTATGTACCTTTTCTGAGGATAAAGTCATCCTACGTTTGGATCCTTCCTTTATTCCAAAGGTTAACACTTGGTTTCACAAATCGCAGGACCTCGTCCTTCCCAACTTTTGTCCGCGTCCTTCCCATCATCTGGAGAGACCATGGCATACATTGGACGTTCGTAGAGCTCTGCTCCATTATGTCAAAAGGACGTTGGCCTTCCGCAAATCGAAGGTGTTATTCGTTTCCTTTCAGCCATCGTCCATGGGTCAGAAGGTTTCTTCGTTGACCATTGGCAGGTGGATCAGGGCCTGTATCACCAAAGCTTATGTCTCATTATCACTCCCGGTACCCTCAAACATTACGGCTCACTCCACACGGAGTGCTGCCACCTCTGCAGCCTGGCTCACTCAGGCCTCCGTGGAGGAGATTTGTAGGGCAGCGACCTGGTCTTCCCCCTCTTCCTTTGTCAAACATTATAAAATTGACAGATTTGCCGCAGCAGATGCCTCGTTTGGCAGAAGAGTGCTGCAGCAGGTCGTTTCTTCTCGGGAGACACTAGCCTAGACTCCCACCCGTAAGGGACATGTTGGGCTTTGGTATGTCCCACAGGTGGATTCTACAAGCATCATACTGGAGAAGGGGTGTTGTCTTACCTGAACGCCTTTTCTCAGCATAATGATGTAGAATCCACACCCTCCTCTAACAGTCTAGGCAGGTGTGTTTCTTTGTTTTTGTTCTGGAGCCCTTGAGTCAGACTTCGTCATGGATGCTTCGCCTCATCAAAACTGGAGGACACTCCCTGAAGGAGGCGTGGCTAAAGTTCTGACTTAGTCTAGCTGAGCAGGAAGGCTATAATTAATTACCCACCGGTGGATTCTACATCATCATGCTGAGAAAAGGCGTTCAGGTAAGACAACGCCCCTTCTCAACACATTTGGGGGAAGCCTGAAAAGATGATTAAAAAATCTCTGGAAGCAGGGATTTTGGAAAGGAGCAGAACAGTTCCAGTACCTCATACCACCTTGGAATAGCTATGTTGAAATAAGGCAGGTCTAAATGTCAGCTCTTGTTTCAAGGCTGCTGCAGGAATGTAGTTTCTTAGTAGGGCTGTGTCACTGAAAAATCATTATCATGCTCACCTCTGCACTGCAGCTATCGAAATGTTTATCCCTCCTTCCTCTGCCCCCTTGTTTATTACAGATAGTTTGTTCTCGTTATGCGTCTGTTGCAGGCAAGCATGAAGGCCCACAGAGGCAGATACACGTGATCAAGATCACGTGAAGTATTAATACCACTTTACAATGCCTTGGTAAGGCCACACTTGGAATCCAGTTTTGGTCACCACGATGTAAAAAAGATGTTGAGACTCTAGAAAGAGTACAGAGAAGAACAACAAAGATGATTAGGGGACTGGAGGCTAAAGCATATAAGGAATGGCTGCTGGAATTGGGTATGTCTAGTTTAATGAAGAGAAGGACGAGAAGGGACATGACAGTGATGTTCCAGTATCTCAGGGGCTGCCACAAAGAAGAGGGAGTCAAGCTATTCTCCAAAGCGCCTGAAGGCAGGACAAGAAGCAATGTGTGGAAACTAATCAAGGAAAGAAGCAACCTGGAACTCAGGAGAAACTTCCTGACAGTGAGAACAATTAATCAGTGGAACAACCTGCCTCCAGAAGCTGTGAATGCTCCAACACTGGAAGTTTTTAAGAAGAGATTGGACAGCCATTTGTCTGAAATGGTATAGGGTTTCCTGCCTGAGCAGGGGGTTGGACTAGGTGACCTCCAAGGTCCCTTCCAACATTATTATTATTATTATTATTATTATTATTATTATTATTATTATTATTATTATTATTATTATTAACCACGCTACTAAAAGGGATAATATAGTCCCCTTAATTTTTATTTAAATAGGATTTTACACCCCCCCTCTTTTTCCCAAATTCCCGTCCCCTTCCCAAGCAGAATTAAATTTCTTTAGGCACCACAATTGCATGGGATAGAGGTAAAGGATGGGAGTGGCAAATGGGCCCAAGTCAGCTCCTTCTCCCCAATTGTTATTAAGCTTGAACTGTACATCTCAGTGCGTATCATTATACATATTGTGCCCATGCTATAGAACACGAGGGATCTTTGCTTCTTTGCCTTGGCAAGAAAATGCACTTGCTTTGACCTCAAACCCTTTCAAAATGTTCAAAAGCACAAAAAGAGCTGGAACGTGTGCATTTCTGGGGAAACAAGAAATTCCTTGTGAAAAGCTTTCTTTCTTTTTTCTTTTTGATTACCAGTAGTAATAAATTGCTCGGTCCATATTATCTTATCTTGTGTCCCAGTATTGAATAGTAGCATAACTATGTCCATTTGGTATTTGGGATACTTGCTGCAAGTAAACGTTTGCATCCTTGTAGTGTAGTCCAGGGGTGTCAAACTCAATTTCACTGAGGGCGGCATCAGCATTGCGGTTGCCCTCGGGGGGCCAGGTGGGTGTGGCCAGAGTGGGTGCAGCCTACTGGGTGGGTGTGGATGGAGTGGGTGTGGCCTACTGGGTGGGCGTGGCCAGTTCTACATCATTCGCATCAAGGGTGCCTATGGGGGCCTAGGCAGGAGTGGGACAGATCTGAGGGTCTTTGGCAGAAGGGGGTGGGACCGGGGCATGTGCCAAGGTATGGTCCACCGGGGCAAATGCCAAGATGGCCACCAAGGCAGAGGGGGCCATTCCCTCACTGTTTCCAGGATGGTTTCGCGGGCCACATGAAACCACTTCGCAGGCCGCATCCGGCCCCCGGGCCTTGTGTTTGACATGTCTGGTGTAGTCCTATATGTGTGCACTAAATATAAAATGGGATTTCTTGCCAAGTGTGTCTCATCTGGGCTTAAATGATACATAAAATCTGGAATTCTCTTTTGTTTTCATTAAAGTGTGATTTAAATTGTTAGAATGATTAAATGTGCTGTGAAGTATACAAGAGGGGAACATTCTGAAGGTTGTTTTTCTTTGTTTATTTTACATGTTCTTACTATAACATGCTGGTTAGCAAAAGATACAATTTAATCTATTTTGTAGAATGCCTGAAATAGATCCTTAGATAGAAAAATATGTAGGAGAGTTGAAGGTGAACTTTCCAACTTTGGCACCTTTCATATTATTAGTGGTTTACAAAGTAAAAAAGGAGGTGGGTGGACGAGCAATGAGCTGGAAGCATCTGGCTGGAAAATAAACAGAAACGGCAGTGGGATGGCAAACGAACCCCCGGGCATTGCAAGTTGAAGATGTGATGTGGAAGCTTAGACTTGGGGTCCATCTTGCTACTTCACCAAGACAAGAGGCTGATTAAGGAGCAACTATTCTGGTTTTGATTGCTGCCATTCAGGGCTGGAGAGACAGAAAGAAAGAGATGGGATGTAACTCTGTAATGGCAATCAATAGAGAGCAAGGCTCTTGCATCAGACATGAGGTTATTCACTTCACAGGGAAAACCTCTGATTTCTTAACAGCCTTTGCATTATCTATTATTTCCTCTTACTGGTGTCGGATGTGCTGAGGCATGAAACTGGGTTTTGTCGACAATGTGTCTTTAAAGAAGTAGTTGTTTGCAAGAGAATTCTTCTTCGAGGTTTATACTTCCAAAATATATATAGGAATCTGGTTGGAAAGAGCAATCAGCATTGTCCATACGCCGCAACCTCACTAGTCTTGCTTGGTCCCTAGCAGCCTGATAATCGCAAGCAACTCCATCTTAGCAAAATGTTTTGTGGTGGATCCCATCAATACAAATTTATCTCTCCACGCTACCTTTTTCATTTTTTTTTTAGTTGTAGTCTTACCCACAATATCATACCTGCCATTTTAATTTCTTAGAAAGACTTCTGCCAGCCAATTGGGGAAATGTGGGAAATTCAGAATGGAAAACAGCTTCTAGTTACTGACTCCATCCATGTAAATCTAGAGTATGGACATCTCAGCTCTGTAGGATTTCAAGCTAGAATTTTGTCAGTCCAATCTGGCATTATTAGAAATTGTGTACACAGAATACACAGCATTGCTAAGTATGGTTCTCCTGTGAATCCCTAGTGGAACCTGCTTAATTTTGAATTCTTTGTATGTTGCATTCTTGTATTTAAATGCCAGGTTTCTGTTCTTGCTAAATATTGCAAACGTCTCCTCCAGTTATAGTTGTATTCAAGGTTGACATTTAAAAAAAAAACAAAAAACACCTTCTTTGTCTTGTTAATGCTTAATTTCATCTTTGGCAAATGTGCAGCCTATACTACTCTCATAGAACCATAATCACCGTAACGTGTTCTGCTCCTAACTTATTCCCACCATCTCCTGGAGAAAATTGAATATTGCAATAATTAGAAAGATTTGTGCTCTAATGACTCTGGCAGAGCTCAGCCTGATTGCCTTCACCGAGGATGGCCTGCAAGTATGTGATAGGCTGTTATCTGCTGCCGGAAAGGACATTTTTTCCATTTGCCTTTATTCAAATCATTTCCAGTATAGGAATCCAATGTCAAAGGCTCACGGTCATTTCATTAAGAGGCTTCTGTTCACTGTCACAAAGTGGAACGGAAAGGTGTGTAATTTAAAAGTGAATGGACAGATCCCTTCTTCCAAGCATTCCCCAGTGAAAGATACTTATATCATAGGCTGCCATCAGTCAGACAGACCCTACTCTGTCCCGCTGGAGAATCCATAGCTTTTTTTTTTATTAAATACTTCTCCCCTCAGCCTGTATTAGGGTAAGCTTTTTCAGGCTGCAGAACCTGTTAATTAAGGGGGCGGGGGTGGTCCCAGAGCTTCTGATCCAGAGGCAAATCTCCAGTAATAGAAAATGGCTATGTTGACTGAAATTTTCTTCTCTTGACCTCAGTCTCTCAAAGAATTTCATCAAGTTCTGGCAGAGCCCTAGATTTCTGCACAACAAATGTTAGTAAACTCTCTATTAAAGGAAAAGAAATGGCAATGGCACTTAGACTTATATACCACTTCACAGTGCTTTACAGCCCTCTCTAAGTGGTTTACAGAGTCAGCATATGGCCCCCAACAATCTGGGTCCTCATTTTACTAGCCTCAGAAGGATGGAAGGCTGAGTCAACCTGGAGCCAATCAGGATTCAACTGCCGAAATAATTAGCTTACAATACTGCATTCTAACCACTGCATCACCGCGGAAACACAGGAAAGTGTTCTGGATCTTCCTGCCCGAAGCTCAGAACTAGAAAGAATAAACTGTGTTTTATTCCTGGACTCTTTCAGTAGTTGCATGTTTTCAGCAACGTGGGTGCTTGAGCTAAGGAGATGCCAACAAGATGTAGCAAGATGCTTCAGGATCATTAGTGCTGCCTTAACTCCATATTTTTCTAGATTCACATGGCTACTGTGTGAACCCAGAAAAGATGTGACTTTTTAAAGAAAGTGCTGAGAAATGTGGTGTGCATGCCCACAATTCCTTCAGTTTGATTTCAGACTGAAAATGCTACACATCCCTAGAAAAGAATAATACCACAAATAACACATAGGTTACATAAATGGGCTTTATAAGGCCATTAAGAGGGCAAACAAAGATATTTTTTGCCTTTCTCTATATTATGGAGCTGTTGTCACAAAGATTCAAGATCAGATAAATGAATTATTTTACAAGACTTCTCACCGTAGATTTTATTTGCTACATAAGAGACATAATTCTTTCTTAGATTTGCTACATAATTGTAATTCTTTCCTAGATCATTTAAAAAAAGTATCCCAGCGTTTAAAATTTTTTAAACAAAAGGTGGATCAACAATTTGACTTCTTCCATTTATACTGGATTATTGATTTTGAAAAATGTTAATGTGTGTAGTTCAAAGTAGTTCCAAAATAATAAATGGAGAAGTTTGGCAGCAACTTGTGATTTCTATTCCTGTATTAACCCATGACTATCCAGCTCTATTAACAACATTGGAAATCTGCCACAACTGTTAATGTTGCCTTTATTGGCAGTAGGCCCTGAATCAGCTGTGATTTGATTTGAAATTCAGTGACAATGTGATTCAGTGACAGCTGATTCAAAATTGGACTTGATCTACTCATAGGCTATAGTAGAGAGGTTTCAAGCCCCCAGACTGTCTAAAATCCTGAACACAGGACAAAACAGGATAGTATCATACTCCAAATTAAAAATCCAAACTTTCCAAACTCTTTTTTAAACAAATTAAGCTCATCCCTTTTCAGAGAGATGCGGGGCCTAGAGGTGAAGACACTGCCCCTCCCCACTCGAAAAGTTGAGAGTTCAATTCTAGGCAGTGGCAGATGTTTCTCTATGAGGGCGCAAAGAGAAAATATCTCTGTGAACTCCTCATAGGTATCAGGAAGGGCATCCAGTCAATAAATGCTCAGTTCCATTCAATCGCCCCAACTCCACCCCAATGCAAGAGATTACATGGTTGAAAAAAAGCCCGTCCCTTTTCACTTGCTTTTCTGGGATTCCATTGGTTGTAACTAGTCCTGGGAAGGCACCAGTGGTGGGATTCAGCCGGTTTGCTCTGGTTTGGTAGAACTGATAGCTAAATTTTTTTGAGTCTGGAGAATCGGCTGAACCCATGCTGCTTCTGGAAGTCCGTTCTAGGCCTCGGAGGCCTGGAGGAGACCTCCCAGGCCTAGAACAGCCCATATGAAGTGCATGGATGTCACTTCCGGAAGTCCATTCTAGGCCTCGGAGGCCCACGCGTGCATCCATGCAGAGAACCGGATGTTCAGGTATTTGAATCCCACCACTGGAAGGCACTTTCCACCCTGGTCTCAGTGAAGAGCCATATTGGGCACAACACAGTTCCTGAACTTGGCTCCTTTGGGGCAGAGAATGAAAGAAGAAACACTGACTTATGTGCTGTGTTTTGCTGCCTCTGGATGCCAGAAGTGCTGGTGCAGTTTGGCAAGATTGCCCTCCCCCCCCCCAGCTCCTGCAAAGTTTTGGCTTGCTGACAATAGCTCTGTTAGTGAATTAGCAGAGGCAGTGGAAGAAGTCAAGTGAAGGGAAATATAATGCCAGAAAGATAGGCAGGCTGTAAAGAAAGAGCCTGGCACAGAGAAAGTGTCAATCATAGCCTTGTCCCCATTGAAAGTACTAAATGTTTGATCTAACACTTGGCAATATAAGCTTGGCACATGTGCACTCTTAATGTAAAAAGACCACAATGTACCCCCATCAAGCAGAATGGAAGAGAAAGGGCAAACATTTGAGCCAAGAATGGTTACCACTGAATCTTGAGAATGTTAAAAGCAGGCTTGAAACCCCAGTTGTGTTGGCAAGACTATGGTAGAATTACAATATTCCACTAGCCCAGAAGAGAATAAAATGGACCCTTCTGGCTATCACAATAGAGAAGTTGAAAACTGAGAAAGTGAATGGAGTCCAAAGTCAGGGCTGGCCTGGACATCCTGAAAATGCTCAGCTAATCAGAGAATTTAAATCTCATAGGCTAGCTACATCATGCCAAAATCATATGACCGTTATACCACTTAACTCTCCCTGTCACACACTTGCTATTTCCATATCCAGAATTGAAGCTGCAATATTGTATATTGTCTGTTAGAATCTCAGAAGCATGAGAGGATCCACCAAATCTTTAAAGTGCTTTGGAGCATCCAATGCAACGTATTGCATTAGAGCACTTCAATTTGCATCAAGAAGGAATTTGATCAAAGTTCTGCATACTGGAATCACCCATTCAGAACTTCATACAGCCCTGATAGAGAGCATCTAGCAAAACTCCTTCTGGATGACTCCCTTTCATTTCACTTGAGCCGATGTAGAAAAATAAAACAGAACAATTTAATTTCTCCATAATGTTTCGACGCGAGTGTGGTAACTCCCATCTTTTCTCCTCTAGCTTTTAGATCAGTGTGACAGAGAAGATACTAACTGGTTGTTGGAACTGCGGGGGCGGGGGGGGGGAATCAAAGATGTTGCATTTGAAAAAGAAGTTCAGGTCTACTTAGTCTTATCTATTTTCTTCAAAGGCCAGATTAATCACAAAGTAAGATATCCTTGACTCTCTTTTTTGTTGCTTAAAAGGAACTGCTAAAGACATATAGATGGGGGGGGAGCTATAAAGTCCTCTCCATTCCCTATTTTGTTCTGCAACTAATAGCAACTCTATATGCATTTAAATCAGGGAAGTTAGAACAGGAGGAAATGGTAATCCCATTCCTACCTTAAAGGCCATTTTTCTCTTGCATCCTTCCAGTGCTTTAAGCAATGAAACTGACTTTGGATATTAAATCAGAGATTTCCCATATATTGTCTAGTTTGGTATTTGAGTCTTACATTAACTCTATGCCCTTTTAGTACTGCTTCTCCTGAAAGTTTCAAAGCAACTTAAAAAACTTTTTTGCATTGAACTTTTTAATTTAGTCTGAATACTAAATTTCCTCTGGGAAAACGCAAGAAGCCATTCCTCATTATTTCATCAAAATAATAACACTAGCATGAAAATAGTCAGGAATATGTTGCTGTATAATGTATGTATTCAGAAGCAGATGAAAAGGAATGAAAAATTTAAAAGGTAGTGTCAAAAGGGTAGAAAATAAAGCAGCTGTGATTTTGAATATATTTGCCAAATTGATCCAAGGACAACAACTCTAAATTTCAGATACTTTTTTTAAAAAATAGACATTCAGTATCCTTTCCTCCCATTTTATCAACCTGAGTTATCAGTTCCAGCTGAAACCAGTCTCAGAAATCTGTGCATGTGGCACACTTACGTGCATGGGTATTTTGTGTGTGTGTGTGTGTGTGTGTGTGTGTGTGTGTGTGTAGATAAATAGATAGACAGACAGACAGACAGACAGATATTCCTTCCAAAAGGTATACTCCAAAAAAAAGGTCAAGGCTAGGATAAAAAAGGGTAAATGTATATTAAGTGAATTACTATTTGCTACTTAACTTTTCAATTGCCTATAAAGGAAGGGACAACATTTATAAAAAAATAATTGATTCCTATCTGTATCAATCATTTTCTGACATATTCCAAGACCCACATTCAAACACAGAGTTTCCAGTAGAAATAGCAAAAATAATGTATTTTTTAAAATAGTATGGAGAGGAAAGGATGGTTGTACTGAGAAGAAACAAAAAATGTGGAGAATGAAACTAGGGACGGGAGGAGAGGGCAGGGAAAGAAAGTAAAGGAAAGGAAAAGAAATTCCTGTGTGCGTGTTGCAACCAAGGTTAAAAATGCTTCCTCTCCTCCCAAGCAGTGACTAATTTTCAAAGCTTTCTGCATCTCGTCCCATTTACTTGTTTCCTTCTATTTTGCTGAATATAAAAGATCCCTCTTCTCAATGCACAGGTCATTGTTTGGAGGGGGGAAAACACTGCACCCCATCCTCTTGTTTGATAAGTGTTAAATGAGGTACAGGTAGTCGTCAACTTGCGACTACAATTGAGCCCCAAATTCGTATTTATTAAGTGAGACATTTGTTAAGTGAGTTTGAATCTGGCTTCCCCATTGACTTTGCAAGTCAGAAGGTCGCACAAGGTAATCACATGATCCCCGGGACATAGCAACTGTCATAAATATGAACCAGTTGCCAAGCGTCTGAATTTTGGTCATGTGACCGTGGGGATGCTGCAACGGTCATAAGTGCTATTATCAATGAGAAGAACACTGTTATCAAACAAGCCATCTTAGGGGAAGGGTGAGGGGAATCCAAGGAGGATGGTGTTCTAAGCAGCTCCTCAAACTTGCAATCAGCCCCAAATGTTTTCTTTCAAAAATGGCACCCTCCAAATACGTTTTTTCGTTGTAGCTTTTAACATTTTGGTTTTTAATGATGGTTTTTATTGTAACCTGCCTAAAGTCACTTTTCTGTGAGATAGATGGCAATATATATAAATGAGACAAATAAATAAATATTGGAATGGCAACTCCCGAATTTCTGATTCAGGACATTTAAAACTCAGCTACATGACACCGATAAGGCTGTAGGTCCAAAGCACCTGGAGGAGCTACAATTGGAGAAGACTGTCCTAAAGGAAAAAAAAAATCAGAGATGAGAGGCTATTATTGCCACATCCAGTGTTGGTTTGACAAGGTTTTATTTGAAGTGTGTAGCAAAATGAATCAACATCAAGAAGCGATAGCAATAGCAATAGCACTTAAACTTATATATTGCTCCATAAAGCTTTACTGTACTTTCTGAGCAGGTTATAAATGTCAGCACATTGTCCCCAACAATTTGGGTCCACATTTTACTGACCTCGGAAGGATAGAAGGCTGAATGAACCTTGAGCCAGTCAGGATCGAACTCCTGGCTGTGGGCAGAATTTGCCTGTAATACTGCATTCTAACCACTGCACCACCAGGAAGATGCCATGTACCAAATAAACCAATGTCATTTTATGTTAAATGATGACCATTAAAATGAAAAGGACCATTCTATCACACACTGCCTGACTCTCAGATAACCCCATACTCTGATTTGTGCTTCTGTGTTAGCTTTATCTCTTTTTGATATGGAAATAGCACTTTGAGAAAGAGTCATTGTGACAACTGTGCATTTGAGCATCTACAGCGGTTTCTCAAATTAATTCTAAAGAATGTCATCTTTATGACCAGTTGAGCAAGAAATAAGAAGCAGAAAGGGAATATTTCGGCCACAAGTTCCTAAGAGATGGTTTGCAGAACTAGAACTTGCAAAAAGATTAGTTGATTTTTAAAGGGAGCATGTTTCATATTTAAGCCATTAAGAAGAAGAAATGACAGAGTCTGCCTTCTGATTAAAGCCACACTTTAAAGCATGGGTGTCCAACCTTGACAACTTTATGGCTTGCTGGGGAATTCTGGGAGTTGTAGTCAACAAGTCTTAAAGTTGCCACAGCTTTCAGGAGACAGACACAGCCTTCCTTTTCTCTCCATCTTTCAGAGTATCTAATTTGCAAAGCCAAGTTGTCTTTTAAAAGACTACCACTTATCCTCAAGCAAGACATATCTTGCTTACTGGCATAAATTGCAAGGTCATTCCTTGCCTATTGTATTTTATATCTTCTCTAGAAAAATGACAGACTGGCAAGCATCTGCAATCTATTTCCCTTTGCCAAAATGTGACAGGAAAGGTCCAACGCAAGGATTGATGGCAAAGAGCTAGCTTGAATTATAGCTTGTTGCACATGGAAAGTGGAGCTGGGTCCTCGTAAACCATCCCTCTCTACTGCCCACACAAAAGGCAAATAGAAGAAAAGAAGAGAATCATCCATTTGTTTAAGAGCTTTTGCTGAAACAAAACATTGTGCATCGATGAAACATTCAAAGACATCTTATTTGAATCTGAGAAATTATTGTCGAGCAAGGATACTTTAAACAAAGGAAAGAGGCAGAACAAGTTTTCAGCAAACTTCCCATTTTGTTCATGATTATGGGAAAAGGGGGGGGAATCACTCAATATATGTTAACAATACTACCTTTAAAATTAAGAACAGTACCAAGCACATATATACAAAAGCAAATCCAAAACAAAAAAACCACAGCAATTCACAGTAGTCATCTAAAAAGAAAACAGTAACAAGTATCCAAAACTCTATCAAGACCAGGGCTTAATGTAATTGAACTCCCCATATCTCAGAAGAGCCCCCCACACACACACACACCTTATCTAAGACTCTCGGCTTATATTCCTCCTCTTATTCTTCACTGATGCTCATTTGTTCATTCAAATGCATTATTAATGGCAAAATCAAGAAGTATGAGAGTCTACCTTTTTCTAAATCGAAAAGGTTGACCCTCCCTTCTCTTGCCCTTGTTTTCCACTATAGCAGGGGTAGGCAACCTTGGCACTTTTATGACTCGTGGACTTCAACTCCCAGAATTCTTGATCCCGCCATGCTGGCTCAGGAATTCTGAGAGTTGAAGTCCACGAGTCATAAAAGAGCCAAGGTTGACTACCCCTGCACTATAGTATAGACTGGCATAAATAAAGAACAAGCAAATTGAGAATAAGAGAAGATTGGAGCACGGATCAATTCAAGGAAGAGGATTCCCTGAAATCTGGAATCCTTATTGTCAGTTGCTTTCCTTTCATTCTGACTCAGGTAAATTCCAGATATCAGATTACAAAGGCAGTATTATCCCTTATCCTCCACTTTCAGCTGGATATCTTCTCATCAACAGCTCGGCATTTTACGAGCAGACCAGCCATGGTATTTTTCCTGGAAAGGATGATATGAACAATGAGTTAACTCCAGTATCCTAAAAGGAGCTATAGTTTGATGAAATACATTTTTATTGTAGTTTTATTTATTTATATTTCTCCTTTACAAATACCTCAAAGCAGCAAACATATCCAACACACCTTCCTCTTCCCATTTTCCCCACAAGAACAACCTGGTGAGTTGACTTGGGCTACAAAAGAGTGACTAACTTGGGACTAGAACTAACAGTCTTCTGCTTTCCAGCCTGGTACAATAACCACTAGACCAGAGGTAGGCAACCTTGGCTCTTTTATGACTCATGGACTTCAACTCCCAGAATTATGGGAGTTGAAGTCCACGAGTCATAAAAGAGCCAAGGTTGCCTACCCCTGCACTAGACAAAACCAGCTCTTTTTACAATCTCCTTTTATTCCATGTAGAAATGTCAACTGGTTTAGCTGTTGATGCGTAACTCACTAACTCCATTGCCTATATGTAGTGCTGGCCAAATCACCTAGCTAGCATATATCAAGTTATAGAATAAAATAAAATAGTAAAATAAACTAAAATCAACAACAATAGCGGTTAATATGTTAAATACAAAGAGCCAGTTTCACATCCACCTTCAGTCAAGGAAGTTTGTTGGGTGACTTTAGACCAATCCCTTTGTGTTAACCCAAGCTGCTCACACTTTTTCTGTTGTGGGAATAATTGGAGGTGGAAGTGCTGTGCATATGTCTCTTTAAGATCCTAGAGAAAAGATGGAAATAACTTGGTTGGGGAGTGCCTTGAAGTCAGTGTTGATTCTGGGTGACTAGTCCCTGAAATTTTCTTGGCAATAACTGATTTGCTATCACCTTGTTGCCATAGCTGGGAAAGAATAACTAGCCCAAAGGTCACCCAGCTGGTTTCATGCCTAAGGCAGAACTTGAACTCATGGTCTTCTAGTTTCTGGCCTCATCCCTTAACTGCTACATCTTACTGGCTCTGTACTGGGATTTAAACCTACTGTAACACATTAAAAAACAGAGAAGCAATGCTTTAGTAAAAGACAATGTACCATTCATTCTCTCACCTTGTTCTTTTTCTATTAGTATAATAAATCTCAGATCCAACAGATCAGAGGTATATTCTACCCTCGCATATTTCAGGTTTTTAGTGGGAGTCAACTGATTGGGGGTGGGGAGATGGCTCCAGGAGTCAGGAGCAAAATATAGTGCATTGCCTTGATAAGTAAGGATTTTGGAATTATTCGCTTCTGTCATAGACGGATGTTTTTAGTGGTGTCCCAGGTCAGGGCTTTTCAACCAGTGGTACGGGTACCACCTGTGGTACATTGGCACCTGGCAGGTGGTACGCGACCATCCTTGAAAAGTAGCGGGGGAGGGGAATGAGCTGAACCAGTGGCAGCACTGCACAAGCCTAAGCGAGAGATGGCTGGAGATGCAGGGCTGTCAGGGCTCAGCAGAAGCGCCAAGATCAATGCGGCTTTTCAGCTGATTGGCGCTTCTTCGAGACTGTCAGGGCTCAGTGGAAACGCCAAGATCAGCGCCAGGCTCCAGCTGGAGCTCGACGCTGATCCTGGTGCTTCTGCTGAGCCCTGAAGAAGCACCAATCAGCTGGAAAGCAGCACTGATCCTAGTGCTTCTGCTGAGCCCAGAAGTGCCGATCAGCTGGAATGTTGCAGCATCTCCAGGGTCTTGTGATTTACATTCAGATGCTTGGCAACTGATTCATATTTATGACGGTCACAGTGTCCCAGGGTCATGTGAAGTGACCAAAACCTGCTGCAACCACCCAGCAGACGGGGGGAATAAAAACCAAACACCCCCCCCATCCCACCCCTGCTATTTTTTGGGGGGGGGGTCATCAAGTTTTTGACACCTTGCTAGGTGACTGGTGGTACTCGGATATTGCCATATCCTAAAAGTGGTACAATGGGTGAAAAGGTTGAAAAGCTCTGTCCCAGGTAACAAAGAAGAGGATTTCATGTAATTTGATGCCAACATGCAACACTGATTGTGTGTTTATGCACAGAGGACCACTACTAGCAATAACTGCTGGGTGTGTAGAATGCCTAAGTTAAGCATAAATCTTCTTTTCTGGTGCTCTAAGATCTTCCTCCATTTCTTAAACATTTCCTCTGAAATCAATTACACATTCTTTGGGGCTAGGTTCCCACAGTGTAAAAGGTAAAAGTTCGAGAAATAAATATTTGTTTGTTTTTTTAAAAAAAGGAGTGGATTTAGCACTTATAAAATTAATACAGAAGTGCAGAGATCAGACTTTGCCACAAACAGAGCCATGCTGCTTTAGATCAAAACTGTTTCTTCTGACATCCTGCTTTGCACAGTGGCCAACTAGACCAGTGTTTCTCAACCTTGACAATTTTAAGGCATGTGGACTTCAACTCCCAGAATTCCACAGCCAGCAACGCTGGCTGTGGAATTCTGGGAGTTGAAGTCCACATGCCTTAAAATTGTCAAGGTTGAGAAACACTGAACTAGACGCTCATGGGAAGGCTATGAGCAGGATTAAAACTAATAGCCCTCTCCTGTTGTTTTCCCGAACATGCTGCCTCTGGTCCTGCAGAAATCAGTATTCCGTTTGATACATCAGACATTTCAGAAAAAAAGTAAGCTGTGGTAAGAAAGGGCTTGTTGTGAAATTCTACTATTTTTAAACTGGCATTGTCAAACAATGGCTTCTTTCTCTGTTTTTTTTCCCCCCTTAAAACTTCTGAAGATAGAATTTGAAGAGGAACGAGACTATAAGACATAGACTGCAAGACCAGGCAGTAAGGCAACAGCTTTGGATTGGAGATCTCAGTCCATCAAGGTAGACCAGACTAGAAAACCGATATCAGGCAGGCTAATATTCTTTTCATTATTAAATATTATACAAATAAAATTAATATTATTTTATTATTATTAAAGTAACAGTCCCTTGCAAGGCTAGTGTGTCCCCCCTCCTCCCCCCTTTATCTTTTTGAGAACTAGGGACAGTCTTGTCTGAGATGTTTTCTTGGGTTACACTTCTGCCAGATTCAGCTCTTTTATCTGATTGTTATCTCAGTATGAGTCTTCCTCCTGTCCCTCAAGGCTATTTCTTCTGCTGAAGGAGCAGATAAGGAGGGAGACCCAGGCGACACAGTATTGAATAACTGGAGGTTGTATAAATATTTATAGAAGTATATACCGAGAAGGTTAGATAAATAGAAGTATTAATGTAAGAGAAAATTAATCTTATTGTATATAATACAGATAGGGAAATTTGGAGAGAGGAGTTGCTCGGACATTACCCCTGAATTGTATCTGAAGAGGGATGAGGGGGAAGAAAGGAGAGGAGAGAGAGAAAAGAGTAAAGGAGGGGAGAAAGAAGTAGGAAGGTTGGAGGAGAAGAGAAGTGGGGGGAAAGGGGAGGAGAGTGGTGAAGGAAAGAGAAGAGGAGAAGAGGGAAGTAGGGAAGAGAAAGGGAGAAAGAAGGTAGAGAAGAAGGAGTGTGGATACAATGAAAGGGGAAATGGGCGAGCAACACCAAAAGTCATGTGTATGTATTTATTTTATTTTATTAAAAGTATCTGATATATGAATGTAAAAAGGGCTACCCTTGAAGAGTGTTCAGAGACTACAATTAGTGCAAAATGTGGCTGCGCGAGCAATTGTGGGCCTTCCACGTTGTGCCCACATTTCGCCAACTCTCCGCATGCTGCATTGGCTGCCTATTTGTCTCCAAGCGCAATTCAAAGTGTTGGTCATTACCTATAAAGCCCTTTATGGCATTGGACCAGGATACTTACGGGACCGTCTTCTGCCACATACTTCCCTACGACCGGTGAGAGTGCACAGGGTCGGTCTCCTCCGGGTCCCGTCAGCGAAACAATGTCGTCTGGCGGGTCCTAGGGGGAAGGCCTTCTCTGTTGTGGCGCCCGCCCTCTGGAACCAACTACCTCCTGAAGTCCGCGTTTCTCCCACTCTCCTGGCCTTCTGAAAGAACCTTAAAACCTATCTTTGCCGGCAGGCCTGGGGATGATTGTGTACTGTGGTGTGAATGTTGTATGTGTGGGGGGTTTCTCATTTTTTAAAATATTTTTGGTTGGATTCAGATTATGATGTGTTGTTTTATATAGATGTTGTAAGCCGCTCCGAGTCTTTGGAGAGGAGCGGCATATAAATCCAACAAATAAATAAATAAATAAAATATGAGAGTTTGGGGAGAGTTTGGAAAAATAAAAAATAAAAAAAATATTTTAAAAAAAGAGGTTATTTCTTCTGCCCATTACAGGAGGTTTAGAGGAAAATATGGCAGCGCTGTATGAAAAATACCACTGGATAATCCAAATAAGTCATTGACAAGTGTGACCAAAAACGTGTGGTTGTGCTGAGGTCTCAGAAAAGGCTCTTCCCAGGGACCAAGGTCTTCATCTGGGGAGAAATTCAGCCACCTTTAAAATGTCCCTTTGAGAATAGAGCGTCAGCCCATGGTTCTCAGAAACTTATACAAAAACTGAAGAACAATGATAATGTTCTACGAATGGTTTAATCATATTCTAAAATGGGGGGTTGGGAGTGATTATACATCTGAATGTTGGTTGTTTAAAATGGTTACATTTGTATTTTCAGTCCTGTTGCTTTGGGAGATCCCACTCAGCAGGCCTGGGATGGAAACAAGTAGAGAAGTGGATAGCTGATGGTTTAGGCAAGCTAGACAGTCATTGACCAGTGGAAATCCAACTGGGGACAGCAGGCAGCCTGGATTTGCAGTTCTCGCTTTGGTAATTGTTTCTTGTCTCCTGCACAAAGTCCTTTGATTCCCTTTTTGTTCTGAGCATTTGTATGAATTAGACACCAGGACCAGATATTTCTGGGAATAAAAATAGCATCTACAGATGCATTAGCCAGCTGTCATAATTACTGTGCCTTTGAATTATCAGGCTTTAGAAAACGGGTTTTGTATCAGCATTGGCCAGGAAGATATCCAGACTTGGAAAAAAACAACAACAAAGCAGACAGCTTTTACAACTAAAGGTGTTGCTACCTTCCTACACACTGATGTCACATATTCAAAATAGGTACACTAAAAAGCAGTTATAATTGGTGCTGCATATCTCACCCAGTCTAATATCTATAAATAGGCTGGATACTACACCATATTCTCCATCAAAAGTATAGAGGTCAATACAATGGAAATGTGCAGCACATCCCCTGCGCAATTTAACGAACCTATGAAATTCAGCCAGAAAGGGGCTATATTTTAATGGCAAATCTAACAAAAATATTTTCAAATCCCATTGTGTATCTTTTAACAATGTGCATGTGGTTGCCAATTTAGAAAAGAGGAGTGTAATTGTTCGTGGCGTCCTCATCAAGGCTGCAACACCATGGTATAATTGTCTAGGGGACTGTGAGGTTGAAACCTAACCCATCCAGAAGGCACCAGGGTGAGTTCTACAATATTCTAGAATCCCTGTGTTTGAGGACAAGATTCTGTCACATAAAGAGCTACAGACCATTGTAAATCGATGACCAAAAATAACATTGCCCATTTCACGGTATGTTTTTATGTTTCTTTACAAACCCATCCTGAATGTTAAAAGTCTTCTGAGCTGTTTGTTCTTTTGGAAAAGACTGTGGCTCACTTCAAAAGCAACTGGGGATTTCAAGATAGACTTTTCCCATCTTCAAATTCAATTTATATTTTAGAACAGATTTTCTAAGGCAATAGGAAATATTGTATTGGGTCAGTTGTTATTCTATCGTACCTTGTATTGTTTTTAGCAGTCAGACAGATATCTCTATGAAAAATAGAAGCAATGAGCATCAGAGAATCTGTTCCTTGTTGATGGCATTGGATCCTGGAGGCTTCACTTAATAATCAAGAGATCTATCTTTCCTGGGTCCTGGACTTACTTTAAAAACCACTGAAGGCAAAGATCCTCAGTTGCTAATCTTACCACAGTATTCTTCCGTATCATGTTGAGCTTTTGTTTTTCCTAGTGTCAACTTCTAGAAAGAATGAAGGGAGGAAAATCTCCTCATTTGGTATATCACCTAATATATTTACATCATGCTTTACTTTTCTGGAATATTCTACAATGAAATAGTGGCAGTTAACTACAGTACTAAAAGTAAGGCCTGCTGAATTCAGTGATGTGTAGTCATGGAGAAGTCAATAACATTATAGGATTATGCCTCAAGTAGGTTCTGGTGGGAATTGTATTCTGTAATTTTATAATCACATCTTTTTGCCAGTATTATTTCAGCAAAATTGGACTGATTCTGATATTTAAGACAAAAGTCATTGAAATTCCCCTATAAAGATCTCATCCTAATTCTAGGAATGGATACAGTAAATCCATCTGTATATTTTTATATGCAGTTCTTTGAATGTCTTGTTCTTGAAAAATCTGCTTTTAGGCTTTTAGTACATTTTGAATAGAGAGCCACACTGAAAAAGTTGGAGAAATATAAAGAAGTTAATAATGTTCTAGTTCACACATTACCCTGAGAAGTATGAATTAAGTTGCTTTTTATTAAATGGTCAGCCAAACTGAATTTATCCTCATTCATTCTAAATTCATAAAAATATACATTTTAGGCATATTTTTAAATGTACTAATTTTAAAATTTAAAATTAATTTTTAAAAATGTACTAATTTTATTTTATTTTCCTTCATCATTTTTAACATTCATTGCATTAACCTTTTGGAAAAAATACAATTCAAGTCTTTGATTAGCTCTCACTGCCTCAAGTATTCATCTCATATACAGTGTGTGTGTGTGTGTGTTCTAAATACTTTCCATAGTCTGGTCATTTGGCTGTCCTTCTCCAACCTTCTGTGCTCAAAGGTCTCTTGGTTCTTATTAATACCTCTCAAAATGAATGAAGAGCTGAAGTGACAGTTCAGTCAACTTGAGGCTTTCACTTAGCTCCAGCACACAGGCAGCCACATGGTGCTGCCATTTCCCCTTCGTACAGTAATGTCTCATCGCTTCCCAACTTAGGATGAGAAGAGATACCGGTAGTAGTAAACAAGGAAGGGTGGGCAGGCAGAGCATTCTTTCTGATCACTTAATAACAGCTCCACTGAATCGTGTGACGGGGGCCTTAAAATGAAGCCCTTAGTTGCCTTCCAAGCTTCTGTCCAGCTGCTCCTTCCATAGGGATGCATTGGATGATTTAAAATATATATATATACTACATGTATGTAAGTATGGATGTATATGTATGTGCATAATCAACCCCAAGCAAGATCTGGCTGATTTTCAGATATAACATTTCTTTTGCCAGCTACTCTACACACACACACACACACACACACACCAAATGTGATCTGGTTCTTTTCAATTTTCAGAAAATCGTTTTGTTAATAGACAGAGTTCTGAGCCCCTTTACATAATCTCTTCCCAACTGGCTACCTATTGGTCTCCGAACACAATTCAAAGTGTTGGTTATGACCTATAAAGCCCTTTATGGCAATGGACCAGGATACTTGCGGGACCGTCTTCTGCCTCATGAATCCCAGCGACCGGTTAGGGCGCATAGGGTTGGCCTCCTACAGGTCCCGTCTGTTAGACAATGTCGTCTGGCGGGGCCTAGGGCAAGGGCCTTCTCCATTGCTGCCCCAGCCCTCTGGAACCAGCTTCCCTCAGAGGTTCGTACTGCTCCCTCCCTCCTAGCTTTCCGGAAACTGCTGAAGACGCATCTATGCCGACAGGCTTGGGGCGTATGAGCTGTGCTCTGCCCCTAGGCCCTAGGAGTGTCCCTCCATCAGCGACTGTTAGCTGATTGTGTTTGTATGTGGTGTGAATGTAATTAATTTTTAAATTTTAAAAAAATTTTTTTGTTGTTGTTGTGAGCCGCCCTGGGTCTTAGGAGAAGGACGGCATATAAATTTGATTAAACTAAAAACATTCTATTGGATTGAAAAAAAAATAAAAAATGTAGGTCTTGATTGCACTCCCCCATGTAGCCATGCCACTTAGCTAATGTTTGCCAGGTGTGAGCAAAAGAAACCCTCTAACTTGTGTCAAATGGCCATTATCAAAGTTTGAAAGCCAGCACATTTTAATTCCTGCTGGATTTCACCCTCTTCCCCCTGTCTGAAGGTTTCCTCTTCTGACAACTCATTGAGATCACCCAATCCCATTTTACCCTGTGAGCTCAGTAAAAGTACTTTATTATTATTTTTTTGAAATATAAAGGTTATATACTATAGCTTAGTTTAGTTCATGCTAAACCATGACTTTTCAAATAAACTGTTTCTGTATCAAAGCTAAAGAAAATGAGTTTATGGCTTAGTGCAATTGATGTTATATCCGTGTGTGTGTGTATTTCATTCTACTAATCGTCAGTCATGATATTTTGAAGTACATCATACGATTGACCCTGTCTGCATTTTTCTATTTGTCCTTCTATGTGAATTCAACATTTAGTGAAGAAAAAGAAGTTTTGAACCATAATATTTTAATACCCAGTGGAGAAGGAATCATGTCACAGGATGAATTCAATTTTGGATTCACTTACAACAGACATGTCAGACACAAGGCCCGGGGGCCGGATGCAGCCCACGAAGTGGTTTCATGTGGCCCGCGAAGCCATCCTGGAAACAGTGAGGGAACGGCCCCCGCTGCCTTGGTCCTGGCACAGGCTGGCCAGAAGCCAATATACAATTTTGTGATGGCCATCTATGCTGAAATGCATTCAGTCTTAGCTCCACAAGGCCATCTAGAAACAGCGAGGAACTAACCCCTGCCGCGTTGGCCCCGCCCCCTGGGTGCATGCTGGGGAGGTGTCACCCTTTGTGAGGAATGAAAAATAGACCATGCCTTGGCGCTTGCCCCAGTCCCACCCCCTTCTGCCAGAGACCCTCAGATCTGTCCCACTCCTGCCCAGGCCCACACAGGCACCCTTGACGCGAACGATGTAGAGCTAGCCATGCCCATCCAGTAGGCCACACCCACTCCATCCACACCCACCCAGTAGGCCGCACCCACCCTGGTCACCCCCCCCCCCAGGGCAACCGCAATGCTGATGCGGCTCTCAATCAAATTGAGTTTGACACCCCTGACTTACAACTTAGACATGCCTAGGACTTAGGGCAAAAAGGAGATGGAATGTGCATATCAACGAGGAACCTTCTTCCTGCACTTTCTCTACTTCTCTACACATAATCTTAGAAAACCATGCAGTCATGGAAGCCGTAAGGGGCCATCTGAGACTTTGGCTCAGTCCATACTTGGCTTAGTCCAGAAGTCCAAAATCAAATATCCCTAACAAATAGCTGTCTTGCATCCCTTTGAACATAATCCAGTGAAAGAAATCATGTCATACTACCTACATTGCTTTTTATTTTGTGTGGCAACCTACACATCCACATCTAAATAAATAAAGCTCTGGATCATTGCTTCCACTGTCCAACTGCTCTGACTGCTAGGAAGTTGTTGGTTTTCTGCTTCTAACATTCAGTGCCCTCTGCTTGTTGTGATTTCAGTCTGTTATTCTGTATCCTGCGCTCTTGGACAACAGTCACATCCTGACCTTGTAGCAACTTGAAGGGAGTTATCATCTCATCTCAGACTTTTCTTCCCAAGCCTAGACATTCCCATTTCCTTCAATCGCTCTTCTTAAGACTTGGATTTTTGTCCAGTTTTTCAAAATGTAAACCATTGAAAGGCTTTAATAATGGGGGGGTACATCAGGTATATAAATGCACACTCAACCTTGTTACTGTTTTTGAAGATAGAGATACTTGGCCTCTTCCAGTTGCCTAGCATTTCTATTTCTATTTTCTATTTATTTGGGTTTGTATGCCGCTCCTCTCCGGGGACTCGGAGCAGCTAACAACGTATATATAACAGAGAATTACAATATAAAAACCCAAACAAGATATCTAAAAACCAATAAAAAAACACACATTCAATGCAACAATCAACTACAATCATCCCCAGGCTTGCCGGCAAAGATGAGGTTTTAGGTTTTTCCGGAAGGCCGGGAGAGTTGGAGAAACGTGGACTTCAGGAGGCAGTTGGTTCCAGAGGTTCCTTCAGTATCTGAAGATGCTGTTGCCACTTGAGTGGGAAGGACGACAAGGATAAGAGCAGTCAGGATTTGTGCCAGCCAGCCGGTCAGGCAAGGAGTAGGTCGGGCAGGGATGGTGGCTGGCTGCTCAGGTGACTGTTGCTGGGTGCAACAGGTTCAAGGGGCCTGGCTCCACGATGCCTCCCCGCTCAGCTGAAGGCTTCATTTGTACCATCAAACTAAAGCTGGTGCACGCAAACGAGCAGCACACCCCCGGGCAACAGATGACATTGGTTCCTGCGCCCGGCCGACTCCAATTCCACACTTTGCCCCATAGGCATGCAAAGAAAGCAAACCTCCCCCCCCAACAATGGAAGCTTCTGGGGGCCATGATGTCTTTTGCAAAGAATTTGTGTTTGAACTTGTGCGATATTACGGCACCCAGGAGCTTCCATTGTCAGCACGAAAAGGATTTCCAAGCTGACTTTCCTCTTCCTCAAAGGGAAAGAAACTGTGGCAGAGAGGAGACAGATTTTGCAAGGTGAGTGCATCCAGCGTGGCAGGAAGGGAGGGGGAAGCAGTTGGGGGGAGCAGGGGGGGAATAGGGTGAATGTTGCAGAGAATCTGCAGTCGTTCATAAGGGCGAACAACTGCTATGGTGCTTCAATATTCATGATTTTGGGACTTGCTCATAAACATTAGGGGGCGTTTGTCACGTAACTTTGAACGAGCGTTAAGTGAATACTCGTAACTCGGGGATTACCTGTACTGATTCTTTTTTTTTTTTATTCTGAACATATTCTTATCCTCTCTCTGCAATTCTACATTACATGTCAGTCTTGTTCCTTGGTGATCTGATCCTCTTCGCACTTTTTCATTTTTTTTCTTTTCAGATTTTTTTTTGTGCAGCAATATTAGCCTCTTCTCTGCTTTTTATCCTTTTTCTTCCCTTGTACTTGTTTGCAACTGTGCTTTTAGTACCTACTTCTTTCAAAATCTCTAGCCTCCATGGGATTCTTTTTCCATTAGCTTCTCCTGCCGTGAAATCCAACTTATCACTGCTCTGAGTTAATTCAAATCTATTATCTTGAAGTTCAAGATGTGTGTTTGACACATTGTGTCTCTGTGTAACCTAAAAACAAGAATTCCCACATTGCACCATTACTTTTCCCCAGGTTGATGCTATTTCCATTTTAGCTTCCTATTGGTTAGCATCATATCAAGGAAAACAGATCCATTTCTGTTTTTTTCCACCACCTGAAGGAAGTGATTGTCCACAAGATACATTAGGAATTTTCTGAAAGGACCAGATTTCCCAGCAATAGTCTGAATAATTAAAATCTCCTTCCCAACACTATTATTTCAAACTCTTTGAAAATGGACAATTTAGTTTTGGAAATAACCTTCTCTGTTGGATGGGCAATGGGAGTCACCAACAATAATATTACTTTTATATTTATTGGACTATAGGATGACTACTAATAAGGCTGCAAATACTGGACAATCACAAGATATCAGCAAACAACAAGGATTGTCTGTATTTCCTTGCTTCTGTCTGGTGGCCATCCAGAGTTCTGCAGTCCATTTTGGCAACTCAAATGTTCTCTACGGCAGGGGTGTCAAACTTGCAATGTCACATGACATGTCATGATGTATTGTGATTTTTTTTTCTATTGCCGGCAATGGGGTGGGCATGGTTTCAGCATGACGCATCCGGCCCATGGGCCAATGGTTTTGACACCCCTTCTCTACAGTGTCCCCAAATTAAACATTCAGTCTTAGGAAGCAAATGTTAAAGCATACTCTGAGTAGTACTTCCAATCTGGGTCCTTTCAGATGTTTTAGACCACACATCCCATTCTACATAATACAATTGGCAGGTATGAATGATGGGAAATATACTCCCAATTATTTGGAGGGGCCTTGGTTACAAAAGTCTCCCTTTTAGAATAATTTTAGTGTAAATGCAATTCTTTACTCAATTACATGGAAATAAACCCCACTGAACACAGGAGGACTTTTTTTTGGGTAGACAATAGATAGAACTGCATTGTACCCGTCTCATTCTCACAATCTACAAAAATAATACAAGAGCGTATTTTAATTGATGTTGATTCGCTGAGTAATTCTCTTACACGGTTCTTGTTAACGTCTAGAGGATATATTGCCCCGTTTTCTTAAAACAATGGCTTCGAGGACTAGCTGCTAGAAAGGCAGCTAGAAAGCATTACATTAACAAATAATTCAATATCTCTATTTGACTTTTAGGTAGGTCTAATGGGGACTCTTGAGACACTTGAAAGAACAAGGTAGGGATAGATTGTCATGGAGAAAATCTATTTATCTGGCCGCCAGAAATCAAAATGACTTGATGACACATAATCGATCATCAGTCAGCATATGTACTCATTTCACTCTGGTGGGGATGTTCTTTTATAAGACTATATTGTCAGCCTTGGTTTTGCCAGATTCCCCTGCCACCTGGGAGTTCTGCAAATTAGCTTCCACCGGTTTTGGCAGTCACTATTACCTTGAATCATGTACCTGTTTTGCCTCCTGGAGTGAATGAGATCAATAACTAGAAGTTTGACATTAGAAATGGGATATATGATCAGAAGAGGCGTTGCCTCTCTTGTTGGGGCAATAATGCCCATGTAGCTTTTCATAGTTATTTGAACCATCTCAGCTGGCTTAGGGCTATATCTCTCCCCACCCCCACCCCCACCCATAGTTTTTACAAACACAATGCTTTCAACCTACTGTGTTTTCCCTTGATACCTCTACAGCTGTGATGTCCTTAACAGACACCGATGTGACATGCGAAGCTCTGAAATGGAAGCTCCAGGGTGCTTTATCTCCTGTTCCTGCAATAAGCAGTGACAGTCTACATTTTCTTCTCCACAGGCACTATTCACAGTCCTTTCATTAACAAGCCCCTGTGAATTAAAAGGCTTGCAAGGTGGCAGAGGGTGTGGATGGCATCATCATTAGGAGGTAAAAATCGTCATGAAAGGTGATATCCCAACTATCTCCCATGCCGTGGACACAAAAGTTACCCAGGTCTTCTTTTTTCCACATGGATGGTGAAAGACTGCTGAAACAGGATTTTAACCTTTGCATGAGATTTCTCTAAATTCCATCTCAGACTAAGATTGCAAGGTTTTTTTGTCTTTATTTGAAGCCAGGTTGACAAAGAATAGGCTACTATATCTGCTCTGTGGTAATAAAAGCCAGCCATTAGGTGCCTTAAAGTGTTTGGTTTTTCAGTCGCTCTTTATAGCTTCTAGTGGTTGTCCACATTTTTGCAACCTATCTTTAAGCTATGCTGACTCAGGAATGCTGGGAGTTGAAGTCCACGAGTCATAAAAGAGCCAAGGTTGCCTACCCTGCCCTAGAAAGAAAGATTTGATAGGATAAGCTTTCTGTTCACTGCAGCTGCAAATGAAGAAGATCTACAGTATATAATGTAGCAATGAAGAAAAAGAAAGAAGCTCTCAAACTCAAATGTTATCCTACAATAGAGGTAGGGAACTATGGCCCCTTTATGACTTGTGAACTTCAACTCCCAGAATTCCTGAGCCAGCATGGCTGGGAGTTGAAGTCCATAACTCATAAAAGGGCCATAGTTCCCCACCCTGTCCTACAGAAACCTCCCACTCAACAGTCAGATTCCTGCCATTTATGGGTTTTGATTCAGCTTTATTGTTAGTTGAAGGGATTGGAACCATTTCCCCATTATCCTTAGTCCCTCTCAAAAATATTTTCAGGCTTATGTGGAGTTTATGGAATTTCCTGGGTGATGGAAGAGACAGCATTTCAGCTTTAGCAAGTGGATTGTTAGAGGAACATATAACCTCCTGAATCAGTTATGACTTGGAGTGGTCTGTAGACTCTTGACCAGTTAGAAAATAAAAATGAAGCAGAAAGTTCTTAGAACTTCAGGTCCTACCTAGAGTGATACCATCATTTAATGAAAGTAATGGGCAAGAAATCCAAGTGAAAAAACATTTCTTCTTTGGGTAATTAAAAAAAATGGTGACAGCAGCAGCAAAGATACTTTGCTATATTATGGTCATGTTATGCTTCAGTCCAATAATCTGCAGCCATCTCAGGAACCTCATAGAATGGACAAGGTTGGCCTGGCCTAGGAACCCCATTACCTTTTATCACTGGTCTTGAGAAGCCAGAAAGAAAGATTTGAAGGCAGTAGTGCTCTCCTGCAGTAGCCCTCTGAGAGATATCTTGTTCTTGAACGTGGGAGTTCTTGTAGATTCATCCTAAATAATACAGAGTTATTGGATTTGTTCAAAGCCATAGAGTATGGTTTAATCTACAACACCCTAAGCCAGAACAAGCACAACATGTGAATGTGAAAATTTCTGTGTCTAATACTTTTCTGAAATCCATGTAAGCCAATAGAGCTCTTCTTATCTTAGCAAAACAAATTTGTCTTTGCCTAAGCCAGGGGTAGGCAACTCCCAGAATTCCTGAGCCAGCCATGCTGAGGGGAAAGGGAGAGATTTCCAAGCTGAGCCATGCTGGCTCAGGAATTCTGGGAGTTGAAGTCCACGAGTCATAAAAGAGCCAAGGTTGCCTACCCCTGGCCTAAGCAATCTAAAACATCAGGTCTAGTACTAATGGAGCGTTTTTTGTAGGTAAATTATTTTGGGAATGACCCTGCTGGATTTTTTCATTAAAGCTTCCAGTGCATCTCTTTACTTCCTGTTGCAATAGTAGCCCTGTTGGCAGTGACTTTTGTCCCATTTTATCTGCTACTAATATAACGTTACAGTTTGTATTACTGCTTCCGAGCAGTAATGTCTTAAATGTCTGTTTTCACACTGTACTGTAAGATTGAAGATACTTTGCTTTCAGACTTCCAAGTCTGGATATTTATTGGTAGATATGTTTTCCAGAGCACAATCTCTGACTTCAGAGGGTAATAAAGAATAGAGAAGGGGAGTGTTTAGAGTTTAAAGAAGATACTTGCCCTTACTTTATGAATAACAGGAAGAACAAATGTAAACAGATAGGAATCAATAGTTGAACTTGGTGGGTTGTGGGTTTCAGGAACAATTCTGATATCTGAACTTCTGTGTGGAAGCATGGGAGCATAGAAATTGAGCAGTCTCCATGGACAAATGATGAATGCAGTGCTGCCTGCTGTTAATCTGCAATGCAAAGTCCTTTTCCTTCAAAAACCAGTTCAGTGAAATCCACGGAATTGCGTTAAAAAGAGTTGCATAGTGTTCTCCTGCTGTAAGGATGAGTAGCATTCTGTAAACCTGGACCTCTGGCAAACTGGGACCCTCCATTTCCCCTTTTTCTGGTCTTCTTCAGTCAGCTGTCTAGTTTGCTCTTTTCTCACATCTGACATCTCCTGAAAGGGTAGAAAGTAATTACTACATTCTATATGGATCATCTTCACAAATCCTGATAAGCAAGACCCATCCGGCTTTCCCTTCCTAAGTATTATTGCAAACCACGGAAAATCACTTGGAGATTTGTCTGAAGCCCATGCGCCAGGTCCCTATTTTAGTATGACTCGATAACAGGCCCCACTTATTTCTATTTCGTGATCTCTTCCCTCTGACTCTGTCTAAACTGCTAATACTAGGAGCTACAGTCCCAACACATCTGTAAAGTATCAATTAGAGAATTCTCCAGCATGGTGGATGTAGAATCCACTTGATTGGGTTATTTCAGCCTTCCTGCTCAGAGAGACTAAGTCAGAGCTTTAGTCACGCCTCCCTTTGGGTGTGTCTTCCCAGTTTTGACTTAGTCTTAGGCTCAGCAGAACGCAGGTTGTATTGGCTCCATAGCTTTTTTCTCCTTAAATCAGACTAATTGGATTTTTCTTAAGAAATTTTTTTCCAAATTATCTAAATTTGACAGGGGTCTGGTCTTGGCCATTAGGTAAGGACTCTGTCCTTTTTTTGAGGATCGGAGCCCTGTGGGCTCTGAAAGGGCTCTGCCCCACCCCCACCCTTTTTTTTCCGGCCTTCAGGCTTCTTCAGGCCTCTTCAAGCTGGATCCCCGGGTACTCCCCATACCCGATCCGAGCGGCTACCCGTGATCGCGGTCCCCCGCTTCCTTACCAGCGTTTTCCTCGGAGATCTTCACTCGCAGAGGAGTTTGCACGAGGTTTCTGGCGACTTTTCCCTCCGGATTTTCGGCGGAGTTTTCTAATGAACCGCAAGTTTCTTTCGCTGTGGGGGGGGGGGGAAGCGGGCGGCTCCATTCACCAGACCCGGCCTGAAATTCGTTCTCCTCCTCCCCTTTGTCGTCCTCGTCATTGTGGGGAGATACCGTGTGGTCACCAGGCGGTCGCCATTTTGGGAGGCCCATAGGCGGACGCCATTTTGGGCCCCAATGTTCAGGCCTACTAGGCCGGATTAAATTATTGCAGTTGGTCTTGACTTGTGTTGACAAGTCCGAACGGGGGAATTATTAAGTATTCACAGTTAAACTGTTTGAGAGGTATAGGCGGACACCTCTTGACCTCTAGAGTATTTAAAGCCGGCTAGGCCGGATTCTTTTTTTTTTTTTAATTATATTTTTATTAAATTTTAGAAACTTTTAACAAAATTATAACATAATAACATAATAACTCAACTGAAAACAAGCAAATAACATATTTAACAATCAATACGAATAACTGCTCGGAACCCCCCCCCCACATCCTCCAACAACCTCAACCCCTCTTCTAACCTTCTAACTACTTACTTTCGCCTTTCTGTACATCTTCCCTCCACCCACCTCTATTCCCTATCTCCACCCTCTAACCCTCTACACATACCTCACCTTCACTCCTCCTTCCACACCATCCAATGCAGTGTCTAGAGTTCTCCCGAGCGCCCTGAAAAAATTTTCTAATCCCTTAATACCCCCAACTACAGTTGAGAAACATAATCTAATACTTATTATCTCCCTCCCCCCTCCCCCCCAGGCTTCCCAGAGTGAATACAGAGTAAAAACGCAAGAAACCCCGCTAATCTACTATTTTATAACTATTTTATAACTATTTATCTATATATCAAATCTAATTCTTTCAGTTGATATTTCTTTTGCATATAATCAATCCATTTTTTCCAGTCCATCAAAAATACTTTATTTGAGTGGTTTTTCAGGTACGCTGATATCTTAGCCATCTCCACAAGATGGGTAACTTTTAATGTCCATTCTTCAATAGATGGTATTTCAGATGTCTTCCAATATTGTCCCACCAACAATCTTGCAGCCGTAATCAAGTTCAAAATCAGCTTAGACTCTATGGTGGAACAATCCTTTGTAATACCCAACAAAAATAACTGTGGTAAAAACTCAATACGCTTTTTCAAAATGTTTTGAAGAATCCACCATATTTTTATCCAAAAAGCCTTAATTTTTTTACACGTCCACCAAATGTGAAAATATGTAGCGTCCATAGAATCACATCTCCAACATTTGGGTTGCACATTTGGATACATAAGCGATAATTTTTTTGGATCTAAATGCCATCTGTAGAACATTTTATAAAAATTTTCTCTTAAATGCTGAGCTTGTATAAATTTAACATTTTTCACCCATATTCTTTTCCAAGTTTCTATCATAATTGGGTGTCCAAAATTACCTTCCCACTTAATCATACAATCTTTGAGTAATTCAGTTCCAGAGTCAATTTCAATTAAAGCATCATATATTCTTTTGATATGCATAACTCTTTGATCTCTAATTTGTATAATTAATTTATCATCCTTTAAAGAAAAGCCCATCTTAACATCTTTTTGCCATCTAGCTTGAAGTTGTGCATGATGATACCAATTGTGAGCTATACCTTCCTCCTTTAATCTATCTAATGATTTCAGTTCTAGGCTATTCCCTTCTTTAATTAAAAGTTTGTTATAGGGCACCACATCCTGAATTTGTTGTATACCTACACTCTGTATTGCATGCCTGGGAACTGTCCATAAAGGAATTTTACCACATAATTTATAATAATACTTTTTCCAGACACGCAACATAGAGTTTCTTAATATATGCTCTTTAAAACTCCTATCCAGTTTTTTATCATAAACTAAATATGCTAGGCCGGATTCTTGTTGTTTGGCTAGGCCCGTGCTGACAGGACAGACCGGATTTACCCATATATAAGTGGTTATATTGTTAATTTAAAAAAAAGATAAATAAAAATAAAATAAAATTATTATAGTAATAGATAATTAAGTAACAATAGTCAGTGGATTGGTATTGAACACAGGTCTCCAGACCCGTGCATTGGAGTGGGGAGTTTGCTTGACCACCTGTTACTGTTAGTTGTGGCCTTTAGCCACCGGGCCTATTCAGACAGGATTAGATTGCTGTCTGACTGTCCCTGCCATTGCCAAGGCTCGGTGTGAGGATCGGTTGCGCTCCATCTCTGACCTTGATCTGCTTGCCTGGGTTCCCCCCACCTCTAGATACCCTTGGACGGCTCTATCTAGATTGCAATGGCAGACAGCCCTTTGCCCCAGACAACTCAAGTCTCTGGTGCACCCCCTGCGCAGCCAAAGCGCAGATCTATTGAATTGGAAGCAGGGGGGAAGAAAAAGTCCAAAACCAAATATTTAACAACTAAGGAGACTTCAAAGACAGCCGAGCGAGAGGCCTCAAGGAGACATCAGGCACTGGAGAGCAAATTCTCCAAGGCACAGCGGCTCCTATCCAGTGGGGCTGAAGCGGTTCCCCCTGCCCCACTGGATACTTCCACCCTGGAGCCTCCTTTTGCACCTGTGCAAGAAGCCTCTTGGATTATTTCTCCTCTGGGGGCAACCGAGCAGGTAGGTCCCCCCCACTCCTCTTCCATCCACCAGAGCCCTGAGGCCGCTCATGCCCCAATGGTGGTTGGGGCTGCTCCTAGGGACCAGGGGGATATGTGGTCTCAGAGCCAATTTCAGGCATTCATGCATCATGCCTTTGTTCAATTCATGTCCTCCTCTAGGAGTTCCCAGGTTCCTTCCCAACAATTGCCTCCCCCTCCCAGTCCCTCTTCTCAGCTGGGACGTGCAACAGGGCCTGGTTCAGACATCTCTGAATCCTCCTCTCAATTAGGGGAGGGGGAGTCTGTGGATCTGGCCATTGCTGACACACCCATGTCAGAGGATGAAGAGGCAGCACCTGAACAGGCCTCTACCTTGGGTCTGTTTGACCCTTCCCTCTTCAAATCCCTTCTTCTGAAGGCCTGCAACACTACCAACCTGACTTCAGTTCAGGAGGAGAGGCCTTCTACCTCTGCCGAACAGGAGTCTAATCCTTTATTTGCGGTGAAGGTGACTGAACAAAAACAGATTCCTTGCCCACTGGTCTTTCGGGATGCAGTGGAGTCTCAGTGGTCCGCCCTGGCCTCCACTCCAAAGGAAAGTAGTATGGAAAAAAAACTGTACAATGTTTCTCCTTCTTTCGCTTCTTTATTGGAGGTTCCATCTGTTGATTCCCCTTTAATTTCTCTGTTCTCTACTTCCGCCTCCCCAGGCGACACAGCAGAGGCGCTCAAGGCGGAGGACAAGAAGTTCGAGTTATCCTTTAGACGAACTCATCAGGCCTCGGGGTTGGCCATAAAGGCTGCAACATCTGCCTCCTTTTTCACCAGGGCAGCCATCATGTGGCTTCGCGACCTTCAGGACTCAGTTCCCCCTGATCAGGTCAGAGTTCACCAGACTCTAGTCAAACTGTACATGGCTGATGCGTCTCTCCCAGTACATGGCTGATGCGTCTCTCCATTCAGCCAAGTGTTCGGCCAGATCCATTGCCACCACAGTGGCCTCTCATAGACTACTGTGGTTGAAGCAATGGAGAACTGATCTAAAGGCAAAATGACATCTCTCCACTGCCAAGTATGCCGGCAAGGACCTGTTTGGCCCAATCCTCGGTCCTTTCGTGTTCGAGGGTAAGGACAAGCGTAAGGTCATGGTTCACCCCTCCAAGAAGTCTGACAGGCGACCTCAGCAGGAGTTCTGCAGGCAGACTTTCCGCCCTGCTGGCTCTTGGGAATGGCGACAGCCCTTTCGGGCAGGGCAGTCCTGGGATTGGCCCAGAGGCTCACAATCCTTTCCACAGAGGCAGGATCAGCAACAGGACCACCCAAACAGCGGAGCCAGGGGTCAGTCACAGGCCAAACGTCCCTTCAGAGGTTCAGGAGGTCGTCCCTGCAGACATTCTAAGTGACGCCAAAGGGGACATTCCGATAGGGGGCGCTTGGAACAGTTTTACCAGGTCTGGGAGCAGACCACCACTGACATCTGGGTCAGAGACACCATCAGACGGGGTCTGGCTCTCGAGTTTCAGTCGCTTCCCCACGATCGCTTCCTACAGTGTCCGGTATCACGAAACCCCTCAAAAGCACGATTGGTCACCACTGCCATCATGCACCTTCTAGACATAAGGGCCATAGAGGCAGTCCCAAGGGATCAAATCAAGGGTTTCTACTCCATCTTGTACGTGATCCCCAAATCATCAGGAGGATGGAGGGTGATACTGGACCTAAAAGGCCTGAACCGATTTCTAGTTTACAGAAGGTTCAAAATGCAGAACCTAAAGTCCATTCTGGCCGGCATCAGGAAGGGAGATTTTCTCTCCTCCATAGATCTCACGGAAGCTTACCTCCATATCCCAATTTCCCAGGAGCACCGCAGGTTCCTGCGCTTCTGTTACGCACATCGGCATTATCAATACAGGGCTCTTCCGTTTGGCCTGTCTTCGGCTCCAAAGGTTTTCACGAAGGTCCTGGCAGTGTTGGCAGCCCACCTGCGGATGAGGCCGGTGCGCGTACAGTGCTACCTGGACGACATCCTTGTCCAGTCCCGGTCCCTCCAATTAGCAAGGTCAGATCTGGCTACCACCATTCAACTCCTACCTTCATTTTCAGTGAATTTCAAAAAAAGTCACATAGTTCCCACAAAGCGGCTCCTCCATCTAGGAGCCCTGATAGACTCCGACCTTTGCAGGGTCTACCTCTCCCTGGAACACCGGGTCAGCATCCGGAAATTAGTATCCTGGATTCGGGGGGCAAGGACGGTTCCTCTGGTCCAACTGTCCCAGCTCCTGGGAAAGATGGTATCTTGTATGGGAATAGTCCTGTGGGCAAGACTGCACTCGAGGAACCTCCAGTGGTTCCTTCTCCCCTTCCAGAAGCGGAACCTCAGTGCCTCCACCAGGAGAGTCCAGGTTCCACCCCACATCCTCTCTTCCCTCCAGTGGTGGACTTCTGCAGCCATATCCAAGGGTACCATCTTCAAGGAGCCCTCCAGACTCATCCTGACTACAGATGCCAGTCTGTTCGGCTGGGGGGCTCACCTCCAGAACCATTTGGCACAGGGGCGATGGTCCAGGGTGGACCTCAAACAAAACATAAACTGGCTGGAACTCAGGGCGATTCATTTGGCTCTTCTCCATTTCTCCTCCCTAGTGTCAGGGAAACACGTGTTGATCCTGATGGACAACGTGGCAGCTATGGCTCACGTCAACAAACAGGGAGGGACTCATTCCTGGGCTCTCCTGCAGGAGGCCATGGAACTAGGTTTATGGGCAGAGGCCAACTTGGGCTCAATCAGAGCAGAACACATTTCGGGAGAGGCAAACCGACAGGCAGACTCATTGAACAGGGCGACTGTGGACCACTCGGAGTGGCGCCTGGACCCGAAGCTGTTCGAGATGATCGCGAGCAGGTTCGACAGGCCATGCCTGGATCTGTTTGCCTCCCTGTCCAATGGCCAGTTCCCCAGATTCTTCATCAGATATCCGGCAAGGGGGGCCGAGGGGACAGACGCTCTCCGGTGCAAGTGGCCGGGGGGTCTGCTTTATGCCTTCCTTCCTCTTCCACTGTTACATTTGCAGGCTGATCCTGGAGCAAGCGGAAGTAATACTGGTTGCTCCATATTGGCCACGACGCCCGTGGTTTGCAGATCTAGTGGATCTGTCCCTGTCTCCTCCATGGAGGTTTCCTCCGGACCGAGTAGCTCTCAGCCAGGGGGAGCTCCAGCACCTGGACCCCCAGTGGCTTCAATTAGCCGCTTGGCACTTGAGCGGGAGAGTCTAGCTAAGCAGGCCTATTCCTCGGGGGTGATCTCTATGATTCAGGGCTCTAGACGCCTTCAACAAACCGGATCTATGACGCCACGTGGAGAAACTTCTGCCAGTGGTGCATCTCACACAAGTTGGACCCTCTTTCAGTTACAGTCCCTAATATTTTAGATTATCTGCTGGAGGGCATTTCCAAGGGCTTGTCCACTAACACCATCCGTAGGCAGGTTGCAGCCTTGTCCACGGTTCTCACCTGTGACAACTTGGGTCCGCTCTCACACCACCCAGCGATCTCCGCTTTCCTTAAAGGGGGCGGCCAATTCCGGTCCTCCCACAGTACATAGATACCCTTCTTGGGATTTACCTACTGTGTTACAGGCCTTAACCACTGCTCCTTTCGAGCCTCTCCAGTCTTGCTCCCTGCATTTTCTCTCCTTGAAGGTTGCATTTCTAGTTGCAATCACTTCGGCCAGGAGGATCTCGGAATTGGCCGCCCTCTCAGTTAGAGATGATCTCTGCACCTTCCATGAGGACAGGGTGGTCCTCAGATTAGACCCCTCCTTTATTCCCAAGGTGAACACCGGGTTTCACAGGTCATTGGATTTAATTTTGCCTAGCTTCTGTCCCAATCCTTCTCACCACCTGGAACATCGGTGGCACAAGCTAGATGTCCGCCGGGCTCTGCGTCTTTACATCAAGTGTACTTCGACCTTTTGCAAGTCGGAGGCCTTGTTTGTATCCTTTCAGCCCTCTGCCATGGGCAGGAAGGTCTCTTCCTCCACCATTGGTAGGTGGATCAGGGCTTGCATTGCTAGGGCCTACGTGTCCCAGTCACTTCCGGTCCCGGCCCGTATCACAGCTCACTCCACTCCAGGCTTCTGTGGAGAAGATTTGCAGGGTGGCATCTTGGTCGTCTCCATCATCTTTCATTACTCACTATAAGATCGATAAGTTTGCCGCGGCGGACACTGCATTTGGCAGACGAGTTCTTCAACAGGTTGTTTCCTCTAGGGAGACACCAGCCTAGACCTTCCCTCCCTTAGGGACGTGGGGGGCTTTGGTATGTCCCAATCAAGTGGATTCTACATCCACCATGCTGGAGAAGGGACGTTGTCTTACCTGAACGCCTTTTCTCAGCATGGTGGTATAGAATCCACACCCTCCCTTGGATAGATATCTAGGCTTGCGTATTGTCATTTTTTTTGTATTTTGGAGTCATTGCGTCAGACTTTGTCAGGATCCTTCGACTCGTCAAAACTGGGAAGACACACCCAAAGGGAGGCGTGACTAAAGCTCTGACTTAGTCTCTTTGAGCAGGAAGGCTGAAATAACCAAATCAGTGGATTCTACACCACCATGCTGAGAAAAGGCATTCAGATAAGACAATGCCCCTTTTCTACATCATTAACTCAGTATTTTCATATGGTCAAATATAACATTTCTATTACATCAAGTCCTTTCTCTGATTTTTCTGACCAGTCTCGTTTGTGGCTGGAGATAATGAAGCTTCTCTTGGTTGCACCTATTAGTTGTATGGAGGATGAGAAATTTTGTTAACTGGCAATCCTAAAAACCAAACAAGCGAATTAAACACCTCCTTGCTATTTCCAGCCTTATACCATTTTTTTTGTGATGACAGTAATAGCAATAAGATTAGAATATAAAATGCAGTGGTCTGCCACATAATCTAGAGGTGATCTGCTGAAGCACTGGTACATTCCTTCCTCTTACAAATACCAGTTAGGTGTCAACAGATGAGCTTGATGGGTTGTGGATTCAAGTAGGTTGGGATGATAAGTTTTGAAGAATCAACATTTTTCTTAGTAACTATGTGTCGGTTATTAGTTATGATGGTAGGGAACTTGCAGTGAAAGTCAGTGTATCCTTTTTATATCTCATCATGATTTGCTGGCTTGGCGTTTGTTCAAGAAGTCTGTTCCATGTGAGGGCGATATGAAGTGGGGGTTAGAAATAGTTCTTTGGCATGCACTACATTATGTTTCACATTATTGTCATGTCAACTCTATAGACCAGGGGTGTCAAACTCAATTTCATTGAGGGCCGCATCAGCATTGCGGTTGCCCTCGGGGCCAGGTGGGTGTGGCCAGGGTGGGTGTGGCCTACTAGGTTGGTGTGGACAGAGTGGGTGTGGCCTACTGGGTGGGCATGGCCAGCTCTACATTGTTTGCGTCAAGGTGCCTGTGGGGGCCTGGGCAGGAGTGGGGTAGATCTGAGGGTCTCTGGCAGAAGTGGGTGGGACCAGGGTAAGTGCCAAAGCATGGTCCACTGGAGGAACCTCACTGTTCCTCTCAGGGCATGCGGGGGAGGAGGGGCTTATGGAGCTAAGACTGAATGTGTTTCAACATAGATGGCCACCACAAAATTGTACATTGGCTCCCAGCCGGCCTGGGCCAGGGCCAAGGCAGAGGGGGCCGTTCCTTCACTGTTTCCAGGATGGCTTCACATGCCACATGAAACCACTTTGTGAGCCGCATCTGGCCCCAGGGCCTTGTGTTTGACATGTCTGCTATAGACAAATGGATGTCAAGCACTAAATCAGCTGCTTTTTACTTACAATGCACATGCTTTACTATTAAACTATAATCTTTCCTATTAAGTTAAAGTTTCATTTCTCCAATCATCTATCCACTGTTTGGGTAGCATGAATCTTCTTTTGGCTGAGTTCACATATACCACTAAGCTACAAACATGGTTTATTTGGTTTTGGCTTGGCATAATGCGTAAACCAAATTCCTGTGACTTGTAAGCCTTCATGTACTGTAGTTTATTGCACAGGGCAAAGTCCCTAGCTCACTGTTTCAATTAACCATGGTTAAATTAACCATGACTTCATGCAATATGTGAATGCAAAAATAGCAAGCAGTAGCACAGATGGGTGAAGACTGCGCTGTGCCTAGGATTTAGCTTTCACTGTGGCATGGAAAGTGTTGGCACAGAAATCCTTGTCCCATTTTCAAAACGGCTTTCCAATTTGGCTCAGACTAGAACATGTTTTGCTTTGCAAAGTTCTGTGTAGTTCAGCACTGAGGTGAATTGGCAGGAAAGTCTAGGGAAACAGCAGCTGTTGCTGGAGGTCATGACCGAATCGCATTGGCGAGACTGAGTATTGGAAAGTTGCCAACATCCAGTAAAATATTTTGTGAGCCCAAGATGTGAGCTCTATAAATAAAATTACTAAATCATCTACCTTTCCTGAGTGATGTTGCACCAAAATTTGGAAAGATGCAGAAGGCTCTTTTTTTTCACTTTATGTCATGCTGCTGCATTAGTCAATCATGTATAATGCACTCAGTGGGAATTATACAGAGAATAGTTTAGGAAACCTTGTATGCTTCTAGAGTATGGGAGAGAAATCTAGGCTATGGAGTCATTTAATATGTGCATGTTTTAATGTTGTTGCACTGCCACTTGTGCATTTTTCTAAATAAATCAGAGAGGTAACAGCAACTGTCTCCCCCCCCCGTCTTTACAGAAAAAACAGTTATGTATGATATATAACTCAAGATGGATGACAGGATACACAGCAAGTTGAAGCACAAGCTGTTTTCACAAAGTTTTCTCAGCCAAGACTGTCTGAGAATCTTTCCTTTTTTTGTTGGCAATATTATAGCAGGCTTCTTCTTCTCCTACTTCCAGGCACTCTGTAAGAGTGGCCAATTCTTCCATTTCCATCAAGTCTCTTGCAGGGGATGCCAGCACCTGCAGCCTAGCTCTCCAAGTTCTAGGAGCTTCCTCTCAAAAGATGTCAAGTTGATCCCAACCATGCAGAGAAAGAAATATTCTGTGCTCAATAGTCCTGGAGACAGTATCTTAGCCCTTAAGAATTCACAACAAGCATAGCTATCATGAGATGTACTTGGTTTTGCTTTACTATGTTGCATGAACTTTCTCGTTACGATTTATAACCATTTTATGGCTTAGCACGATGTGTAAATATGCAGTTAATTGAATATTGTAGTTTGTTTAGTAAAACCCAATTAAGCAAACCATGTTTAGTCTGTTACATGAACACAGTATTTTCTTCTCAGCAAGTCACAATCAATCGGAGTTTTGCAAAATATGCTTCTGTTCACACAATATAGTTAGCCCAGTAAGGTAAAGATTTAGCTGTTGTATTCAAAGGACTTGTGAAGTTAGATTGCTGGCTTTTGTTTTGTTTTATTTTGTTTTGCAGAGGAGGGAGCTTATCCCCTCTTCCCCCCTTCCCCATATGCAATGGAATGTACAAAGCCAGTGTTTTGGTTAATTTAGGCTTTGGAGCATTGTGTAAATCTATAAAACAGGTTAAGTGAGCAGCCAAGTTAATCACATTGTGCAAATGTAATCTGTAGTTTGGTTACATCTGGTTATAGCTGCATATCAAAGTCTTGAAGTTAGTTTTCTAGCAGTAGTTCACTCCTAATATTAGGCTACAATTACTTATGTGATTGGTATGTTCATGATTTCTTATCTCCTAAATACTGATATCGTTTTTGCCATTACTAAAAAAAATCTCAAAAAACCTTTGATTTCATCCAAAATTGATGTAGAGCCCATCTTTTCCATTTGCTTCTCTGCCCTATCGAAACATTCTTCTTTTGAAATAACATGGATTGTTTCTGTTCCAAGGGCTTGTTTTGGAACCAGGCGATCCCATTTCCCTCATTTTTAAATCAAAATAACACTGTTACAACAGTCAGCATTTCCTGTAGGTCTTGACTATCTTTCCCCACCAGAGTTCCTTCAGTTTTTTGGGGATTACAATGCACATAATTCTTAGTCCTCATAGATTGTAGTTCTGTGGAAGGAATTAAGTTGGGATTTGCTGATCCCTCAGACGACACAAGTTTTCAATTCCAAGAAATTGCAATTACAGATTTGCTTAACACATCTGGAGAACTGCCGGTCAGTAGGAGAAGAAAGATTAAAATCATTTCAAGATAGTGTTTACCAAATGCAATGCACCAGATGAGGTAAGGATCTAGCAGGTGTATTTACACAATACCCTAATTTGGCTTATGTTAAACTTGTATTTTGCAAGCCATGTGAGGCCAATCTGTTTGGATAGTTAATTGTTTGTTGTATTGTGAGAACTTAGAGTATGGACTAGATTCATTTATCATAGAATACTAGAGTTGAGAGGGGTCATTTGGTCTACTTTCCAGCTCGGTGCAAGATCCAGTATAGCCTCTCTGACAGATAACCATCTGGCCTCTGAAGATCTCCAATGAAAGAGAATTATCACTTCATGTAGCAGCCTCATCTCCTGGCTAACAACTTGGAGAAATTAAGTGTGTTAGTAAGTTGCCTCAACCCATAGAGGAGACCAATCATGTTTTGTTTGAACTTCAGCTGTGTGCATTAAAAAAAATCCTCACCCTCCCCACAAAAGACTTTATGTCAGTTCTGCATGGGATTTTTCTCTTCGTCCTTTTCTCAGTATTTCAGGTGATGCTTTCTACTAAGGACAAAGTTTTTTCCCTGCAGTTTTACAAGTGTGAAGGCAGAACGTTTGCTTAGTGCTACCTGTGCTCAAAATTATGAATCAAGGGAAGACCTGCCTTAAGAATTGAGCATCTTTAGGTTGCTAGCAGTGAACAGAGACTTATAGGAGATCCATAGGGTTCTTGCTCCCTCTCTTGCTAATCTCTTTCCTCATAATACTCACTTTGGGGTTTTGAGTCTGAAATTTCCTATGGACATTTTAGAAAATAATTCTTTCCTTGCCTCCTCCCTCCATCCCTAATTCACTTCTCTTTTTCTAGGAGGTGGCTGATGATCACTTAGATTAGGATGAATCATCATATGATTTGTGATGCTGGGGAAAAAATAGCTGGAAAAGAAGAAGCAAAGATGAGAAGTGCCTCAGTTAGCAGTTGAAGGCTAGGTTTATCCAATATTGTTAATTGGGTCAGTAGTGCATTGTGTGGGCCTATTAATGCAGTTGCTCTCATTTTGCAACTTCCTAAAATGATGCATGAATCTGTATGTTGCTTCCCACAAATAAACCTAATGATCTGAGCAAGCAATAAATATATCACTGTTTATTAGTGAACTTATATCTCTTTTTCATGGGAGGGAATTGCAGCACAGCAATTCTCCACTTCAGGCATGTGCAGCCAAAACTTGTGAACAAAGCCCAGGTCAAGTTTTGAAGGTTATCCCATTTTGCCTATGCAAGTATCATTAGGCGTTTGGTTTGGATTGGGGTTGTTTTTTTTAAAACCATGGCCATACTTAACTTCTCAAGTCCCTCCCCTCAACAAGTTAACTCACAATTTGGGAAGCCCTATATTCAGAAGTAGCTAGTGTTAGCTCAAATATGTAGGCAGTTGTGATTCAGTGTCCTTCCCACCTTCCAAAAGTTGAGTCAATTGTGAGGTGATGTCTGGGCCCCATCCAACCATTCCTGAAGAGAGGTTGAAAATAAAATGTCCATCACATCATTCTCTGCCAAGCTTGGCAGTAGCAGGACACATCATCTAAGCACCAGCCTACTATAGATTCCCAAACTGTAACCCACAGTTATCTGTTTGGTCACTGGAGAAATTAAGATGCATTTGGTGTGTTTTACAACCATCTTTCTTAAACCTGACAAGACATTGCATCAATCCCATCTTTCTTGCTGGATACAATTTTACAGCAAGTAAGATGAAAACTGTTCTAAGGTCCCTTGATGGTATGCTATGTTACAACTTTGACGTGTGTGACTATAGCACTTACAATCCTTTAAGGAATAATCTGACAGAACACTATTATGCATCTTCTCTTTCGTCTTTTCAGCTTGTGTCTTTTAAGATGTATTATATACGTGATGAAGATTTGCTAAAACAATCTTGATGCAAGGCCCCCAAGGAATAATTGATAAAACTGGAGGGTATGCTGCCTAATTCCAGTTAGAAACTTTAGGATTTAAAGCTGGTTTGCAAAGCCCTGGGTTATCTCTAGATGGCAGAAAAGAGTTTTATATATTTCTTTGTTGGCATCTGGCATTTGCTCATATTTTTTTAGCCCAGGTTGGGCTGTGCAGCAATCCAAATTCAAAGGACAGAACATGATTTGGTATGCAGATTTATACACATGTAGAAACGGCTGCAACAACTTAAATGTTAAAGACCTAATGGTTCTTTGTGTACAACATGCTGACTGACTGAAGACTGATTGAAACAGATGGGCCTGGGTTAGTCTTTTGAAGTCTACAGGGAGATGTGATACCTGTCATCGGATAACCCAAAAGTTGTCATGGAAAAGCTCTCTTGTACTCTTTCACTCTAGAGGCCAGAATTAGAAGTAATTAATAAAAATGGCAAGAAAGTTGACTTTGACAAAATGTTACCAGAAATGTTCTAATTGTAAAAATTATTTGACAGGGGGAACAAAGTATCTCGGGAGTTGATTGAAGTATTTTAAATAGGTGTTTTTCATCTCAGATGTGTCTTTCAACCTTGGCAACTTTAAGATTTTTAGACTTCAACTCCTAGTTGCTGGCTGAAAAATGCTGGGTGTTGACATCCACATATATAATATATAATGTTTTTATCAATAGGAATAAAATGCAAAACAGAGAAAACAGAAAACATAACACGAAGTTCCACATATCTTAAAGTTGTCAAGGTCATGTGCTATTGCATTTTACAATATCACTTAGCGCTAGAAATTCCAGTTTCAATTACCATTGTTAGGCGAGGGCTCCCTGTATGGGGACTGGGCATCGTGCAGTTAGTAGCTGCTCTGCCTGGAGCCTCACTGTTCCCTTTGCTGCCCCTTGCTGAAACGTGACAGCACAGAGGCAGACTTCGATAGCAGCCCAAAGTATGCATTTTCTTACAAAAAGTATCTAAAACCATGATCATTTAGAAGAAAAATATTAAAATATGAACCAAAATAGCATTGCATTTTTAAAACGAGCCTTATCACTTTCTTCATATAAATAATATGCCTGTCAAGATCCTACTGAAATTCCGCCCTTCAGGCTGTGAAAGGAATGACCTTTCTAAATCATGAAGTGTTCATAGTATCTGTCCTTGGGCAATATTACATTTATTAGATGTGTCTTCTTTAGGGTTTTTTCAGAGTCTTGAATCTAGCTACAAGAATAATCAGTAGGACTGTGAATGTCTCCCCTCTGAAACTCAGAATGAATACATAGAAAGAAAAAAGAGAAAAGGAGGAGACTTTTAAAAACCTGAGATATGCCGCTTGCTTGGGGATTAAAAACAGTGTTTTCTCTGTATGAGAGGTAGAGATGCTAAAGGTTACATTTGTAGTCTAATACCGTGTGTGTCAACACTGCTAACATCAGATGTTCTTGCTTTGACAACATGTAGAGATGCAGCCATTTTCCTTCTTATGTTTTACTCTTAGAATTAGAGTTAGAATTAGATGATACTGGGGGGGGAGGAATGTGCATGGGAGTTTAGTTAGACATATAACAATATTGTAACTAGTGTGAGAACCAAGGGTTTCTGAAATAAGAGATGATAAGAAATGGGGTTGGAGAACTGGAGGGAAAGCCTGCATTTCAAACTAATTAGAGAATGTGATTTATGACTACCGGTATTAATTAGAGGAGGGAATTGTGCTTGATACTATGTGCTCAGGGTAGGAAAATTCAGATTTTGGCTTTGCCTGTGTATGTGTTGATGCTATACTACTTGAATAAAGATTCTTTAAGGTAAACAATGCCTCAATGTTCTTTGAAGAGTTTCATCTGTCGGAACCATGACAGTGTGGTCTGAGATCTTTGCTGATGAGACCCAAAACACAGAACCAACTGCCTGTATCCAAATCAGGTATATAATGGAGCTACAGTTATCTTCACAAGTATGGCCTGCACTTTGAGCTCTAGGGTTAGGGTTAGGATTAGCCCTCCAAAGTATATGAGGCTAAGAAACTAATGCCATGCAGATCAGGGCTATTCTTATTGTAATAGGTACAGAACAGAATCTTACAAGTCTGAATGGGCTTCTCCCCTTCCTCATTTTACCTTCATGTGAACTAGGAAGGGGCGTTGTTATTGTTTTAATGATAATTATAGATTACAATTGCAAGGAAAAAAAGATAAGAACTAATACAAACTGAAACAATAAAATATAGAAGGTACAGAAAAGATAAAATGGGAAAAAAATGAGAATGTAGTAAAGAAAAAGTATATAAATTAATTATTTCCCCCTTCATCACCAGTATAAATATTTTAGTAACTTATTACCGTCTCTGAAAATACAACAAATGATATCTTCTGCTCATATTTTATTTACTTATATTCCACCTTTATTGTTTTTATGAATAATTCAAGGCAGCGAACATACCCTTAATACTCCTGCCATGTCCCATCTCATTAGCTATAAATAAATCCTTAACGTTTCATCGTTTCAGTTCTGATTAGCAAAATCCATTTAAGATTTACCAGAGATAGCAGCTTATCTATTTTAACCTGATCAAATAAACCAACTTTACATGTCTTCCTTTTAATTTTAACCACCTAATTTTAAGCTAAACTTTAGTCCCTTCAACTAATGTCCTAGAACTTTTTTTTAATGTATTCATTGCTCTCTCACAAAATTCTTCAAAGCTTTAACAAGCCACTTTTGTAAATTCAATATTCAAGCCACTCTTTTGTATTTGTATTTGTACATACCTTTTAATTATTAAGATAATAATTATTTAATTATGAATTATCAGCCAGTTTCTTTTATATGTCCATCATAGCATCTTTCTCTATATCTGTAATGGAATGTACAGGTGGTCCTCGACTTACGACCACAATTGAGCCCAGAATTTATGTCGCTAAATGAGAAATGTGTTAAGTGAATTTTGTCTCAGTTGCGACTTTGCTTGCCATATTTGTTAAGTGAATCATTGCAGCTGTTAAATTAGTAACATGGTTGTTAAGTGAATCTGGCTTTCCCTGTTAACTTTGCTTGTCAGAAGGTCGCAAAAGATGATCACATGACACCGCGACAACTGACAAACTACAGCCATCATAAATATGAACCAGTTGTCAAATATCCAAATTTTAAATCCCATGACTGTGTGGAATGCTGCAACAGTCATAAGTGTGAAAAATAGCCATAACTCAACTTTTTTAGTGCCATTGTAACTTCAAACAGTCACTAAATGAACTGTTGTAAGTCAAGACTACCTGTAGATCAGCGGTTCTCAACCTGTGGTTCACGACCCCATTTGGGGTCGAACGACCATTTCACGGGGTCACCAAACACCGCAGTCCGCCATTTTTTTTTGTCGGCCTTTTTTTTTGGTCTGCCATTTTTTCCCCTTTGCGATGCGGGCCGTCACGCCGTGCATGCGCGATGCGGGCCCGCCATTTTTTTTGTGGTCGGCCATTTTTTTCCCCTTTGCGATGCGGGCCATCGCGCCGCGCATGCGCGATGCGGGCCCGCCATTTTTTTTTGGTCGGCCATATTTTTTTTTGGGTCAGCCATTTTTTTCCCCCTTTGCAATGCGGGCCGTCACGCCGCGCATGCGTGATGCGCCCCGTCGCGCCACGCATGCGCGATGCGGGCCGGGGTCGAGCCCCGGAAAAGGTTGAGAACCGCTGCTGTAGATGCTTCATAGTGCTTTACAGTGCTCGATAAGCGGTTTACAGCTAATGTTTTCAATTTTCTAATATAGGCTGATACATGAACCAGGCTGCTGATTATCCATTTTTAATGTAACTATAGAATGTGAGGAACACATTGGGTTGCTAGATGGGTGATTTTGTTAGTACTTACACCAGCTCATTTAGTGACTGTTCAAAATGACAACGCCACTAAAAAAAAATAAATTACCATTTTTCACACTTAATTACCATTGCAGCAGTCTCCCACGGTCATGTGATTTACGTTTGGAAGTTCGAGGATTGCTGGTGGGTCCCCAGGTGGGAGGAGGTGCATTTCAGAAGAGTAAGAGGCAACTCAGTCCAGATATTATGTGTGGGAGAAAGAGGATAAAGACAGCCCCTCCCCAATAGTTCATAGAACAGGTTGTGAAGGCAGATAGTATGAGTGTTCAATCTGTCCAGAATTTGTCTGTAAGTGGGAAACAATAAAGAACTCAGCTTGGAAAAATCACTATGACCTTTTTTGGCTCTTGGACTTGACAATATCATTCTTGTAGTGTGTTATTTTTAAATCCACTTTCAGATCAGTCTCAGTCTTGTCAGATAAAATTTAATACTCTTCCGTAACATTTTTAAACACAGTATATCTATAAAGACAAATACTCTTAAAACTGACTTCTGGGTTCATTCTTCAAAAATACCTTTCAATATACCCAAAATATATTGCTTCATGCTGTATTAGTAAGTCAAATTTTATGTTTTCTTCTCCTTTAATTACAATCTTCGGTTCCTTCTGGTACACTCTAATGTTCAACCTTTAAAGTCTCATCCTATCATTGAAAAAAAAAGAAAAGAATTGAAAACAAAAAATGTTTTCCATGCGATGGATTCTTATAATTAATTCCAGGGTGATAGTGAGAAGGAGGGTTTGCCTGGTTCCCCTCAAATCCATCTGCAGTGGTGAGGCTTAAATGCCTAGTTTTGATAAAATGTATTGGAATTTTAATTACTCCTCACTCATGCACAGCACAACTTTTAGTCTAGTTGCAAACTCAGTTGCAATATATGACAAATTAGAGCAGAGTTTGAAGGTAATGCATTATAAAGTAGGATCGCCCACAGGATTGTTGTTCTATGAGGTATCCACACTGCATTACGTTTAAGAGAATGGATGCTTCTGGATACAACCAGGAGGTGTGAAAGTGCTGGCATAGTGGTTTCCTTATTTCCTGGGACACTTGCTTCTAGAGTGCAGGTTGTTTGGATACTTTTCCCAAAAGGATCCAAAATATCACCCTGAAGGAAAAGTTACTCCAGCAAAGACAGGTGTTTGCAAAATGAGCTGTTATTTTGGCTCGGCTTCAGGACAAAATGAAATGGCTGGAATTTTATTACCATCCTAGTTGCCTCTGGTGGCAAACTGTGCTGTAGCTTGTCAGAACTACCAAAGTGACGGCTTTATGGCAGGAAGTAGCAAATCCACACAGAAAGCCATTGCAGACAAATAGCTCACCATATTAAAAAACTGGGCTGTGGGTACAAGCCTTTCCATGTGTTGACTGTTGCACATGAAATAAATAGTAAATTTATGGGGATTTTTTTCCTTCCTCTTTTATAAAATGTTTCCCAAGTGCTACTCTGAATGAGCAAATGGCCTCCTTTCTAAGTATTTCTTTGAATCACAAAATTGGCATGGATTGCCATCACTACTTTTTAATTCTTGGTTTTCCTTGAGAGCTCCTAGAACTGTAATGTGCTATATAAGCATACCATACTGCCAAATCAAAAGGTATGAATTAAATATGCACGTATGTTCAGCTGCCATACTGATTTAGAAGAGACCGAGTTTGCTTTCCTGTTTCATAACATAGAACAATCCACCTGGGATGTGATCATAGATGGAACAATCTGACCAACAGCAAGATAGAAGAGCAAGGCCTATGGAAGGACTGAAAGTAATGCCACAGATAGCAATCGAGCAACATACCATTTGGAACCACAATCTAAAACTCTATAACCTGATGTACTGATAGGTTGCGTTTAGCTTCTGTGAGTTGCTCCTAAAATGCATCTAGGTAATATCCCTAAATCAATGGCTGACCATGCAAAGGATCTGAATGTTGCCATTGTTATAGAGAGGTAGTCAAAGGAATTGGCTTTGTCAATAGATCACACTTGAAAGCAGGAGGGAGCACAAATGCAGATATATAATTGTTTATATCAAGAGTAATATCAGAGAGAGACTGGCTGAGCCAGGGGAGTAATCAAGTGGGGAATTAGTCTGAAATCATTACAAAGGCACAGGAGAGCAAGACCCACCTTGAATGCCATTGAATCTTATCTAATCTGGTCCCGGTGCAAACTGCCAGTCTGGGAAGATTGCTGTGAAATAGGCATCAAGCAATAAAGTAGCTAATTTGAACTCTGTATTTGTGAATCTACCGGTAGTTGTTCTATTTTTGATTAACCATTCGGATATTACTTTCTTTTTTGGGTTGGCAGGCTTGTTGGAATGGCAAACTAGTAAAATTATTCTCGATAATTTTCATTATCCCATGTTGTATTTTGATATGAGAAAATGGTCTATTAGTATTTATAATTGCACTCCCTTAAATCTGAGTGAAGTACAAGACCTGTTCCTCCATCACTATCACCCATATATAAAACAATTGTCCTTTTAGGTAGGTCAGGCTGAGAAAGAGTGACTGGCCCAATGTCACCCAGGGAGCTGCTATGGCAGAGTGTGAATCAGAACCTGGATCTCTCTGCTCTAGTCACTTACCTACTTCACCATGCTGACTCTCTAATGACCTCTATGACTGCTTATGCATAGTAAACAGCAAATACATTGCTTCGCTTATACAAAATTTACTCAGTACAAAATTTATGGATAGCAAAAGAGATAGGGGAGGAATTAGGATGAGTTAGGAATAAAAGGAAATGAAAGGAGACTAAAGGAACAGACTGTACCATCAACTAAATATATAAACATAAATTTAAAAAGAATTGCAGACCAGATTTTAAAAGAGTAATTAATAAATCTGAGTCGATTTCTGTCTTCCTCTGAGTGAGCTTGGCAAAATGAATACTCGTAGAAGAATAAACCACAAATAGCACAGCATCAGTACTCACAAACTCTCTGATAGGTAGGGTTTGTAGACACGGTAACATTGCACAGTCGGCTAATTTTTTTGAGTATCAGAATAGCCACATTGTCCAGCTGCTGTTCCTATGTAGAAAGAAAGCTTCAACAGTATTTTAAGACTTTGGAAAGCCGGAACATCCATCAAATTGCTGGATCATGAATGAATCCCTCCAAAATGAGCTCACAGCACTTGATGCCTGAGATCAATTTAAGATTCAGTTTAAAGATTCAGTGTGAAGGGGTGATTTGATTATATTTTCTTCAAATTGAATTGCCCCTTCAAAACAGTCATAATCAACATTCCGTGTATTTCTTAATGAAATGAAGTGGAATCTAAATTCCAGTAGAGTCTAAGCTTATTTGAGAATTGCATTGGATAGATCTTAAGTTAGTGGCACTTTTTGTGCATTGGCTGTAGGAGATGCCTGGAGTAAAACTGGGACAAAACAAGGAGAGTTATGTGATGTATATTTTTCTTCTGTTCAACTGAGGATAACTCCTTCGGAGGTTCATATAATTCCTTGTTATTTTCTCCAGCTATGTTCAACTACTATGTTTATTTCTTTTGAATAGCAACAATAACATCTAATAGCATATCTACTTTATTCCCCAAACCCCTTATTTTTCATTTGGCTAATCTTTTCTCCAGAGCTGTAGACCTGCCTTCTCCCAGCCTGATGCCCTCTTGAGGTATTATTCAGTTTTTGCAATCTCATCCAGGATAGCCAAAAGATACATTGATTAGGGACTATGAAAGTTTAAAACAAAAACATCTGGAAGCTTAAGTCTGCTTTATATTCCTTGCAAATCTCTTACTCCCCAGATATGAACACATTTGATCAGTACATATAAAATCTGATTTTCTCCAGGCCAGTCTAATATACATTTGTACTTAATCTCATTCTGTCTTCTTGAGGGAGTAGAAAGGGAATATAAATACATTCCTTCCAGCTGATGCTGGTTCTACATGAATATCATTATTTAGTTTCATCTCCTGTTACATAACGGTAAATACCTACTTACTATGTTGCGATGATCTGAATGAGGCAGCCATATCTACCCCAAGCTTTATCTTTTTTATTCCAAGTTTCTTTGGACTTATATTTGTCAACTCTGCGACAAACTGTTGGCATTTGTTTGTGTCATCACTACTCAGAGACCAATGACTTCTGCTTTTTTAAAAAATGCAAAGGGAATATATTTAATTGAGAATGTTTCAACACATGAGTCAGGCCTTCTATAGTTGAAGTTGTGGCTGGGCTGTGATTTCTGTATCCCAGCTACTGCTTATGGTAGCACTCTCCCTTCCAGCAATTATGTGTAGCAACAGTGACTGTACTCACGGTCACTTGTTCTCTGGATGAATGCACCTATTTCTTCATAGAAGTAATTGTTACCCATAGCTGTAACCTTCCCATTAAAATATCCAACACCACTGCCAGCAAAATTACATTATTCAAATATCTCTAATTTAAAACCTCTGTTTTTGCTTGCAGAAATGTGACTTTCCATTTTGAGCTTTCTATAATTAATCATAACATTTTTACTGAATAAAGGGTTGTTGGATCAGTTGTCTTCCATATTCAAATCTACCTTTTGTTTGGAGCGCTTTATATATATAGGCTGTTTAATTAGCTGTTGCAGAAAATAAATGGGTTTCTAATTAGTGCAGTTCATCGGTAAGAAAGCAGGGTATGCCTATTAACTAATATTTTTGGATAATGCCACAGGGTAATGGGTGTGTCTTCTCCTTTACTGCTGTATAATATTCAGCACAAACTTATCAGCTAGAAAAAAAAGAAAGTAAATGTATCATAGCAAGCTGTCAAGCAATCATGGTGGAATAAGGTCATGGTATGAATAGAAATGTAAATGAAACCATTTAAAAACTAATACACATGCACATTATTCTACTTATATCACCAGCAATATTTTTTCCCATTCAGAAAAATAGGCAGTGGAAAAATCATTGGTCCTCATTAATGATCCACATCATCCTTCTATTTTCATCAAACTTGTTACAAGCTTCCATCGCCATTGATCTTTTAAAAATGCCTTTAGCTGCCTGGTATGAACTTAATGTTTATGTTGCAGTTTCATAGAGGCCATGATACATAGCAAGACTGGTGTATAACAAATTAGCATAGTGGCAGTTATCATGGGGGAGGGTCACAAGCTTATCTCCATGCTGTTGATTTATATTGTTTCATCAGCCATCCATAACTTAGTACTTCCATCACAAGAATTCCACCTCTGAACCATACATTAGTTTTCATTTCTGGAGTTTGAAATGATCTACCAAACATTCCAAGGGGTATTACTGAACACCATTAGCTTTTTTGGTGGTGTACGTTCATGTACATGAGAGTAAACACCATTAGTTATTGGTAGACACGTCCTTAGCTTTCCCCCTTTCTCGTGTATTTGCACAGACATCATGGATTTAACAGACAGTTGGTTCTTAACAGAAAATGGAGCAGCTTTCATCACCATACCTGAGAAATAGGAGTTAAACTTGGGGGTACACTGTAAACTTACATCACATACACTTCTATCTTTCAGCACCATATTGTGGTCCTCTTATCAAATTGCCAGCCATGGTCCCCAGCAAAACATTGGGAAGATCATGGTCATTAAACCCTGAGGCTCCACATTGCCCAATCTGTGAAATCTGTAAGACAAATAGATTTTACAATCAAAATTGGGGGGGAAAAACAAAGCTTTACAGCTAATGGGTTTATTCATAATAGACTTGTTTTTAAACTCCCTAACTCCCAATCAAAACATTATCTGGATAATGTTCTTATCAGAACTAATAAGCAGCTATAAATAGCCAATAAAGTTTGTAAAATTTTTCTTCAGGCAAGATCAGGGATGTTATCTAAATTAGGCAACAACTGGTTGCAGTGACAATTTATCATATTTTATAGTTCCTTGGGAACCTACTTTCTGTTTTACAAAGAGTTTCTAAATCATGCATAAACTTCATTTTTACTCCAGGTTTTAAAAAATAGGTTATTAACCTTGGAGATAAAAGTTGAGGAGTAAGTTTATATGAAAACTAATGTTTTCAAAATCTCCTGCTTTGTGGCCACATTTAGAGGTGTGGGAGGAAATCCTTCTATTCTTTCAGTATACTAACTTCTCAATAGATAGTAACCTCAAAACTCTGGTTCTACTTTTGCTCTTTGCTCAGAGGACCAAGAGAAAAGAGTTCAATTGATTATTATGTGCCATCAAATCAACAGCAATCACATAAATTTTCTCCATAATGTTCTTTCCCTGACCTGGTCTTTCAGGTCATCCAACAGTATACCCATTGCTACTGTAACTGAGTCCATCCACTTTGCTAAGAGCGTTTGAGACTTCATTCATCTTGTTAGACCTGCAGACTGTTGCCTAAGCCAGCAATCAACATTCCAGCAGTTCTGAATTATGCTGGCACCTTCATTACTTCTTCTCTCTGCAAAAAAAAAAAAAAAAGTGCTTGAGAAAGAGACTCTCTTGAGTACTGGGAGTATGTTTGCTGGAAAACAAGCTCCTATGCTCAATAATCTAATACAGTGATGGTAAACCTTTTAGAGACCAAGTGCCCAAACTGCAACCCAAAACCCACTTATGCATCGTTGGATGCCGGGTGGGTGTGGCCCATTGGGTGGGCATGGCTGCGGTGGTAACAGCAGACAGGGTGGGACTAAAAAATTCAATCAATCAATTCCAACTTTGCAAGATCTTTTCTTTTCCCACGAGAAGTTGAAGTTGACTGATTGAACCATTTTTTTTGTACACGGCAGCAGAGGCCTAAAGTGAAAAGGTTTTATAAAACCCAGCTAAAGGCCTAGGACTGGGGGCAACAGCATGTGTGCTCACAGAGAGGGCTCTGAGTGCCGCCTCTGGCACACGTGCCACAGGTTCGCCACTACTGATCTAATACATAAGTGATCATATCAGCCAGAAGCATTAGAACTGCAAAATGTGTATTCATTTTCTAGACCAGCTTCTGATTACATTATGGGGATCAGTGAGCTTTAAATTTCTTCCTCTCTCCCTCTTTTTCGCTCTCTCAACACAAAATGTAAAAAAGCAAACACAATTTAGAAACAGCAGTGTTTAGAATCTATTCCTATTAGCAAAACAGTTCAGTATAATTTGTACCTTGAATAGGCAGTGGGTGATGGATATTTTTAAGGTTACTGAATGTACCATGGCACCCCTATTTCCTCCCAGACTTCAGTGAATCAAATCTTCTTTTCTCAGCCAGCTAAATTTCTCTCAGTTCCTGTTTTCATCCAGATCTTTAATTTATGAAATCATAAACACTCACTCCTTTCCCCCCCCACCTCTCTCTTCTTGCACTCCACATTTTGTTACAGAGCATGGGTGAATTCTTTGCTTCCCATATATAATGAAAAAATAGTCAGCAAAAGGTGAGGTATGACTTACCAAAAAATGTGTCATGACGCTTGCATGAGCCAGACAGAAACAACTAGATCAGCAGTTCTCAACCTGTGGGTCGCGACCCTTTTGGGGGTCAAACGACGCTTTCACAGGGGTCGCCTAAGACCATAGGAAAACACATATTTCCGATGGTCTTAGGAACCGAGAAACCACTCCTCTATCTGGTCGCCACCGCCACCCTCCTCCTCCTCCTCTGCTGGCTCCTCTGCCTCCAGGGCGCTCTTCTCCGACAGCGCCTGCCCCTGCCGCCGCAGCGCTATCGCGTGCGCCCCCGATGCCACCCCGGGCTGGCTCAGCTGCATGGGCGGCCGAACCGAGCCACTGGCACTGCCGCTGGGCTGCTCTGTCGCTGCTGCCACTGCTGACTGAACTAAGCTGCGGCGGCGAGCCGGTCCCCACACCTCCTGGTTGTCCGGCCATGCTCCGCTCCCAGCCGCCCTCTTTGGCACGGGGGAGCCTCCCCCGTGCCACCCGGCCCATTTCCTTCACCTCGGCCCTCTGGCACCCGGAGCGGCCCTGGAGCTGGCGGGCAGGAGCAGCTCCTTCCTGGCTCACTGGGTTCCGGGCCTCGGAAGCGGCCAGGAGGTGGGGAAGACGGCGAGGTGGCGGCGATGCCCGCATGTGCATCAGAGGCCAGCCAGCCGGGCCAGGAGGGGAGAAGCGGTGCCTTCCGAGCGGGAGCTGGTGCTCTGGCCGCACCCCTCTCACATGCGACAAGTCGGGGAAGGGTTTGGTGGTGAATGACTGCGCGGCGTGGAAAGGGGTGCCCGCGACCCTGCCGCTGCGATCGCACTTAGGAGACTTAGGCAGGTCCCGGGGGGCAGCTGGAAGAGGGCAAGAGGTGCCGGGATGAGGATGGAGGGCTCCAGGTTGGCAGGCGCGAGAGGGTAGCTGGCGGCTCTGAGGTGCGCAGATCCTCCGTGCGGCTTCCGAGGCCCCAGAGGTGACGCCGCTTGGCTCTCCGCCAGGCTCTCCACCAGAGCCTCCCCCCTCTCCCCGGGCAGTTGTACGGAGCTGCTTGCGTGTCCTTGGAAGCACCTGCGGGCAAGGCTGTGTGCCCAAGCCGAAATGCCATGCTTTTCCTACCACTTCTCCTCCCGTTGGTCAAAGAGGCAGACACGATTTCCCTTTCCCTGGTTCTTTTCATCTGCACTGGAAAGGACAATTTGGGCGATTTTATTACCGGTACCTGTTGCTTGTTTTATTACTTGTTGCCTTTGCTGAACCAGGGAAAATTGGTTGAAGTGATTTTCAGGAGCTGCAGAATGCCTCCAAGTAAAGCCGCAGCAATTACCCAGCCAATTTTCCCTGCTAGGGCATCTGTGTGTGTCTCCAGACCTTACTGGACTACCATCCCCAGCAGCCCTAAAAATCACAGTGGAAGAGTGAGGAATGCTGGGAGTTGCAGTTCATCACCATCTGGGAAAACATGACTCTCCAAAGATCAATCCATCCATCATTCCTTCCTTCCATCCATCCATCCATCTCCTTCCCTTCCCCTTCAATCTCTCCTTCCTTCCTTCCTTTCCCCTTCAATCTCCTTTCTTCTCCATCTCCTTCCTTTCCCCTTCAATCTTCCTTCCTTCCTTCCATCTCCATCCCTTCCCTTTCAATTTCTCTCTCTGTCCTTCCTTCCTTCCTTCCTTCCTTCCTTCCTTCCTTCCTTCCTTCCTTCCTTCCTTCCTTCCTTCCTTCCCCTTTCATTCTCCAGTACAGGAGATGGAGAATCCACCAATGGGTTTTCTCTGTCTGCCTGCTCTTGAGACCAAGTAGCCAAACTTGACACGCCCCCTCTTGCTAGGAGATCCAGTCTTAACTTGGTCTCAGCTCTTGAAGACATATCAGGTTTGGCTCTCAGGTGCAACAGTCGCTCAACCCTCCTGCTCATACACTCCTAGACAGGAGAGACCGTATGACCGTCCCTATGACAGGCCTGGGTTTCGACCCAGACAACAGGCTCAGGCTAAGTGGCCATTTCGAGGGACAGGACGCCCCTACAGGAAGTCAAAGTGACTCCTACACAAGACTTCCCATCGGGGGAAGGCTAACCCACTTCTTCCACCAGTGGGAACTCACTTCCATGGACAACTGGGTTTTACAAACCATCCCAGTTCGGTCTCTCCCTATAGTTTCTAGCCACACCCCCAGACCGATTCATTGCTCGTTCCGTTTCCAGGGACCCACTCAAAACAGGGCCTCATGCAGGAGGCCATCCAACACCTTCTAGAGATTCAGGCTATAGAACCAGTACCGGCAAGTCACAAGGGCGGGGGGTTCTACTCCATCCTCTTTGTGGTTCCCAAAGCCTCAGGAGGGTGGAGAGCGATTTTGGACCTCAAACATCTCAACCATTACATCACTTACAAAAAGTTCAAGATGCACTCTCTCCAGTCCATCCTGGGGGGCATCAGACAGGGAGACTTCCTGGCGTCAATAGAACTCACGGAAGCGTACCTCCACATTCCCATTCATCCAGCACACCGACGGTTCCTAAGGTTCTGCTACAGGGGCAGGCATTTCCAGTATAAGGCTCTTCCTTTTGGTCTGTCCTCGGCACCCAGGGTGTTCACAAAAGTCCTGGCCATGTTAGCCGCCCAGTTGCGGAAAATCCCAATACGCATCCAGTGTTACATGGACGACATACTGATTCAAGCATCCACATTTCAGGCAGCTCAAGCGGATGTGAAAATCACCATTCAGGCCCTTCAACAACATGGCTTCTCGGTAAATTTTCAAAAAAGCCAGACAGTTCCCTCATCCAGGCTTCTGCACCTGGGAGCCGTCATAGACACCACAAACTGCATGGTCTATCTATCCCAAGAGCAAATAACCAGCACCAGAGACCTGGCCCATCAGGTGCACAGGAATCACTCAGTTCCATTGGTCCTGCTCTCCCAATTGTTGGGAAAGATGGTCTCCTGCATAGCCATCGTTCCTTGGGCCAGACTTCACTTGCAGGACCTCCAATGGTTCCTTCTTCCGTTCCAGCGGGTGAATGCCAGAGCATCCAACTGTCAGGTCAGGGTACCGGTCCACATTCGCAGGGCACTGCGCTGGTGGTTCTCACAAGCGGTGACCAAAGGCTCACCCTTCAAGGAACCGGATCGCATCACAATCACAACAGACGCCAGTCTGTTCGGCTGGGGAACCCATCTGCAGTCTCAGTATGCTCAGGGCCATTGGTCCCATGCAGATCTGAGACACAATATCAATTGGCTGGAGCTCAAGGCCATTCATCTAGCTCTACACCAATTCAGACACTGGATCAGGGGTCGTCACGTTCTGATCCTCATAGACAACATGGCCTCCAAGGCACATGTTAATCGTCAGGGGGGCACCAGGTCCAGGTCCCTCATGTCTCAGGCACAGCTCCTGGGTTCCTGGGCAGAATCCAACCTAGCCGCGATCAGGGCCGAACACATCTCGGGGGTCATGAACCGGCAAGCGGACTTTTTGAGTTGCTCCACGGTGGATCCTTCGGAATGGGGGTTGCATCCAGATCTCTTCTCTGAGATCTCCCACAGGTTCAGCCGTCAACTACTAGACCTGTTTGCGTCGCCAACCAATAGCCAACTCCCCAGGTACTATTCCTGTTACTTCCTTCCAGGGGTGGAGGGGACGGACGCCTTGCGGACTCAGTGGCCACCAGGCCTCCTTTACGCCTTCCCTCCCCTCCCACTCATACCTGCGACCATCCACGAGCTGCTCCAGGAGCAGGCGGAAGTACTCCTCGTGCCCCCTTATTGGCCACAGAGGCCATGGTTTGCCGACCTGGTGAACCTTTCCCGATCTCCCCCTTGGCAGATCCCTCCTCATCGCATGTCATTACGCCAAGGGTCCATCCAACACCCAGACCCTCAATGGTTACAGTTGACCGTCTGGCACTTAAGCGCAGTATAATGACTCAAGAACTGTTTTCTCCTCGAGCCATTGACATGATTCAGGCCTCTTGTCGTCCAGCAACCGATCGTATTTATAATTCCACTTGGAAGAATTTTTGCCATTGGTGTTTTGGGAGACAGCTGAATATTTCCAAATTGACCATCCCTCAGATAGTAGATTACCTGTTGGAGGGCCTGGACAAAGGCCTTGCCCCAGCGACCATTCGCCGGCAGGTAGCGGCCCTCTCTACAATACTCACTTGTGCAGATTCAGTTCCCTTAGCTCACCATCCCAGGATTTGCGCCTTTATCAAAGGTGCGTGCAACACAAGGCCTCCTGTGGTACACAGGTACCCCTCGTGGGAATTGCAGCACGTCCTTCACGCTCTAACTAAACCACCCTTTGAACTCATAGTAACTATTCCGTTACAGAATCTGTCCCTTAAGGTGGCGTTTTTAATCGCCATTATGTCAGCCAGACGTATTTCTGAACTAGCCGCCTTATCGGTCAGAAATGACCTTTGCATCTTCCACAGCGATAAGGTGGTTCTTCGCCTGGAGCCCACCTTTGTGCCCAAGGTGAACTCGCTTTTCCATAGAGCACAGGAAGTCATTTTACCAAATTTTTGTCCCAATTCTTCCCATGACCTGGAGCGGCAGTGGCACATGCTGGACGTCCGCAGAGCACTGCATCGTTATATGAAGCGCACGGAGCCTCTTCGTAAGTCTGAGGCTCTGTTTGTATCCTTCCGCCCGGCTTCACTAGGCCAGAAGGTTTCCACTAGTACTATTGGCAGGTGGATCAGAGCCTGTATTGCGGAGGCGTATCAATCCTCTTCCCTGCCGGCTCCACGTCACCTTACTGCCCATTCCACTCGCAGTGCTGCGACTTCTGTGGCATGGGCCACTCAGGCGTCCATCGAGGAGATTTGCAGGGCTGCGACATGGTCCTCACCCTCTCCATTTGTACGCCATTACAGAATTGACCGCTTTGCTTCAGCGGACGCCTCCTTTGGTCAGAGGGTCCTTCAGCAGGTGGTCACCAGGGACCCTATTCTGGCCTTATCTGTTTCCCACCCATCAGGACAGTGAGGCTTTGGTATGTCCCATTGGTGGATTCTCCATCTCCTGTACTGGAGAAGGGGCGTTGTCTTACCTGAACGCCTTTTCTCTGTACGGAGATGGAGAATCCACACCCATCCTTTAGGTCAGTTAGGCCACGTTTCAGGGTTTGAGAGCCAACACCTCGTCCACCTTCAGCCACTTCGCCCTCGTTAAGACTGGATCTCCTAGCGTGTCAAGTTTGGCTACTTGGTATCAAGAGCAGGCAGACAGAGAAAATCCATTGGTGGATTCTCCATCTCCATACTGAGAAAAGGCATTCAGGTAAGACAACGCCCCATCTCCTTCCTTCTCCACCTCCTTCCTTTACCCTTCAATCTTCCTTCCTTCCTTTCCCCTTCAATCTCCTCCCTTCTCCATCTCCTTCCTTTCACTTTCAATCTTCCTTCCTTCCTTCCTTCCTTCCTTCCATCTCCATCCCTTCCCTTGTTGGGGGTCGCCACAACATAAGGAACTGTATTAAAGGGTCGTGGCATTAGGAAGGTTGAGAACCACTGAACTAGATAACATCACAACTGATTTTTGTCCCAAAACGTGGTTGTAGTGTAAATAAAGAAAAATGTTATTTCAAAATTAAATATAACATCTTCTGGTATATATAATTATAGATGGGATTGTTGGAAAAGAATCATATTTTTCATATGTGGGTGCCTCTTCCACCTCCAATTAAATGTGGTCCTTACTTGGAAGAGACTTTTGGAGAACCACCTAAGATAACCTGTTTTTACTGTGGACAAGAAGAAAGGCTATAAATGTCTTGGCAATCTTTCTCAGCTTGTTACGTTAAAATGCATTAATAATTTTGCTCATAAAATTCTTATATATGTATCTAAGTACAGCAATAAATTTAGACAGCACCACGATGGAGAAGGATGATGTACTGAATAAGATATATACAAGTACATACATAATGTTTCTCACCTACCTTTACAACTTCTTTTACAACCCTGTTTAAAGGCTTCTTTTCAACTCAGCTGCTTTCTTTTATAACTGTGGTTTGGCTTAAGCATTTATACAGAGGGTTCATCATAAATTTTCTGCCCTCCTCCAACTAACCTACCTGGATTATTCCCATACTGATTTGACTGTAAAGCCACAACTAAAGATCCCACTAGTATGGAGCATTTCCAGTGGTGGGATTCAAATATGTGAACAACTGGTTCTCTGTGTGGATGCCACTTCCAGAAGTCCGTTCTGGGCCTGGGCAACAAAAAATTAGCTATAGGTTCTGCCGAACTGGTGTGAACCAGCTGAATCCCACCACTGGCCATTTCCATGTTTTTGAGGATGCCAGTGCTTCTGATTCATTGTATGTGCTTGAGGGAATATGTTGTGATCTCCCGTAGTAGTCAGGAAGCTGCAGTAGTGAAGATGCAAAGACTGAGTTTTTTTGGAATAGGGCGGCATAGAAATCGAATTAAATAAATAAATAAAATAAATAAATAAATAAATTTTGATAAGGTTAGTGGAAGCCTAAAGGAACCCAGCAAAACTATTTGGGATATACAGTATTTTGCTATTGTTGTTACTCCACATATAGCAGTTTTCTCCAACGTGCTGCCCTCCAGATATGATGGACGTCTGGCTATTCTGACTAAGGATCATGGAAGAAGAAATCCAGCAAATTTGAGGAGATAGCAAATTAGTAAACATAGGGTGGGGGTGGGGGAAGCAAAGAGCACAGTTTCAGGAGTTTCAAGCATATTCATATATGCATACTTCAGTGTCCTTAAATGGACCCTCAAGCTTCTTTCAAAATTATTTGGAAGATATTTCTAAATTTGAATATATCTTAGAGTAAGATTGAATTGTATCTCAGACAGAAGCTACTGCAGTCCTGGCAAAGCCATGTCAGTTTGTATCAGTATTTCTTCTCTTTCTGTTCTCCCTGTCTTTGCTTTTTCTGCACTTCAGTCAGCCGAGCTGATGTCTCTGGTTTTGTCTGAACACACAGTGCAAAAAGCCAAATACAATGCATACATGGAGAAAAAGCACTTGAATGTCACATAACTAGGATCACATAACTAGGACACCCAGAATCTTAAACCTTCCTAGTATACCACAATGATGGAGAGTTGGAAGTTTGAATGTCTCCCTTGGAGATTCCATTGGAGTTAGGCAGCTAATAAGTTCAAATGAATTAATAAATAAGAGTGATAGCAATGGAACATTGAATAGTATCCAGTTTCACTGGACTATTTGCTTGCTGTCATGCTGGCTCAGAATTCTGAAAGCAGTCCCAACAAATTTGCAAAATACAAGTTTGAGGAATACTAAAGCCTGATCTGCTTTAGCAACAGAATTCTCTATTTTCTTCCATTTAGATGTGTTGCTAATTCTTTTTCTAAATGAAGCAAAATTGTCCAAGGTTTTAATTCAAAGAATCCGGGATGCTTGTTCAGACACCACGTTGATATGAGTTCTTTTGCTTAATGGAATCACTGGTACAAAAAAGCTCCCTCATTAGAGTCATCTTATGCCTATGGAGTGGATATTAGTCCTACTGAACAAATTGGTCTTACTACAAAATAAACAAGATATAGAATAACAGATTTAAATCACAAGAGAGCAGATTCCAATTAAGGGATGGGGGAAGGAGTTAGGGTATGTGTGTGTGTGTGTGTGTAGGTCTCTGGTAATTCGGGTTTTCTCCCGCGTAAAATTTGAAGTGTCTTGGCGGCGTTTCGACGAAGTCCCATTCGTCATCTTCAGGCTGGTGCTTTCAGCTTTGTGCTTCTAGGAGCAATGTGTGATTGTAGCTGTTTCTTCCTTTTAACTGCCAGTGGGAGTTTGAACTGATTGGCTGGGAGCTTGGCTGTGTTCTGATTGGGTGGAGGTATGTTCTGATTGGTTAGGGGCTTGGCTGTGCTCTGATTGGATGGGGGGTTGGCTGTGCTCTGATTGGATGGGGAAGTGTTCTGTTTGGGTGGGGGCTTTGTTGTGCTCAGGTTAGTCTGAGTTACAGGGGGATTAGAGATGGTGAGCTGCATAGCTGTTTGGCTTCGCGTTCGTGGTCGTGCCTCATCTTCATGGTGGGTGTCAGTTTGCTTCATGTATGGATTGGAGGGGTTTAAAGTGGCTAATGATGCAGCTGTGGTCTGGCTTCTGGTTTGTGGTTGTGCCTCATCATCGGTGTGGGTTTGGGTTTGCTTTTTGTGTGGTGGTGACATCCTGTGTGGTTTTCGTGGGTGGGTCTGGTGTCATTCTTTGTGTTAGGGACTCGTTTGTCAATAAGGGCGGGTTTCCAAATGGAAAACCCGGGTTTCCAAATTTTGATCTCAGCAGTTGCGTAGGAATGCGAGGTCACATAAAATGGAAGCTCTTTGGACTTCGAGTTTTTCATAGGTCCTGGTCAGATGGTGGATTTCCTCCCCGTAGAGGTATGATATTTGTTTTCTGAGGTTTTTGCGGGTGTTTGTATGTAGGTCTTTGGTTATTCAGTAGTTGAAGTCCACAAGTCATAAAAAGGCCAAGTTTGAAGACCCTGCCATAGAGAGATTTGCCAACTTTGTTTTGGAATCTTGCACTCACATATATCCCTCAGTGGGTGTAGGAGGGAAGATACAGGCATGCAATCATTTTCCTATTAAAAATCCTTGAAGCAGCATTCAAATTAATCAAACACAAAGTTTAAAACAACAATTCACTGAAACAAGACAAAAACAAAAATAACAGCACTGAGGAACACGTTCAAGCATTTCAAATGCTGCCAATTCATGGAGCAAACATTTACATTGTGAGTATAACAATTAACAAACCACTGTGCCCACTGACATCTCCCCCTGTGTCAAGTCCTTCTGTTTATTTACTTATCTGAGCAGATCCAGTTTTCTGCTGAAAAGACTTTGCTGTTGTAATCTGTCTTCCCGACACCCTTGACTTTTTTTTTCTCCTGGATCTGCACTATGTAACAACAGTGACTTCCTTTCTCGTGTCCCATAATCTTCCATCCTACTGTAACTTAGGAAGAAATTAGAAGGGCATCTAGACCTTATCTTCCACTGCTGCTTGAAGTACTGCATAAATTTATTTGAGGTAGGGGCAGCCAAAATTGCTAGCAAACCCTCAGCCTGACACTGCAGGTGACTCCTCTAGACTCATAGCTGTTCCTAGCCAGAGCTGAAAAGCATTGTTGAAAGATGGCGGTAGCTGGGTTTGCTTGATAGATTAATTGAATTGCATTAGTGCATGAGGATCAAGGCAGGAAGATGACATCTCTGCATTTCCACAAAATGTTTCTGTCCCTGAAGACAGAAGTATTTGCTTCGGTCACCTAATCTGTTTATGGGAATCATCATTATATAGCACTCTCCAAGAGTGATGGGGCTAGAACTTCAGAATTCTCATCCCATGCTCTTGGGGATCTAGGACTTGAGGAAGAGGGGTAAATATTGATAATGAAGTTTCAGGCTAGGGGAATTTTTTTCTGTCCAATCTGGGGATTCTGGAATTTGAACCTGATCTATTCTGTAAATCTGGATGGGCTAAAGAGAGAAAACTTTTCTTAAATAACAGTCTGAATGTATGAAAAGAAGACGTATGACATAATCAGGCCAATGGCAGATTAGGGTCTGAGAATTGCGGGTTCAAATCCTCACTCAGCCATAGTTTATCTGACAGGAATCTATGGAAATAAGACTGGATGGATAAGAAATCTGAGATTCTTAGAAATATGGGATAAAAATAGAAATAATAATGAAGTGTGTGTGTATGTTCATTACACCAAGAGAAGCATCATTAAGCTGCAAGAATTTGGGTCTTAGGAGAAGGGCGACATATAAATTTGAATAATAAATAAATAATTCACAATTCATACCTTGTGCACAATAAGAAAGTTGATAATAGTCAGAATATCATTTTTCTTTAAGAATTTTTCCCATCTCATCTAGATCTTTCTGATATAATGACTATTGAACATCTGTGATCGGAACTGTTTCCTAACTCTAATTTGAAAGGTACATGAAATTCTGTTACGATGTACCTGAAATGATATATAAGATGGTACTTCCCCAGGCTATGCACACAAACCATTTTTATGCAATTATCCAGTCTAAAATTATAAAAATACATCTAGCAAGCATACAAATACACATATATGATATAGGCCATTTGAAAGCTTGTGAATAAACGGTGCGCATTTGCTCCTGTTCCACATGGCAAGGATTCTTGGCCAGTCAAGTGTAAGAACCAACTTCTGCTTATTAGGCTTCAAGAAGATGTTTTAAACTGGAATAGCAAGGTTTGGGAGATTGGATTAGTTGTATACTAACAGACAATGACTTCAGATACCTAAACCATATACTGAAGGAAGAGAGATGTGGTATTCTGTGGGACTGCAGTCATGAAAACTTATGCCTTTTAATAAAATGTGTTAGTTGGAAAAAGTACTAGCAGACTCCTGTTTTGTTACATCATACAGTGGGTCTCTTGCATACTACTTGACGTCAGTGTGTAATGAAGCTATAAAGTAATTAGGTATGTTCGGCATTTTGAGTTATTAATAAAAAATAACATTTGGAATAAAAGTGATATCTGAAACTTATCCTTACAAAGTAATCCAATTTGCACCGTTTTTACCTAAAAGTTCTAGAGAAAAGTTCTAGAGGAGGTGACGAGAAACTACTCTTTTGGCAATTTACAATATCCATACATCTTATTGAGCCTTGGTGGTGCAGTGGTTAGAAGGCAATATTGCTGGCTAACTCTGCATTCCCACTGCCAGGAGTTCGATCCTGACCAGCTCAAGGTTGACTCAGCCTTCCATCCTGTCATGGCTCCATTGGAGCCCGGTTAGGAAGAGGAGGAGTTGAAACTGGGATCGTCCAATGGGGATGGCACATCTCCCTGGGCATTTTTGGAGAGGGCCGAGGACGATACTGTTCAAGGTACCTCAGGCATTGGGGGAGGTGGTCAACTGGACAGAGACCTGCCTGCCCTCCCAGACACAGGGGAAGATCAGCTGCTGACAGGGTGGTGCTGACAGGCAGCAGATCCCCTCTGGAGAGGAACAGCTGCCTCGCCCACTCAGTCCAAGGGCCTGGAGAGTGGGGTGTAGGCTCAGAAAAGGGCTACTACGTTACTCGGGAGAAGGTCACCCCACCCCCTCTTCACAATCATCAAGAATAACAATATCTTGCCCAATATATCCATCCCACCACTTGCTTCTTGGTTTCCAGTACTTCTCTCCTTCAAGATCATTGCAGAACTTACTCTTGCCATACCCCGGAATTCCCGTGATGACGTGTACATCCGTTTTGAAATCACGCATGCGCGCTAATATCAAATAATGAGAAAAGGCGAGGGTTTGAGTCATAAACAGCCAACTTTATTTCCAATTAATTGTTAATTAACACAAGTACATGGAAAAATAAATTCTCTGAATTGAACATAGTATGTGATTTTTGCAAGCCATTGGTATTTGACTGGTAAACCGGCTTGGGTGGGAGGTGGGACATACATGCTGAAGCCCAACCCCCAGTGCAGGATTTGGTCATCATTGCAATTAAGCCACAGTTGGTTTGATTTGCTGTTTGGTTGGAAAGCAGCTGATCCTGCTGGGGTGGATGTGTCATTGATGAGTTGGGGTTTGGGGGTGAAGTATCTTGAGTGGACCATAGATGGTAAGGAGAAACTGTGGGGAGTTAGTCTTTGCCAGGAACAATTGTTTGTTTTGGCTTACACTCCCCTGGCTTTGACTTGGGCCTTTTGCCTTGCCTTGAGGACTGCTTTTCACCTTTACTTCGCCTAACCTTGAGGACTGCCTTCTGCCTCTTGTCTTATACCTTGTCTTTGCCATGAGAACTGCCTTTTCTTTCATGACTTGACTTTGCCTTGTGGTCTCGCTCAGCTGGGTGGACTGGACATGGACCCTGGATCTTGCCCTGTGAGTGTGCTCCTACTCTGTGGACTTCCTTTGTTATATACAGGCTGTTGTTTGGGGGACTGAGGGTGCTTGCCTTCAGGGTAGCATGGGGTGGACCCTAACCATTGGAGGGCCATTTGTTGGAACATTTACTTAGAGGAATAAAGGACTCTCTAGAGGCCTGCCTTGCCTTCATCACCTGGGTCATAACACACCCTTCCAAGGTTGGTAAAGTGAGGGCCCAGATTTTGGGGGCCAATAGGCTGAATCTGTAAACCATTTGCAGGGGTTCTCAACCTTGGCAACTTTAAGACTTGTGGACTTCAGCTCCCAGAATTTAAGACTTGTGGACTTATTTAAGAATTTAAGATTTGTGGACTTCAACTCCCAGAATTCCTCAGCAAAGCTGGCTGAGGAATTCTGGGAGTTGAAGTCCACAAATCTTAAAGTTGCCAAAGTTGAGAACCCTGAGAGAGTGATGTAAAGTACTATTGCCAGTGCTATTGCTATTATGGGGTCAGATAAATAGTGGGGAAGGGTGTGTGTGTGTGTGTGTGTGTGTGTGTGTGTGTGTGTGTGTGAACTTACAAGATGTGTGTGTATAAATAAAATGTATTCTGAAATGTTTATGAGAGAAAACTGTCAGAACTGTTTTTTCTTTAAGAAAAGCAAGCACTTTCCCCCTCTAATCTAATACCCCTGGAAAAGCCCTAGAGAACTGCCTTCTGAGTAAATTATAGTTCCCAGTCTTGACAGATGTGTATAAAATGATTTTTAAAAAACCCATACCATTTGCAGGAAGCCAATACTTGCAGGTTTTGATTATGTTTAACTTGTGAGCCATTTTTCTTGCCGACTTCTTTGCACTACCTATACTACTAGTCTATGATGTATTATTTTACCCCTAGTATATTCCCAGGATACGATTACATCAGGTTCTTATTGAATGTTTGCTGTCTTCAAATATTTTCTGTGTTTCTTGCAAAAAAAATTAACTTGCCCTAGGTAGCTTTGTGAAGAATGATATCCATTAGGTATCAGTAACAATGACTAAGGAGTGGTCCTCTAGTTTTCTCTTGCAGTGTATGATGAACATCTTAGCACTGTTCTCGAATGTGTTCTCACTACTCATTTACATCCAGAGATTAGCCTTAGCTGTGACTGAGCTATCACAAATTGAAATAGAGTGTATACCGACCAAGTACTGTTCTGTTGAAGGACTTAAATATTCAAATACAAGTTGTCAAACACTGAAGTGTTGAAAGCTCAAGTTATAGGTGCATATGTGGATGAGTAAAGCACATCTTCCTTGGAGACCATCCATCTGTAGAACAAGGATCTGGGAATAATTCCAAAATTCATGTATCATCTTTGTAATATGGTTGCAGAATGTGTTGCACTTCCAGCATTGCACCTCGGTGTAATGTGAATCATAGAGTGAGATTCCCAACAGTATTTTTTAAAACACCCCCCATGATAATTTGCTATTCTTCTTAGTATAGGCAATAGGAATAGGATTCATACCTCTGGATGTGGACAAAAAATGGGGAGAAAATATTAGTTTTTCCCTATGGAAAAGTGGCATTGTGTGCCATCTAGTTTTATGCCTGGCTGATAGATTACTATTTTTATTGAATTTATTTTCTTATTCATAATGTTCTTGAAGGTGGTAGAAGACCATTTTTCCCAGCCAGTTTTTTTTTTAATTCCCCAAGAAAAGAAGCAACTTGAAGGCAGTCCCATGACTTGAAATGCTGAGAAAAAAGAGATTTATATTAAAAAAAAAAATGAAGTGGTCCTGAGCTCCTGTAAATTTGGTGCAATAATTTTCCCATTGCAGATACTCTGCACAAAACAGGGGAAAGTAGTCCTGTATTTTTCTGAAAAAGAGGGGGGAAACGGGGGCGGGAACCCTCTTGTCAGTTTCACGCCCCCTTCTGAAGGGAGCTGCTAAACCCTCAAGTCTGCATTCCTCTTTCAAGATCTGAAGCTCAGGAGCCGGTAGGAGGCCTGAGACCACCTTCCAATGGGAAAATGGACCCATGGGATCTGGGGGAAAAGACAAAATAAATTCTAACATCACCAGAATAAATCATCTTGACTGAGTTGGTAGGAAGACAGATTTCAAACCAGCACAAAATTCTTGTTTCTCAGAGTAAATGAAATCTCCAGATTGCCACTTAACTGAGCAGATTTCTTAACAATGAGAGAGAAGATCCTAAAGATAATGAAGCTTCTGGTGTATTTCTAACTGATTTCTCACTAAGTCTTGATTCTGCTATATCTGCCAATCCCCAGTGATGCTAAAAAGGGAGCAAAACCTGTCGTTTGGAATCTGAGAGTCATGATTCAATAAAGGAGAACATTTGTAGCTCAGAGTTGAAATGAGGGGTCCTTGGTGGTCTCTTGAACTTGGTTGCTTTCTTGCAGATGTTTCATTATCCAAACGAAGTAACATCATCGGGGCTAGTCAAGACTAGACCTTTTGAGCAATATTCCCATGTCTTTTTGAACAGATTGGAACTCGGAAGACTCCAAACACAAGTGTTTGGCAGTAAGCTGGGCTCTTGGTTTGGAGCCAGGGATACAAGACTACCAGGATAGAATACTTCTGTTCTCATTTTCCAGTGGCAATCACAAAGATGCTTTTCCGATAGACTTCTCCATAGATTTCCAGTGGCAATGTGGGTTTAGGCCAGTTTTGTAGCCACAGAGAATGCAAGAGAAGGGTGGCGGCGGCAGCAACAGAAGGATGTGAAGTGAGAGAGGCACATGAAGAGAGGAGGCAACAATGATGCACAAGGGAGTGAGACTTGCAACATCTGGTTGGAGCTACATGAGTCCAGAGCTGCAGCAATACCAAACCCAAGCCTGTTATCTCTATAATGTTCAAAAGAAGGCACTATTGGCAACACCACCCTCTGTCATATTGTAGCACAAAGGACTTGATTATAATATAGTGTGTTATCATCACCACCATTCACTTCCTGACTAGCACGTAACTCTTTTGGTAAAAATTTAAGTTTCTCCAACTGGGCTGCTCAGGAGTATTTTTTACCAACACTAGTTCCATTCTTCAGTTTGTCAAAAGGAGTTTACAAACAATCTGTGATCATCTTCATTTTTGCCAGTGGAGAAAGGCTCAGACCAAAGAGTGAAGATCTTCACCCTGCCTGAACTGCTGTGTATCCTACACCTCCACTTCACACAAGAGGAAAGGAAAGAATCAAAAACCTAAGCACCTTGTTACATGCTCTCCTTTCTTGGGTTACAGAAGGGAAGATGCCAAGCTGTCAGCATTCTACTTAGAGGGCTTTTTGTTCAGGAGACTAAAACAAGAATTCCCTCCAACGGGGAAGTGGCCCATTCCCAAGCTCCGCAGACTTCCAGAGATTCCAACAAAAGAACTGGCTCAAAAGAAGTTCCTCCTGCATCACAGCTCTGCTAGAAATAAATCAGCTCAGCTACTCAAGACAGAGAATGGTTTGGGCCACAGAGATCCCAGAACAATGCAAATATCTGGGCGGTCACCTTAGTGTATCTATTGTTTCTTTGAATTCTGCATTTATCCTAAAACTTAGACAGTTTCAGTTCACTTGTTTGGATGACCTTACTGATCAGCTGCTACAAGATCAGTTGGCCTACATTTTGAAAAGTGTTTGTATGGAGGTGTGGGTATTCAGCCTTTGGATAGAAGAAGCAAAGCCTATTTTATGATAGTTGTGTAGTTATGATGGCTGTGTGATGAACTAAATGGATTAAAATGTGGGACTTCTCATATGACCAAAACCAAAATATCTTTGGCTTTTCCCACGATTTGTGGGGAAAATAACTAATGACAGTTTTGCTGTTGTATTTTGGGAATACAACTATTGGATGAAGTGGGAATAGGAAACTTCATCAAAAAAAAATACCAATTTTCCTGATTTGCTAAGTATTTTATCTCATTTTTTTTTAATTTTAAGATTAGGACTTTCTTAGGGGTAATCATTATTCCCAATTTTATTTGAGAATAAGCTCCATTGAATACTAATGGTATCTCTGAAAAAAATACATACTTAGGAATTTATAGTGTTTTATGACATTTAGAAGCAGTGGAGTAGGCTGAGATATGTTTTGAATAGTATATTTTATTATCTAAAGGGAAGGACTGTGTGGGATCATTAAATCCAGAGTCTAAAATTAGCTAACTCGTTCACTGCTTTACCCAGATATGTTGGCAAATATTTCTTCTATGTCAATCAATTTCATATCTATTATTATATAATTTCACAAGCATACACAGAATGCTTTTTTTTAATGTGGCCCACAGATCATCCAATACATCAACATAAGCTGGCTAGACTGTACATGTTGGTAGCTCAGAATATATTTGAATTATTTTTCTGTTCTTGTGTTACAGCAGAATGTAGAAATAAAAATCTTTGCATCAACCCAGTGTAATGATAGAAAGTCAGTTTGGTGCAGAGTTCAAGGCATCAGGCTGGAAACCATAAGACCACAAATTCTAATCCGCCTTAGGTACAAAGCTAGCCAGATGACCTTGGACCAGTCCCACTCTCTGAGCCCTAGAAAGCAGGCAATGGCAAATTACTCCCAAAGTCTTGTCAAGAAACTGTAGGGACTTGTCCAGGCAATCACCAGGAGTCAACACTGACTCAAAGGCTCCCCCCCCACCAAAAAAAAACAGTATCAAGGATATACACAAAGCTTCTCATCAGACACCTATACATCTAGATAAGAAAACCATGTACTGCTTTTAATTGAGGGAGTGTGAGTGTTACACGGCAACTAGAATTCTGGATGTTGCAGTCTCACAAGATTGGAAACTAATGGCTGGATGAAGAAAATGAAGAGAAGCAAGGAAGATGTTTTCTCATATGTACCACAACCAGATATATGGACTGATTTTGACAGGGTCTGTCAAAAAAGAGACAGTAAAATTAGCCAGTGTACAAATCAAGATTTCATGGGCTGCCTGAAAATTTGTAAAAATCATTAAGACATGTTTGCAGTTGACTATTGCTTAAACAAGTTATGGGTGAATGCTGAATAGAAGTAAACAAGAGAAGGACATATAAAGCCCTTTATGGCAATGGAGCAGGTTACTTGCGGGACTGTCTTCAGCCTCATGAATCCCAGCAACCGGTTAGGGCGCATAGGGCTGGCCTCCTACGGGTCCCGTCCATCAGTCAATGTCATCTGACGGGTCCCAGGACAAGGGCCTTCTCCGTTGCTGCCCCAGCCCTCTGGAACCAGCTTCCCTCAGAGGTTCGCACTGCCTCCTCCCTCCTAGCTTTCCGGAAACTTTTGAAGACCTATTTATGCCAACAGGCTTGGGGGGGGTATGAACTGTGTTCTGCCCCCGGGCCGAGGAATGTGCTTCCATTGTTGAGTGTGTATTTGATTGTGTTTGCTTGTTGTATGTATGGATCTTTGGATTGGATGTTATCATTATTATTAAATTTTTATATGTAGCTGTATTGTTGTTGTGAGCTGCCCTGAGTCTTAGGAGAGGGGCGGCATAGAAGTTTGAAAAATAAAATAAAATAAAATAAAATAAATATTCAGTCAAAGAATCAGTAAGCTGTAGAGTTGGCATCCCAAAGGTGCTATTCAAAGGGCAACTGGACTTTCTTGGTATTTTCCTTAAAAACATTTCATTTCTCATCCAAGGACTTTCTTAAGTTCTGAAGTTCTTCTTGGATGAGAAGCAAAACATTTTCAAGAGAAAAAAAAACCCAAGAAAGTCCAATTGCCCTTTGAACAGCACCTTTGGGACAACCATGACCTGGAGGACTGAAAATCTCATGGAATAGCCCACAAGCATCATCATCACCAAGGCTCTGCTATACATTGAATAATAGTTTAAACCATTTATGAGAAGTGGTTGTTCAGCGTCTCTCCAGAGATGGAGAAACCTACAGCTTCCTCAGATCGGCAGTTTGTACAGATTTTATCATCATGAAGTTTTCCCTCTATTTCAGTCTTAGTCATAATCATAACTATTTACAGTTATTCCACTGCATTTTAAGAGGGGGATACACATTGATTGAGGAGGGCGTTCACCCAGGTTCGCCTGGTGCGCCAGTTGCGGCCCTATTTGGACCGGGAGTCACTCCTCACAGTCACCCATGCCCTTGTCACCTCGAGATTCGACTACTGTAATGCTTTCTACATGGGGCAATTTTGAAGAATGTCCGGAGACTGCAAGTAGTCCAGAATGCGGCCGCGCGAGCCGTCTTGGGTCTCCCAAGACATGCTCATATCACTCCAGCTCTCCGCGAGCTGCACTGGCTACCAATTGGTCTCCGAACACAATTCAAAGTGTTGGTTATGACCTATAAAGCCCTTTATGGCAATGGACCCGCATACTTGCGGGACCGTCTTCTGCCTCATAAATCCCAGCGACCAGTTAGGGCGCATAGGGTTGGCCTCCTACGAGTCCCGTCTGTTAGACAATGTCATCTGGCGGGGCCTAGGGCAAGGGCCTTCTCCGTTGCTGCCCCAGCCCTCTGGAACCAGCTTCCCTCAGAGGTTCGTACTGCTCCCTCCCTCCTAGCTTTCCGGAAACTCCTGAAGACGCATCTATGCCAACAGGCTTGGGGCGTATGAGCTGTGCTCTGCCCCTGGGCCCTAGAAGTGTCCTACCATCAGTGACTGTCAGCTGATTGTGTTTGTATGTGGTGTGAATGAAATTAATTTTTAAATTTTTATTATATTATTGTATTGTTGTTGTGAGCCGCCCTGGGTCTTCGGAGAAGGGCGGCATATAAATTTGATTAAACTTGAAACTATATAACATTACAGAAGTGAGCCCAACATTGCTGATTCAGTCATTTGGCTGCCAAACTTTGATGGTACATTCTTGGGATCCTAGGGGTTACAAGACAGCCAGTTTGATATAATGGTTAAGGTGCCAAGTTAGAAACCAAGACACCATGAGTTCTAGATCCACTTAGGCACAAAGCCAGCTGGGTAACTTGGATCAATCACTCGTTCTCAGCCCTAGGAAGCAGGCAACGGCAAGCCAGTTCTGCAATCTTGCCAAGAAAACTTCATGAACTTGTCCAGGCTGTCACCAGGAATAAACACTGACTTGAAGGCACACATAAAAAATGATTACAAATTGGGGGGGGAATGGGCTGGGAGACCACATGAAGGCTGTGGGTTACCCCCCCTCCTGTCTTACTTGTTGGAGTGTAATCTTGTTTGCATGCATATGATTTCAATCTATCCCAGAGCAAGCAGGATAAATGTTAACTTCATAACAACACTGTGAGATGAAATAAGGCTGAGAGATTTGCTCTGTACTTCCAAATTATTCTGACAGGACACATTGGGAACCTAAATTAATTTAGCAAATGATGAGAACATGATAAAGAGAACAAAGATATGCATATAATCTACGTAGTTATATACAAAATTTCTAGGGGGTGGTGGGTAGGGCAGTGGCCTCATAACACGATGTCCAATTCAGCTATTCAGGCAGTCATCTCTGGCGTTGCTTTTTGTGCAGATCTTTTAAGGAACCACAGAATGCATGTTGTGGGCAGTTTTGCACAATATCTTTCATAGTTTGCATAGCAGCACCATAGTTACAGCAAGGGGATTTTTTTTCTAGTCCCATTGAAACAGGACACACGCACTTGTTCACATCTAATTTTGTTCAATTGTGTCTGGGCAGAGTGAAGCAGGTTAAAACGAGCTGGTTTGGTAGAGAGATCATTCATGGTCAGGCCACAAGAAGGTACCTTGGTCCATTCCTCTCTCCAGGCATTCTCGGGGTTAAACTGAGTAGGTGTTATGTGACTACCTGGTTTCCCTGCTGGCCTACAGGATTTCAGTCTTGTGAAGGATTGTGCATTATCCTGGTGATGAATAGGGAGGACCTTGTCGTTCCACATCCTTGACCATAGCCAAGCGAGAGCTCGTTGTCTTCTAACATGGGGTGGTATAATATTGCTGAGTACTGGTACCCAGTGCACAGGAGTGAGATGCAACATGCCAGAGTTAATACACATTGTCTGACGAAGTCGGACACTGACCATTTGGGTGTGGACGCTGTTAAGCCACACACCGACACAACATTCTCCAGCATGATTGGGTTATTTCAGCCTTCCTGCTCAGAGAGACTAAGTCAGAGCTTTAGTCACGCCTCCCTTTGGATGTGTCTTCCCAGTTTTGACTTAGTCTTAGGCTCAGCAGCAGGCAGTTTTCTTGGCTCCATTAGGATAGTTTAATTGATTACTTTAATTTGGTTTGTTATTCTAAATTGATTCTAAATTTTCTAAATTCTCAAAATGTATTGCTGGTTTTGGTTTTGGCTGATTCCTTAAGGACGCTGTCCTTCCTAGAGCCTCGAGCCTCTTGGGCTCCGGCAGGGCTTTTCTCCTCCCCTCGGGGCCTTCAGGCCTTCTGCACGCAGGACTCTCGGGTTGTTTTTCACCCACCTCTCCGACACCTCTGCAAGGCGAGTGGACCCCACAGCCGGCAGATCTTCGTCTGAGCTCCAGGCGCACGGGGCTCCGGTGCTGGAGGCATCGCGGATTTCCACGTCCCCGAACCAGGACGGGGGGAGCGGGGAGCACAGCCCCTCGTCGTGCTTCGTTTCCCCTTGTCTTTCAAAGCCGTCTCCCTCGATAATAAGAGATATAAGGAGTTGCGGCCGCCATTTTGACCTCGTGGTCGTCAGGCGGTCGCCATTTCAGACTCTGCTGACGGCCACCATTTTGAATTAGGGCCTACTAGGCCACTCTTCGGAGCAGCTGTCGCCTTGATCTGGGCTGCCAGGTCCAAGCGGGGGAACAGATATCGGAGCGTTTTTAAGGGCTCTGAAGTCCATAGGCGATCGCCATTTTGCCCTCCAGACCGGGTTGTGCCAGCTAAGCCGGACCTTCAGGTGTTATCCGGGGCCGCATGGCAGGTCTACGAGGAGGTTTTTCGTGTATATTTAGGGGGTTGTTTCTGTCTGTTTTCCTGGAAAAAAATTAATTATTATAATAGTTTGTTTGTAGGACTGCTTTAGGAGGCAACACTAGGGGTAATAATACAACACCCAGTGGGCCCCAGATTGTCCTCGGTCCTGTACTGGAGTGAGGGTTTCCTTTGACCGCCTGTTACTGTTAGCAGTGGCCTTTAGCCACCAGGCCTAATCGACAGGCTTACCAACCTGCCTGGCTGTCCTGTCCTTGCCATTTGTGTTCAGTGTGAGGAACTAGTGCGTTCCATCTCTAACTATTGATCTGCGTCCTTGGTTCCCATTTTGTCACTAGATATCCTACTGCAGGCCCTATCTAGTTGCAATGGCAGACAGTTCCTCGCCGCTGGCAACACAAGTCTCTGGTGCACCCCCTGTGCAGTCAAAGCGCAGATCTACAGAATTGGAAGCAGGGGGTAAGAAAAAAGCCAAAACTAAACATCTGACTACCAAAGAGACTTCTAAGTCAGCTGAGCGAGAGGCCTTGAGGAGGCACCAGGCACTGGAGAGGGAATTCTCCATGGCACAGCGGCTCCTATCCAGCGGGGCCGAACCAGTTTCCCCTGCCCCACTGGATACTGCTACCTCGGAGCTGCCTTTGGCGCCTGTGCCAGAAGCCATCTGGATCAGTTCTCCTCTGGGGGCAACCGAACAGGCAGGTCCCTCTCACTCCTCCCCCTCCTTACAGCAGGACCCCCAAGTGGTTCATGTTCCAACGGTGGTGGGGGCTGCCCCTAGGGACCAAGGGGAGATGTGGTCTCAAGGCCAATTCCAGGCATTCATGCACCACGCCTTTATTCAATTTATGTCCTCCTCAAGGAGTTCGCAGGTTCCCTCCCCAACTCCGGCACGCCCTGCAAGTCCTTCTTCTCTGCAAGGATGCACCATGGCACCAGGTTCAGATATCTCTGAAACTTCCTCTCAGGTAGGAGAGGGGGAGTCCATGGATTTGGCTATAGCTGACACCTCCATGTCAGAGGGTAAGGAGGCGGTGCCCGATCAGGCATCTGCCTCGTGTCTCTTTGACCCATCCATCTTTAAATCCCTTCTCTTGAAGGCCTGTGCTACCACTAATCTAACCTCAGTTCAGGAGGAAAAACCTTCTACCTCCACAGATCAGGAGTCCAACCCTTTGTTTGCGGTGAAGGTCGTGGACCATAAGCAAATTCCTTGCCCCTTCATGTTCCGGGATGCGGTTGAGGCCCAGTGGTCATCCTTGGCCACTACCCCCAAAGAAAGCAGTATGGAGAAGAAGCTGTATAATGTCTCTCCATCATTTGCCTCCATACTAGCCGTCCCTACGGTTGATCCTCCCCTAATTTCTTTGTTTTCCAATTTCGCCGTCTCAGGTGACATGGCAGAGGTTATGAAAGCTGAGGACAAGAAGTTTGAGTTCGCCTATAGAAGAGCTCACCAGGCTTCAGAACTGGCCATAAAAGCCGCAATGTCAGCTTCTTTCTTTGCCAGAGCGGCCATCATGTGGCTCCGTGATCTTCAGACCTTGGTTCCCCCTGATCAGGTCAGAGTACATCAGACACTTGTCAAGCTGGTGACGGCCTCACAATACATGGCGGACGCCTCTCTCCATTCGGCCAAGTGCTCGGCCCGATCCATCGGCACCACAGTGGCCTCCCGCAGGCTACTATGGTTAAAACAGTGGAGAAAGGATTTAAAGGCCAAATGGCGTCTCTCCACATCCACGTACGCCGGTAAGGATCTGTTTGGCCCTATCCTTGACCCACACGTGGTCGAGGGTAAGGAAAAGCGCAAGGTTATGGTGCACCCCTCCAAGAAGTCCGACAGGCAGCCACAGCAGGACTCCCGCAGACAGTCCTTCTGTCCCTCGGGCTCTTGGGAGTGGCGACAGCCCTTTCGAGCAGGGCAGTCCTGGAATTGGCCCAGAGGTTCGCGATCCTTCCCCCAGAGGCAGGATCATCAACAGGACCGCCCGAACACCGGAGCCAGGGGTCAGTCTCAGGCCAAATGTTCCTTTAGAGGTTCCGGGGGTCATCCCTATAGACGCTCCAAGTGACACCATCGGGGATTTTCTGATAAGAGGGCACCTGGGACTGTTTTACCAGGTCTGGGAGCAGACCACCACCGACTCTTGGGTCAGAGACACCGTCAGACGGGGTCTGGCACTCGAGTTTTATGCGCTCCCTTGCGATCGCTTCCTACAATGCCCAGTATCACGGAATCCCTCGAAAGCACGTCTCATATCCACCGCCATCAAACATCTTTTAGACATCATGGCCATAGAGCCAGTACCAAGGGGTCAAGTTGGAACAGGTTTTTACTCCATCCTGTTCGTGGTCCCCAAGGCATCAGGAGGATGGAGGGCGATACTGGACTTAAAGGGTCTGAACCGATTCTTAGTGTACAGAAGGTTCAAGATGCAGACCCTAAAGTCAATATTGGCCGGTATCAGGAAGGGAGATTTTCTCTCTTCCATAGATCTTACTGAGGCCTACCTCCACATCCCAATCTCCCTGGAGCACCGCAGGTTCCTGCGCTTCTGTTACGCACGCCAGCATTATCAATACCGGGCCCTCCCGTTTGGCCTGTCTTCGGCCCCAAGGGTCTTCACGAAGGTCTTGGCGGTATTGGCAGCCCACCTTCGGATGATACCGGTGCGCGTACAGTGCTACTTGGACGACATCCTCGTACAGTCCAGGTCTCTTCAGTCAGCAAGATCAGACCTGTTGACCACCATTCAGATCCTTCAGGATCACGGCTTTGCAGTAAATTTCAGGAAAAGCCACACTTCTCCCACAAAACGTTTACTCCATCTAGGGGCCCTGATAGACTCCGACCTTTGCAGGGTCTATCTATCCCAGGAGCGACGGTTGAGCATCTGGAAATTAGTATCTCAGATTCGGGGTGCAAGGACGGTTCCTCTGGTACAGTTGTCCCAGCTCCTGCTGATCCTGGCACTTCCACTGAGCCCTGACAGCCCTGCAGCTCCAGCCATCTCTCGTTCAGGCTTGTGCAGTGCTGCCACCGGTTCAGCTCATTCCCCTCCCCCGCTACCAATTTTCTAGAATGGTCGCGTACCACCTGCCAGGTGCCAATGTACCACAGGTGGTACCCGTACCACTGGTTGAAAAGCCCTAATCTACCCCACACTATGTATTTAATAAGCAAACACAATCACTTGATGCTAAATGCAACATTTGAATTGTGCTCTGAAATGAATCTTGGAAATGTGAAAAATACAAACTACTGTAATTTGAGAAAACAGAGCAACGTTTCTCAAACTCGGCAACTTTGAGATGTATGGATTGAACTCCCAGAATTCCCCATCCAGCTATGTAGACAAAATGTGCAAACTATTTTTAAGACTTGTTACACTCTTAGGCTGGAATTTAGTCCAGATCCTGGGGCCAGTAAAAAATATCATTAATAAAGAATGTACATCAGAATGCACATCACATCCTTACAGGTTTCAGCATCCAGTGGGTGCATCAATCAGAAGCCTGGTTTCCCCAGGAATATCCTCAGCTCAGTGTTCACTGGACTAGAAAATGGGACCAGACACTGTTTTTCTGAAAAAAGGTATTTGTAATATTGCAACCTTGATGGAAACTCCTTCAATTTATCTTTCATGCTGTGTGCATATATTTAATTTCAAGCCTGGTAAATATTTATTCTCCCTCTGAGAAGGACTAATTATTCATTTCCCTTCTTTCTGAAATCTATATTCTTGGGCTAATAGAGGGGCTTATTTTTTAAATGGCTGATTCTCCACCATTCCCCCCTCTTTGGCAAAGGAACATCAGGCTCCCCACAATGCCCCCCCTGGCAGCTAAGTGAGGCTTGTTTCCATGGTAGCCTCATTAAATTTGCATCTCGCTCGGCTTGGACTGCATCACGGCTGCAAGTTGTATTTTTAGTTCATGGCAGTTACATAATAAGAGAGTATTGGGGGTGGGAAGTTGTAGTGGGATCAGTGGCTTGGTGGAACCCATCTGGCTCACTTCACTGGAAGCTCGTGGGACTTCTCTAGATGGTAGATTCCATCATTGTGTGCTTGGTGAGGTCACATTCACTTTCCTCCCCCCAGCTCAGCTAGTGGTAGACCTCATAACGTCAGAAAGATGATTGATGGTTGCCAGACATGCAATACATGTCAACAGCTTAAAATAATGTCTTGCAAGAGCCAAAGAAGCATGTTGTGCTTATATGCCAGAAATGATATATATGCATGCCTGTTTTCATTCCTCTGGAACCTTTTAAATATGATCGTGGGGGGTGGAAATACATAGGTAACTCCATCCTTCACAACGGTGGCCCTAGTTAGCTAGTAAACGTTTCTCTAAAACTTGCTTTCTGAAATGAGAACTGACTAGTTAGCTGCTATGATTTCTGATGCACAGGTGCTCTTTTTCTGTGTCCCTCACATATAGAGAAGGTTGAAGTGATTCCATTTATGCAGTAATGATGAAAAAGCACTTTGTATTTTTCGTTATTTTTAAGTCTTGTTTCACAGCTGAGCTCTGGAGCTTAGGACAATTGGGTTAACTTCTTGAACAGGAGTCAACAGTGTGCCTGGCTGAGGAATTCTGGGAGTTGAAGTCCACAAGTCATAAAAGGGCCAAGTTTGAAGACCCCTGTTCTTGAGTGTTAACTCAGGTGAGAACCAATATTGCTGTTAACATGAGCTGTAAGCCAGAATGCCTGGTTTTTTGGCTATGTTGTCTCTTTTACTCTGCCAAACTTTTCACCTCAGCTTTGGAATATCATCTTGTAAACTGTATAGAAATCCTGAAGATGGCATGAATATATCTTTAGAAATAAATAAGGGAGACATATTTGTATAAACCAACTGCTACATAAATGCAAAGTGTAATGAAATGTATGAAGCTCTGTCTGACTCACAGACTATCAGAAGCTGTATCTCAAAAGAAAAGGAGTCCTCAAACTTGGCAACTTTTAAGACTTGTGGACTTCAACTCTCAGAATTCCTCAGCCAGTGTGCCTGGCTGAGGAATTCTGGGAGTTGAAGTTCACAAGTCATAAAAGGGCCAAGTTTGAAGACCCCTGCTCAAGAAGTTAACCCAGTTGTCCTAAGCTCCAGAGCTCACAAGTCTTAAAGTGGCCAAGTTTGAGTACCCCTGCTCTAAGGAGTTCATGGATGTCCTCTGCTAGTCTTCTGCTTGTCTGTATAGAACAGGGGTCCTCAAACGTGTGGGCTTCAACTCCAGAATTCCTCAGCCAGCCCTGGCTGGCTGGGGAATTCTGGGAGTTGAAGTACACAAATCCTAAAGTGGCCAAGTTTGAGGGCTCCTGCTCTAAGGTGATGGGAGAACATTTGCTTTCCATGCAGAAGATTCTCGATTTAATCCCCAGGATCTCCAAGGAGACTACAAAAATTCCTGACCGAAACTACTGACAATCAACATTAACACTATTTATCTAGAAATGCCAGTAGCCCTTTTCCCACAACATACTTAATGGGTTTAGTAAGGTTGCTGTTGGACTGTGAAAATAAGAGTCACTCAACATGCTCAACTAATTCTCATGATGTTAGCTCTAGCCCCAAGCAAACCTAGTCTTGCGTAGGTTTAAACTAACTCAATGCAGTCAACCATTTCCCCAAAACACAGCCAATTGTCTTATTTCAAGAAAAAGAGCTGAAGGGAAAGAACAGGCAAAAAAACAGTTCTGTCTCCTGCAGAACTCAGCAGCAAGACCTTTCCCAAGCTCTGCTTCACCATACATCAGCTTTATTGAGAGGGAGATGAAGAAGTAATGAAGCCCTGGCAATGGTCCCCTGGCACAAACTCTCATGGGATATAAGCATTTCCTGGAGAAAGTGAGTGGGACTCTATATTCTCAAAATGACAAGATTTGTATTCAGTTGTACTATTGGTAAAGGGGTTGAGTGAGCCAAGTATATTGTGATATTACACAATGTTCTATTGGAAGTGGTGGAGCTTACTTCTAGAATTAGAATAACAGAGTTGGAAGGGACCTGGTAGGTCATCTAGTCCAACTATCCAAGCAGGAGACTATACACCATTTCTGACAGATGGCAGTCCAGTCTCTTCTTGAAAGCTTCCAGTGATGAAACTCCCACAACATCTGAAGGAAAACTGTTCCATTGGTTGATTGTTCTCACTGTCAGAAAATTTCTAGGATGTATCTCTCTTGATCAGTTTGCATCCGTTATTCCTTGTCTGGCCTTCAGGTGCTTTGGAAAATAGGTTGATCCCCTCCTCTCTGTGATAGCCCCTCAAATATTGGAACATTGCTATCATGTCTCTCCTGGTCCTTTCTTCACCAGACTAGCCATGCCCAGTTCCTGTAACCGTTCTTCATATGTTATAGAGTGGTATTAGTACCTCACGTGATCTTGATTGAATCCCTCTGTTAATGCAACTTAGAGTAGATTCATCTAGGCTTAGTTTACTAGCCTCTTCCCATGGAAAGCTCTTCCCATCAATACCATGGAGCATGATGGAGGAATCTATGGCATTATTCTTGGTTGCTTCCAAATTTGGGCAGTACTGGCATAAGGAAAGGTGTTACGGCTTGACTTACTTAAACTGCCTAGGAAAAGTGCAATACAGTGGCTTCTACACCATCAAGTTAATATCAAAAGAACCAGGAATATTTTAAGTACTACCATCAGGTTAGTTCTATAAATTGTCTATTAGTAGAAGGGACCCTTGCATTCTTGAGAAGTCAGGCTTTGATGGTAAAAAGATCTAAAAAAGCTAAAACAAGACATTCCACCAAACACGACAGGTGGTCAGATAACTTTCTTAAACTTCAACTACTCCAGAATGCAGTGATGATGGACACACCCATATGACTTCTCTGCTCTGCAAGCTGAAGTAGTTGCCAGTGAGCTTCCAGGTACAATTCATGGTGCTGGTTATTACCTATAAAACCCAGTGTGACTTACAGCCAGGTTTTCTGCCTGGTCACTACAGTCTATCAGAGTTGGCACGTTCCAGGTCCCTTCAATTAAACAGTATCATCTGTTGTGATCCATGATGCATGCATTCTCTGTCATGGTGCCTGCCCTCTAGAATGTGGTTTCCCCCTGAGATCTTTATAGCCTCCAAACTTGTGGTTCTCCCAAGTCTTGGATTGAGAGATATGGGGAGCCCTTTGTTGAATGTGCTTTTTTATGTTTGGCTTTATCTGAATATAAGAGTTGTGGTGGTGCAGTGGCTAGAATGCAGTATTGCAGGCTAATTCTGCCAACTGCCAGCGGTTCAATCCTGACTGGGTCAAGGTTGACTCAGCCTTCCATCCTTCCAAGGTCAGTAAATTGAGGACCCAGATTGCTGGGGGCAGTAGGCTGAGTCTGTAAACTACTTAGAGAGGGCTGTAAAAGCACTATGAATTGGTATATATGTCTAAGTGCTAAGTGCTATATGACTGGATCTTTTCTTGTTTTGGTTTGAAGTGGGATTTTTTTTATGTTATTATATTGTTGCCCACACAGTGTTAGTTGGAGTCAGGCAGTGAGATAGATAGAAGATAGATAGATAGATAGATAGATAGATAGATAGATAGATAGACAGACAGACAGACAGACAGACAGACAGACAGACAGACAGACAGACAGACAGACAGACAGACAGACAGACATTGTTTTAATACAATGCTTAAGTCACAGTTGCAAACCAGAAAAAAAAATGCTTTGAATACTTGTTTGCCAGGGGCATATGTACCAAATGGAGATTTTTATCATGACACAAGTATAAAAAGGAATGTGTTGTATCATGATGTTGTGATGCCTGTTTGGCAAACCATTGCTTCTCAGCCTATTATAGACATTTTCTCTCATTATTCACTGGCTCATGTGAGGACCACATTACACTTTGACAGAAGAGTGTGTACTGCACAAAATTGGAACACGATTTCCCTTTGCTAGATGCTTTTTTTTTTTTAGACATAATTACTAACAGAAAACAATGCTCGCAGTTCTTGTTTTCTGGCACAAATGGTGATATGCTTGTGTCAAACTATTCCAGGAAGCAGAACACAAAACCAGGAGGGGCATCTCATGATTCGGACTGCCTGGAACATCATCTCTCAAGCACTCTGCTACTGTATTGCCTCTCTTTGTTTCTGTAGCCTTATGTAGGGCCCCTATACAATTGAATTAGTGAAGACCGCTTGATAAATTGATCCAGTACTGTCTTTATTGCAGCTTTTATTTGTTCTTGTCCCTAGACTAATGTCACAGGACTTCAGCAGTCTCAGCACTAATTATTTGTGAGAATATCATCCTCCCAGCCTCTCCCTTTTTCCCAAAAGAACTGAAGAGGTACAAAAAGATAATTTAACAAGGAATTTTTTTTTGCCACAAGCATGGTTATTCAAAATTAAGGCCCATTGAGGAAATCCACTTTTCCAGCAATGGAATGCCAATATTTGCAACCCCAACAGATGATTCAGGTCCAGTGGATCTGTTCTTATAAATACTGCTAGAGGCTTGGCTGTCTCTAACTTTGCAAACAGGGCTATCACTATGGATCAGTCCACTCATAAAACAAAGTAATTTGCTGTTGCCAAAAATAAAAAAGATAGACCCCATTGTATGTACATCAATGCGGAGATAGAAACTGCAATCAGCTAAGGCAGTATCTCCACTACCTGTTGTAGAAAGCTAGTTATTTCCACTGCTGTCTGGAACTGCTTGGGCTAGAGTCCTTAACTCTCATCTTGTCTCTGAAACTACTCCACCTAGGAATCATCGAGTTACAGACTTTTTAAGGTGCTGGAATACAAATTCTCAGGCCCTGCACAGACAGTACTTACCAAAAGTACTCACTGAGTCTTTTTAAAGCTGATAAAAACTAGAAAAGGGGTCTTGTTAAGCTGCTATATTACCTGAGCAATAATACTCTTTTCTAACCTCTGCAGGGTTTTAATGCTTGAATATTTCTCAATATCATTTTCATATTTGATATTCAATGACATTTAACTAGATAAAAATGGTATTTAATATTTTATTAGCAGTTTGTAGTTTCATGGCTGTCAGTTTCAATGCCCACATTAGCTATATTCGGGTGAAATAATCCAGATATAAATAAGGAGAGATATAGATACTGTAATTTTGGAAAATTTGGGAATTTGTGACCTCAGATTTAGAGCATGTCCATGTGCAAGAATTGGTAACCAACTCAGCACAAAATGAGATACCTACAGGTTCTTTTTATCAGTCAGGAATGGAGGGAATGCAGAATTTTCAGCTATTCTATTCTTTTCATTTTAGAACCCAATTTATATTTCAGTTTATTAGAATGGAGACTTTTCAGTCTTTCCCTAATGTCTTTCTTGAGAACTCATCAGATGGCTATTCTTTTTCTAGACAATTGAGAAATGTACGTATTTGGGGAATCTGGAAATGCTCTATAGTAGCTTCTTGGTGTTTTACTTCTTGACTTACTAATTTTGTGCCACGTCCTGAAAAGTTTATTGAAACTATAGCAATAAGGAGAGACCATGAAAAATTGCCAAACTCAGTGGCTACAGCAATTGTTGTCACCCTTTCTTTGGATTCCCTATGAGCAAAACTGGGAAATTTAGACACTTTGCCTGATGCCCTGGCACTGGCTATGGTGCTTGTGTTTAGCATAGGATAAAATTTATAAAAATAGATTCCGAATTAGATCTCCTAGCAACAAATGAATCTCTATATCTGTACCTCCCTATCAACTGTGACTATCATCAACAATCTGAAAAATCAAACAGCTCCCAAACCTCAGACTGCTTTAAATATCATGCTTTTCTGATCAGCTAGCTGTTAAAATGGCATCCTGGGGGTTGTGCATTTGTTATATCCCAATGATTCCAGATATATTTTTTCTCAGTTTACAAACAAGGAGATCACTCTTAGCAGAGTCCAGAGTTACTGCTTTAAAGTCAAGCTGTTTTTCCCTCCCTCTCCTCTTTCAGAGCACTCTGAATAATAAACATTCTGCAGATTAAACTAGGCTGGAGCTGATGTCACAAGCCCAACAATAAAGACAAAAGTACAACTTGGATTTGCAGAACATTTATTTCTGCTCACAGTGGGCTGATCTGGGTTTTATTGTTTTAAAAATACTGTATTCCTATTGGTGATCGTAATTGATCTGAAACTATTTGGCACCTCAGTCTATTTTATTCACAAAATTAAATTGTTCAGAAGCTGTCTGGGCTACAAGTCAATAGAACTTACTACATTGCTCTGATTATGACTTCTTCTACCCATATTACCAAATAAAATTTTTCTTCCCCCTCAACTTGTAAAAACATGACAAAAATGGCTGGAGCAAAGTTGTGTGCATGGCATTAGAATTGTGAGCAACATCCATGCAGTTTGTACTGAACATTGTAGTTGGTTTCCATGGATCATACTTTATCCAAAGCAGCAGGCATTGGAATTCAATGTCCTCCATGCTGACTGAGTGTTTTGGGAAGGGCTGCTTTGGTTGAAGAACTGAACGGTTTGGAGGAAAATCAGCAAATGGCATCAGAGAGTCAGGAAGGTGTACAAATTAAAAATTAAAAGTGTCGGTAGAGGCATCGTTGGGAGTTTGTGCTTCGCGCCTGAGCCGAGCGGAACGAGTCGCCATGTCTCATACAATTCTCCTTGTTCAGCCTACCAAACGACCTGAAGGCAGGATTTATGCAGATTATGAATCTGTAAATGAATGTATGGAAGGAGTCTATAAAATGTATGAAGAACACCTGAAGAGAATGAATCCTAACAGCCCTTCCATTACATATGATATTAGCCAGTTATTTGATTTCATCGATGATTTGGCTGACCTTAGCTGCCTTGTCTATCGTGCGGATACTCAGACATACCAGCCATACAATAAAGATTGGATAAAGGAGAAGATCTATGTTCTTCTCCGCAGACAAGCTCAGCAAGCAAGCAAATAATGGGGCACTGAGGGAGGGGCGTGTACAGCATTCTGTAGTGAAAGTCTTGTATTGTAGTCCACTGTTCATTCTTATAAGCCTATTACTAGGACTGAGTCAGTTAGAACTGTAAGAGACTTGTTCATTTCCAGAAGAAAATGTCTTCTACATGAATTTAGTTTTTAATTTTTCACTTTACTTAGTTTTAATTTGTTCAGGGTCCTCAAGATTATTCACATCTCCTTCGCCATCCTTGCTATATGTACTCCTCAGAAAAGGGGAGATCAATAGTATTACTTGGAGGCAGTGAAAAATCATAGTGAACAATAAAATAAATGCTCTTTAGTTAAAAAAAAATTAAAAGTGTCACTGCAGAGTCTGGCTTGAAGGACATGAAGAAAGCAGGTCTATGATTAATGAGGATTTGTGAAGCTACCACCCCTGAACCACAACCAGGATTAGAGCAATGACAGCCTTTCTCATTTGGTGGCAGTGATTTCTGTATCACAAAGCAAATTAAAATCCTCACGGCAGACACCTGTTATGGGTAAGACAGAACTCCACAGTATAATTCAGTGCAGAACTACTGCTCTATATTGCATTAGTGAGGCCACACACTTTGAATACTGCATCCAGTTCTGGTCACCATGATACAAAACAGATACTGAGGCCGTAGAAAGGTGAAAAGGGTGCTGGAGGCTAAACAGTACAAGGAATTATTAAGGGAGCTAGGTATGTCTAGCTAGCCTAACAAAGAAGGATTAGGGGTGATAGGATTCCTTTCTTCTGGTATTTGAGGGCAGTCACAGTGGGTAGAGAGTCAACTTATTCTCTAAAGCATCTGAGGGCAAGTCAAGAAACAATGGGTGGAAGCTCTTTAAAGAGAGATCCAGTCCAAGGAGACATTTTCTGACAGTAAGAACAATTAATCAATGGAACAGCTTGCTTCTTGGAGTTGTGGGTGCTCCATCACAGGAGGATACAGGAAAAGATTGGACAGCCATTTGTCAGGGATGCAATAAAGTCTCCTGCCATAGGAAGGGGATTGGATTAGAAGACCTTCAAGGTTCCCTCATTACCTCTGATTCTGTGATCTACACAATACATCTTCCTCTCCTCCCAGTTCTTTCAGCCTTTCATCTTTACCCCCATCTCCATAGCAACATCATATGAGTGCTAAAAGATTTTTTAAAAATGACTAAATATAGCTTGCCTTTAGCTAAAAGCTTTAAAACAGTTTGCTGTTCTGGTCAGCTAACAGCACAGGATAGGACAGCATACCTGGGGGATGAAAGAGTGGGTGACCCTGAGCAAATTTCTTACGTGCATTTTTTTTTTATTATTATTTTGCAAATGTGTAAAAAGGCACCACAGAACTCCCTGCTCCTGTCTCTGGCAGGGATCCAAACTACATTTCACATATCAAAGAATTTTGATAGGTCTTCAATAAGGAGGAAGAGTTCCAATTTCCCATAGTCATTTTGCCATTTAAAAAATTGCCAAATTGGGTTTGCACCTAAAGATGTTACCTGAAAGATTGCAGCTGTACAACATTGTACATGATTTATTTTCCCAAAATTACAAATCTTCTATCACCGCTTAAACTTTTACTACATACAGTATGTGCAATGAGATTGGAGCCCCTGTTAATTAATTCCTTCCACAAAACCTACTATCTGCTTGGTTAAATCTCTTCAGTTAGCAATTAATACTCCTTCCGCCCATCCCTTAAATTCCAGCTGTCCAGTAATAGCAATGTCTATCATAAATTATTTGATTAGTTGTCTGTTCTTTCTGTAAGGAGTTCCATGTTTTCAGTAAAAGCTGTGCTTCGAAAATTTCTCAACCTTTGGTAGTTCCTTGTGCAACTCTTTGTTATCGGTGGCTTAATTGCTAGATTTGTGGAGCCATTTACAACGATAAATCTTTCATTTTGGGACAGTGCAACCACACATTAGTGTAGGAAAAGACTATTTTTGTTCAGTAGCATTTGGATTTCAGTGAGTGTCAGCATGGTGTGAAAACTGAATTGAAGGACTTTATTTAATTTATCTAAGGAATTTATCTAACTTGCTGAATTTTGATGGCAGCTGCAAGGAAAGTAAAAGCAATCAATGTCTTAAAAGACAGGTGCTGGCATTGGGTTTTTTGTTCTTACAGGAATCTGTTTCACACAATCCCATAGGAGGCAATTATTTGTCAGTGGCTGGGTTAATTTCTCATACTACCGGTAGCGGTGCAGGATCAACATCAGCACTAATCTACATGAAAGAAGATGGTACCTGAAGCTTCTTTCCTGCTCTGAGTGCCATCACCACCAAAGTTTAATTGGGGGCATGCAGGAAGTTGTGTGTTATTTATTGAATTAATCTTCTCTCTTGATGGTTTCTTTGGCTTCTTCTTTTATGTTCCTTTATTTTGGAAATCAGTGTCATCCCAAATCTCTACAACTTTATAGTGGCAGTGGTAATGGTACTTTCTCAATAACAAAGCGCACGTGTAGTACTGGATGATGAAATATGGACTACATACATGTATAGCATGCAGACTGATCCTTTTTTATTCCAGAGGGATGTGATCCCTAGAATGGGTCAGCCTGGCACAGAAGCCAATCAGAGCCAGATGTGAGTGATGCACTTTCACAAAACTTTTATTGAAGCTCTTCAGCAAATGGGTCCCAGTCGCTAAGGGAATTGAGACCCTAAACAACATCAAAGCGTGACCTTTTATACAATTGATTTCCAGAACTAGGGAAATAGAATTTCACAAAGCTATTATCTTTTTTGGAGTTCTACCTTGCTTTTAGTCTATGTGTCCCATTTGTCTATGGAGTTGTGCCCTGTTTGAGCATACGTGTCATTTTGCCCCTATAGCCTTCTTAAGCCCTATGTGTCCTTTTGTCCATACTTGTGGTTTCTTCTGCTTATTTTCTTGCCAAATCTTGTAACTTCCTATCTAATTTGAGTACCGTGTTGTTACACTCCCTCCATTTCAAGGTGACATGTTACACAGTTCCATTCCTCTAAATTCTCACTCTTTTCCAGAATGAGGGTATATTGCTTCTTAATGGGTAATCCATCAGGGAGAGATGACACTCTTCTGTTTAATGAATGGAAAGAAAGCAATATACCTGGGGAGAGGATTCTATATATGTTTGTTGGGAGAGAAAATTAAGAGTTTCGTCAGAACAAAGCTAATCAACACTACTAGCTATAGGAAACCATAATCTACAGTAGAAGCCTGAACTTCAGACTGATGGTACAAATGGGTAGTCAGAGCACAGAATACAACAACAACAGAGACAGTAGCATCCACATTTATTCTGACAAAATCAAAACCACCACCAGGTTAAACTGGTAGATACAGTAGAGATGACAAACAATAACCACACTGAAAAGTGTGGCAAATAGTGGGGATGATAACTTAAAGCAAGCTTCGGAAATGTATTTTAATTTATACATTCCTGATCATTAACTTTAAAAAAAAATCCATGAACATATTGCAGATAATGGAAGTATATGTTGTTTTCTGTTTCTGTCCAGTTGCCTCGTGAAAAAGCACCTTTGGGATAACTGACCTGGATGACTGAGACATTTTCTATTTCTGGATTCCCACATTGTGCTACATATAATATGATTTTGATTTCAACTTGATGATGGTGGTATTATCCGTTCAGTCATGTCCAACTCTTGGCAATTCTATGGGCCAGGTCCCTCTACATCTTCCAATCTTGCACTACTTTTTTGAATTGTTCTATGCTCTGGATGCTGTCAGATTTGACAGTGTCTAGCCACCATGTCCTTTGGCACCTTGGTTTTATTTTACTGCTAACTTTTCCAAGCACAATGGGCTTTCTCCAGTGAATTCCTTTGCATGACATGACCAACATTTCAACTTAGTATATTAGTTACCTAGCTAATTGGTATTCAGTAGACCAGAAATGCACAGCTGTTATATTAGTTTAGTTTAGTTTTAGTTTAGTTTAGTTTTATTAAATTTCTATACCGCCCCTCTCCCGTGGGACTCAGGGCGGTTTACAACCCAATAAAAACATATAATAACAATAAATATTTAAAAATAAATTAAATTAATATTAATATTAATACAAGGCTGTACTAAAACTTATTAAAAACCCAATTCTAAAACCCGAACAGCCTTGTTTAAAAAAAAATTAAAAAAAAAAAAAACCCGAGGAGATCTAGGCCAGGCCGGCTTGATTGAAGAGATGAGTCTTCAATTCTCTTCTGAAGGTGCGGAGATCATGACACGTCCGGAGTTCTGGGGGGAGCTCGTTCCACATCGTCGGTGCCCCCACAGAAAAGGCTCTCCCCCTGGGCGCCACCAGCCGACACTGCTTAGCCGATGGCACCCTGAGGAGGCCCTCTCTGTGGGAGCGAACTGGTCGATGAGAGGTATTTACTGGCAGAAGGCAGTCTTGTAAATAACTGGGTCCTATGCCATGGAACACTTTAAAAGTGGTAACCAGTACCTTGAAGCGCACCTGGAAAGCCACCGGCAACCAGTGCAGCTCGTGCAGGATGGGGGCCATTCGTACCCGCCAGGGTGCCCCCACTACCACCCGCGCGGCGCATTCTGCGCCAGTTGAAGCCACCGCATGCATTTGAAGGGAAGCCCCATGTAGAGAGCATTACAATAGTCCAGTCTGGAAGTGATGAAGGCATGGGTGACCGTGCGTAACGCGTCCCTATCTAGGAAGGGGCGCAACTGGCATACCAGACGAATCTGGTAAAACATCCTCCCGGCCACGGCCGTCAGATGGTCCTCAAGGGACAGCCGTGAATCTAGGAGGACTCCCAAGTTGCGAGCCCTTCCTGTGGGGGCCACTGACTCACCCCAATAGACAGCGATGAAGAAGGCGATTGCACAGTCTTTGTATGGTTTTTCAAGGACAGAAGTTTAAAGCTGGATAAGACTAGAACCTAAAAGTACTAGGACCAATGCATGCACCCCAAAAATGGAAAATATTTCTGTAGAGTCCAAAGGGATGCGCTCCCTCCCTCCCCCCCTCTTGCATTTCTTTAAGAAAAATGAGTAAACAAACTGGTTAACTGCAAAAGTCTGAACCCAGTCTATGTGTATATATTTTACTAACCCTTCCTTCCCATTTTTTCATTTAGAATATTATCTGATTATATTCCCACAAGTTTTCGAGATACTTGGTTTATATGCTCCTATGGCTTTTTTTTTTCTTCCACACCCGGAATCCTGCATGCTTACTGTTCCTTTCTCTGTAGCATACCATTTATCTGCAACTACTGTTAAATGTATGCATAAGTCTTCCTTCATCTGAAACTTCCTTGCTGTTATTTTTTTCCCCTTAGTACTATCATTCTTCCTTAAGCCTTGCCCAACCATAATTTTAGGCAATTTGGAATGCCAATTCTACTTCTACTCCTCTGATAGATGGGGAACTCATCAAATTTGCAGATGACACCAAGCTGGCAGGAATAGCCAACACTCCAGAAGACAGCCTTAAGATACAGAAGGATCTGGACAGACTTGAACACTGGGCACTATCTAACAAAATGAAATTCAGTGGTGAAAAAAGCAAGGTTCTACATTTAGGCAAGAAAAACCAAATGTACAGGTATAGTATAGGGGGTACCTTGCTCAATAGTAGTAACTGTGAGAGGGATCTCAGAGTCCTAGTGGACAGTCACCTAAATATGAGCCAGCAGTGTGCTGCAGCTGCCAAAAAGGCCAACACAGTGCTAGGCTGCATTAACAGAGGGATAGAATCAAGATCACGTGAAGTATTAATACCACTCCACAATGCCTTGGTAAGGCCACACTTGGAATACTGCATCCAGTTTTGGTCACCACGATGTAAAAAAGATGTTGAGACTCTAGAAAGAGTAAAGAGAAGAGACTGGAGGCTAAAACATATAAGGAACGGTTACTGGAATTGGGTATGTCTAGTTTAACGAAGAGAAGGACGAGGGGGGACATGATAGCAGTGTTCCAATATCTCAGGGGTTGCCACAAAGAAGAGGGAGTCAAGCTATTCTCCAAAGCGCCTGAAGGCAGGACAAGAAGCAACGGATGGAAACTAACCAAAGAGAGAAGCAACCTAGAACTAAGGAGAAACTTCCTAACAGCTAGAACAATTAACCAATGGAACAACCTGCCTCCCGAAGTGGTGAATGCTCCAACACTGGAAGTTTTTAAGAAGAAACTGGACAGCCATTTGTCCGAAATGGTATAGGGTTTCCTGCCTGAATAGGGGGTTGGACTAGATGATCTCCAAGGTCCCTTCCAACTTTATCATTACTACTACTACTACTACTACTACTACTACTACTACTACTACTACTATCATAATATCTATCTCTTTTATGGTAGCATCATTCCTGAAGTACAATGAATCGTTGAGGAACTCAACAATCTCACTCATTTGTCATGCACTACTTAACTACATTCTTAATCTAGTTTCTTATATTGAATTCTTTCCACATTCATATAGAAGAAATATTTCAGGCGTGCTTGCTGCTGCTGCATCAGTTTCAGTGGGAAGAAAGCGAAAAACAAAAAAGTATTGAGGCAAAACTCAATTTCCTTTTATGTATTCCCCTTATATTCACAAGGTGATTAGTACACTTGCCTGTGTTTCGGTTAGGGTTATTGGGAAATGAGTTCAACAATTCATAAAGATTTATTTCCCTGTGAGCTTGGAGCTGCTTTCCAGAACAGGTGCTCAGCCACATTTCTTGCATCCTTCAATTTGCCCGCCCTTCTTCAAAAAGATACCTTCAGGGAATTCTTTTGTTCAGATCTAATTCCCCTTCCCCACTACAATTAAGCCTTCAGCCAACACATATAATTGAAACAATTGCATATTATTTCCAAGTTTACGTCAAGTCCAATACTTCCTTTATTGTTTTCACGTTGTCAGATTTTAAACTGTATCCTTGTTGAGACAGAGATCTGGTCTACCATGTTGCAGAAGGCATCATGCTTACCAATGTTGCTACTTATATAACTAATATAAATATTACAGTTATGAAGAGGGAAGAGATCTATAACATGACTCAAGGTTATGGAAAATATGAATAAGGAAGAAATTAGTTGTAGGCACTTCATATTTCTGTATAGGAAATTATGGATAATTATTAGCACATGAACTCCCCACTGATGGCATACACAAGACTGATATTGATTTGGATCCTTCAATATTCTTGATATTACAGATGGGTTTCAGAAAAATAAAAAGGGACCTAATTGGGACCAACACATAAAAAGCTATTCATTCAATATCTATTGTGATTTAGAAGGTTATTTCACGCATTGGATATCAGTTATTGGAATTGTTCCTTGAAAATGATAGAAATAGCAATAGAAGTTAGACTTATATACCATCCCACAGTGCTTCACAGCACTCTCTGGACAGTTTACAGAGTCAGCATATTGCTCCCAACAAGGTAGGTTCTCATTTTACCAACCTCAGAAGGATGGAAGACTGAGTCAACCTTGAGCCCGTCAAGATCAAACTCTAGGCTGTGGACAGAGTTAGCCTGCAATACTGCACTTTAAGTCAATGTATATTACAATGTAATATGAGATACTTTCAAAGTATTCAATATTTCTCACAGCCAAAGCCAAAATAGAAATAAAATACAGTGTTTAGTGACCAGATGGAAATAGAACACTAGAATGGAGGAATCAGCAATCTTCTTAGCTGCTGCACAGTAGGTTTCTCTTAAGTATACATTGGGAATATTTTTTCCTGTTATTTTTCCCATTTCCCATGTCTTCGTTTTCTTAGTAAGAGTTGTAATTAGGCATACTATTGTACTGCTATTTACATTTCATTACCAAGGACTTTTCCAAATATTCAAAATAACTACTGGCATCATCCACACTTAATTGCCAAGTCTCCTGGCCTTCTTGGTGTCGTCTTCATCACATTACCCCCTAATGTTATCCTGTCTATAGTTGAGCCCTCTTTACATCAAAGTATACAAATGCAAACATATTTGCAACCATAAAGAGAAAACAAAACGGAATCTAAAAAATTAAACCCCTAAAAAATAGACTTGCAGTAAATATTTATGAATATTATCAAAATGACAGGTATTCTCTTACCTTTGTCAGTTCATATATATGGAAAGAGCTGTCAGAGTCTAAAGGATTGACAACAAAAATTCTAATTGCAGCCGAAAGGTTTTGGGTGATACTTGGTAGAACCCTATGAAACTGCAAAGGGTGATTCAATTTGAAATGCATTTAATCAACTTTCATCTCTTTGACTCCATATGAGGCATCAAATTGAATCAAATGTCTTTAAATCACTTCAGAGAGTTTCAAACACAATTTGGAGAACCAGTGTTCTCTTTGACATTCTCTGGACAAAGCTGCAGGGCGACTGAGTAGTCTGACAACACTCAGCCAATACAGTGCTAGGTTGCATTAACAGAGGGATAGAGTCAAGATCATGTGAAATGTTAATACCACTTTATAACACTTTGGTAAGGCTACACTTGTAAAAAGGATGTTGAGACTCTAGAAAGAGTACAGAGAAGAACAAAGATGATTAGGGGACTGGAGGCTAAAACATAAAAACAACAGTTCTGGAATTGGGTATGTCTAGTTTAATGAAGAGAAGGACGAGGGGTGACATGATAACAATGTTCCAATATCTCAGGGGTTGCCACAAAGAAGAGGGAGTCAAGCTATTCTCCAAAGCATCTGAAGGCAGGACAAGAAGCAATGGATGGAAACTGAACAAGGAGAGAATCAACTTAGAACTAAGGAGAAATTTCTTGACAGAACAATCAGTGGAACAACTTGCTTCCAGAAGTTGTGCATGCTCCAAAACTATAAGTTTTTATGAAGAGATTGGACAATGATTTCTCTGAAATTGTATAGGTTTCCTGCCTGAGCAGGGGGTGGATTAGAAGACCTCCAAGATCCCTTGCAACTCTGTTATTCTGTTCTGTTCTATTCAGATGGGCTCTCTGATAATGACATGGCTAGGCAGCCAATGAGTTTTATCATGACTGCACACCTTGCCTGGGGGGGGCTACTGAGCTATTTGTGTCCCATTAGGCAGGTTTGCTTGGAGAGAGAGGGAAAGAGCAAGAAAAACCCAAATTCTCTCTGCTACTCTTTTTAAAATTTGACTTGCTCCTTCTTGTCTGATTATTTATTTCCCCAAACCTGTTACACATTTTAATAGCCATCCATCCATCAATTCTCAGTTTTCTCTCTGCTGCTTATCTATCTTGGTCTTGTACTTAACATGTCCCCTTCACTGCATGACTGGGTCTGAGATACCATGTTACTTGACTAGTATTTATATGATACAAACTATACGAAGTTTAGTTTAGTATGTATCATACACATACCTTCCCGGTCATGGCAATATATATACTTTGGAACCTTTTGTTATATTGCACAAGCACTATTCCTCAAAAAAGCTACCTTGGGTGATAAACCATTTCAACATGACTGCCAGTCCAGAGAACAAATGGTCAGAGGATATGGATTTTTCAGTATTTAATGGGAGTTTACTCACTAACAGTTTATAAACTTTTATTTTGAATCTGGAATAAGACAAAGACCACGAGGGACCACCCAGCAGGCTGACTTCTCTTCCCTCAATGCTACTAATGGGGATTGCCCACCTAAAGAAGAGCTTATATTTAAAATAAAATAAAATAAAATAGTGGCAACCATCTACAACTCTGCTAGGCAATCCAATAGGATATTATATCAATGGTATCAAATACCAGTGAGAAGAAAAGTAGGACCACTAGGGATACACTTTATTCAAATCTCTAAAAAGTTTTTCCAAGAGTAAGCAGTGCTGGTTTTTATTCAGATCTGTCAGATCTGAAAAGGGTCTAAATAATTTGCTTTATCTTAAGTCACAGTGCAGCTAGAGCCATATCTGACAACCTACCTTTAAAAGTTTGATTCTGATCCAGATCCAAGGAAGTAGCTGGAACAAACCTTTTCCCCAAAGAAACATGGATAACAACTTTAACTCAGTTATTCTCTTCACTCATAGGAGCTAGAGATGACATAGGTCAAGATTAGGGGCAAAAGAGTTCAGACTGGGAGCCATTTCATCAGAGTCCAGAAGCCAAAATGAATCCCACATAACAATACAAAACTCTCCCCCAATCTCTCATCACAATTTTAGACTCCACCCATCTGGAATCAAGATTCTGGTATACTTGAGGGACTTTATCAGCAAAATATAACATAAAAAGAAGAAGCAACACCTTTCTCTTTCTCACACACACACACACACACACACACACACACACACACACCCGCACAGGGATTGTGTAACCTTAATCATGGATGCTGGATGTCAATCTGATGATGCAATAAGATTGAGAAGACTGAATGCTTTACTGCCCTTATTGCCACAGTGTAAGCTCAGATATGAGCTCTTACATGGTCTTGATCGATTTTATTCTAGACTTCCTCCACTGGTCCCTCAGAGATTAGGAACATCCTCCCTGTATCCATCTGTAGCTGTTAAAATTTTCCTCAAACAGCGCATATCCCACCCAAAGCTCTAATATGATAATCAAAAAGCATGGAAGGGTTCCTTTGTGGTCCACCAGGTTAAAGACTCAGAAATGATTCACTATAGCTTATTCATATTTCATCTCCCAGATTTATTCCCTTACTAAAGGAAACACCCCAGGATCTGCCAACAGAGAGAGGCTGCTTGGAAGCAATTGCACCAAACGTAGTAAGTAGGCTTACCTCCTGACCTCATATGCCAACCAGTTCCTACAGCCTATTCTATAGCAACACACAGACTTTCACACCACATCAACTCCAGAGCAGGAATCTTGGTTAGTTAACACATAGGAGAACTTAGAGAAGAAGGCTTTCCAGAACAAATTAATGTCTTCGTTTTCCATTTTGTAATATACTATTTGTTTTTAAATGTATAACTATGTTAAAATTTACATGGCATTTCATTAAATGTTATTAGCGTGTGCCATATGATTTATTGTAAACATCTTGTACTGGTCAATGACCACATAAATGCTCTTTACACCAAAACCTCTTCATCTACAATCAGACCCCCAAATTCTTGAAATCATTTTACTGTGAGCTAAGCCACATCAGGATACTCCTGACATCTTGTTCAAACAAGGACAACTGGATTATATTGATGAATACCGTTTAAACTTTGGTAACATGAAGTGGGACCTGGTTTGGCTCTAATTCCTCCTGGCATTTCTTTCCTTCCTTCTCTGAGTGTACAAGGAGAGCCCCCCAGTGAGCATTCGTGACCATATTGCAGAAATATATACAGTGATGTCCAAAATCAAGAAAGAGACTCCAGTCATTACTGTTTCAGCTGGGTGTGTTTGGGAAGGGAATCACTTTATCTTCTTGCCAGGCAGGACAGAATAATACATTTGTTTCTCTTACTGAGTATCTTGTTTGTTTTCCTTGCGTAGTATTATTATTATTATTATTATTATTATTATTATTATTATTATTATTATTATTTATTTTATTTCTATGCCGCCCTATTCCGGAGAACTCAGGGTGGCTCACGACATGATAGAAATCACAGTAAAATACATAAATATAAAAACCCCTAAGTTAAAAAAGAAAAACCAATCATTCCACAAACATACACTGGCTAGGGGCAAGGTGTTAGCTGCCCCAGACCTGCCGGCAAAGGTATGTTTTAAGCAATTTACGAAAGACGGAGAGGGTGGGGGCAACACGGATCCCTGGGGGAAGTTGGTTCCAGAGGGCCGGGGCCGCAACAGAGAAGGCTCTTCCCCTAGGCCCCGCCAGGCGACACGGTCTGGCTGACGGGACCTGGAGAAGGCCGACTCTGTGGGCCCTAACCGGCCGCTGGGATTCATGTGGCAGCAGACAGTCCCTTAAATAACCTGGTCCGATGCCATGTAGGGCTTTATAGGTCATAACCAACACTTTGAATTGTATGTAGTCTTTGCTATCTCAGGATGGCATCCTTCTGCAGGTTGTCCTCGGCTTAGAACCTCCATCGAGCCCAAAATTTCTGTTGCTAAATGAGAGAGTCATTAAGTGAATTTTGCCCCATTTTACAACCTTTCTTGCCACAGCAGTTAACTGAATCATTGTTAAGCTAGTAACATGGTTGTTAAGCGAATCTGGCTTCCCCATTGACTTTGCTTGTCAGAAGGCCACAAAAGGGGATCACATGACTCCAGGACACTGCAACCATCATAAATAAGAGTCAGTGGCCAAGCATCTGGATTTTGATCACATGACCATGTGGATGCTGCAATAGTCGTAAGTGTGAAAAGAGATCATAAGTCACTTTTTTCAGTACCGGTCACTAAACGAACTGTTGTAAGTTGAGAACTACCTGTAATGTGTTGGACAGAGAGTACTATTACCTCTTCTCTATCTCTCCCACTTCCAACCTAGCCAAACTGAGTTGATTTTGCTCACCTCTTTGTAGAAATTATTGCTCCTGTATGCTAATAAAAGGAGCCCATATTACCTGACTTTGATTTCTGAGGACCAGAAAACGAAAGAGTCAATATTCCATTCAAGACATTTATTTCAGTTTGCACACATAAGCTTTGTCTGCCTCAGGGATGAAAGAGTAAAGAAATGTCAATAAGCTGTGATGAATCATTTCTGAGTCCCTATCCCAGCAGACCTCTAGGGAGCCCTTCTATGCTTTTGATTGCCATGTTAGAGCTTTGGGTGGGATATGTGCTGTTTGAGGAAAATTTAAGAGCTACAAATGGAGAGAGACAGGGAGGATAACAAATAGACAACAGGCCCAGCCTTAGAAGTAGATGAATTTGAAGACTTGCGAATAGGAGGCACCAAACTGGTCCAGCTTCCCTTTGGACCTCTCTGTTTTTATTAGGGCAAATGTAACTGTCAAACAAACGGTTAATAATAATAACAATAATACATCCCTCCTTTAACCCACTCCAGTTTCATTAACTTCAAAAGACTGTCATGATATCCTTATGACAATTAATTGCTCAGCTTGTCCCACTGTTCTTCTCTACCAGAGTGTGCTTGTCATAGCTTTCATATTAACCTGACATTTTCCCAAAATATTGTCACACCTCCTGGCTCTTTATATTCTGCTAGGTGAGTTCTGCCAGATGCTAGTGATAAAAAAAAAATAAGTGGCTATATGTACTTTCATCTAGTCATCAAATGAACATTTTCAAGGTTTGATATTCTTTTAAGACATGAAACACACTCTGGAAGATAAAACACCTAAGAATTTAAATTCCCAAGTCATAATTGTTGATGCTACTGAATCCATATTGTCAATAGGCTTCATAATGAAGAAAGTTTGGATCCAGTTATAGCTTTCCACTTGCGGAAATTGTCTTGCTAGATCACTCCAAGATCCCTCTAGACCAGGAATGCAAAAATGCCACTATCTTGGAATTTTTATTACAAAACAAAGGGGGAAAATACATACATGGGAGTAATTGTACTTAATGAATTGTATTTTAAAAGTCATTTTATATTAAATGGAATCAGATTTATTTTTTTGTTTCCCCCTTCTTTGTACCAATCTTGTCCTTTGGATATGGTGGTGGTGGTGGTGGTGGCGGGACTGCAAACCCAGCATTTGATTAAAAGGCAAAGCATGGCATATGCCTTCCCTCAGCATCACAAACACACAATCACTACAGAGAGTAAGAAATATGCAAGAGCCATTACTTGACAAAGGGGGCTGAAACATTTATTAAAGCCCTGAGAAACAACATAATATTCAAAAGTGGCTTAGGAAGAAGCTGACCAGATTCATTGAGATATGAGAAAGGGAAGGGATACCACATGATCATATTCTGTTATTATAGCCAATCTCAATTAAAGTAGTTTTAGCCTACTTAGGATTTGATTTCTGATGTGGTTTCCAGTGACTACCCGATAGTGGAGCTGATAATTACATGCCTTTATTGAAAGCAGTATTTTTTACAAACAGCCAGATGTGTTTGAATAACCTCTTTTATTGTGTATCCCAACAGCTGCTCTTTAGAGCTGTACATGATTTTTTTATTTATATAAGAGTACTATAGCCATTGATAGGTCTGTTCTTCATTATGTTTGCCAAGAAAGCTATAGTCATAATCACACTGTTTATTAATTTTGTGTTGCCTTCTCCTTACTGCCAGTTAAGGACAAATACATTCTCATCAATCATAAGTGGTTAAAATAATTCCCATCTTCACTGCCATTTTTTCTTTTGACTTTTATGGCAAAGATCATGTTTCTGTTTTCCTAATTTTTATTTTCATTAACTTTTGGTGGGTTTCTTTTTTTTCAGTCTTTGTACTAAGATCTCTCCCTTTGTAAACCTTTTCACTTCCATTTCTGTCCATAATCACCCTCTGAGTTTGCAATTATAAGGTAATTATGAGGAATAGGAAGTTCCTTTAGCCACATTATTCAGCTATAATTTAGAAAGGTCAATTACATAGGAAAATGATTAAGTTGTCCTGTTGATTTGAAGCATTGTTGTATTGCAAGTTGGTAAATGCTAGCACAGATAAGTATTTACCTAATTGGCTGTTTGCTGTAGATGTATAATGTGGCTGAAATAATCACATATTTTAAAACAGCTTGGTTATTTTAACTATCTCTTAAACATTTCAAATTGGAACTACCATTTTGGATTAAATCTCTGTCTTATAACTTCTGCTCACAGTAAACAGTTAGCAGAAAATGTCAATATAGTATATTTTCTTTCATCATTTAATTTTTTTCTTCTAATTATAAGATCATCTCAGCTAAAAATGGACAGTGTATATTTAAAATAAGTAGGATACTGAAACAAGTGAGGAAACAAAAAAGGGGAGGCACCAGGTAAAGTGGAAAACACATATCACGGCAAACAATAACCATTGAGTGATCACACCATAAACCTTAAGAGCTCAGGTGGGGGGGGGGAACAAGTTCTTAAAGATTGTCTAAAGGTTTCCTATTCCAAATAGAAAGCACTACAATAGACAAATGTGCTTCTACTTCCTAAGACTCATTAAACGACATTTATTTAATGGATAGGACACAAAGTGTTTCCATCCTGTTGAAACATATAGATAGAAATGATGTAAGGGAGATCTTTGCCCAGAGCTAAAGTGATTTAGAGGCAGTAAGCAACATACTGAATTGCAGCTGGAAGCTAACTTCCAGCAGTAACACCAGCAAGCTGAAAATAAATAGAGTTATCTAACTCTGATTAAGAAATGAAGATGATGTCCTCCATCTTCAGATCATAATTACAACTGCCCCAAGACAAAAGCCAGGGCAAATGTATAACCACCAGGTTATGTTCAGTTCTAAAGAACTTGGGTCAGGTCTATGGTGGCCATGAATTTCTCAGCCACATCAGACCTAAGTCATATGAGGGGAAGTTAGATTCCCTCAGAATTAATCAATCTCTACTGCCAACTCTGTGACTCAAGCAGTTCAGGGCAGCAATGTTACTGTGCAGGATATGCGTACTTGAATAATACCGGTAGTTTCTGAGTGGAGAAGAACAGTATAGGATGCAGAGAAGCAAGAAAAGTCCTGTTCACTTGGGGTGCTCCACAGATGGAATCTCTTCCCTCTTGACCTACGTGACAAATTGAGATCTACTGTGAATGGAGCTCTGCCTAGATTTTTATTTGTGTTCTTATTTGTGTTAATATTGTATTGTGTATTTATCTTTTTTTATTAAATTTTTATGCCACTGATAGATGATTCTGGGTGGCTTACAAGTTATAAAACAAGTAAAGAGTAATTAAAATATTAAAACATACAACTGCACAAATTAAAATATTATTAAAAGCTGTACCAAACCTAAAAGTAAGAGAGCTAAGAGACAAATGGGATGGAGATGAGGTCTTCTTACCCCATCAACCATTTCCTAATAGGAAGCACCCCCCTCGGGGACCCAGGCTAACCAGCAAAGCCAGGTTTTAATATCCTTCCGGAAGGCCAAACAGGAGGGGGCAATTCTCACCTCCAGTGGTAGAATATTCCATAGGGATAGGGCCACAGCAGAAAAGGCTCTTCTCCTTGACCCTGCCTGCTTTTGAAGGGTGACCCCAATGTGAGCACCTGGAGCTCTGAAAGAAAAAATAAAAAACAAATCAATAAAAATGTCCTACCTGTATCTCATCTTGAGATCCATATGAAGTATAAAGATTTCAATAAATAGATAAATAAAACTTGTTCCTTCATGAATGTGTCCAATTCCCATTTAGACCCCATCTGTATCAAATGGAGAGTCATCATATATATGTAGGATGCAATGCATTTTCTTTTTTTATAACTAAAAAGTTCCAGCACTTTAGTTTTTCACATCGGAGAGGTATCCAGTCATTCTTACTTCCTACTGATTTATTACAGAGTTCAGCACAGAGTCTTAGAACAACTAAGAAGCCATTAAATAAAATTAATACTAAAATATAATTATGATCATAAACAATTAAATGAGCCACAGCAATTTAAAATATGTTAAGGAAGCACCACTAGGCTGGAAAGCTCACAGTATCAATTTTTCTCTGTTCCTACCTCTCTAAACAAGCATCTTGAATCCTAAAAATGCTCATCAAGGGATGATTCTCAGTTGTGTAGACAGTGTTGAAGTTGTAGTGGGAGAGGTAATTGCTTACAATTATGCTTCCCTGAACTCCTTTTTTATACTGACAACATGAAAATAACTAAATAACTTGCAATTATAATTTTAAATATGTGTCGATCCAGATAAAAAGCCAAGAGTTTTTCTAGCCAGCCCCATTACAATATATTTTTTCTACATTTATTTCTACTATAGTATAAACCTTTTGTTATTCTGAAATATTATTCCTGCAGGAAGATAAAAAAAATTGGAAAAAATACATCTTATATCTATGTTTCTCTCCTTACAGTTTCCAAGAGATATTTTGGTTTTTGAATTGGCGAAATAGGTTTTTTTAGGATCTTGAAATTTGAAAACACTGCATTCCTCTGAAGTATGAACAACACAACTTCATTATCAATTCTAGCTGTGTTCCCACAGAGATAAGACTGCTATTCAGAGAAATTAAATAGAAATTCTATCCAGAATATAATATCTCTAGGAATTTATAAAAAGTCTCCTTTTAATTGTTATTATTTATGGCAACCCAGCCCCTCATCCATCAAAGGTAATGAGTGAATGAATCTTTAAGTGCTTGAGAAGCTCAAAACATGTTATTACTATATAAACCAGCCAACTCAGTGATATACTGAGACAGAAAAAGCTATGCTGGCTAAGAATTCTTAGTAATATAATTCCTTTTTTTTTTGAAAATATATTTTATTAGTTTTTTTAATTTTTACAGAAAAAAGAAACTACTCAAATCAAATCATAGTGTTAAAATAAACAATCATCCATAAACAAAACATAAGTACATTTTTCAATACATCTAATACTAATAACTCAACTGAAAATAATCATACCAAACAATTAACATTACTGCTCGGTACCCCCACCACCACATCCCCCTGACCCTAACCTTCCCCCCTCTCTTACCAACTAACTACCTACTTTCCTCCCTCCTTCTCTACTTCTCTATCTTCTTCCTCCCTCCTTCTCTATCTCCGTCCTACTCTTCCCCCTTCTTATCAACTTCCACTTACATCAGCCTTCACTCCTCCTTCCTCTTTCCATCAGATGTGGTGCCCAGAGGCCACCCGAGCAACCCCTTAATAACAGTAATTACATATTCTTACATCAACCCCAATTACAGTTGAGAAAACATCGTATATAAAATTATAAACCCTCCCTAACCCTCCCTCCCCCGACTTCCCAGAGTGAGTACAGGGTAAAACAAAAGAAAACCCACTACATCAAACAAAATTATTATATAGTCCTAACAAGAATTTTAAACTATATACTATATACAATCTCTAAATCATTTCAATCCATTAAACAAAACAAACAAATCATCTTGTTAAGAATAATAATTTTCATTTACATATCTAAACCATCAATCTAAGTCAAACCTTAAATCACTTCAATCCATTGAGAGGTTATATAAAATCACCCAAACAATCAAGTTTTATATATATCTTCCAGTAATCAACCTCTTTCAAACCATTGAACATCAAATAGAAAAAAAATCATCTTTTTAGAAAAATAAACAAATAATATCAATAAACCCCTCAATTCAAAAAAAAAATATGTTCTTAATCAATTTAATATATCTTCCATTAAACATCCTCTCTTACATCTTACTTATAAAATTGGTCTTTAATTCAGCCCATAATCTTAGATTAGCCTTAATTCCTTACATTTAATTTTAAATTTCACTTCTTCAATCGACTTCTGGGCTTTCTCATCTGTCAGATAAACCTCCATAACAAATACAATCTATTTATTCCATTTCTAACTTACATTCCTTCAACCTTATCAAATCACATAATGCTTATCTATCCCATCCATCAATCAATCTAATGTCAAACCTAGATCATTTCAGAGCAAATACATTCTTCATCAATTTAATTATATCTTCCATTAATCATCTTCTCTTACATCTTACTCATAATCTTAGTCCTTAAATCAGTCCATAATTTTGAATTACCCATAATTCCTTGCATACAATTTTAAATTTCACTCCTTCAGTCGAATTCTAGGTTTTTTCTTCAACCAGGTAAACCTCCATAACGAAGCCTCCCTTCCAAATAATAAGTCTCTCTTCTTTACTTGCAATATCATTTGAGTCCAAATAAACCGTCTTAACCTTTGCATTAGTCCTCTGTTACTCTTAGCCATAAACTTTTGTTGAGGTAACAATTCAAATCTCTGTCTTTGCTTTTCCTGATCCTCAGCCCCATAAGTAAGTTGCTTCTTGAACTGAATCAATGTCTCTTTTTTCTCAATTAAATCCTCTTCTTGCTGCTTATCTAAAAGGAATAGCCATCCCCTCCTTTCTTGAAACAAATCCTCTTCCTCCACTCCATAGATGAACTGTTTATCAAGCAAGATCCATTTCCCTTTATTCTCTTTATTCTCAGTACTGTCTTCTTCTTGTTCTTGTTCTTGTTTAGATTGTATTATAAAATGTTCAGCAGTCGGTTGTAAATCAGGTTCATTTGGAAGAAAGAATCTGGTTAATATTTCTGTAATAGTCTCTTTCAGTATTGCTTTAATCTCTTTCACTATTGCACGCCTTTCTTCTTGAAATTCATCAATACGATCCAAAATAGGTTTAACATTTGAATGTAAATTCCACTCCATTTTAAATTTAAAACAATCACTCTGGCTTTAAACCAATTCCTACAGCCGTCTCTCTAGCTTCGCTTACGAGAACAAGGAGAGAGAAAAAAAAATGGAGAATTCACTTTCACTTTCAAACACTTTCCTTTAACAGTGAAAGCAGTGAAAGCTATACGCCATTTTGAAAGCATTATGTTGATTGTAGAAGTTAGAAATATATAGCCAGAAAAACAATAAAAAAATACTTGCAATCCAATAAGAACTCCTTTATTCACTCAGTCTGCTTACAGTCTCTCTTGTGTTCTATTTTTATAAGCAGAAGCGGTCGTGGCGTCTTTCTCTGTCTGATGACAGAAACGTCTCTGGGCAGGAGCGTCTTCAGGAGCTTAGGGAGCTATCGCTCTTGATCCCTGAAAACTTTTTCCAGGGATTTAAGAGGAGCTCAACCCTGCTCCTGCTGCTCTACACCTCTTCTTTGCCCAAAGAGGGGATTTTTCACCGCAAAAAAAACAGCTGATGTGCGCTGTTTTTTGCGGCTTTACAAACCCAGGGAACGGAGCCTCACAGAGGAGACTCTAGCGATGCCGGCGGAGCCACCGGAAGCCTCTAATGTAATTCCAACATATAAGAAATGGTAGATTAATCTAAAAGTCTAGATTATTTAGTCTTTTGCTATTGTCAAAAGAAAGAACATGGAGCTAAAATAATGCTATAATTGGAAAAAAAGATTGACACTCTGAAAGTATGCTGGTGTTCTAATTCATAAATGCAGCTTTATCATAGTTAGCTTTCATTGTCTGATAGCTTTTAAAGGCAGTAAGCTATTATAAGCATTGAACCATTGAAAAGATGAACTTTTTGCTAATCAGTTAACTAAGGTGTGTAGGAAGCACGTCACAATAGAAATGGGGGCCTTTAACTACCCTGACATCAACTGGAAGAACAAAGTCAAACTGGAGTCTTGGACTTTAAGAGAGCTAATTTCAATAAACTTAGGGAGAACTTGGGAAGGATTCTATGGATGAGAATGAGAGGAAAACAATCCAAGAAGCTTGGGAAACTTTGCAAAGTGAGATTATAAAAGCCCAGTGTAGCACAACAATGAAGAAGAAAAATAACAACTCTCAAAAGAAACAGGCATGAACTGCATAAAGAACTATCTGATTAATTGAAAGACAGAAAGGACAAGTATAAAAAATAGAAAGAGGGGCACATAACTAAGGTAGAATATCAGCAAATAGCCTGAGCCTGCAAAGATGAAGTGAGGAATACTAAGGCTCAAAATGAACGAAGGTTTGTGACAAAAGTCAAAAATAACCCAAAAAAAGCTTCTTTCAACATGTAAAAAACAAGAGAAATAAAGGAAACAATTGGTCCATTAATGGGAGAAAGTGGCAAGAAGGTGATAAGCAACAGCGAGAAAGCAGAACTGTTTAACTCGTTTTTGCATCCATCTTTACACAAAAGGAAAAAAACAGTCCAACCTATCAAAAACAGTACCATAAAAAAAAGATTAGGAATACAAGTTAAAATAGGCAAGAAAATAGTACGTGAGCACCTGTCCACCTTAGATGAGTTCAAATCACCAGGACCAGATGGATTACACCCCAGGGTTCTGAAGGAACTGGCAGATGTGATCTCAGAACTACTGAACTATATTCTTTCAAAGATCCTGGAGCACCAGGGAACTACCAGAGGACTGGAAAAGAATTGATGTAGTTCCCATCTTCAAAAAAAGGGAAAAAATAGACCCAGGAAATTACAGACCTATCAGCCTGACCTCAATACCTGGGAAGATTCTGGAAAAGATAATCAAACAATGAATCAGCGAACAGCTAGAGGCAAATAAAATCATAACCAAAAGCCAACATGTGTTTGTCAAAAACAGATCATGCCAGACAAATCTTATTGCAGTCTTGGGCCAGGTGAAAAAATTAGTGGACCACAGGAATGTTGTGGATATAATTTACTTGGACTTCAGTAAGACATTTCATAAAGTAGACCACAACCTACTACTAGATAAGCTAGAAAAATGTGGGTTAGACAGCATCACCACCAAATGGACTCATAATTGGCTGACCAACTGCACTCAACGTGTAGTCGTCAATGGAACTGGAGGGAAGTAATTCAGTGGGGTACCCGAAGGCTCTGTCTTAGGCTCAGTACTCTTCAAAATCTGTATCAATGATTTGGATGAGGGGATAAATGGGGAACTTATCAGATTTGCAGATGACACCGAGTTGGCAGCAACAGCCAACACTCCAGAAGATAGGCTTAAGGTACAGAAGGATCTTGACAGACTTGAACATCTAACAAAATGAAATTCAGTGGCAAAAAAGTAAGGTTCTACATTTAGGCAAGAAAAAACCAAGTGCACAGGTATAGCATAGGTAGTATCTGGCTCAATTGTAGTGCCCTGGGTGGGATAATATGTTAAGACTCTGGAAAGAGTACAGAGAAGAGCAACAAAGATGATTAGGGGACTGGATGCTAAAATATATAAAGAACGGTTGCTGGAATTAGGTATGTCTAGTTTAATGAAAAGAAGAACTAAGGGGTGACATGATAGCAATGTTTAAATATCTCAGGGGTTGCCACAAAGAAGAGGGAGTCAAACTATTCTCCAAAGCACCTGAAGGCAGGGATAGATGGAAACTAATCAAAGAGAGAAGCAACCTAGAACCAAGGAGAAATTTCCTGACAGTTAGAACAATTAATCAGTGAAACAACCTGCCTCCAGAAGTTGTGAATGCTCCAACACTGGAAGTTTTTAAGAGGAAACTGGACAACCATTTGTCTGAAATGGTATAGGGTTTCCTGCCTGAGCAAGGGGTTTGACTAGAAGACCTCAAGGTCCCTTCTAACTCTATTATCGTTGTTGTTGTCATCATCTTAAAGTAAACAAATTTGAACCTAGTTAGAAACTTGTTTCGGAAACTAATAGGAAATACCATCAATGTGGAAAATGAAGTAGATAATCACAAACCACTTTACCAAGACACTCTACAGCAGGGGTTCTCAACCTTGGCAACTTTAAGACTTGTGGACTTCAACTCCCAGAATTGAACTCCTCTACAGGGATATGTTCACATAATATATTTAACCATATTGTAATGTATCTTGGTTTTCAGGAAGTATGAAAATCAAACAAGTCATGGCAATTGGTGGCTGAATTCATATCAAACCACTTTGTGGAATGGTAATTCATTTCTGTCAAGGAGATCATAAGATTGAGGACACCAAGGTGGATTGATTATTATATTTATTTTCATGTATTTATTTTTCTTTGTTGGCTAAGTTCATGGGACTTTGTAAACAGAGCTGGAATCATTATGGAGTCTGTGTAGTATATAAAACTACCATATATAGATAAGATTAAAAAAATAGCATCCACAAACATTGATGGTTTTGCTACTGCATATCTGTGCACAAATGTGGTTTGTAGACCATAAAATGCCGCTGGGATGCCTGAGGCAGATATCTCTCCAAGCCAAGAGTATAGTGGCTCATTTCATACTGAATAGGAAGCCATAAATCACAGTGAGGGATCCTTGGTGCTTTCCGAGCTTGGATGTTTTCTTGCAGCTGTTTCATTACCCAAACTAGGTAACAACTTCAGTGCTACCGTAGTCATGAATCACAGTTCACACATCTTAATGGATGAGTATATATACCGTAGTAAATCCAACCCAGATTATGGCTTCGTGCAGTGTGCAAATATATATAACTAATATGCACTCTTTATTCTGTAAATAGCAGCCATTGAGGAAGGCTGAGCAGCATTGGGACTGTAGAAGATAGGAAGGAGGTATTTTAGTCTTCTCTTCCATATTAGAATGACTCCTGGGAGCTTCTTTTGAAAAACAAATGGTAG